>OW569397.1:31473580-32787866 GCA_937620795.1 Thecophora atra | reverse complement strand
GTACGTCTGTACGTATGTACGTATGCTCAATAACTTAAAAACGGAGAATCGTAGAAACTTGAAATTTGGTATTTGAGACTCTTATAAGACCTAGTTGTGCACCTCCCTTTTTGGATGCAATCGGTTGCGCGAAAAGGACACTTCTCATATACTTTTTTTCAAATTTCATACATTACTCAAAAACAAACACTCCTAGAAAGTATATACTATTGGGCCTTACATAAGACACAATTTTGTAGCTCCAATTTTAATGATGGTTCGCACCAAAAGGACTCTTCGCCAAAGGAACACGAAGCATGCATTATCCGAATTACATAAATGATTATGATAAATGAATGTTATGCTGCTTTATCTCTTACAAAAATTGGTTGTACCCTTACAGAACTAAACAGCGAAATCAAAATTAGTACGATTGATAGTTAAAGCTGTGTGGAAACTAATTTCTACTTCCTTGTTTTTACTTACTACTATTTAAATTAAGAGAAGCCTATGAAATTTTTTTCATTATGGAAGTAAAAACATTTAAAATTTTTAAAACTTCAATTTTAAAATATAAATGAAATATATCGACCACTTTTGAAATAAAACCATACAATTGCCGTCATACAAGGAAGTAATGTGTTGGCCACATCAGATATTTTTATTTTATGAAGCCAGTCGTTGAGGCATCCCAAAAATTATTTTTTTTTTGTCTTCTTCAGCACATTTTAAACTTGCGTAATTTTTCCGGCTCCATTGATGTCAGTCATACTGAAAAGACGTTGTTGGTGTCGGTGGTACCGCGCGATAACCATCTCGATAATTGCGTATCTAGCACAAGAGCGCTGTCTGGTGGTGAACGATCCTTTTCCACAATCGCTTTCCTCCTTGCATTGTGGTCGTGCGTCGATCATCCTTTTTACTTCTTGGATGAATACGACGTTTTTACGGTATGACAAACACAGAGATATTCCATTAAAATCACCATAGTTGCCTTTCTAAAAGACTTTCTCTAATACTATCATTAGGATGAGGTTAATCGTGAATATTTGACTCGTTTACTCATTAACGAAGGAAAGAAGAAACCAACTCGTCAATACGTATTCCTTACACCTCAGGATATGTCGATCATATCAAAGGACTACATCAAAATCCACAGGTATAAGAAATTCATTTCCCAAATACGTTTATGAAGCAAACGATTTTGTTACTGATGATTAGTGGATAATTAATATTTATACATTCTGTTGAAAGCATAAATTAAATGTTAGTAATGTTTTCCGTTTTTATTTCAGATTTGCTGAGCCAGAAAGAAGCTGATTAAGATAGAATTTTTTTATTTATCATATTAATAATGCAAATCTTGTGAATCTTCGTATTGACATAAGTGCAGATGTTCGTGTTTTAATGATTATTAGAAACATTAGTAGTAAGTATTAGCTCAATAATAGCAACATAGAAAAGATGCTGTACCCAAGAGCAATTTTTGTTTTCCGTATTCCTTTGAATTTAGTGTTGATGACGATTGCAAGATTTTAAACAAGAAAAACATTTTAAACTGTAAATTAAACGTTTCTACAATCAGAGCTTTAATGCTTTAATAAAATATATAATTTGGGCAACCCATGTTTTCGTTGTAGGTGAAATAAAATCAATTAAAAAAGTAATACTTATGCACAAAACAGCTCCAGGTCCCTTAGTAGAATCGTACTTTGGCTTCAAACGATTGCAAGCAAAATTGGAGGAATATATTCGGATGTTATAGCAGCCCTAAATACCGAATATCTACTCTCAGGCGGTTTTTGGTTTTGAGTCATGTCACATTTCCAAACCAGTCGAAATGGACGGCGAGATAGTCAAACTATTAAAATCCCAATATCAAAACCTTTCTCGATTACAATACTTTCTTGTATTTACTACGTATATAATTTCGCTATTCTGCTGCGCGATTTGGCCTCCCGCTTTCGGTGTAATTCTACTCCAAAGCGCCAATGGAGCAATAGCACCAGATCGGTAGAGGTGTACATCATCAGCATGAATTTATGAATATCATGCAACGCAGTTGGTTATAATAACCTAATGCTAATCGGCATTTATTTTAGTAATAATCTTGTTTAAACGATTGACACCAACGACAGCTACAATTGCTTATTTTTATACCCTACACCTTAAGGTTGAGGGTATATTCATTTTCTACCGGATTGTGTAACGCATAGAACTAGACAAGATAGGTATGGAAAAGTATATATATTCTTGATCAGCATCACCACCAAAATTGAAATAACGATGTCTGTCCGTCTGTCTGTCTGTCTGTCTGTCTGTCCGTTGAAATCACGATCACAGGAGAACGGATTAAGATTTCAAAATGAAATTTGGCAAAAATATTCGTTGCTATGTTGGGGTGTTTCGTATTGAAAATGGGCAATATCGCCCAAGGACCACGCCTACTTTTTATATCGAGAGTGCAGGTACCTCTGTTTTGCCTATTAAAAAAGGCCATATCAGCATCAATTTTTGAGAGAAGACAAGAAAATTTTATATGTAGGTTTAGACTAATGCTTCCAGTTAATATGCCAAATATGGGCGTGATCCGCCCACTTTTTAAAAAAATTTTTTTGTTTTTATTATTATTATTATATATATATATTGTATATTTATTATTAGATATATATAATATATATGTATATTGTATACGAGTATATTATATCGCACCACTTCTAAATATATATACGAATATATATGCAGCTTTAAGGTGTAGGGTATTTCGGCTACAGCCCGGCTGTAGACAACACCTTTACTAGTTTAATAATAGTTTTAACATTATTTAATAATAGTTTTAACATTACTTATATTTATCTATAAATAGTTTTAACATTATTTAAGTTATTTATTTTGTTGCGTAAATGTGTGTTTTTCCGCTATCTTATTAGTTTTATTATAATATTAGCCATAACTTTTTTATTTAGCTATTTTAATACGCCACCTACTTATCTATTTAAACATACGTATTTTAAATTATGATTTATCCTAAACCCGGGTGTTTTTATACCTACATGTGTCTATAATAATATTTGCTTTATCTCATTGGATTCGTTGCATAGTGTCGTCCACAACTTCTTAGGGACCTGTATAAATTGGTTCTAGTTTTTTCCCACTTTCATTTTTTAACAATACTAAACTACCTTCCTCAAAGGTCTTGTGATTTGTCTTGAACTTCCTGTCTTGCTTGCTTTTTAACAGTATTTGTTTTGCGTCGTATTGCACTGTTTGTAGTTGGTTTTTTAGCTCTATTGCGTAGTCTTCATAATTGTAAACAGGATCTATTGCGCTCCCAATGTTCGATGGTAGCTTGCATTGTTTCCCATACACTAACTCAAAAGGTGAAAAATTTGTTTCGGAGTGCACTGAGGTATTATAACTGAACACATAGTATGGTAACCAGTCATCCCAGTCCCTGTGTTGATCTGTGGTGTACGTTCTTAGATATGCAGCCAAGGTTTTGTTGTTATTCTCTAACGATCCAATAGTTTCGTGATGATATGCCGTGGATTGTAGTTGGTCTATTTTTAAAAGCTTGCATATTTCCTTAAAAATTTGGTTGATGAATTCTGTCCCCTGATTGAATACAATTTGGTTGGGAATTCCATATTTTAATATAAAACCCTCAACAAACGCTTTGGCTACTGCATTAGCTGACTTGTTGGTGATTGGTATTGCTTCTATGAATTTCGTTAGTTTGTCCTGTATGGTAAGAATGTACCGCGATTCTCTCTTAGTTGCGTCTAACGGGCCTACTAGATCCATGTATATCTTCTCAAAACTTGTTTCCGCAGTTGTCGTTATAGTCAGTGGTTCTCTGTTTGGTTTGATGTGCTTGTTTCGTTGGCAACTTTGACAGTGTCTAACGTATGTTATAATGTCCTTCTGCATACCTGTCAAATAATATTTTTTCTTCAAATTTTTTAACATTCTCACAAGCCCAGCGTGCCCGCTTGTGGGTAGTATGTGATAATCATTTAATAGAATCCTTTTCATACTTGGTTGGTTATTCAATTATATTTGTCATAATGTGCACTTTTAAATGTAATATTTCGCTCATCAGTTTTTTCAAACTATTCTTATTATATTGAGGATGGCCATCCATAAGTTTTTTGAATTCCTTACGCGTAATATATACGTCTCGTATGGATAATGGTTCACAGATTCGTTGCACGTCCCTTGCCAACATTTTGCCAAATGCAGCTGTTCGGGCAGTAGTGCTATCTGTCCATTGTAATAATAAACAATTTTTCCTAGGTATGAATGCTAACACTTGGTTTGGGCCTACTATTATATCTTCATCGCTGAAGCTTGAGAATGCGTCATCACAGTTGAGATTCTTCACTATTCTCAATTCTACCATTGCAATCTTGTTTTCTCTACGCGTTAAGAGTTGTTTTATTTTTGATTCGGCTGCGCATAATTTCGTCTCCGCCTGCTGTCTTGCTCGTGCTCTAGTATGACTCTTGTGTATAATATTTTTAAATCATCTGAAGTAATTTTTACGCGGCTTAACGCGTCGGCTGCGCAATTTTCTTTACCTGGTGCATATTCTACATAGAAATTGTATTCTTCTAATAGAAATGTTTATTGCCCACACTATGGCAAGTAGCTCTCTTTCTATTGTTGAGTAATTTTTCTCTGCTGCATTCAGAGTCTTGCTTGCGTAAGCGACAGGGCTGTCATCGAAATTTGCCAACACGGCTCCTAACGCATATCCAGATGCATCCGTTCTTAAAATGAATTCTTCGTCGAAGTTTGGGAATTGTAAGACTTTTGGGCTTGCGAGGATGTTTTTATACCCTACACCTTAAGGTTGAGGGTATATTCACTTTCTACCGGAGTGTGTAAGATTTCAAAATGAAATGTGGCAAAAATATTCGTTGCTATGTTGGGGTGTTTCGTATTGAAAATGGGCAAAATCGCCCAAGGACCACGCGAGTCCTGCGCCCATATCGAGAGTGCAGGTAACTCTGTTTTGCCTATTAAAAAAGGCCATATCAGCATCACTTTTTGAGAGAAGACAAGAAAATTTTACATGTAGGTTTAGACTAATGCTTCCAGTTAATATGCCAAATATGGGCGTAATCCGCCCACTTTTAGTTTACATAGGTCATGGAGGGTTTTACATGGATTGTATTGAAAAGTATAGAAGTTTCCCGAATAATGGTGTACATAATATTGTAATTTGTGAACCAATAATATTCTGTTGGGAAAAAATGGGCGGGCCACGCCTTCTTATGCTTTCACTTCTGAAACTGCATACAGCTATCATGACGGCATACTTGTAGAAATTTTATAGGAGTATAAAATTTTGCCTTTTAGAAGTGGTGCGATATAATTATTATTATTATTATATATACATATATTGAATATTTATTATTAGATATATAATATATATATTTTATATATATACGAGTATATATGCAGCTTTATGGTGTAGGGTATTTCGGCTACAGTCCGGCTGTAGACAACACCTTTACTAGTTTATAGTTTCAAATGATTTCTTACAATCGTCACTGAAGTCGAACTTCGCTTTCTTCTTGAGTAGAGCATTCAATAGAATTGCTATTGATGCGAAATTCGGTATAAATCTCCTGTAATAGTTTGCAAAAGCTACGTTAGTAGGTACTGGATAGCTTCTAATGACTCGTGACTTCTCAGGATCCGGAAAAATGCCTTTTTCGGAAATTATGTGTCCAAGATAGAGAACTTCCTTACGGAGATATGTACACTTACTAGGATGTATTTTAAGATTTGCCGTCTTGAGTCGCTGGAAAATATCTGCTAGATTTCTGTTATGCTCTTGTAGATTTCTACCGAATACTATGAGATCGTCTAAATATACGAAACAATTCGAGTATGTTAGTCCGGACATTGCAATCGACATCATACGAGAGAACAGACTTGGAGAGATTTTTAGACCCATTAGTAACCGGGTCATCTGGTAGTGTCCTTTTTCTGTGGAGAATGCTCCCTTCTGCAACTCTAAAGGTCTGCTCCCTTTTGCTAACTCCATTTGATAGTAGCCTTGGCGCAAGTCAATACATGAGAAGTACTGAGCTCCTCCCAGCATATCGAAAATATCTGCAATGTTTGGCAGTGGGAATTTATCGTCCTCAATTGTGTCATTAACCTTCCGGTCATCGATTACTAGTCTATATTTTCTTTCACCTGTGACTGGATCGGGTTTTTTGGGAACAACTAGTATTGGTGAGTTCCACGCTGAGACGGATGGTTCCGCTATACCGTCATTAACCATTTGTTCGACCTGTTTTTGGATTTTGGCTTTTTGAGAATGTGGTATTCTATAAGGTTTTATATAAATTGGTGCTATTCCTTTTTTCAACGTTATATGTGCTTGCTCCACTGGCGTAACGGTGAGTTCATCACCTTCCGAATGGAATATATCATGATATTTCATACAAACTGAACGCACTTCCTTTTCCTCTTCTCCGTTTAATTGTTCTAAATCCAAAGCATTCATTAAATCATTAACCCGTTTTTGTGAAATTTTTACTGTATTGAAATGAATCACGTCATAGTTACTTCGTGAATCCGAGTCAGGCTCTACCCATTTAATATTAACTTCGCTATCTCTTGTGTTAAGTATTCGTACCGGTATTTTCCCTTCCTTTGGAGTAGACATCGAGCTGGCTAAAAACACCCCCTCGCAAAGTTCCTTTGGATGAAAAATCCGGTGATCTGTGTGTTTTGACTGGAGCCAATACGTTGCCTCATATCGCGGTGCTAGCGTTACTATGCTTAACTCGTTTTGATTATAAATTCGTAAGGCTACGTCGGTCCTGTTTTTAGTTTTAAACTGTAACTTCAGTGTTTCCAAGTTTATATTCGCCTCATGTTCTCGTAAAAAGTCTGCCCCTATTATACCGTCAGTTGCAATTGGGAAATTATTTGACACCACATGGAAATTATATCCGAGAATGTGATTGGAGCAGTTTAACGCTACTTCGCATGTCCCTATTGTTCTTAACGTCCCTGATATGCCAATTACAGTAGTGCTACCCTGCTCGTTAATTGATTGTGCATCAGGAATAGATTCTAGTTTTATTGCGCATATTGAGGCACCTGTGTCTATTAGAAAATGTCTCTCTTTATCATTTAGCCTAACTTTTACGTATAACCCATTTGAATAATCCCCTGCTAGTATAGTTGGAGGTATGCTTCGGCCTATAGACTTTCCTCCAAATGGTCGGCTTCCCGTTCGGAGGTCGTCTCGTTTCCCTCATTGATTACTAAAACTCTGTTCGAGGGTTTATTTCTATATTGATTGGTATGCTGCTCTCTTATATTTTCATTAATCCTATGAAAGCTTCCACTTTGTAGCTGATCCGTGCGTTGGAGTTGATTTCGTCTATTAAAAAAATTCCTATCCTGTTGGCTATTATTGTAATTATTCCTATACCTGTTTCTAGCGGAATTTTAGAAATTACCCCTATTGTAGTTTTGGGCCCTATTGTAGTTTTGGAAATTACCCCGATTGCTAATTTGATAACTATTTCTATTGGAAGTTTGATTATAGGATATATTATTGCTTAGATAGTTATTCCTACTGTAACGTTGTTTCTCTGGCTAGGGTATGACTCAGTGCGTAACCAGGATCCAATTCACAGAAATATTTATTTTTTGTGAAAACAATTGATGAAATCTTTATTCAATATAACTTGTTGCTTATAATTAATTGGCAGCACTGTCATTCGCCCTTTTTTGTAGATGCTGTCGTTGTTGTCGGTCGCTGGGTTATTATTCTCGCCGCTACTGTATGTTGTTTGAGCGGATGTTGAATGCGGTGCGATGATCACGTCGTTTGAAGTGGTGTCGAACCGTGATGACGTTAAGGCTGTGTCGAACCGTGAAGACGTTCGAGGCTGTGTCGAACCGTGAAGACGTTCGAGGCTGTGTCGAACCGTGAAGACGTTCGAGGCTGTGTCGAACCGTGAAGACGTTTGAGGCTATGTCGAACCTTGAAGACGTTCGAGGCTATGTCGAACCTGGATGGCGTTCGAAGCTGTGTCGAACCGCGATGGCGTTCGAAGCTGTGTCGAACCGCGATGGCGTTCGAAGCTGTGTCGAACCTTGACGGGGTTCGAAGCTGTGTCGAACCTTGATGGCGTTCGAAGCTGTGTCGAACCTTGACGGCGTTCGAAGCTGTGTCGAACCTTGGCGTTGTTCGAAGCTGTGTCCAACCTTGATGGCGTTCGAAGCTGTGTCGAACCTTGACGGCGTTCGAAGCTGTGTCGAACCTTGATGCTGTTCGAAGCTGTGTCGAATCTTGATGGCGTTCGAAGCTGTGTCGAACCTTGAAGGCGTTCGAGGCTGTGTCGAACCGCGATGGCGTTCGAGGCTGTGTCGAACCGTGAAGACGTTCGAGGCTCTGTCGAACCGTGAAGACGTTCGAGGCTATGTCGAACCTTGAAGACGTTCGAGGCTATGTCGAACCTGGATGGCGTTCGAAGCTGTGTCGAACCGCGATGGCGTTCGAATCTGTGTCGAACCGCGATGGCGTTCGAAGCTGTGTCGAACCGCGATGGCGTTCGAAGCTGTGTCGAACCTTGACGGGGTTCGAAGCTGTGTCGAACCTTGATGGCGTTCGAAGCTGTGTCGAACCTTGACGGCGTTCGAAGCTGTGTCGAACCTTGGCGTTGTTCGAAGCTGTGTCCAACCTTGATGGCGTTCGAGGCTGTGTCGAACCGTGAAGACGTTCGAGGCTGTGTCGAACCGTGAAGACGTTCGAGGCTCTGTCGAACCGTGAAGACGTTCGAGGCTATGTCGAACCTTGAAGACGTTCGAGGCTATGTCGAACCTGGATGGCGTTCGAAGCTGTGTCGAACCGCGATGGCGTTCGAAGCTGTGTCGAACCGCGATGGCGTTCGAAGCTGTGTCGAACTTTGACGGGGTTCGAAGCTGTGTCGAACCTTGAAGGCGTTCGAGGCTGTGACGAACCGCGATGGCGTTCGGAGCTGTGTCGAACCTTGGCGTTGTTCGAAGCTGTGTCCAACCTTGATGGCGTTCGAAGCTGTGTCGAACCTTGACGGCGTTCGAAGCTGTGTCGAACCTTGATGCTGTTCGAAGCTGTGTCGAACCTTGATGGCGTTCGAAGCTGTGTTGAACCTGGATGGCGTTCGAAGCTGTGTCGAACCTTGACGGCGTTCGAGGCTGTGTCGAACCGCGATGGCGTTTGGAGCTGTGTCGAACCTTGGCGTCGTTCGAAGCTGTATCGAACCTGGATGGAGTTCGAAGTTGTGTCGAACCTTGGCGTTGTTCGAAGCTGTGTCGAACATCGATGGCGTTCGAAGCTGTGTCGAACCTTGATGGCGTTGGAGTCGTAGCGCTCGGCGGCAAGGAGTAGCGTTCCCACCACTGACTGCGGAGGGTGGCGTGTGTCAACCTCCGTCGCCAAGTTACTTCAACAGGAGTTGCCGTCCGGAGGTCCAACCATCCATAGGCGCCAACAACTCTTCTTGAAGAAACGGCGTGGTAGGACCGGCGGCGTGTATGGGGGTAGGAAAGAGAGGTTCGCAAGAGTACCTACGATAGTCGACAGGAAGTGTGACTGTCCATCATCAACTATCGTGCTGTCAAACTACTTCAAGAGGAGCTGCCGTCCGGAGGTCCAACCATCCATAGGCGCCAACAACTCTTCCTGAGCAATTCACAGTCAGGTTACAGGGTGGTTAGAAAAGGAGAGGAAGGACAGAGTAGGAAGCTACTAACCAACTTACCAAGAATCACTGCTATGCTGCTGGCTGTGTTCATTGCGCGTGCTGACTGGCGAGGCGCTCGCCCGAAACTGATTATTTCGTGTCTGTGTTCCTCTTTTATACTCGTGGCTCTTGTTCTTCTTGTTCGCTGCTCAAGTTTGGGAGTGTTCGACGTCGTCGTTCGTACATGACGTCGTCGTTGTAGCGTGTATGACAGTGCTGCAGTTTGACATTAATTTCTTAATTATTATACACATTGTTCTTATATATATGCTTATACTATATTATTTTCTAATACATTTATTTCGATAGTAAATGATCTTAAAACTTACAAAGTTATTATTTCTTATTTATTTTACGTAAATAAACTTCAATGCTGTTGTAAATAATATAATGTAAATAAAAAAAAATGAACTTCACTGATCGCGCAATAATAACCTTATATCTACAATTTCCTACTAACTAATTATGTATTTGTTGAACTATAAAGTTACTTATGAATACAATCTAAATAATTAATATAATGGCAAGAATCAAAAAGAAATTCATAAAACAATGAAATAAATGTTGGGACGGATTGTCCGATCCGTCTCACTCTCCCCTAACTTCGCGGAATGTCGAAATAGCTGTGTTGCTCCGGAGCGGGCGATGAGTACGAAGGGGTTTCGTTAGCTGATTCTTTTCTACGTCGCATTTAAATTTCATGACTGCATCCTTTGTAGACGCGCAATTGGAATCTGATTGATTTCGGTCGAGTGTACTTTGTGTGTGTGTGTGTGTATGTATTTTTTCCTTGGTTTTACTTATTTTCTTTACGCATTTTTTTTGTTTGTTGTTTTTTTTTCTTGTGAAACAAAACAATGCGTACCTCGATGCTGTTGATGGAGTTGTAAGTTTTCAATGATGTGGTCGGTACTGTGTTATTTATCTTGTTTTCGATGGCACGTACATTTTGATTCTAATGATGATCTTAATAATCAACGCCTTCGACTCCTTGTGCTGCTGTTTCGTTGCCTCTGCGCTGTTGTTTTACTTTCCTTCTGTTGGATGTCGTCTGGAAGGAGCAACGAGTAATTTGTCGCTTTTCGTCTTGCTCGTTGTCTTCGTAATATTTCTTGATGTTGCTCAGATGCGCTCGTTTGGTGGTTAACTCGCCATCTCTTTGAAGTTCTACGATAAACGGTGAAATGAAGTTTCTGACCCGATATGGCCCTTCAAATTTCGGAGCTAACTTGGCTACAAAACCGTCCACGGCTTTGGAGAGTGGGTGCTCTTTGAGAAGTACTTTTTCTCCGATTGTGGGTTGCCACTCACGTCGCCGCAAGTTATAATGGCGGGCTTGGTCGCTTGATGCATTCCGCAAGTTGTGTTGCACTATTTTAAAGATTTCCTTAAGCTTGTTTGCCTTGGACGCTGCGCTTTCGACGGGGTTTCCTGTGCCGGTAGTGACTTCGTCGTAGAGTGCTGACGGGAGTCGTGGCTCACGTCCTTGTATCAAGAAAGCGGGACTGTAGCCTGTCGTTTCGGAAACGCTGGAGTTGATCGCCAGGGAGGTGTTCGTCCCACCGTCGATGATCATCTTTCGTTAGGTGTGCGATCATTGTTTTGATTGCTCTGTTAGCTCTTTCGGCTGCATTTTCGTGTGGACTGCGTGCCATTGTCTGAGGTTAATATTTTCGGTGCGCCGAAGCGAGACAAGATTCTCTCTCTGAAGCCTCTTTTCGCGACTGCACTCTTGGCGGCGCGTGCTGGAAAGACTTCCGTCCACTTGGAAAATTTATCCACAAATACTAGAAGTGTGGTGTGGCCGTGTTTAGAACGCGGCAGTGGTCCCACGAAGTCGACGCAGACCGTTGAAAATGGCTCTTCGGCTATATGCGTAAGCATTTCTGCGGCGGTTTTTGTTGTGCCGCTTTATATCGTTGACATATGCTGCAGTTCCGGACGTACTTGCTTGCGTCGCGAAATAGTCCTGGCCAATAGTACCGTTGGGCCAGTCGTTGTATAGTTTTATACATACCGAGGTGTCCAGCTTTGGTTGCATCGTGGTTTTCTCTTTGTGGTTTTCCTTTGGTGCGTCGGCACACAAAGTTTCCATACGTTGCCTCCTTCTTGTCCAATCTTGGACGGGATGTGGCGGTACAGCTGCTCGTCATTAATTGTATAGTATGGGTACTTCTGAGGACTGTGTTGAATTTCCTCTTTCTTCCGTTCAATCCAGGGACACTTCGGGGATGCGTCACATGTACTTTCTACACGTTCTAAGACATCGCGTGGTTGCCGGGATAAGGCATTGGCGACTACGTTCAATTTGCCTTTGCGATATTGAATGTCGTGTTTATATTGTTCATTTATTATGCTCTGCTTCGCCGGATTTTTAGGGAAGCATTTCGGTTTGAGTGGCCGTTTGTCTCCCATGAGGATCTGGTGGGATGTCAAATTCGTTGTTCCGCTCACATTCTGAAACGGCTGCAGTTCCCGTTGGAGAGAGTCTTCGATGCCCTCGTTGCCTCGTGCTATCGGACAGGTGGCTTCGGTTGACACACCTTTTCCTTCTTGCAGGCGAATTGATTGCCCTCCTATGGTCGTGTACATTTCCGCTTTTCGTAGGAAGTCAAGACCCAAGATAACTTTATCTATGGCGTCGGGTAGCACAAGAAGTTGGACTACACATTCCGACGTTCCGAACATGACAGGTGCCTCTACTGCTCTTCGTATATGTAATGTGTCACCGTTAGCCATCTTGGCTGAAACCGAAACTTCCCGATGTGTGTCCGGTGTCTACAGCTCGTAGGCGAAGCGCTCGTTGATGAAACTGCGGCTGGCTCCGGTATCAATTGTTGCTATGACCCACACGTCGTTGATGCATACTGTGTAGGTCAGACGGTCTTTTGTGATGTTTAGTTGCGATTTCGGGATCCAGCCTGGTTGGGGAGGCGTTGTTACTTGTGATCTCGGTTCGCCTCCGCTGACGCGAGACCTTCTGGCTTTTCCCGGTTGACAGCAGTCAATGGTTCTTACGCCTTTCCGTCCACACTTCCAACAGAAATACGTCTTTTGGTTATCACAGTTCCTTTCGAAGTGTCCTTGCTGCACACAGCGGCGACACGCCTTATCTGGATTTACTACCAGATCTGTAAACTGCGCTGCCCGATATCGCATATCTGGCTTGCTATGTGGCGATTTTTGCTGTGGCTGTTCTTTCTGCTGCAGACATTCGAAATCTTCTGCCAGGCTCGTTAATTGTGTCAGTTTGGAAAAGTCCTTTCGCTTGATGTACAACTGATATTCCGGTCGGCTGTTTTTATAGATTCGTTCTAGTTTTTGATTCTCGGTGTAACCGGCATGGCGCATTAGATCCTGTAGTGAAATTACGTAGGTTTTGAATTTCTCTTGCGGTTTCTGAACTCGTTTGCGAATTTCGTCTTCTAAGCTGGTGGGGCTTTGTTGCTCCTGGCTGTCCATCGTTGTGTTACTACTACTGGGTGTGGTTTTGTGAGTACCGGTGTGTTCCAATTCTTCCAACCGTTAAAGTGTTTCGCCAGAATGCGTTTCGTTGATGAAGGATACTAGTGCCTTGCGTAGTTCCTCGTCTGTGCCGATGTCCTGTAGTGAGAACTCCTTACAGATTTCTCGAAGAGATACCTTCTTTAAGTTATAGATCCATCCGGTAGTAACCATTTTGTCGCTGTATTCTTTTCTGAATTACCACGATGGAGTTGTAGTTCTAGCAAGCGTAGAATTTTATCAATTGTCCCTGCTCGGGCGCCACCTGTAACGTTGTTTCTCTGGCTAGGGTATGACTCAGCGAGTAACCAGGATCCAATTCACAGAAATATTTATTTTTTGTGAAAACAATTGATGAAATCTTTATTCAATATAACTTGTTGCTTATAATTAATTGGCAGCACTGTCATTCGCCCTTTTTTGTAGATGCTGTCGTTGTTGTCGGTCGCTGGGTTATTATTCATTCTATTAATGCTGTGCGATGATCACGTCGTTTGAAGTGGTGTCGAACCGTGATGACGTTCGAGGCTGTGTCGAACCGTGAAGACGTTCGAGGCTGTGTCGAACCGTGAAGACGTTCGAGGCTGTGTCGAACCGTGAAGACGTTCGAGGCTGTGTCGAACCGTGAAGACGTTCGAGGCTGTGTCGAACCTTGAAGACGTTCGAGGCTATGTCGAACCTGGATGGCGTTCGAAGCTATGTCGAACCGCGATGGCGTTCGAAGCTGTGTCGAACCGCTATGGCGTTCGAAGCTGTGTCGAACCGCGATGGCGTTCGAAGCTGTGTCGAACGTTGACGGGGTTCGAAGCTGTGTCGAATTTGGATGGCGTTCGAAGCTGTGTCGAACCTTGATGGCGTTCGAAGCTGTGTCGAACCTTGATGGCGTTCGAAGCTGTGTCGAACCTTGATGGCGTTCGAAGCTGTGTCGAACCTAGGCGTCGTTCGAAGCTGTGTCGAACCTTGATGGCGTTCGAAGCTGTGTCGAACCTTGACGGCGTTCGAGGCTGTGTCGAACCGCGATGGCGTTCGGAGCTGTGTCGAACCTTGGCCTCGTTCGAAGCTGTGTCGAACCTGGATGGAGTTCGGAGCTGTGTCGAACCTTGGCGTTGTTCGAAGCTGTGTCGAACCTCGATGGCGTTCGAAGCTGTGTCGAAACTTGATGGCGTTGGAGTCGTAGCGCTCGGCGGCAAGGAGTAGCGTTCCCACCACTGGCTGCGGAGGGTGGCGTGTGTCAACCTCCGTCGCCAAGTTACTTCAACAGGAGTTGCCGTCCGGAGGTCCAACCATCCATAGGCGCCAACAACTCTTCTTGAAGAAACGGCGTGGTAGGACCGGCGGCGTGTATGGGGGTAGGAAAGAGAGGTTCGCAAGGGTACCTACGATAGTCGACAGGAAGTGTGACTGTCCATCATCAACTATCGTGCTCTCAAACTACTTCAAGAGGAGCTGCCGTCCGGAGGTCCAACCATCCATAGGCGCCAACAACTCTTCCTGAGCAATTCACAGTCAGGTTACGGGGTGGTTAGAAAAGGAGAGGAAGGGCAGAGTAGGAAGCTACTAACCAACTTACCAAGAATCACTGCTATGCTGCTGGCTGTGTTCATTGCGCGTGCTGACTGGCGAGGCGCTCGCCCGAAACTGATTATTTCGTGTCTGTGTTCCTCTTTTATACTCGTGGCTCTTGTTCTTCTTGTTCGCTGCTCAAGTTTGGGAGTGTTCGACGTCGTCGTTCGTACATGACGTCGTCGTTGTAGCGTGTATGACAGTGCTGCAGTTTGACATTAATTTCTTAATTATTATACACATTGTTCTTATATATATGCTTATACTATATTATTTTCTAATACATTTATTTCGATAGTAAATGATCTTAAAACTTACAAAGTTATTATTTCTTATTTATTTTACGTAAATAAACTTCAATGCTGTTGTAAATAATATAATGTAAATATAAAATAATGAACTTCACTGATCGCGCAATAATAACCTTACATCTATAATTTCCTACTAACTAATTATGTATTCGTTGAACTATAAACTTACTTATGAATACAATCTAAATAATTAATATAATGGCAAGAATCAAAAAGAAATTCATAAAACAATGAAATAAATGTTGGGACGGATTGTCCGATCCGGCTCACTACTATTTCCGTAATTGCTCCTAGCATTGCTGTTGTACATATCCCTTGGGTCAGTGTTGTACGTATTCCTTATAAAATTAATAGACTCCTGGCTATTTGGATCTAATTCTGAAAGGTGCTGTATAGCATCTTGCAACTTTGTGTGTCTAGAACTGTCTAATACCAATTTGAATCTTTCATTTACTCCTTTTTTTAGGAACACCAAACCCCTCTGTTCATTGGCAGCTGTTAGAATCGGTCTTGTATGTTCACCCTGGACTTTTACCTCAAGTTCGAGTTCATTCGTGAACTCTCTTGTTGGTCTACGTCCTTGCTTCAAGTTAGTCAACTTAGTTTGAATTTCTTCAATGGTTTCCCTTGCGCCGCATTTCAGCTGTAGTGCTGTCTTCAATTCTGAAAATGAGCTTGGCACAATTGACCCCAATTCAGTCAGCGCCTTTCCCTGTATTTTGCATTTGAGTAAGAATTTTATGAGCAGAGGCCTTTCCGCTTCCCCAAGTATGTCGTGATAAAACTCTACATTATTTAAGAAATCCCTAACGTTTACCTCTCTTTTGGAATCCACGTCTACATTTAAGACTGGAAGCTTTTGTGCAGTATTATAGTCGAAAACAGCCATAACTCTATCTTGTATTTGTATTCCTACGTCTTTAGTTTTTTCGTCTACGATGCTTGCTGAAATTCTTGCAATTGCTTCTGTTTTATATCTGGTAAGATCTTCCAATAATCTGAGAAAGTCTTGTTGGCTTTCTTCACTAAGTTTAGACTTGTCTATCTGAGTTGTTGCGTGCAATGAATTTACTAACTGGATTAATTCATCCATATATGTATTGAGGAAAGAATCTTAATATATTTGTAATATGTGTTCGTTTTCTATTATTCCATTTTATTTAACATTTCATACTGATAATCTACGACAAATTATATTTTTGGTATTTACTTTTCTTGTGACTACTCTATCTAATTTTTTCCGAATTTGGTTTTTTACAATATTATATATTATTAGTAATACGATTACAACAATTACTGTTGTTACATCAATTGAAAATAAGCTGTCTCCTAGCCGGCTAGACGTATTCTGCTGCGCTCCATTGTTGTTAACGATGATATCATCTTGTTTGGATTGAATCGTGCCCATGGTTCAGTTTTGTTTACTTCCGCTTAATTTCATTTATTTGTTGTATGAAGTTGTTTTTTTTCTTCTTTGGTTACTGCTATCGCTGCTAGACGGTACAAGTTTCCTAATTCTTGACGACGTCTTACTCTCTTCCCGCCTCTTTTCCTTGGTGTCTTGACCCTTACTTCTTCTAAAACTGGTGCTTGCTTGTTTTGTTGTCGTTTACGGTATTCTTCGATTGTCAAAGGACTCGGTCCTAATGCTTTGTCCTTCAGTGCCTCCCGAATCGAAATAAGTGATGGCATCTGTGATTAATGTTGACTAATAGGATCGCTTGACACGATTTCCTCGCAATAGCGGCTGGTTTACAGGAAGAAAGCTTGACTCGGTAATTCAGCAGCAGGATTGTTGCGCAGTAGGATCGTTAAGTGGCAGGATCGCCATGTGATGTCGGCCGTCGGGCCGAGCTCGGACGTTGTTGAGCTGCTTCACGTTGTAGCGCCAGGCAAGAATGCCGATGTTAGGCGTGTAGATGATGGGCCACTGGCAAGGATGCCGATGTTAGTGGTTTCTGGAGCCAGGCAAGGATGCCGATATCAGGCTTGTAGGTGATGAGCCACTGGCAAGGATGCCGATGTTAGTGGTTTTTGGAGCCAGGCAAGGATGCCGATATTAGGCTTGCAGATGATGAGCCACTGGCAAGGATGCCGATGTTAGTGGTTTTGGAGCCAGGCAAGGATGCCGATATTAGCCCTCTTGATTTCTATTAGGCAAGTCTGCCGATGTTTGAAAAGAAACAAGGTCTTTTGGTTGCTACTTTAAGACTCCCCTTCTTTACATTTTTATTTAGTTTTTATACTTTTTAATTGCTTATTCTACAGTTCAACTAGTTGCTAATAAGTACTGAACAGAAAAGAATGCTCACACAAACTAAGGTAATTAATTAAACCGAGCCCTTGGGTCGGTGACACTAGCGACTACATTGCAGTATCCGACAGTTCGTCAAACTCTTGCCCTACTTTAATTATAGAAATCGGATCTTCTTACAAAGCATGTCAAAAAAAAAAACAGCTACCATCAGCTATCACAGCTAATGGGGCAAATGCTGTCTCTTGTGATTGCAATTTTAATGATAGCTTCTTCTTCGAGCCTATTTCTGCAACTGAAATATTCTCAATCATTCATTCCTTAAAAAGCTCCAATTCTTATACTTCACATTGCTTCTCAAGTAACTTTTTAAAAAATATTGCTCTTAATATCGCTGAAATATTGTCAGTTATTTTTAATGTCAGCGTGGAACAGGGTATCTTTCCCGTTGGACTAAAGGTGGCTGAGGTTATTCCTTTGCATAAGAAAGGTGATAAGTTGTCATTGAATAATTACACGCCGATTTCTATACTACCGACGTTCTCGAAAATCTTTGAAAAAGCAGTAAAAACAAGAATCGTCAACTTTCTAAATAAAAAAAGTTTCTTTAATAATCGTCAATATGGTTTTAGTGAGGGTAAGTCCACTGAAGACGCTCTACTTAGTTTTTGATGTGATATTTATAACAGCATGAATAATAAGCCGATTACTGCGGCGCTATTCATTGACATTAAGAAAGCTTTTGACACTGTTGGTCATGAAATTCTCTTAGATAAACTGTACCGTTGTGGTTTTAGAGATAACGTCCATAATTGGTTTCGGTCTTATTTAACCGATAGACAGCAGAGAGTTAAAATTGGTGGTGACTTCTCGCCTGTAGCTACAATCAATATTGGCGTTCCGCAAGGATCAGTGCTAGGACCAATTCTATTTCTAATCTTTATAAATTGTCTGCTGTCGATCGGTTTCTCCGGCAAGCTGTTCGCGTTTGCTGATGATCTGGCCTGTACTTATACAAGTGATTTGATTTCTAAACTGACTGTGGCCGTTAATAAGGACTTAATACTACTGAGACACTGGTTTCTTATGAAGAAGCTCGTTCTAAGTGAGAATTCTAAAATTATGTTTTTTTGTGCTAGGTGTAAACCGCCTGTTATTGATGACTTCGTATTCCATGGTCCAGCCTGCAAAAATGTACCTTTGACTTGGGATATATGCCCCTCATCTATTAATTACCACACCAATTATAACTCGATGAACTGCTGCCAAAGTTGTTGTATTATTGAGTGCGTTAATTCTTACAAATACTTAGGACTACATTTGGATAGCAAAATGAATTGGTCTGGTCATACTGACGTTCTAACTAAATACTTACGTTGTGATACTAGGCAACTTTTACTCCTTAAAAAAACCTGCTCTCCTAATCTCTTACGTAGGATTTACTTTGGAATCTTCCATTCTAAACTTGAGTATGGTCTAGTCTGTTGGGGAGGAACTGTTAACTACAATATCAACGCATTATACTCGATTCAGAAGTTTGCAATTAAAACAATTAGTAATAAATCCCGTTATGACAGTAGCTTCCCCATTTTCAAAGACCTCAATATTCTTCCTCTAAAGCACCTTTATTATTTTAAAATTTTAAAAACTTATTTTACTAATCTGGCTAACACTGGTTTCTTCTTCGGCACGGGAAATGCAGCATACACACTCTGACTGATTATATATATCAGTCATAATTCTGATTCTGCAACAGTTCCATCGCATAACCTGCAAATATACTTTAGATTCTATCTGTCTAGTGCTCCTCGGCTTTTTAACAGGTTGCCACCTAATATAAGAAGTCTTCGTGTATTGTACTCTGTTGCTTATATGGTTTTATAATTGTTATTAACTGATGACGAATAAAATTCAAAATGTATTTTTAATACGGGTTACCCGAGCCCTTGGGTCGATGACACTAGCGACTAAATTGCAGTATCCGACAGTTCGTCAAACTCTTGCCCTACTTTATATTATAGAAATCGGATCTTGTTACGAGGCATGTCACACATTATCTGTGAGTAAGAAAGGCAAAGCGTGTGTATAAAGAAATGTCTACTAAACTCAGACGAACTTCGACGCTTGCAGAGCAATCGGTACAAGTTGTGTACTCCATCCAGCGGTCGCTTCTTATTGAGGTCAAAATCTACGACGCAGTTCTTGGCGTTGGCCAAGATCTTCTCCCACTTGAGGCATTCATTGCGCGATATGGCAAACGAACGTTCCAGCTCAGCCAGATCGTTCTGCAGACCCAATACGGTGAGCGCCGCTTCGTTGGTTACCTTGAGCATTCGTTTGCGCATTTCATCGATTTCCAGGTTAAATTGGCTTTATATTGTCTCCGCTGCCTTCAAATATAAATTTGCTATTTCGTTGAACGCACAGATTATTTTAATTACAAATTTGTTGTTATTTTATTGACGCACTGTTGCTATAACGATTTCCGACGTAGATAAATTCAACGTTTCTTTGTTTTTTTATAGCATGAACTGTAAAAGTTGGAAGTGGTATAAATATTTTCTTGTTCCGAGATATTTAAGCGTTTGCATTTGAACTAATTTAAAAATTGCTGAATTGCTGATGATGATGTTTTTATAACCATAAAGCTTTTAGATTTTATTATAATTTTTATTACTATTTGAAAACTTAAATAATATGGAATTTTTAAAGGAAAATAATAATTAAAATGTAGTTAGGATAACTGTTCTAATATGTCCTGCGGGCAACGCATGAGGCTTTGTTGATAACCATTTGGATGTTGCAACAGTTCAAAAATATCAATATGCGCTCTCCATCGTTGTTTGGCTTTGATCTCGATGTTGATAAGAGTCTCAAATAAAAAGCATTGAAGTTTGAGTAAAGTACAGCTGCAAAACACTAATTTTGTTTTAAACGTTTCTAGAAAAACTACAAAGAAAAATTGCTTCTAGTTTAGAAGAATCAATATAAAAAGAACTAGTAAAGATATCTTCGGGCCGGCCGAAGCTGATATAACCTACATCCGACGAACGATATAATACTATTCCTGCTTCTTTTACTGCAGTATATATTAAAAGGGGCGGACCACGCCCATATTAGCCAATTTCAACTAAAAAATAAGCTTACAATCTGAAAAATACGATATTAGCACAGAAGAATTCTTCTTTGTGATAAAAAGTAGGCGTGGCACTCCCCGATTTTCCCCATTTTCAATACAGAGGAATCTGTGATGGCAGAGAATATTCGTACCGAACTTCAAGACAATTATTCTATTCGTTCTATTCTATTCGTATTCTATTCGTAGTGTATAAAAACCAAAATTCTATTGTATAGTATTATTTTTACTTTATTTTGTTTTATTAATATTAATAATAAAGGATCAATTTGCACAAAATAATAATAGACATTACGTATTTAATAAAAAAAAAATTATACAACGCGGTGTTTCATACATGCATTAAATTTAATTCAATCAACGAACTACTTGCGTTTTTAAAATTTTAGATTTATTTGTGTTTGTAATAAGTTCAGGTTACAATTGTTTTTTTTTTTGGCTATTTTATTTGAAGATAATGTTTCCATTTAACATCAAACAACACTATAGTTTATTTTTTATTTTTTGATAGTAGTCCATGATAATTACATTATAATGTATTTAATAAAAAGAAACATAACTAACACAGAAATTATTCTTCGGAAAAATGTTGCTTAACAATTTGTTATATGTGAATGTATGTTTGTGTTCTGCCCGTTACGTTTCTCTGGTGTTTTCTGATAGCTTAAAAACAGTCATAAATGCAAGCTGCTAAAGGCAATTGAAACTGTTATACAACCAGAAAATGTTGGCGAGATTTTGGTCGCTTGCTTTCGAGTGGATGGGAATACTTTGAACCAAAGAGAGAAGGAGATAGTTGTAAGAACATGCATCTTGCATTTATGACTGTGCTTCTAAGAAGCTGTGTTCAATAATATAATAATTATTTTGCTCAATCAAATCCCAAATTCCAATTTCAAACTTCCATTTTTTCAAAATAAATAAGAGTTATTCATTTGTGTATTAATTTAATCTGCTCATTCAATGTCAGGTTTTCATGGAGGACGATCTGCTGACGTCAGCAGCACATTGGAAACTTTATTGACATGCAAATTATTTGTATCTGAAAAAAAAAATTGGTAAACTTTTAAATGTGTTGTTTGAATTTGTTGAAGATGCTACATATTAAAATTTCATGACTATAAGTAAAGTGTTTGTGTTTTTATCATAACTGAAAATTGTTCGCATGAACATTGTAATTAGGATTATGCGCAATAAGAGAAGCTATTGTACAATGCACAACGTAAAAGTCGTCTAAATAAATAAAAATAAGTAGATTGCATTTATGTACATAAATAATGGTTGCGAAGGCACTATACCGGACATAACCCTAGTTTCGGAGGAATTGGCACGCGCTACTTCATCGTGGAAAGTTCTGGAAGATTACACAGGTAGCGATCACCAATATATCAGTTACAGAATCGAGGCTCCGGTAAATACCGCTCAGAGCTGGAATAAAAAAGGCACTCGTATATGGAACGCCTCAAAGTTAAATGCTGATACTCTGCTTGCTGAGTTTGATTCAAACATCTACAGAGCACAAAATGCCCGCGATGCAAGAAGCAAGGTGACAGCGACCATGCGATGCATTACCCGAGACTGCAGTAAAGCTATGCCGCGATTAAAGACTGGAGGAGACAGGAAAAGCGCTTACTGGTGGACGAACGAAATCTCACAATTGCGAGCTATATGCATGCATAGCAGAAGAATTTACACCAGAGCCAGACGAACGCACGCCGCAACAGCAGAGGGGGAAGAACTTAAGAAATTAAAGAAAGATCTAAAGCTCGCTATACGCACCAGCAAGAAAGAAAAATGGGAGGGACTCCGTCAGGACTTAAATAAAGACCCCTGGGGACTCGGTTACAAACTTTTAGTGAAGAAGATTAGCGCTAGGTCCCCGCCAATCACACTCGACGCCAACGAGATGACCGGTATTGTCAACTCACTCTTCCCGTCGCATGATATAAGCTCACTTGGAGTAGAGACTACCAGGCAAGAAGATCTGCCCCCCTTCACAGAAGAAGAACTCAATCTAGCCGCCGGCACGCTAAAGAATAATAAGGCCCCGGGCATGGACGGCATCCCAGGGGAAGTTGTTAAACTGTTGGCTAAATCGCGCGCCACTGAACGGCTTGACATGTTTAACGCCTGCCTGTTGGAAGGCTATTTCCCAGAGAAATGGAAGAGACAGAAGTTAGACCTTATCAGCAGGGGAAAGCAAACACAGATTCCCCGTCTGCATACAGGCCACTATGTATGCTGGACACAGCAGGAAAGCTGCTAGAACGCCTACTAAAACCTAGACTGGAAGCAGCCATCGAAGCTGTACGAGGACTCTCCAAAAAAAAGTATGGTTTCAGACCAGGAAGGTCAACTCTTGGAGCTATACAGGAAGTCAACAACACCGTTGCAGAGGCACAGCGCGGAAATCATCACTCCAGGCGCATTGTTCTTCTCGCCACCCTTGATATCAAGAACGCTTTCAACAACGAAAGGTGGGTAGACATCATAGATGCGCTTGAGAACAAGCCCTGCGCGTTGCATGCTCATACCGTACAGTCTCGGAAGCTGCAATCCTAGTAATTAGTAGCAGTCCCCAATAGATCTCTTGGCCAGCGAGCGAAACAAGTTATGGGAACTAAGAAAAGAGAACGCCTCGACATACGCAGTGGAGGAAGTCAAGCTGGAAATTATACAGCAATGGCAGTCTAGATGGAATACGGAATACGCGCGGAAGATGGACCTCCAGACTCATCCCGGATCTGGCCACATGGATAAATAGAAATTTTGGAGAAGTAAATTACTACATCACGCAGATGCTGACTGGCCATGGGTATTTTCGTGGATACCTACATCGCATGGGTAAAGTTTACGGGCCCGAGTGCATATATTGCGATAGTGAATTCGACGACGCAGATCACACCTTCTTCAAATGTGACAAATGGCGAGTAGAGAGAAACTCCTTAGAAACGCTAGTCGGCCACCTTACCGCAGGTACGATAATCGATACCATGTTATCAAGCGAAGAAGATTGGCAACATATCGCCAGATATGTAGAGCTTGTATTACGCTCTAAAAAGCGGGACCTGGACGCAGGTGCAACGAGGGAAGTCCAGTAGGACATAGCTGGAACCCCACCCTGAAGTAATACGAAAGTGGTCCCGGGGTGGAACGAGGTTCCGAAGGTTCGGGGAGGACGTTTTTAGTGCGTGCAAGCCGCACATACCGAGTCGTGACGACGGCATCGAGATGCGTTAGGCATTTTTTACCTCCTTACCGAAAAAAAAAAAAAAAAAAATGTACATGAATAATAAATGAATTAATATGAATAAATGAAAACAATGAATTAATAAATTTCCACTCCATATTCACAAAAACGCGTCCAGCAAAATTCAGTGACTGAAGTGACGACATTGGTAAAAACTTGCATCTAACAAAATGGAGTACTTTAATGCGAATATAATTTGGTCTTTTAATCTCATGTTAATTTACGATGTATAAGAAGTGATTTCACATGATTTTATACGTGTTTATAAAGCACATTCATTTCCAATAGTTAAAAATGAATTTCGTCAATATTACATTGCAATTTATTAAACTACTTTAATATCAATATTGCATAAACGACTTTGGAAATGTATAGAAGTCCTCGTGAAAAAAATCATAAATTCATATATAACTGAAAATTATAATTCATATAAAAGCATAGAACAAAATAAATGTGAAACTAACCAAAACTATAAATTGCAGATTGTTTTTAATACACAAAAGCAACATTTTTCGCTGCATGCATTTAAAATGAGAGCGTTGAGGGCGCCACCTGTTGGATTGATGTGGCTGCTGAAGGTGTTTCTACACTCGGAATAAAGATAAATGTGTTGGTGGTGATGCGCTCGGTGAAGCTATGAATGATGTGTTGTTGAAGCTACTTTTACATCAAAACAACACGTGCTTAAATAAACGAATTTAACTTTATTGTAATTGAATTATTTTATAGCGAAATAAACACAAAGTAAAAACTGAATTTGAAGCGTTTCCTTCTCATACTCGATATTCACTCTGCGCTCTGTGGTTATGTTGTTGCTGTTTCTTTTATATTTGATTATCAGCTGTTCTGTATTCTTGTTTCTATCGAAGCTTCCGGCTGCCGTTGTCCGATTAATTGATTGGAAATATTTTTACACTTATTCGTTAAAAAATTAAACATATTTTTAAACTTTTGATCATGGTTTCCTGGTTTCTTATTTTTCACGTTTTGTTGAATAGTGGAGGGGAATATTATGTTTTGTAATATAGTATTTAGATCTTAAAATACTTATATACGGTTACGACTGCACACTGATTGCTGCATCGTGAGAGGATTTGCCTACATTCCGTAGCCTGGATATGGCATGTTTGGCGCGTAACCAGGAGCATAGTTCTGTCCGTATTGCGGAGGAATACCCATGGTCGGGCCGGCGGTAATCATCAGCTGCGGCTCCATTGTTATTATGTTTTTGTGTTCGACCGTGTCGTCATCCTTCTCGCGTTGCGCTTCGTTCTGCTCCAGTTTATCTACTTTTGTTGTGTACTCGCGGATGACCTAACGCGATCGAATTAGAAGTTAATGCAAGTTGGAATACATCATAGTTAAGACTCACTTGAATTAAGTACGGCATAGCAAAGTCCATTATGTTATGCTTCCATGCCAACTCAAGTATTACATCTGGACGAAGTAAATCGTAGCACTAGATTCATAATCAAATACAGGCGAAAAAATGCTTGTCCATTAATAAAAGCTTTGATTGCAGTAGCGAGAGTGGATTAACATTAGTTTCTATAAAAATACCTGGAATAGGCAAGCAGCAAAACAGTCGTGGGCGTCACGCTCCAGGAACCAGCCCAAAAGTTCTTCTGCAATTTCCTGCTTGCCAGATTCTGCAGCGTACTCCATTGCATCCTTGAAGAGTTTATCCTTCTTGCACAGCTCCACACTCTGTTTCCAGCGGTTGTTGCCTTTCGATTATTAATTAATTAACAGATGTAATGGTTATTCACTATCCTTCCCATTACCTTTGTACAAATAAGCCGCAATTCGTCTGAATTCTGTCAGTTCGTGCTTCTCCAGCTTTTGAGCCAAAGCTATTGTGTCAAAGTTATCGAATCCATCAATAGAATTGCGCAATCCTTGGTAATCCTCTTCTTCTATGAGCAAGCCGTTTAGTGCTTCCTTGATCGCTTTGTTGTTGAGACTCTGGACGGATCGCAGGTACGGCTTCAGCAACTGCAAGTGCCCAGTCTTCGAGAAGCTAACGCCGCGCGTGTGGTGCATGCGTGGCGTCAGAAGCAATAAAATGTCGTTCAACAGCAACGGCTTGTAGTCCAAATAGAATTGAATGGCTTTGTAGTAGAGCTCGATGTTGGGCACTTTCGTGATAATGTCCTTGAAATGACCATCGCGCCATGCGTGAGTTTGAACTTCGAATACAGAATGGCCAATTCGGGGAACATGCCCAAGTGAGCGCGTTCCAAGCCCCGCGCCGATTCCAGTAGAGCAACAAGCCGGTCATGAATGTTGGTGATAACATAATTTTTTTGGAGGAAAGAATCAAGAAATAGAACCCAGCAAGAAAGTATCTATTTGTGCACCAACGCGTCGAAACGGCAACACTCGACATTTTAATGCGACACGAATTATTTGAGGAGGCTGTGATTTTTCATATATGTCAGATTTTCCTAGAGTTATTTTAAAAATAAAATAATCGAAAGACATTTGGATGTCGTATTGTATTCTGAATTCGCCAAAGAATCAAAGCAAAGGTCAATTCAACATGAGTTTAAGTTTATGCAAGAAGCGGCGAACGCAGGAAGTGGACAATGGAGTTATGAAGCGACCGCGCAATGAAAAGCTATCGACTTCACACGGGACTCTAGTAATATTAACCTATTTTAAATATCACATTGTTTACGCTATTTGAATTTCATTTATTCTATGTAACTGCAGTCCCAATCTCAACTTGTGCAAAACAACGTGCGCTGTGGTAAAGTAATAAAAATGCAACTGATTAATTTTATGTGCCACGCAAATCTCTCGATTGATTTTCATCCGCGCGTCAATTTCTTGGTGGGAAGTAACGGTAGCGGCAAAAGCGCTATATTGGCAGCGTTGGTAGTAGGACTAGGCGGCAAAGCCAAAGCAACAAATCGTTCAGCAAACATGAAACGTAAGTGTCAAAAAACACATAAGAAAAGTTTTATATGTAATTAAATTGGATTTTATATTGCAGAGTTTATTAAGAATGGCGAAAACACAGCCAAAATAATGATTACGTTGGGAAACTCTGGCCCTGGTTCTTATGAAGCTGATGTGTATGGCCACGAAATCACCGTTGTGCGAACGATAACACAACACGGCTCTTCTTTTGCAATAAAAAATAAACGTGGAGATGTGATATCACGTAAAGCGGATGAGCTCCACCGTATTCTCATCTACCACAATGTTCAAGTGGACAATCCTGTATTTGTGCTAAATCAGGATAATGCGCGCGCATTCCTCAAAGAGTAAACTTTAAAAGATGTTTAGAGGAAAAACGCATTTCAATAAGAGTTCTCTCCTTTCCTTATAGTTCGGAACCGTCTAGGAATTATAAACTTTTCCTGAAAGCCACGCAGTTGGACACTGTAATGGATAAACTTAATGATTGTTTGCACTCGTACCGCGACCAGCAACGTCGAATGCAATGTTTTAACTTGGTAAACCTTGAGAAATTATTTACTATATAATGCTAGATGAGTCCTAATATTTTTTAGGCTATTCAAAACAGAAGGCAGGAGATTGAAAGTCTGAATGCAAAATACAGGCAACTGATGTCGGTGGAAGAACTGAAGGTAAAGTAGTAATAAATTCGCTTTTATCCAAAATTTAAATTGCGTATCGGTTTGTTCATCTAACGATACGTACAAAGTTATTGGGTAAATATTATAAAAATATTGTCGGGGGAAATTGTTGTTTCAAAAGATAGCAAGGTTGCATTTAAAAAAATTGTATAGCACAATATTTTAGTGTTCTGAATTATGAATTAAATCTCTGTCATGTTGTATATTCTAAGTCCGCCCATCTTCGGGGACTTTAAACCGTTGTCTTTATCACCTTCAACATCGACTTATGAAGCAGCTTCTGTGCCATGTTTATTTTATTTCTATGAATTTAAGTAGATACTCGTAACACTCAAGAACCTCAACTTTCGCATAGTGCGCACGATGTATTATGCTGCATTATAGCGTCAAAACTTGTTGAAGGTTTCTATATTTTTTAAAAGCGTACTATAGTAACTCTCCTAAGTTCTTGTAGAAAAAACATGGATTCGAAATTAATAGACTTGCGTACGCACTGCAACTGCAGAAGCCAAGGAAAAAGTTCTTAGCTCTCATATTAGGTTACGCTAGGCTTTATGCGTTCATCCCTCTCTGTTCAATGAAAGAGGTGATTGATTAATACTGAAACTGAAAAAAATTGCACCAAATTTTGGTCTCATTATTCTTTGTTATCACTTTTTCTGGAATATATTAAATAAATGAACCAATATTGCATAAGAATGTGTCCAAATCACATGAAAATAATTTTGTTAATGTTGAAGTTAAAACTTTTTCTGTGCTAAATTTTCCAGAGTGAATTGGCCACGAAAGAACTGGAAAGATCTTGGCTGACGGTGGCACAGGAAGAAAAGGAGCTTCAGGAATTCTGTGAAAAATTAGAAGCGAGAGAGCAAAAGCAAAAATCTTTGTTGGAAATGGTGAAAAATCGTAGTGAGATTGAATTGGAATTAAAAAAAGAGATAAGGTATCAAAATCTTGCCAGTTTTTAATTAATATATTGATAATAAGGCTCTTTAATTAATATTTATTGCATTTATAATCGCTGTGCAGGCAATTTGAAGAACAAATTTCCAATAAAACTTCATCTATTGCTGAAGCCAATTCTTTGTGTAACCAAACTAGAACACAATTTAATAAAATATCAGATAGATGTGGTGAACTAGAATCATTTCTGTCAAGTTTTAAGAAGCGCTATGCATTCGTGGAGGGAGAAATCAAGGAATTGAAGAATAACATCGAAGAACGTTCAAAGAAGTAGGTTTTTAAATTTCATCATAATTAGTTACTATGTTTTGTGTTCTTAGCAATGTTGGTGACATTGCGGAAGTAAGAGAACGCAATGAAAACGCTTTGAGCGACTTGAAAAATATGCTCGAAGAAACAGAAGCCATAATTGGGACAGTGAAGCGCGATTTACAAATACTTGTCGAAAACAAAAGGCAGCAAGAAGAGAAAATCGGTGAAATTAGACGTCATCAAAATTCGCTCGATGAAGAAATACGTAAGTTCAAAAAAATCACTTTTCATTTCAACGTTTTCTTTTTTCCTTTCAATTCTTCACATTTCTTCGACTATAATTATTATCTAAATTCTCATTTATTAACCATCAACTCATCATTATCATTATTTCAATTAATTCATTCAACTACTATCGTAATTAATTTAATTAAATGTTTATTTGTTAATAATAATGCGTTCTTGCTTAGGCCGCATTCAGTCTCACATTCGTAACATTCAGGCCAGCTCCAAAGATAAGCTTTCAATTTATGGTGAGGATGTGAGTAATTTTCTTATGGAAATCGATAAGTATTACAAAGCTGGAAAGTTTTCGGAACTGCCGCGTGGTCCCATCGGCCGTTATATTGAAGTGCCGAATAGCAAATTTCGTGATGTTGTCGAAAATCAAATGCAGGGTCTTCTGCGAGCCTTTATTGTAACCAACACCAAAGATCGCTTAGTGCTCGAAAGCATATTAAAGAACAACTTTCCGAACTATCGTCCAGTAATAATAACAATGCGATTCATGAAACAGGTTAACTTCATTTGCTTTCTTACTTTCAATATAACCCAGATGTAAATAATGTTTTGTTACATAATTTCTCAGGTATACGACGTTACTCGTGGTTCTGTAAGTCCAACTCGAGGCACACGACTTCTTATGCATGAAATAAGATGCTCCGATCCAGTTGTAATGAATTGTCTTATCGACCGTGTTCAACTCGAAACGATTCTTTTGGCTGAGACAAAAGACATCGCTGAACATCTGACATCGGATCGCGAAAACGTTCCTCAGAATTTGAATAAGGTTATCGTACCTCAACCGGGTCTTGAGTATTATCCGGACCCTCATTATCGCATGTATTCGATGAAAATACGCCCTGCCTCCTTAATTCAAGTTGACGTTAAAGATCGTATCAAGTAAATAAGAGTTCAGCTAAATCTTTCTCATGGCTACAATTTCCTGCTTTTGTCTCTTTAGTCAACTAGAAGCGGAACACCTCGAACGCCGACAACGCTTTCAGCAGTATGCGGAGGAGTCGGCCGCTCAAGAACATCAGCTGAAGGAGGATATGAAACTGATCCAAGAGAAACGTGATGAACTCGAGAAGTACGCAGCCAAAAAACGTGAAATGAGAGAGGACATGTTGGAACTGGAGAATTTTCAATACCCTGAACACAACGAAGTCGATATCTTGGTAAATTATTCTCTAGACATGATTACAGCTGAACCAGAATCTAAAAAAAGTGTGTAACAAAAAATAGAAACGCGAGCTTCAAGAACACGAAATTAAACTGGACCAGGTGAAAGCTAAAATAGTTACCAAAAAAGCAGAACTCACCGAAGCATACGACGAGAAACAACGATTGGAGATCGAGTTAAAAAGTAGAAAAACGTCATTGCAGTCCATAGAATCCGAGATTAACGAACTCAAGGTTAGGTTGTTTGACTCATTCAATTTTTGCTTGATTTATTTATTATCTTATAATATAATTAGACCACCTCTGAAGGAACACAAGCCAAGCTGCGCAGTTTAGCGATTCGCGTTAAAGATAATGAAGACAAAATAAAATGCCTTTCAGAAGAAGTTAAAGAGTTAACGGTAAGAATCATAAAAGACGCAAAACTTGATTGAATTGAAAGTTGAAATTGAAGTAATAGCAAAGAACTTACAATATACAATTCCTGTCGTTCTCCAAAGATAAAAATATTTCCATCCTCAGTAATCTCAGTAATAAATATCATTTGCCATCCACAAACAAAACAAATCAGTCACTCATGTTCAAATCAGTTTCGACCTAAAGAAAGATTAAAGATCGAACTTTTGCGGATGAAAATGAGATTAGGAGTGGTGTGCCCCACGGTTCCATTTTGGGTCCACTCCTTTTTAGTGTGTTCATAATTACATTTTTTCTGTAGCCAATAACGTTACAATTCATGCCTATTCGAATGATATGTAGGTTTATCTTTCCAGACCAACTTCCCTTTTGGTGTTTCCCTTCGTTCTGCAGGGAACGCTTGCTTTTAAGGGTTGTGACTTACCTAGTATTATGTTAAATGGTAACAAATTGGGGATTGTGTATAAAACTAAGGTCCTTGGCTTTATTATTAACTCTGCACTAACTTGTGGTGGTCATATTAGCTTAGTTATTAAAGAAATTTATTTCGCATTGCGTAATGTAAGAAGATCTGCACATTTCGTCCCAATGACTACTCGTAAGTTTTTAGCTACACAAACGATAATCTATATATATAAAAATGAATTGTTCGTTTGTACGTTCATAACATGCGAACGTGAAGTCCGATTTGCTTGATTTTTTGGTATGTTTTCATTATTTGCCTGTAGAAGGTTTGTGTGAAATAATAATTTAAAAAAATTTCATTTAAAAAAAATTATTATTTTTGCATAACGGAAAACAGAGGAATCAAAGTAAATTGAAAAATAAATTTGACGTTTTAATTTTGAATTTCAATTTGACAATGGAAGTAAGTAAATTGTAAATGTCTTCCATTATTGCTTTGTTTTGACAAATTATTTTGACACACATAGAATTTTATTTTAAATTTTGAAAAACAATTAAAAATTATAAAAGGCTTAATGCCGATTAATTACTCTGTTTCGGGTGTGTCAAGTCCAAAACAGTGTTACGTATGACAGAAAATATGGAAGCGTTTAAAAGTGATGAGCAGCAAACCGAAGCGAATCAAGAAAAAGACGAAATGTGTTTTATTATAAACACTTATAAACATTATTTGTTTTTTTTTTAGTTATAATTATGCCGCGACCGAGACGTGGCGCCAATATTGGTCGTCGTACTCATAATACAAGACGAGTTGCATCTGTTAGAGCAGGTGAATCTGAAGCGGAACGTGAAGTGAGACTTGAACAGCAAAGAGAGCGTCAATCGAGATCGCGTTCTGCTCAAACAATCGAAGAACGATTCGCGAGTAATTCTTCGGATCGAGCGAGAATGAGTCGCAATCGCGCTGTTAGAAGTCGTGCCAATGACAATATTAATCAGCGAGTAATGCGTGCTGCTTTCAATTATGATAGTGAAGTTGACTATTGTTCTCTTCCATGCCTTTCAATCGGAACTATGACTAATGTCTGCGAACAGTGCAATGCATTGAAATTTCCATCGGAAACTCCTGGAATGTGTTGTGCAAATGGACAAGTAAAATTGCCTGTTTTGAATCCTCCTCCTGAGCCTTTGAGGTCATTAGTTTCTGGTTTGACTCCAGAATCGAATCATTTTTTGTCTAAAATACAGCAGTACAATTCATGTTTCCAAATGACGTCTTTCGGCGCCACAAATATAATCAGAGATGGATTCATGACTTTTAAGGTAATTACTGAACACGACACTAACAATGAGTTCTATCGTGAGATTGAATCAAATGTTTCATGTATGCAGATTCAAGGTCAAATCTATCATCGAATTGGATCGTTATTACCATGTTTGGATTCCAATCATTCCTTTTTGCAAATTTATTTCATGGGAAATTCAGATGTTGAAATTGAACGGCGTTGTGTGGTGGCACAAAATCCAAATGATAGTAATGCAGTGAGAAGAGGAATAATTGAAAGATTGCAGCAGTTTTTTCACGATGAAAATTGTTTGATCAAATTATTTCAAACTGCCCTTGATCAAATGCCTTCGGATTCTCATAGAATTGTTATTCGGGCCGATAAAGCACCTGGTGGAATTCATGCTGGAAGGTTAAACGCACCAACAATTGATGAAGTTGCCGTATTAATTGTGGATGAAGGAGCGAGCAGTCGAGATATTGTACTTCATCGTCGAGATCAAAGTGTTGTGCATGTTTCGGAAACTCATCGTTGTTATGATGCGTTGCAGTACCCAATTTTGTTTTGGCAAGGCGAGGATGGTTACCATTTCAATATTAAGATGAAACATCGTTTAACTGGTTAGTTACAATAAAATGCATCACACATTTTGTGAATTATTGATACTTAATATTCGCATTTATTTCAGGCTTGGAAACAGCAAAAAAAGTTAGTGCGATGAACTATTATTCGTACAGATTAATGGTTCGGCTGAACGAAATTAATCATATATTGAATTGTAGAAGGCTTTGCAACCAATTTATAGTTGATGTTTACGCTAAAATTGAGTCTGAACGATTGAATTTTATTCGATTTAATCAGAAAAAGTTAAAATCCGAACAATATATTCATTTGCGCGATGCAATTCAGAATGATGGGAATATCAACGATATTGGCCAAATGACAATATTACCAGCAACATATACTGGAAGTCCACGACACATGCACGAGTACGCGCAAGACGCAATGACGTACGTTCGGCATTATCATCGACCCGATTTATTTATTACTTTCACCTGTAATCCTCAATGGAATGAAATAAAGCAATATATGTTTCATGGTCAAAGTGCTTCTGATCGCCACGATATTGTTGCGCGTGTGTTCAAGCAAAAATTGAAAACGCTTATGGATTTTATTGTCAAACAACAAGTGTTTGGAAAAGTTCAATGTTGGATGTATTCTGTGGAATGGCAGAAAAGAGGACTTCCGCATGCACATATTTTGGTTTGGTTAGTTGATAAAATTACGCCAAATGAAATTGATAGCGTAATATCAGCCGAAATTCCTAATCCAATCATTGATCCAGGACTGTTTGAATCAGTTACGAAGCACATGATTCATGGACCATGTGGGGCATTAAATGTCAACTCACCGTGCATGGCTGAAGGAAAATGCACAAAACGGTACCCAAGAGCATTAATAGCGGAAACAATTTCTGGTAATGATGGTTATCCGTTATATCGTAGACGTTCACCTGAAGATGATGGCGAAACAGTTATGGTGAAATGCAAAAATCAAGACATTAAAATTGACAATCGTTGGATCGTTCCATATTCGCCGCTATTATCCAAAACTTTTGGTGCTCATATAAATGTTGAGTATTGTAACTCAGTAAAATCCATCAAGTACATATGCAAATATGTTAACAAAGGAAGTGATTTGGCCTATTTTGGAATTGCTGGGGATAAAAGTGATGAAATCACTTCATATCAATTAGGCCGTTATATTAGTACAAATGAAGCAATATGGCGAATTTTTTCATTTGCAATACACGAAAGGTATCCAAATGTACTGCACTTTATATATAATACGATTAGAATTATTCGTTAGTAAATATGTTATTTATGTAAATTTTGTTTTGTATAGTGTAACTGCAGAGTAAATGAATAAATAAATAAAAAAATAATAGTAATAATACACAAAAAAAAAAAAAATTGATTTTTTGTTGAATATCGATCGCGAGAGATGAAGGATACTTCATGGAATCCTAAAATTCCCAGAATATAAAACTATTAATCAAAGTATTTGGCTCATCCTAAGCTTCATCTTGAAGATTTCATGCAAACTGTCTGCATTTATTTATGTATTTACTCAACAAGCTGTACGAACAAAGCCGCTTAACCTTAACTTAATTGATACTATATAACATCCAACATTGAGATACAGAAAAAGACAACATGACCAAATTTAGTAATTCAATTATATAATAAATTCATTTTTATAAAAACTCCACTAGATTTATTTGCATTTATTGCTGGCGTTCACTTTTATTGTAAGTTCTTTGGTAATAATACTATGAATGCTAAACAAATGAAGCATGAGTGAGTACAGATAACATGCGTTTATTTCTAATTTAGAACGAGAAAGAATCCAAGTTAGCGGCACTTAATAAGGCAATCAATGCAGCGCAGAGTCGTGGTGATCGTGTTGCAACAACAAGCACTGACGTGGAGCTGCACGAAGAGATACAGAGAATCAAAGCGAAACTAAAGCATAGAAGCAATTTAACTGACGATCCCAAACAAATAGCAGAGCTAATAAGAGCAGAGAAACACAGAATGGACTTGGATGTGAGCGCTTATGACGGCTTTAAAAGGTCCATTGAAATGGTACGAAGGGAAACGCCTATCCTTTTCTTATACCGTATTTCTTACTACTTTTTCTTATTATAACTTTGCAGTTAAAAAACTCACGTCACAAACGTTACGATCTGATTAAAAGGCTTAAGCAACACATGGTTATGCGGCTTCAGTTGTTCTTTGATGTAAGTCAGTTTTCATTAAGTGCGATCGCGCGATCCATTAAAACATGAATAAAATTCTTGTTATTGGTTTTTTACTTCCTTGTATACGTAGTAAATACAAGAAAGTATTGTAATCATGAAAAATTTCGATATTGAGATTTTGATGGTAACACACATTTTGACCATCGCGGAGTCCATTTTGACTAGTTTGGTCGTGACGTGTGTACGTATGTACGTATGTACGTATGTACGTATGTACGTCTGTACGTATGTACGTATGTACGTATGTACGTCTGTACGTATGTACGTATGCTCAATAACTTAAAAACGGAGAATCGTAGAAACTTGAAATTTGGTATTTGAGACTCTTATAAGACCTAGTTGTGCACCTCCCTTTTTGGATGCAATCGGTTGCGCGAAAAGGACACTTCTCATATACTTTTTTTCAAATTTCATACATTACTCAAAAACAAACACTCCTAGAAAGTATATACTATTGGGCCTTACATAAGACACAATTTTGTAGCTCCAATTTTAATGATGGTTCGCACCAAAAGGACTCTTCGCCAAAGGAACACGAAGCATGCATTATCCGAATTACATAAATGATTATGATAAATGAATGTTATGCTGCTTTATCTCTTACAAAAATTGGTTGTACCCTTACAGAACTAAACAGCGAAATCAAAATTAGTACGATTGATAGTTAAAGCTGTGTGGAAACTAATTTCTACTTCCTTGTTTTTACTTACTACTATTTAAATTAAGAGAAGCCTATGAAATTTTTTTCATTATGGAAGTAAAAACATTTAAAATTTTTAAAACTTCAATTTTAAAATATAAATGAAATATATCGACCACTTTTGAAATAAAACCATACAATTGCCGTCATACAAGGAAGTAATGTGTTGGCCACATCAGATATTTTTATTTTATGAAGCCAGTCGTTGAGGCATCCCAAAAATTATTTTTTTTTTGTCTTCTTCAGCACATTTTAAACTTGCGTAATTTTTCCGGCTCCATTGATGTCAGTCATACTGAAAAGACGTTGTTGGTGTCGGTGGTACCGCGCGATAACCATCTCGATAATTGCGTATCTAGCACAAGAGCGCTGTCTGGTGGTGAACGATCCTTTTCCACAATCGCTTTCCTCCTTGCATTGTGGTCGTGCGTCGATCATCCTTTTTACTTCTTGGATGAATACGACGTTTTTACGGTATGACAAACACAGAGATATTCCATTAAAATCACCATAGTTGCCTTTCTAAAAGACTTTCTCTAATACTATCATTAGGATGAGGTTAATCGTGAATATTTGACTCGTTTACTCATTAACGAAGGAAAGAAGAAACCAACTCGTCAATACGTATTCCTTACACCTCAGGATATGTCGATCATATCAAAGGACTACATCAAAATCCACAGGTATAAGAAATTCATTTCCCAAATACGTTTATGAAGCAAACGATTTTGTTACTGATGATTAGTGGATAATTAATATTTATACATTCTGTTGAAAGCATAAATTAAATGTTAGTAATGTTTTCCGTTTTTATTTCAGATTTGCTGAGCCAGAAAGAAGCTGATTAAGATAGAATTTTTTTATTTATCATATTAATAATGCAAATCTTGTGAATCTTCGTATTGACATAAGTGCAGATGTTCGTGTTTTAATGATTATTAGAAACATTAGTAGTTACTAAGTATTAGCTCAATAATAGCAACATAGAAAAGATGCTGTACCCAAGAGCAATTTTTGTTTTCCGTATTCCTTTGAATTTAGTGTTGATGACGATTGCAAGATTTTAAACAAGACAAACATTTTAAACTGTAAATTAAACGTTTCTACAATCAGAGCTTTAATGCTTTAATAAAATATATAATTTGGGCAACCCATGTTTTCGTTGTAGGTGAAATAAAATCAATTAAAAAAGTAATACTTATGCACAAAACAGCTCCAGGTCCCTTAGTAGAATCGTACTTTGGCTTCAAACGATTGCAAGCAAAATTGGAGGAATATATTCGGATGTTATAGCAGCCCTAAATACCGAATATCTACTCTCAGGCGGTTTTTGGTTTTGAGTCACGTCACATTTCCAAACCAGTCGAAATGGACGGCGAGATAGTCAAACTATTAAAATCCCAATATCAAAACCTTTCTCGATTACAATACTTTCTTGTATTTACTACGTATATAATTTCGCTATTCTGCTGCGCGATTTGGCCTCCCGCTTTCGGTGTAATTCTACTCCAAAGCGCCAATGGAGCAATAGCACCAGATCGGTAGAGGTGTACATCATCAGCATGAATTTATGAATATCATGCAACGCAGTTGGTTATAATAACCTAATGCTAATCGGCATTTATTTTAGTAATAATCTTGTTTAAACGATTGACACCAACGACAGCTACAATTGCTTATTTTTATACCCTACACCTTAAGGTTGAGGGTATATTCATTTTCTACCGGATTGTGTAACGCATAGAACTAGACAAGATAGGTATGGAAAAGTATATATATTCTTGATCAGCATCACCACCAAAATTGAAATAACGATGTCTGTCCGTCTGTCTGTCTGTCTGTCTGTCCGTTGAAATCACGATCACAGGAGAACGGATTAAGATTTCAAAATGAAATTTGGCAAAAATATTCGTTGCTATGTTGGGGTGTTTCGTATTGAAAATGGGCAATATCGCCCAAGGACCACGCCTACTTTTTATATCGAGAGTGCAGGTACCTCTGTTTTGCCTATTAAAAAAGGCCATATCAGCATCAATTTTTGAGAGAAGACAAGAAAATTTTATATGTAGGTTTAGACTAATGCTTCCAGTTAATATGCCAAATATGGGCGTGATCCGCCCACTTTTTAAAAAATTTTTTTTGTTTTTATTATTATTATTATATATATATATATATTGTATATTTATTATTAGATATATATAATATATATGTATATTGTATACGAGTATATTATATCGCACCACTTCTAAATATATATACGAATATATATGCAGCTTTAAGGTGTAGGGTATTTCGGCTACAGCCCGGCTGTAGACAACACCTTTACTAGTTTAATAATAGTTTTAACATTATTTAATAATAGTTTTAACATTACTTATATTTATCTATAAATAGTTTTAACATTATTTAAGTTATTTATTTTGTTGCGTAAATGTGTGTTTTTCCGCTATCTTATTAGTTTTATTATAATATTAGCCATAACTTTTTTATTTAGCTATTTTAATACGCCACCTACTTATCTATTTAAACATACGTATTTTAAATTATGATTTATCCTAAACCCGGGTGTTTTTATACCTACATGTGTCTATAATAATATTTGCTTTATCTCATTGGATTCGTTGCATAGTGTCGTCCACAACTTCTTAGGGACCTGTATAAATTGGTTCTAGTTTTTTCCCACTTTCATTTTTTAACAATACTAAACTACCTTCCTCAAAGGTCTTGTGATTTGTCTTGAACTTCCTGTCTTGCTTGCTTTTTAACAGTATTTGTTTTGCGTCGTATTGCACTGTTTGTAGTTGGTTTTTTAGCTCTATTGCGTAGTCTTCATAATTGTAAACAGGATCTATTGCGCTCCCAATGTTCGATGGTAGCTTGCATTGTTTCCCATACACTAACTCAAAAGGTGAAAAATTTGTTTCGGAGTGCACTGAGGTATTATAACTGAACACATAGTATGGTAACCAGTCATCCCAGTCCCTGTGTTGATCTGTGGTGTACGTTCTTAGATATGCAGCCAAGGTTTTGTTGTTATTCTCTAACGATCCAATAGTTTCGTGATGATATGCCGTGGATTGTAGTTGGTCTATTTTTAAAAGCTTGCATATTTCCTTAAAAATTTGGTTGATGAATTCTGTCCCCTGATTGAATACAATTTGGTTGGGAATTCCATATTTTAATATAAAACCCTCAACAAACGCTTTGGCTACTGCATTAGCTGACTTGTTGGTGATTGGTATTGCTTCTATGAATTTCGTTAGTTCGTCCTGTATGGTAAGAATGTACCGCGATTCTCTCTTAGTTGCGTCTAACGGGCCTACTAGATCCATGTATATCTTCTCAAAACTTGTTTCCGCAGTTGTCGTTATAGTCAGTGGTTCTCTGTTTGGTTTGATGTGCTTATTTCGTTGGCAACTTTGACAGTGTCTAACGTATGTTATAATGTCCTTCTGCATACCTGTCAAATAATATTTTTTCTTCAAATTTTTTAACATTCTCACAAGCCCAGCGTGCCCGCTTGTGGGTAGTATGTGATAATCATTTAATAGAATCCTTTTCATACTTGGTTGGTTATTCAATTATATTTGTCATAATGTGCACTTTTAAATGTAATATTTCGCTCATCAGTTTTTTCAAACTATTCTTATTATATTGAGGATGGCCATCCATAAGTTTTTTGAATTCCTTACGCGTAATATATACGTCTCGTATGGATAATGGTTCACAGATTCGTTGCACGTCCCTTGCCAACATTTTGCCAAATGCAGCTGTTCGGGCAGTAGTGCTATCTGTCCATTGTAATAATAAACAATTTTTCCTAGGTATGAATGCTAACACTTGGTTTGGGCCTACTATTATATCTTCATCGCTGAAGCTTGAGAATGCGTCATCACAATTGAGATTCTTCACTATTCTCAATTCTACCATTGCAATCTTGTTTTCTCTACGCGTTAAGAGTTGTTTTATTTTTGATTCGGCTGCTCATAATTTCGTCTCCGCCTGCTGTCTTGCTCGTGCTCTAGTATGACTCTTGTGTATAATATTTTTAAATCATCTGAAGTAATTTTTACGCGGCTTAACGCGTCGATTGCGCAATTTTCTTTATCTGGTGCATATTCTACATAGAAATTGTATTCTTCTAATAGAAATGTTTATTGCCCACACTATGGCAAGTAGCTCTCTTTCTATTGTTGAGTAATTTTTCTCTGCTGCATTCAGAGTCTTGCTTGCGTTAGCGACAGGGCTGTCATCGAAATTTGCCAACACGGCTCCTAACGCATATCCAGATGCATCCGTTCTTAAAATGAATTCTTCGTCGAAGTTTGGGAATTGTAAGACTTTTGGGCTTGCGAGGATGTTTTTATACCCTACACTTTAAGGTTGAGGGTATATTTTCCGCCATCTTGTGTAAAAACAGCTCGAGCGCAATCTGTTCGTCGGCTACAGTTTACTTCAACTTCTCCAGTTCACTACTCCACGAAGACTGCCCGTTCTTTTTCTGAACTCATCTTACTTTTCTTTGTTCTTTCTTCTTATCCCATTACGCAGCCGACGACCACACTCGGTAGAGTTTATACTCTCCCTCGCTCGCTACAATGCCAAACGCTTCGGCAAGAGTACACTTCGTACTCTCTATTTATTAGCAATGTCGCGCTACAATATGCACTATCCGACACGGCCATCCTGACTACACACGTCCTCGGGTGTGTATATCACATAACGAGAAACGCAATGTAACTTCGATACATTCTATTCAGTTATTTGAAAATACAGTTTATTTATTTCTTTTACATTAAACGGAACGATAATGCTCACTTATTTAAATTTTCAGAGATTCGTTTCTAATGATGAAGGTGCCATATGGGATTTATTTCCAGGAGACAGCTCCCGATAACCAGCTCAGTCATGTGACCGACTCAAAATACGCCTCATTGACCTTCTAAACTCAATGTTTGATCTCACGTACATTCATTTTATTAACGTCTCTACCAACGCCTTCTATTTCATCGACGTCTATTTCAACGCCTTCACTTCTATCGACGTCTCTTTCAACGCCTTCTCTTTCATTGACGTCTATTTCAACGCCTTCACTTCTATCGACGTCTCTTTCAACGCCTTCTCTTTCATTGACGTCTATTTCAACGCCTTCACTTTCATTGACGTCTCTTTCAACGCCTTCTCTTTCATCGCTTAAACCATCAATATTTTCATCAATCACATCCAACTCCGCCGGAAGTCGTCTATCGGGCAACTTTCGTAACTGCTCATGCGGATATTTATAAGTCCTTTTATTAGACATTGATTTCAATTCGTATCTATCACCATCTAAAATTTTCAACACCATAAACGGACCTCTGTACTTAGGAGCTAATTTTGTTTGATGTCTTTCCTCGTTTTTTAGCAAGACATAGTCGCCAATTTTATGCTTAACAATTTTGGCTCTGTGTTTGTCAAATCTAATTTTGTCGTAAAGAGCATTGCTCTGAATATTTTCTATTGCCTGGGTTCTTATATAACTGATATCAACATTGTTTTCTTCTTTACATACTGGCATCAACCCAAAGGGTCGTGCTTCTTTTCCAATTAACAATTCTAAGGGACTAGACTTGGTAACTCGATTGACCGTACAATTCAATGCCAGTTGTACTTCGTTTAGGGTGTCTTGCCAGGAACGCTGACTAGTTTCAACTGCCGTTAGCAGATTTTTCAAGGTACTCATAACGCGCTCTACCTGCCCGTTTGCACGACTTGCTCCAGTTGCAATCAAGTGTAAATCCATTTTTTGTGAAGAACAAAATTCCCGAAAAGCCATGCCAGTGAAACACCTACCCTGGTCGGCAATAATGCGTGAAGGCACCCCAAACAAGGCTATTGAAGACTTCAAAGCTTTAATACAATTTTCGGAATCAATTTTCATAGTATGGTATAAATAAACAAATTTGGTAAAAGCATCAATTTGAACTATAACATATTCTTTGAGATCATTTTTACCACTTAATTTCCCGGTTATATCAACGTGTACTGTATGCCATGGTATATTAACTTTGGGGATAGGATATAGCTCCATTTGAACTTTGCCTGAAGACGATTTAGACAATCTGCAAGTGATGCAATTATCTACAAATTTGCGAACATATTTGGACATATTGTCAAACCAGTAGTAATCATATACCTTATCAAGTGTTTTCTCCCAACCCAAATGCATAACAGATTCGTGGACATGATTTATTACTGACCACCTGAAGGGTCTTGGGATCACAGGCAAGCATCGTGTCTTACCATTTCTTTGTATTTTCCGGTAAAGAGCTCCCGAACGCAATTCATATGTACCTGCCAGATCCTCCGAAAGTTCATTATTACGTAATTTGGAGACAATAGAAGATGTTTCCGGGTCTCGCTGCTGTTCAGCAAGTAGCCAATCATCTGTGATATTTGTCAAAAGTATATGCTTTACAGGAACCGCAGCAACCGAATGTGGTTTTATGGGTAGTGGGTTGCGGGAAAAGAAGTCCGCATGCGCCATACGCTTTCCTTCTCTGTATTCGACACTAAAGTCGAATGACTGTAAATATGACCACCATCGATGAACTCTTGGTGTCAGATCAATTTTGGTACGAGAAGCCTTTAAAGAGTTACAGTCTGTGAATAACACAAATTGGCGGCCTTGCAAGTAATGGCGAAAATGTTTTATCGAGTTAATAACGGCTAATGTCTCTAACTCATAAGAATGATACCTTCTTTCTGCTGAAGAGGTTCTTTTGCTAAAATACTCTATTACGTGGGGTTTATTATTAATTTTATGCAATAATATGGCACCATAGCCATCAGAACTAGCATCTGCGTGCAACTCTATGGGGTATTTTGGGTCAAAAATTGTTAATACTGGTTTATTGGTTAAAATGCAAATAACTTTCTTTCGTATTTGCTCATGTTCTATTTTCCAAGAAAATTTATTCCTTCCAGAAGTGAGGAAATATAGAGGTTTCATCAATTGTGAAAACTTAGATACGAATTGCCGGAAATAAGAAGCTAGACCTATAAATTGCCTCACTTGAGTGACTGATTGAGGTGGGGGTAAAGCAGTTAATGATTCTACTTTACGTGGGTTAGGCCGAATTTCTCCCGCTCTAATTTCATAGCCAAGATATTCAACACAAGACCTTAAAAAGGAGCATTTAGTAATATTGAATGAAAATCCGGCTTTAGTTAACGTATCTAGAACCAAACGCAATCTTTCAAACGCTTCCTCTTTTGATTGAGCAATGACCATAATGTCATCCATATACACTATGACGAAGGAGTGAGCCAGATCGCCTAAAGCTTTCATTACCGCACGTTGGAAGACTGAAGGCGCATTCTTTAAGCCAAAAGGCATGGCCAAGAATTCATATTGACCCTCCGGTGTAACGAAAGCCGTGCGTTCAATGGAATTCGGATGTACAGGAATTTGATAAAACCCACTAGCCATATCCAAACAGGAGAAATACTTCGCTCCACGCAGTCTAGCGATTTGGTCTGATATAAGGGGTAGGGGATATTTATCGGAAATTGTATTTGTGTTTAGTTTTCGGTAATCCACACAAAGGCGATCGGAACCATTTTTTTTTTTAACAAGCATCATGGGGCTAGCAAAAGGGGAGCAACTAGGTCGAATGATATTTGCTTCTATTAACTCCTTTATTTTTTCTCTAACAAGTTCTCGTTCCTCTGTACTAATTCTATAAGGTCGCCTTTGTACTGTTTTGTTCGGATCAGCCAAACGTATTTCTAACATAGCAGTGCTAACTTGGCTTCGCGGAATTCCTTCTATAAACCATTTCAAATATTCTTTCAAAATTCCATTCAAACGAGCCTTATCGCAATCACTTAATTCTGGATTGCCATTAATATAATCTACATAGTTATTAGACAAGGAGCAAGTATTTACATTTTGTGCTCTAAAAATAATAAATTTATCAGATGTGATAACAACACCGAAACCCTGGCTTAGAATTTCACGGCCAATCATTACATTGTGTTTTAAATAATTATCCAAAACTACATGAAACAAAACTTCCAAAGAATATTCGCCTATTCTAACATTACATAATATTTGCAAAATACTACAAACAGTGGTATCGCCGATACCCTTCAGAATTACCACATTATTAATTCTATTACCCGAAAAATGCTCTGATACAGATTCTGTAATTATTGAACACTCTGCGCCTGAGTCAAAACAAAATGAATATGACTTGCCTGACTGTGACAGAATACCTTTCGGCTCAACTACAGTACAAGCGTCGACTCTCTTCACATAGGTATTGTTGCTACTTGATGATGAACAGCTGCTTTTGGGACACACTGATGAAATGTGGCCGTTGTTTCCACATTTGAAACAAATTATCGATGACCGATCCCTTCCTACAGATGCATTGCTTGAAAACTGATTACTGTGTTGAGGTTTACTTTTCTACTTTCTCATACGGCAGTCTGCAATCTTATGGCCAGTTTTCCCGCAAAAATGACATTTTAAATGAGGCGGACATTTCTTCTTAGCATCTGGGCCAACAAAGGCGTCTAAAGCAGTATTTTCCTTTCTTTTACCGTAGGCAAAAGCGTTTAGTTGCTGCTGCAGTTCATTTCTTGTTTTTATGTTTGTTGTAAAGAGCAGTCGCTGCAACCTATTGTCGAATTGAGCTGTGTGGGCCAGTACGACCGATACGGCTATTTCTTCGACACTCATTAGCTTCCACCTGGACATAAGCGTAGTCACCAGTCGACTCCCATAAACTGAGAGGCACTCTCCATCCTTTGGGCATCCACCAAATAAATTCACTAGCGTAGCGGCCGGAGTCTCGATGCCCTTAAAACGTTGCACAAATAATTCCTTAAATTGCTGCCATGTAATTCCAGCGAAACATATTTCTGGTAGCCAATGTGAAGCACTTCCTTCCAACGACTTACTAAGAGCTATAACAAGCGCACTGCCCTCCAGATGATTTTCGGATAAAATCATGTCGACGGTCGAACACCAAGAGGAAGCATCAGCTCCAACACCATCAGGGTTAAATTTCGGTAATGAAATCACTTTTGCCTCCCGTGATGGTGATTTTGGGGCTTGCATAGCTTTAAGCAGCTCCACAAAATTTCGATTTTGCAACTCTAGAAGCGCACGCCAGTATTCAGCAGAATTTTCTTGTAGCGGAGTTGATCCCACTTCTGATGTCGGAATTTCACCACAAGCTCCGTCTTCTTTATTATTTTCCGCCATCTTGTGTAAAAACAGCTCGATCGCAATCTGTTCGTCGGCTACAGTTTACTTCAACTTCTCCAGTTCACTACTCCACGAAGACTGCCCGTTCTTTTTCTGAACTCATCTTACTTTTCTTTGTTCTTTCTTCTTATCCCATTACGCAGCCGACGACCACACTCGGTAGAGTTTATACTCTCCCTCGCTCGCTACAATGCCAAACGCTTCGGCAAGAGTACACTTCGTACACTATATTTATTAGCAATGTCGCGCTACAATATGCACTATCCGACATATACATATATTGAATATTTATTATTAGATATATAATATATATATTTTATATATATACGAGTATATTATATCGCACCACTTCTAAATATATATACGAGTATATATGCAGCTTTATGGTGTAGGGTATTTCGGCTACAGTCCGGCTGTAGAAAACACCTTTACTAGTTTATAGTTTCAAATGATTTCTTACAATCGTCACTGAAGTCGAACTTCGCTTTCTTCTTGAGTAGAGCATTCAATAGAATTGCTATTGATGCGAAATTCGGTATAAATCTCCTGTAATAGTTTGCAAAAGCTACGTTAGTAGGTACTGGATAGCTTCTAATGACTCGTGACTTCTCAGGATCCGGAAAAATGCCTTTTTCGGAAATTATGTGTCCAAGATAGAGAACTTCCTTACGGAGATATGTACACTTACTAGGATGTATTTTAAGATTTGCCGTCTTGAGTCGCTGGAAAATATCTGCTAGATTTCTGTTATGCTCTTGTAGATTTCTACCGAATACTATGAGATCGTCTAAATATACGAAACATTTCGAGTATGTTAGTCCGGACATTGCAATCGACATCATACGAGAGAACAGACTTGGAGAGATTTTTAGACCCATTGGTAACCGGGTCATCTGGTAGTGTCCTTTTTCTGTGGAGAATGCTCCCTTCTGCAACTCTAAAGGTCTGCTCCCTTTTGCTAACTCCATTTGATAGTAGCCTTGGCGCAAGTCAATACATGAGAAGTACTGAGCTCCTCCCAGCATATCGAAAATATCTGCAATGTTTGGCAGTGGGAATTTATCGTCCTCAATTGTGTCATTAACCTTCCGGTCATCGATTACTAGTCTATATTTTCTTTCACCTGTGACTGGATCGGGTTTTTTGGGAACAACTAGTATTGGTGAGTTCCACGCTGAGACGGATGGTTCCGCTATACCGTCATTAATCATTTGTTCGACCTGTTTTTGGATTTTGGCTTTTTGAGAATGTGGTATTCTATAAGGTTTTATATAAATTGGTGCTATTCCTTTTTTCAACGTTATATGTGCTTGCTCCACTGGCGTAACGGTGAGTTCATCACCTTCCGAATGGAATATATCATGATATTTCATACAAACTGAACGCACTTCCTTTTCCTCTTCTCCGTTTAATTGTTCTAAATCCAAAGCATTCATTAAATCATTAACCCGTTTTTGTGAAATTTTTACTGTATTGAAATGAATCACGTCATAGTTACTTCGTGAATCCGAGTCAGGCTCCCATTTAATATTAATTTCGCTATCTCTTGTGTTAAGTATTCGTACCGGTATTTTCCCTTCCTTTGGAGTAGACATCGAGCTGGCTAAAAACACCCCCTCGCAAAGTTCCTTTGGATGAAAAATCCGGTGATCTGTGTGTTTTGACTGGAGCCAATACGTTGCCTCATATCGCGGTGCTAGCGTTACTATGCTTAACTCGTTTTGATTATAAATTCGTAAGGCTACGTCGGTCCTGTTCTTAGTTTTAAACTATAACTTCAGTGTTTCCAAGTTTATATTCGCCTCATGTTCTCGTAAAAAGTCTGCCCCTATTATACCGTCAGTTGCAATTGGGAAATTATTTGACACCACATGGAAATTATGTCCGAGAATGTGATTGGAGCAGTTTAACGCTACTTCGCATGTCCCTATTGTTCTTAACGTCCCTGATATGCCAATTACAGTAGTGCTACCCTGCTCGTTAATTGATTGTGCATCAGGAATAGATTCTAGTTTTATTGCGCATATTGAGGCACCTGTGTCTATTAGAAAATGTCTCTCTTTATCATTTAGCCTAACTTTTACGTATAACCCATTTGAATAATCCCCTGCTAGTATAGTTGGAGGTATGCTTCGGCCTATAGACTTTCCTCCAAATGGTCGGCTTCCCGTTCGGAGGTCGTCTCGTTTCCCTCATTGATTACTAAAACTCTGTTCGAGGGTTTATTTCTATATTGATTGGTATGCTGCTCTCTTATATTTTTATTAATCCTATGAAAGCTTCCACTTTGTAGCTGATCCGTGCGTTGGAGTTGATTTCGTCTATTAAAAAAATTCCTATCCTGTTGGCTATTATTGTAATTATTCCTATACCTGTTTCTAGCGGAATTTTAGAAATTACCCCTATTGTAGTTTTGGGCCCTATTGTAGTTTTGGAAATTACCCCGATTGCTAATTTGATAACTATTTCTATTGGAAGTTTGATTATAGGATCTATAATTGCTTAGATAGTTATTCCTACTGTAACGTTGTTTTTCTGGCTAGGGTATGACTCAGTGCGTAACCAGGATCCAATTCACAGAAATATTTATTTTTTGTGAAAACAATTGATGAAATCTTTATTCAATATAACTTGTTGCTTATAATTAATTGGCAGCACTGTCATTCGCCCTTTTTTGTAGATGCTGTCGTTGTTGTCGGTCGCTGGGTTATTATTCATTCTATCGTCGTTTAAAGTGGTGTCGAACCGTGATGACGTTCGAGGCTGTGTCGAACCGTGAAGACGTTCGAGGCTGTGTCGAACCGTGAAGACGTTCGAGGCTGTGTCGAACCGTGAAGACGTTCGAGGCTCTGTCGAACCGTGAAGACGTTCGAGGCTATGTCGAACCTTGAAGACGTTCGAGGCTATGTCGAACCTGGATGGCGTACGAAGCTGTGTCGAACCGCGATGGCGTTCGAAGCTGTGTCGAACCTTGACGGGGTTCGAAGCTGTGTCGAATTTGGATGGCGTTCGAAGCTGTGTCGAACCTTGACGGGGTTCGAAGCTGTGTCGAATTTGGATGGCGTTCGAAGCTGTGTCGAACCTTGATGGCGTTCGAAGCTGTGTCGAACCTTGATGGCGTTCGAAGCTGTGTCGAATCTTGATGGCGTTCGAAGCTGTGTCGAACCTTGACGGCGTTCGAGGCTGTGTCGAACCGCGATGGCGTTCGGAGCTGTGTCGAACCTAGGCGTCGTTCGAAGCTGTGTCGAACCTTGATGGCGTTCGAAGCTGTGTCGAACCTTGACGGCGTTCGAGGCTGTGTCGAACCGCGATGGCGTTCGAGCTGTGTCGAACCTTGGCCTCGTTCGAAGCTGTGTCGAACCTGGATGGAGTTCTGAGCTGTGTCGAACCTTGGCGTTGTTCGAAGCTGTGTCGAACCTCGATGGCGTTCGAAGCTGTGTCGAAACTTGATGGCGTTGGAGTCGTAGCGCTCGGCGGCAACGAGTAGCGTTCCCACCACTGGCTGCGGAGGGTGGCGTGTGTCAACCTCCGTCGCCAAGTTACTTCAACAGGAGTTGCCGTCCGGAGGTCCAACCATCCATAGGCGCCAACAACTCTTCTTGAAGAAACGGCGTGGTAGGACCGGCGGCGTGTATGGGGGTAGGAAAGAGAAGTTCGCAAGGGTACCTACGATAGTCGACAGGAAGTGTGACTGTCCATCATCAACTATCGTGCTGTCAAACTACTTCAAGAGGAGCTGCCGTCCGGAGGTCCAACCATCCATAGGCGCCAACAACTCTTCCTGAGCAATTCACAGTCAGGTTACGGGGTGGTTAGAAAAGGAGAGGAAGGGCAGAGTAGGAAGCTACTAACCAACTTACCAAGAATCACTGCTATGCTGCTGGCTGTGTTCATTGCGCGTGCTGACTGGCGAGGCGCTCGCCCGAAACTGATTATTTCGTGTCTGTGTTCCTCTTTTATACTCGTGGGTCTTGTTCTTCTTGTTCGCTGCTCAAGTTTGGGAGTGTTCGACGTCGTCGTTCGTACATGACGTCGTCGTTGTAGCGTGTATGACAGTGCTGCAGTTTGACATTAATTTCTTAATTATTATACACATTGTTCTTATATATATGCTTATACTATATTATTTTCTAATACATTTATTTCGATAGTAAATGATCTTAAAACTTACAAAGTTATTATTTCTTATTTATTTTACGTAAATAAACTTCAATGCTGTTGTAAATAATATAATGTAAATATAAAATAATAAACTTCACTGATCGCGCAATAATAACCTTACATCTATAATTTCCTACTAACTAATTATGTATTTGTTGAACTATAAACTTACTTATGAATACAATCTAAATAATTAATATAATGGCAAGAATCAAAAAGAAATTCATAAAACAATGAAATAAATGTTGGGACGGATTGTCCGATCCGTCTCACTCTCCCCTCACTTCGCGGAATGTCGAAATAGCTGTGTTGCTCCGGAGCGGGCGATGAGTACGAAGGGGTTTCGTTAGCTGATTCTTTTCTACGTGGCATTTAAATTTCATGACTGCATCCTTTGTAGACGCGCAATTGGAATCTGATTGATTTCGGTCGAGTGTACTTTGTGTGTGTGTGTGTGTGTGTGTATTTTTTCCTTGGTTTTACTTATTTTCTTTACGCATTTTTTTTGTTTGTTGTTTTTTTTTCTTGTGAAACAAAACGATGCTTACCTCGATGCTCTTGATGGAGTTGTAAGTTTTCAATGATGTGGTCGCTACTGTGTTCTTTATCTTGTTTTCGATGGCACGTACATTTTGATTCTAATGATGATCTTAATAATCAACGCCTTCGACTCCTTGTGCTGCTGTTTCGTTGCCTCTGCGCTGTTGTTTTACTTTCCTTCTGTTGAAAGTCGTCTGGAAGGAGCAACGAGTAATTCGTCGCTTTTCGTCTTGCTCGTTGTCTTCGTAATATTTCTTGATGTTGCCCTTCAAATTTCGGAGCTAACTTGGCTGCAAAACCGTCCACGGCTTTGGAGAGTGGGTGCTCTTTGAGAAGTACTTTTTCTCCGATTGTGGTTTGCCACGCACGTCGCCGCAAGTTATAATGGCGGGCTTGGTCGCTTGACGCATTCCGCAAGTTGTGTTGCACTATTTTAAAGATTTCCTTAAGCTTGTTTGCCTTGGACGCTGCGCTTTCGACGGGGTTTCCTGTGCCGGTAGTGACTTCGTCGTAGAGTGCTGACGGGAGTCGTGGCTCACGTCCTTGTATCAAGAAAGCGGGACTGTAGCCTGTCGTTTCGGAAACGCTGGAGTTGATCGCCAGACATATCTCAGGGAGGTGTTCGTCCACCGTCGATGATCATCTTTCGTTAGGTGTGCGATCATTGTTTTGATTGTTCTGTTAGCTCTTTCGGCTGCATTTTCGTGTGGACTGTACGGCGCTGTATACATGTGCTTCACGACCAATTGTTGCAGGTATCTTTGAAACTCCCGAGATGTGAATTGCGTGCCATTGTCTGAGGTTAATATTTTCGGTGCGCCGAAGCGAGACAAGATTCTCTCTCTGAAGCCTCTTTTCGCGACTGCACTCTTGGCGGCGCGTGCTGGAAAGACTTCCGTCCACTTGGAAAATTTATCCACAAATACTAGAAGTGTGGTGTGGCCGTGTTTAGAACGCGGCAGTGGTCCCGCAGTGGTTTATGGACATTTCCAAGTACTCTTTTATGTTTTCTTAGCTTCGTTTTAATTGCTGTCGTCGTCGCTGTCGTCGGCACCCATAAATTAACACCTCCGCACCCTCGCGCAAAAGATTTCGACTTTCTTGTCGTCGAGTGCTGCCAGATGACGCCACCGAGCGTCAAAGGAAAACCCAAGCGCAGAGCGGAAAATTTGAAGGAACCTTCAAACATTCCTAATTTATTTCGATAATGTTTTAGGAGGACGCTTTTCACGACTGCTTTTGATTTAAGGCGAAGCAACGAAGCCTGAATTAATATTTACGCAGTTATTCCGAAGCTTCTCTTCTCTTTTTTACTCGTTCCGTCAGCTGTGAGCAATGATTGATGACACTCTCCTTCCCAACGCAATACAATTTGCTAATTTCTCGCTCTCAGACGCAGACCGTTGAAAATGGCTCTTCGGCTATATGCGTAAGCATTTCTGCGGCGGTTTTTGTTGTGCCGCTTTATATCGTTGACATATGCTGCAGTTCCGGACGTACTTGCTTGCGTCGCGAAATAGTCCTGGCCAATAGTACCGTTGGGCCAGTCGTTGTATAGTTTTATACATACCGAGGTGTCCAGCTGTGGTTGCATCGTGGTTTTCTCTTAGCACTCGTTCCCTTTGGTGCGTCGGCACACAAAGTTTCCATACGTTGCCTCCTTCTTGTCCAATCTTGGACGGGATGTGGCGGTACAGCTGCTCGTCATTAATTGTATAGTATGGCTACTTCTGAGGACTGTGTTGAATTTCCTCTTTCTTCCGTTCAATCCAGGGACACTTCGGGGATGCGTCACATGTACTTTCTACACGTTCTAAGACATCGCGTGGTAACCGGGATAAGGCATTGGCGACTACGTTCAATTTGCCTTTGCGATATTGAATGTCGTGTTTATATTGTTCATTTATTATGCTCTGCTTCGCCGGATTTTTAGGGAAGCATTTCGGTTTGAGTGGCCGTTTATCTCCCATGAGGATCTGGTGGGATGTCAAATTCGTTGTTCCGCTCACATTCTGAAACGGCTGCAGTTCCCGTTGGAGAGAGTCTTCGATGCCCTCGTTGCCTCGTGCTATCGGACAGGTGGCTTCGGTTGACACACCTTTTCCTTCTTGCAGGCGAATTGATTGCCCTCCTATGGTCGTGTACATTTCCGCTTTTCGTAGGAAGTCAAGACCCAAGATAACTTTATCTATGGCGTCGGGTAGCACAAGAAGTTGGACTACACATTCCGACGTTCCGAACATGAAAGGTGCCTCTACTGCTCTTCGTATATGTAATGTGTCACCGTTAGCCATCTTGGCTGAAACCGAAACTTCCCGATGTGTGTCCGGTGTCTACAGCTCGTAGGCGAAGCGCTCGTTGATGAAACTGCGGCTGGCTCCGGTATCAATTGTTGCTATGACCCACACGTCGTTGATGCATACTGTGTAGGTCAGACGGTCTTTTGTGATGTTTAGTTGCGATTTCGGGATCCAGCCTGGTTGGGGAGGCGTTGTTACTTGTGATCTCGGTTCGCCTACGCTGACGCGAGACGTTCTGGCGTTTCCCGGTTGACAGCAGTCAATGGTTCTTACGCCTTTCCGTCCACACTTCCAACAGAAATACGTCTTTTGGTTATCACAGTTCCTTTCGAAGTGTCCTTGCTGCCCACAGCGGCGACACGCCTTATCTGGATTTACTACCATATCTGTAAACTGCGCTGCCCGATATCGCATATCTGGCTTGCTATGTGGCGATTTTTGCTGTGGCTGTTCTTTCTGCTGCAGACATTCGAAATCTTCTGCCAGGCTCGTTAATTGTGTCAGGTTGGAAAAGTCCTTTCGCTTGATGTACAACTGATATTCCGGTCGGCTGTTTTTATAGATTCGTTCTAGTTTTTGATTCTCGGTGTAACCGGCATGGCGCATTAGATCCTGTAGTGAAATTACGTAGGTTTTGAATTTCTCTTGCGGTTTCTGAACTCGTTTGCGAATTTCGTCTTCTAAGCTGGTGGGGCTTTGTTGCTCCTGGCTGTCCATCGTTGTGTTACTACTACTGGGTGTGGTTTTGTGAGTACCGGTGTGTTCCAATTCTTCCAACCGTTTAAGTGTTTCGCCAGAATGCGCTTCGTTGATGAAGGATACTAGTGCCTTGCGTAGTTCCTCGACTGTGCCGGTGTCCTGTAGTGAGAACTCCTTACAGATTTCTCGAAGAGATGTCTTCTTTAAGTTATAGATCCATCCGGTAGTAACCATTTTGTCGCTGTATTCTTTTCTGAATTACCACGATGGAGTTGTAGTTCTAGCAAGCGTAGAATTTCATCAATTGTCCCTGCTCGGGCGCCACCTGTAACGTTGTTTCTCTGGCTAGGGTATGACTCAGTGAGTAACCAGGATCCAATTCACAGAAATATTTATTTTTTGTGAAAACAATTGATGAAATCTTTATTCAATATAACTTGTTGCTTATAATTAATTGGCAGCACTGTCATTCGCCCTTTTTACTTCCTTGTATACGTAGTAAATACAAGAAAGTATTGTAATCATGAAAAATTTCGATATTGAGATTTTGATGGTAACACACATTTTGACCATCGCGGAGCCCATTTTGACTAGTTTGGTCGTGACGTGTGTACGTATGTACGTATGTACGCCTTTTTTTTTTTTTGCGAAAAGGACACTTCTCATACAGTTTTTTTCAAATTTCATACATTACTCAAAAACAAACACTCCTAGAAAGTATAAACTATTGGGACAATTTTGTAGCTCCAATTTTAATAATGGTTCGCACCAAAAGGACTCTTCGCTAAAGGAACACGAAGCATTGTAACGAAGTTTTCTTAGCTGGGATATAACTCAGGGTGTCCAAGGTTCGTTAAAGGAAAGAATTTGTTTGTGTGGGACTATTTCACTTTTATTTTCATCTACTCCAATGAATATTTTACAGAAAGGGTATTTTTGCAAACGACGACGAATTCGGGTGTGGGTGAATTCGGTGAGTAGCGTGTCTTCTCTTGTTGTGAGTGCGAGTGTTGATGAATCCGAGAGCGTTGCGTGTCTCTCTCGTTGTGGATGTGTGCGCTGTTGGATCAGAGAGCGTCGTATATCTCTCTCACTGTAGGTGGGTGCGCCGTCGAATCAGAGAGCGATGTGTGCCTCCCTCGATGTATGCGTGAGTGCCGTCGCATCAGAGAGTGTCGTAGAATCAAGCTGTCTCTCCTGATGTAAGTGTGCGCGCCTTAGAACCAGAGAGCGTCGTGTGCCTCTCTCAATGTATGCTTGAGCGTCGTCGAATCAGAGAGCGTTATGTGTCTCTCTCGATGTACGCGTGAGTGCCGTCGAATCAGAGAGCGTCGTAGAATCAAGCTGTCTCTCGATGTATGCGTGAGCGCCGTTAAACCAGAGAGCGTTGTGTGTCTCTCTCGATGTATGCGTAAGTGCCGTCGAATCAGAGAGCGTTATGTGTCTCTCTCGATGTACGCGTGAGTGCCGTCGACTCGGAGAGCGTCGTAGAATCAAGCTGTCTCTCGATGTATGCGTGAGCGCCGTTGAATCAGAGAGCGTTGTGTGCCTCTCTCGATGTATGCGTGAGCGCCGTTGAATCAGAGAGCGTCGTGTGCCTCTCTCCATGTATGCTTGAGCGTCGTCGAATCAGAGAGCGTTGTGTGTCTCTCTCGATGTATGCGTGAGCGCCGTCGTATCAGAGAGCGTTGTGTGCCTCTCTCGATGTATGCGTGAGTGCCGTTAAATCAGAGAGCGTTGTGTCCCTCTCTCGATGTGTGTGAGCGTCGTCGAATCCGAGAGCGTCGTAGAATCAAGCTGTCTCTCCTGATGTAAGTGTGAGCGCCTAAGAATCAGAGAGCGTCGTGCGCCTCTCTCAATGTATGCTTGAGCGTCGTCGAATCAGAGAGCGTTGTGTGTCTCTCTCGATGTATGCGTGAGCGCCGTCGTATCAGAGAGCGTTGTGTGCCTCTCTCGATGTATGCGTGAGTGCCGTTAAATCAGAGAGCGTCGTGTGCCTCTCTCGATGTGTGTGAGCGCCGTCGAATCAGAGAGCGTTGTGTCCTTCTCTCGATGTGTGTGAGCGCCGTCGAATCAGAGAGCGTCGTGTGCCTCTCTTGATGTATGCGTGAGCGCCGTCGAATCAGAGAGCTTCTCGCTGGGTGTTGTGTGCGTGTGAAAGGTAGAGGCGGGAGATTCCTCAGGCCAAGGAGACTCAAAGTCTACCAGAACTGACAAGAGGGAGAGCGGAAGGATTCTCTTAAACAAGGAGACTTAAAAGTCTACCAAAACTGCTAAGAGCAAGGAGGAGGGACGGAAGGATCCTCTTAAACAAGGAGACTTAAAAGTCTACCAAAACTGCCAAGAGGGAGACAAGGATTTCCGCACTTACCCGATTAGCTTCTGATGATGTTGTCTGCATCGATGCCGGAGACTGACTGACTGTCCGGAGTTGTTCCCTTGCCTTATATTTGTTTCTTATTGCATTTGTAGCGTGCTGTTCATGTGTCTGGACTTATCCGCCTCTCGCTTTCGCTCGCATGTTTGCTGTGTCTTTGTCGCTTCCTTCGATTTGCCTTTCGTCGTCGTTTGCTTACATTTTTCTTATTCTATATTTACAGTTAGACAATTAAATTCTTAAGGGCTAGTTATACTCACTCAACGCAAGCCCCTCCAACTCAAGAGCTGTCAAATTCCTACCCTTTTACATTAGTTTGTGTGTTTGCTGGAAAGAGCAGCCGACACTCAACACGAAGTTTTGTACTCAACGCAAATATCAAAATCGATTTGATATTTTGCTTGCGTTAAGTGATTTGACAGCTAAAATCGTGATGCCATATTGGCTGTATTTCCATAAAGAGGCTAATTTAGGTTAGGTTCACATATTTGCCGGTTGAAATATCCCGGCGTTATCAGTTGCGATTGTGTCATTGGTGAATTCAGGTAAACCAATGTAAACAGAACATTGTACGCAGTTACCGTCATTCGGGTGTGTATAAAAAATTGTTCTTCGTCCACAGTTTTAATACGAAGGAAGACTTTCCTGTAGTACCCACTTGTTCTTAGGTCCCAATTAATAGGTCGAACACCCCACCGCATACATCGACGTGTGCGCCTTTGCTGGTATAAGTGGAGCAATTGCAAAAACTTGAAGCAAACTTCTAAATCTTATAATTAAATCATATATTTAAATTAACTAAATGGGTAAATCAGTAATAAAAATTATTTTCAACTATCGTATTCAACTGGCGCAATTCTCAAATGTAAAAATCCCCACAAAAGAAGTTAAAATACCCAAAACAAAATTGCTACTAATGATACTGGCAACATCAGGCAAATGAAAGAGCCGGCACGAAGCAGACTTCGGCAACTCGTTTTCCAATGCACAAATTTCCCCTAAGTGTCGTTCCCTTTGCGTTGAGTGAGTATAATCAGGCTTTTATGCTTATAAAGTTTTAAATTCCAGGTTACAATGTTTATTTACTTAAATAGTACAAAATGAGATTTATTTATTCATTCTAAATTTCTATGGTTATTTTTATAGTCTTAAATCTACTATCAATAAAACATAAATCTTAAATCTTAATAAAACATAAACTTAAATATAAGAAAGGTTTTCAATTTGTGAGGGTGATATTTATCGTCCTCACATCCCCTCCTTACTTCCGGGAATGAGAAAGGCGTTGGCATTCTTGGCTCTGCCAATGCGTTTTTGTGACGATGATGTCACATTCCTCTGAAATTTTTCTAATAATAATAATGCGCAGTAGTAAGCAGGTATGCAGGTACAGTTAGGTAAACACACGCACAAATGTTGTTGTTGTTTTTGCGGCGTTATCTCTTTTGTCGTTGTTTGTTGTTTCGTGTTTCGGACAATTTGGTGCATTTCGTGGGACCAAAGTGCCGTTTTGCGGGGTAGCCTACAGCATGTTGTTTTTCTTATTCTCGACGCTTCGTGTAATATGACGTTCTCGTTGTGTTTTGGTGGCTTGGATTTTTATGCGCGTTATGAAGTGTGACGCTGATAAGAATTGAATTTGCGTGCGCAGTTAATACGTTTTGTTGCGATACCTCTCAGATTTGTTTCGAGTGTCTTTATATGGTGGTATGTTTTTAACTCGTTAACGTGGGCTGTTCTTGTTCGTGTGGTGTCGATGTTTTCTATCTCGACTATCACTGGTGAAATGAACCTTGTAACTCGATAAGGTCCGTCATATCGTGGTGCTAATTTCGCAGTGAATCCCTCGCAGGCTTTGGAGAGATGGTGCTGTTTAACTAATACTTGTTGTCCAATTTCCGGCTGCCATTGTCTCCTTCGAAGATTGTAGTGACGGGCCTGGTCCTGTGCTGCTCGTTCCAGATTTAGTTGTACGATTCGAAATATTTCTTTCAATCGTTCGGCTCTAGTGTTAGGGTCTTGTATCGTTCGGCCAGTTCCAAATGTCGTCTCATTGTACAAGGTTTTTGGTAAACGTGGTTCACGACCTTGATTTAAAAAAGCTGGGCTGTATCCGGTAGTTTCAGAAACGCTCGTGTTGATTGCGAGTGAAACTTCTGGCAATGCGTCGTCCCATTTTCGTTGATCTCCTCTGCTAAGTTGCGCTACCATGGTTTTGATGGTCCTATTTACTCTTTCAGCGGCGTTTTCTTGCGGCGTGTAAGGTGCCGTGAATTGTTGTTTTATACCTAGCTCTTGTGTAAATCTTTTAAATTCGTTGCTGGAGAATTGGGATCCGTTGTCCGTAACTACTATTTTGGGTACTCCGTAATGCGATAAAATTCGTTCCCTGAAGGCCTTTTTCACTGTGGCTGTTGTTGCTTTGCGTACCGGAATTATTTCTGTCCATTTCGTGAATTTATCTATGAAGACTAACATCATCGTATTGCCGTGAGTTGATCGGGGAAGAGGTCCCACGAAATCCATGCAAACTATTTCCCAAGGTTCGTTGGCTAGTTGCGTTAGCATGTGACCTGCAGGTTTTTGCTGGTTAGCCTTATAGCGCTGACAGGATGTACATTGTTTTACGTAGCGGCTGGCATCCCGAAACATTCCTGGCCAGTAGTAGAGGTTGGCTAGTCGTGCTATCGTCTTGTGGATTCCAAGATGCCCAGCTGTTGGTGCGTCATGGTTCTCCCTCAGCACTCTTTCACGCATTGGTGTTGGGACGCATAGTTTCCATTCTACAGAGTTGTCGTTTTTACTTAGATTTGCGATATGCCGATAAAGCTGACCGCCTTCGATGACGTAATCTGGGAATTTTTCCGGATGCTGTTGTATCTCGGCAATTTTTCTCTTGATCCAGGAGCACGCGTCTTCATTGATGATGTCTGCCTGCGTTTGACGAAGTGTTTCCCGTGGTTGACGTGAGAGTGCATCCGCTACTACATTGAGTTTTCCTTTTCGGTAGTGAACATCATATCGATGTTGTTTGATGTCTTGTTGTTCCGTTATTGCGTGGCTGCGGACTACTGAGCATATTGAGTTCTCGTGTTGTTCTTCCTTTGTGATTGTTAAACTGTGGCCGCCTAGTATTATCGTTGCTTGTGTATTTCGTAAGAAGTCGAGTCCGAGAGTGAGGCTATCGATGGCCATCGGGAGGATCAAGAGTGGCATCTGTGTCGTCTTATTCCCCATCTTGATGTTGACGTTTAACGCGGTTGTTGCTTTGGTTACTTCTCCGTTAGCCAGCCGCACCAATGTGGGCGCCGGCATTTGATTCCTTGTAGTTCGTAATGTATCTGCCAGTTGTTGATTGAGGAAACTTCGTGTGGCGCTTGTATCTATTGTTGCTGTTAGTAGTTTATCATCTATCGTGACGGTGGCTGCAATTCGTCCACTTTCTAGCTTTAAAGTTGATTTTGTGGAGGTACTATTTCGTGGGGACCCGTTCTGCCTCCTTAAGGACGGGTTCCGTTGGAGTTTTCCGCACGCTGGTAACGCTTACAACAGTCGATCGTTCGTACGCCTTGTTTTCCGCATTCCCAGCAGAATAACACTGGCGGTAACCGACAACTTTTACTATAATGACCTGTTCGCCCGCACCGTCGGCAGGCCGTTCGTGGGTTGAGATGTTGTTCCACAGTTTCGTTCTAGTTTTTGATTCTCGGTGTAACCGGCATGGCGCATTAGATCCTGTAGTGAAATTACGTAGGTTTTGAATTTCTCTTGCGGTTTCTGAACTCGTTTGCGAATTTCGTCTTCTAAGCTGGTGGGGCTTTGTTGCTCCTGGCTGTCCATCGTTGTGTTACTACTACTGGGTGTGGTTTTGTGAGTACCGGTGTGTTCCAATTCTTCCAACCGTTTAAGTGTTTCGCCAGAATGCGCTTCGTTGATGAAGGATACTAGTGCCTTGCGTAGTTCCTCGACTGTGCCGGTGTCCTGTAGTGAAAACTCCTTACAGATTTCTCGAAGAGATGTCTTCTTTAAGTTATAGATCCATCCGGTAGTAACCATTTTGTCGCTGTATTCTTTTCTGAATTACCACGATGGAGTTGTAGTTCTAGCAAGCGTAGAATTTCATCAATTGTCCCTGCTCGGGCGCCACCTGTAACGATGTTTCTCTGGCTAGGGTATGACTCAGTGAGTAACCAGGATCCAATTCACAGAAATATTTATTTTTTGTGAAAACAATTGATGAAATCTTTATTCAATATAACTTGTTGCTTATAATTAATTGGCAGCACTGTCATTCGCCCTTTTTACTTCCTTGTATACGTAGTAAATACAAGAAAGTATTGTAATCATGAAAAATTTCGATATTGAGATTTTGATGGTAACACACATTTTGATCATCGCGGAGCCCATTTTGACTAGTTTGGTCGTGACGTGTGTACGTATGTACGTATGTACGTATGTACGTATGTACGTATGTACGCCTTTTTTTTTTTTGCGAAAAGGACACTTCTCATACAGTTTTTTTCAAATTTCATACATTACTCAAAAACAAACACTCCTAGAAAGTATAAACTATTGGGACAATTTTGTAGCTCCAATTTTAATAATGGTTCGCACCAAAAGGACTCTTCGCTAAAGGAACACGAAGCATTGTAACGAAGTTTTCTTAGCTGGGATATAACTCAGGGTGTCCAAGGTTCGTTAAAGGAAAGAATTTGTTTGTGTGGGACTATTTCACTTTTATTTTCATCTACTCCAATGAATATTTTACAGAAAGGGTATTTTTGCAAACGACGACGAATTCGGGTGTGGGTGAATTCGGTGAGTAGCGTGTCTTCTCTTGTTGTGAGTGCGAGTGTTGATGAATCCGAGAGCGTTGCGTGTCTCTCTCGTTGTGGATGTGTGCGCTGTTGGATCAGAGAGCGTCGTATATCTCTCTCACTGTAGGTGGGTGCGCCGTCGAATCAGAGAGCGATGTGTGCCTCCCTCGATGTATGCGTGCGTGCCGTCGCATCAGAGAGTGTCGTAGAATCAAGCTGTCTCTCCTGATGTAAGTGTGCGCGCCTTAGAACCAGAGAGCGTCGTGTGCCTCTCTCAATGTATGCTTGAGCGTCGTCGAATCAGAGAGCGTTATGTGTCTCTCTCGATGTACGCGTGAGTGCCGTCGAATCAGAGAGCGTCGTAGAATCAAGCTGTCTCTCGATGTATGCGTGAGCGCCGTTAAACCAGAGAGCGTTGTGTGTCTCTCTCGATGTATGCGTAAGTGCCGTCGAATCAGAGAGCGTTATGTGTCTCTCTCGATGTACGCGGGAGTGCCGTCGACTCGGAGAGCGTCGTAGAATCAAGCTGTCTCTCGATGTATGCGTGAGCGCCGTTGAATCAGAGAGCGTTGTGTGCCTCTCTCGATGTATGCGTGAGCGCCGTTGAATCAGAGAGCGTCGTGTGCCTCTCTCCATGTATGCTTGAGCGTCGTCGAATCAGAGAGCGTTGTGTGTCTCTCTCGATGTATGCGTGAGCGCCGTCGTATCAGAGAGCGTTGTGTGCCTCTCTCGATGTATGCGTGAGTGCCGTTAAATCAGAGAGCGTTGTGTCCCTCTCTCAAAGTGTGTGAGCGTCGTCGAATCCGAGAGCGTCGTAGAATCAAGCTGTCTCTCCTGATGTAAGTGTGAGCGCCTAAGAATCAGAGAGCGTCGTGCGCCTCTCTCAATGTATGCTTGAGCGTCGTCGAATCAGAGAGCGTTGTGTGTCTCTCTCGATGTATGCGTGAGCGCCGTCGTATCAGAGAGCGTTGTGTGCCTCTCTCGATGTATGCGTGAGTGCCGTTAAATCAGAGAGCGTCGTGTGCCTCTCTCGATGTGTGTGAGCGCCGTCGAATCAGAGAGCGTTGTGTCCTTCTCTCGATGTGTGTGAGCGCCGTCGAATCAGAGAGCGTCGTGTGCCTCTCTTGATGTATGCGTGAGCGCCGTCGAATCAGAGAGCTTCTCGCTGGGTGTTGTGTGCGTGTGAAAGGTAGAGGCGGGAGATTCCTCAGGCCAAGGAGACTCAAAGTCTACCAGAACTGACAAGAGGGAGAGCGGAAGGATTCTCTTAAACAAGGAGACTTAAAAGTCTACCAAAACTGCTAAGAGCAAGGAGGAGGGACGGAAGGATCCTCTTAAACAAGGAGACTTAAAAGTCTACCAAAACTGCCAAGAGGGAGACAAGGATTTCCGCACTTACCCGATTAGCTTCTGATGATGTTGTCTGCATCGATGCCGGAGACTGACTGACTGTCCGGAGTTGTTCCCTTGCCTTATATTTGTTTCTTATTGCATTTGTAGCGTGCTGTTCATGTGTCTGGACTTATCCGCCTCTCGCTTTCGCTCGCATGTTTGCTGTGTCTTTGTCGCTTCCTTCGATTTGCCTTTCGTCGTCGTTTGCTTACATTTTTCTTATTCTATATTTACAGTTAGACAATTAAATTCTTATGCTTATAAAGTTTTAAATTCCAGGTTACAATGTTTATTTACTTAAATAGTACAAAATGAGATTTATTTATTCATTCTAAATTTCTATGGTTATTTTTATAGTCTTAAATCTACTATCAATAAAACATAAATCTTAAATCTTAATAAAACATAAACTTAAATATAAGAAAGGTTTTCAATTTGTGAGGGTGATATTTATCGTCCTCACAGCATGCATTATCCGAATTACATAAATGATAATGATAAATGAATGTTATGCTGCTATATCTTTTACAAAAATTGGTTGTACCCTTACAGAAGTAAACAGGGAAATCAAAATTAGTACGATTGATAGTTAAAGCTGTGTGGAAACTAATTTGTACTTCCTTGTTTTTACTTACTACTATTTAAATTATTTAAATTAAGAGAAGCCTATGAAATTTTTTTCATTATGGAAGTAAAAATATTTAAAATTTTTAAAACTTCAATTTTAAAATATAAATAAAATATATCAACCACTCTTGAAATAAAACCATACAATTGCCATCATACAAGGAAGTCATGTGTTGGCCACATCAGATATTTTGTAGATGCTGTCGTTGTTGTCGGTCGCTGGGTTATTATTCATTCTATTAATGCTGTGCGATGATCACGTCGTTTGAAGTGGTGTCGAACCGTGATGACGTTCGAGGCTGTGCTCGTTTCTATATTGATTGGTATGCTGCTCTCTTATATTTTCATTAATCCTATGAAAGCTTCCACTTTGTAGCTGATCCGTGCGTTGGAGTTGATTTCGTCTATTAAAAAAATTCCTATCCTGTTGGCTATTATTGTAATTATTCCTATACCTGTTTCTAGCGGAATTTTAGAAATTACCCCTATTGTAGTTTTGGGCCCTATTGTAGTTTTGGAAATTACCCCGATTGCTAATTTGATAACTATTTCTATTGGAAGTTTGATTATAGGATCTATTATTGCTTAGATAGTTATTCCTACTGTAACGTTGTTTCTCTGGCTAGGGTATGACTCAGTGCGTAACCAGGATCCAATTCACAGAAATATTTATTTTTTGTGAAAACAATTGATGAAATCTTTATTCAATATAACTTGTTGCTTATAATTAATTGGCAGCACTGTCATTCGCCCTTTTTTGTAGATGCTGTCGTTGTTGTCGGTCGCTGGGTTATTATTCTCGCCGCTACTGTATGTTGTTTGAGCGGATGTTGAATGCGGTGCGATGATCACGTCGTTTGAAGTGGTGTCGAACCGTGATGACGTTAAGGCTGTGTCGAACCGTGAAGACGTTCGAGGCTGTGTCGAACCGTGAAGAAGTTCGAGGCTGTGTCGAACCGTGAAGACGTTCGAGGCTCTGTCGAACCGTGAAGACGTTCGAGGCTATGTCGAACCTTGAAGACGTTCGAGGCTATGTCGAACCTGGACGGCGTTCGAAGCTGTGTCGAACCGCGATGGCGTTCGAAGCTGTGTCGAACCTTGACGGGGTTCCAAGCTGTGTCGAACCTTGATGGCGTTCGAAGCTGTGTCGAACCTTGACGGCGTTCGAAGCTGTGTCGAACCTTGGCGTTGTTCGAAGCTGTGTCCAACCTTGATGGCGTTCGAAGCTGTGTCGAAACTTGACGGCGTTCGAAGCTGTGTCGAACCTTGATGCTGTTCGAAGCTGTGTCGAACCTTGATGGCGTTCGAAGCTGTGTCGAACCTTGAAGGCGTTCGAGGCTGTGTCGAACCGCGATAGCGTTCGAGGCTGTGTCGAACCGTGAAGACGTTCGAGGCTCTGTCGAACCGTGAAGACGTTCGAGGCTATGTCGAACCTTGAAGACGTTCGAGGCTATGTCACACCTGGATGGCGTTCGAAGCTGTGTCGAACCGCGATGGCGTTCGAAGCTGTGTCGAACCGCGATGGCGTTCGAAGCTGTGTCGAACCGCGATGGCGTTCGAAGCTGTGTCGAACCTTGACGGGGTTCGAAGCTGTGTCGAACGTTGATGGCATTCGAAGCTGTGTCGAACCTTGACGGCGTTCGAAGCTGTGTCGAACCTTGGCGTTGTTCGAAGCTGTGTCCAACCTTGATGGCGTTCGAGGCTGTGTCGAACCGTGAAGACGTTCGAGGCTGTGTCGAACCGTGAAGACGTTCGAGGCTCTGTCGAACCGTGAAGACGTTCGAGGCTATGTCGAACCTTGAAGACGTTCGAGGCTATGTCGAACCTGGATGGCGTTCGAAGCTGTGTCGAACCGCGATGGCGTTCGAAGCTGTGTCGAACCTTGACGGGGTTCGAAGCTTTGTCGAACCATGAAGGCGTTCGAGGCTGTGTCGAACCGCGATGGCGTTCAGAGCTGTGTCGAACCTTGGCGTTGTTCGAAGCTGTGTCCAACCTTGATGGCGTTCGAAGCTGTGTCGAACCTTGACGGCGTTCGAAGCTGTGCCGAACCTTGATGCTGTTCGAAGCTGTGTCGAACCTTGATGGCGTTCGAAGCTGTGTCGAACCTTGAAGGCGTTCGAGGCTGTGTCGAACCGCGATGGCGTTCGAAGCTGTGTCGAACCTTGATGGCGTTCGAAGCTGTGTTGAACCTTGATGGCGTTCGAAGCTGTGTCGAACCTTGACGGCGTTCGAGGCTGTGTCGAACCGCGATGGCGTTTGGAGCTGTGTCGAACCTTGGCGTCGTTCGAAGCTGTGTCGAACCTGGATGGAGTTCGAAGCTGTGTCGAACCTTGGCGTTGTTCGAAGCTGTGTCGAACCTCGATGGCGTTCGAAGCTGTGTCGAACCTTGATGGCGTTGGAGTCGTACCGCTCGGCGGCAAGGAGTAGCGTTCCCACCACTGACTGCGGTGGGTGGCGTGTGTCAACCTCCGTCGCCAAGTTACTTCAACAGGAGTTGCCGTCCGGAGGTCCAACCATCCATAGGCGCCAACAACTCTTCTTAAAGAAACGGCGTGGTAGGACCGGCGGCGTTTATGGGGGTAGGAAAGAGAGGTTCGCAAGAGTACCTACGATAGTCGACAGAAAGTGTGACTGTCCATCATCAACTATCGTGCTGTCAAACTACTTCAAGAGGAGCTGCCGTCCGGAGGTCCAACCATCCATAGGCGCCAACAACTCTTCCTGAGCAATTCACAGTCAGGTTACGGGGTGGTTAGAAAAGGAGAGGAAGGGCAGAGTAGGAAGCTACTAACCAACTTACCAAGAATCACTGCTATGCTGTTGGCTGTGTTCATTGCGCGTGCTGACTGGCGAGGCGCTCGCCCGAAACTGATTATTTCGTGTCTGTGTTCCTCTTTTATACTCGTGGCTCTTGTTCTTCTTGTTCGCTGCTCAAGTTTGGGAGTGTTCGACGTCGTCGTTCGTACATGACGTCGTCGTTGTAGCGTGTATGACAGTGCTGCAGTTTGACATTAATTTCTTAATTATTATACACATTGTTCTTATATATATGCTTATACTATATTATTTTCTAATACATTTATTTCGATAGTAAATGATCTTAAAACATACAAAGTTATTATTTCTTATTTATTTTACGTAAATAAACTTCAATGCTTTTGTAAATAATATAATGTAAATATAAAAAAATGAACTTCACTGATCGCGCAATAATAACCTTACATCTATAATTTCCTACTAACTAATTATGTATTTGTTGAACTATAAACTTACTTATGAATACAATCTAAATAATTAATATAATGGCAAGAATCAAAAAGAAATTCATAAAACAATGACATAAATGTTGGGACGGATTGTCCGATCCGTCTCACTCTCCCCTCACTTCGCGGAATGTCGAAATAGCTGTGTTGCTCCGGAGCTCGATGAGTACGAAGGGGTTTCGTTAGCTGATTCTTTTCTACGTCGCATTTAAATTTCATGACTGCATCCTTTGTAGACGCGCAATTGGAATCTGATTGATTTCGGTCGAGTGTACTTTGTGTGTGTGTGTGTGTGTATTTTTTCCTTGGTTTTACTTATTTTCTTTACGCATTTTTTTTGTTTGTTGTTTTTTTTCTTGTGAAACAAAACAATGCGTACCTCGATGCTGTTGATGGAGTTGTAAGTTTTCAATGATGTGGTCGCTACTGTGTTGTTTATCTTGTTTTCGATGGCACGTACATTTTGATTCTAATGATGATCTTAATAATCAACGCCTTCGACTCCTTGTGCTGCTGTTTCGTTGCCTCTGCGCTGTTGTTTTACTTTCGTTCTGTTGGATGTCGTCTGGAAGGAGCAACGAGTAATTCGTCGCTTTTCGTCTTGCTCGTTGTCTTCGTAATATTTCTTGATGTTGCTCAGATGCGCTCGTTTGGTGGTTAACTCGCCATCTCTTTGAAGTTCTACGATAACCGGTGAAACGAAGTTTCTGACCCGATATGGCCCTTCAAATTTCGGAGCTAACTTGGCTGCAAAACCGTCCACGGCTTTGGAGAGTGGGTGCTCTTTGAGAAGTACTTTTTCTCCGATTGTGGGTTGCCACGCACGTCGCCGCTAGTTATAATGGCGGGCTTGGTCGCTTGATGCATTCCGCAAGTTGTGTTGCACTATTTTAAAGATTTCCTTAAGCTTGTTTGCCTTGGACGCTGCGCTTTCGACGGGGTTTCCTGTGCCGGTAGTGACTTCGTCGTAGAGTGCTGACGGGAGTCGTGGCTCACGTCCTTGTATCAAGAAAGCGGGACTGTAGCCTGTCGTTTCGGAAACGCTGGAGTTGATCGCCAGACATATCTCAGGGAGGTGTTCGTCCACCGTCGATGATCATCTTTCGTTAGGTGTGCGATCATTGTTTTGATTGTTCTGTTAGCTCTTTCGGCTGCATTTTCGTGTGGACTGTACGGCGCTGTATACATGTGCTTCACGCCCAATTGTTGCAGGTATCTTTGAAACTCCCGAGATGTGAATTGCGTGCCATTGTCTGAGGTTAATATTTTCGGTGCGCCGAAGCGAGACAAGATTCTCTCTCTGAAGCCTCTTTTCGCGACTGCACTCTTGGCGGCGCGTGCTGGAAAGACTTCCGTCCACTTGGAAAATTTATCCACAAATACTAGAAGTGTGGTGTGGCCGTGTTTAGAACGCGGCAGTGGTCCCACGAAGTCGACGCAGACCGTTGAAAATGGCTCTTCGGCTATATGCGTAAGCATTTCTGCGGCGGTTTTTGTTGTGCCGCTTTATATCGTTTACATATGCTGCAGTTCCGGACGTACTTGCTTGCGTCGCGAAATAGTCCTGGCCAATAGTACCGTTGGGCCAGTCGTTGTATAGTTTTATACATACCGAGGTGTCCAGCTGTGGTTGCATCGTGGTTTTCTCTTAGCACTCGTTCCCTTTGGTGCGTCGGCACACAAAGTTTCCATACGTTGCCTCCTTCTTGTCCAATCTTGGACGGGATGTGGCGGTACAGCTGCTCGTCATTAATTGTATAGTATGGCTACTTCTGAGGACTGTGTTGAATTTCCTCTTTCTTCCGTTCAATCCAGGGACACTTCGGGGATGCGTCACATGTACTTTCTACACGTTCTAAGACATCGCGTGGTAACCGGGATAAGGCATTGGCGACTACGTTCAATTTGCCTTTGCGATATTGAATGTCGTGTTTATATTGTTCATTTATTATGCTCTGCTTCGCCGGATTTTTAGGGAAGCATTTCGGTTTGAGTGGCCGTTTATCTCCCATGAGGATCTGGTGGGATGTCAAATTCGTTGTTCCGCTCACATTCTGAAACGGCTGCAGTTCCCGTTGGAGAGAGTCTTCGATGCCCTCGTTGCCTCGTGCTATCGGACAGGTGGCTTCGGTTGACACACCTTTTCCTTCTTGCAGGCGAATTGATTGCCCTCCTATGGTCGTGTACATTTCCGCTTTTCGTAGGAAGTCAAGACCCAAGATAACTTTATCTATGGCGTCGGGTAGCACAAGAAGTTGGACTACACATTCCGACGTTCCGAACATGAAAGGCGACCCACACGTCGTTGATGCATACTGTGTAGGTCAGACGGTCTTTTGTGATGTTTAGTTGCGATTTCGGGATCCAGCCTGGTTGGGGAGGCGTTGTTACTTGTGATCTCGGTTCGCCTCCGCTGACGCGAGACCTTCTGGCGTTTCCCGGTTGACAGCAGTCAATGGTTCTTACGCCTTTCCGTCCACACTTCCAACAGAAATACGTCTTTTGGTTATCACAGTTCCTTTCGAAGTGTCCATGCTGCCCACAGCGGCGACACGCCTTATCTGGATTTACTACCATATCTGTAAACTGCGCTGCCCGATATCGCATATCTGGCTTGCTATGTGGCGATTTTTGCTGTGGCTGTTCTTTCTGCTGCAGACATTCGAAATCTTCTGCCAGGCTCGTTAATTGTGTCAGGTTGGAAAAGTCCTTTCGCTTGATGTATAACTGATATTCCGGTCGGCTGTTTTTATAGATTCGTTCTAGTTTTTGATTCTCGGTGTAACCGGCATGGCGCATTAGATCCTGTAGTGAAATTACGTAGGTTTTGAATTTCTCTTGCGGTTTCTGAACTCGTTTGCGAATTTCGTCTTCTAAGCTGGTGGGGCTTTGTTGCTCCTGGCTGTCCATCGTTGTGTTGCTACTACTGGGTGTGGTTTTGTGAGTACCGGTGTGTTCCAATTCTTCCAACCGTTTAAGTGTTTCGCCAGAATGCGCTTCGTTGATGAAGGATACTAGTGCCTTGCGTAGTTCCTCGACTGTGCCGGTGTCCTGTAGTGAGAACTCCTTACAGATTTCTCGAAGAGATGTCTTCTTTAAGTTATAGATCCATCCGGTAGTAACCATTTTGTCGCTGTATTCTTTTCTGAATTACCACGATGGAGTTGTAGTTCTAGCAAGCGTAGAATTTCATCAATTGTCCCTGCTCGGGCGCCACCTGTAACGTTGTTTCTCTGGCTAGGGTATGACTCAGTGAGTAACCAGGATCCAATTCACAGAAATATTTATTTTTTGTGAAAACAATTGATGAAATCTTTATTCAATATAACTTGTTGCTTATAATTAATTGGCAGCACTGTCATTCGCCCTTTTTTGTAGATGCTGTCGTTGTTGTCGGTCGCTGGGTTATTATTCATTCTATTAATGCTGTGCGATGATCACGTCGTTTGAAGTGGTGTCGAACCGTGATGACGTTCGAGGCTGTGTCGAACCGTGAAGACGTTCGCGGCTGTGTCGAACCGTGAAGACGTTCGAGGCTGTGTCGAACCGTGAAGACGTTCGCGGCTGTGTCGAACCGTGAAGACGTTCGAGGCTATGTCGAACCTTGAAGACGTTCGAGGCTATGTCGAACCTGGATGGCGTTCGAAGCTATGTCGAACCGCGATGGCGTTCGAAGCTGTGTCGAACCGCGATGGCGTTCGAAGCTGTGTCGAACCGCGATGGCTTTCGAAGCTGTGTCGAATTTGGATGGGGTTCGAAGCTGTGTCGAATTTGGATGGCGTTCGAAGCTGTGTCGAACCTTGATGGCGTTCGAAGCTGTGTCGAACCTTGATGGCGTTCGAAGCTGTGTCGAACCTTGATGGCGTTCGAAGCTGTGTCGAACCTAGGCGTCGTTCGAAGCTGTGTCGAACCTTGATGGCGTTCGAAGCTGTGTCGAACCTTGACGGCGTTCGAGGCTGTGTCGAACCGCGATGGCGTTCGGAGCTGTGTCGAACCTTGGCCTCGTTCGAAGCTGTGTCGAACCTGGATGGAGTTCGGAGCTGTGTCGAACCTTGGCGTTGTTCGAAGCTGTGTCGAACATCGATGGCGTTCGAAGCTGTGTCGAAACTTGATGGCGTTGGAGTCGTAGCGCTCGGCGGCAAGGAGTAGCGTTCCCACCACTGGCTGCGGAGGGTGGCGTGTGTCAACCTCCGTCGCCAAGTTACTTCAACAGGAGTTGCCGTCCGGAGGTCCAACCATCCATAGGCGCCAACAACTCTTCTTGAAGAAACGGCGTGGTAGGACCGGCGGCGTGTATGGGGGTAGGAAAGAGAGGTTCGCAAGGGTACCTACGATAGTCGACAGGAAGTGTGACTGTCCATCATCAACTATCGTGCTGTCAAACTACTTCAAGAGGAGCTGCCGTCCGGAGGTCCAACCATCCATAGGCGCCAACAACTCTTCCTGAGCAATTCACAGTCAGGTTACGGGGTGGTTAGAAAAGGAGAGGAAGGGCAGAGTAGGAAGCTACTAACCAACTTACCAAGAATCACTGCTCTGCTGCTGGCTGTGTTCATTGCGCGTGCTGACTGGCGAGGCGCTCGCCCGAAACTGATTATTTCGTGTCTGTGTTCCTCTTTTATACTCGTGGTTCTTGTTCTTCTTGTTCGCTGCTCAAGTTTGGGAGTGTTCGACGTCGTCGTTCGTACATGACGTCGTCGTTGTAGCGTGTATGACAGTGCTGCAGTTTGACATTAATTTCTTAATTATTATACACATTGTTCTTATATATATGCTTATACTATATTATTTTCTAATACATTTATTTCGATAGTAAATGATCTTAAAACTTACAAAGTTATTATTTCTTATTTATTTTACGTAAATAAACTTCAATGCTGTTGTAAATAATATAATGTAAATATAAAATAATGAACTTCACTGATCGCACAATAATAACCTTACATCTATAATTTCCTACTAACTAATTATGTATTCGTTGAACTATAAACTTACTTATGAATACAATCTAAATAATTAATATAATGGCAAGAATCAAAAAGAAATTCATAAAACAATGAAATAAATGTTGGGACGGATTGTCCGATCCGTCTCACTACTATTTCCGTAATTGCTCCTAGCATTGCTGTTGTACATATCCCTTGGGTCAGTGTTGTACGTATTCCTTATAAAATTAATAGACTCCTGGCTATTTCGATCTAATTCTGAAAGGTGCTGTATAGCATCTTGCAACTTTGTGTGTCTAGAACTGTCTAATACCAATTTGAATCTTTCATTTACTCCTTTTTTTAGGAACACCAAACCCCTCTGTTCATTGGCAGCTGTTAGAATCGGTCTTGTATGTTCACCCTGGACTTTTACCTCAAGGTCTGTCATTCGTTTAATTAAATTTTCCAGTTCATTCGTGAACTCTCTTGTTGGTCTACGTCCTTGCTTCAAGTTAGTCAACTTAGTTTGAATTTCTTCAATGGTTTCCCTTGCGCCGCATTTCAGCTGTAGTGCTGTCTTCAATTCTGAAAATGAGCTTGGCACAATTGACCCCAATTCAGTCAGCGCCTTTCCCTGTATTTTGCATTTGAGTAAGAATTTTATGAGCATAGGCCTTTCCGCTTCCCCAAGTATGTCGTGATAAAACTCTACATTATTTAAGAAATCCCTAACGTTTACCTCTCTTTTGGAATCCACGTCTACATTTAAGACTGGAAGCTTTTGTGCAGTATTACAGTCGAAAACAGCCATAACTCTATCTTGTATTTGTATTCCTACGTCTTTAGTTTTTTCGTCTACGATGCTTGCTGAAATTCTTGCAATTGCTTCTGTTTTATATCTGGTAAGATCTTCCAATAATCTGAGAAAGTCTTGTTGGCTTTCTTCACTAAGTTTAGACTTGTCTATCTGAGTTGTTGCGTGCAATGAATTTACTAACTGGATTAATTCATCCATATATGTATTGAGGAAAGAATCTTAATATATTTGTAATATGTGTTCGTTTTCTATTATTCCATTTTATTTAACATTTCATACTGATAATCTACGACAAATTATATTTTTGGTATTTACTTTTCTTGTGACTACTCTATCTAATTTTTTCCGAATTTGGTTTTTTACAATATTATATATTATTAGTAATACGATTACAACAATTACTGTTGTTACATCAATTGAAAATAAGCTGTCTCCTAGCCGGCTAGACGTATTCTGCTGCGCTCCATTGTTGTTAACGATGATATCATCTTGTTTGGATTGAATCGTGCCCATGGTTCAGTTTTGTTTACTTCCGCTTAATTTCATTTATTTGTTGTATGAAGTTGTTTTTTTTCTTCTTTGGTTACTGCTATCGCTGCTAGACGGTACAAGTTTCCTAATTCTTGACGACGTCTTACTCTCTTCCCGCCTCTTTTCCTTGGTGTCTTGACCCTTACTTCTTCTAAAACTGGTGCTTGCTTGTTTTGTTGTCGTTTACGGTATTCTTCGATTGTCAAAGGACTCGGTCCTAATGCTTTGTCCTTCAGTGCCTCCCGAATCGAAATAAGTGATGGCATCTGTGATTAATGTTGACTAATAGGATCGCTTGACACGATTTCCTCGCAATAGCGGCTGGTTTACAGGAAGAAAGCTTGACTCGGTAATTCAGCAGCAGGATTGTTGCGCAGTAGGATCGTTAAGTGGCAGGATCGCCATGCGATGTCGGCCGTCGGGCCGAGCTCGGACGTTGTTGAGCTGCTTCACGTTGTAGCGCCAGGCAAGAATGCCGATGTTAGGCGTGTAGATGATGGGCCACTGGCAAGGATGCCGATGTTAGTGGTTTCTGGAGCCAGGCAAGGATGCCGATATTAGGCTTGCAGATGATGAGCCACTGGCAAGGATGCCGATGTTAGTGGTTTTGGAGCCAGGCAAGGATGCCGATATTAGCCCTCTTGATTTCTATTAGGCAAGTCTGCCGATGTTTGAAAAGAAACAAGGTCTTTTGGTTGCTACTTTAAGACTCCCCTTCTTTACATTTTTATTTATTTTTTATACTTTTTAATTGCTTATTCTACAGTTCAACTAGTTGCTAATAAGTACTGAACAGAAAAGAATGCACACACAAACTAAGGTAATTAATTAAACCGAGCCCTTGTGTCGATGACACTAGCGACTAAATTGCAGTATCCGACAGTTCGTCAAACTCTTGCCCTACTTTATATTATAGAAATCGGATCTTGTTACGAGGCATGTCACACATTATCTGTGAGTAAGAAAGGCAAAGCGTGTGTATAAAGAAATGTCTACTAAACTCAGACGAACTTCGACGCTTGCAGAGCAATCGGTACAAGTTGTGTACTCCATCCAGCGGTCGCTTCTTATTGAGGTCAAAATCTACGACGCAGTTCTTGGCGTTGGCCAAGATCTTCTCCCACTTGAGGCATTCATTGCGCGATATGGCAAACGAACGTTCCAGCTCAGCCAGATCGTTCTGCAGACCCAATACGGTGAGCGCCGCTTCGTTGGTTACCTTGAGCATTCGTTTGCGCATTTCATCGATTTCCAGGTTAAATTGGCTTTATATTGTCTCCGCTGCCTTCAAATATAAATTTGCTATTTCGTTGAACGCACAGATTATTTTAATTACAAATTTGTTGTTATTTTATTGACGCACTGTTGCTATAACGATTTCCGACGTAGATAAATTCAACGTTTCTTTGTTTTTTTATAGCATGAACTGTAAAAGTTGGAAGTGGTATAAATATTTTCTTGTTCCGAGATATTCAAGCGTTTGCATCTGAACTAATTTAAAAATATTGCTGATGATGATGTTTTTATAACCATAAAGCTTTTAGATTTTATTATAATTTTTATTACTATTTGAAAACTTAAATAATATGGAATTTTTAAAGGAAAATAATAATTAAAATGTAGTTAGGATAACTGTTCTAATATGTCCTGCGGGCAACGCATGAGGCTTTGTTGATAACCATTTGGATGTTGCAACAGTTCAAAAATATCAATATGCGCTCTCCATCGTTGTTTGGCTTTGATCTCGATGTTTTTGTTTTAAACGCTTCTAGAAAAACTACAAAGAAAAATTGCTTCTAGTTTAGAAGAATCAATATAAAAAGAACTAGTAAAGATATCTTCGGGCCGGCCGAAGCTGATATAACCTACATCCGACGAACGATATACTACTATTCCTTCTTCTTTTACTGCAGTATATATTAAAAGGGGGCGGACCACGCCCATATTAGCCAATTTCAACTAAAAAATAAGCTTACAATCTGAAAAATACGATATTAGCACAGAAGAATTCTTCTTTGTGATAAAAAGTAGGCGTGGCACTCCCCGATTTTCCCCATTTTCAATACATAGGAATCTGTGATGGCAGAGAATATTCGTACCGAACTTCAACACAATTATTATATTCGTTCTATTCTATTCGTATTCTATTCGTAGTGTATAAAAACCAAAATTCTTTTGTATAGTATTATTTTTACTTTATTTTGTTTTATTAATATTAATAATAAAGGATCAATTTGCACAAAATAATAATAGACATTACGTATTTAATAAAAAAAAAATTATACAACGCGGTGTTTCATACATGCATTAAATTTAATTCAATCAACGAACTACTTGCGTTTTTACAATTTTAGCTTTATTTGTGTTTGTAATAAGTTCAGGTTACAATTGAATTGTTTTTTTTTTTTGCTATTTTATTTGAAGATAAAGTTTCCATTTAACATCAAACAACACTATAGTTTATTTTTAATTTTTTGATAGTAGTCCATGATAATTACATTATAATGTATTTAATAAAAAGAAACATAACTAACACAGAAATTATTCTTCGGAAAAATGTTGCTTAACAATTTGTTATATGTGAATGTATGTTTGTGTTTTGCCCGTTACGTTTCTCTGGTGTTTTGTGATAGTTTAAAAACAGTCATAAATGCAAGCTGCTAAAGGCAATTGAAACTGTTATACAACCAGAAAATGTTGGCTAGATTTTGGTCGCTTGCGTTCGAGTGGATGGGAACACTTTGAACCAAAGAGAGAAGGAGATAGTTGTAAGAACATGCATCTTGCATTTATGACTGTGCTTCTAAGAAGCTGTGTTCAATAATATAATAATTCTTTTGCTCAATCGAATCCCAAATTTCAATTTCAAACTTCCATTTTTTCAAAATAAATAAGAGTTATTCATTTGTGTATTAATTTAATCTGCTCATTCAATGTCAGGTTTTCATGGAGGACGATCTGCTGACGTCAGCAGAACATTGGAAACTTTTTTGACATGCAAATTATTTGTATCTGAAAAAAAAAATTGGTAAACTTTTAAATGTGTTGTTTGAATTTGTTGAAGATGCTACATATTAAAATTTCATGACTATAAGTAAAGTGTTTGTGTTTTTATCATAACTGAAAATTGTTCGCATGAACATTGTAATTAGGATTTTGCGCAATAAGAGAAGCTATTGTACAATGCACAACATAAAAGTCGTCTAAATAAATAAAAATAAGTAGATTGCATTTATGTACATGAATAATAAATGAATTAATAAATTTCCACTCCATATTCACAAAAACGCGTCCAGCAAAATTCAGTGACTGAAGTGACGGCATTGGAAAAAACTTGAATTTAATAAAATGGAGTACTTTAATGCGAATATAATTTGGTCTTTTAATCTCATGTTAATTTACGATGTATAAGAAGTGATTTCACATGATTTTATACGTGTTTATAAAGCACATTCATTTCCAATATTTAAAAATGAATTTCGTCAATATTACATTGCAATTTATTAAACTACTTTAATATCAATATTGCATAAACGACTTTGGAAATGTATAGAAGTCCTCGTGAAAAAAATCATAAATTCATATATAACTGAAAATTATAATTCATATAAAAGCATAGAACAAAATAAATGTGAAACTAACCAAAACTATAAATTGCAGATTTGTTTTTAATACACAAAAGCAACATTTTTCGCTGCATGCATTTAAAATGAGAGCGTTGAGCGCGCCACTTGTTGGATTGATGTGGCTGCTGAAGGTGTTTCTACACTCGGAATAAAGATAAATGTGTTGGTGGTGATGCGCTCGGTGAAGCTGTGAATGATGTGTTGAAGCTACGTTTACATCAAAACAACACGTGCTTAAATAAACGAATTTAACTTTATTGTAATTGAATTATTTTATAGCAAAATAAACACAAAGTAAAAACTGAATTTGAAGCGTTTCCTTCTCATACTCGATATTCACTCTGCGCTCTGTGGTTATGTTGTTGCTGTTTCTTTTATATTTGATTATCAGCTGTTCTGTATTCTTGTTTCTATCGAAGCTTCCGGCTGCCGTTGTCCGATTAATTGATTGGAAATATTTTTACACTTATTCGTTAAAAAATTAAACATATTTTTAAACTTTTGATCATGGTTTCCTGGTTTCTTATTTTTCACGTTTTGTTGAATAGTGGAGGGGAATATTATGTTTTGTAATATAGTATTTAGATCTTAAAATACTTATATACGGTTACGACTGCACACTGATTGCTGCATCGTGAGAGGATTTGCCTACATTCCGTAGCCTGGATATGGCATGTTTGGCGCGTAACCAGGAGCATAGTTCTGTCCGTATTGCGGAGGAATACCCATGGTCGGGCCGGCGGTAATCATCAGCTGCGGCTCCATTGTTATTATGTTTTTGTGTTCGACCGTGTCGTCATCCTTCTCGCGTTGCGCTTCGTTCTGCTCCAGTTTATCTACTTTTGTTGTGTACTCGCGGATGACCTAACGCGATCGAATTAGAAGTTAATGCAAGTTGGAATACATCACAGTTAAGACTCACTTGAATTAAGTACGGCATAGCAAAGTCCATTATGTTATGCTTCCATGCCAACTCAAGTATTACATCTGGACGAAGTAAATCGTAGCACTAGATTCATAATCAAATACAGGCGAAAAAATGCTTGTCCATTAATAAAAACTTCGATTACAGTAGCGAGAGTGGATTAACATTAGTTTCTATAAAAATACCTGGAATAGGCAAGCAGCAAAACAGTCGTGGGCGTCACGCTCCAGGAACCAGCCCAAAAGTTCTTCTGCAATTTCCTGCTTGCCAGATTCTGCAGCGTACTCCATTGCATCCTTGAAGAGTTTATCCTTCTTGCACAGCTCCACACTCTGTTTCCAGCGGTTGTTGCCTTTGGATTAGTAATTAATTAACAGATGTGATGGGTATTCACTATCCTTCCCATTACCTTTGTACAAATAAGCCGCAATTCGTCTGAATTCTGTCAGTTCATGCTTCTCCAGCTTTTGAGCCAAAGCTATTGTGTCAAAGTTATCGAATCCATCAATAGAATTGCGCAATCCTTGGTAATCCTCTTCTTCTATGAGCAAGCCGTTTAGTGCTTCGTTGATCGCTTTGTTGTTGAGACTCTGGACGGATCGCAGGTACGGCTTCACCAACTGCAAGTGCCCAGTCTTCGAGAAGAAGCTAACGCCGCGCGTGTGGTCCATGCGTGGCGCCAGAACCAATAGAATGTCGTTCAGCAGCAACGGCTTGTAGTCCAAATAGAATTGAATGGCTTTGTAGTAGAGCTCGATGTTGGCGACTTTCGTGATGATGTCCTTGAAGTGACCCTCGCGCCATGCTTCGGTCGGATGCGCCATCATCGCGAGCACCGCGTTGTCGTACTCCTCGTACTTGTCGTAGAGGAAGACCAGCTCAGACCAGAGATGAGCGGACTCGGCGGCGCGTAATACTTTCGGGATGTTGACGCGTGACCAGAACAACTCCAAATGTTCACGCATTTTTGACGGTTTGAACTTCGAATACAGAATGGCCAATTCGGTGAACATGCCCATGTGAGCGCGTTCCAAGCCCAGCGCCGATTCCAGTAGAGCAATAAGCTCCTCGAAATACCCACGGTCCTGGTAGTAGTTAATCAAGTCCTCCAGCTCGTCGGCGTGCACCACAATATGCAAGCCGCACATTTGCGCCAAGCGGAACTCCTCCGCATCCACGCAGGCGAAGCACACTTCTTTCCACGTGCGCGTTGAATTGGCCTTGCGGGCCGAATCCACCGCCCCCTGGAACTCTTTCAGATAGACCAAGGTGATGGCGAGGCGCGCGAAATTGCTGACGTTGTTGTAGAGAAGCTTCGCCGCATCGTACATGCCGTCACTGAAGCAGCGGTCGCCAATTTTCTGGATGTCCGCATGATTGGGCCCCGAAATAAACTCCTCCAAATCGGCCAAGCGGCCAGTGCGCGCATAAGCGTAAATCAGCTCGCTCTCGATGTACGACTCGCGCGCCTTCTTGCGCGCCATCTGCAAATACCTCACCAGATCATCCCAGGAGTCGGCTTTCGACGCCACGTCCACCACATCCATGTAAGCGCTGGGATCGTCAGCCTTTATGTAGGAGTCGATAGCTTCCTTGACCAAGGCCTGCTGCAGCTGCGCCTTGGCCAGCTGCGACCAGACGGCCGGTTCGTTGCAGCGCTCGGCGAATTCGTAGGCGCGCTCCAGGTTGTTGACCTGCTCGATGAGCACCTGGATGGCCGAAGTGTTAACGTCGAACTTCTTGAATATGGCGAATGCCTCTTCGTACAGCTGATTCGAGATGGCGATGTTGGCGATGTCCGGGGCGTCGTAGTTGTCCAAGCGGTTGATGTAGTCCATAACGCGTGTGCGATCGGCCTTGATCGCCGTCAAGATCAACAGGTTCTGAAGGTTGCGGTGATCGGAGAAGACCGACGAGTCGAGAATAATTTTCTCCAGCAACTCGATGAGTTCGTTCGGCAGATCGGCAGTCATGAAAGCTTTGACAGTCACGGAGATGTCGTCGGGGTCCTGAGTCTCGGAGAGTGCAGTCTGCACCACTTGATCGATCAGCTGACGCTTGTAGGGGTTGGCTTCAGCCAGAACTTCAGCCCACAGTTCCGGGTCCCGCCGACGCACCAAGTAGCGCGCTTCGCTTTTGAACAGCGAGTTCTCGTTGCAAACGGCTATGAGCTCCCGATCGCACTGGCCACGCTCGTAGGCGACGCAAGCCAAGTGAGGATCCCGCTTCTCGCAGTAGCGTCCCACAACGCGGCTGTCGTAATACTGGTTCTCCTTCAGGAAGCGTTCCGGGTTGTTGTTCGAGTCAATGTAGATCTTAGCTAAGGCATTGTGCGTGGCGGGTTCCACGCAGCCTTCGTGCACGCGCGATTCCAGCCACGGCAGCAACAGCTTCAGCCGATTGCGCTTTTCCACCTCTTCCACGAGCTCGTCTGTCGAAAACTGACCCTTGACGACGAGTATCAAATTCTTGATGATATCCTCGGAACAGTCGACGTCCAACAAGCCGCCAACAACAACGGGCAAACGCGAAGGGTTAACCTTTTGCACATAGATTTCGATGTACTTCTGCAGATTGTTGCGATACAAATAAAGCACCAAGTCATGCACGAAGTCAAAGCGATCGCAAACAATGATCAGCGGCAACTGATCCGTCAGCTTGGCTTCTTTTAAGAAGTTCTTCACGCGTTCGGCATTGTAACAGTTCGATTCGCGGCAAATACGTTCGACTTCCTTAATTTGATTCGTTTTGCAGGCGGCCTGAATGTACTTGAAATGCACCTCGGGATCCTGGGAAAAGTTGACAATAGAGCCGAGGAAGTAAAAAAGACCTTCGTACGATTTGAAACTCTCAAACAGATCAATCAAAGCTTTGGTCGTCAGTTGCTCGTGATACTTGGTTGCAATCTGCACACAAATCTGCAGATTCTGACGGATGTTCGCGGTGAGCATCGCCTTGAGGCACTCCAAAGAATCCTCCACCGACAAAGTGCCAAAGAACCCGACCAGCCAGTCGGCGTTCAGAAGATGCGTGTGCACGACGGCGCGTTTGATGTCGTACAAATCGGTGTAATGCTCCAGAGCGCGCTGAAGCAGGCCGTACTTTTCGCACAATTGCGCAATGTGAGCGCGATCGTAATGCGTGAACATGGCGTTGCCCAATATAGCGTCAGCCACCTGCGGCGCCGAAATCAAGTTCATCTCCAGCAAACGCGTCTGCAGAGGGCCTTCATTGGGACGATTATGTTTGAGCGCATCCAGCAGGAAAGCTGTGCACTGCTGCACCATGGAGTGCTCCATGAAAATGTCAACGATTTGGTTGATGTCGGCAAGAGGTTCGTCTTCGGCCACCAACATAGTGGCGAATCCGGCGCCCTGCTCGGGATTCGTGCGCATCACTGAGCGCAGCAGGAAGATGTAGTCGGGAGTGTAGTTGACTTTCTTGGCGTAAAGCACAATTTTCTGGAACTGGCCGGTTTCGGCGAAGCATTGGATGACCTTGTTGGGCACATTGGCGCGCAGGTATATGGAAAGCGCCAGCGTCAAGTCCGAAGCCTTCACCAAGTCGCCCAATTCTTCGCTGCACTCCAGCTTCTCCTCCTTCAGCCACTTCTCGCAGAGCTGCTTCTTGCCCTGCACCAGCACCGGTCGGCACAACTCCAACGATTCGTACTTGTTCAGCTTGCCCTGGTCGAGCAGTATCCCAAAGTACTGCAGTAGCGGCGGCGTAGTGGATCCTGCCGGCGTCTGAACTTGCTGGAAACGCTGTATGGTTTGGGGAGTGCGCAGAATGCCCTTCGGGGCGAGTGCTGCCGCCTTCGCAGCCTCGGCATACTGGCCAGCACTGAACAGTTTGTTAAAGCGGCGAACAAACAGCTCCTCGGCGCCTGACAGATTATTGCGGACCGCCATGCGAAGCGCCAAGTCAGGGTTCTGCAGCACAGTGTTGATGTAGGGGATGATTTGGTCCTCATCCACTGTTACCGAAAGCACTTGACCTTTGCGGTTGACGCCTATGATGCCGCCGCTGGCTTCGTGCGGTGCAGTGACGAAAATCGTGTCCGCAGATATGCGATTCATGTAGATACAAGTGGCTGTCTCCATGTCGTAGAGGTGAATGTAACCGTACTTGGTGATCAAATAAATGGTATCGTATTTAGCAGACACCTGCATCGCTACGGGGAAATCGCTTTGAGCTTCCGGTGGGAAGAAAACGTCTACGGACTTCTTTTGGAATGGTTGATTGCCGGCAGGAGCGGCACCCACTTCGATTATGTGCAGCTTTCCGCCGGTTGCAGTGCGTACAGCAAAGCAAAACAGGGTCGATGGCTCCTTATTGCCTTCCATTTTGAAGCTGGCGAACGAAGCAGCGTGTCCTAAAGTAGGATTTCAAGCAATAATGAACTTTAATATATCAAAAAACCGACTATAATGCATTGTTTTACCTTCGATTGCCTGTGACACTTTGCGCTCCACGGAATACAATTGCATGGCGCCCGCAACGCGATTGGGCAGCGCCGAGATGCCCACCAGCAGCAACCAGTGCTGGGACGGATTGCAGCGGTAGTTGATGATTTGGCAGCCGTTCAAGGAGGAATGTCTATCGAACATTTTCTGAGGAGTCGAGTCGCCTTCCATCGACCAATGGTACACGGAGGTCTCCGTGACCAGCGCCAAAGTGTTGAGTGAAATCCACTTCCAAAAGACCACATCCTCGGTCATGACGTGCGCCTTCATCTTCGACTTCATCTCGATGTTGAAGATTTGCAAGGTTTTTTGCGCTGCAATTTGCAATGTTAACAATGAAATTTAAAGTCAAACGAATTCTGTTTTGTACCTTTGAGTGCAATGACTTTGCTAGCGGGATTCATGATGGCCGAATCCGCCGAGATTGGACGTCTTGTTGGGTTCGTGGCGTCGTTCATGTCAATGATAACCACTTGAGCGGTGTCGTTGACCTTCTCGCGCACACAAATGAATTTGTCAGACTCCATCGTGAGAGTGCTGAAGGATATCGAGTTAATGTTGATGCCAACATTGGTGAGCTGCGGCAAGAGAAATGTTTATGCATGTAGCGATATAAAGGACAATGCAGTGAATAATAGTATTTCTTAGGATTAACTTTATGATGAATTTAAAAACCTGAAATAAGTAGCTTTTAACATTTAAAACAAACGCATGAAGTGAATGTTTCCTACATTGAGTTTTCCTGCCTATTTTCTATTTGGATATGGTGCAAAGTACACCAAATCTTATTACATTGATGAATATTATTTTGATTATTAGAAGATTTCGTAATAATGTTGCTTTTCCGCCTGCATTTCATGTTACAATGAATTTACTCCTATAAATAAATTTTTTAGCATTCCGAATGATCAACTGACATGACAAAACACAAGAGAAAACTAGTAAAGGTGTTGTCTACAGCCGGGCTGTAGACGAAATACCCTACACCTTAAAGCTGCATATATACTCGTATATATAAGATATATAAGATAAACTATAATTATAGCTGCTTAACTATTTCTGTGCGTTACAAACACCGGTACTAAGTGCGTTTACTCTCAAAATTTAGGTGTAGGGTATAAAAATATATTGCAATACTGGGTGGATGGGTAAAAAGGAGGCGTTGCCCGCCCATTTTTTCCCAACAGAATATTATTGGTTTACAAACTACAATATTATGTACACCATTATTCGGGAAACTTATATACTTTTCAATACAATCCATGTAAAACCCTCCATGACCTATGTAAATTAAAAGTGGGCGGATCATCCCCATATTTGGCATATTAACTGGAAGCATTATTCTAAACCTACATATAAAATTTTCTTGTCTTCTCTAAAAAAGTGATGCTGATATGGCCTTTTTTAATAGGCAATACAGAGGTACCTGCACTCTCGATATAAAAAATAGGCGTGCTCCTTGGGCGATTTTGCCCATTTTCAATACGAAACACCCCAAAATAGCAACGAATATTTTTGCCAAATTTCATTTTGAAATCTTAATCCGTTCTCTTGTGATCGTGATTTCAACGGACAGACAGACAGACAGACAGACGGACAGACATCGTTATTTCAATTTCGGTGGTGATGCTGATCAAGAATATATATACTTTTCCATACCTATCTTGTCTAGTTCTATGCGTTACACACTCCGGTAGAAAGTGAATATACCCTCAACCTTAAGTTGTAGGGTATAAAAATCTAAAGACATTGACAAATTAGAAAAAGGAATTAACGATGATTAGCCGCAGAAGCCGCTCTACCCACGGTAGTGACGATGATCATCTATCCTGTGGAAATTCGAGCCGCAGCCTGGAAGCGGGAGCGAGCTCAGGTAAAGGTACCTTGAAGCAGGAGGATTCTGGAGCAGCGATCGGATGTCGTCTTCCTCGTGAAACTCGATGCTCCTCAAGAAACGTCTGGCGGTAATGGAAACAGATTAGCTCTGATTTCGCATAATTTACTTTGAGATCCCACCGGTGGTAGTAGTCCCAAAGCGCGTGAATGTGCTGACCAAGGATTCGTGCTGCAACTTCAGGAGAAGAAGAAGAAGCGAACGAGATGGAATCATCTGCGTAGAGCAAGGTGGTAGTGCGGGGTAAATTCGGCGGCTGGTCAGAGGTGAAAATGTTGAATAGAACAGGGCCTAACTTCGAACCTTGCGGTACACCCGCTGCAATTTTCCTAAAAGAGGAAAAGCAATTTTCTACTTGCACACAGAACTTTCTGCCAGACAAAAAGTTGTGCAGAATTTTAACGAGGGGTTTGTTAAAATTCAGATTTGAGAATTTGAAGATAAGCGCGTCAATTCAAACGCTATCGAAGGCTTTTGCAAATCTAAAAGACAGGCGAGGTTGCACTCTTTTTTGTTCAGTGCAATGGTGACTTCATTGTGAAGATGAAAAAGAGGGTGAAGGGTGGAGTGACCTTTCCTGAAACCGTGTTGGTTTTTCGGAATAATATTGTGATCAACACAATGAAAATTCACCTGACCATGCTGATCAAGAATATATATACTTTTCCATACCTATCTTGTCTAGTTCTATGCGTTACACACTCCGGTAGAAAGTGAATATACCCTCAACCTTAAGGTGTAGGGTATAATCAATGAATGAATAATTAATTATACAAGTTTTTATTAATAAATATACTTAATAATTTTTATATCTTAGCTTAATTTTTTTGATTGTAACTATATAACATATCAATAATCTTATTCTAAGTGGAATTATATTTTCTTTATCCAGCTTTAATCATTCATCCATTTTGTAAATTATTAAATACGTGACTGCTTGAATTTACGCATTTCCTTGGAATTTGCCACCAATTCGCACAAACATAAACATAATAAATTGATATAAATTAATAATATTTATATATATGTACATAATATGGTGTACTATAACCTAAACAGAAATTGAGTAGTTTCAACATGGTGGCTAATCTATTAATTCACAAAACCCATGATAAACTGCGTTTTTATGCGTGCAGCTTCTACTAATATTAAACTAGTGCTTGCGATAATGAAAGAAGCCTACTTGAAAAAACTATAGCGACTGTGACTAGCGACGAGTCAAGCGGTAAATCAGCAAGTAAAGGAGAAGAGAAACAGACGCTGATGAGTCAAACAAAACCTGTTTCAGTACAACTAACCTCCATTAAGATTTTCGTTACAATAACGTATTGTAAGCAAGCATAATTATGACAAATGGAAAGCTGAGTGCATCTATTTATGTGTATACATAATGATAAATACATTTATTATCTTCTGAGAAGAGTAAAAAATAAAGAAAATGTTATCATAAAACCCATGACTCATAGGAAATTATACTCAGAAATATTGTTATATAAACTAAAGCAGTACCCAAATTTTAACACGCCTCTTCATTGTCAGTGATAGGGCTCCATATTGGATTCAGCATAGCAACAATACGTACGCCTGCATTTTTCTCCATTACGCCCATTTTATTAGTAATTACGCCCTCATTTATTTTTAACATTTTCTGATAATATTAACATACATATTTTCTTCGATAATGCAATTTTATAAGCTATCTTAAAGCTTTGCTTAATAATCGAAAATGTAAAAGAGACTAACCTGCAGGTGCTCCTGAAAACGAATTGGCAACACTTGCGTCATATTGCTGCTTCGGATATATTTGATATCCTATTGGAGAAGGTTCGTTGGACTTTTTTGTGTGACTCCGCTGTTTTCAGAAAACTACGTTAAAGTTGTGAAGCGTTGATTTCGTTGTGAGTGGAACAATATATGAATGAACCGTAATTTTATGTTCGTTTGCCTTTTTATTATTTATTTTCTGGTCTTCTTAAAAAACTCTGTATACAAAACACACTGTCAACTGTCGAAACACAACATAGGAAACACATAATAAAGTAACAATATCTTAAAAAATTAAATCAGATTAATTCATAGAAATTATGAATTTCTCTTCCACTTTTGTCTGTACAAAGTGAAATCGATTCCAATGTGGTTGGTGTTACTTCGACAATTGTATTTTGCACACTTAAAACCCTCTTTCAGATATTGCGTTGCTTCACAGAATTTCTAATCATCAAGCGTATTCTTATTAATTACAGAATAAAATAAGAAAATTTTGTAATAATCTGCTGCTGCACTTAAGCGTACAATGTTCGACCGTCTTGTATCAACGAAATTTAGAATTGCAGCGCCATCTAGCCGCTGTTTTAGCTAAACTAAAATCATGATATTCACAATAAGAAAACTCAGCAAAATCAACATTTTCCAAGACTTTTTCTTCTTCTTCTTCTTCTTCTGAACCACTACTGCCGTATGAAAAATTTCATTTGAAATGCTCGTCATAGTGACGAAGGCAACGAGTATTAGCCATGTTACATTGCAATTTTTCGATTGCTACAAATTGGAATATTTTTACTCTCAACAATTTTTTATTTGTTACATTGCAATCTTTTTGACAGCAATCTCGCAAATAGTTTCCATAGTGATTTATTCGTGTTTTAGTACTAAAGAGTGGTTTTGTGCAATTATTTTACTGCAAAGCTTCTTTTTTAAATATAAGTGGATCTTTTTCACTCCAAAATGTGCATACTTTTTTATTACGTCGCACAAAACCGTTTTAATTGAAATTTGCCCTCGTCGACAGCAATTTTTTTAATTGCTACAAATAAGGGGTCAGAACTTAACCCCAATAGCCCTGTGACTGTGTTTTTGGAATGCATGTAAATCTTATGGGCTGGAACGACGCCCGGCGTCGTCATGAAAACAAAAATTTTTGTTGACTGCGAAAGAGGCACGACTGCGTTTGAGAGTTTCTCTCAAACAATGATGCCTACTTTTGGGTTCAAAATCTCACTTGGTCTACAAAAATGAAACAAAACAAAACATATGACTTCATATTTTGGCTTTTGGTGCTGAGTTGATACGTTTTGAAAATTATATTAAAAGTTATATGAAAAGTTATATTACGAGTATGCACATTCGTTTCTCGCGGAACGAGTATGATTGTGAATACTTTTTCTTCTTCTTCTTCTGATCTGAAATCTACCAAAATCCACCATTGTTGATAATATGGGAATCACCGTCCCCCATCCACTCACGACGAATGTGGCTATTAAAATGCTGTATCAGAAGGCTGCGAGAAAGAGATCACGGTAGACGGAAACATCACTCGCTTTGACAGTGAAACGTTATTGTCATCTTTTGCCTAGCAGGTTGTCATATACTGTGGGGAAATCTAGTGTGAAATGCACGAAACTGCTGCTGTTGATTAATTTTACATGAGAATTAAAAATTTTGTATCATGTATCCCAAAGCTTGGCATGAAACTAGTGGCTCCAAATTTAATTAAGAATATGTTTTAATTTAATTATCTTATTCCATTGATATTGTTGACGTGAATTTTTCTACATTTGCCACATAAACAGTTGAGAAATAAAGCCGCCCATCGCAGAGCGGGATAGATATATTATGGTCAAACACAAATAATTTCCAGAGGGATTTCAAAGAGAGATGAATAAGAACAGATTCTACAAGCTCTGAAAGATGTTTTTTCTGCCTACCCGTACAAGAAAAGTTTCACAATTCACTTAATAATTTTCTTGTTTCACTGAGAATTTCACCACAGACAAAATGGGCGTATATCAGCCTTAATCACTTTGGTGTTTTTATATAATTTTCTTTCTTTTTACTGCTATAATGTTGCTACAAACTCGATTCACATATTGATTGAGCAAGAGAACGGAACCACTACTACTCGTACGAAAAATTCCGATTGAAATGCTCGTCAAAGTGACGAAGGCAACGAGTATATATTACGAGTATACACATTCGTTCCTCGCGGATTCCATCATATTGCAAAATCGTTCTTGCTTCCATTGGAATTCCTGTGAAGCACATCTGGAAGATCCAGCGAATCGAATTTTAATAGTTAACCACCTCTAGGTTAAATACGACGTTCCTAGGCATATCATTAAGACCCTTGCCATACCAGTTTGCGCATACTTAATCCACATTCGACGACTGGATTAGCAAAATATAATAATCTTTTAAAATATTCCATTGGACATTGGAATAAGGTGCTTTCAATTTCCATTCTTTTATTCGAATGGAATCTTCAGGCAACTCAAATAAAAGTCATGTAAACAATTCTCATTTAAACGCGTTTTATATTTAAATATATTATACGAACGTGAAGGAGCGCATACTCGAAAAATCAATAGCAATAAGTGAAAATGTGCACATCTTCCATTCCAAGATTAGACGAAATAATTGTTCAAATATAAATTGTGAAATCAACATAGTTTAAAAAACAAGACTGAGAATTAAAGAAAATTAAAAGGTAAATGATTTTAATCCATTGATACAGAAAAAATACATAGCGAGAACTCTGAAGAAGTACATATTGCAAATTAAATGGACGCTGTTTTCTTGTTTGCGCTTTCCTAAATAATTTGTCTTCTTTCACGCTCGATATTCGACCGACGCATATCCTTTTACGAGTTTTGCTTTGGATAAATGAAAAAATTATGGCTTGGTTTTTGGGTTTATTTTTGTTTGTTCGTCTCGTCGTTTTCTGTAGTTTTTGTTTAATTATAAATTCTGGTTCTTAATTTTTTTTGCTTCGCATCATCATATTCTTGTCTCCTGCAACGCCGATGTTGTTTTTTGCAGTTCGTGTTGTGTGCTGCCCCGCTGCCGCCACCAGCTTCTGCTGTTGGGCAGACTTCGATGGAGCTCTTTACATTCCGCATCCCATTTGATAGCCAACGTATTTTTATACAAACTTCTTTTTTAAATTTGTTCTTAAACAACATTTGGTATGTGCATGAGTTAGTGCATTTGCCTCTGTGTGAGTGCATGCGTCTTTTTTGTATTTCGTTGTTGTTTTTGTTGATGCGGCGGCTGCTATTATTTTTCAACTTTTGTTGTACTGCTTTTATATTATTCCTTGTCTGTTCGGTTTACCAAAACGACGCAGGAAGAACAAATTCAGAGCAGCACATTTAATGATTTTTAATTAATGAAGGATCATCGTGCATCAAACAACATTTCATATCAAGTTGTGTATATAGTAAATCTATATAAACTAAGTAAAGTCGAAACATTTTTAAATATGTTTTAAAGCTAGAGAAAATATTGAAGGTAAGTCTAACATTTTTACTAGAAAAATCTTGATAAAAAATAAAACAATCAGTGAAAATAAAATCCTGGGGTAGAAATAATTGAAACTTGGTGGCATTTATTATTAACTATTATTAAAACTAGTGATCGCAATGAAGTTGTGTAATATTCATCATGATCGATGCAATGTGTTGCCGGAAATTTCTTTGCACTTCTCATGGAAGTATGTATGTTTTCTATTATGTCCCATCGCCGCTAAAGCAAAAGGCTTCGCTGTGATTACCTGCGCGTATATAAGCTAATAATAAATCCCTTTTTTGCGTATATTTTGCCCATACTCGATTTAGAGTAAATGCAGTCAAACGCTAAAACAAATCAAACTTTTTACTCAGGATATTTTTAGGTTGTTTCTTGGAATTGTTTAAAATACTTTACAGCTTCGACTATTTTCTGTTACAAGTATATAAAAAGGCATGTTTATTAGTATGAAGTTGAATTGTTAAATTTGTTAACCTTTTCAGCAACGAATTAGACTAACAAAAGCATAAATTATTGGACGCGTTCTCTTTTTGCTTTATTCTACGAAAGTAATAACTTTTCTTTTAGGGGTTGTTTTTAATGTTGGTTTTTACGGTTCTTCTTATAGTCGATGTTTCTTGTGCTCTTGCTGCCTGTGCGGTTCCTTTTTTCCTCTAATATTATTTATCTCATATATATAAATTATAGTCTTTTTGCTATAGACGTGCTTCTGTAAATGTGTTGTTTATATATATGTATATGTGACGCTGTTAAAATAATCTGCCAGTTCGTTTGACTTCGTGTTTTATTCATTTTCGATTTCCAGGCACATACATATTTTTGTATATAATCTCTGCGTAGCCTTGGTCATTTCCTGTACACGATCCTTCAATATTCGGCTCTCTCTTCGCTCTTATGTACATGACTGTCTCTTTTCTTCTTTAATCTTATCCTTTGCAGGTACAAGTATTGCCACCTGGTTGAATTGGTACGCCATTAACATCAAGGACCAATAAAATATTGTTCACTGTTATAATTCTACAAATTTCCAATTTGACAAGATTTTGTAACTAAAATATATATTACAAATAATTACAAATAAAAATAACCCATAAATATACAAATCCTGATACTTAAATGTATATAAATAAAGGCAGGCTTCGCTTTACGGCGATTTCTGGTAGCGAGTATTTCTTCAGTCAACGAGTATTTGTCATTGAAAATTGTAGTTGAAGCGCGAAAGGAGCAAATTGAATGAAAAAGCCAAAAATGCTCAGAAGCTGAAAATGTACTGTAAAAAAAAATGTAATGTAAATTTGCGAAATGATCAGAAGCACAAAAATTAGAAACAGAAACAGACCCTCGCTTCTCTTTTTCCTCTGATACTCAAAATCAGAGACGCATATTCTCCGCCATCGAAAAACAATTACAACAAACAATTTCAAACGTCATAAAATGCAAATTCAAACAAATCTGCTGTCTCCCGGAGAGAGAAGAAGAAAGTAAATTGAAGCCTTGCCTCTCCTCGTCGCTATAATCCACAATCTTCCAAGAGTTTACCATAAGATTATAGGCATTTTGCTGCCTGATACGCATCAAACAATAGCGAACGAAGTCCGAGTCGAGTCAAACGGTCGGTCCCTGATCGTGTACAACTCGTCAAAATATTTATGCCGTGAATTCGTTGTAATCTCTTCATGATACATGCTCGTTGCTCATTGTAACGTGTGTACGTATCCTCGATAACTCAAAAACGGAGAGGCGTGGAAAGTTGAAATATTGTATTTGAGACTCTTCTAAGACGAAGTTGTGCGCCTAGCTTTTTGGATGAAATCGGCGGCGAGATTTTTCGAATTTCATGCATAACTCAAAACCAAACATCGCCAGAAAGTAGATATTTCGTATTTGCAGCTATTGTAATATCCAAATAGATGCCTTCAATTTGGGTTACAATCGGTAGACGGACACTTCGATTAATGCACTTGGTGCAATTTTATGCGTAACTAAATTCAACTTTTTTAATTGAATTTATTTCACGTACAAGGAAATCATGTGTTGGCCACATCAGACATTTTTATAACACATTTTAAAAGTTCAATTTATATAATATCTAGAAGCTTTTTCGATTTCCCACTTACTGTGACATAGGATTCGCTTTATGCCATGGAATGCGACGTAAAACGAGGACGATCTGTTTTCTTAGTTTTCATATGACCGCAAACAAACAAATTTCATCGATTGTTGGCTTTTTATGTGAATCATCTGCTTTATTACCCAGCTTGATTATTGTTTATAGCAGCGCTTTTAAAGATCCAAATAACAAGCATCTTTTTAACTGATTAAATCTGTTCATTATAAATTAATAGTAATATTATAAAATATGAAGTGGCAATGCTTTGCCAAGAATATTTTTATGTATTATACTGATATATACTATGACTATCTACTATTGTTTTAGGAACTTTATTTTGTCCTCTGCATGTTTTAAACAGCTTCCTTTTTTATGTGCTGATTTTATTTTCGTATTTTAATTTAAAGAATACTTTCAAAAACATCGCAGAACACAACAACAAATAGTTTAATTGGAATTCCATGTTTGAACTCTTGGCTTCCATTCCCTTCTTCTTCTTGTTCTTTCGTTGTCTTCGTCATGCGTCGCTCTTTATTCGTCCCTTCTTGCTGCGGCTTTTATTGTTTTATAAGGTTTTGGATTTGTATTGATTCTTATTTCACATTTCGTTGTTGTGTCTTTCTTTCTTTTCTTATTTGCTCTTGGGATAGTTTTTGTTCCCTTTGTATTGTTGCTAGGCCATTAAAATTTTTGTTATTAATTCCATGTGCTCAGTCGCAAAATCGCGGTGGTGATTCCGTTTTAACGGATAACTCAAAATGCGCTAAACTGAAACTGAACTGATTTTACATATATTAATTGTTTATATGCATACACAAAAATATTCCTTTGGTTTCGATTTTATGTTAAAAATATTATATAATTGATGAAATCGAAGTCGAACTGTCTTCAGCGTGATAGTAAAACAGCCTGAAGAGAGTCACTTTGAATTTAGACATGAAGCACATCACGCACGATATTGAAATGAAGAGATTTACCGAAACGCTTCTCATTAAAACTTCTCTTTTTTTAGTATTACTTCTTCGCTTGATATGCAAACACACACACACATTCACCAAGCCGAACAACTACGAAGCTTCCATAATTTTAATTGAACTGCTCGAAACTTCCTCGCGTCACTCCTCGTCGCCACGATCAACAGCGTCACTTTGCGAGCAGCGACATGAGCAGCAACTCGGCTAAAATGGCTGCTGCCCAGCAGAGGCAGGAATTCTGCGTCCGATGGAACAGTCACCTGGGCAGCATTGGAGCCGCCTTCCCCCAGCTGCTCGCCGGCCAGCGTTTCGTGGATGTGACGCTCGCCTGCGAAGGTCACCAGGTGCACTGTCACAGGCTCGTGCTGGCCGCCTGCTCCTCCTACTTCGAGAGCATTTTGGCGGAGAATCCGTGCAAGCATCCGGTCATCATTCTTCCCAGCGAAATAAAGCTGTGGGAGATCCAAGCGCTCGTCGATTTCATGTACAAGGGAGAAGTGAACGTCACCCTGGCGGGCCTCCCGAATTTGTTACGCTGCGCCGAGCAGCTGCGCATCCGCGGTCTCTACGGCTCCGACGCGGCTCTCAATTTGAATCAGCTCAAAGCGTTGACCAACAAAATGGCAGCCACGACGGCTGCAGCGGTCGCCGTCGCCGCTGCCGCCTCAGCCAACAACACAAACGACAGCACAGAAACGGACAACGACTCCGCCACGACGACAACCACAAACAACACGACCGCAGCAGCGATGCCGACACCGAAAGATCACGACACTTTGAGTGATATGAAGAAGCAGAAGCACATGCAAATGCAGCAGAATGGCGCCGTTGTAACGCACCAGCAGCTGATATTGCAACACCAACACCAGCAGCAGAAGCTGCAGCAGAATAACGTGCACCATCAACTGATGAAGCAGGAAACGAACGCTTCAAACGCCACCGAAGACGAGTCGGCCGATGAGTACGCGTCCAATGCCTACGACAATGGGGCGGAGTACCCGCAGAAGCCAGCCCTGAATATGGAGACGACCGTCGAAGAGGACAGCAGCTACGTGGGCAACGACGATGACAGCTTCGGTGGAGTGGACACTGAGCCGGACATGTCGCTGGCCGGCGCTGGCGGAGGAGGGATAAGCGGCGGCGGCGGTAACGGCGGCGCTTTCATGATGAACAAACTGAATGACGGCGCTTCGGCATACAAGCGCATCCGTCGCTCCGAAGACTCGCTGGCGGAGGCGGCCAGGTGTGTGTCCAAAGGGCAGACCTTTCAGACGGTCAGCAACATGTTCAACATTCCTGTGTCCACTATTCGCTTCTACATGGCGCGCAAAGGAATCCTGCCGAAGCGCAAGCGTGGGCGTGGTGCGTCGACTGCGAACGCGGGAGGCGGCGGCTCGCTTTCCAGCACAGTCATGTCTCACGCTCTGGCACAAATGAAGCGCTCGGGCAGCCCGCCACCAGACGCCGCATACGACGTGATGGGCTACAAGCTGCCCGAAGGCACGGCAGCTAACATTATTTAAGTCACGGGCAGGAGGCGGAGGAGTCGGGAGAACACAACAGAATCATAATAACAAATCTTGGTGTTGTGTGCAGCGAGCAGCCAGTTAGGAAGTACTTACATTAGAAGCTGAGCAAAGGAAAGAACCAACGCCAATATTTGTGTTGCCAATGTAAACTTTGGACATTTTTTCCCTCAAAAAGTAACGTCATCGTATTTATTGTGATTCAAAGGAGTTTTTATTTCGTCTTGCGCTTTTAAAGAGTTCAGTTTATTTATTTGTTAGTTATTTTATCTCGATTCAGCTCCGAGGAATGCATATTAAGCAAAATTAAAGTATTATATATTTTTACATTAAGCCTTTACACATTCAAACAGATTCGATTTCCTCATTGCTAACATTTTTCTCCTTCACTTGTTCAATAACTTTTTATAAATATTACTGAAAGCATGCATCACTTCTCTAGGCAAAAACTTTTCACTCTCAGATTTCAGACATCCTTTTATTTTTTTTTCCTCCTTCAGAGGAATTTTAAACAACACAAATTTAAGCGCAGCGTAGATCTCGCTACATTAAAAACGCAAAAGACAAACTTGTAATTTTCAGCGCTTTGAATACACTTCAAAGTCAAATAAAGTAAATTTTAATTAATTTTTTTACAAAACACGAGAAATCTTACGAATATTCGTATGTTGATCTGGCTTCTCTGTAAAAGAAAAAAACAAAAAAATTGAATTGGCATTAAAATTGTAAAAGATTAAGTTTTCACTAAAGTATTTTAAAGCGTTTGAATGTCGTACTTAGAATAAGTTTACCTATAAAACCATTATGACATAAATAAGTATATTTTGAATTGTATTTGCCGTTGTATTTGTATGCTAAATTGTAAAATTTGTTGTTGTCGGCGGTTACTTATTAATCAACACTACTCGAATCTTTAAGTTAACCTCGTAACTCGTATAATCTTGAAAAACACAAATTATACATTAAATTAAAGGAAAGAAATCCTATCATACTAAATTATATTTAAAGCTTTGTAAATGTAAACCTGTGTAAGAGTTAAGCGACAAAATTTAGAAGTGTAATAGACTGTAGTCAATGCCATCTACAAAACTGAAAAAGAACCTTTGTAGCAAGCACAATTTTATATTTTGTTATAGTTTTCTATAAATGTGTCTGTCCATTTCGTATAACTTTAAAATGTATATTAAATTTAGATAGAATTTATGTTCAATGTTGTTATTGAATTCTCGCAAGATGGACAGAAAATAAAGCAAACAGTTTTTCTTATAGGAAAACTTGTGAACTTTGCTTGTTTTATAAAATTCACAATGTCAGTTGCGTTTATCTATTGTAACTATAACAAACGGTTTTTAATGTCCCTTGCCTTGTTTTAATTTAAGCAATTTTATTTTATATGTTCTATTCAATACTCGTATTTTATTTTAATATTTTATTTTTATAAAACAATCGTCTGTTTATATGCCATATTATAAAAAAGTTCTTAAAATATACATATTTTAATGAGTTCAATGCAAGGATTTCTAGAAGAAACTAGAAAAACTTTATCATTGTAAGATTAAATGAAAGAAATACCTCGACTTGATTTTACTTATATGTAAAGTAAAACTTAGAATCATAAAAGTCATACTAACAACAAATTAACAGTAGATTTACTTAACACAACAAAATAAAACTGTAAAATGTCACAACAACAGCGCCATGCGATCAAATAATTAATACAAATTTATTATATTATTTTACAATCCAATAACAATAGAAAAATAGTCAGTAATTTTGTAGTTGTTTTTGTATTTTGATTTTACCACCGCCACAAATAATCACAAAGAAATACTTAAATACTTGTATTTTATAAGTAAACTTTTATTATTTAAATAAATGTAGTAGATTTACAAGACCACGTTTACTATTTAATTGCTCTATGAAGTATATTTATTTTGTACTTTATGTTTGCATTAATTCCTTTAATGTAAGAAATGTAGAAACGAAGAAAAAATAAAATATATATACATATATGATATTTTAAATATTACGAAGAAATAAAGGCAGCATATAAATATTGAAGTAAGCACGCAGTTTTCTATTTAAATAGCATGGAAATAAATTACTTATTTCCTAATTTAAGGGAAAGGCATCTAAATACTTCATCAAGGCACTATAATTTATTACATTCTATTATAGAGAAGAATTATAAAGCAATGAAAAACGACGAATGCGGTTTTAGGTGTTATTCCTGTCAATTTCTAAACTGATTAGGTTTAACGTACATGTTATCTTAGTACTTATCTTAGATCTACTTAATTGGTTAACTTAACGTTATTTTAATCTATTACAAACGAGAAAGGAAGTCGCTAGAGGATTGTAAAAGATTTATTAAGTTCTTTGTGAATTTTAACGAGAAAACAGGCAAGACCAAAACTGACCACATAAGAAATTCTTGGTGATAAAACTTGCGCATCCTGAATTATGATGCTGCTTCCAGACTCGTAGCTATGCCAATCTTAACGATAAAGCGAAGAAATTGATTTTGGGACGAGTTTCTTCCGAACTATGTTTAAAATAACTCTTTTCAAAATTATCACATATGTATATGCAATGAACACTGAACAAGGAGGATTCGATTCTAGCTGGAAACAATCAGCATGTCCAACGGCGATCTCTGCTCATCACTTCGCCTTACTTTAAGTGTAACATTAGGGCTGAAGACATGAAAATTATGAAAGAAGAGAAAAATTATGTTATTGAGATTTTAATGGTAATACACATTTTGACTATCCTTGAGTCCATCTTGACTAGTTCGGTGATAACGTGTGTACGTCTGTATTTATGTACGTATCATCGATAACTCAAAAACGGAGAGTCTTATGTAGAAAGTTGGTGTTGTATTTTATGTTATTTTTAAGATTAAAGCCAAAAAAGTTGGCTAAATTAGTAGTTGTAAGCCAAATTGTAAATCTGAATCTGATGCAGAGAAACAAGATTCCTAACAACACTAAATAAATGTATATTTGAATATAGTTTTTGGATTATGGTAATTTTAATGGGTGGCTTTAGCCTTACAGGTAAGCAATTTAGATCTTAAATACCATTAATTAATATTTACTTAACAAAGGTCTGATTATGATATAATTGAGCCACTCGTGAGATAGAATTTGACGATTCATCTAGACTCTAGATTCTACAGTGACTAAATTATATACTTATGTTATAGCAGCAACTGCAAAGTAGAGGTGGCCGTTAGTGATCCTGGTTGCAGATGCCGCTATTGAATGTTGGCTACCATCCTGTGAAGATATACATTTTGTGAGACTAATTGAATTGTACTAGGACTGTTGCAATTCTCTGTGGAATATGTTCTGTCGGATGCTAGCGGCCAAAAACGTATTTTGATGTCCTTGTGCACCGCTCGTAACAATTGAATTGTTTAAAATGTTGCGCTTGATATTGTTAAAGCACTGTTACTTGATGCATAAGTATCTATACAACGTCAAAACAATGTGTGTAATATACGGAAAGAATGTTTGAAAAATTTTCTTAAATTTTCTGATCTTTTATGGCTAGGATAGCCATGTTTTCTTAAAAAGAAGACTTCTAAATTTAAATTCGAAAAGCAATTAGCACGGCAAGCATTGAATTAAAAATCGGCCGTCGTGTGCAATCACTGCCAAATTTTCCCTACACTGCACAAAATTATTGCGCAAACCAAGCCAAATCCGACCGATTATGGTAAGCATAACTGTTGCGCAAAGATGCCAGCCGTCCCTACACCAAAGAGTATATATTCTGATGTATGTATATATGTACATACATACTCCTTGCCAAGATTATATCTGCCTTCCTCGAAAAAGTTTCCTGTAAAAGTCAATCTGAATGTAAACACACCGAAAACAAGAACAAAAGAATTTTTAAAATTGCGCAGTGAGTAGAGCCAATTTTTTCGACCTCCAAAAAAACCAATGTTATTTAAAGGCGAATTGTTTTGTGTTTTCAGCTAAATTATTGTTTCGCGACAAATGCAATTGAATCAAATTAGTCCCGTTCTGCGCTTTTTTATAGCTTTGCGTCTTCATAAAGCCAATGTATATACCGCAGTTCCACAATTTGCAAAAAATACTATTTCCAGGAGCCAAGTAAAAGTGCTTGGTAAGCTTTTTGGCCAGAGGTTATCGGGTAGCAAGAAGCATTGGTATCCTCCAACGGATACCCATTCTGAAGGTTCGAGAGAGTGTTTCGCTGGTGCCAACTTGGTCAGTGGTAGCAGGAAGCAAGGCAAAAATGCAACACGACGCATTGCAGTACTCAATAAGCTGTTTATGCAACATATCAGCGACTTGATGGCCACTGGAGAGGCGTCCGAAAAAATATTGGGTCGTGGACTACAAGTGACACGTGTGAAAATTTCATCAGATTTTACTTTCATTAGTGTCTTCTGGATCGGCAGCGGTGTCGCCAGTGCCGATGAGGAACTGGAAAACGATCTTCACGCCTGCAGCGGATTTCTCCGCCATGAACTGTCGCAACTTTGCTTGATGGGTCAGGTGCCGCGGATTAAGTTTGTGCGGGACAAATTGTCCAACAGTGTTGCAGAAATGGAAGCTATAATGCGGAACTTGGATCTTGGAAAAGATTACGAAAAAGAAGACATGAGAAATGAGTTAATGCTGGACTTCTTTACTAACCCTATCAACTTGGATTCACCAGCGCAAAGTAATGAGCTGCCGAAAGAAGAAATTGCAGTAAATCTAACAACGGAAACTAACAGTACTGGAGAGAACTTCCCAAAAATGCGCCACGATACGTTGGGTTTGGATCATCGAAATATAATGATGAAAATTTTTACGAAAATGCGAAAATCGAAACAAGCTTGGGAACTATATGAACAAGGCAAACAGCTGCCATCAGAAGCGTCTGCTACACCAAAGCTGGACCAAGTTAACCAGAAACTAAAAGAAGCTGCAGAAATAACGAGCAAATTTAGTAATTTCTTGACAAAACGCAGAAAATTTCAGAAAACATACGATCAGAAAGATATTCATGGAAATAGAACTTTTTTCGGCTTCAACGTAGATAATGCGGATTTGGAAGACGCGGATTTAGCAAGAAAACCTTTCAACGACGATGATTATATTATCGAAGACGAAAGATAATTTTGGATTTTCTAATACGGACAGATGAAATGTTATCGTGATCGTTATACAAAACCGCACTAGTTTATAAAATTCATGCTTCTTTCTTACAGGAATAATAGATGATTCTTCATTCTTGTATTTCTAAAACCTCACAATCAAGAATAAAAATTTGAGTACGTGTAAAAAATATTTTTATTTATTTCATTGAAATAAATGTATTTGTACAGGTTTAATCCGAGTGTCTTCTGGAAACAAAATAAATTGCTTGTGTTAAAATCCCACGCCGGCTGCAGTTTTCAAACTTGGACAGTAGACTGAAAAGAATTACAAAAGAAATGTTGAATTAAAATGAAATTCTTAATTATCAAAGCAAGATATATATTAAGTGGATCAGTGAATCTGTTTAACAGCATCGTTGATCAGGCGAAAGATGGTTAAATTGGGATCATCACTAAAAACAAATTTTTGTATGAAGACTTGTTGTATACATTACCTAAATTTTGCACGTAATTATTTGTCGGAGCTGTAGAAGTTTACTCGAAGAGTCCGAAACCCATATCGTCGTCCTCTTCAGATTCAGATTCCTCCTTTTTCTTCTCCTCCTTCTCAGCCTTCTTCTCAACAGCAGCAGCTGGCGCAGCGGTACCCGGAGCTGCAGCAGCCCCACCAACAGGCATCGACGATAGCTTTTCGCGACCCTCTTTGATAAGTTCCTCAACTGACTTTCCATTCAACTCCTTTACAACCTTCGATAGCCTCTCGGAATCGACTTCAATACCAACAGAGCTTAAAACTTTTTCAAGATCAGCATTTTTGGGATTTTCTAGTCCGCCGAGGGCAGCCAACATGTATGCAGCCACGTAACGCATTCTATATTGAAATGTAAATCCTGATTAGTAAAACGTGCTTAAACTGAAGTAGCAAATTGTATATATTAAATGAAATTTGTAACACTGCGTCTTTCTCTAATGTACAATAGATCCTATAAAATCCTTTGATCAATAATCAAATCTCTAATATTCTTTATAAATTGGTGTTTTCCGCTGATAAATGCACTTACTTTTAAGTCCTCTTTTTCGACACGAAACGTGATAAGCACACTGCAATGGGTACCAAAGTGGTGGGAAAACGGATATATCAGTCTTCGACAAAAATAAAAATGGCGAAACTTCAGTGCTTGGCGAGAAAAAGCAGTGATGCAAATATTCCACTGAACACGATATATTCAGTGGATATCAAAATAGATTGGCGTAGTTCATGAGCGAACTAGTTCAATTGAACTAAACACATCAATACTATATTTACGAAGTTTAAGTCTAAATTATATAAACTATAAACGCAAGTATAAAAGTGCGTAAGCATATGTTAACTCTTGTACTGCTTAATCATAGTAATTTCAAAGTAGATTACATCCATTTTTCAATGATTATGGCTCACGTAAATTTCTATGGCTAAAGTGTAAATCTCTGCGATAAAACGTTTCATGCAACTTATTATAGATCTCATTGAATTAAATCACATTGATCACCAACATCATATTTGGCCTTTTTTTATACTCTTGTTATTTTTGAAATAAATAAATAAATAAAATATTGTTAGAATTAATAGCCAAAGGACGTTCTAAAAGCAACGAGTTATATTAATATATACTGTTTGCTAAAAGTACAATATGATTCCAAAAAACTCTTTATATTGGGTAGCCAATCGTACCGGTCGCAGAACCGAAAACAATTCTTCGGAAGCTTTGCTGAGTCGTTTTATTTGTAGCAATATAACTTTGATCTTATTTGCTTTTAATTGTGTTGTACGACATAACTACGGTTCTCATAGCCATTACTACAGCTACATAGCCGGATGTAGCCATTACTAATGTATCTCCAAAACTATAGTAGATGCAATTTCTTCAATTAATTAAGTGTTCGATAAAATTCCCACATTGAAGTTCTTCAGTTTGTTCAGCTTCCGTGGTATTCAATTGTTAATTTTCATCGAAATTGATTAGTGTCTGCAAATTGAACAAATCCTTAAATTTCTTTGTGAAAGTTAAAAAGCAAAGTTTTATAATGTGAGCGATTACTCACTTGTACACAAAAGGAAGTGTACAAATTATTTAAAGAAACATATGTTTTGCTAGGAACCATATGTTTAACATAAAACTCTCTTCTTTTATGTTCTTCTTTTTTCATATCTCACATACCTATACAAGATTTCGTAAAATTTTACAATGCTCTTCGCCAAGAAACTCGCTGCTGAGCGATATATCTTACGCCGAGGTGCGCGTTTTCTGTCTTTAAATTTTAGAATACACACTTGTTGCCATTAAAAATTTTATAATCTCAAAGACAGAAATATGTACAAAGCTATCCACAGTTTTATATAGGTATAAATTGATTTGTGATCCAATTGTGTTGCGCTGCAATTGTGTTGTAATGCTAAAACAAAAAAATTCTGACTTGGCAATGCTTGCATCTATGCTTTGTACTTCTAGTTTTGCTTTCTTCTTTATTTTAAATTTCCAACCACCACTTTTTCAATAAAATTTCACAGAAATTTCGTCCACCTTCTTTGCCTAGTTTTCTTCGGTTTTTCGTCAAGTGAAGAACGTCCGGAAGTCCTGCGAAAATCATCTTGTAAAAATCGAAACTATTCGGGGAGTGCAGGAAAACAAATACCAAGCAAAAATTCTTTAGAAGTGTTCTAATCACAAAATTAACTTTACGTGAAATAAAGAGTACAAGCTGAATTATCCGCGGTCGGTCGTCAGAAGCGAGTTTTATATATAAAAATTTTGGACGGCTAGGTGTAGGAACACCGAAGGTCGACCAAAGAATCGCAGTAGTTTGATTGGGATTAGTCATTCCACAGCAATCAGCATTATGGAACAACTGATTCCAATTGTAAATAAGTTGCAAGATGCATTTACCCAGTTGGGCGTTCACATGCAGCTCGATCTGCCTCAGATCGCTGTAGTGGGAGGACAATCAGCTGGCAAAAGTTCTGTACTGGAAAACTTTGTCGGAAAGTAAGTAATCACAGTAATGGAATATATTTGAAATGCTGAGTGTATTGTGCAAGAACTCTTGAATTAATCAATAATCGTTGGTCTCCTTCACTGACTTTGATTCCATCGCAACGCTTCATGGATGTGTGAGAATGTTCGTGTGTCATGCGTATGCTTTGAATGAAAAATCGATGCGCTGACATTTCCTGATTGTTGTTTTGTGTCCTCGCGCAGTGGTGTTGCTTGCTAGAAAGTTCACCACTGTATCTGCTATGCAGCCCCACCCCCTTCATCATCCCGTTTAATTTGGATAATATATTATACTGTGGTTAATGTATAATCCACACTTCTCATAACGTTCCTCTTTCACAGAGATGACCTTTGGCAGAAATGAAAAAGAATAAATGTTATAGGCTTAAATGTCTTCTTATATTTTCGTATCATTTGTTTCAAATTAGTGTATTAAAATAATTCCATCGTACATACTGGAGAATAGTTTTTTTTACTTTGGTGTAAGAGTTGCCAGCTGTTTAAAATGGCCAAGAATAATAGATTGGATATTTGGATTTTATGTACTGTAAAAATTGTATTATATATATATGTATGTATATATAAAATTCGAATATAAAAATTGGTTATAAAAATGATAATTTTTCTGATAACTTTTCTCAATTTTCTTTCGTTTCAAATGAACGAGTACATTTTTATAATTTCTTGTATATCGAAATATAGTTTGGCAAGATAATAAAAATTACATTTAATAAAATGTCCTATTTATATATTGAATTTAAATATTGAATTCTTTGAATTGATCCAAATTAATAACAATTTTTTTAATAATAATTTTTATTCGAATTCTGATGCTCTTTAATAAAAAGTTATATGCACATTTAAATATTATTTGGCATTTCTTGTACTTACTACAGTCTTTAATATGTACATAAGTGTATTAAATTCTCACAGGATTTCGTTATAAAATTGCACCACATATTTTTTATCCAATAGGAAAAAAAATGTAACCGTTTTAGAATGAGGGGAATTTTTATGGAATTTAGAAGTGGAAAAAATTGCCAATTGGAAAAAATTCTTCCGAGCTTCCACGCGGGAAATTTAAGTTCAGTTAGGGGGAAAAGGAATTTTTGGTGTTGGGAAGGAATTCTGCACAGGATATGGGAAAAAAGGTTACTTATATATTAATGAAGTACTTACATAAGAAAACTACAAAATTGAAGAGATGTAGCGAGTGACAGAGAGAGAGAGCGAGAGAGAGGGAGAGAGAGAGGGAGAGAGAGAGAATGGGTGAGAATATAAAAGTTTTGTTGTCTGTTTTGCATAATTGATCAATATAGAGATTGTGTATGCCAGGGTTTGCATGGTGCAGTTGGTTGTTAGGTTATCATTCATCGTTTCTAGCCAAAGGTAAAAAGTATTCGACAATCTCTTCAATTACATCGCCAACCCAAAGAAAGGTTCATTTATAGCTGTGTGTTTTCGCGTATGTGTGTATGCATGTGTCCAACCTTTCATAATTTAGTTGTGTAATAATCGCAAGCAGTCCTTTGCCCACTGAGTCCTTTTGATAGAAGTTTCTTGTATGCTCCACAGTCGCGATATTAGAGTTTACGAGCGCGTACATATGTAATTGTATATACATACATATGTATATAATCTGAATGTACATATAAAATAAATGTTAAAAATAATATTTTGAATACGAGACGGAAAATTGTTTTTCTATTTGAGTATCTCTTTTTCTTTAATGAGTTCTTCGTTTCCTTTAAATTTTGTTTCGATTTTTTTTAAATAATTTTGATTCTTTTTACGGTTGTTGTTGGTAAACGATAAGATAATAAATAAAATCTTTATTATTGCTAGGTGAAATACCAATAAATATATATGTACATAGTTGGTCATGTCGATTACATGGATTTGCAGTAGAATATTTGAATTTAATAATCTTCACGTCTCGCATTTCCATATGTAACAGATATATAATAACGGCAGTAACTGGTAATATGTGTATGTGTATGTATGTATGTACATCTTTAATTGTAGATAGAAAATTTTAGCTAATCTTCGTTCTCTTCCTGCTCAAATCGATTATCTGTGTTTTTTCGCAAAAAATATGCTATGCTTCTGTTTTCACGATGTTTGTGTTGTTTTTACTTGTTGTTACAACTGTGACTGCAGAAGTTTCATAACGGTATCTTCCCAGCTTGACTGAATACGTAAAAGCTTTGTAAAAGTTGCGCGAATCTTTTTCTCTCATCTCATCATCGATTTTTTTTTTGTTATGAATCTCCTATTGAAGTGCATATAAAATACTTGTTGTTTATTTTATTTTTGATTTTATTTTAATTTAATTTATTTGTAATTCCCAAAAATACATTATATTATATATATATTGATATTTATATTATTTATTTATTTATTTATTTAGTATATTGATATTTCTAAATTTCAATTTTATCTCTAAATATTGTTCACTTTTTCGTTATTTCTATATACAATTTTTAACACCATTTCCTTCATTTAATTTATAATTATCTCTTTTTTATCGCTTTATACAGAACTTTATTCCTTTCTATGATGTTGCAATTTATTACGAGTTTTTTTAATCATTTGCTTATTTGTTTGTGCTTTCAGTAAAAATTGCATTATGTTGTACTTAACTTTGGTTTCGCTGGTGAAAAACTAGGTCATTAACATCAACGTCTAACGATTTTTCAGCTAATTTTTTGAAAAGATTCGTCAGTCATGACTTCATTTAAAATTGCTGTTGATGAGTAAATAAACACGAATATTTTATACATAACTATATACTACATATGTACTTAATTTGCAGCCTGGAATAAGCGAAACTGTTTTATAATCTCTTTAACTTTATCAATTTAGCGAGCGTTTATCAATGTTTTCTGCACCCTCGCTTTGTTCAATAAACCATTCTGCGCGAATTTAATCACTTTATAACTGGTTTCGAGTACATTTCTGAGCGTTTCGTCATTGCTCTGCTTTCCTTTTCGATCATAATTCCTCACATTGCTGCATTCAATCATAAATGAAAAACATATTGTTTCCGCCTCCCTTTCGGAAGCGTGAATGGTGAAGTGAGCAAGAAGTTAGAATGAGATAACGACTTTCGTTGTGTTACAACATGACAACTCATCGCGATTAAGTGACGATGATTAACTCTTCATTGAGATTAACAATAAGCATCTATAATTGCGCGTTATTCATTTCTTCCCTGTAACCGATTATTTCATTCATCAATGTATTTGTTTATTATTATTTATTTATTCGTTATGCTGCAGGCGAAATACCCAATGCAAATGATGTAGTTTTGATGTGTGATAAGCAGATTTCAGAATTGGTGCGAAGACGTCGTAATTTTCTTTTCAAAATGGTTGCTCGCTTTGTTGTTCTTCTTCTTCTTCGTTCTCTCACAATAGTAATAAATGTTGTTGTTCCTCGTTCTCTTCCAATAGTAGTAAGTCAATGATCAGGAAATTAGCATGTGTCATCAGCGCGTAAACTACAATTATTACATCTGAGGGGCGAAAATTGGAAGGAAGAATCGAGAAAAGTGTGAAACGAGTGAAGAGTGTTGCGAATATTAATCATATGAGATACAATTTTAACACTACTTTGTATTTGCAGAGATTTTCTACCGCGTGGCTCTGGAATTGTAACGCGTCGTCCATTGATTCTTCAACTAATCAATGGCATTACAGGTGAGTTCCTAATCCCTTCCGTCTGCACTAAATTTTACTATAAACTTTATATTCCAGAACACGGTGAATTCTTGCATTGCAAAGGCAAGAAGTTTACGAGTTTCGATGAGATACGCAAAGAAATCGAAGATGAAACCGATCGAATTACGGGCAGCAACAAGGGCATCTCTAACATTCCCATCAACCTGCGCGTCTACTCGCCGCACGTGCTGAACCTGACCCTCATCGATTTGCCGGGGCTGACTAAGGTCGCCATCGGCGATCAACCTCAGGACATTGAGCAGCAAATCAAGACGATGATTTTTCAATTCATACGCAAGGAAACATGCCTCATTTTGGCCGTAACGCCGGCCAACTCCGATCTGGCCAATTCGGATGCTCTCAAGTTGGCCAAAGAAGTGGATCCGCAGGGCGTGCGCACCATCGGCGTTATCACCAAACTGGACTTGATGGATGAAGGCACAGACGCGCGCGAGATATTGGAGAACAAACTCTTGCCTTTGCGCCGAGGCTACATCGGTGTGGTGAACCGATCGCAGAAGGACATCGAAGGCCGGAAGGACATCAACGCGGCGTTGGCTGCTGAGCGCAAGTTCTTCCTCAGCCATGCTTCCTACCGTCACATGGCCGACCGCCTGGGAACGCCTTATTTGCAGCGCGTGCTGAATCAGCAGTTGACCAATCACATCCGTGATACGCTGCCCGCTCTGCGAGACAAGCTACAGAAGCAAATGCTGACGTTGGAAAAGGATGTGGAACAGTTTAAGCACTTTCGTCCCGATGATCCCAGTATTAAAACAAAAGCTATGCTGCAGTGAGTGAGACCTGCAATAAATGTCCTATACTTTATTTGGATGTAAATATGTCCAATTGACTCAACATTGCTATTATTTGAATGCTTCCAGAATGATTCAACAATTGCAGTCTGATTTTGAGCGTACAATTGAAGGGTCCGGCTCCGCTTTGGTCAATACAAATGAACTCTCCGGCGGTGCAAAAATCAATCGCATTTTCCATGAAAGGTTGTTACTCGTCCTCAAGCACAGCGTCTACATACAGCAATAATTATTATGCTCGTTTATTTATTATAGACTACGTTTTGAGATTGTTAAAATGGCTTGCGATGAAAAGGAGTTGCGCCGCGAAATATCCTTCGCTATCCGCAACATTCACGGCATTCGAGTGGGTCTCTTCACGCCGGACATGGCTTTCGAAGCCATTGTCAAGCGGCAAATTGCCCAGCTGAAGGAGCCGGTGATCAAATGCGTCGATTTGGTGGTGCAGGAGCTGTCGTTTGTGGTGCGCATGTGCACCGACAAGGTTAGTAGGACGACGAATGGGATTTAGTTCGACGTGAATATTTGCTCAACTGTTTATTTGCTTTCCCTTCGCAAGATGTCGCGTTATCCACGCCTGCGCGAGGAGACCGAACGCATCATTACCACGTACATCCGCCAGCGAGAGCAATATTGCAAGGAGCAGATCTTGTTGCTGATTGATTTCGAACTGGCCTACATGAACACGAACCACGAAGACTTTATTGGCTTTGCTAAGTAATGTGCCAGCTGACTTCCTCTCCGAAACTCATGCTAACTACTTTCTTTTCTGACCGATTGCAGTGCTCAAAGTAAATCAGAGAACGCCAATAAAACCGGCACGCGGCAGCTGGGCAATCAAGTCATACGCAAGGGGCACATGGTCATCCAGAACTTGGGCATCATGAAAGGTAAATTGATGGAGAAACAGAGCAAGGCTCCACTAATTAAGACTAGTTTTAAACTAACTGAAACGGTAGCTCAATCAAATTGAAAATAATACTTTTAATTAAACTTTCGATAGTTCTTTTAATTATTAACTTTATCATAATATTGTAGAACAGTTTAAATAAGTGTTTCTGGTTCTTCTTCGTTTTTTTTTTGCATGAAATTATTTCTTCTTTTGTTACATCTTTTAACGCTCGCTTCAGTCGACATTATTGCCGATAATTTCATGAATTCATGTCCACCTTAAACGAAGAATTGCAATTTAAAGCTATTTGGTTCTCTTTTTAATTCTATTTTCATTTTAATCTTGCTGTCACTTCATTTTAAGTCTCGTGTCTGATTCTTGTGTTTATGATTTTCTTGTTCATTGTAGCGTTGATGAGTTTTTTGCCTCGAATTCTTGGTTTGTATCATACATTAATTCTTTACTTATATTCTGCTTTCTTCCTCTAAAACATAAAGCAAGCTTCATACGTTTTATAGTAGTGCTTCTTTCTAAACTGTTAATCTTTTTGTTGATTGCATTCTCTCCTTGATTGAGGGCCCTATTCTGGTTTACAACTTAGGCTGTAAGTTGTGTTGTCTTTACAACTTTGCTGAAAGTTTTCAAGCTGGTTGTCTTTCGAAGTTTTCAAAGCAAAAATTATGTCTATTCTGCTTTATTCTTATGTGTCAAAATCAGACAACACCTAGAGACATGTTGTAAGCAGCATGTTCAACGTGAATTTGTTGTCTGACTCGAAAATAATGGACAAAAAAATGTATTTATTGTATGTCTGTGATATTTATTAATGTCTAAGATCTAAGATTTTACGAGAACAGGAAGTGATATTTTTAAGAAACCGAATTATAATATCAACTGTTCAATAATTCTTGCAATATTTATTGTATTTTGATTTTCTTCTTCGGGGAAGAATAAATCGACTCCAATTTCCATTATAATATTAATTTATCTTTAATCAAAATTGTAAACAAAGCACAGTTTTTATTTTGATGATATTGTAAGCTTTATTTTGACTTTCTTAAAGACTCAATTTCAAAATGTGGAGTATTTTGCATAATGCGGAGTGTAACACTACTAAAGAAAAAAGCACATGCAAATTGAAGCAACTGAAACATCTCGCTAATGTTCGAGAAGACAACGAACAACTTCGAATGGTTGTAAACACTTGAAGACAACACAACTGAGGTTTTGTTGTAAATAAGAATAGGGCCCTAAATATTGTGCACAGACATAATTTTCCTCTTTTCTATTTTTACATCTTTTCTATTACATTATGTTATTCGTGTGCCTTTGGCTTTGGTTTCCATGCTACTTTTCTTAGTTGAACATTTTATTTCTGCATTAGTTGCAATAATTCAAACACTATAACAAAAGTATTTGCTTCACACAAAAATTAGAACAAATTATTATTTATTTTTATTTTATTTTATTTATTAAATACCCATAAAAAATTTAACATATAGTAAACAAAAATAATTACATTATTAAAATAGCTTAAACAATAAACCTTAAAGTTACCAAATAATAAATTGCAGTGTTGGAGAAATACCAACTAAGGGAGGGAAAAAGTATAAAGGGGAGAGGCGACAACACTATGAAAAGGAGAAGTAATCTTTAATAGCACGTTTGAATTGACCTCGCGACGACATCTGTCATAAGTTTAACGATTAATTTACAGCTAAATTTAAACTCAATAGAAAAACAACAATGAGAAATTTTCTTTAATTTATAAGGCTTTTATTCTGCTAAAAACTGAATATTCCATTGAGCCATGTTTTTATTTGTTTCAATACTTTGAAATTTCCTTTCTTTGAGTTTCTCCTTATTCAAAAATATGAAGAGCAACAAAAATAATAATTGACGGTAATAGTTTTGTTCTAAAAAACTTCCTGTGCTATTTTTTAGTTATAATAGTTTATTCACACATGTATTGTTTTCGTTGCTTTTGTGTATATGTATGTGTGACATTTAAGAAAATACAGAGAATATAAAATAAGGCTCGTAAGATTTAATAAATTGATTATTAATTGCATCTTGTGTCTTCATTTTTTCATGCACGTCCTCTGATCTGTTGCAATCTACTCCGCCAACCACATCATCGACTTCAATGCAAATTCAATTCAATTAAATTACATAAATAAATCAATTGCAAAATACCTGCTGCTTCCTGCGGAATAATGACATCAACAACAACCACCGATCAACGCAAATCTTCAACAAATCAATTCAACGCGAACCTCTCGCAGGCGGTTCTCGTCCCTATTGGTTTGTTTTGACTTCCGAGAGCATTTCGTGGTTCAAGGATGAAGACGAGAAGGAGAAGAAGTTCATGCTGCCCTTGGACGGGCTGAAACTACGTGACATCGAGCAGGGATTCATGTCGATGTCGCGTCGTGTTACATTCGCTTTATTCAGTCCCGACGGACGTAATGTTTATAAGGTTAGTAATTTTATTTCATACAAAAAAATGTTTGTACAGAACCAAGAATCTAAAAAGGAAACAAAGAAACGAAAGCAATGATTGATCAAAAACAATAATTGATAGAAAATTTCCCAAAAAAAAAGAATATTAATTCCAATCATATTTAATTCTATTTTCTATATGAAACGCTACACAAAAAACAAAAGAATTCGTTTGTTAAAGGTTTTTAATTTTCCCTCCTTGAAATTGCGCAGTTTTCCAAGAACAACATAACCAGAAAAAAACAACAACAAGTGGCGTTGGTTCTATGTGTTTCTTAGCCATTGCTAATGGACACATTTCTATTATTCGCTGTATTACATATTATCTATATTTTTGTGGTAACAACAACATTTTTGTATTAGATAAAAATTACTATGTTTTTATCAACATTTTACAAAACAAGAACGCATTTTACTTGCAATCTACAAATGAATTGCATACTTTGCGGCGCCTCCTTCTCGGACAGCTGCAATTTATGATATTCCGGTTTGTGAATTGCAAGTAAAAGAAAAACAAAAAGCAGAAACAGAAATAACATTTAAACAACAACCGATTTTGTCAATTTTGTACCTGTAGAACTCAGCTAGAAAGGAATATTTCTTTCAGTTCTTCCATTTGCTTTTTATTGTTTTTTGATCTTCTCTTGTTTTCATTGAAATAATTTTACTTTATTTATATTGTGTGCATAGTTTTCATTCGTTTGTCGTCATTTGGCTTTTCATTACAACAAAAACAAAATTATTACTGCATATCTTTAGGATTACAAACAACTCGAATTATCGTGCGAGACTGTTGAGGATGTGGAGTCGTGGAAGGCATCCTTCTTACGCGCCGGAGTCTATCCAGAGAAGCAGGAGACACAAGAAAACGGCGACGAGGTAAGCAATTAATACAAATTCTCCCAAATACTTGAAAATATTAATTTAACTGTGATTAAAAATTGGAAATATTATAATAATGATATTATATTAGTTCTAATATTACAATTATTATTATATTAATATATATATAATAACAATTTGAGACTTGAATTTTGAAATCTGTAGATGATTTTAATATTCGCCATCGTGAAGTTAAAAGCTAAAGTTTCGAGTCAATTTTTTATCCTCCATCTGCTGAATTATTTCTGAAATTTATAGAGAATTCCAGACCTATTTTCAATACTCTAAAAAGGAACTGAACTTTCTAAAAATACACAGAAACTGGGCACATTTCTTTTTCGCTTTTCGAATTAAGCTTGAATCGTTCAACTGAAAATATAAATAAAATATATTTGAGTTCATACTTGAGTAGATTTAACTATAAATATAAGTTTAATGACTTAATGACTATCAATGAAATATAATTTATATGCTAGTGTATGTAATTAATATGGATTTTATTAGTTGCTGAATTAACTAATTAATAATGAAATTCCCAGAATAATCGTATACAATATCAATAAAACTAATTTTTTGTAATATTCGTAACTGATATAAACAATAACTTGATAACTTTTGTTCTAAGAATATATATATATATATCTAATTTATTATTGTGGTCACAATTTGTCTTCACATTTGTCACTTTTTCGGTTATCATTTTTCGATTCAATTCTTCGATTCAATTTTATGCATTGAAGCTTATGGATTATCTTCCATATGCATTATATCAACATCTCTTTATTATCCTAAACAAAGGGAAAGCTTAAGCGCTGTATAAAGCTGATATATTTCGGGAATATAGAAAAAATAATGGCTATAATAATGGCTGCAGGACGATCGCCTTTGGCAGTTGGTTTTCTTTCTTCCTCGAAGTCTTCTGGGAAATAAATGTTTGTGTACCATTCAGAATTGATTGTTCAGTGTTATTCCGATGGTACACTTGTTATAAGGCCGGTTTTTCCGATGAAAGAGCATCTTGAAAGACCCAACAGACGCTCGACTGTATTTACTTTCGGCGTGATACTGCGATCGGATTCTCTACGAGCCTTTGTTGGGCGATTGTCAAATTTCATATGTGGAATCAAATTAGTTCTAATTAGATTGGGTTTCCAATGTGCATGTGTCTTGTTACTGAAATAAGTCCTAATCAGAAATAGATTATCTCGAACAGCGTATGCGCTTTTTGTTTATTCTTTTCTTCCTGGTTGTGGAATCGAAGGAAGTTATTTTATGTGTGTCAGGAGGACAAACCAACGAAAGCCTTCTTCCTGGTGAATCTTTAATTTTTACATCAATTCATTAATAATGTTGGTCAAATAATCTAGCTTTGATTTTGCATCCGTTTTCACCTTCCTTCCGATTTTAATTTTCGTTCTTCGCTTAAATTCATAAATAATTCATAGTTTATGTCGTATGTAACATCAATAAATGTAAAGGAATTTATTTATTTTTGTGTGATAATACATTTTTATCTCTTTCTTGTTTATTAACTCTTCGACGCAGGATGGACAAGAGGTTTGTTTAATTTGATTTCTTTAAATTACTTTGCATTTACAACAATCACAGATTAAAATAAATCTTTCGGTTTAGGAAAAACAACAGATAAATCAATGTAAAGACAAAAAAAAATCTATTTTTCATTTTATCACAATTTCCAGTTCTTTGCTTCATTTAAATACACAAATAAATTTAATGATAAAGATTTTCTTTGTTTGAAATTTATTATACATAAATTTTCTTTTGTTTTCTTTTCATTTTTGTTCTTTTTTCTACAAATCATTGCAAAAACAAACAACTTCATCAATAGAAAAAAGTATGTAGTTTTTTCTTGTCTTGATGTTTTTTCCACTTTCGTTTTACAAGCTCCCAAAATGCAATTTATGGACAGCTTTCATTTAATTAATGCTTATTAATTTTTCCATTTGGCTTGGATTTGGCTTTCATTAATTAACGCGATTGTATTTGCTTTGACTTTGCATTGAGTTGCTTTATTGTGGAGTGGTTTGCTTTCATTTGGTTTGCTTTGATTCCCCGATACACACCGACTCCCGATTTTTACGCTTCTGCAGACTGATAAAATTTCACCAACATGAAACAAAAATTAAAAATTTACACATTCACACAACTTTGCATTCCATCGCACTAACACAGACGCGCGACAGGAATCGAACCAGAAACTTGGTTGCTCCTAAACGCAGTCTGGCGGTCAGGTCAGCCTCTCTTTTTTCTTAGCAGAAATGCAATAAATATGAAAGAACATAATATTAATTGCTTTTGCATATTAAAGAAACATGGGTAAAGAGGATTTTTGTATTTGTTCTGAATATTAATGCCCATTCCATCTTAATTAATGAATAAAGTATCAAATGCAATTAAATTACAATTACGAGTCCACGTAAAGCCTGTTTCTAATTTAAACCTAAGTTGATGCAATTAATTAATTAATATAATAATTAACAGATAAATGTGAATCACTTTTTCGCCTTTAATATTAACCAAGTGAACACCTTTTGACTGCAAACGTTTGTGTCTGGTGTTAGCTTTTCTTGTTGCCGTTTGATGGAGTCTCTTCCAGATCCCATCGATGCTTATTCTCCGTTTTCAATACGTTCTGGAGAGAATTGTAGAATATGTTGGACAGTATTTGAAATTCTCTGAATTGTTAAATTGTTTAGTATCTTGGATGAACCTCTTCTTTATTGGTATCACTAATTTTATTCACATCTCCTGTTCAATAAGCACAAACACACTTCTAATACATATGCACATATGCAATTCGGAATTTAGTCTATTTTCAACACAACAAACACGCCTACAATAAATTGTTTTTTTGTAGCATTTGAACCCTCTGAAATTTGATATTGTGTATTTATTTTGGTTCGATTTCCCCCCTCTTCTTTATACGAAATAATACTTTTTCCTTCATAGATTTATGCTCCGTCCAACGAAGTGACACGCAAGCACAAAACATATTCTTCCTTAGTGGGTGGTTGTTATTTGTTAAACTTTTTAATTAAATCCTTTAGCAATACACATTTCAAATTTACTAACCGATTGAAATGGCGATTACATTTCTTATTTCTTCTGTTAAAGTTGTCATTGATAAATCTTATCATTTCTGTTATTAATTTGACTGATGAACTTTGTAGTCGGCCGGCGAGGAAGCATCTTCGGACCCTCAGCTGGAGCGTCAGGTGGAAACCATACGGAATCTGGTCGATTCCTATATGAAAATCGTAACCAAAACAACGCGTGACATGGTGCCCAAAGCCATTATGATGCTCATCATTAATAACACCAAAGATTTCATTAACGGTGAACTGTTGGCGCATCTCTACGCCACCGGCGATCAGGTTAATTGACGGAATAGCATTTAAACCAAACGATCCTTAATCGATTCATTATCTTTGCTATGTTTTTCATGGGTGAGCAGCAACAAATGATGGAGGAGAGCGCCGAATCGGCCACCAAACGTGAGGAAATGTTGCGCATGTATCATGCATGCAAGGAATCGCTTCGAATCATCGGTAGGTTGTGAGTGCAAAGAGGAAGCTTCCGCTGCAGAAGTTGGGACAATTATAAATAATAAATAAATAACTTAAATAATACATATATTAATTGATCGTGTAAGAATAATGGATAAATTGTTAAACGCAGGTGATGTTTCCATGGCCACTGTGTCGTCGCCACTTCCGCCGCCCGTCAAAAATGATTGGCTCCCCAGTGGCTTGGATAATCCGAGATTATCGCCGCCCAGTCCTGGAGGCCCAAGAAAGCCCGCACCTACGGCGCAGGTGAGTTGAAGAGTCGCCAAAAAGCTGAAGTAAATGTTACTTTTTCGTGGATTTACTTCATTATTTATGTTGTAGGGTTCAATGGGCAGTCGCGGGCCGCCGCCTCCGCCTGCCAGCGGTCGCCCAGCACCTGCAATTCCAAACCGACCCGGCGGCGGTGCACCTCCCTTGCCGGGCGGACGTCCAGGCGGCGCCCTCCCACCTCCACTTCTACCATCGTAAGTAACAGAATCTCATTTAATAAAGAGAAAAACAAATATTTTCTAAGTTTATGTAGCGTAAAAACCTTTTTTGGGACAAAGACTTTTCAAGCTTCTTCGTTTTTCTTTCCTTCAAAAGACACATTTCTAAAAAATAGACTTTCTGCTTTTATTATTACCTTTGGATTACACAACTTTTACTAATTCCTGAATTTTGGGAATTTTCTGTCCTTTACTTTCCATCAAAAACTTTTTAAATTCAATCAAAATTTGCATTTTCAATTGATTCTTTATTAGGAAACACAGGATAATATAAATGAAAAAAATAATAATAATATATAAACCAAATAACAAATAAGAAATAATAAAAGTGAAGTAAATGAATCACACATTTTTTCATTTAAAAATTGTATTATTATTATTATTTTTATTTATTTCCTTGTTTGTAACACGAATTTTTTTTATTTTGTGTATTTATTGGTGTAGATACTTGATTAAATAATTTTAATATTTATTGAATATTATAATTTTTTGATATTCTGAAATTTGTTCTGAGGAAAGGAAAATAATTATAATCGGAAAACTTATTAATACTTAAACTAAAGCAGCTTCCAATTAAAGCTGAAAGATATAATTAAATTAATGTATTGATATTAATTTTAGCTTCCAATTAAAGCTGAAAGATATAATTAAATTAATGTATTGATATTTTCAATACTTGCTAACTTCAATTTTAACTCCATTAAGAAACTAATTTTTGCTCGTAATTTGACGCTGCTTAAACTTTTGTCCAGGAATAATAAATTTATTTATTCAAGTTGCTATTTTAATTCTGACACCTTTGAAAAGTGAATCTTCTTTTGTTTTATTTTTTGTATTGTTTAAAGAATCCGGTCGTGCTATTTTCTATACAACACGAACGGAAAGAAAATGTTTTCAACCATAGTGTGTCTGCGCTTTCTAATTTTCCTCCCTTTGTTATGGGTATCTCTTCGCTTGCTCCTAATATTTGATTTCTTCCAACAAAGTTTATGGTAACTTTTACAATGCAATCTTTGATAGGCTGGAAAGTTATTTCCTAGACAACCGCATTTAATCCTCGTAAAGCACGATCACGAAAATCACTGTAGTTTTTTATAGTATCACTGGGTGCATTTTTGGGCTGTTTGGAGGCTTCGCTCAATGCTGAGCTTTGATTTCTAGACTAGACAAGTTTTTCTGCATTTCACTTTTGAACAACTGCTACTCACGGTGTTTGATGCCTTTCATTAGGTCAGTCTGAACGGTCGTAATATTGTTGTCCTTTCTTTTAGTTACTAAACACACAGACTAGACAATCTATGTAACAATCTAGCTTCTTAGTTCGTCAGTGTGATGACGGCGACTTCTATTCGCCTCCGTCAGACTTAATTCTCATTGTTACTCTCGTATTTCTACCACAAGTTTTCTATATAATTGTAATTGCATTAAGTTGAATTTTCACATCAGGTTGCTATAAAAGAATTATATTTTTAGGCGCAACCCTGAAAAGAATAAATAAATGAAATGAGAAAAAAAATCAATTTGATAAAAGAAACGAAATAATAACAGAATTTTTAACGCGTCGTTTGCTGTTAAAGATGTTGATAGGCTTTTGAAAACTCTTTAAAAACAATTATTAACCGAAATAATTCAAATTAATCTAAAGTAACGCTATATCAATTTCTTATTTTATGTTTTTCACAATTTTATAATTACAAAAAAAAAGAAAAACTAATACAAAAATTCAAACAGTTTAAATAATGTAATATAAAATAAATAATATTGAGTAAATAATAATAAGCTAAGTCATTTGTCGAGCAGTAGCAATTGATACAATGTCTTTTGTGACTGAAGTTTCCAATTGGTATTCTCTTTAAAAGGTCACACGAAAAAACCCCTCTTTTTGGGTAAAATTGGATAACTTTCAAATGTCTTAAGATGAGGACTGAAACCGAAACCGGATCGTTTCATGTTATTAAATATGTTTTTGAACCCGGAGTTTAAACTAAATGCGAACCAAATAAACTGATTTTTTATCCGCATTTCTTGAACTCAGAACTTTGTGTGTGTCAAAAACGTGGAAACTTGTAATTTCGTATTAGAGACTCTTATAAGAAGAGGTTGTGCATCTACCATTTTGGTTCTTCTCGTTAATGATGTTTATTCAGTGTGGAAACTGGATTAGTGGATGCATTGTCTTCTGCTATAGCATCGAAAAACTGAGCCGACTTAACTTAAATTAAACCTGAACTAAAATAATTCATATTCATTAACCAGAAGTTGCGTCGAGTTTCAGTCTCTGCTTAAGACTAAAGTCGCAATTGATACAGTGGCTACTGAATGTAGCTGTTAATATGACAATATAAGATTTCATAACGTATTTCCCTAGCTTTCTAATAAAAAAATATTAAATTTAAGTTTGAAAATTTGCAATTGTTTTCGAAACTAAATTCATGTTTCTCTATGATTTTATTAGATTTAATTTTATATTTCTATTTAACATTTTTGTACGTACTTTAATTTCACTGCTGCTCCCAGTAATTCTCATTTTAAGTACTTATACTAAATAAAAAATATATGAGATTGAACCATACAATCTCTCTATTCAATTTTAAACAACAATAGACTAAATCACAAAAATAAGCTTCTCATTTACAAACAAATTATTGGACAAATTATTATTAGAAACGACAGACTTCATAGGAACACCGGGGGCACGGCGATACTAATTCAAAATACGATCTCTCATGTTCAAGTCTCCACTCCAAATATGCAAGGTCTAGAAGCCACAATTGTCCAAATAACCGCAGGATCAAGCCCTTTTTCCGCTGTTTCAGCAAGCAATCCTCCAAAATTATAAGACTTCGAACAAGACCTGACTGAACTTTGCTCCTTGGGGACGACGTTCCTAGCAGGCGATTTAAATGCCTATCACCGACGCTGGAAAGACAGAAGCACCAACAACGCGGGGGAAAAACTTAACCCTTAATATTAACCTTAACTTAATCCGCCACACTTAGAGGAGGTTAAGAGTCAAATTTCTCGACTGAAAATGAAAAACGCGTCTGACCGCATTTCGAATAAATGAGTCAAAAATCTCCCAGACAATATTTTGGAAGACCCGACAAACATATACGACGCTATTTTCCACCTTTGGAAATATCCCTCATCGTGGAAAAAAGCTGTAATAACTGCTACCCAAGCCGAGACAAAATCCGACTTTTTCGCAAAACTGGAGGCCCATTAGCCAAACTATCCACAGACTTCATCTGCAATACCCTGCAACGCGGAATTAATACTTCGATGAAATATTTCAGAAAGTGGAAAATAGCTGTCAACACAAACAAGAGAGCTCAACCATTTTTGTTTCAGGGACACAAATGAACGAATCATGTCCAGAACAAACGTCAACAATGCGCTGGAACCATACAATCGCTCTATCCAATTCTTAAAAACAACAGACTTAACAATAAAAATAATAATAATAATAATAAAAATAATACTTTACGGCAGCTTTAGTTTTCAGACGGCTGCAGACACAGCCATCTCAAAACTGCAAATAGCTCAAAATTCAACGATTAGAACAATTTTTAAAATTCCATGGTATGTTTCTAACGTTGACATACACAGAGACTTGAACCTAGAGACGGTCAAGAGTTACATAAAAGACAAGGCTCTTAAACTGTGCGACAAGATAGACCACATCCCCAACGTTTCGCTGAACAGACTACGAAACCCCACACCAGCAAGACGAAACATCTACCCATCCATTAGGGACTCATTGCGATCATAAAATTAAAACCAAAAATATAAACCAATAAAATTATAAATTAAATTAAACCAGACGCCAACTCAGGGCGAATTTTCATAAGGGAGTAAAAGTGTCCTCGCACTAGCTCCGAGTAAACGTATGTTCCATGATGATATAAGATATTAAAAATAAAAACAAATCTATAAACATATTTTTTATTAGTGGTAATTAGTGTTTTAAATTAAAGTTGAGAGAATCTGATTACATTACCAAAGAATCAAATAAATAACAATTTTAATAAATTCGTTCAGACGTGGGGGGCGTTTACAAAGGTAATTAATGTTACGCAGTCAGAAATGTTTACGTTCGACAATAACAGCAACTCTGTCAGTTTTGTGTATGTGTTATTAACATATGTTATTAACATGAATTAATAAACAGCAGTTTCTTTTAGTTCTGCTAATTCATTCCGTAACATTGCATTAAGTGTTGCCATGTCAGTACGTTTTCTCAGGCTAGGATAAAACTGAATATCGTGCGACCAATTAATTGTTTAGAATTGATATAATTATTTCGAACGGTTAAATTTCAAACTTTAAAAGACACCGAGATGTGCAAAGGATTAATAAGTGTACAAAGAGTCTTCACAGTCGAGACGCACCGTCAAATTTTAGTGTGCTGAATTGAGACTTGATCACGGAGCGAAGATTATTAATGTAATCCAACAGCGTAGCTTACAGAACAGAAATCTGTCCAAAATTGACGTAGAAGCATTTCAGACTGTTTTGTTTTGTTTTAAAATTTGATTTGTTTTAATTATCTTGGGAATAATTTTTTTATATATGTATAACAGTTTCTCACTATTCTTTGATTAAATCTGTCGCAAGTAGTAATTTTCTCTCATTTCCTTTTGATTCACTTTTGATTTATTTTTATATGTGCTCGTTCGTCGGTTTCGTTGTTTCTTCGCTTTCTTTGTTTGATGCAATAACATTTGATTTGAACAGTAGAAATTTTAATAATGAATAAAAATTAATATTTGTCCATTTTCTTCTTTTTCTGTCTCTTTCTCAATTTTTCTCCATGCCGAATTAACCAATAACCGAACACGTCGCATCTTCGCCCATCAACTTAAATTTTGTTGGCTTCTCTGAAAACCTTCTTTAATAATTGATGTTGCTTTAAATTTACACTAGGCGCCGCTAAGGATCTATTGTATAAACCAAGAACTTCAAATATCCCAACACACACTCGACAAGAAACTCACAAAATGTGTAACAAAATATACAACATTTACGACATTCATGAATCACACAGATCTATATATATATATTTCAAATAGATTAATATATCAGAATGGACATTAAGTATAAAGAAACAAAGCTAAACAGCGTCTATAGACAAGCATTTAAATGAAGGTTTAAGCAATTCCTAAATGGTTTGAGGAGCTATCGATATCCATAGTATTATTAGTGGTTATTATAAGCATGGTTAATATATAGAAAAGTTATTGCGTTTTCTTGATGAAATTTATGCAAAATAAAGCAACCATAATATATATATATATATATAGGACAATTATGATGCAGAAAACTAATTGAATATGCATTGAATTGAATACAAAAAAATATAAAGTAGAATTAAGGATTAGCGTAGCAACTGTTGGTTGCAGTTAAAGGATTGCTAAAATGCGTAGATAAAATATATTATTTAGCTTCCACTTTATTAATGATTGTCATGAAAAGAAAACCATATTTATAGGAAATTTTGGTATAATCAGCGGCTGGAAATAATAGTTTTTTTCGATTCCAGAAATGGATTTTTTTAAACCAAAACATCATGGAATAATACTGATTTTATTTTATAATTTTCCATAAGTTAAATGTACATATTATTTTATTTCTGAACGAAGAAATGGAGATCGTAAAGCAACTTTTCTTCTTGAGCAATGCCGATGTCGATCATCACCGATTTCCGGTCGCTGTTTAGAATTGGTATTGGTCAAAATTTCTTCCACTGATCGTTACTCATACGACCGGAAGCTATCTTCTTTAAGAACCGTTTTCACAATATTCGGTTGGCTTAAATTGGGTCCTAATAACGAAAAATTGACGTTACTGAACGGATCTAAAATGTATTGTTGTTGCAATCGATGTGTCTATTGTAATGACCCATTTAATCTGATCGGATATCGTGAACAAGAGGCCTAAGAGTCTCTGGTGTGTCAGTTATGCGTCGAAATAATGCTCGGTGTTTCTGAGTATGTAAAATATTCGATCCTTCGGATATGGCAACATTCCGCTATCGAATAATATTACCTTAATAGTAGCTCCATGAATGTTCCAAGAGCCGCTGATATATATTTGTCGAAATAACTAAGAAAATCTGAGAATACTCTAATGCAATATGTTCACCTATACAATTACCGTTACGATTCATCTGCTGTATATCGTATGTTAATGTTAAGCAAGAAACTTTCAAATCTTATCAGTGAAATTGGAAATTGTATTGTAATTAATGTAATTAATTCAATATGTTGTATATAACATACCCATGTATAATATCTGATATATATAGTATATGACAAAGTCGAGAAATACACACACACACCCATACACATTGCAATTACATGCTTAACCAATGTACCTTAATTATTCATGCTTAAGTGAAATTGAAATCAAGTGAAGGTTAATTGCAGAAGGAAACTCTTTTGAAAACTGATTGAAAAATGGAATATTGACAGAATGAGCAGTTTATTTTGAAAGTACTTCCGTAGCTCTACTTTTCACGCTGAAAGAAACTATTGGTTATTAATGTTTATTGAACTCATGAAATATTTGATTGTAAAACCGGGTTCACTTCATTTGTGATCCGTTGTCGCAAAATTATTGAATGAATATTCATGAATGATACACAAATTTCTAGCTATTTTCCTGCTTTAATGCAATGGTGCAAAATTAAGAAAATCCACTTTTTTTTGCGTAATGGAAATCGCATTTTTCTCTGATACACGGTCAAAAAGTTCACTTGAAATATTCAACCATAAAAGTTTGCATATTTATCCTTAATAAAATGGGTATGATTTATGAATTTTAAAGTTTACCTTAAGAGTCATTTAAGTTTTTTTTTTAATTTACAGTAACTTTTTCTTAGCTCATGCGTAAGAAATGCATCGAAAGACATTTCTTTTTCATAAGAATTTTAAAAAAAAAAAAAAAATTGTAGTTGTTACTGAGAAATGCGTAGACACTTTTCCACTTTTAAACTCATGTTTTCAACGTGTTGGAATAGTTTTGCAAAATTGCGACACTTTTGAACTAACGAAGTTCAGAATTGAGAAATTATTGGTTCACATTTTACCAAAAACTTCGATCTTAAAATATTAGTAAATAAATATCAGGAGGAAACTTATTTTTAAAGTTTAAAAAATGAATACACACATATTTAAAATGTGCAAGTTAAAAAAAGTCTACTAAAAAGTTTAAAATCAATGTTTAAACCAAAAAAAAAATTGATAAGGGCTTAAAAAACGAGCATAAATTTTTGACCGTTTACAAACACATATGCGCTTTCTCTCACTTCGTTCTATTTGTACAGAGCAGAGTGCAATATTTTTGTTGTTGCTCGTAGTGCTTCATGAGCACATGTGCGCAGAGAGAGATATTGCTCTCCTTTTCGTTGCATTCAATTGTGAGAGAGGCGAGGAACAGACATCTCTTTAACTTCTCTTTAACATTTTCTGTTTTTGTGCTGTTGAATACAGACGAAAGCACTGATCGACAGCGATTCAATGTCTCAATTGAAGTGCAAATGGACTTTAGTCACTTTCAAAATAAGCGGCTCAAATGTAGAATAGATTTCTATACAACGCAACATTAACAAGAAGATATCAAAGTAAAAATAAAAGTAGAATTTTAGAACGTAACTTTAAGGTAACCCATTTCAATCACTTTTCTGCTTCAGCCTCACGCTTTTCTTGTTAATTATTGGAATTGTTAATGTGTTGTTTAAAATATAAATATATATATTCTCCTATAGAAGGGAAGAGTAAGAAGAGATAAGGAAACAAAAATAGAAAAGACAATTAAACAAAAAAAACTCCACAGCAAAAATTTCACAGAGTTGCATTGTTGCTTGGGAAGTTTACAAAACTGGAAAACAACAATTAAAATAAATAACAAAATAAATAAATGTTTCTCACAAACGGATCTCTGCTTGTTTTGCATTTCCACTTTCGCTCCACGAGGAACTCCGAAATTGATGCCTTCGAAAGAAGGAAAATCAACGACATTTTTTAGAAATAGTTGTCATATTTTAAAAAAACCAATGAGGAATTTATGTACATTTTCAGGCTTTTATTTATATTTCTTTATCCTGCAGACCGCTTTGCAATATGATTTCCAATTTAAAATTGAGAATTACAAAAATTATAGATTATATAGAAATTAAAGAATATTTTGTTAATTTAAACTTCTTCAAATTTATTAATTTATACTTCTTTACATCGCTTGGAAATATTCGAATTCTGATTCTGATTTTTGGTTCAATTCCGGTTCCAACTTATTTTAAGATATGAAATCCGACCTGGATTTGGTCTTGTAAAATGGTTGTGGCGCCCTAGGGAAATCACTTCACCGAGGCAAATTTACATGATGTCAGTTAAAATTATCGTCGTTTCTTGACTCGAAATGTGATTGAAAATAGAAGAACGCTCTTCAAATGTCCTATTTTAATCCTAGAAATTTGTAGATATTGACTATGATTGAGGTTTACTTAATTATTTCTGTTTCAAATGATTATTTTGTTTGATTTAATTTGTTTTGTTTGTTGTTAAAATATTTCACAACGGAACGACAGCGGATTTTACTTTTTAACAATTATTTTTTGCTGATATTTTAGAAGATTTATAAGGATTATCTTGAAAAATTGCTTCTTTAATATTTAGCAAAATTGTGTTGCTTTTCTCCGTTTCTTTTCAATACTCTTATTGAAATGTACACGCTTTTACCTTATGTATTACTGTTGCTTTATGTATATATAATTTTTTTAAAGTGAAAGTTGGTTTCTTCTTCCCTGACTTCAAGAGAGTTGAAATAAGAGTACCTCAACTCACTTCGAGCTCCGCTGCATGGAATCAGATAGATTTACGACGGCCGAGACCGAATTGAGGACAGCACAAGGTTACGAAGTTCTGCAGAATTTTAAGTGCAGGAATTTGAGTCGTGACTTATACAATGGAAGTCTTGTTGAAGGAACCCGCTGAAGGTTGCGAAAACAAAATGGAAGCAACCACCAGAGCTAGGCGAAAAAACAGGCGAACAGATGCCGTATAAAGACTTTTGTTGATGTAAAAATCATCGAATTCCTTTGCCAAACGTTTATTAAATCCAAGTTGACTTACGGATCTGGCGGTTATATTAAGGCCATCGCAGCGCTATTTCCGATCCAACATATGCCGAAAAGCACTTGTCAAGTCCTGGTAACTCCATCGGCGACTTATGCCAAAAATAATCTGAAAAATGTCTCAAAACTTGTAATTGTAGTGTAGCAAGAACAAGGTACAGCTCAACCTTGCTCAGTCTCCTTTTTTGCCAATCGCTCGTACTGTATCGTATTGCTCTTTACTGCTTCTCTTGTTTATTAGTGCCTCGATGCCTAAATATGTGTAAACAAGTCTTGCTTTCAGCTCGGCGGTGTGTGGGGTCATCTTCGCTTTGCTGCTTCATATCTCGCAGTAGAAACTCGAAAACAAAATTAGTGTATTGCCACCTACTCTACCCACCCTGCGATGAGTTGCGGCTGCTTATGCCGAGTGATATTATTGCAATTTGGATTCTCTGTCGTCTCAGAAGATCATAGTTTCATTTAACAGTGAATTCAATCGTAATGTGTTGGCGTGTATCACTTCAAGTGCTGTCCTTGATTATTTACAATTTAGGAATTGTTGTTTTTTATTCGATTTGATGCGTACATGTCCGAGGATTGCATATTCCATTCGTTCGAGTAATCGTATCGTCCACACTTCCTCGTCTCTGAAAACGGCGATGTGCCACTTTGGAATGTTCTGTAAAGCAGATTAAAAACCTCAAAGATGTTTTTAAGAAGCAAGCATCGGATTATTTAATGACCAACTTATTTTTTTTTTGTTTTTTTTATATGCTTAATCATTTAAGGTCTGTAATCTGATCGTTTCTGAACTATATTACTTTCTGCTTATTTGTTCTCTCTTGTTTTTCGTTACTTTTTTCGATTCCTTCTCTTCTTTTCTTTTCTTAGTAATTATTTTCATGTAATTATATTATCGATTGTATTTATATTTGAGTATTTTCCTTTGTCATTAACATAATTCTTATCCGATTTGTTGTTTACTATTAAACGATTGCGTAAAAGAAATAAATTAAAATACAAATCCATATGAATTGTGTTCGTCAACAATTTAAATTACACATTTTCATGTATTTTGTTTAAAATTACTTAATTTGTGAAATGGAATAATAACAACAATATTATAACAATTAAATTTACATTGTTTCTGACCTGTAGCCTGATAGAATTAAATAAAATAAATACAGCATAACAATTAAATATTATTTAACTTATAACTACAGAAAGAGTGAAAATTACAAATGCAACTTTGCTACGATTTTGTGAAATTCGAGCAGTTGTTTTTCTTTACAAATTTTATATTTTGCATTAAGGAAAAGAATCGATTTTTAAATATTTCAAAATAAGTAATCACAATTAGTAATTGTTTTTATTATGTTTGTACTTCTCTCCAATTCAATTCATCTTTTCCACAAATAATATCTTTATATTTTTAAATGCAAAAATCAATACGCCCAAATTTCAAAATTGCAAATGCTGTATAGAAAATACACTAACGGCCAAAAGAATTTACCCTCAGTTGTAAGTTATTTTTCCAAGACTTTTTTAAATTTTGGTTTCGTAGATATCTCCAGCCTGCACTTTAATGCCTGCTTGGCATAGTTTTGGCATCCTGTTCAGCAATTTTGGGAGGGTGCTTGGTTCTATTCTAGACAAGGCATCTTTTAGTTGTTACCAAAGGGTTTCTGAAAACGTTGGCACCACTTTGCGTACTTGTCGGTCCAGTAATTCCCACAAAAGCGCTGGAATTCAGGTCGGGGCATTGGGGTGGGCAGGTTATTATAATAATTATTTTTTCTTGCTGCAACTCTTCCCAATACCCATGCCATACTTTTGAGGTGAGTTTGGGGTCGTTGTCCCGTTAAAATCTGAAGTTTTCTCCAATTAATCGCCTTCCAGATGGGAGCAATTTTGTCCACGATGTCTCTGTAGCGTTCTTTCTTGGGATGCCATCTATTTTCACCAAGTCGCCTACAGATGTCCTTCAAAAACAACCCCAGACCATAAGCGATCCTCCTCCGTGTTTCACCGTGGCTACTGGACAGGATTCAAGGGCTCCCGATCTCCTGCTGATCTTCGGATAAATTTTCCCCGCTCTGTGCCGAATATCTCAAACTTGGACTCGTCAGTCCAGAGAACTTTTTTCCAGTCGTCCAACTTCCAGCCCGCTTGATTTTACTTTGCTTGCGTAGAAGTTTACTGACCGTGTAAACCCGCTTTTCTTATTCGCCTTTTGACTGTTGTCAAACTTATCGGCTGAGGACGAGCTGCATTTATTTCAGCTGTAATTTCCGGTGCTTTTTTTTTTTTTTTGGCCGCCCTGGTCGCTTTCTGTTGCTTAAGCTGCCAGTAGCTTCACAGTTCTTCGGTTCAAATTCAAAAGCTTAGCTATTTCGCGGTTACTTTTACCGCTGCTGTGGTGGGACTTTCTTTAACTCTATTTAAGGACATTTTTTAAGTTTTTTGAATATTTAAAGGAAAGGTGTCAATATAGAATGAAATGCACATTGAAATTTGAGAAGAATAAGACGCCCCTAACTGCCTGCATCCATATTCTATAATGACCTTTGGAATTTAATTAATTTAATTTGTGTTAATTCGCGGTACATTCAAAAAATTTCGGGTGGTTTTTAGTACTCTCATTATTAGTGCTTAATGGTACGAATAATAAAATTCCTGGCATTTGAATAATGACGAATTTTAGCGCTGGGTAAATACTTATGGCCGGTAGTGTATTTCATGAATGACTGTGTATTTCTCTGCATCTTCGAAAAGGATTGAAATTTCGAATATATTGAACATGATTCGTGGTCCGCATTCATCACTCTTTTGTGACAATCACTCGAATGTTTACGGGATTATTAATATAGCAATAGTGAAAGTCTTCTCATTTCATTTCATTTATTTCGATATAAGAAAATATCTTAATTTTTTTAAAATGTTATTCATTTAAACACATGAATGAAAAATGTCCTTACTAGCCACTTCTACATTTCAAAGAAAACCTTCATTATTTGGAATAAAAACAAAACACAATTATATTTACCGTTATAACAGTCGTGTCACTGGAGCAGTTGGCAGCGCCGTTGTGCAGCAGAGCGGAGCGAACCGTTACATCCCCGAAAGCATGCGTGGTCAGGTGAATCAAGCTGTCGGCCAGGCGACCATCAACGAGCTGACGAACGTCTTCGCCACGAAATTCAAGTAAACTTCCAGCAACGGACGCAAATTGTCATTTAGAATAGAATAGAATGCAGTAGAATGAGATGCAAGCAATAATTAACAAGTCCGTTTACGGAAATGCTTGTGAAAAATAACGTCTGCTTGGCATCCCACTGTTAATATTAATGTTGTTGTTCTATTAACCGAATTAATTATATTTTTACCGAGATTTCCAGCTCGGTATTCATACCATCGACAAGTATTACACTTAAATATGAATTATTTTTGTGTAGCACGAAGGACGACCCACATTTTGCACATTTGTTGCACGCTTCATTATAAAACATTCCCTTCCTCTTTTTTGGCTTCTTTTTAATAGAACATTTATGAAATAAGTCCAGGTTCTGTTCTCTGCAGTCTCCACTAGATCCCTAGTCCTTGTCAAAAGATTTGTTCTCTTTTGGAACAGCGAAATACGATCGCAATTCGAATGCAGCACGAGGCGAGAGTTAATAAAAAATAAATAAAAGAACAAAATTAATTTCTAAATAGGATTATTACTATTGTACTATTATTATTATTGCGATTATTGCTGTTATCATTATTGTTAGTATTGATTTTAAAGTAAGAAGCGTCAAGTTTATAAAATTTGAAACCTGAAAATGTTCTTTTGTAAGTTGTAAGTAATTATTTAATAACTTCGGCAGATTGTTTAATGATTGAATATAAATAAATTAGCCTATTAATATTTGTTGATACATAATTAATATATTCTTAATAAAAAATTTAATTCTCTGGTTGCAAGAGTCGACTTAAGAAGGAATTGAGTTATTCTCATCATTAAATTCAGCTTATTTTAATATCATTTCAATATTAATATAGGAATTTATCAATTCGCAAAAAAAGAAAAATAAGTAAATCCTTTTGAATTATTTTTCAACAAAAATAATGCCTTTAACTATTCTTTTTTATTATAAGGAGATGAAAAACATGTTCAATTGTGTTAAAAAAAATGAAGTAATTGAATATACATGAGTTTATAAGTTTCAACTAAAACTTTAAATAATTCTCCTTTAAATAATAATGGAAAAAGCCTTGGGCCACACAATTATTATTGATCCTTTGTATAACAAACTGTTGCTGCTTGGTTCACTTTTCTTTAATTTTTCTTTATAATATTTTAACTATTCTACGAAAACTTTTCTGTGGGGAAAAATTTATATCGTATTTAAATATATAAAATACTCAATATCAAATCTTTTCTAAGCTACGCAACATTATTCATTAATGTTTTCTGAATTGATATTAACTTAATTATATTAATTGCGAATTAAATACCACTAAAATAATTATTTTCCTCATTTGGTCCATTGAGGAATTATTTAACGTTCAAATTATTCAGTGTTTTCGGCATAAAACCAAAGCACAAAAGTTAAACATTAATTGGACCGCATTTAAACTGAAATTAAAATTGTTAGTTAAAAAGAAAGTTAAAGTTCAAAGTTACAGCAGTTTACAGAAATATTTTGAAGTCGGTAAAGTGAGATTAGCAGCCACGTTCTCTGTCACTGAACGAGACGCTTCGTACGTTCCTACAAGGGAACAACCGAGAAAACAGAACACACAAAGTATGTACAACGTTTCGTTCAGAGGTGAAAACTTATGCTATGAAACTGAAGAAACTGAAAGTAACTCGCTAGTTCTACGAAGTGAAGCATGGCGCATATTAAAATAAATGCTAGTGGCAAATATAAGCTATGATTAAATGAATAAAAAAAAGTTAAAACCACGTCTGGTTGCAAAACCGATGACGAATTTAAAATTCAACTTGATTTTTAATGGAAAGGTGAATAAAGATCAAAAAGTGAATTTGTAAAAACGTTGAATAAACTGTTCAAGATGTTATTATTATGTATCGTGTAAAATAAAGCCCAAAGAAAAAAGAAGAAAGGAAAAATTAAATGAATTGAAAGACACATGCGAAGAATAAAGACGAAATAAATCTAATAAAATATTATTTAAAGAAATTATATATGTATATATATATATGCAAGCATAGACATATTAATAAACGCGTTAATATTGATGAAAACCTAAAACTCAGGCACGTAATTTATTTGTACTTTTAGGTATTTCAGTTGTGGTGGTTTTTTCACCTCGTTTAGAAATTCAACTTTACGAAAATATCATGATTATCGACTTTTAGTTGTCCTCGATTAAATTAAGCTACATTTCGATTAGTTTATTGCTTTTAGAACGTACTTTAATTGTGCAAATAGATGAATAATTGTAAAACGTTTTCTATTTTTATCTTTTTATATTTTTTTTTTAATTTTTCTGATGTGCTGCCAAAAATTCACCTTCCTTTTTAATTGAGTTTTCATACTGGTTGAAGGTTAATGCTTTTCACAACTCATTTCGACTATGAATCCATCTTTTTTTTTGTTTTAAAACTTCCTTTTCATCCATTCGTTAAATGTACTAAAATCTTCTTTAAACGAGCTTTAACACTGCGCTGTACACTGTTCACGAACTCACCAAAGTGGTGAGTTGCATACCCACCAAAGATGCTGAAAATGCGGCTCAGAAGGAGGTCAGTAAACTTATTTTCCTTCTGTATCGTTAATAAAACTGTGGAAATGAAACAAACATAAAATATGTCATTTTCACACTCATTTTCTTATCAATAATAGCTTTTAGTTTTATAATTTTTCTATTCCTTGTTTAGTTTTTGATTAAATCTTCTCTCTTCTTCTTCGTGTTCGCTTTTTGCAGCCGTCCGTTACCGAATGCACCTCCGAAGCTTCCCGATCGCCCATATTATGGCAACACAACAAATGGACGGCCTTATTAGGTGCGGTGGGCGTGGCATTATTCGATTGATGGCCTTCTTTGACGACAACAATATCCATTTTCTATTAACTAAAAGACGGAAATCGATGAACACTTGGGAAAAGTTGGAATATTAAAGCGCCCCGAAGCAAATAAAAAGTTGATACAAACGAAAACATTGACGAAAAAACGAAGAAAATATCTCTAAATTAAAATTTGAAAACTACATATGGAAAATTATTTAAATGTTTTTCGTATATTAAGTATTTTATTTTTTGTATTATTATTTTACAGATGAAAAAACACCTTGTTATTTAAAGTAATTAAATTAAGCTGTAAATTCATGGCTCAAACTTTTACATATTTAAGAGTAGTTAAATTGAATTCTGTTAACTAACAGCGATTGTGCGCTTTACAGAACTTGAAGCTGTTGTTCTTTTATATTTTGATAGCGTCTAGTATTTATTAATTGCTTTAAGTTAATCCTTCAACTGCGATGTGTAACTGTAAGCTCAGCATAAAATTATAAGCTTAATATAATTAATATAAATATTAATCACATAACTACCATCAGGAAACTAGGCAAAACACAAAAAAATCGATAGTTTTTTAGGGGAAGCAACCTCCAAAACGAATATAATTCCATGGAAAAGGTTTTTATGTAAAAATTATGGTTTTTGTAAATAGGATTTTCAGAACTACTTTATGCAAATACGTAATAATGACGATTATAAGTATTTTTAAAGATTTTATGATTCTTCTTTTGCAGCAAAACACTCAATTGAACACTCCATAGAAATACTTTTATAGTTTTATTTTATATTTTTTTTTGTTACTTATTCTTTATAAGTTTTCGAAATCTCTTTTCTGAAAAGTAATGTTTTTCTTATAATTACGAATGTAAATAATTGCTTTAGTTTTACCCATGTATCTATTACATTCAAGTATACATAAACACATCCATTTATTTGAAGAAATGAGTTTTATTTTGAAAGTGTTGCAGTTATGACAATGCCATCAAAGTAGCTTAATTTTGGATTAATGCAATATTTTAAATTCAACTATTTACTACAGAAATTTTTCATGTTACATTTGAAACATGAAAATTGAAATGTTGTTAATCCAAGTCCAAACACATACATATATCACAAAATCGATCGCATTTCCTAGATTTCTTCGGCTTTCGTAAACCAGATAATCTCCACTGGGGCAGATTTTCCCCACTTTCTGGTTCTACGGTTGCGTTTATGGCTTTGAGGCGGAAAACAATCGCTCGTTTCCGAGATTTTGTCAACCGACATTCAGATGCCTCAGTTTTATTATTAATTCATTCATTGGTTCCTTCGTAACGAATTCAGTGCAATTCATAAATTAATGGCTCTATTCTCATTTACAACAAAACTTCAGTTGCACTGTCTTCAAGAGAACACAACTTTAAAGACAACGTAGTCCGCATTCCGTATTTCCATTGACAACCGTTCGAAGTTGTACGTCGTCTTGTAGAATTTCAGCCAGACATTTTCGAAGCCACCAACAGTTTTGATGTTTCAGTTGCTTGAATATGCATGTCTTTCTTTTTATAGTAGTTACACTCCGCATTATGCAAAATACTCCACATTTTGAAATTGAGTCTTTAAGAAAGTCAAAATAAAGCACCAAATTGTGTGATGTTACTATGGAATGGTGATATATTTGTAGGGATATTTTATATTGTTCTGGTGGATAAATTCTACTGTTATTTCCAAAAACAAAATTTCAAATTAGTACCAAAAAATTAAATGCAAATAATACTAATGCCAGATCTGTGAAAGCCTCAACTTTCAATATTGCACTTGGAAGTGTTGCTAACACTCGCCCACTAGGGTTAGTGGACAGCCAATGTAACAGCGGTCCCCTCATTGATTCCCTGCCTGGTTCTATTTTTGGGTTTCACATAATGCTCCTTGTAGCTTCTTGTAATTACTCTACCTTTAAGCCAGCAATTTGGCAGCCTTGTTGGACCTGTAATTATAAAGATGTTTTCGACCTCAGTCGGTTTTGCGAAAGGTCTTGTTCGTTTAGTAATTGGTGAAAGGTACTCTTAGCCCCAACGTCCTTAAGTCATTTCTTAAGTCATTTAGTGGTCATTCTAGTGACCTTCCGTGGTTTGCTGTCAAACCCCTACCACCGTGCGCTGGCTATTCCTGAAAGCCACTCTTATGTTGACTTTGCCATTACAACAAGGCAACTAGTAAATGAATAATATTTTATATTTTGTCTTTGTACCATGAAGAATATAATTACAATGTTGGAAATTAGATATATAATAGCCATCATATTGGCCATATTTACATTGGCTAACAAAAGGAGTCAACCCATATTTAATTTCATCTAAATGCATACATGAGTGTTTAACCCCCGAAAAATATTAAGTTTTTGTGGAATCTCGGCAAGCTGTGCTTTTTATTAAAGAAAAAAAAAAGCAAACATTTAATTCAAAATTGAATCTTTGGAAAAAAGTGACTTTCATCTGATTTTTCGGCCGTCGAAGCTGTGATATGGTTTGTAATTAGATTAGCACATAGCCACTTCAATATAATGGTTCCTATCATTTTGTAGAGAACGCTGACATCACGGATTTTAGTAATTAAAACGTTGAAAATCTAAATTAATACCATCGACATAAATAATGGCTGCTTCTGCTGCTGTCAAAGTATTTGCGGCTGCCTTTCGCTCAGCGTCTAACTACTCGAAGACTCGTTGTAATCTCATATTAAGCGAGGAAACAAAAGTCATCTGTCAAGGTTTCACTGGCAAACAGGCCACCTTTCACTGCAAACAGGCTCTGGAATATGGCACCAAAATAGTAGGTGGGGTATCACCTAAGAAAGCAGGCACGCAGCACTTGAATCTGCCCGTCTTCGCTACCGTCGCAGAAGCGCAAAAAGAACTCAATCCACAGGCGACTGTCCTTTATGTTCCGCCACCCGGTGCCGCAAAAGCGATTTTAGAGGCTGTGGAAGCTGAGATACCATTAATCGTGTGCATCACCGAAGGTATACCTCAGCATGATATGGTGCGTGTACAGCAGGTGCTGATGAGTCAGGAGAAGTCGCGTCTGGTTGGTCCGAACTGCCCCGGCATCATTGCTCCGGAGCAATGCAAAATTGGTATTATGCCTTCTCAGATACACAAGAAAGGCATAATCGGCATTTGCAGTCGTTCCGGTACCTTGACCTATGAGGCAGTCAATCAAACGACGAAAGAAGGATTGGGACAGACGCTTTGTATTGGCATGGGCGGTGATCCTTTCAACGGCACTAGTTTCATCGACTGTATAGACATATTTCTAAACGATGCGAACACGAAAGGCATTATCCTTATCGGCGAAATTGGTGGCGTCGCTGAGGAAGATGCGGCAAAATATTTAAGCGAACACAACACCGGGAAAAACGCAAAGCCGGTGATAGCTTTTATAGCAGGACGGACTGCTCCTCCCGGGCGACGAATGGGTCACGCTGGTGCCATTATCTCGGGCGGAAGAGGTGCAGCCATTGATAAAATCAAAGCGTTCGAGGATGCTGGCGTCGTCGTGACGCTAAGTCCGACTAAGATGGGTGAAGAAATGGCCAGGGAATTAAGAATAGCATCATTACCAAAGTAGAAATTCCAGAATTTAAAATAAATTTAAATTAAATCCAAATTATTATACTTGTATATATATATATATAGAAATGCAACATTAAAGAAATTCCAATATAGTTCTGTATACAATCCCATACAAAGTAAACGAGTTGAAAGACTAAGTTCTAAGAAAGACTAAGTTATCTTTGTAAAGGAAATCATTTGGGTTCATTTAAATAATAAGTAACATATCGGATATTCAGTAAACTGAAAAACATATGGCTCGAAGTCGAACGCCTCTTACAGCAAATATGAATATATACAATGACATGTACCTATGTATGTATGTTTATATTGACGCACTTTGCCAGAGTAAATGAATAAAGAAGAATGATAGCAAAACTAAAAAAAGTCATATTGCGTACCTGATGAGGTTATCAATTTTTATCGAATATAATAGTTTATTTCGACCTAGTTTAATTGTTCAAAATTTATGGGTCACACTGTTGCTGTTATTATTACAAACTCTATTTTTATACCCTACATTCGAAGAAATGAGAAGGGTATATTAATTTTGTGCATTAAAGGAGGCGTGACAGGTATGCAAAAGTATATATATTCTTGATCAGTGTCACCTCCTGAGTCGATGTAGCCATGTCCATCCGTCTACCTGTCTGTCTGTCTGTGGAAATCACGATTACTAATGAAGCTATCGCTATGAAATTTTGCACGCATATTCTTTGTCATCCTAAACTGTTCCTTAGAGAAAATGGGATAAATCGGGGCAGCGCCACGCCTACTTTTTTAAAAAATATGAATTTTTTATCAAGTCAATGACTCCAACTGTCCACTTGAGTTTTGAACTGAAATTTTGTTTCCGAATATATCGGTTCAGGTAGAAAATTACGTACATATAACATTAACATAAACGGCAATTACAGAAGAACGAATAGAATAATTGTCTTGAAATTCGCTACGAATATTCTCTGCCATCACAGATTGCTTTGTATTGAAAATGGGGAAAATCGGAGGAGTGCCACGCCTACTTTTGATAACAAATAAGAATTCGTCGGTGCTATTATCGTATTTCTTCAGGTTGTAAGCTTAATTTTGAGTTGAAATTTGTTGAAATTGATATACTTTGTTTGTTAATACTTGAAAATTCGAAATGATTTTATATCTGTTTACTTCAGAAAAATTTGTTATTGTGTTCTAGAATTTTTCTCTAATAAATTTTTATTCCCTTAAAAATTATCTTCGAATCAGATCGTTTAATTCTATTAGGTTAAGGGCCCAGTCACATTAAGTTCTGATATAATTTTTAAATAATATATATACGTGCAAGAACCTTAAGCTGCTAAGATGGAAGGAGAATTGCATAAATTTGAAAAACTGACTGGGTCGGAAAACTGGATGACTTGGAGCTTTGCAATTGAGACTCAATTGAAGCTAGAAGGCTTGTGGAAGTACGTGGATGGATCAGCTGAAACTGTGAACGCTGAAAAGGAAGAAAAAGCACGATGTCGCTTAATTCTCTCCCTAGATAAAAGTCTATTCGTTTATGTGAGAGAATATAAAAAAGCTAAAGATGTCTGGAAAGTGTTGAAGAATCTTTTTGAAGACTCTGGATTGGATATAAAGGTTGGTTTATTGCAAAAGCTATGCTCGGTACAATTGGAAGATTGTAGTTCCGTAGAAGAATATGAAAGGGTTGCCTGAGGTGTATAGGCCCATGATAATGTCGTTAGGGAGTACCGGAACTAAGATTTCAGCCGATTCCATAAAAATGAAGCTTCTGCAAGATGTTTGCATTCAAAATCCGAATCATGCACTGATAAGCAAGAAAGGAAAGCAAAAAAATACCGTGGCAGACGTCTTCTGCTACCGATCGTAGATGCTTTACATGCAATGGACTTGGCCATTTTAGTGCTGAATGCCCCAATCGAAAAAAGGATTTTAAAAGGAATTGGAAGAAAAATTCTGCGCTTTATGTTAATAATTTCTCACAAAGTTCCGGTAAAGACGCATGGTATGTTGGTAGTGGCGCTTCGTGTCACATGACTAAAGATGCAAGCCTTATCAAAAACCCAAAGGTGCATCATGGAGAAGTCAAAATTGCTAACGATACTACTCTCAATGCAGTTTCCAGAGGTGAAATTAATCTGACTGTAATCAGAGACGGTGCTGTATGCTCAATACCAGTTAAAAGTGTTTTACATGTTCCTGGAGTAGTGATAATCTACTTTCCGTAAGTCAAATAGTAGGGCGTGGAAATCGTGTGGTGTTTGACCAGTCTGGCTGCAGAGTTTACAATGAAGATAACATGGTCATAGCAACTGCTTCATTGGTTGGCGGAATGTACGTGCTAAATTTAGCTTCAGTTGACAAGGCGTTTTCATCAAAAGAAGACGACAAAATTGAAAAGTGGCATAGGCGCTTGGGTCATCTGAATGTAGAAAGTATCAAGAAACTGAGGAATGGTATGGTCACTGGTGTGAAGTTCCTAGCTGATAAATTAACCGCAGTATGTGAAGGTTGCGCAGAAGGGAAACACATTAAAATGAGTTTTCCATCAGACGGTCATCGAACCTCAACCAAGCTAGAAATGGTTTATTCTGATGTCTGCGGACCTATGGAGGCAAAATCGTTGGGTGGAATCCGATTCTAAGTTGTATTCATTGATGACTATTCTCGCGAAATTTTCGTCTATTTTATGAAGAACAAGTTAGAAGTACATGTACCAGAGGTGTACATTCTTCGGTTAAAGGATATCGTGTGTATGATATTCAGAAACAGGAAATAGTCACATGCAGAGATGTTATATTAGAAAGAGAACATGAAAGGATATTCAGCAATGAAAGCTAACAAACAAAGTAGTTCATTGTCATTTAATTCATTAGAAGATGACAATGAAGTGGGGGAAATCATTCAAGGTCACGAAGAAGCTGAACAAATTTTTCAAGATCCTGAAATCATTCAATGTGATGAAGAAGTTGACAACCAAAGTTCGGTTCAAGAAAATCTTGATAGAGTACTGGATTCTGCTCAACAAGATAGTGGCAGTCGAAATTCGAAACCTCAAGTAACAGTAAGGCGAAGCGAACGAATTGCTAAGCGAAAACAAAGAAGCGCGATTGGTTATATTGCAAGACTACCAGAAGACGAACCGACAACAATTGAAGAAGCATTATCGGGTGATGAACGTGAACAATGGAAAGATGCCATTAACAATGAACTGAAATCGTTAGAAGAAAACCAAACATGGACGCCTGTTCCAAAGCCAATCAATTGCAACGTTATAAAGACAAAGTGGGTGTTTAAAAGGAAGAAGAAACTTGATAACAGCATTATCTACCAGGCTAGATTAGTCGCCAAAGGATATACACAGCGTAAAGGAATTGATTACGAGGAAACTTTTTCCCCTGTAGTGCGTTACACGTCAATCCGTTATTTGATGGCCTTAGCTGTGCGATTCAATTTAGAAATCGAGCAAATGGATGCAGTTACTGCTTTTCTTCAAGGCGACTTATCAGAGGAGATTTATGTTGAACCACCATCTGTCATAGATGTCAAAGGCCATGTTATGAAGGTAAAAAAAGGCACTTTATGGTCTGAAGCAGGCTAGTCTCGTTTGGAATATGAAACTAAATTCAGCATTAAAAGAATATGGTCTAAATCGTTCCAAAGTTGATCCTTGCATTTATTTTCATATTGAAGAAGACAAATTTACATATCTCGCGCTTTATGTAGACGACATGCTGATTTTTAGCAACGATACAAAATTTCGAGACGAGCTTAAATCAAAATTAATGTCCACTTTTAAAATGAAGTTTTTAGGAAAAGCAATGCAGTGTCTGGGAATGCGAATTACAAGAGTAAATGGTAATTTATATTTAGAGCAGGAAAATTACGTCAAGCAGATGTTACGAAGATACAACATGGAAGACTGCAATGCTATTTCAACTCCAATTGACATAAATGTAAAACTAAGAAAAGTAGATGGTGTTGACGAGTCGATGAAGGATGTTCCTTATCAGCTAGAGATTGGAAGTCTTTTATTTACAGCGCAATGTACGCGCCCCGACATTTGTCAAGCTGTAAATCATCTAAGCACATTCAACAATAATCCACATAAAATTCACTGGACGGCAGTGAAGCGTGTTTTTCGGTATTTGAAAGGTACAATAGACATGAAACTCGGATTCTCAAGTAAAGGTAATTCAGATTTAATAACATATTCTGACTCCGATTGGGCAAACGATACTGAAGAGCGTCGATCAGTAACAGGATTTGTGAATATTTTATAAGGTGGAGCAATCTCTTGGAGTAGCAAACGTCAAACAACGGTAGCTCTATCGACTACCGAAGCGGAATATATGGCGATTTCTGCAGCTACTCAAGAACTCATATGGCTACGTTCACTTGAAAGTGAGCTCAATATTAATTTTCAAAAAAAAACAACCAACGAAATTGTATTGTGACAATCAGAGCGCAATTCACTTAGCTTCAAACGACGGTTATCATCCAAGAACGAAACATATAGATATTCGTCATCATTTTGTTAGAGCAATGAGGATGAAGAACGAAGTAACCTTTTCCGGTGTCTCGAAAAATGAAATGTTGGCTGATTTTCTGACCAAAGGAGTATGTTCTGAAAAGCACAAATATTTTTGCAAACAAATAGGGTTGCACAAGATATAAATATATTTCGAGTGGGGGTGTTGAAATTGATATACTTTGTTTGTTAATACGTGAAAATTCGAAATGATTTTATATCTCTTTACTTCAGAAAAATTTGTTTTTGTGTTCTAGAATTTTTCTCTAATAAATTTTTATTCCCTTAAAAATTATCTTCGAATCAGATCGTTTAATTCTATTAAAATTGTAGTCTCGAATCATCGTGGTCAGCCCCTTTTGATATATACTGCAATAACAAAAGAAGGAATAGTAGGATATCGTTTGTCGGATGCAGGCTATATCAGCTTCGGCCGGACCGAAGATAACTTTACTAGTTTTAGTTTTATTTTGATGTATTTTGGTAAACTTATAGCTTTGTAAGTACAAGCAGCAAGTCTATATTCTTATTGTACTGCATCGAAATTCTTAAGCTTGAGTAGTTCGCATATATTAGGTTTTTACGTAAGTACTACATCGATATCTGGTGAATAAATGAATAACGTAGAAAAAATTGTGTTAAAAAGAAATTTGTGATTATGTGCTGTCTGAAATATAATTGAGCGATCCCATGATTTCGTAGAACCATATTACATTTTTCCAATTTTTCTTGTCTGCTAACTGAAATATGTTTTCCTTGTATTTTTTTATTTGATTCCTTGTACAAACTTTGTTAGCAATTTGGTAAATATTTTCCGTAGTGTTGTATGCATATTTTGACTAAGAAATGCTTTTAATATTTTTTTCAAATTAAAATTTTGATCAATGGAAATATAAGACTTTGGGGTACATAGGTATATAAATTAATTTTAAAAGGTTTTCTGAATTGTCTTCTCACGATATCACCAAGAACTTTGGTTTCGTACTAGATTTTTATGTTTTAGTTTTATTAATTTTTATTTGCGACAGATGAAGGATTTTGGAATTTGGATCTGTAGTCTCCAATTCGGGGTATGGCTCCTAAGTAAAAAGTGAAAAATCTTGATTGATTGATTGAATTGATTTTCTATAAAATTTTACAATTATTAACTTACCGTGATAGCCGCTGAAACAAAACACTCTTCAAAATAATGTATTTATTTGTAGTCTTTTTTTATTATTGACCAAAAAACTCATACACTTTAATGTTTGCTTATTGTGGTCTATAGAATTAACATAAGCATAATTTTTTTACAATTATGTTTAAATTGAAATTGCAATACTCTACTAATGTATTTAACATAAATATGTTTACATGTACATAATATAAACTCCCGTTTACTTACATTTAAACATTTTTGTAACTTTGGATAATATCGTTTCTGGGAATCAATATGTAATTTATTATTTTGCTATTTACACTTAATGAATATTTTACAGTAATTACAATTTTTAGTTTTTTCAATAATTTCATACAAAATGAATTGCCAATAATAGATATACAGTATTGATTCTGTTGGAATTTTGTCATTTTAAGTAATTTAATAGCTGTTTTTATACCCTACACCTTAAGGTTGAGGGTATATTCACTTTCTACCGGAGTGTGTAACGCATAGAACTAGACAAGATAGGTATGGAAAAGTATATATATTCTTGATCAGCATCACCACCAAAATTGAAATAACGATGTCTGTCCGTCTGTCTGTCTGTCTGTCCGTTGAAATCACGATCACAGGAGAACGCATTAAGATTTCAAAATGAAATTTGGCAAAAATATTCGTTGCTACGTTGGGGTGTTTCGTATTGAAAATGGGCAAAATCGGCCAAGGACCACGCCTACTTTTTATAATGAGGGTGCAGGTACCTCTGTTTTGCTTATTAAAAAAGGCCATATCAGCATCACTTTTTGAGAGAAGACAAGAAAATTTTATATGTAGGTTTAGACTTATGCTTCCAGTTAGTATGCCAAATATGGGGCGTGATCCGCCCAATTTTAGTTTACATAGGTCATGGAGGGTTTTACATGGATTGTATTGAAAAGTATATAAGTTTCCTGAATAATGGTGTACATAATATTGTAGTTTGTGAACCAATAATATTTTGTTGGGGAAAAAATGGGCGGGCCACGCCTACTGCTTACCCATCCAGCCCGTATTGCAATATATTTTTATACCCTACACCTAAATTTTGAGAGTAAACGCACTTAGTACCGGTGTTTGTAACGCACAGAAATAGTTAAGCAGCTATAATTGTAGTTTATCTTATATATCTTTTTATTACGAGTATATATGCAGCTTTAAGGTGTAGGGTATTTTGGCTACAGCCCGGATGTAGACAACACCTTTACTAGTTTTAATTTTCTTTGTTTCGTAAATAGTTTTTGTTTAAATATTTTCTTTAAGATATTGTTTGTTTATTTTCTATCGTTGTAAAACAATTTCATGTTTAAGAAATTTTAGCAAAGAACGAATTTTTATTATAACAGGCTTTTTCATAAAAAAATTATAAATTTTCTTATAAGACTATTTCAGTTAAATGTTTAAATAACTGCTTTATAAGGCTTTAACAAATTCGAAAATCGTTTATGAATAAGTTTGTATATTAAATTGTTTATAAAGCATTAATAAGTTTTTATGAATAAGACTGTAAATGTTTAAAGAAACTTTAAGTGGCATATTTGAGATTATGCATTTTAATAACCCTTAACACTAATTTTACAGATAAACATAATAATTTTTTTACGAGTTTTCTTTCTACAGATTGGTAATTAATTTTAGTTTTCATTAAGTTTGTTTGGCTTATTCCAAATTGATTATAACTAGAAGCAATTAATTATAAGTTTTTAAGCTTATATATCTGCGAATATAAAAGATGCATATGTAAGGCCATTTTATACCTGCCTTATTCTTACTTATTGTATACTTGGCTTAGTTGACCTTTATGTATATTGTGACGAGGTATATTGGTTATCAAATGTAATAGGAAAGAGTATTTTTATTAATATTTATAGAACTTTTTTATTTAAATATTAAAAATTTAAATAGTTAATGTAAATTTTTAAGAGTAGTGCAAAAATGCTTGATTGAAGAATATTAGTTGATGATTAAATTAAACTAAACTAATTAAATCATTGATGATATTTTTTTACTTAAGTTTAGATTTTATTAGTTGTAATTTTTTTTTGAACAAATTCTGCAGTTTAATTGATCATAAAAACTGAACATAACAGAATTTAATGCAATTGTCACAATTGCATGTTATTGTAATGTAATTGAATGTAATTGTGCTTGAAATGAAGTCGAAATATGTGTTATGAAAGCTTAAGCTTTCCACGTGTTTTACACTTTGGCATATTTGGTGAAATAAATTAGAAATTAGGGAACTAAAAGAAATGAGTGAAATTATAAAACTGATCATTAACTTAAGTGTTTTTAAGGGCCACTTTTAATTCATTTAAGCAACACATTTTTTTCTCAGAGTAAGTTTACAATTCGTATATTCGTAAATTCGTATCAAAAGGATATACTTTTGACGCTTCGAATATAATTGTTCTGAATAGGATTTTTTTTTGCATTTGTAAATTGTGTAATTTGAATTTAAAAAAACAAATGAATTTGTAAGATCTCTGAAAAGAGGAGAAAGTGAAAAAACATTCAACGACATGCTGTAAAAACTGTTTATTGACTGATCAGATTTTGAATGAAATAGACTTTGAGACAAACGACCCGTACTTTTGGAAAATATTAAAAATTTAAGACCCGATTAGAAAAATTTTCTCAAGTGCGTGGTTGAGGCTGCGAAATTGGTGAATACTTATTGACGAATCTTTGTTGTTCTTTTGGCCGATGTCACATTGCAATCAATCAAATGAGCGATGGTATGTCACACGAGCACTCAATTGACCGCATTGAAAAATGTTCGAACTCGATTAGCTGCTTTTGAAGTTCCATTCTATAAGTTATTAATTCATTAAATATCTCATTAAAATGTGTTAAATATTTCATTCGTTGATTTACTTCGTACTGTGGTTCTGAAATTGTCAGGGAATTAGAAATAGAGCTAACTCGCATGCAATTGTATGTACATATTTTCTATATAGAAGTCGGGAAGGGAAACGAAAAAGTGCATTTCAGGTAGTTTTTGACGATCAAAGAAACCAACAATTTTAATCCTATTCCTTCTTCCCCACGCAGTTTCCCGGCGTTGTGTGTGTGTCTAATTTCTTGCAAAAATTTTGCATTGCTGAAGTGTTTAATTGGTTTGAATTGATTTTCTGGCTTTGGTTAACGAAGGTATAAAATAAGTCGGCATATCTGCCGATCGGAACGCTATAAAATTAAATAAATTTTTGGTATATACATATCTATAATGGAAATATCTTAGTTCTGGACATTTGATTATTGTCATAATTATCTTCAATATTTGAATTCTAATATGACCGGTTATATATATTTGATTAAAGTGGGATAACACTTTGTTGCTAGCATATTTAGCATTGCACAATTTTCAGGTTTTTGAAAATGTTATGTAAATTATTATTATTACTGTAGGCAGTAACGCACCGTGATCCCCAAAAGTTATTAGTCAGGAAGTTGAAAATTAATGATTAGAAAGATTGAAGTACGTAGCCAAGGATTAATAAAGCTACCAGATTCCATATTAGACTTCATTAAAGAAAAGAAGCGATTGCGGCGAATCCTAGAAAGATGTTTAGATGCGCAACGTTGCAATCTGCTGAAAGCTATAATAAATAATATTAGCAAAATAATAAAGATAGCATCTTGAGAAATGAAAGTGAATATTGGGAAAAGTTTTTTCGAAATACAAAAATGAATAACAAAACGTTTAAAAAAATGAAAAAAACTTGCGGCATAAACAGCAGATTTGAGTTGCCGGACCTGGATGAGATGGGACCTGAGAAAGTAGAAATATTAGCAAGAGAATTTGAAAAAATACACCTACAAAACTCACACATGGGTGATGTGAACTTTGATAATGTCATAAGGGACTCCATAGATGAGCTGATGAACAATAGAGAACCGATATTGAGCTTTAGCAATGAACTTAGAGCGGATGGCAACTCGAATACAAGCCTGCTATCGCTGGAACAACGCAAGATCTACGAAAGCTTTATCAAACCAGAGGATCTGAAAATACAACTTAGCAAGTTGAACAACAAAAAAAGCACGGGAGACGACGGCGTATGCAACTTTCTGCTAAAAAAAACGAACTCAGATTTATGGTACTTCCTGGCCATACTATTTAATCAATGCTACAATATAGGTTACTTCCCACAAAAGTGGAAGATCGCACGAATTACAGCGGTGCCTAAACATAAAGGGAATCCCCATAGCATATCAAAGTACAGACCGATATCCCTGTTGTCAAACATTAGCAAGCTCTTTGAATCTTTCCTCATGGAAAAAATCAATGAGCACATAAATAATGAAAGCATATTACAAGCAGATCAATTTGGTTTTAGGAAGAACCATTCGACCAATCACGCGTTGAGCCTGGTGTCTGACTTTGTAACGTCAAACCTGAACAAGCGACAAGCAACAATGGCAGTATCGTTAGATCTGGAAAAAGCATTCGACACGGTATGGACAAATGGACTTTTGTACAAACTATATGTAAAGCACAAATTCAGCAAGTTTATATGCAGAATGTTATGTAGTTACCTTAACAATCGATCATTCTATGTTTCACATAATGAACACATTTCCAATTTAAAAAGCGTGCAGGCTGGTGTACCTCAAGGATCACTGCTAGGGCCAGTTCTGTTCAACTTATTTATAGCAGATCTGCCAAATTTCAGCAATGATGAAAATGCGAACGCAACACTAATGCTTACCTATGCAGATGACATACTCTTGCTCTGCTCTACACCTGTTTTAAAAAAAGGTAATGAAAAGTTAAATAGCTATCTAAACGAGTTGTACTTGTACTTTCACAATTGGAAAATCAAAATAAATGTGGAGAAATGCAGCTGCATGACCGTTAGAGGAAATTACAAAAAACTATTCCCAAACGCACGCAGATAGACTCCGATCATTAAGATTAACAACACAGCAATTGAACACAAGGATACACTGAAGTATTTGGGTGTGATCCTAAACGCAAAATACAATTTTATACCACATATCGACGCAGTACTAAATAAGGCGAGATGTCTTTATGTACATAAAGGTCATCAAGGGAGAACTCAAGAATAATATCAAGCTAAATATCTACAAGCAAATCAGAAGACCTACTCTAACGTATGCATTTCCCATCTGGTTCGACATTTCATCAAATCAAATGGAAAGATTAAGAAGATTTGAAAGAAAAATACTAAGATATTGTACGAACTTACCCAGACGACCCATAATGACAGATGGTGTGTGGAAAAGCACAACGAATAAGGCACTGTATGAAAAAGCAAGAATTTCTAGAATAGACACATTCATGGTTTCAGGGCGCGGCCAAGTTTCTTTGCAACTTATGTAACATAGATAACGCACTAGTAGAAAAATACGCAGAAAAACTACAGATTCCATTACAAATAAATAGCTATGATTATCTGTCGCCAATACACTTAAAGCAATTATGGAAGGAAAAGATGTTATTCCAAAACAAACAACTAATATATTACCACAGAAAATTTAAAAACCGAAATATATGCAACAACCCAAATTACAGCATGACGCAGCTCATACCACACGAAAATAAAGCTGAAACTTATTTCAGCCTAACATAAAACTGTGATATAGCATTTAGTCTTCTCTAGCACTAGTATAGGTTAAGATTAGGTTTAGGTTAGGTTAAGATCTGGTTAAGGTGTATTAAGCAACTAATGGCTACAAATTCCGTATCCGGAATAAAATAAATTATGTAAAAAATAAATTTTGTTAAACCCAAAAATAAAAACAAACAGGTATAACGGCAAAGGTCAAAGCCTTCGAAAAATACTATTGTAAAGTATGCTAAGGAAAGTAGAAATTAAGAATATTTGTAAGAAAACTTGTAAATTAATGATGAATATTGAAATAATGATTAGAAAGCTTCACTGCACCTTCATTAACGTAAACTCCTCAGTTTCAAAAAGTAAGAGACACTACTTCAACATCCTTCTAAACAGTAAGAAACCAGACATAGTTCTAATAGCAGAGCACAAACTCAACGCTAAGCATAAATTAGACTTTAGAGGGTATAATTTTGTCAGACAACATAGAGCAAACGCGAGGGGTGGAGGTACGGCCATCTGCATAAAAGAGAAATATAAATATAAAGAAATTTCTATCACCAGTGGATGCTTAGAAAACACAGCGATCGTAGTCGACCTTGTGGATGGTAGCAAGCTTGCGCTTGTTGCCATGTACATAAGGCCTAGCGATAGGTTGGCAGAATGCGACCTAAACAAGATTACTCGAGCAGTTGGCACAGATAATATCATTATTGGTTAAAATGCCAAGCATCAGTCCTGGGGGAATATAACACAAAACGCAAACGGAAAAATCCTAGCGAAATGGATCAATGATACGTCGCTTATGAAAATTGCCGCAACCGAAAACCCAACGCGGGGAAATTCATTCATTGACTTCTTCATAGTGTCAGAATTAATTGACATTGAATTTGACGTGCAGAATGTACAGAATCCAAACCTACTGAAAACTTTTGATTTCGAATCTGACCACAAAGCAGTTGAACTAAAATTTTTTATGAGAGATTTTATGAGAATAGCGCCGACAAAAATATACAAAATCGATCGAACAAAACGCTCGATCTTCCTGCTCTGGTAAGTAATGATAATGTTCGTGTTGAAAACAACATCAGTAAAATTAATGCACTTGCGGTTAACTTCCAAAGATATTTTCATCCAAGAGGAAGCAACGACGAAGCATCAAGAATAGTAAACGAAGGCATTAAGGAGCTCCGGAGCAACGATCCTCTCTTTGAATTCAGCAATGAATTCAAGGCAGATGGAGAAAGTTGTGAAGGAGTTCCTGCTGTATACAAAAACTTCGTCGACGTGGTGGACATCCGCACGGCAATATGTTTTAAGAACACAAAGAAGAGTTCTGGAGGTGACCTGATCTCTAACTTCATACTGTAGTGCTTGGAGACAATTGGTCCTCTAAGCTCATCTATGTAGTATTATTCTAGCGTGTGTGTGTGTTTGTGCATACCCTTTTGGATATAGGCGGTTAGGTTCCGCCGATTGCTGAGGCGATCAGGTGTCGCCGAATTATTTAGAGGACAGGCGAGCTAGTGTCGCCAATTTATGTCCTTGGTATTTGTTTTCTTTACAGGCGAACAAGTGTCGCCGATTTATGTAAAGAATTAATTACGCAAGCTGATTCTTGATTGACCAGTTAACTCTAACTTTATTTTAAATATTGTAGTTCTTATATACTAAATTTTCTTCAACTAAATTCGAAAATATTCCAACTTCGAAATTTCTGATTGGTTGTCCCTTGATTGGTGGTCGTCGAAAAAATTGCCATGTTTTGTTTTTGCGTTATTATTTTTGATTAACATTTATTTGCTTTATTTTAGTTCACGAATTTAAAGTGCAGCGCATGCATTTCTTGCAACGCTCACAAATACGTCGCGAGCGGTCAACGCACTTGATGACTCGGGTTTCGTTTTGAAGTTGATGACCCAAAGACTGCTGTCGAAAAAAGCTTGCTAATAAAACAAAATAGAATGCACGAAATATTATGCATTGATTATGCAGGTGTGGCCAAATGTGTGGCACGCAGTACAATACTGAAGAAAACAGACCTCTTCACGTGGAAATACTTGACTGTGCTCTTCAACCACTCACTCAATATAGGTTACTTCCCAGAATCTTGGAAATGTGCGAAAGTGCTTCCAATAGTTAAGCCTGGGAAAAACATTCATCAACTAGACAGCTACAGGCCAATCTCATTGCTCTTCAATATAGGCAAGTTGTTTGAATCTATCATCCTCGACAAGCTAAAACTACATATATCAGAAAAGAACATCCTTAAGAATTATCAGTTTGGTTTCAGACCAGCACACTCCACGACTCATGCGCTCACGCTGCTGTCGGGTTACGTCTCGGAGAACCTAAACAAAAAAAGCCTGTGAGCCTTGATTTTCAAAAAGCTTTTGATACGGTATGGTCGGAGGCGATCGTCTACAAAATGTATAAAATCTTTAGGTTTGAGCGGTTCATCTGTCGTTTAATCTTAAATTACTTAGAAAATCGATCGTTTTATGTTCACTGCAATAATGAATCATCAGTCATTAAATCCGTACACTCAGGTGTTCCGCAGGGCTCAATATTAGGTCCTGTGCTTTTTAACTTATTCCTGGCAGACCTGCCAGATCCAGGTGAAGAATTGTTATTACTAGTTTATGCAGATGACTTTCTAATCCTCTGCTCTAAGCCAAAGGCTGCAACGGCGAATGTCATCCTAAATGAGTACCTAGGCTCATTAGTGAGCTATTTTGCTAAGTGGAAGCTGCAGCTCAACGTTAATAAGTGTGAATCCATAATTTTTAAAGGGCTTCTAAGGAACCTTTTTCCTAACGCCAGGTACTTTACACCGGAAATAGAAATAAACGGAGAAGAAATAGTTAATAAATGCGAAATTAAATACTTGCGAGTCATATTTGACACCAAGTTTAACTTTGTTAGTCACGTCAAATTTATTCTATCAAAAGCGAGAAAAGTATTCTTTTCCTACCTTAAATTTATAAAAAGTGCAAAAGATTTGCAAAATAACATTAAACTTATATAAACAAATAGTAAGACCAATACTAAGCTATGGAAATAATCCAAAAATGTCAAATAATCATTATGGACTTCCAAATCGTGAATAACCACTATCAAGACTCTGACCGAATAATTGACCAAGGCCGTGTCAAAAACATGGACCAAGATGAAAACGACAAGGACGGAGAAGATGACGACTACGATAGCTTAACTTAATAACATCACTACAATCTACAGAAATCATAGTCTGGACAGAAACGTTTAAGCATGATATTCCTCATGTGGAAATATGAACTCCGAACATGCAACATCTGATCACAATCCTCAAAATAAACGTTCAAAAAAACCCTTTTTTCATAATTTCTGCATAGAAACTGTTGTGTATCCTTCTACGTCGAAAGGATCACTCAACATTAAAAGATGTCCTGCGATCAACGCGGACTTACTTCCCGAGAGGAATGGGTCAGCAAAGCTTGTGTCCGGCGTAGAACGCCATTGGACAGACTAGGGTGCCTGCAATTAAGTTGGCACTCCTTGGGATATGAGTTTTAAGCGAGTCACGCTTGCCAGGAGTACTCACCAGTTGTTTATCCTTCCGATAATTCAATTCAACTCTATTTAAAATACTTAAAGATTTATTTTATTAAACACTTCTGTCACCGTTCAGAGACTAAACTACTCTCCCCTTAAAACTAAGAAATTAACATTTATATAACATCTGTTGTTCTTAGCTTTTAAAAACAGCCAATAAGTATGTAGTTAAATATTTTACTTGAGCAAATAGTAAAATGTGGAGTGGAAAAACGCTCTAATATTTAACCATGCCCAAAAGTATGTGTTAATACACGGCCAAATATTTATAATAATAACAACGTTAAGCGTCGTTATTAATTGGACAGTCATTCTGACATACAACAAAACCTCCAAAGGCCATTAATTTCATAAGCGAATTTAACGAGCTCTTCTCTGAATACGGCCCAAAGTTTAGAAATTCGATAAGCACGCTCATGAGAATAGACTACTAAAAGATGTACAGTTTGGTTTCAGAAGAATTCAATGTACCATCCACGAGTTATGTCTATTAGCTGATTATGCTACAGAGAAGCTAAATAACAGACAGGGACGATTGCGGTGGCACTCGACTTCCAGGAAGTCTTCGATACGGTATGAATTATACTTCACTTCAAGTTAAAACAACGAAACTACTGTACTTCAAAACAAGAGAAGAAAAACAACTGAATCACATTCATATTGGAATTTTGACTGAATCATTAAATAATTTGCTTCAAGTTGAACTGAAATTCAATAAAATATTGTGTGATATATTTCAGTGTTAACAGCAATTAAATGAATACTTTCACAAACGAAAGAATGAAGGCCGGGTTTGAGCGGGCGCGGAGACGCCACCCGAGCCTCAATAGTGTCTGCCGCAGCATCATCGGCGAACGGCGAAAGCCGAGCGACGGAATCACAATAGACGAGATTCGAGGTAAGCTTCGTCGCCGAATCACTGCTTTTTGCTACATATAAGTTTTGCAATATGTTTTTCCAGGTGCTTATAAGGAAAAAACTGAGGAGCACTTCCCAATATTTTTCAACATCACGTCGTTTTTGCTCACTATTCCGGACGTGGCGGTGTATGCCTTATCTATAAATTCAACATTAAATTAAAATATAGTAAGCCGTTGTGTAGAATACTGTAGACATATCTAAGGAATCGTATATTCTATGTTGAACATGGGAGTAAGAATTCCCTCATAAAAAACATTTTAGCAGGAGTTTCTCAAGGCTCACTACTGGGGCCATGATGATATAACTTATTCTTAGCGGACCTACCTGAACCAATCAAGGAGATACAATCTTCAGATAGGATTCTTACTCTCATGTACGCAGATGATATCTAAATGCTTGAGCACACAAAAGAAAAATAATGAAAAAAAACCACCTTAAAGATCTGCATAAGTACTTTGAAAAAGGGTAAGTACATCCAAATAATAAGATTCATTAAACATGGACAACAACTACTACGCTACGCTGAACAATAAGGCCGACAGCATAACTTCGCCAAAAATTTCCATACAGTTCGTACGATGAAAACATTTTCAAATAAGAACATGAAGACATTACACTACGTTCCTTACAACGATATAAGAAAGAAAGCAAGATGCAAAAACGTCAAATACAGCAACTTATCGAAGCTTTCAACGAACAGAAATACTGATTGACGGCTGACTGGCGCACTCACCAATCAACAGGTTACGTTTTTTAAGATTTTGGACAAGGAAGCGCCAGCTCACAGAAAAAACTCTCAGTACCCGTACTCATACCGATCTAAATTGAACCTCAAAGCCTTATTAAGTCCACTCTCCTACCCCCAACACCCTAGTGCCTCCCACTAAGGACGCAACCCCTGAGAAAGCGGTACCCATAAGAAAAACAGAACAGTGGTCTGAGAACGCTATACAGTTCAACCACAATTCCATAAAATTCACGCAGGCTAAAAGTGTTTTTCTCAGGATTCAAATTATTCTTGCCAACTCCGCTGACCATCGTAAAACGATTACATTTTTCTAGGATAGGAAATATCAGTAACACACCCACCTGATGAAAGAGGAAAAATCCCTCAACGCTATGATGAAGTCAAGTGCGGCATTGAGTCAATAGGCTTCGCAGCCTCAGCAAAAGTTCTTCTACCAAGAAGCGAGGCAAATATTTATAATATTAAGTACGTCTGCAAGTTAATAGTTACTGTCGAAACGCGGAAATAAAAAGGTGACAGCGCGTAACCCAGTCTAATTTTCTCGCAAAAACTTGGGTAACCTGCTCCAAACCCTTCTTCTCAAACCAAGGCACTCACAATCTCCTCATCTACCAAGAGACGTGGATGATGACATATGTACATAGCAAATGGGGCGACTTTTTGATCGGTTTAGAACCGGGCGAGACCTCTGTCCTGCGGATGTTTTCAAAAACATCCTGCGGGACGACAACATATTGACTCACATCCGGCCCACCGACCTAGAGGAGTTGAAGAGCCAAATTTCTCGACTAAAAGCGCAAAAAGCGTCAGGTTACTTTTATATATTTCAAATAAATCAATCAAAAACCTCCAAGACAATATTCTAGAAGACCTGACAACAATTTACAATGCTATTTGCCTCTAATAGATTAAATCACAAAAATAAACTTTGTATTTACAAACAAATTATTAGACCAAACCAACTTTACAGCAGCTTAAGTTTTCAGACGGCTTCAAATACAGCCATTTGAAAACTACAAATAGCTCAAACCATAAAGTTAAAAAAAAATTTAATAATCCACCTGAACCTTGAGACGGCCAAGACATATATAAAAGACAAGGCTCTTAACCCTCCAACAAGTAAGAGTGCCTTAAGGGACACATTTTAAAAGTTTGAAATGGATAGGTTAAGACGCTTTGAAGGAAAAATATTACGATACTGTACGAATGTTTACCGACGATCTATTCAATTCAAAACAGGACATTATATGAAGCAGCCGAAATTTTAAGAATTGAAATAAGAATTGAAAGAAAGAAATGCTGTGGCCGGAATTATAAAGCACAATCTATCAGTGAAATATTTTCAAAAGTTTATAATGATTCCAATTGTACAACCGTGGTTCTGCTAGCTGTTCTCTCTGTCTTTTCGGTACCGGTTTGGCAAGCTAAAAACATCGATCGTGGTTTAGAAAGAAATTAACTATTTTGTATTATTCTACAATATATTTCGCTGACGATAAATATACACATTTTTGAAGTAATAAGAATTTGTTATTCTTAGATAAATATAACAACGAAGCTGTAATTGGTGACCCCGACGTGATTGAAGTCGATTTTAACGTTGCAGATTTATGATAATGTGGTTTTTAGTGTAGTTAACGTGAAATCTTAACAGCGACACAATGCCAACAGAAAAATCACCAACGCATACAAATTCTGAAATTAAGTCAAATGTTTCAGGATCACCACTGCGACAGTCCTGCAAAGGACAATACACGTATTTTTCAGTCTTTATTACAGTATCATACCTACGGCACCGAATATGTAGCCGCAGTAAGTAAACCTCAACTACCGGTCACTAGAGTCTTGAAAACGCCATTGCAGTCGAAGTCGGCCGTGGATATCAAAATTTTCTATTCATTTAGGCCTTCGAGAGAAGCTGCCTTCGCGCATGCACCAATCTGTACCGCAAGCTGTCGACGGATGGTACTTACCGGTTCCACTCGAATGAAAACTTGTATGAAACAGGTAAACTAATAAGAATATATGCCTTCTTAGTTGAGTCAGCCGCAAAGTTTTTAGACAGCCTGTTAAACACAGAAAACAATGCTCTTGTACTCTATGCGAATCAAAGACCCGATCCAAATGATCTATATATGGCAGATACCTATCGCCAATTACTTAAAAATATTAAAGGAAAACGAACTACGCTACGATACGAATAGTAACCTGATATTCTATCATAGGAGGTTCAACTCTCTCAATTTAAACAATTTAGTTTATAACACAAGTCAATTTACTCGCTAATTTTAATATCTATTTAGATTTTCTTTTGTTAGCTTTAAGTCTTTTGTACATATGTGTTAGTTCTTAAGTATTAGTTGTAAGTTATTTTTAAGCAAACATAATGTAATTCCCGTTTTCCCTTTTTTCCGGGAAATCTATCATTAAGTCAATTTTATTCATTCAACGTTATCAAACTAGGAAGTAATTTTAAGGAAATAATCTTAGGAAAATACGCATGTATGTTAAGAACAGACTAAGATATTAATTTAAAACTGTACTAATATTAAGATAATTGGAAATAAAATTGAATTGAATTGAATTGAATTCTATTTATTTAGTCCCTCACTCACCACTCTCTCACACTCATCTCATCGTTCGTTGCAGCAGCTCTTCATCATCCGTCTTTTTCAAGACGCGTTATATGTATAGAAATATATACGGAGAACGACCTGCCGCTTCAGCATCTCACGAGCCGTCTTTTTTTTTAGGAAAATTACTCATTACTATCGTTTCACTTATATTTTCTTTACTAATTTCTTTATCTCTTTACAGAAGTGTATATACGTGCCGGTGTCCATCGGCTATACTTTCCATCTTTTTGCCACGCAATGGGCAATAAAGAAAAACGAAAAAAGGACGCTTTGTCTATCTACGAGGCGATACAGCAACGCGTTTCCGAACATGGCAGCGACTTTTTGATCGACATTCACAAAAAGCTTGCCAACATTGATGACCTCTACGAAAAGTCGACCAACAATCCACCAGAAAATTCTGGACTTAGCCAGGATAACGTTGACGTCGAATCAATCTTCGATGACACGGACATGGATACAGACACGGCCGTATCCGCCGCTGATGCTACCACAAAGTCATCCTCCAACAAGGGGTCAGGTTCATCTGGCTCCATCTCCAAAACATATAAACTGAAGGAACTGCGAAAACAAAAAATCAAAAAATTATCGCATTCCGTCGTGCAAAACAACTTCCCTACCCTGATGACCAGTGTAGATAAAACCGTTCGCACACCAACTCAAGCTGTGCAATCAACTTTCACCAATCTGGCCAACAACATAGCTGATTCTTCATTCAATGCTCCGAAATCCGCAAGGCTCATGCCGCCCATCATTTCATTCAACCTGAACGTTGCAGAGCTCAAAACTTCTGCAAAAACCACAACATCAATTGCAGAATCCACAATGTGAATTCAAGGAAGTCAATCATAACAACTAAATGGTTGGATGAGTTCACCAAGATTAAGGATTTCTTAAAATCTGGCAAAACGGAATTCTCCACATTCACTCCAAAAGGTGAAAAAAAACTCTTCTCGTTCTTAAAGGAGTGCACCAGAGTTATCAAGCAGCTGACGTTGAAGCGGAGTTGAAAAACGAAGGCCTAGACATCATTGCTGTTTCGCCACTCAAAACAAGGGCAAAATCCAGACCGTGCAACCACTTTGTGGTTGAACTATCCAAAAACTGCAGCGTGTCTAACGTTGTAAACAAAACTCTCATCCTAAACCAGAGAGTTGAGTGGGAGAAACTCAAGAACATCGGAATCTCCCAGTGCCGCAACTGCCAAAAGTTTGGCCATGTCGCTGCTAACTGCGGTATGAATTACCGTTGGAACAGCACGAACCGGGAACTGCCCACGCACCCTTTCTAATACGAAGGATGACCAAGTATATTGTGTCAACTGCGAGCAAGTGGGGCACCCTGCTAATTTTCTGGCTTTTTCTTTACAAAAATGTGCAGGCTGCCAGAAAAGCGAAGGCGCTCAAACTACAAGAGCAGCAGAAGTTCGCCCGAGAGTCTGCTTCGAAAGCTGTGCAAAGAATTAGCTTTGCTGAAGCCGCAAAATCCGCCAACGCTGCGAAAAAATCTACTCCTCTGTCGTCACAATTTACAAAAACCCCCACCCAGGATCGCTTAGATGCTTTCAGAAACCAGCACTCAGCAGCCACACCAAACTTCTTCGGGGATGCAGAAAGGCTCTTCGGAACTAATTTATTGACTATCATCCAAAGAGCAAAGAAGATAATACCGGGGAACTACGCCTCGCTGGATGATATTGCCAAGACTAGCGTGTTGGTTAACTAAATATGTGTGCCATGTTCACAGTATAAAACATTAGCATCATCACCTACAACGTGAATTCCATCCATTCCAGAAGCAAGAATAAATTAGGCCATTCCTGCAGACATAAAAGCCATTGTCGCACACAAACAATATCTACGGAAAAAGCTGCAGCTTATCTACAGTGATCTGAACACGAACAGCGACGACTACAAGAGGATCATCCCCGAACTCAAGTGTACCAACGTGATGCTCAACCAAGCTCTTAAGCGCTTCCAAGACGAGGAGCTTACAAAAAAGTTAATGGACATTAGGCCTGGCGCGGACAGTTTCAAAAAAATTGGCTACATCGTTGGCAAGAGAAATGCGTTGCCAGATACAATCTCTGAGGGTGACAGAGAAGCCTCAACTAATGAAGAGAAAGCTGAACTTTTCGCTGACTACTTCGAAAGCTGCTTTGCTAAAAAAAGAAAGTAAATAATCACTTCTTATAGAGCGGTTTTCCCAATAAAATTTAATTTTTTTTCAAGGATTTCCTTCATAAAGTTACATAATTTCATATTTCAATATGTGTATTTCCATCTTGTAAAGAGATATATTAGCAATTTGCACAAAAAAGGACTAAAATTAATAAATAAGTTTAGTTCTAAATTATTGGTTTATAATTAATAATTATTGGTATCTATTATGGCTTTCTGCTAGAATGCATTATGGCCACAATAAGCAACGCCTGGCTAAATTTTCTCACAATGAAACTGTTGCTAGGATATAGGATGAGCTATTTATAAACAAAACTATTATATAAACAAACTATTTCTAAACAAAATGGCAGTGAATTCAAATGGCGGAAACACAAATTAGAGCACAGTTTACTTCTGAGAGTTCCTTGATGTGGTTGTAGTTTTTCCGTTTAAATTAAATTAAAATACACAAGAATCCAATATCAAGCAGTTATTCTTTCAAAAGGGTTTGGAAAGTCTATATTTTAACGCAATTCATTTCCGGATTGGAAATAATTAGAGGTTTGTCACCTTTGAATGTTTTCCCAATTTCGCATTTTTAAATGTCCAAAGTGTATAACCACATCCATTTTTGTAACCACATCCATTTGGTCGATGTGAAGATCATACCGAACAGTAAGGCTTAAAAGTAATCGAATTGAAGCGTAACGCACAACAGGAGAGAATGTTTCTTGATAGTCAACTCCATATCTCTGTGAATATCCTTTGATTACTAAACTAGCTTTGTAGCTTTCCACATAACCTACTAAATTACGTTTAGTTTTAAAAGTCCATTTGCATTCGATAGGTTTTTTCCTTTTGGGTAATTCTACTTACTAATTCGTAGGTTTTATTTTCTATTAACGAGTTGTACTCATCCATCATTGCAGCTTTCCATTCTTTAGAGTGTTGACTCATGTATTTCATTAGCTATATATGTCACATTTCCTTCTCGAATTACTGGCTTGCGTACTCTTGTTGATCGGTTCTTGCATATGAATCGACGATTCATCCTCCATTTTGTACCTGACAACCTCATTATCCTCATTATTTTGGCAACGCCAAAAAATCATCCGGCAGAGATAACATCTCTAACTTTATTATAAAGAAACTGCCGTCCCTGGCTATATGGTTGCTGGTGGTGATTTTTAATAATTGCTTCAACAACTGCTACTTCCCGCAAACATGGAAAGAAGCAAAAATTGTTCCTGTTCCAAAGAAGACGGATCGCTCAACCACGAAAGGATACAGACCGATCTCGCTGCTGAGTTGCACGAGTAAAATCTTCGAGTCGTTGATACTTAAGAAACTGGTGAAGCACTGCATAGATGGAAACATTCTGGCAGACATCCAGTTTGGCTTCCGTGAAGGCAGATCAACCCTTCATTGGCTGCTCAGCCTGCGCAACGAAGCCTGAATAAAAAGGAGTGCACCTTCGCATGTCTTCTTGACATCGAAAAAGCATTTGACAGCGTTTGGATAAATGGATTGCTATTAAGCTACACAACTTCGGGCTTAATTCTAGCTTGCTCAAGCTGATCTGTGGCTACCTCAAGGGCCGCTCGCTGCACGTTCAAATCTTCGACAAGAAGTCCAACACAAGAGCAATCTCTGACATTCCAACAAACTACCCTGGAACGAAGACGCTGCTATACGCTGACGACTGCTTGACGTTTGCCAGTTCAATATCCATGAAAATTGCTGCGAGAAGGGTAGAAGAAAACCGGAAACGCCTCTGGAGCTACTACAGTAAATGGGGCTCAAGGTCAACGCAAGCAAAACTGAAGTGATTTGCTTCCGCATTCCTTCCACACACACCAGCAATCTGGGAATTGCGCGCAAGTGCAGAAACCTTCAGCTCACGCTCCCTGATGGATCAACAGCCAGAACGCAGGAGAAGGCCAAGTATCTGGGCGTTCATTTCTCAGAGCTCTTCAAGTTTAATGCGCATTTGTGCTAGATCATTAGGAAGGCCAACTATGCGCTCCATCTCGTCAATCCACTGCTAAAGAGAAGCTGCGGTCTACCAGTTTCAACGAAGCTGCTGATTTACAAGCAGCTTATACGACCAGTCATCACATATGGCTTTCCCATATGGTTCACTGCATCGCCAACAGCTATGAACAAAGCCAAGCTGCTTGAAAGAAGAATTCTGCACAGGGGTTTGGAGAAAGCCGAACTCCTAAAAATTCTTCAGCAACGAGTGTTTATGCAACGAAGCGAAAATGTTGCCATTGGATTCAGCTTTGAAGAACTAGGCGACTTGTTTCTTCGAAAGACTGCAGCTTCACGACGACAACTATCTACATCAGGAACCTGTTGATCAGCGGATAGTCTCTAATCAATTTGTATATTCTTTTATTATTATTATAACCACAATATTATAGTTTTTTTATGTAAAATTTTATTTATATAATTTTCAATAATAATTTCTCTATTTGAGTGATAATTGTAATATAAATTCACTCCAAAAGAGAGGCCCATTTAGTGCCCTCCTTAATTTTTTTCGCTAGCTTTAAGATTAATTTATACTCAGGATTGTATATATTTTATCAAAATTTTAAATAAAATCTAAAATCTAATCTAAAATCTCAACTACCGGTGTTGGTTCTACCTCGGACTCAATTTGGTTCTATTTAATTCAGTCCGAATTCGATGCGTTCAAAATTCGAAGTGATGATAATAAATATAATTCCACTCTAAGAGCTTTGGATTCAGATATAGTACATCAAATCACAGATATAATTCCCACATCACCAACTACCGACAAATACATCACGCTTAAAAGCATCATCATTAAACGAGTTGCAGAATCACGACATAAACAGATACATCGATTGCTCAACGACATCATTCTGGGTGAAAAGAAGCCTCCACAGTTGCTCAGAGAAATGAAAGATTTTGGCGGCAGACAGTATCAACCAAGAGATGTTGCATACTCTTTGGGTTGGCCGTCTAACTAATACAATCCGCCCACTTTTAGTTACGTCAGATACTTTAGCACTTGACGCACTGGCCGAAAAGGCTGATAGATTAATAAGAACGATTACTCCAAATAAGCCTATATTTCCTACTTCATCGCACACAGTCGCAGCGGTAGGTCAACAATATCAGTCGACCAACACACCGTCTAACACATCTTTAGAATAACGTATAACGGAATTACAGTCTGCAATGGCTTTTTGCATGAAAACCTCTTCAAGAAATAGAAACGAATCCAATGGATACAAAAGTCAAACAAATATTTGTTACTATCACCGTAAGTTTGGTCAAGCTGCCAAAAGCGGCTTTGCAATGTGCACATTCAATTAAAATTCATCAGGGAAACTAAATGCGCTGTCGCATATTAATACGGTCAATGACGACAGCGTAACCAGTACCGCCATTTCTTCCAGAGATATTAGATTGCACCTATATGATCGTGCGACTAATCAACGATATCTAATTGATTCGGGATCAGTAATCTCTTTAGTACCGGTTAATATTTTTAAAAACCGAACATGTAATACTCATGTCACTCTTTTTGCAGCCAATTCGACACCGATATCAACTCATGGCCTTCATGAAGCAAACGTCGATTTGGGGCTGCGACGAAAGTTTCGTTGGTCTTTTACCATAGCAAATATTTCTGAAGCAATTTTGGTAGTAGATTTTTTTATGCAATACAACCTTCCAATTGATATGCGAAACAAACAACTTATTGATTCAACCACTAGGTTAACTTCTAAAGGAAAAGTACTTCAGACTCAAATTCCCAGCGTTTCCACGATTAGCATCAACTGTTTTACGCTGACTTAGAACGCTGACCTTAGAAATAAATTTGTGACACACAATTCCGTCTCCAGTGGTGGAAAAAAAGTTGACGATAATAATAGTGTGTTAAACAGTGCAGATCATGCACTAAGCTTCTTAAAGTTTATATTAAAATTTTATGCCAAGAGTGAAATACCACGAAAATATGCTATTGAATCCATTCGGGAATTTGTGAGTTTCATTCAGTTATTTCTTCAAAACGAAGGCTTGAAAATATACAATAATGAGCAGAAGCATGTAGAAAGAGACATTTTAAAGACATTTTTCGAAATCGATATCCCCAAGACGGACTACATGTTCATAAAACTTTTAAAAAGTAAGGGATTTCATGTTATTGACAAAAACAGTAGGGCAAATTTTAGAACTGTAGTCCGATCTCCCAAGATAGTTGCATTAAGAGAACTTTTTTTAAAGCTTTTTAACCAAACTAATTTTCTATCACACATATTAAATTATATAGATTACCTTAATTTACAAAGTAAAGATTATGTTTTTAATTTTATACAGTCGCAATGCTTTCAGGAAAAAGGTAGGGAAATGGGGACTCGGTTGATATATTGTACTTGCCCATTTTTTATATTTCGATTATTTTGAAGTAAATAATCCCTTGGGTTCGCATGCTAGCGTCCGCAAAATTGGAGCGATCTATGTTAAAATAACGTGCCTACCCACAAAACTTCAATCGAAATTAAATTCCATATTCCTAGGTATGTTATTCTATTCAGAAGATAGGAAATTTTTGATTCCTATGATTCAACTTTTAAACCTTTTATTGAAGAAGTAAATAATCTTTTTAATTAAAATTATAAAATAGTTAAATAATTTCCATCACTCATCCTAGGTGACTATTTAGGTTTGAACTCAATCCTTGGATTTGTGGAGTCTTTTAGTGCGCATTACTGTTGTCGATTTTGTACCATTAAAAAAGAAAATTTGAAACATTCGACAATATTAGCTCCTGTTAGCAAGCCAATTGACTTTACTTTATACCGCAGCAGTAAAAACTGTAACTTCATAAATACTAGTATTAAGAAGGGTTCGATTTAGAATTCCATGCTTTCTTCTCATGTAACTAAAAATTATTCGGTAGACATAATGCATGATATTCTAGAAGGAATTTGCAATTATGACACTATAGTTCTTCTCGATATTTTTATTTAAAGAAAAAATTTTTTCACATTGGAGCAACTTAATTACAGAATTCTTACATTTAATTATGGTTTTTTAAATATTAATAAGCCACCATTGTTTAATGTAGACTTTTTAAAAAAACAATATTATCAAAATGTCAGCTTCAGAGATGTTTTGCTTTATTGAAAATTTATCTTTTTTTTTGGGGGATTTGATTCCAGAAGGTTGTAGTGAATGAGAACTTTGGGTATCATTCCGGGAGGCGTTCTGTTTTCAGTTCTCCTTTTGCTCTTTTCGTTGTTATTCTGTGTGTTTGACGCCAGCGTCAATTTCTAAAGAAACTGCGTCGGCAGAGCACCCGACTTAGGCCAGGTGTACGGTTGGAAAATTTGTTGGTAATTTATGTGCTTTTCAGGCGCTTACAGCTGTTTTGGCGTACAGATTTCTGACGGTAACTGTTCCAACCAATTATATGCAAATGGTTAATATAAATTTCGATAATAGTAGTTTTTTCTAATTAATGTATTTATTGGTCTGTTTTACTATAATTATTAAAAAGTTTTCTCTATAAAAAAAGTGTTTTAATTTTATCAGAAAGTGCTTAGATGCATGAAACGAAATGAGACATACCCGAAGTAATAACAAGGTAAGGTGCATAATTTTCACAATTGCCAGAAATATGTAACATGATTGCACCAACCAGAAGTGCACATTGCACTCAAGCATACTTAAAGTCACCACTATCAAGTGCTATGTTCACAGCTAACACAACGAATGTTTACTGCAACTAAAGAAAAGTTTATGTAACAATGGTTTTAATTGCCTCAATCATAGGAATTTTTTTGGGAAACACACTACATATTGATTGCAATATAAAAATAATAGCAGCACATATAATATTGCTCCATCTATCATGTATTATAGTTGGTGCAATCATAACACTATTACTCTGAACTATGATTATTGTGGATCTAAACATTCTATATAGTTGTTGTAACCATCAAACCAACCATAGTATGGTTCTTTAAAAATATGGTTATGGGAAAAATCATTTTTCGCCTTGCCAAAAAAAAACGCCTGGACACGACCGTATATCGAAAAAATCTCTCAAAATCCTCACAGACAACATTTTAGAAGACATGACTAATATTTATAACGCTATTTTTCACCTTCGGAAATATTGCCCGTCTTGAAAAAAAGCCGTAGTAATCATGTTACCCAAGCCGAAGCAGAATCCGACTTTTCCGCAAGAGGCCTCATTCCTACAGTGAGGGCGCTAGCTGAAGAAAAAGAATTCCTCCCCAAAGAACGATTCGGCTTTCAGCCACAACTTTCGACTGAACTACAAATAGCGCGTGTTGTTCAGCAAATAAGAGATGGCCTCAACCGAACATCTTCAAAGGGGTTAATTATGTTCGACATCGCCAAAGCCTTCGACAAGGTCTGGCATGCCGGCCTAATCGTAAAACTTTACGCCTTCAAATTTCCTACCTCACTTATCCAATTAATAGGATCTTTCCTTCAAAACAAAACTTTCATGCTAAGAGTTGTAACAGGCATAATTAAATGCCATGTTACAATTCTTTTTAGTATACACAGAACACTGCTCTCTGAGCTTCCATATAAAAATCCCAACACGAGGGAAGCCGTTTCGAAACCGAACAACGGCAATCAATTTCTTTATATTCTTGTTTTTTATTTTTTAACTATGTTTTCTATTTTTTTATTGAAGCAGATTAATAGAAATAAATTATAAACAAATAACACATAAAAAAAGCATCAAATTAAGCAAACGACGAAATCCGCCAAGTACGGGTTTCGAAGGCGCTAACATACGTCACACAAGCAAAACCATTTTATTCGCTTTTGCTTTCCCGCTGATTCGTAATCAGAGGTTTGAATTCTCAAACAGTTCAACCATCATACCACGTATAGGATGCGCAAACTGCAATATAATTTCAGAGTTGCAAACCGATCAAAGTCGTTTGCAGTAGTTGCAAAGTCTTTGTGTTTTTTTGGATCCCTTTCCCCTCCTTCCCTCCAGCTCTTTCGCCCTCGGCCTCAGTTACAGAAATAACAGTGGCTTTAGACTTCGGTCTCAGCGTTCAGAAATAACTGACGCTTTCGGCTTCGGCCTCAGTCACAGAACTAACAGTGGCTTTCGACTTCGGTCTCAGCGCTCAGAAATAACTGACGCTTTCTGCTTCGGCCTCAGTCACAGAACTAACAGTGGCTTTCGACTTCGGTCTCCGTTGTGCAAAAATAATTGTACAACAACTAGGTAGGGCACCTACACAAGGTACCAAACCAGAGACCTTTTATTGGACGCTCTGACGTCACCGAATAAATTTAAGGCCATCTGCCGAGTAGCACTTTTGCTCTCACTCTAACCTCTCGCCTTCCGCATATCAAGGCCTTCTGCCAGGAAGTTGTTGTACTTCCCACCAACCACCGCGTCTCCCTTTGGTGCTTTGAATAGGTGATACACATTGTGCAGCCTTCTGCTGCGGAATCCCCCCTTCATTATACGTATTATTAGGTATAAAAATTGTTAAGCATTAAATATAAGTATAAAAATTGTTAAGTGAATAATAATAAAATAATAAAAATTAAAAACACGATAAACAACGTCCGAGCTGAACTCTTTGCAGAGTCAGTGCTAGACTGTCGCGAAGACAGTCGTGAGTAATTCGGAAATACGTTGAATGTCAGAGGGTTGCGAGACCCCTTTAACGAACGCTGGACAGACTGAGTTTTATCCCAGCCTAAGGACCAAAAACTCGTTATAAATGGCGCCCGAACAGGGACATTCTTCTTCGGAAGAAAGTCACACCACAACGACAACAATTAAAGAAATCGACGAAACGTCGACCAGCTGGGTTTACTACCTAAAGAAAGAAGAGTTAGAAAAATACTTAACTGAAAAGGGGCTACCCACTGATGGTACCTTGAGATAAATTCGGAAGAGAATTAGCAACTATATACACTTACAAATAAAAGAGACAACGAGGAAAAACAAAAAACACTTGTGCATACTCCGACACAAGAATCATGCAATGCAGTGGTTGCCCAATGGTACATGGCAACCACCCGCAAATCATACCAATAGCAATAACATTGACGTTATGAATACAGTGAGAAAATGGGGACTCTCTTTTAATGGGAATCAACCGCTAAACGAATTCCTAGAGAGTATTGAAGAGTTAGCTGACTGTTATAGAATCGATTACAACCATCTCCTGCTACCACTGAATGAAATATTCAAAGACCGAGCACGAGAGTGGTGGCGATATAAAAGAAGCGAAGTTCACACATGGGCGGACTTCCGAACAGCAGCAAAAATCTTTTTCCAACCTCCCAGACATTTTCTCAGGCTAGAAGAAGAGATAATGCGGAGAAAACAAAATAATCGCGAACATGCCAAAGATTATATTCTCCACTTAATGACACTAATAAGACAGCACCCACATATATCAAGCGAGCAGCAAATCGAACGAGCATACGAGGGACTACGCCCCGAATACCGATTGTACATCAGGCACAACGATTTCGATAATCTCGATGAACTCATGTCAGAAGCTGAAGAATACGAGCACCTTAAAGGTGAGGAAGCAAGAATGGGTCGGCATGCTAACCACTGCATCACGCCTTCCACATACGATCAACGCTCACACTGCTCGTCCTGCCGACAAACAAGGCATCCTAGGGAAAAGTGTAAGACAAATAAATTTCTGTTCTGCTCCCACTGCGGGGAAAGGGGAATCCTATCTTGTGACTGCCAATGTCATCAAACGAGAAATAAATACAAACCACCCGTCCCTGTCCGATATTATATGCAGGTAGAATGCGGTGAATACACAATTAATGCTTTAATTGACACCGGAGCTTCCCTAACCTTCATGGGAGACGACCTCAGAAACAAACTAGGGCATCCCACAAAATCAAATCATAGAGAATAAATACCAATTTCATTGGCCAATAGGGAAACCTTGTCTTTCCGTAACTACGGGAAGACAAAAATAAAAATAAACAATTATCACCACCAGAACATATTATCACCACGTGCAATACATGCCAGGATTAACCGAAGACTTAATACTCGGTATGGACTTCTTAGAAGTAATCGGCATTAACATCAGCGTTAGTGGGTGCGAACTAAAACCGAGACCAGCAAATAGCAATCTTGCTCTCTACTCCATAAGTCAAAATGGAGAACACATACAAGTTCCACAATTGATAAGCGAGACAAAGAATCGCAGTAAGAAAACACATACACCCAGTGTTTGTGGTTATTTTTCCAGATTTGGGATTTATAAATAGCCTCTGGGAATTTGCGTCGCTTGGGATTTTTTATGTGCCTGTGGCTTTGGGATTTTGTTGGGATTTTTGAGCATTTTAATAGTTCTTTTGTTTTTAATGATTTCATCATAAAATGAAGGTTATTTAAATATTAATAAAGGCTTCGTATATTTGGGATTTTTTTGCGATTTTTTAATGCGTTTGGGATTTTTGTGGGATATTGGTATACTTTTTTGCCTTGCGTGTTTTTTGGGATTTTTTAATTGACGATTTGGGAATTTGCGATTTTCTCTGGGAATTTGAATGAAGGGTTTTCGGCAACACTGCATACACCGTTACATAACATAGCACAACCGACCACACGTATAAACACCGACGCACCTTACAAACAAAGGTACTATCCACGAAACACCGCAAATGAAAAAATAATGGAACAACGCAATTGTCATAACCAAGCGTACATGACTATAGGAGTCAACCTCTGTCGATACATAAAAAACCAAAAGCCAAAACACACCTCACCCCGGCAGACCCACTCACCACACCAACTGGAATCAGTCATGCAAAACTAATAAACGATCAGTCACACTCGATCAGGTGCACTAAGCGGACGTCAATCAAATTTCTGTCACGAGAAGGAAATTGAACAAAAACCCAAATCAACAAGGATGGCGCATCTACGCAAACCTATGTATGTCGGACCGGTACCACAATTCAATCCACCGACAGAAGCAAGCCGCATAAAAAAGGAAATACTCCACCGGGCAATGGCGGTGTCAACAAAAGCAAAGCTAAAAGCTGTACAGCTAAACAAAGTTCGAGCTGCTCTAAAGAAGCACAGACCCGAGCTACGAACATTTCGCACACCGCAACCACGGAAAGCACCAACAAAGCAAGCGTCCAGGACAGAAAAAACAGCGCCAGCAACCAAACCGAAGGGGCCACAACAAAACCGAAGGGCCATTGAAGAATGGCTAAAGAAAATCAAGATAGCACCGCAACACACACCGGAACGACGTACGTTCACCATTCGAAGACCAGAAGGAGTAGCCAGCGTGATCGTTCAAGATGGATGGGCCAAAATCAGCCACGGAAACACCTGGCGGATTATTGTCCATCAACCCGGAACACTGACAGCTCCGCCCTTTTTAGAACTCACTACCTTAAAACAAAGAATAAGATAAACGCAAATAAGATACAGGCCATTTTTGTTTCACGGAAAAGGCAACAAAATCCACGTTGTCTTACAGTCAACGGACAATCAATTTCTTGGCATGAAACTGCTGTTTATTTAGGGGTCACCTTCGACCGCAGACACAAATGGATGCACCATGTACAGAAAAAATTACAACAATGCGCTGGAACCATTTAATCGCTTTATCCAATTCTTAAAAACAATAAACTTAACAATAAAAATAAACTCCTGATATACTAACAGGTTAGACCAAGCCTACTTTACGGCAGCTTTAGTTTTTAGAAGGCTTTAAATAGAGCCATTTCAAAACTTCAAATTGCACAAAATTGAACAATTAGAAAAATTTTCTTCTGTTTTCAAAAGTTGTTCTCCTTTTCCTTTCAGAAGAAGCTTCGCCATTGGCAGTGGAGTGTAGAAGAAGTATTCTTCGACGTTCAAACTGCTTAAGAAAGGCTCTGACCGTCATGGCTAGGATTCCGTTGCTAGACAGTCTGCGATCCTTCATGAAAGAGCTCGACCAAATGAAGCAGACTGCTAAGCCACAGCAAATGAAGGCGAATCCACCAGCGATGATAGCGACTCATCGTGGATAGTGGAGGTGGATGGCTAAAATAATATACTCTTTAAAAATATTTTTTTTTTTGAAACGAATTTCATCTCAACCAGGAAGAGTATAGTAGCATTAGAGATACATGTGTCTTTCTAATTAACATTTATATTGAGCCATGGATTTTAACCACAATGACTGCTATGGCGCCAAGTGTAGATCTAGAATTCAACAAAAATATAATTCATTACAAAAATGTTAACGATGAAATAAGCGATGTGGCATTAAAAAAAATTGTGAACCATTTATGGTACTTGCCACCGGAGAATGCGGCGCTATCGTTTTTTGATAAAAAAGTTTCAGTAGTTGCAGAAAGAGCAGTAAAATTAATGAAAGATTATAATTTAACGTTATGCAAAAACGAAGAAAAACAATTCATTTTACAAATTGTAACCGATTATAGGAAAAAATACCTAAAAATTGATAAAACAACATAAAGTACAGATTTTTAAAAATTATGTATACTCTTACGCTCAAAGTACAATTATTGTTTCCTATCGGTCAAATGAGCGATACTATGTCACACGAGCACTCAATTGACCGCATTGAAAAGTGTTCCTTGCAGTAAATATGAGTAATATGAGTAGTAAATTAAGTACATAATTTCAGTACTCTTTAGAAGAGTGTTTTTGGTATCAATAAAAATGCAAATAGCAATCGCTGATTGTAAAATAGTTGCGAAAAAATTTGTTTTATTTTTTCCCATAACGGAGGAATATTTAAAATTTTTGACAAAAAAACACAAACAATCAGTCGCAGTCTATTATTATAAAACAGGACAACAAAATTGTTGTATATTTTTCCTTTAGTAAGTATTTGTACTTTTAAATTGTTGAATAAAAAAGGGTCATTGTTTAATCCTTTAATTTTGAAATGTGCCAAGTTGATAAAATAGATAACAATATACTCATACTACAAGTACTGCAATGGAACACGAAGACTTGTGTCTACTCTTAATAGATTGTGCGAAGGAATATGCACAAAATATAGTTTTTATGCGCAATTGTCACAGGGAGACTATTAAAAAATTTGCAACTTTAGTGGCAAGAATATTAAAAGACCGAAAAAAACAAAGAAAAAGAAAATGTTGGGTGAAACCATGGCATGCTAGACGCATAGGGTTCAACCAAGGGTTCAATTTCCCAATTGACGAAAGAATTAGCAACCGAAGACGACTATTCATTCCAAAACTATTTGCGTATGGATCAAGAAGAATCTCATTGAACGCGATATACAAAAAAGAGACACCCAAATGCGATTTTCTATTACCATAACAGAGCAATTAAACGTCACATTACGATATCTTGCGACTGGGCAATCTTATAAGAAGTAACGATTAGCAAGTAAGTCTATCAATTTTAGATGAGATTCATAAGGTGGTAAGTTTAAAGATGCATCCCAAGGAAGATGACACAAAGCGAACAGTAAAAACTGCTTTTGAACAGATTCAAGTTCAGCGATGTAGCAGGAGAAGTTTGGGTTCCAGACAGGCGAGGCATATTCCAACAATGGTCTAACAAGTGATGTATATAACAGATTAATAATGAAGTGATCCTTAAACTCCTTAGCCCACCGATTAATAAATCGCAACGTACTATGAGCTTAGATATGATTTATATGTCTATGAAAACGTAACTTCGGATCAAGAACAACTCCTAGGTCGAGAATGGATTAAACGGGATCTAATGTGCATCCACCAATCTTGTAATTAATGAAGTGTGGGTTCCGGCGACGTGTAAAAGTAATTTGTTTGCATTTGTTTAGATTCAGGTCCATACAGTTAATATCACATCACGTAATGAAACTTAACTCAATCAACAGTTACCAGAGGCGGATGCTTTGAACTTTCTTGAGGACATCTTGAATGGTTTTCACAGTTGTGCTGCATTCTCTTAATTCCTGCGTTGTTGCTTGAATGGCTAATTCTTTTTTTTCCCGGTCAAGATATGTTGGGTCGCGCACATTCCACAATTCTTATATTCTAGCAACGAAATTAATTTTTCCGTCTCAATGCGTGACCACACCGCCATTTTTTTAAAATTAATGTTAAATTTTTTCAAACGTTGAAACAGAATTTTTTTTAATCAGGGCTGCTAGCTGTAGGTAATTCAGCGCACTGTCATTTTTAGCACTGTACTTTTTTCATATTTATAATTATTTTGCATTCCTGTATTATTTTTGAGCGATGAACGCTGGCAAGGTATGCGGTCAAATTTAAACGCTGTACTTCCTATGCCCACACTATTGCCTTCCTATGCCCACACCCTTAGTCCCACACTATTGCTACCTCTCTTTCTCCTTAACAAAAAATTTCCCTTAGTCGGTCAAATGATTGCAATTACCTTAGTAAGCGAGAGCTTACAAAATTCTTTAAAATTGTTACCAAAATCGTCTAAAACCTGCATAATGGCAAAGTCAGCCAAGAATCTAGAGCTTCCGGAAAACGAATACTGGGGCATATGTGGAATCACCAGCGAATGCGACATGGTCCAGTGCGACGAATGTGACATCTGGTTCTACTACGCGTGCGTCAACGTTGGAGCTGAGATAGCAAACTGCGACTGGGTATGTAAGAAGTGTGGTTCCGATAAAGCTGCCGCCTCGCCAACAAAGAAAATTGATGAATTACCACCACCTGCCCCTACTGGAAGTAAAATCAGTGAAAAAAAGGTAAGCCGAATTGAGGTTACAAATGGTAAAGCCAGTGTCGGTATCGACTTCGAACTTATGCGTTTAGAAGAAGAACGCCAAGTAAATTTGTTATATATTCAAAAAAAATTTGAACTTTTAAATAAAGAAAAATTATGCACGTCCGAGGAAATTGCTAAAGGTAAAAATTTTTGTAGAAATATTTCTAGCACAACAAATTTAAAATTATGTTCGGAACAAGTAAACGCACGAACGCAGTTCACACAAAATCGGTTGCACTGTGCGACCAGGCTAAGGGGAGGCATTGTCCAATGCTCTAAGAGACATGCAAAGGCAAACAATAAATATATGGTGGATTATGATTGTAATAAGCCATCAGAATATTTAATGTATCTGCATGCTAATAATTTGTATGGTTGGGCAATGTCTCAATATCTTCCTTACGGAGGTTTCGAATGGGTCAAAGATGTTGATAATTTGATGTTTGGAAAATTAATGAAAACTCATCCTTCGGCTATATCTTTGAAGTAGATCTAGAATATCCAACATATCTTCATGAAATCCATAACGATTTACCGTTCTGTGCAGAAAATAAAACACCTCCCAATTCTAAGTATGTAAAACTTATTACTGATCTGACTAACAAGACTTCTTACAATACATTATAAGAATCTACAAAAATGCCTGAAAAACGGCTTATATCTAAGTAAAATACATAGCATCTTAAGGTATAAGCAGTCTTGTTGGTTAAAGCAGTATATTGATTTAAATACGCATCATAGAACTTTGGCTAAAAATACTTTTGAGAAAAACTTTCTAAATTACTTAATAATGCGGTGTATGGAAAATGTAGATAAACGAAAAGATGTGAAAACCGTTGATGGATGGGAGAGTAAAGGAAGACGTTTAGGAGCTCGAGCTCTTATAGCAAAACCAAATTTTCACAGCATATAACGTTTCACAGACGATATGATAGGTATAGAGATAAGAAGAGCACGGTCCACCTACACTAAGCCAATATATTTGAGATTTGTTGTGTTAGAGCTTTCAAAGTGGAAAATGTATGATTTCGATTATAATTACATGAAGCCACAATTCACAAGTCTAAGTTTAAATTATATGTATAGGGCAGTGATGGCGAACCTATGGCACGCGTGCCACGAGTGGCACGCGATAGATTTTTGGTGACACTCGAATTTTTTACGATTTTAAAGTAAAAATTTTTACAAAAGAATTTTTGCAAAAAATATGTAATATTATTTAAGTCGATTTAATTTAATAATAAAAAGTAAGAGCGTTCTCTCACTTCTCAAATAACTGTAGTGGTTAAAGTCTCAACATAGTTTGTAGGTACACAAACCTTTATTAGAATATATACACGTTGTTCAGTTGACAGTTGCAACGAGTGTATGTGTACTCGTTGAGTTGCTTTTAAAATTTGGTAGCTCTAAAAGCGACCTAATAAAAACGTTTTAAAATAACAATAATACAATTGCTGTTATAATTCTAAGAACAACATTTGTGTTTATTATGCAAAGCCTACTTAGATATGTATGTATTTATGTCTACAAGAACTGTTGTTTTAAAGTTTTTTAACTTGCTCTTCTTTAAATTCGATTAGTAATTTATAGAGAACAGTGAAAGACAGAAGTGAAGTTTAATTTAAATATTAATTGGTATGTATTTTAGTTGTTATTCTTTTCCTATATTGCAAAATTCGTAAATTTATTTAAATTTCAGTAAAAATTATAAAAATGGTAGCTGTAAATAAAAAGCAAAAACTTGTCGAAGCTGGTAATTCCAGCAGACAATTTCAGAGTTGGTGGACCGAAATGTACGGTGTTGTTAAAAAAGGTGATAAAGCTATATGTGAGCTATGTTCTGTGTCAGTGGTATGTAGAACATCATCTGTAAAAAGACACTATGAAACAATTCACAAGTGGCTTTTTGACAAAAGCAAAGATGAACAAAAAGAATATATTTTACGAGTAATTAAAAACAAAAATCTGCAGTCGAATGCTTTAATCAAGTGCATGAATAAGAATTCAAATACCGTAGCTGCTAGCTTTGAAGTCGCTAAAGTAATTGCCAAAAAAGGAAAACCGTTCAGCGATGGAGATTACATTAAGAATGCATGATTAGAATGTGTACCATTTCTCTTTGAGGATTTTGCGAATAAAGATAAAATATTTCTGCGAATAAAAGAATTGCCTATTGCTCGTAATACACTAAAAGATAGAATTCTGAAAATGGGTAAAAATGTAAAACAGCTACAAAAATCAGATATAAAGTTATGTGATTTTATTTCAATTTGTCTTGATGAAAGCACCGACATCACTCTTTCGGCTTGATTAGCTATTTTTGTTAGATATTTTATTGGCAATGAAATAAAGGAAGAATTGATAAATTTGGTATCTTTACGAACAACTGCCAAAGGTACAGATATTTGCAAGGGAGTAACAGAGGCTCTTTCTGAAGCAGAAATAGATTTTTCAAAAGTCGTATCTGTAACTACAGATGGTGCACCTAGTATGATTGGGCAAGAAGTAGGATTTGTCAATTTATTTACAAAGTGTGTTGGACATCCACTATTGGGCTTTCATTGCATAATTCACCAGGAAGCGTTATGTGCAAAGAACGGTTTTAAATTAGTTGAAGACGTGATGAAACTTGTGACCAATATAGTTAACTATATCGCCGCACATGCTTTAAACAAAAGGAAGTTCGAATCTTTGTTAAATGAAGTCAACTCGGTGTACAATGGTTTAACTATGTATAATAATGTTCGTTGGCTTAGTCGCGGCAAAGTACTTCAACGTTTCGTCGAGTGTTTGGATGAAGTTCGGATGTTTTTAGATGATCAAAAACAAAATCAGTATAAAGAGTTATCAGATGTTGAGTGGATATCAAGATTAATGTTCTTTGCGGATTTTTGCGCTCATTTGAATGAGCTAAATATAAAATTACAAGGTTTTGGCAAAACCATTGTTAATATGTTTGATCTCATCAAAGCATTTGAAGCTAAGCTAAAAATATTTAAATGTGACATAATGAGCAGAAATTTCAAATATTTCCCTAATTTAAAAAAATACATGATGGACTTAGAAATTCACGAAAAACCTGATGAAACAAAAATTATAAAAGAATTTGACAATATTTTAAAAGGTACAATTGAACAATTTTCGACAAGATTTATACAATTTCGACAATTTGAAGAAACTTCAAAATTTATTACTCGTCCAGATATATATACATTCGCACAGTTAAATTTATCGATATTTGAGTTCATGAATTTAGAAGATTTCGAGATGCAATTGGTAGATTTTCAATCCAGTTCGATTTGGAAACAAAAATTCATAGATTTGAGAATCATGTTGGAAGAAATTGAACGAGATCGATTTATTGCAGCAGTCCAGAGAAATGCCGAAAATGAAATCTTAAAAACTTGGAAATCTATTCCAGAAAATTTTTCTTGCCTTAAAAGAATAGCAATGGCAATTTTAACAATTTTTTCATCTACTTATGCTTGCGAAACATTGTTTTCTTCGATGAATTTTATTAAGGCAGATATTAGAAATAGACTCACAGATGATAGCAGTACCTCTTGCATCTTATTAAAATCTACTAGTTATGAGCCAGATATAAAATATTTATCATCCAGCACACAACAACAGAAATCTCATTGATAATGATATTTTATGTTTTTTTTTTCAAATAATAATAAAAAATTTCATTCCTGAATTATTCTTAATTTATTTATATAACTACATAAAAATGTGAATTTTTTATTTGATTTCAACCGTATTTTTTTAAAATATTTTTTTTATAAAAAAATAATCTATTAACACAAAAATATTTGTCTATTATTATTGTTCTGAAATGTATTTTCACAATCATATTATGCATTGGTATTATTTTATTTTACGGCACGCGTCATATTATTTTATAAAAAAAATATATTTATGACACGCAAGCTCAAAAAGGTTCGCCATCACTGGTATAGGGATTCCTTTATATATTCCATTAGGTGGCACGATTTTTATAAATATATTCGTGACGATATCGAAATTCGACACATCTGAATATTTACCTACAAATCCTTTCCATATGCCACTAAAAAAGCCTTGGGTATGATGAAATCTAACATATATTAAATATAAATCAGGCTGTCATATGAAGAAAGAGGGCTGTATTATTCTAATCTAATTGATAAAGCTACAGATCATAATGAGTCTGTCTTTGAGAATGAGGACAATGATGAAGACGAGGACTATTTGCCTGAACTCGAAGATTTGGAGTCCGATGCAGAAATAGAATAATTTGAGGTTGAAATTAATGACAGTGACAGTGATAAAGATACTGGAGAGTCCACTGAAGAAAATCCATTTCTTGCTAACGGTTCTTCATTTTTTACTGCTAAAGATGGTATGAAATTGTTCAAAGAGCCGCCACCAATTAACCGACAAGGAGCGCATAACATTATTCGTGAAAAGTACTACATGGGTCCTAATCCAGTTACAAAAAATTATTCAAAACTGGATATATTGCATTGCATATTTAGTACCGCCATAAGAGACCTGATATGCAGATATTCAAATAAAAAAGCGGTATACACTTATAGTCAGTGGAATTTAAAGAATCCCGATAAAGAGACCCGTATATGGAAACCGATAACAGATGACGAACTTTCAGCGTTCTTAGGAATTTTGCTTGTAGCTGGAATTTTGTAGGGATGTGTTCGATATGGTGAACTGCAATTTGACAAGTCATTACCGGCCACATGAATCGATTACTGTGGATGAGCAATTGTTCGCTTACAGAGGTCGGACAAGGTTCACGCAGTACATGCCATCGAAACCAGCCAAGTACGGCATTAAAATCTGGTGGGCTTGTGATTCGTCTTCTTACTATCCACTGAAGGGTCAAATATATACAGGAAAATTGAATACAGGAAGGGATATAAACCAAGGAGAGCGGGTTGTGAAGGATCTAGTTGCTCCATACAAGGGATCTGGAAGAAATGTTACGATGAACAACTTCTTTACAACTCTACCATTGGCACAAGAGTTACTAAAATGGAACATGAGTGTGGTAGGTACGTTAAAAAAAAATAAAAGATATGTTCCGAATGAATTCAAGCCATCTAAAGCTAGAGAAATTTACACAAGCTAATTTGGATTTGCTGAGAAGACTACTATATGCTCATACATCCCTGCCAAAAATAGAGCAGTTGTCTTGTTGTCTACGTTACATAGAGACTTGAATGTGGATGGTAAAAAAAATAAGCCTGAAATTATAACATATTATAATCCGACCAAAGGTGGTGTGGATACAATGGATCGAATGTTAGCTCAGTATTCTACTAAAAGAACAACATCTCGTTGGCCTTTGGCTTTGTTCTATAACATTTTAGATACCGCAGGCTTGGCTGCTTTCATAATATATATGGAGAACAGTGCCGATATTTCATTGAAAACCTCCCAAAGAAAAAGATTTATTGAGACACTGGGTGAAGAGCTCTGCTGTCCACTAATAGTCGCCAGGTCAAAAAACAAACATATTACTGGAAGATTTCATATTACGTTTATTATATTTTGCCTTTGTCACGGTACTTTATTACATCTATTTGCAATAGGAAAGCCTATTTCCGTAGCTGAAGCCTGTGAGGAATTTCAAGCCGATGCGCTTCCTGAGCGAGACCGAACCGGACGTCTAACAAATAAGGGCAAGTGCAGCGTATGCACTTCATTGAAGCGAAAGAGGAACCCCCGACAACTTTGTATACAATGCAAGAAACCGGTTTGTGCAGAACACAGCATTGTCCAAACGAAGTGCGTAAAATGCCAGTGCAGTACCTCAAAATCAACACGCCCTTTTACACAAAATTGATTTATTTTTGTTTTCAAACGCAATAAAATTAAAAATTCCAAAGTTAATAATAGGGCACAAATTTATATAAATTATTTACACATTTGCTAATGACAAATATAGACAAAGTTGCTAAGGTCACCTAGGTGGTTATTGGTAAACCACGAACAAAAAATGACAAAAGTGTTTAAAAAAAAAATAAACAACCAAGTTAAACTTTTTTTTGGAAGTTCATCATCGAAACCATAGCTAAATATAGAGTGTTCAAAAGTTTTGATTCTAGTGTTGTAATTAAGTTGCAACAATCCTTTCGTAATAGCGCAATCAATTTCCTCAGCGCTGAGAAAACCCTCATAAACGTAAAACAAGCACGACAGTTGTCCACTCTGAGCTCGAGTTGTCTCCAATACTTGAATAACTTTTATAAAGAACTGACTACTTATAAAATAGGAGCCATGTATGTTAATTTTCTTTAGATTTGTACAGCTGCTTATCAATTGTAGAAGACCGTCATCAAGTTTTCACTAGACCTCGCCATACAATCCTTAACGGAACAAATTAAAAATGCGACAGAGCGCAACACACGGACTAGGCCTATAAAAAGCCACAACAACTACGACCTCCCAATAGAGATAAAAAATGCAATCCGCGCGCGTAACAGAATTAGGAAACGAGCAAGGGAAACAGGAGACCCAGCTCTACGACGGCAAGCAAATCGAATGACGAACAGTATTATATCTGACATAAACGACTTCGTTAATAACCGCTGGGGAGAATTTCTAAGCTCATTAGATAGCCGAGACTTCTGGAAAATATCCAAATTTTTCAGAAGCAAAAAGACCTTCATGCCACCCATCCATGGACCAAACGGCATCAAATACGACAAGTCAGGGAAAGCCGAAGCTTTTGCTGACACGCTTGAACTTCAATTTCAAGAGAATCCCTCTTCCGACGAAGAGGAGCGCGATGACGTCGACGTCGACGACTCTGTCCCAAACAACTGCGCCGTAAGACGCAAGGCAAACTCAATTGTTCGCGCATAGCCCTCAGATACCCCCATCAGAGCGACCAATATCGATGAAGTTAAGCTTCAAATTTCAAAGCTTAAAAATCGAAAGGCGCCGGTGCACGACAACATTTCCAATTTTTGTCTTAAAAATCTTCCAGATAACGTTCAGCGACGGATACTGCCATGTATCTAGGTATTATCTTCGACCATAGACTGAAATGGACCCCCCACATTAACCAGAAAAGGGCAATAGTAAACAGCACTCTTCAGAACCTCTTCCCAGTTCTAAGGAACAACAAGTTGTACTATAAGAACAAACTCCTTATATACAAGCAGGTAATCCGGCCTGCCCTCCTCTATGGTTGCCTCGCCTTCGCAACAGCCTCCAACACCACCCTAAAACAATTCCAAACAGCCCAAAATAAAGCCATAAGACAGATCTTCCATATACCTTGGTATCTGCGAAACGGCGACTTCCACAGAGATCTGAACTTACGAAAGGTTAAAACATATATTAAGGATCGGTCCCTTAAGGTCTTCGACAAAATAGGTACTCTCACAAACAGATCTCTAGACATTCTAAAAAATCCAACTTCCTCAAGACGACTGACATACCCCAAAATTGGGGACGCCATAAACCAATTAATTTAATTTAATTAAATTAAATAACATAACCAAACAATAAATTCCAAATAAAACAGACGGTCGCGCAAACGTCCGTCCGCTAAAACGGAGCAAAAGTGCCCCTGCACTAGCTCCAAGAGAAACCTAGTTCTTAGTACCTCAAGGATCACTGCTGAGGCCAGTCCTGTTCAAATTATTCATAGCAGATCTTCCAAATTTCAGTAATGATGAAAATGCGAACGCAACACTAATGCTTACCTATGCATATGACATTCTCTTGCTCTGCTCAACACCTGTATTAAGAAAGGGTAATAAAACGGTAAATAGCTATCTAAATGATTTGTAATTATACTTTCACAATTGGAAAATTAAAATAAATGTGGAGAAATGCAAACGCACGCAGATACATTCCGACAACACAACAATTGAACACAAGGATACACTGAAGTATTTGGGAGTGATCCTAAACACAAAGTACAATTTTATACCACATATCGACGCAGTACTAAATATGGCGAGAAACAAATTCTTCATGTACATAAAGGTCATCAAGGGAGCCAAAGAACTCAAGAACCAAATCAAGATAAATATTTACAAGCAAATCATAAGACCAACTTTGACGTATGCATTTCCCATCTGGTTAGACATTTCATCAAATCAAATGGAAAGATTGAGAAGATTTGAAAGAAAAATTCTAAGATACTGTACGAACTTACCCAGCCAACCCACAATGACAGATGGTGTGGGGAAAAGCACAACAAATAAGGCACTGTATGAAAAAGCAAGAATTTCTAGAATATACACATTCATGGTTTCAGGGCGCGGCCAAGTTTCTTTGGAACTTATCTAACATAGATAACGCACTAAGGACAAATAAATAGCTTTGATTATCTGCCGTCAATACACCTAAAGCAACTTTGGAAGCAAAAGAGTTTATTCAAAAACTAATATATTATCACAGAAAATTTAAAAGCAGAAATATCTGCAACAACCTAAAATACAGCATTACGCACCTCATAACACATGAAAATAAAGCCGAAACTTATTTCGCCTAATATAAAACTGTGATATAGCATTTAGTCTTCTCTAGCACTAGTATAGGTTAAGATTAGGTTTAGGTTAGGTTAAGTTCTGGTTAAGGTGTGTTAACCAACTAACGACTACAAATTCCAAATCAGGAATAAAATAAATTATGTAAAACTAAATTTTGTTAAACCCAAAAATAAAAACCAACACATATCCAACCAACATATACAACGGCAAATGTCCAAGCCTTCGAAAAATACCATTGTAAAGTATGCTAAGGAAAGTAGAAATTAAGAATATTTGTAATAAAAAAAAACTTGTAAAAATTAATGATGAAATAAAATACCGGCGAAACTGGTATGCCCCGGCCTTGGCGCGTTTCAAAACGGCTTTAGCGGACGGCGCTGATACCCACGGCACGCCATTCCTCGATGGCATTTATGCGCAGCTCAGCTGCATCGAGGAATTCAATGACGTTCTGCCTGGCTCTGATCCTCCGCTCCAAGGAGAAACAGAAGACGATGAGATGTCAGTTGACAGCAAAGTTCCTGACGCCACTGCTGCTGTTGCTGACGCCACCGCTGCCGCTGCTGACAACAACACTGCTGCTGCTGACGCCACCGCTGCTGCTGACGCCACCGCTGCTGCTGCTGCTGCTGCTGACAACAACACCATCACCAACACTTGCACCAAGCGCAAGCCTGACTTGGGTAGTGTAAGCGCGGTTGCTCCGCCGAACAAAATTCATTCCCTTAAGGACATATTCCCTCCCTTCCCTTCTCCATCAGCCCATCCTTCTTCAACTGCCAATGCAGCAGTTCCTCAACTGAGCAAATTCCTCACCGCAAGGCTGCTGTCACTGCCAAGCAGAAAACCTATTTTCCGCCCATTTATTGTTTCGACGTAAATGTGGCCGCCTTCAATGCTTACGCAAAGAAGAATAATATTGTGTACAGGATACGCAATATTAATAAAACCAGATTCGTTGGTTGTTTTTCATGACGATCAGATCAGTTTGTGCCTTCCGTGCTAATAATAATTTTCAAATTCGTTGTTACGACAAATATAGTATTAAACTCACCTTGTGCAGTTGTTACGCCAGCGTTTCAGTTGTGAAAGTAAAAATCAGTGAAAAAAGACACTAATACATACATACATAACACGTTTTTGGGGTTCAAAATTGTTAACGAACTTTTCAGGTGTTTATGGCATGTTTTTGCGGCATACGTAGAAACAGCGGAAATAGCATTGTGAACTTGTGAAAATATGATCATGGAAAAAATCAAAAATTGCAAAAATTATTCTAAACTATAATTAATATTTTAAATTTTAAATAATTTGCTCAAATAACAAATTCTTTTAACTTTTTATACTTTTGGCCGCCCATAAACTCGCGCGTGTTAATTTTTTAAATTTTCTCGCGCAGCATTATCCGGTGGCCACTTTTTCCACTACGGCAAGCCATAGGACACCGCAGGGTAAGTCTGGTTTGTTTTTAGTTAAATCAAAATCTATTAAACAATTAAAAATAAAATGAATCCGGAAAAAACTTCGAACGAATCCGACTTCTCCGACAACGAGAGCGACATGGACTGCAAGTCAGGAGACACTTCCCTTGCCGCCTCAGGCACCTCAGATCCAGGCACCTCAGATCCAGACGAGTCAGATAACGAGCAAGACTCGACTGACTACAAACAGTTAGCACTCTTCTTGTCAAAGGAGAACAAAAACCTCAAAAAACAGATTAGCCGTCTCACCGATTCTATTTCTGAGCAAAAGACAATGATTCAAAGTCTGCAGCAAAACTTCCAGGCGCTGACTGAATCATTAAACAACAAACGCAAAAATACACCCACTTCGTCAGACGAAGAAAACCCCAAACAACAGAAGAAGATTTCACGAACAAAAATCTCGGCTATGAAGGTTTCAGCACCGGTGCTTGCAAACCAACCCAAGCCTATTGTCGTCCCTATTTTCACGGACACATCTTCAGATGCCGCCGCAAACCCTTCCCAGACACCACCCAAGCCCCTCCCGGCCACCCAAGCACCCTCTTCATCACTCGATGTAGAACGCGCTATGGCCACCGATTTCCCCAAGCTGCGTACCAAACCCACTAAGCCAGGAAATAGCAATTCAGTTGCCTCAACCTCAAAAGTTGCGGACAACAAAGAGGCCTCCACGGCCACCACCACGACCCCTACCGCTCAAAAGGTAGAAAAGGCTGTTCCCATTATTCTGCGGGAACCAGAAAAATGGTCAGAAGTATCAAGACTCTTCGCCACAAATTCCATTAAGACCTCTCAGGCAAAAAGGGTTCAACTCGGAATCCAAATTACCCCAGAAACCCCCAAACACCACAGGAACATAGTCAAATTGTTCATAGAAAGGAAGTACCAGTACCACACGTACTTACTAAAAGAGGAAAAATCCCTCAATGTGGTCATCCGCGGCTTAAAAGGCATTTCTATAGAAGATATTAAAGCGGACCTTGAAGTCAAAGGCTTCCACCCCAACGAGGTTTTCTACTTGAAAACCCGCACCAACAAAAACAGTCTGATTAAAGTTCTTCTGCCGAGAGAGGAAACAGAAATATACAACGTCAAGGCTATATGTAGCTTGATTGTTTCTGTAGAGGCCCAAAAACCCCGTGGGGGAAGCTCGCAGTGCCACAATTGCCAGCAATTTGGCCACGCAGCCAACAGATGCGGCGCAAACCCCAATTGCGTAAAGTGCCATGGAAAACACCATTTTTCCAAATGCACAAAGAAGGCTGAAGACAAGCCAATATGTGTTAACTGTGGTGGTGAGCACCCAGCTAGCTACAGAGGCTGTCCGAAGAATCCGGACAACAACAAGAAACCCACCTATGCCCAGAAGCTTGCAGCAAATGCAAAGCCAGCAGCCCCCCAGTCTAAGCCAGCAGCTCCGAAGCCAGCTGGCCCCTGATCCAGACCCCAACCTGCCAAGATCAATCCAAATCTTAGCCAAATGGAGCATTTTCTGACTGCCATGCAAACGCAGTTTAGCTCAATGATGAAAGATATGATGGCAACCATGGTCCAAGGCATGTTTTCTGCCAATCAGCAATGAATTGCCAATCCCACCTCTCCATCCTGACCTGGAATGCAAATTCCATCCTTAATAAGAAATATGAGCTCCTCCAGTTTATCCATGACAACTCATTAGATATCCTAATAGTTCAGGAAACTTTTCTCAAACCCGGAAAGCAATTTCGCATCCCAAACTACATAGTATATAGGAATGATAGGTTAAATAGAGTAGGAGGAGGGACAGCCATCCTCATCAAACAGTCAATCGCCCATGTTCTAGTCCCCACACCAGATCTTCAAGCACTCGAAGCCACTATTCTAAAAGTCACATCTAGAGCCCAAGAATTTTTCGTTATCTCTGCATATAGGCCACCCAACAACGGAAACTTCGATAATGACTTCTCTCTACTCTTCTCACTGAACGGTCCCATCTTCCTCGCGGGAGACCTAAACGCCTACCATCGCTCCTGGGGTGACAGAAGCAGCAATTCTGCAGGTAACAAACTCACCAGACTCGTCCTTTCAAATAGCCTCTGCCCAGTTGTACCAACCGAGCCCACCCACTTTGGCCGGCGCTACAACCACACATTAGACGTAGCAATAACCAAAGATTTCGAGCATCAGCTCAGCGTACAAGTGATCGACGAGCTTAGCTCTGACCACAATCCTGTACTCTTCACCGTTATTGACTCCACGCACGACAACTCCCCCAGTTTGTTCAAAAAGACAAACTGGCGGCGCTTCCGCGAAGAATTAACTGCAGATTGCATTATCACTCAACCCACTAATCCAAGCGAAGTAGACCTCGCCATACAATCCTTAACGGAACAAATTAAAAATGCGACAGAGCACAACACACGGACTAGGCCTATAAAAAGCCACAACAACTACGACCTCCCAATAGAGATAAAAAATGCAATCCGCGCGCGTAACAGAATTAGGAAACGAGCAAGGGAAACAGGAGACCCAGCTCTACGACGGCAAGCAAATCGAATGACGAACAGTATTAGATCTGACATAAATGACTTCGTTAACAACCGCTGGGGCGAATTTCTAAGCTCATTAGATTCAGGTAGCCCAGACTTCTGGAAAATATCCAAATTTTTCAGAAGTAAAAACACCTTCATGCCACCCATCCATGGACCAAACGGCATCAAATATGACAAGTCAGGGAAAGCCGAAGCCTTTGCTGACACTCTTGAACTTCAATTTCAAGAGAATCCCTCTTCCGACGAAGAGGAGCGCGATGACGTCGACCCCGACGACCCCGTCCCAAACAACAGCGCCGTAAGACGCAAGGCAAACGCAATTCTTCGCGCAGAGCCCTTAGATCCCCCCATCAGAGCGACCGATATCGACGAAATTAAGTTTCAAATTTCGAAGCTTAAAAATCGAAAGGCGCCGGGGCACGACAATATTTCCAACTTCTGTCTCAAAAATCTTCCAGATAACGTTCTGGAAGATTTAGTCCGTATCTATAACGCTGTCTTCCATCTGCGGAAGTATCCCTCATCATGGAAGCTTGCCACTGTGGTCATGATCCCCAAACCTAACCAAAACCGGACTTTTCCCCAGAATTGGAGACCAATAAGCCTTATACACTCTCTAGCCAAAATTCTTGAAAACCTCTTGCTTGCGCGTTTGCAAGTGGTAGTAGCTGACAAACAAATCATCCCCCCCGAACAATTTGGCTTCCAGCCATTCCTTTCTACCGAACTTCAAGTCGGTCGGCTAGTTCAGCACATTCGAGATGGCTTAAATAGAAGAGCTTTAACCGGCATGGTGCTATTCGACATAGCAAAAGCCTTCGACAAAGTTTGGCATGCCGGTCTAATTTACAAATTAGACCAATTCGAAATCCCTCTCGCTCTCACCCAACTCATAGGGTCCTTCCTTCGCAGAAGAACCTTTAAAGTAAGGGTAGAGGATCATCTCTCCTCCGCGAGAAACTTAGAGGCGGGCGTGCCGCAAGGCTCCCCACTCTCCCCGCTGCTTTACTCTATCTTCACTGCAGACATCCCTAGAACGCCAAACACAAACTTGTCACTTTATGCAGATGATACGTGCATCTACACTACAGCCAAAAATCCCGTCATGATCACCAAAAGCCTACAAAAAGGCATTAAAGCCTCCATGAAATATTTCCGGAAATGGAAGATAGCTATCAACCCCACCAAAACCCAAGCCATTTTCATCTCTAGGAAGCATTCCCAAAACCCACGTAACCTGACAGTTCTAGGCCAGACCATCACTTGGCAGCAGACTGCCAAGTATCTAGGTATTATCTTCGACCACAGACTGAAATGGACTCGCCACATTAACCAAAAAAGGGCAATAGTAAACAGCACTCTTCAGAACCTCTTCCCAGTTCTAAGGAACAACAAATTGTACCATAAGAACAAGCTTCTTATATACAAACAGGTAATTCGACCTGCCCTCCTCTATGGTTGCCTCGCCTTCGCAACAGCCTCCAAAACCACCCTAAACCAGTTCCAAATAGCCCAAAATAAAGCCCTTAGACAAATCTTCCATATACCTTGGTATGTGCGAAACGACGACATCCACAGAGATCTGAACTTACGAAAGGTTAAAACATATATAAAGGATCGGGCCCTTAAGGTTTTCGACAAAATAGGTACTCTGACAAACAGATCTCTAGACATTTTGAAAAATCCAATTTCCCCAAGACAACTGACATACCCAACAATTAGGGACGCCATAAATCAATTAATTTAATTGCATTAAATTAAATAACACAATAAAACCATAAACTCAGAATAATTCAAACCAGACGTTCGCGCATTCGTCCGTCCGCTAAAACGGAGTAAAAGTGCCCCTGCACTAGCTCCAAGAGAAGCTTAGTTCTTAGATCTTAGATCATGGAATGGGAATGGAATGAATCGGAATGGATACTAAGGGAATTTCGGTATCGTGAAGTCGCGTTGTTCAGTCGTTTTTTCTCGCGCTCGTGTTGTTTCCGTAATACAATTCGCTAAGTAATCCTGTTTAGCCTGATCAATTTCGGTGTTGTGGTCCTTCGAGGACACTTTTGGACATTTTTCAAGGACTAGTAAGGACCATTTAGAATCCTTGACGGCCGCTGAGGTTCTGTGTGGACATTGAGGTCCTGTGAGGACATTGAGGTCCTGTGTGGACATTGGGGTCCTGTGAGGACACTTGGGTCCTGTGAGGTCCTTTGTGGTCATTGAGGTCGAGTGAGGACACTTGGGTCCTGTAAGGACATTGAGGTCCTGTGAGGACACTGTTGTCCTGTGAGGACACTGTTGTCCTGTGAGGACACTGTTGTCCTGTGAGGACATTGTTGTCTTGTGAGGACATTGTTGTCCTGTGAGGACAAGCTTTGATACTTTTGTTTCTTTCTCCCTTGCCTGGTTATGGGTTTGGCGGAGAAGCGTAAACGTGAGGTTGATGCCATCCTCAATTTCATCAGGCAAAAATCTTCAGTTTTTGGAAACAAGCTCCTGGCTGATGTAACACGAAAACTCGTTGTACTTAATAAAAGTAATAACAAGCTGTCACTTGATTGCTCTTCGTCTGTTGAGTCTGCTAGCGGTATGGATACTGCTGATACTGACAAGGTCATCAGCCATTTCGACCTGACAAATGATTAGTGTTTAAATGATGACTCTTCTGTCTCCACTGTTTTGGAACTTCCGCAATCGGTGCCAAAGAAGAGAACTAAGGCCAGTTCTCCTTCCGGTTCGCCGCGTCCAGCGAAGAAAGCGTCAACTCAGAGTTCTGCTTCCCAGAAGTCAACTACTCCTGTGTCTACAGCATCAAGTTCGAAAACTCCAGCGTCGTCGAGCGCGTCGTCATCGGCGGTTCCTGCAGCATCAGCTGCACCTGCCAAGAAGCTTATGCAGCCAATCTTTGCCTTTGGTGCTAGTGTTGCTGATCTCAACAAATACGCCAAAGAGTATGGTCTCAACGTTACGGTTCGTAATTTCAATGCTACAAAGTCTGCCATAACTGCTGAATCGAAAGTCGGCTTCGAAGCCATCAAGACGCTTTTGAGGAACAGCAAAATTGAGTTCACCACATTCACCCCGAAAGAGGAACGGAAGACACTCCTAGTACTAAAGGGCATTCACCATTCTTATACAAGCGATGAAGTTCTCCAGGAGCTGAAAGCAGAAGGCATTGATGCCGTTGCAGTATCCGCGTTCAACGGTAGAATCCCTAGCAAGAAAGTGTTCAACCAGTTCATTGTAGAGGTTAGTCAAAACGCTGATTTACCTTTCATTATAAGCAAAACACTTTTGCTGCAACAAAGAGTTCATTGGGAAAAATTCCAAACTAAGGGAATCTCCCAATGCAAAAATTGCCAATGTTTCGGTCATGTCGCTTCCAATTGTGGCATGAATTATCGTTGCCTTAAGTGCAAGGAGAGCCATGAGCCTGGTTGTTGCCCGCGCACCGTGGGTAATATTAAAGACGACAAGGTGTTCTGTGTGAACTGTCAGGCTGAAGGTCACCCTTCGAATTACAAGGGGTGTCCCAAATATAAGGAAAAGCTGGCTTCTAGACAGAAGATTGCTGAAAAGAAGCGTGAGGATCATTTGTTTGCTGTTCAGTCAGCTTCTCGTGGTATTCAGAAGAACCTTAGCTTTGCTCAAGTAGCCGCCAAGGCCAGCAGATACTCCGGTTCCGGGCTTTCTTCTTCTTCCGCCTCGTCAGCAGTTAAAAGCCATAAAGCTGTTCAACACGCTGTGGCCACGCCTAACCTTAACGACGGTGTTGTTAACCTTTTTGAGGACACCAAGCGTCTCTTCGGCACAGACATACTTTCGCTCATTCGGAAGGCTAAAAGGGTTGTTCCGAAAAATTACAGCTCCCTTGATGACAGTGAAAAAGTACTTATTTTGGGTCGCTTCATATTTGAAATATGTTCAACATAAGAAGGTTGTGTGTAATATCATATAATGTAAATTCGGTTTACTCGCTTGCCAGACGTGCTTCATTGAATCTATTTGTCAAACAAGCCTGACATCCTTCTTCTGCAAGAAACTAATCTTTCAAAAAGGAACGTACTGATGCAAAAGGGTTACAACTTTTTTCAAACGCCTAAGGTTGCTGGTTCAAGGGGCACTGCGGTTCTTGTGAAAAGTATATTCTCTTGCTCTGTAAAAACAATACCTGGGATTCGAAGTTCTGAAGTCACAGCTCTTTGCATTCATCTAAGCAGAGGAGAAACGCTGCTTATTGTGTCTCTCTACATCAGGTGCAACAGCTCCAGAGCGGATATCAACGCTACTCTGACGAATATTAACAACTTAGCCAGGCATTACACTCACTGCACGCTGTGGTCTGACAACACCTGCTCTTCTTGTGGCGTTTACATCGTGGACTGGCTCACCTCTAACTGCCTTGAGCACTCGTTCGTCATTGTTTCTCAGCCTGTGATGACTCACCCCATCACACCTTCCATGTTGGACTTTTTTTTGTGTACTTCATCGATTGTCAACATCATGTCGGAGTTTGAAAATTACTTTTGCAAAGCAGTTGTTGGTGATTCGGATCACCTTGCTGTTAAGCTTCAGATTAAGCTTAATCAGCCTCTTTCTTTTATGCGATCTATCGCTAGCACTGATTTACTCTTCAGCAAAGTAAACTGGAATTTGTTTCAGCGTAACGTTGAAGAAAACATTCGTTCACCTCCAACGACCAGATGTCTTTCCAATTCCGAGATCGATGACTCCATCTGTAAAATTGAAGGTGCAATCAACGATGCGTTAGATGTGCAGAAGACTCCTGTTACCAGCAAGGACAAATTCCGTCATCTACCGTCGAATATTCAGGCAATTGACGCACATCGGCAGTACCTGCGTAAGAAGCTTCAGCGTTGTCTGCGGCGTACGCTGAATTATAACAACGATGAGTGTAGGCGCATTCGAGCGGAGCTCAACTGTACCAACACTATGTTCTCGCAAGCCTTCAAGAAATTTCAAAATGATGATCTGTCAAGAAGACTCATGGATATAAAGCCTGGTCCTGACTGCTTTAAGAAGATTGGCTATATCGTGGGCAGAAGTAATCACTTGCCGGAGTCTATTTCTGATGGAAATACTCAAGCTTCTAGTCCTGTAGAGAAAGCGGAAGTTTTTGCTGTATACTTTGAGAAGTGCTTTATCAACAGGCCACCGGTAAACAATGATCTTGACTTCTCTACAAGCGTTCATGAAACTGTTGCTGAAATTGAGTCCTCAAATATCACGTCCTTCTCTGAGGATAATCCTGCAGATGAACCATCTGATGACAACACGTTTGCGTCGACTGCTGATGTGAACGAAATTATCATCAATTCTAATGCGAAGAAATCTGCCGGGAGAGACAACATTTCTAATTATATACTGAAAAGGATTCCTCCTTTGGCTGTGTGGTGTCTTGTGGTAATTTTCAATAATTGTATTAATAACAGTTATTTCCCGTCAGCTTGGAAAGAGCCTAGAGTTGTTCCAGTCCCTAAGAAGTGTGATCGTTCATCTGTGAATGGATATCGTCCTATTTCTCTGCTGTGTTGTATGAGTAAGATGCTTGAAGCGCTCCTTCTCAAGCGCCTCACCAAGCACTGCGTTGACAGAGGTATTCTCCCTGTTATCCAGTTCGGCTTCCGTGAAGGTCGTTCAACGCATCATGCAATGTTGAAGCTACACAACGATGTTACTCGTAGTCTGAATAAAAAGGAAAACACAGTTCCCTGCCTCCTCGATATTGAGAAGGCTTTTGACAGCGTGTGGATAGATGGCCTAATTTACAAGTTGGTTTCGCTCAACTTCAGCAGCAACTTAGTACGGATGATATGCAGCTTTCTTAGAGGCAGACGATTCCATGTCAAGGTAGCTGACAAGTTCTCTTCGACATAGTCAATCTTCGCTGGAGTGCCGCAGGGTTCGAAGCTGGCGCCGTTGCTGTTTAACATTTTCACCCACGATCTTCCTTCGGATTTTCCTGGTTCAACAACGCTGCGGATGATTGTGTCACATACACTTCGTCACTTTCGCCTGAGCTTGCTGCCCGCAGACTTGAAATCCAGGTTAAGCGCCTTTGGGAGTATTACCAGAAGTGGCGAATGAAAATTAACGCCTCCAAGACTGAGCTCATTTGCTTTAGAGTGCCGTGCACAGCCACCAGAAGTCGAAGAAATATCGCCACCAGATGCAGTGAGCTCCAGATTTCGCTCCCTGATGGTTCTACTGTCACCTCAAAATCTTCTGTGAAGTATCTTGGGGTGCATTTTCATCATATGTTCAAATTCAACGATCATTGTCGAGAAGCACTTCGGAAAGCTACTTTTGCTTACCATCTCGTTCAACCACTTCTTCGAAAGCAAGGAGGTCTACCTGTCAACACGAAGCTTCTTATCTACAAGCAGCTCATCCGTCCTGTTTTAGCATACGGCTTTCACACTTGGTTCACGATTTCACCTACCCTCATGAAGAAACTTGGTATCTTTGAGAGAAGAGTCCTACGTCAGTGTGTCGGCCTCTGGAGGAAGCTTGATACGTTACACTACTACAGCAACTCATCCTTGTATGATGCAGCAAGAATTGCTCCCATTGAGGACTATTTGGTCAACTTGGCGGTACGCTTCCTCAAAAGAGTTCAATGTCATGACGACAACAACATACAAGCGCTTTATATCAATGATGAAATCATTTACTATTTGCATTCATCGTTCCTGCTCCAGCCTGGTTTTGATGAGAGCTTTTATACTTTAAAGTCTGCTGCCCACTTCCGGGGCTAGTCAATTGTTCGTGTTCTTCAAGATTTTTGTTATTGTTTTAACATGGTTTTTGTTTGTTTTGTTCATTTTTTACCTATTATGTAAGTAAAAAAGATTGTCATTGGCTGAAGTCTGGCCCTGTTTGTGCTGACTATTGTTTTCAGCTAGAGAATATTTATAAGTCATTATGTTGTAAATATTCGTATTAATAAAATTGAATCTTGAATCTTTAAAAAATTATCATCTCGCTGTGAAACTCACCATCAAACTGACGCAGAGAATTTTCTGCGATCGACCGCCCACCGAAACGGCCGTTCTACTGAACAAAGTCAACTGGGATCTCTTCCAAGACTCGGTGAATGGAAGAATCAATGCTCCGTCAACAACTCGAAACATGGCAGACTCCGAAATCGACAAGGCAATTCACGATTTTGAAGCCTCAATTTCTGGTGCCTTAGATGAGCAGAAAACTCGAATCGTCAGCAAAGATGCCTTCGCCCACTTGCCCGAGCACATACAAGCTATCCAGGCGCACAGACAGCGATTACGGCAGAAACTGCAAAGAATTTTGCAGCGCGAACTCAACACGGTGAACGATGAATATAAACGCGTAAAGGCTGAACTCCAGTGCACGATCACCATGTTCAACAGAGCTTTGGCGCAACATCGGAACGACGACCTCTGCAAAGGACTCAACGACATCAAACCTGGTCCAGATACCTTTAAAAACATCGGCTTCATCATCAAAAAGAGAAACTGTAACGTTCGGGGGTGGAGAGAGCGCGATAAACTAATTTAATAACCAAAAAAAAATTCAAAAACGAAGATATGACCACTGCCAGGGCAGCTCAGCTCGTCCGGCCGTGCTCAGGGAAAGTGGGGGGGTTCTTCAACAACCCCGACAGTGTCTTTAAACCCCAGTTACAAAAAAAACAGATCGGAGATGAGGCTTACATTGGCTCTACAGCCAAAGACAAGACCGATAACCGAAAATTTACACGACGAAATCCGCTCGCGATCAATACAAAGCTGGTGACGGCAAAAACCAACGTACAAAGTAAAAAAAAATTCACGTACGCAGAGGATCGGGGGGAGAGAGAGATGAGAGGAGGAGGGGGGAGGAGTTGATGTTATTTCCCTCCCCTCTTTCTATACCCGCCCTACCATGGTTGGCGCGTTGCAAGTTTGTGCGCCAACCCCTTTACGTGTGTCGCCTGGCTGCGCGGAGTGAAACCGCTAACTCACCTGTTAACCTAAGTTAATGTTCAATCCATTGTCTAGCAAATACAAATAATTAGTTTTCAATACATATTAATTTATTTCCTATAACGACTCTTATAAGTTCCAATCAATACAAAAACAATTAAATATAATTAATCCAAAGATTGGAAAAGTCAAATAATGCACAAAAAAAATATAATCTTTACTTGGCTTAATGTGAAAATTAAATGATAATGTCGTCAGTGACGGTAGCGCTTGTAATCATTTGCAAATGTTTACAAAAAAAAAAAACCACCAAAAATTATATAGCTGCATAAAAGCTGTAAGTCCTGAGATGCTGACGAAGTATAAAAAATATCAAAAATCCAACACAATAAATTAAATTAAATTAAATTAAATTAATAATAATTAATTGTTAATTAATAATAATTAAATTAATAATTAATCAATAAAATATTTTAAATTAAATGCAATAAAAAGTTAATTAGAAAAGTCCTTTTTCCTTGCTGCAGTTGTTTATGGAGAAATTTGAAGTCACTATTTTTAATGTGTTCCGATGAAATTCAATAGTTTTTAAGTTGCAAGAGAGAGTTGCAATTGACTTTTCTTTAAGTTAGTTTTTATTTGCACACGCTTTCCAAACTTTTGCTCGTCGATGCTGCTTATTTCAGTGATTACAGTTAAATGCAGCGACTTAATTTAGTTTTTCGCTTCCAAAAGCAACGATATGTTTGAAAATTCAATTCATTTTTTTTTCACATTTTGCAAATTTCGCGGTTACGTTATTTGATTGCAATGTTGATAGTTGCTGTTGTGTTCGATGCAGTGCTAAAGTTATGTGAACTTGGAATTATATTTCGTTGGCCTTGGTTTTTCACTTGTTACTCTTTCACTCTTTTTGCGGCCGTGTCAACCGATCAATCAAATCAATTTTCTTTAGTAATGAAAGATGTTAAACATTTGTCGTAGAAATTTTTAGATTATAATAAAAAGCAATACATATCGAATTTACAGCAAATATTTCTGTTTATTTTCACAATTTTGATAGGTTTGTCATAAAATGCTCAACTCAATTTCACGTCTAGGTCTATATTTGTACATAAGCATTTGACTATTCTATATTTACACAGTTATGTACACCTTTTTTTTGCACTAGATGTTTACAAACACTTCGACTTTTAATATTGTATGAGATTTGGGGCAAAAAAATTAATAAGTTGAATTAGGTTATTTCATAAAATAATATTGTTATATGCGGTGTTATTTGCTGTATTCTTTTTTCTTTCATAAAAAAGTGTGATTTGATTTATTTATTGAAACTTATTTCTTTTCTTCCTATATGTGATCAGTGCTGCCGCGAACTACTCGTCGCCGACTGACTGTTTCTGAAACCCCGCTTAGTTTCGAAGCGACAGAAAGCAAACAGGTTTGCCTCGCTCATTCCAGTCGCCGCCGCTGCGCAGCTAGCGACATCTCACTCCCTCTCACCATGATCGACTTTTATTGCAAGTCCCGTAGGATGGCGTGATGTGAAGTTCATAGAAAAAAAATTCTTCTAGAAACTTCGATCACGCCACTTTACGGGACTACTCTCTCCGTCGTCATGATGTAAAGAGGAGATGCCGATAAACGCATTGCGGCAACGATCTGGCATGAGCGGATTACCGTCCGCTCACTCTCTGCGCTCCGACACAGAGCGTGGTCCTCGACACACCTCACAAAACATCCTGCCCAACTCTATTTCGCATGGGAACATAGTCGCAACTGAAGATGCTGATAAGGCTGAAGCTTTCGCCGCGCATTTCGAAAATAGCTTCCAGGACAGAATCTCCGCTAATTCACAGTTTTCCAACCAAGTCAATAGCAAAATCGAGGAAATTGAAGGCTCCTCGTCCACGATCACAGTCTTTTCCGAAAGCAATCCTGCGGATTCTCCTTCGGATCACTCTGTCTTCACATCTCCGGACGACGTCAGAGAATGTGTCATGCTCGCTAAGGCAAAAAAATCTTCAGGCAGAGATGGTATATCCAACTACATTTTAAAAAGATTGCCTGACATTTGTTTCATGGTCTTGACAATTCTTTGCAACAACTGCTTGAAATAATGCGTACTTCCCGCGTGCTTGGAAGGAAGCAAAAATCGTCCCAGTGCCGAAGAAGACCAACCGCGACTCAGCGGAAGGCTACCGACCAATTTCACTTCTTTGCTGCATCAGCAAAATTTTCGAAGCGCAAATTATGAAACTAGTCAACTCGCACTGCACCGAGAGGAATATTATACCCAACCAACAGCATGGTTTCGTCAAGAAGCGCTCTACAATTCATCCGCTCCTCAGCCTGCACAACGACGTCACTCTGTCTCTCAACAAAAAGGAGTATACAATTGCTTGTCTTCTAGACATTGAGAAAGCTTTTGATACAGTTTGGATCAACGGCCTCGTCTACAAATTATCACAATTGTCGTTCAACGCTCACCTCGTCAAGCTCATCTTGGATTTTCTTAAAAATAGAGTTTTCTTCGTCCACATCAACGGGAAAAAATCTTCTCTTCGAAGGATTGCTGCTGGCGTACTGCAGGGTTCCAAGTTGGGGCCAATTCTCTTCAACATTTTCACAGCCGATCAACCACCAAATTGCGCCCGCACCAAGACACGCTGATGATTCCATAACGTATTCGACATCGCTGTCTCCAGAAATAGCTGCTCGACGCGTGGAAACGCACATTCACAAATTATGGAGCTACTATGAGAAGTGGGGCCTGAAAATTAATGCCATGAAAACAGAACTCATCTGTTTCAGAATTCCGTCTACCATCAACTACAGACGACATCCTGCTCGACGCTGCAGATCCATCAGCATCACGCTTTCAGACGGCAGCATAGTTTCCTGCAAGACAACCACTAAGTACCTCGGTATCAACTTCTGCGAACTCTTCAAATTCAACGACCACGCGAGGGAAACGCTCAAGAAAGCAAATTTTGCTTACAGTCTTGTGTCACCGCTTTTGAGGAAGCAGAACGGCTTAAGCACACCGGTGAAGCTACTCATATACAAGCAGCTGATTCGACCCGTCATCAGCTACGCTTATCCTATATGGTTCTCCATCTCGCCAACAGTTATGGAAAAACTCCGCCGCTTCGAGAGGAAGGTGCTTCGTGCATGTGTCAGCCGTTGGCGCCGCCCAAATTCCGTCAAATATTACTCAAACGAGTCCCTATATTTGATGGCCAACATCATGCCTATGAACGAATTCATGGAATATCTCGCCAAACGCATTCTCACCAGCATAGCCGATCACACGGACGAAGAAATTAAAAACCTCTTCCTTAGAAGCATCGCGCCGGACAGCAGATACATGTTTATTCAGCAGATCTTACAACCCGGATTAGATCCTAATTTTTATATCAAGAGGAATCCACAACATCATCGTGATTGATTTTTTAACCACCCAGCTCATTATTTTATTTATTATTTTTTAATTATTTTATCCAATAACTTCTTTATTTTTAAGCAACAAACTGTAATGTCAACGCTCTTGAGTCGGCCCCTTCAGTGCCGACTACTTTAATGTAACCTATTTTAAGTTAAATTATAAGCCAAATTGTATATATTTTTCGAATTATAAATAAATGAAATTGAATTGAATGAAATTGAACTTGTGAAAATAAAAATCAGTGAAAAAGACACTAATACTCATAAAACTCTTTTTGGGGGTTCAAAATTGTTCACGAACTTTTCAGGTGTTTCTTCGCAGAAACAGCTGAAATAGTGCTGAACTTGTGAACTAGTGAAACAGACACTTCACAGAAAGTATCAGCTTACAAAGCAAAACCGTGCAAGTGATAAAAGACACTTTTTTAATATATCGGTAACAAAGCAAAACCGACTAAGTGCTAAATTGACTTTTTTTAATAAAAAATTTAATTAAAATTCGGGAAAAATCTTGTCAATATAAATTAATTACGGGAATTAAATTCGCGCCAAGGATTCAGCCGCCAAATATTCCATTGCAGCCAAATAGAATTTTTTAATTTAAAGTTTTTCCAGGTAAGTCTGGTTATTAAAATTAAATATATAAACGTTATCTATCAATAAAAATGGAAAAGACAAATTACTACGCAACACTTAGTGACAATTTGGACGACAGTAGGTCACCACAATTTTCAGAGGGTTCAGATGATGAACAGCCCACCACTTCCCTTCGAACCGGTTTAGACTCCTCCCATCTCTCTCTTATGAAAGAGAACGAATTCCTCAAAACTCAAATAAAAGCCCTTTTAGAAGCTTCGCGTTCCCAAAATGAAACTATCAAAAAGTTACAAGCTAGTATAGACGACCTAAAGGACCTATTAAAACAACAACAGAAGCCACAAATTCCGGTACAAAAAAGAACTAAGTCGCCGACTGTCTCGGATGATGAGGCAGCCGGGCCCCATAAGAAGCTCCCCGTTCCCCTCCCCACACCAACGATCAACGACGTCCTATCAGCCATGTCTACCGACTTTCCCACCCTTGGCAGTAAGCCAACGAAATCCAAAAATACTGTCACTGCTCCGGTCACGACTTAGACCACCTGACCGGCCTCCGCTCCGGCCACAGTTCCGGCCATCCAGGCTTCCACCTCCAAGGTGCCAACGCCCGAAAAAGCGGTTCCAATTATTCTACGAGAACCAGAAAAGTGGTCAGAGGTCGCAAGACAGCTCAACCACCAATCAATAAAATTCACGCAGGCTAAAAGAGTCTTTCTCGGGATTCAAATCATCCCAGCCAGTTCGAACGATCACCGCAACATCATCAAATTCTTCAAAGAAAGAAAATATCAGTACCATACGTACTTGATGCGAGAGGAAAAATCCCTGAACTCCGATTGTTTTTATTTAAAAACTAAAAACAATCCGTCCAGCCTCATCAAAGTCCTTCCTTCCAAGAAGCGAGGCACACATTTACAACATCAAGTCCGTCTGCAACGTGATTGTATCTGTCAAAGAGGTGGCAGTGCTCAGTGCCACAAATGTCAACAATTCGGGCACGCCGCAAATCGCTGCGGCGCCAACCCAAAATGCGTGCAATGCGATGGTAATCACCATTTCACCAAATGCCAAAAAACGGCAGTAGAGAATCCAAAATGCGTGAACTGCGCTGGCGAACACCCCGCAAGTTACAAAGGCTGCCCACGCAACCCGGACAACTTCAAGCGTCCCACTTTCGCGCAAAAACTTGCGTCAGCGACTCCCTCTCAGCCAAAGCACCCACCACTACCTCCCCTCTAGCCACCCCTCCCCCAAGCCCAACAACACTCCAACTTCGCCGACTTCGCGAAGAGGACGACTCAATCCCAGACAACCGATCCCACATGTTCAAGTCTCCACTCCAGATCTGCAAGGCCTAGAAGCCACAATTGTCCAAATAACCGCAGGATCAAGCCCTTTTTTCGCTATTTCAGCGTACAAACCGCATCGTTTTAAAGATTTCGAACAAGACCTGACCGAACTTTGGTCCTTGGGGCCGACGTTTCTAGCAGGCGATTTAAATGCCTACCACCGACTCTGGGGTGACAGGTGCACTAATAACGCGGGGGAAAAACTTAACACTTTTGTGTTAAACATTAGTTTGAACGTTCTTGTACCAAACGAACCGACACACTTCGGCCCACTATTCTCCCACACTTTGGACATTGGCATTACAAAGGACTTCGAATTCAACGTCTCCTTCAGCGTGAGAGACGATTTGAGCTCGGACCACAAACCCGTCCTCTTTCAGGTGCACGATTCCTTTACAGAATCGCCACCCAGACTATCCGTTCGCACAAACCGGCGCGCTCTTCGTGACGCGTTGTCGGCTGATGACTCGGTTCCACCTCTAAACACCCCTCGGACACCTACTCCGCGATACAGCTCTTGACTGACAGAATCAAAAACGTAATAGACCAAAATTTGCGTACGGACACGATCGCACAACACAACCATTACGACCTGCCAATCGACATCAAGAACGCGATTTGGAAACGGAACAGAATTAGGAAACGTGCCAGAGAGACAGCGGACCCATCCTTAAGACGGCAGACCAACAGAATGACAAACAAAATCAGGAAAGATGTGGACGAATACATAAACGGCAAATGGGGCGATTTCCTGAACTCTTTAGAGCCGCCGAAGACAACTTCTGGAAAACGACAAAACATCTCCGGAAGAAAAAAGTACACATTCCGCCCATTCAAGGACAAAACGACCTAAAGTTCGACGACGCAGGAAAAGCCGAAGCAATAGGGAAAATCAGTCCTCAGACGAAGACGACGGATCAGGCTTACCCCCCTGACAAGCAGCAGAATTAGGCGCGCCGCGAAAAACATTCTCCTCAAAGAGAACATAGAGACCCACTGACTAGAGGAGGTTAAGAGCCAAATTTATAGACTGAAAGTAAAAAAAGCGCCTGGTCACGACCGCATTTCAAATAAATCACTCGAAAACCTCCCAAACAATATTTTAGAAGACTTGACAAAAATATACAACGCTGTTTTCCACCTTCGGAAATAACCCCCTCGTGGAAAAAAACTGTAGTAATCATGCTACCCAAGCCGAGGCAAAATCAGACTTTTCCGCAAAACTGGAAGCCCATTAGCCTCATTCCATCCTTAGCGAAAATTTTAGAAAATCTGCTATTAGCTAGAGTGAGAGCGGTAGCCGAAGAAATAGAAGTCCTTCCCAAAGAACAATTTGGCTTTCAGCCACAACAGCAAAGTTCTCTTTACCCCGTTCTTAAAAACAATAAACCTAGTAATAAAAATAAACTAATATATAAACAAATAATCAGGCCTGGTCTGCTTTACGGCTGCGTCAATTTCCTGACAGCTTCAAAACCTGTAATTTCAAAACGCCCAAAACTTGGCAATCAGAAAACTTTGCTCTGAGGAACCTTATGTTCTCAGAAACGAGAAAAAATTTATGTGGTGCTAAGTTTTAAAGCGAATACTTGCAAGAAAAGTTAATTTAAAAGTTTACAGTTTACAAATTTAAACTGCGCTCTGCTAAAACAATTGCTATTAAAAGTGAAAAGGACAGTATAACTTCGAAATTTTGATTCGAATTTGATAATAACGAGTTTTTCAAGCCGTATACGTGAAATTCCGTAATAGCATAAACTTTCTTCAGCGTTTTTCCTATTATCGACCACCAGAGGTTCCCTGCCCCCACCAACCATCAACGACGTCCTTTCGGTTATGTCCAATGACTTTCCCACCCTCGGCAGTAAGCCAACCAAAAGTAAGAAAACCGCCACTGCTCCGGTCACCACTTCGACCACCTCTTCGGCCTCCGCTCCGGGAACAGCTTCGGACACCAGGCTTCCACCTCCAAGGTGTCAACGCCCGAAAAAGCGGTTCCCATAATCCTTCGTTTCTACTAGCCAATCCGCGGCACCGTACAGCAGAACATTTACATACAATCTTCAGTTGAAACAATTGGTAAGTCTGGCTACTCCTGTTCGTTAACATTATTAGTTACTATTAATAAAATATAATTTAAAAATTAATTTAACCAATTATTAAAAAAACACCTCGACGAACTTACTATACAGCTGGCCGACATGACGAACTTGACGAAATACCAAACAGTTCCCTGAACAGACTGCGTAACCCGCAAACAAAAATATAAACTAAACAAACGATAAACTAAATTAACAAACCAGACGCCATTCAGGGCGAATTTTTACAATGGAGTAAAGTGCTCCCGAACTAGCTCCGATCAAACTTATGTTCTATGAATGTGGTGTTAAGGTTTAAAGCGAATACTTATGAAGAAGGTTAATTTAAAAGTTTACAGTGTACAAATTTAAACTGTGCTCTGCTAAAACACTTGCTATTAAAAGTGAAAAGGACACTAAAAACTTCGAAATTTTGATTCGAATTTGATACAGCAGAACATTTACATACAATCGTCAGTTGAAACAATTGGTAAGTCTGTAATAATAAAATATAATTTAAAAATTAATTTAACATGGACGAAAAACACAACATAGAAGTTTGTGATTACAACACCTTCCAACAAGCCACCGCATTCACCCTCTTCTTCAGAAAACTGTGAACAGTGCAGACAATAGCCAAGATGGCAACTCTTACTCACTATCAGTGGAAGACTCCGAAGACATCTCCGAAGACCAAAACTACTACTTCAGGGAAAACCAGTTACTAAAAAAACAACTCGACGAACTTACTAACGCTTCAACGAACATCAAAAAGTTAATATCCGTCTTGAAGCCAACATCGGTAAAATAACGGATTTCTTTAAAAAATCTGACTTTTTACACAAAACTTTCCTAAAATCGGTGAAAAAATTCTCATTCTTAAAAAAAATTCACACAAATCTCCACTTCGAAGACGGTGGAAGTAGAACCCTCATCCGCTTAACCCACAGAAGCAGCACCGGAAAAATCAGTCCCGATAATCCTGCGCGAAACAGAAAAGTGGTGAGAAGTCGCTAGACAACTGAATCACAACAGCATTAAATTCTCCCAAGCGAAAAGGATTCACTTAGGAATTCAGATTATGCCTGCCTCCAACAACAACCATGGGAAAATTGTCGCTTTCTTTAAAGAACGCAAATACCACACGTACCTCTTAAGATGTAGGACTAAAGGGTCTAGACAGATGTAGGACTAACAGGTCCTAACATGACAGGAAAAGTGAGAAGCTAATACATAAGTTTGTGGGTTTGTTTGAAATAAGTAGAGTAGGTCAAAAATAAAAATATTAAGTAGGTCAATTAAGTAGGCCAATAAATTAGAAACGGCTAATAAAGGTGTTTAAAGGTACCATCGGTTGTTAGGTTTGTGGGGATGGTTTTGTGGAGTTGTGTTAGAGTTTTTTGCTGCTGTTGTGGAAAATTATTGAGGTTGTGGTGAAAATTAAAAAACACTAATCTCTCGTGGTTTTATAGTGCTATGCTAAAATTATGCTGGTGGGAAATTAAAAACCAGTAAGTTTTTTCGCTGAATTTTTCATTGATTTGCATTATTGTTTGGCTGGTTCATAGTGGTATATGGAAAAGTGGAAAAGAATAATAAAAACATCATATTGTATGGAAAATCCAATTGCGAGGAGGCAACGTCGGACATAATTGATGTACAGGCAACGGATAACAAAAAGAAAAGAAGAAATAAGTGATCAGGTGAGTCATATATCTTGGTTGATATAAGTTTGTGCTATATTGTTTTGGGCTATATTAATCGTTGTTAGTACATAGAATTCTTGGGTGTTTTTGTCTTTGAATTTGTGCATATAAAATTATGTTACCTGTGGTAAAAGAAAAAGGTTACATTGAATTGTGTTACCTTGTGGTTTAAAATTGGGAAGCATGGAGCTCAAAGTTGCCTTGAGCATTGGCCTGTGTTGTATGTATATCACGTCAATGTTAGGGCAAGTTGAAACCACATAAAATACAATTTTCAAATTAATTTACCGGAATGTCTAAAAAAGTTATAGTTTGGTGACAAAAACTCAAAATCAAAATGTGTAGTGTTGTACAAAAGACCTGGTCAAAAGATGGTTTCTATTTAAAAACCAGAAACACCTTCTGGATCCTCACTTGGAATGCTAATTACCTTTTAAACAAAAAATATGAATTCACTCAATTTCTATTCGATAATCAAATAGTTATCCTATTCGTTCAGGAAACCTATCTGAAGCCAGGAAAATCTTTCGACATACCCAATTATCGAATTTTCAGAAATGATCGACTAGACATGGAACAACGCTGGAGGCACAGCGATATTCATCAAAAATTCCATCCCTCATGTCCGTTTCCCGCCACAGACATGCAAAGAGTACAAAATAAACGCCTGTTCGCAATTATTCTTCGTAATTTCTGCTTATAAACCTTCGAAAGCCGCCCACTTCGTGAACGATATGAACGAACATTTTTCGCAAAACGGACCAATATTCGTCTCAGGCGATTTAAACTCTTATTAGCGTCTTAGCCTTCGACAAGGTTTGGCATGCCAGCTTAATCGTAAAACTTTGTAACTTTCACTTTCATTATAAGTGGCCGTGTTTTCTCTTCGGCGATCGCGGCTTGTTCTAGTTTTGCTTATATTCGTGCGTCTCTATTGTGGCGATATTCTTTGTATTATTTTTTTAATTGCTGGTGTTATTTGGCACTAAATTGACTTTGTTAATTTTTGATTTTACAAGGCCTTATCCACCTAATAATACAAGACAAGCTGTGCCCTTACACATAAACTCTTTATCAACGGCTTCTAAGGGGTCGAAGTCTAGTTGCGCTGGTGAGTCATCCTCTACTCTGCTCTCTTCTTCGAATTTCAATTCTAAGTTGTGTGAGTGCAAAGAGAGCATTGTTAGTGAGCTGAGCGAAACTTTTACAAGTTTTGAGGAGAGAGTGCTGCAGCGACTCAGTCAGGTCTCAGCTGAGTTGTTAAAGTGGTGTTGGTAAGAAATAGTAGTAAAAATTATAAAAGCGTTTTACGCGAAAATTAAAAATTTTTCGAAAAAGCTTCAAACCTTAAAATTACCTTTCGAAAGGTGTTTATGTAGTCGCGATATGTTACGGGATTATGGAGATATAGCCCATAAAATCTTCAAACTTCAAACTAAAATAACCCTAGAAAAACTCATACCTTTTAAACAGGGGCGGCGGGGTTTATGTTTCTGGCTGCCTACAACGAAATCAACGAAAACAAGAAAAATTACTCCGCCCAGTGGTTGATTTTATTCTACAATTCGTTAGACCAATTTGCTTAATAATTTTCCGGCAGAAATCCAGAGACATTTGCAATTCTCCTACACCTTCAAAGCAAGTATACTACAGAAAAAACTTTTTCCTAGACTCTTACTGCAGATTTATCAATGCAATTCACTGAATAAAATTGCTACAATTATTTTTGAGCAACATAACGTAATTTATATCATTGCACATTAAGGAACCAACTCATGGCGCGGGAAACTCGAATACATAAATCGTCAGATTCATATGTTCGGACGCTCTGTGTAGTGAAAGTAAAAGTGAAAAAGACACGTAAAACAAAGAGGTTTTGGTTTCAGGTGTTTCCTGATATGCTTTTCACGAATTTTTAGTGGTTTTTAACAGCAAATCTTCTTCACCTACTTCTGCAAAAGCCGTAGTAGTGAGAAATTTGAAAATGTGAAAAGATACACTAATTAAAAATCAAAATTCAAATTTCTAACATTGCAATTGTCAAATAGTGTTCAACCCATTTGACGGGGTCAAATGGCAAATAATAATTCAATCAAGAAAAATAAAAAATCTTTGAACGAAGACGAAATGACGCAATGCATTATTGACGAAGATATGCAACTAGAGGACGAAAGCGAGTTGGAACCTCCCGGCGAAAAGGAAGAAGAGATAAAATCTCTATTTGCTTTATCAAATTTAACTACCAAATTTAATCGTCTTTTTAAAGACGTTAAATTAAAGAGTTTAATTTCATTTGCTTGCTTTTTTCAAGCATTTACGCACTTTTCAGGTTGCCTTTCGCAATCCTGTGTGCTTTATTTTGATACCCTTATTTTTTGGTATATATGGGAGAAGTGCAACGCGCCGTCTATCCATTGGAAACGGTGTAGAGTTTGTGTGAGCGAATTACTTGCGACAAATTGAAAATTAAAATTAAATTGCGAAAGTAAAACGAAGCTGTTCAGGAAACCCGAACAAATAAATCGTGAGATTCATATGTTCGGGCGCTCTTAAGTATAAAGTGAAAAGACACTAATTAGTAGAAATTGCTCTTCACGAGCTTTTAGTGACAACTCTGAAAAAGTGAAAAAAGACACTAATTAAAATTAAATTTAAATTAAACTCAGTATTCAGCTTTTCTAAATTCGGTAAGTCTGATATGGCAGATATAAATTTAATTAATAAGAACAAAATATATACGAACGATGACGAACTTACGCAGCAATCTACGGACGTAGAAATGCAGACAGAGGAGGAAAGCGATGTAGGAGAAGAGGAAGAATCTGAAAACGAGACTAACACTGAATCTTCAGACACTGAAGTAGAGACAAGTACCGCAGAATATCAGCTTTCACTGTGTAGGAAAGAAATTAATCAGCTCAGAGCTGAATTAAAAAAAAATGCAGGAGATGTACTCCGCACTCCAAAAAAGCATTTTAGAATCCAATAATACGCCAACTCATTCTCACTCTGAGAATAAGCCTCAGCAAAAGAGGAAAATTATTCACTCGTCTGATGACGAGAAAACCTCTGCCAAAAAAGGTCCTTTAACTAATAAAGCAAAAGTAGGTAGTAGCTCACTGGCGCACAGTTCGCAGGAATTACAAAACAACTTCAGCAAAAATTTTCCACCTATTGGAAGCAATTCCAAACAGGCCAAAACCACAACTCAGCCAAAAGAAACTGCAACAACGGTTGAAGAGCCCAAATCGCAGTCTCCTCAAGAAAACAAGGAACCCAAACCGGTTCCCGTCATACTCAGAGAAGCTGACAAATGGTCAGAAATAGCTAGGCAATTTAAAAACCGCGATATTTGCTTCACCCAGGCCAAACGAATAAATTTAGGTATTCAAATCTACCCCAAAACCCCCTCCGACCATAGGAAAATAGTCTCCTTCTTCAAAGAGAGAAAGTATGAGTATCATACTTATTTAATGCGTGAGGAAAAATCACTCAACATCATAATTCGCGGACTGAAGGGTCTAGACCCACAAGAAGTGAAAGAAGATTTGGAGCAGCAAGGCTTCACTCCCTTGGAATGTTTCTACCTTAAAACTAGACACAATCCATCCTCATTAATCAAAATTCTCCTCCCCAGAGACCAAAAAGAAGTTTACAACATAAAGACTATATGTAACCTTGTAGTCACAGTAGAGGCTCAGAAGCCAAGAGGCGGCAGTTCGCAATGCCACAACTGCCAGCAATTCGGCCACGCAGCAAACCGCTGTGGTGCCAAGCCAAAGTGTGTGAAGTGCGATGGCGACCACCACTTCTCACTTTGCAAGAAAACGGCTGAAGAAAAGCCAAAATGCGTTAACTGTGGTGGTGAACACCCAGCCAGTTACAGAGGCTGCCCTAAAAACCCGGACCACAAACGTCCCACTTACGCCCAAAAGCTTTCAGCAAACGCAAAACCTTCGCCGACTCAGGCAAACTCAGGCAAAACTCCAACCCAAAAACCAACCAAAGCTCCAAATATGAACAGTATTCCAAATTCCCCGCAAATGGAGATATTCTTCAGCTCCATGCAGGCACAGTTAAACAACATGATGAAGGACATGATGTCCTCCATGATCCAAGGTATTTTCAATTCAAACAAGTAATGTCCCTCCCTACCCAAGTTTCAATTCTTAGTTGGAATGCAAATTCCATAGCGCCCAAAAAGTACGAATTAAACCAATTCCTACACGACAACACAATCGACATCCTACTTGTTCAGGAAACTTTCCTCAAACCAGGAAAAACGTTCTCCATGACGAATTATAAAATTTATCGAAATGATAGACTTGACAGAAACGGCGGTGGCACAGCTATTCTAATTAAAAATTCCATTCCACACTCTCTAGTCCCCACTCCACGTCTAGATGGAATAGAGGCAACGACCGTTAAAATAGATACCACATCCTTTCAATTTTTCGTAACATCAGCCTACAAACCCCCTAAATTCAAAGATTTTGAACATGATCTTCTGAAACTCTTATCACAAAACGGTCCAGTCTTCCTTGCAGGAGACTTGAATGCTTACCACCGCTCGTGGGGTGATAGAAGCAGCAACAGAGCTGGCTCTAAATTAAAAAACTTCGCTGAAAGCAACAATTTAATCACCCTGGTTCCCAGTGAACCGACTCATTTCGGACTCAGAAGTCAACACGCACTCGACATAGCTATTGTTAAGTTTCAAATCAGAAACACCTCAATCGAGTACAACATTAAGTCGACAAAATCGACAAACTGGCAAGCTTTTCGCGAACAACTCGCACAAAAGGAGCAACTTCCAAAACCGAAGACTTTACCAGAAATCTCTGAAGCCATAGCGGCACTCACCCTAGAGATTGACGAGACAAAAGAGGCCAACTCGCGAACTAAACAAATAAAAAGCCACAACAATTACGAACTTCCTTCCGCTATAAAAAGACTAATCTGTGAGCGAAACCAACTTAGAAAGCGGGCTAATGAAACCGGTGATCCAGCCATACGACGGAGCACTACTCGAATGACGAACAAAATACGACAGAAAATCGACCTCTTCGTCAACCAGCAATGGGGTGACTTCTTAGCTTCACTCGATCCCGGTGAAAACAATTTCTGGAAAACGACAAAATACTTCAAGAAAAAAACTCCCATCATGCCGCCCATACATGGAGCGAATGGCATTAAGTTTGACAAAATAGGGAAAGCGGAAGCTTTCGCAGACTCACTGGAACTCCAGTTCCAAGAAAACCCTTCATCGGACGAAGAAGACAGCGACAGCGAAGACAGTGACGGCAGCTCCGCCAACACTCACGACGAAATTAGATGCAGAGCATCACAATTACTCCAATAAACGCTATTTTCCGACTTCGGAAATACCCAGCGCCATGGAAACTTGCCACAGTAACCATGATCCCCAAACCTCGGCAAAATTTAATCTTCCCCCAAAATTGGCGACCAATCAGCCTCATCCCCTCCATAGCCAAAATTCTAGAGAGTTTAATACTTGTTCGACTCAGAAGTGAAGCTGAGGAAAAGAACATGATCCCGCCCGAACAATTTGGCTTCCAGCCTCATCTGTCCACTGAACTGCAGCTTGCTAGTTTAGTTCAACATCTCAGAGATGGCTTGAACAAACGAGCTTCCACAGGCCTAATAATGTTCGACATCGCTAAAGCTTTCGATAAAGATTGGCATGCCGGACTTATTTACAAATTAGACAAACTCCAACTTTCTCATTCCCTGATTCAGCTCATCGGCTCTTTCCTGAAAAATAGAACCTTCCAAGTAAGAGTAGAGGATCACCTCTCTACGATCAGAAAAGCCGAAGCAGGTGTACCGCAGGGTTCCCCTCTTTCTCCAATGCTGTACACTCTATTCACAGCAGATATACCAAAAACCCGGCGCACAAAAATCTCGCTTTACGCTGACGACACCTGCACATACACAACTTCAAAATCAGCCCGTCTCATCCACAAACGTCTCCAAGATAACATTCAATCTACTCTTAAATATCTTAAAAAATGGAAAATAGCCATCAATGCAAGCAAAACGCAAGCCATTTTCGTTACCAGGAAACAGTTCCAACACCCCCGAAACCTAACCGTGGACGGCGAGACGATCACTTGGCAACCTACAGCCAAGTACCTAGGCCTTACCCTTGACCATAGACATAGATGGCTGCAACACATTCAGGAAAAACGTAGGACCGTATCAGGCGCGTTACAGTCATTATTTCCCATCTTAGCGAGCAATAGACTTAATCACAAAAACAAACTTGCACTCTACAAGCAAGTAATTAGGCCCAACTTACTTTACGGCTCTTTAGCCTACCTAGCTGCCCCAAAATCCACGATAGCAAAATTGCAAGTAGCGCAAAATCTGTCCGTTAGGAGAATTTTTAAAATCCCATGGTACGTTTCAAACAACGACATACATAGAGACCTTAGACTGTGTTATAGCATCATCTTTTCCTCCGTACTCATGCCAAAATTCTCCCTGCTAGCTCGCATTATATTATACAGGGTGTAGTTTCCAACCCGTTCGGCTGAGGTGATGTTTAACAAAATATAATTGTGTTCGAGTTATCCACCATGCATGACTTCAGCTTACCTTTCACAACCATTCCCTTCTTTCCCACCGAACCCTCAAACTCAACTTTTACTCTGACATCATGTTTATTTGCTTAATACCTCTTTATTTGTTTAAATTTCCCGAACGTCTTTATACCTATACTGACGATAATGATTCCGTCCATACGATTATTTAAATTTAATTACGCCTAATCGAGCTCGATTAATCGTTTAGGTCTTTCCTTATTGCGTATTGCCGACCGAATTTTTAAATTGTTTTCTATTTGCGCGCGTTTTCCCTGGTTAAGACTTTCGGTAACTTGAATTCTTTTTTTTTCTTTACAGGCACAATTTTTTTTTATCACAATTTCATAGGTTTATAAGTACTTAATTATTAATCAATCGTGTTAAAATAAATTATCTAAACTATACAAACATACATAATTCCACAATTGTTGCAAACATTTATGACGATAAAAACTTAATACATATAACTCGATACTTAGCGAAAGGTCAATCCCTCGCTTTTTCCGGGCTTTAGTTCGCCTTTTCTGCCGCTGCTTTGCGTCAGCGTCGGCAGAGCTCTCTTTGTTTTCTCTGTGGTGTGTTGCGTTGTGAAATTATTTTAAAATTTTTATTTGCTGTCTTATCCTTCTTTTCTGATTGGACTGCCTATATATATATGCGATGTGTCCTAAAGGACCGCTATTTCGGTACGTGTCGTGCCGCTGCCTCTGATCTCATTATTCCTGATCACTCCGACTTTCCTGTTTCCTTGAATGTCCTACGTAGGAGTTCAAACATCCTTCGCGGCTTCTTATAGGAACAGTGAAAATACACCACAAATACACTTTTTTAAAGTAACTATATTAATTTTTTCTAAATACATTTAACATCCGCAGACAGCACGACTACTCAGCTCAACGACTTTTTCAATTCTAGTGTCTATGCTTCAAATTTTTCTTTGATTTCCCTTAGTTTCGAAAACTGACCTTGGATCATTGGTGAGCACCGGTAACCATTTATTACGAATTTCGGCGCCAACCCTATCTTTCTTACTCTAATTACTCTTCCCGTTGTCTACCTTCGAGAATGTTCTCACCCGTTAGTCATTCTCTTCGATATGCAACGTAAGTCTACCATTCTCCACCAGGCGATCATGTTTCAAAGGCTATCCAATTTTCCTACATTTTCCCGCCTTTTTTCTTTCTTTCTTTTTATCATGCTCCCCTTTTGAAATGATAGGCATGAATGGGATTTCCATACTGGCAATGCCATTACTATTCTCTACGTTTCTGACTGATTTACTATAAAACTACTTTTGGTGCATTCACAATAAATAATAGTGACGCTTGTTTCAATTTTACCACAAATTCTTTGTAAGCCATAAAGTTACTTTCGATTCATACCATTTTTTTTTTAAAATTCTAAAGTATTCTGCGCTCACCACATGCAACAAAACTCTGCATTTGGATAAGAACCTTCAGATTTCCGCGGACAAATGCAGTGTGCAAGTGGTTTGGAGATCTTATACGTAGGCAACCACCCACGCCTTGAGAACACGATTATCCGCCAGATAGCCAGACTTTTCCTGTTTTTTTTTTGTTCTTTGGTCGCGTACCACGTCCTGCTCCTGCAATTCAGGGAAGTCTACCAATTGCAGTGATAATTCCTTTACTTTGTTCTGTTTTCTTCAGGGTCCGCGTGTTGAGTCCTTTAGACTCTCCCACACAGATAATTCTCATAACTCTCGCAATGCTGTGTGACCATCATTGATGGAACTTGGACCGCCGGATATTTTCGCAATTTGGATTTACAATGAGGCGCATTTGAAAACACTGAGGTTATAGGTGAACACATCTAGATCAGCATGCATGGCACAAGTAATTTTGGCAATCACAATGCTCGCCAATATCCGATTCGCATATTACAAGATGTTTTCCGGTATGTTACTGTTTTATATCTTTGGCGTGAAAAATTCCTACTGGTTTGTTGTCCATTGTACCTACTTCATACATGTTATTCCCGATCGCCTTCAAAACGCGAGACCTAATCCATCGCTTACAAAATTTGGCATTGATGTTACGCTTAAATTCACTTAGTACAAAATTCCTTCTAAAAACTTCTTGTCCTGGTAAAAACCTTACATTGCTCTTGCGTTTATTATAAAAACGGGAACTCCTCACATATGCCGCATGTAAGTTGTCTTTAATTTTGTCACGCCATACCGCTAAATTATCTTCTTTATTTAAGATGTGTAACTCATTTTCACCTAGTGATTTAAGTTTGCGCGCTAGCTGATAGTCAGTACCCCTGAGGAACATGTTGTGTCCGAACAGTGCAAAGAAAGGTGTCACTCCAATTGCCGAGTGTATTGATGACCGCAATGCACATTCAATCTCTGGTAAGTACAAATCCCAATCTCTGTGATCGTCCTTTAAATAACATCGAATTGCTGTCAGTATCGATTGATTAACCCGTTCTGCTGCGTTCGATTGTGGGGCATATACGGCTGTTTTCAGGTGCGTTATTTTAAACGCTTCTAACATGTTGCAAAATTCCTTAGATACGAATTGTTTCCCGTTGTCAGAGTGTATTGTTTCTGGTACTCCAAACTTGTAAAACACCTCTTGTGTAAGAAATTCCACGACATTTGTTGTCGTCGCTTCTCGCATCGCTTTAAGCATCGTATATTTTGTGAAGTGATCGAGGACCACAAAGATGTACGCATTTCTTTTTCTTGAACGCGGATATTTACCTAGAAAGTCAATGTATATTTTCTGAAAGGGCCTGTCTGTGACTACTTCATTCCCGATTTTTGGTCTTAAATCTTTAGTCGATGACTTAGACTCTTTACAAGTACGACAATTCTTGATATACTCCCGCACCTGAACTGTCATGCGTGGCCAAAAATAAAACTGACGCAGTCTATACAATGTTTTTGCTACCCCGCCGTGACTTGCTGTTTGTGGTGCATGTGCTTTTTCAATTAACGTAGTTGTTATCGCTTCGGGCACCCACAATTTCCATTTCAATTCTTCTATATCATCCATTCCGCGATCAAACACTGAGCGCTTGAATACTAAGCCATCGTGCACTTGCACATCTGGCAATATTTCTTGATTTTGCTTAACCTGATTAATCAATTCTAAATAATCCGGCGACTCAAATTCTATTGTTTCGAAATCAAATAACTGTTCAGGGCCAGTTTGTATTTGTGCCACCGATCTTGACAGCGTGTCTGCCACAACGTTTTCGGATCCTTTTCTATGTTCTATCTGGAAATCGAATGATTGGAGCTGCAATGACCATCTCGCCAATCTGCCCGTAAGGTCTTTCAACGACATAAGCCATTTCAAGCTGGCATGGTCCGTCACTACGGTGAAAGGCAACAATTCGACATACGGTCTAAATCTCTTTATGGCCAGCACAGCTGCCAAACACTCCTTTTCCGTAACGCTATAATTCTTCTGGCATTTATTCAATTTTTGTGAATAAAACGCCACTGGATATTCGTTCTTTTGGTCATCGATTTGGAATAATACCGCACCTAGCCCTACATCACTCGCGTCACACTGTATATAAAATCTCTTTGCGAAATCTGGGTGTCGTAAAACCGGAGCTGTAACGAGTGCTAGTTTTAGTTTGTTAAATGCTTGAATCGCCTCGGGAGTCATTTTAAACTTGGTGCTTTTTTTAAGGGTATCACTTAAGGGAGCTGCTATGGAAGCGAAGTTGTTTATAAATCTGCGGTACCATCCAGCTGTTCCTAATACGCTTCTAACCTCTCTCGGGGTGCGAGGCACTGGAATACCTTGTATTGCGGATACCTTTTCCGGATCTGTTTTGAGCATACCACCGCCAATCACAAATCCGAGGTATTTTAATTCTTTGTAGCAAAACTTTGATTTCTCCAACCCTATTGTTAAGTTCGCATCTTTTAGACATTTCGCAACTTCAGCCAAAATTTGAAGATGTGTGTCGAAATCCGGAGCAATAATCAATAAGTCGTCTAGATATATAAACACGTTCGTTTTCAGATGGGCAGGTATCACTTTATCCATCAATCTGCAGAGTCTTTGCGCGGCGTTGCACAAACCGAATGGCATGACCTTAAATTGATACAATGGTCTTCCCGGCACTGTAAACGCCGTACAAGCTTTCGAATTTTCATCCAATTCGATTTGCCAAAACGCTGCCTTCAGATCAACACTACTTATGAAGTGTGTATAATCTATACGACTTAGAATGCTATCCATATTTTGCAATGGATATGCGTCCTTTATCGTCACTTCATTTAGTTTTCTCGCATCTAAACAAAACCGATTTTTTCCTGGTTTTCGGACTACAGTGAACCTGTTGCTCCATGGGCTTTGGCTAATTTCAATTACATCTAAATCTATCATTTTATCAATCTCTGCATCGACTATTGCCTGCACAGCTGGAGAAATTGGGAAATACCTTTCTTTTATGGGCTCTGTTCCCTGTTTTAATTCTATTACATGTTTTTCTATTTTAGTTCTCCCTAAACCATGCTTTTCGAATGTCTGAAACTGTTTCAGCACCTCATCTAATTGCTGTCGTTGTGCTTTGCTTAGTTCGTGGCATGTTGGATCTTGGGTTTGTTCAACTTCAACTGACTTGCAATCAGTTTCCTCTACCGATCCTAACACTTCATCTGCTAACTTAAACGCTCTCCAAAAGTCTATGCCAAGGTAAACCTGTTGCTCTAAATACGGGCATAGGTAAAACGTTATAAATTTTTCTTGGTTTTTGTATTCCACAGGGGCTTCAATTTTACCGATAACGCTGCACGGATGTCCTGATGCTGTTTTAACTATTGACCAAAATGGTTTATGTTCTATTCCTATCTCTTCGATTAATTCACGGCACCCTTTTCCTAAAATGCTTACAGTCGCTCCTGTGTCTAATAAACCTTTTATGTTTTTAGCTTTTATTCTGACTTCCGCAAAAGCTCTTGGATCTTTTACCAAGTTCGACCTAACTGACTCAATTACTGCTTTCCTAGTCTCTTTTCGGTTAACGTATCTTTCTCGAGCTTTCCTCACTTTCTTTGACACCTGATTTTCATTAAAAATCCTACTTCTTACTTTAATATAATTATCGACTCTTTCTTGAATAGGCTTTAATCTGTTATTGTTAATTATTTTATTGCAAAAACTAATTCTTTCTAATATATTTTTCTTTAAATTTTTAGCGCTGTTTAGTACTTCTCTTGGTTGATCACACTTCTTTACTGATGCGCGGGATGCGTCTGGATCCGTGGTAGTCGCGCTTTTTCCACGTTCCTTCTCTGGTTTCCCGCCGCACAACTAGAACATTTTGGAGTTATTACATTTGGTAAGCCACATTTGTAGCAAAATATTTTTCTCTCCAACGATTCGCACTCCTTGAAAACGTGACCCTTTTCACGACAATTCCAACACACACACTGCTCATGCTGTTCTTTTTGTTTTTGAATCTCATTCTTTCTTTTTGTGATAACTATTTCATCTACTTTGTCTTCATAGTTTTCGCCTTGATTCTCATTTTGACTCATTACTTCACTTAATTGTTGCTGGTAGCGATTACTGGGCTGTTGATAGTAACGATTATCACGTCTCCGAAAAATTTTTTCGACTTCGTGGCATTCAGCGCGCAGCTCTTCTACCGAAAATACTGCCATTGGGTACACGATTCTGCTGACACTCTCTTTGAGGTTGGTTTTTATAATTTTTATTATCTCGTTCTCTGGCAATGGTGTTTTTAGTTTTGATTTAAGTTTCCAAATGGACTGGAAGAATGCGTCTACAGATTCATTCGGTTGTTGTTTCCGCTCAACCAGATCCCTCATTTTTTCAAACTCGGTTCTATTTGATCGATATTGTCGCTGTAACGCTATCTTCAACGTCGTCCAATTTGGAACGTCATTGGTTCTTATATACAACCAATACCATTCGCGAGACTCTCCAGTTAACATTAAATGAAAGTCTCTCAAGATCTCCAGCCATGAACATCTGTAGTGTAATTGCATATGTTCTATCTGGAAAATGAAATCGTCCACCGACGTGTGGTTCGGATTACCGTCGAACATCAATCCCCACTTGTCAATTCGGACTGCTGGATAGTCATGGTTCTGATTATTTATTTCGAGGTCATTTGGCCTATCTACCCTCATCGATGTTCTACTTGCATTTGTTTGAGCACAACCTAAGTCATGTCTTGGTCGCGCTGGGTTAGCTCTAACATTGCCATTTGGATTATTGAATCCCTCATTCATGCTGCTTCTCATTTGTTTCGGATTCTCAAGCCCGTTCAATGATATTCTTCGCGATACATTGGGGTTATTCTGCTTACCATTAGTCAGCACTCCGTTCTGATTGTGCGTGCTTCCACCATGCCATTGCCTTTGTCGTTCCCGCGAGCCTTCTGTTTGATTCTGCTGCATTATTGCTCGTAATTCACCTTTTAACGATTCCATGCCTGCGCGGATACCTTCTTGAATTCTTCTCTCAATAGTTTCATCTACAACCGTCGAACTCGCTAGACTTGCCATAGATGCGTCTTGTAGTTCTGTCCCTATTGCTAGGTTTTCCAGTGGTTCTGCTATGGTTACTGTTTTGGTTGTTACTTTTGGTACTGCCCCTTGTTTTTCCCTATTCGTCTCTACACTATTTCCCGCTTGTAATTGGCTATTCAGACTACTCTGAGGCTCCTTTAGTATTCTTTGTGCGACGATCAGTGTGTTGGACATATCTCGAAAAAAACTCGGGTCTTGACCTACTTCGTTGTCGGTTTCCTGATTATTTGGCATGTTTCTTATATTTCGGGGGGTGTTGGGCTTTGTAATTTTAATTTGTGGCGATGATCGGTTTAAATCGAAACTGCTATTTCTGTGTATTTGTCTTTTCCTTAAGTTATATCCACCCTTCATTAAACGTTTTGTTTTTTTGTTGTTTACTTGTTGTTTACGCGCTCGTTTACATATATAGACACGGATTGACTTCCGAAATTCGAACAGGTTACGTTGCCGGTTATCATGAAAGAAACGTTCTCAAACTCTATGTTTTCTAACTTTCTTAATTGTGAACAAGCTACAGATTGCTATTGTATATGAACTCACGCTAAGACCCACTTCTCTTCTGTGAATGTCCACTATTTAAAACGGTACTCGTAAATATAATTTGTAAACCCTAACTAAAGTTACGCAACACTAATATCCAAAATTTTCAACAAAAATCTATAGTCGCGACACGCAACATGAACACATGTAACTTATAATAAATCAAATAAAATACGAAATTCAATATAATGTAAAAATGTAATGTTCCTGTAAATTAAACTATATTGTAAAAGAAGATAGAAACAAATAAAAATGAAATACTCCCGTAAAACCGGTCACTCGATTCTTAATTTGTAATTATTTTCAGAAATCAACACAAACTATTTTATACGCACTATGTGTTATCTTTTTCTAATTGATTTTTATTGTTATTCTTTTCTAGGGACTTTTATGTTGTTTGGGGTTTGGTGAACAGAGAATGGTTGCTACTCCGCTGATATTTTATTTGTTTTTGTCATGGATCCTCTGCACGATTTCGTAAAACTATTTTCTTAACCTTATGTATTTTTACTTATACCTATTTTTATCTTTTCTTGCAGGTTATTGTTTCTTTGTGGTGTTTCCCTATTTTTGGGCGGTGCAGACAGTCGACGTCTCTTTGACCCTACTGTGTCTACCGCAAGAGGTACTCTTCGATCTGATGCTTCTCGATTAATTTGCATTATTTACCCAGGCCATCAGATTTCGGACTTTCTACAACAACCTTCCAAATATCACTGTTACGATTGTTAATCCGCAGCATCTCCAATTCTGGTACAATTTAGATTCATCATTTGTTGACTTCTTAAGCTACCACTTTTGGAAACTCTGCGGAGGAAGAATCGCTAACTTATTTTTCGTTTGTTTGTTTTGCAGTTATTTGCTGTTGCTCGCGGTTGTTCATCCACTGTGTATCCTTCGCCCGATGCAATTGGTTTTGGCGGCTCAGTCAATCCAAGCCACCGGGTTGTGGACGCGCCGTGGAGGAAAAACCGCGAAGCTCCATTTTGTTGGGCGCCATTTTGTTATAGCATCATCTTTTCCTCCGTACTCATGCCAAAATTCTCCCTGCTAGCTCGCATTATATTATACAGGGTGTAGTTTCCAACCCGTTCGGCTGAGGTGATGTTTAACAAAATATAATTGTGTTCGAGTTATCCACCATGCATGACTTCAGCTTACCTTTCACAACCATTCCCTTCTTTCCCACCGAACCCTCAAACCCAACTTTTACTCTGACATCATGTTTATTTGCTTAATACCTCTTTATTTGTTTAAATTTCCCGAACGTCTTTATACCTATACTGACGATAATGATTCCGTCCATACGATTATTTAAATTTAATTACGCCTAATCGAGCTCGATTAATCGTTTAGGTCTTTCTTTATTGCGTATTGCCGACCGAATTTTTAAATTGTTTTCTATTTGCGCGCGTTTTCCCTGGTTAAGACTTTCGGTAACTTGAATTCTTTTTTTTTTCTTTACAGGCACAATTTTTTTTTATCACAATTTCATAGGTTTATAAGTACTTAATTATTAATCAATCGTGTTAAAATAAATTATCTAAACTATACAAACATACATAATTCCACAATTGTTGCAAACATTTATGACGATAAAAACTTAATACATATAACTCGATACTTAGCGAAAGGTCAATCCCTCGCTTTTTCCGGGCTTTAGTTCGCCTTTTCTGCCGCTGCTTTGCGTCAGCGTCGGCAGAGCTCTCTTTGTTTTCTCTGTGGTGTGTTGCGTTGTGAAATTATTTTAAAATTTTTATTTGCTGTCTTATCCTTCTTTTCTGATTGGACTGCCTATATATATATGCGATGTGTCCTAAAGGACCGCTATTTCGGTACGTGTCGTGCCGCTGCCTCTGATCTCATTATTCCTGATCACTCCGACTTTCCTGTTTCCTTGAATGTCCTACGTAGGAGTTCAAACATCCTTCGCGGCTTCTTATAGGAACAGTGAAAATACACCACAAATACACTTTTTTAAAGTAACTATATTAATTTTTTCTAAATACATTTAACATCCGCAGACAGCACGACTACTCAGCTCAACGACTTTTTCAATTCTAGTGTCTATGCTTCAAATTTTTCTTTGATTTCCCTTAGTTTCGAAAACTGACCTTGGATCATTGGTGGGCACCGGTAACCATTTATTACGAATTTCGGCGCCAACCCTATCTTTCTTACTCTAATTACTCTTCCCGTTGTCTACCTTCGAGAATGTTCTCACCCGTTAGTCATTCTCTTCGATATGCAACGTAAGTCTACCATTCTCCACCAGGCGATCATGTTTCAAAGGCTATCCAATTTTCCTACATTTTCCCGCCTTTTTTCTTTCTTTCTTTTTATCATGCTCCCCTTTTGAAATGATAGGCATGAATGGGATTTCCATACTGGCAATGCCATTACTATTCTCTACGTTTCTGACTGATTTACTATAAAACTACTTTTGGTGCATTCACAATAAATAATAGTGACGCTTGTTTCAATTTTACCACAAATTCTTTGTAAGCCATAAAGTTACTTTCGATTCATACCATTTTTTTTTTAAAATTCTAAAGTATTCTGCGCTCACCACATGCAACAAAACTCTGCATTTGGATAAGAACCTTCAGATTTCCGCGGACAAATGCAGTGTGCAAGTGGTTTGGAGATCTTATACGTAGGCAACCACCCACGCCTTGAGAACACGATTATCCGCCAGATAGCCAGACTTTTCCTGTTTTTTTTTTGTTCTTTGGTCGCGTACCACGTCCTGCTCCTGCAATTCAGGGAAGTCTACCAATTGCAGTGATAATTCCTTTACTTTGTTCTGTTTTCTTCAGGGTCCGCGTGTTGAGTCCTTTAGACTCTGCCACACAGATAATTCTCATAACTCTCGCAATGCTGTGTGACCATCATTGATGGAACTTGGACCGCCGGATATTTTCGCAATTTGGATTTACAATGAGGCGCATTTGAAAACACTGAGGTTATAGGTGAACACATCTAGATCAGCATGCATGGCACAAGTAATTTTGGCAATCACAATGCTCGCCAATATCCGATTCGCATATTACAAGATGTTTTCCGGTATGTTACTGTTTTATATCTTTGGCGTGAAAAATTCCTACTGGTTTGTTGTCCATTGTACCTACTTCATACATGTTATTCCCGATCGCCTTCAAAACGCGAGACCTAATCCATCGCTTACAAAATTTGGCATTGATGTTACGCTTAAATTCACTTAGTACAAAATTCCTTCTAAAAACTTCTTGTCCTGGTAAAAACCTTACATTGCTCTTGCGTTTATTATAAAAACGGGAACTCCTCACATATGCCGCATGTAAGTTGTCTTTAATTTTGTCACGCCATACCGCTAAATTATCTTCTTTATTTAAGATGTGTAACTCATTTTCACCTAGTGATTTAAGTTTGCGCGCTAGCTGATAGTCAGTACCCCTGAGGAACATGTTGTGTCCGAACAGTGCAAAGAAAGGTGTCACTCCAATTGCCGAGTGTATTGATGACCGCAATGCACATTCAATCTCTGGTAAGTACAAATCCCAATCTCTGTGATCGTCCTTTAAATAACATCGAATTGCTGTCAGTATCGATTGATTAACCCGTTCTGCTGCGTTCGATTGTGGGGCATATACGGCTGTTTTCAGGTGCGTTATTTTAAACGCTTCTAACATGTTGCAAAATTCCTTAGATACGAATTGTTTCCCGTTGTCAGAGTGTATTGTTTCTGGTACTCCAAACTTGTAAAACACCTCTTGTGTAAGAAATTCCACGACATTTGTTGTCGTCGCTTCTCGCATCGCTTTAAGCATCGTATATTTTGTGAAGTGATCGAGGACCACAAAGATGTACGCATTTCTTTTTCTTGAACGCGGATATTTACCTAGAAAGTCAATGTATATTTTCTGAAAGGGCCTGTCTGTGACTACTTCATTCCCGATTTTTGGTCTTAAATCTTTAGTCGATGACTTAGACTCTTTACAAGTACGACAATTCTTGATATACTCCCGCACCTGAACTGTCATGCGTGGCCAAAAATAAAACTGACGCAGTCTATACAATGTTTTTGCTACCCCGCCGTGACTTGCTGTTTGTGGTGCATGTGCTTTTTCAATTAACGTAGTTGTTATCGCTTCGGGCACCCACAATTTCCATTTCAATTCTTCTATATCATCCATTCCGCGATCAAACACTGAGCGCTTGAATACTAAGCCATCGTGCACTTGCACATCTGGCAATATTTCTTGATTTTGCTTAACCTGATTAATCAATTCTAAATAATCCGGCGACTCAAATTCTATTGTTTCGAAATCAAATAACTGTTCAGGGCCAGTTTGTATTTGTGCCACCGATCTTGACAGCGTGTCTGCCACAACGTTTTCGGATCCTTTTCTATGTTCTATCTGGAAATCGAATGATTGGAGCTGCAATGACCATCTCGCCAATCTGCCCGTAAGGTCTTTCAACGACATAAGCCATTTCAAGCTGGCATGGTCCGTCACTACGGTGAAAGGCAACAATTCGACATACGGTCTAAATCTCTTTATGGCCAGCACAGCTGCCAAACACTCCTTTTCCGTAACGCTATAATTCTTCTGGCATTTATTCAATTTTTGTGAATAAAACGCCACTGGATATTCGTTCTTTTGGTCATCGATTTGGAATAATACCGCACCTAGCCCTACATCACTCGCGTCACACTGTATATAAAATCTCTTTGCGAAATCTGGGTGTCGTAAAACCGGAGCTGTAACGAGTGCTAGTTTTAGTTTGTTAAATGCTTGAATCGCCTCGGGAGTCATTTTAAACTTGGTGCTTTTTTTAAGGGTATCACTTAAGGGAGCTGCTATGGAAGCGAAGTTGTTTATAAATCTGCGGTACCATCCAGCTGTTCCTAATACGCTTCTAACCTCTCTCGGGGTGCGAGGCACTGGAATACCTTGTATTGCGGATACCTTTTCCGGATCTGTTTTGAGCATACCACCGCCAATCACAAATCCGAGGTATTTTAATTCTTTGTAGCAAAACTTTGATTTCTCCAACCCTATTGTTAAGTTCGCATCTTTTAGACATTTCGCAACTTCAGCCAAAATTTGAAGATGTGTGTCGAAATCCGGAGCAATAATCAATAAGTCGTCTAGATATATAAACACGTTCGTTTTCAGATGGGCAGGTATCACTTTATCCATCAATCTGCAGAGTCTTTGCGCGGCGTTGCACAAACCGAATGGCATGACCTTAAATTGATACAATGGTCTTCCCGGCACTGTAAACGCCGTACAAGCTTTCGAATTTTCATCCAATTCGATTTGCCAAAACGCTGCCTTCAGATCAACACTACTTATGAAGTGTGTATAATCTATACGACTTAGAATGCTATCCATATTTTGCAATGGATATGCGTCCTTTATCGTCACTTCATTTAGTTTTCTCGCATCTAAACAAAACCGATTTTTTCCTGGTTTTCGGACTACAGTGAACCTGTTGCTCCATGGGCTTTGGCTAATTTCAATTACATCTAAATCTATCATTTTATCAATCTCTGCATCGACTATTGCCTGCACAGCTGGAGAAATTGGGAAATACCTTTCTTTTATGGGCTCTGTTCCCTGTTTTAATTCTATTACATGTTTTTCTATTTTAGTTCTCCCTAAACCATGCTTTTCGAATGTCTGAAACTGTTTCAGCACCTCATCTAATTGCTGTCGTTGTGCTTTGCTTAGTTCGTGGCATGTTGGATCTTGGGTTTGTTCAACTTCAACTGACTTGCAATCAGTTTCCTCTACCGATCCTAACACTTCATCTGCTAACTTAAACGCTCTCCAAAAGTCTATGCCAAGGTAAACCTGTTGCTCTAAATACGGGCATAGGTAAAACGTTATAAATTTTTCTTGGTTTTTGTATTCCACAGGGGCTTCAATTTTACCGATAACGCTGCACGGATGTCCTGATGCTGTTTTAACTATTGACCAAAATGGTTTATGTTCTATTCCTATCTCTTCGATTAATTCACGGCACCCTTTTCCTAAAATGCTTACAGTCGCTCCTGTGTCTAATAAACCTTTTATGTTTTTAGCTTTTATTCTGACTTCCGCAAAAGCTCTTGGATCTTTTACCAAGTTCGACCTAACTGACTCAATTACTGCTTTCCTAGTCTCTTTTCGGTTAACGTATCTTTCTCGAGCTTTCCTCACTTTCTTTGACACCTGATTTTCATTAAAAATCCTACTTCTTACTTTAATATAATTATCGACTCTTTCTTGAATAGGCTTTAATCTGTTATTGTTAATTATTTTATTGCAAAAACTAATTCTTTCTAATATATTTTTCTTTAAATTTTTAGCGCTGTTTAGTACTTCTCTTGGTTGATCACACTTCTTTACTGATGCGCGGGATGCGTCTGGATCCGTGGTAGTCGCGCTTTTTCCACGTTCCTTCTCTGGTTTCCCGCCGCACAACTAGAACATTTTGGAGTTATTACATTTGGTAAGCCACATTTGTAGCAAAATATTTTTCTCTCCAACGATTCGCACTCCTTGAAAACGTGACCCTTTTCACGACAATTCCAACACACACACTGCTCATGCTGTTCTTTTTGTTTTTGAATCTCATTCTTTCTTTTTGTGATAACTATTTCATCTACTTTGTCTTCATAGTTTTCGCCTTGATTCTCATTTTGACTCATTACTTCACTTAATTGTTGCTGGTAGCGATTACTGGGCTGTTGATAGTAACGATTATCACGTCTCCGAAAAATTTTTTCGACTTCGTGGCATTCAGCGCGCAGCTCTTCTACCGAAAATACTGCCATTGGGTACACGATTCTGCTGACACTCTCTTTGAGGTTGGTTTTTATAATTTTTATTATCTCGTTCTCTGGCAATGGTGTTTTTAGTTTTGATTTAAGTTTCCAAATGGACTGGAAGAATGCGTCTACAGATTCATTCGGTTGTTGTTTCCGCTCAACCAGATCCCTCATTTTTTCAAACTCGGTTCTATTTGATCGATATTGTCGCTGTAACGCTATCTTCAACGTCGTCCAATTTGGAACGTCATTGGTTCTTATATACAACCAATACCATTCGCGAGACTCTCCAGTTAACATTAAATGAAAGTCTCTCAAGATCTCCAGCCATGAACATCTGTAGTGTAATTGCATATGTTCTATCTGGAAAATGAAATCGTCCACCGACGTGTGGTTCGGATTACCGTCGAACATCAATCCCCACTTGTCAATTCGGACTGCTGGATAGTCATGGTTCTGATTATTTATTTCGAGGTCATTTGGCCTATCTACCCTCATCGATGTTCTACTTGCATTTGTTTGAGCACAACCTAAGTCATGTCTTGGTCGCGCTGGGTTAGCTCTAACATTGCCATTTGGATTATTGAATCCCTCATTCATGCTGCTTCTCATTTGTTTCGGATTCTCAAGCCCGTTCAATGATATTCTTCGCGATACATTGGGGTTATTCTGCTTACCATTAGTCAGCACTCCGTTCTGATTGTGCGTGCTTCCACCATGCCATTGCCTTTGTCGTTCCCGCGAGCCTTCTGTTTGATTCTGCTGCATTATTGCTCGTAATTCACCTTTTAACGATTCCATGCCTGCGCGGATACCTTCTTGAATTCTTCTCTCAATAGTTTCATCTACAACCGTCGAACTCGCTAGACTTGCCATAGATGCGTCTTGTAGTTCTGTCCCTATTGCTAGGTTTTCCAGTGGTTCTGCTATGGTTACTGTTTTGGTTGTTACTTTTGGTACTGCCCCTTGTTTTTCCCTATTCGTCTCTACACTATTTCCCGCTTGTAATTGGCTATTCAGACTACTCTGAGGCTCCTTTAGTATTCTTTGTGCGACGATCAGTGTGTTGGACATATCTCGAAAAAAACTCGGGTCTTGACCTACTTCGTTGTCGGTTTCCTGATTATTTGGCATGTTTCTTATATTTCGGGGGGTGTTGGGCTTTGTAATTTTAATTTGTGGCGATGATCGGTTTAAATCGAAACTGCTATTTCTGTGTATTTGTCTTTTCCTTAAGTTATATCCACCCTTCATTAAACGTTTTGTTTTTTTGTTGTTTACTTGTTGTTTACGCGCTCGTTTACATATATAGACACGGATTGACTTCCGAAATTCGAACAGGTTACGTTGCCGGTTATCATGAAAGAAACGTTCTCAAACTCTATGTTTTCTAACTTTCTTAATTGTGAACAAGCTACAGATTGCTATTGTATATGAACTCACGCTAAGACCCACTTCTCTTCTGTGAATGTCCACTATTTAAAACGGTACTCGTAAATATAATTTGTAAACCCTAACTAAAGTTACGCAACACTAATATCCAAAATTTTCAACAAAAATCTATAGTCGCGACACGCAACATGAACACATGTAACTTATAATAAATCAAATAAAATACGAAATTCAATATAATGTAAAAATGTAATGTTCCTGTAAATTAAACTATATTGTAAAAGAAGATAGAAACAAATAAAAATGAAATACTCCCGTAAAACCGGTCACTCGATTCTTAATTTGTAATTATTTTCAGAAATCAACACAAACTATTTTATACGCACTATGTGTTATCTTTTTCTAATTGATTTTTATTGTTATTCTTTTCTAGGGACTTTTATGTTGTTTGGGGTTTGGTGAACAGAGAATGGTTGCTACTCCGCTGATATTTTATTTGTTTTTGTCATGGATCCTCTGCACGATTTCGTAAAACTATTTTCTTAACCTTATGTATTTTTACTTATACCTATTTTTATCTTTTCTTGCAGGTTATTGTTTCTTTGTGGTGTTTCCCTATTTTTGGGCGGTGCAGACAGTCGACGTCTCTTTGACCCTACTGTGTCTACCGCAAGAGGTACTCTTCGATCTGATGCTTCTCGATTAATTTGCATTATTTACCCAGGCCATCAGATTTCGGACTTTCTACAACAACCTTCCAAATATCACTGTTACGATTGTTAATCCGCAGCATCTCCAATTCTGGTACAATTTTTACGATTTTCTAAACAGTTAATGAAGCCTTACCCGTATTCGCTCCAGCAACCAGACGATCAGAAGCGATTCAATTATGTGCTCTCCAAAAGCAGGAGAGTAGTGGAAAATGCTTTTGGTCATCTGAAGGCGCGGTTCCGCCGAATCGGGAAAGGCATCGATAACAATATTGATAACGCCGCCATTATTATCAAAGTCTGTTGTCTACTACATAATTTCCTAAATGAGCGGAATGACTACCTCAACCAGAAATGGATTGCAACTCAACAGAGTGCTGATGAAGGCCGTCATAATCCTGAAGAAGAAACTATTATTGGGGACAACGATTCACAATCACAAGAAATAAGAAGAGCTATTACTTCATTTTTGGGTAATTTATTATTTTATTTATTTGTTTTGTTTAAAAATTCCAATATAGCTACTTTTATTTCATGGTTTTCCTCCACGCTTTTTTTTAACAATTCATTTCTTTCCAATTCCAAAGTATACATCTTTTCTTCATATGCCTTTACTTCTTCTTCATCTTTTTTTATCTCTTTCAAAATTTTTGTTATGTCTTCGTTGCATTTGTCAACCTTTTTCAATATGTTGTATTGAATACTTTTCCTTTTAGGTTTGCATGCTGACGTTGATGCTGTCGACTCTAATGGCGATTCTGGCGACTCTAACGGAGGTGATATTGGTGCGATTGGTTCCGACAATGACTCTGACTGCGTCGGTGATGTTATTGTTGATGTTGGCATTAGTGCTGATGATGGTGTCGAAGACGTCGATGGCGTAAATACATTTTCTATGTTCGAGATATTGGAGAGTTTTTTGTAATTATTATTTTATATAAATAAAATTTTGGGTATACATACCATCTAGGCTACTATCAACACAGAAGTTGTTAATAGTGTGACCTCCTATAATCGCAGGTTTTTTTTTGTAGAGTTCCCAGGAGCTGGGCGAACCACCAGAATCTCCAACAGCTGCTTTTTCTTTTCTGGAAAGAGTACGTAGAAAATTATTATGTAATTAATATTACATTAATCACGTATGTATGTATATTATACCTGTATTTGGCCGACAAGTTCTGGAGTTTAATTTTTACCTCCTCGGCAGTGACGTTGATGCCGTACTCCATCATGTTTTCCGCAATTTCTTTATAGACATGGCTATTGCGCCTTGCCCCTCGCAGCTGGTCAATTTTGTCGGACCAGTTTTCCATTAAGAGCGCAACAGCCATTTCGCTCCACAGATTCCTTTTTTTGTATGTTCTCTTCATTTTTTTAAAAAACAGTTCAATCACTGCGACGGTTGTATTTATTTGTCAAACGTACTCAGTGCTGCCAGATCAATAACAATTTATTATACAAATCTATTACAAAACCATGGTTGTTTTCCATTTTGAGTCAATTTCGAACTCAATTTCGTTGAAATTGCTTTGCCAACGCAATTTCATTTGACATATTTTTGTATGGCGAAATTGTATAAAAATTCACAATTTCAGCCGAAATTGAGCTACGCAACGAAATTGCCTAATTTCGGTCTAGTGCGAACATAGTATTATTCCAAATAAATTAATAAAATTATCTTCGGAAATTAAATTCGCGTCCTGAATTTTTTCGCGTCGGAAATTTTCAGCAGCCAAATATTCTACTACAGAAAACTGTCCAATTTCAATTAGAATTTTTAAATTTAAAATTCCAAGTTGTGAAAATTCGCCCAGGTAAGTCTGGTTATCAACTTAAAAAAAAAATAAATATTAAAACTCATAAAATAAAAATGAACAACAACTATTACTCAAAGCTGGGTGACAATTTTGACGACATTAGGTCGCCGGAATTTTCGGACGGTCCAGACGATGACCAGGACACCACTCCATTCGGCTTAGATCTTGCTCATTATAAGAAAGAGAACGACTTCCTAAAAACCCAGATTAAAGCCCTTTTAGAGGCCTCGCGATCTCAGAACGATACCATTAGGAAATTGCAATCGAGCATAGACGACTTAAAAGAGTTACTGAAGCAACAGCAAAAGACCCAGCTTCCGGTTCAGAAAAGAACCAAGTCTCCCACTATCTCGGACGACGAAGCAGCCGGCCCAACCAAGAAGATTATCGTTCCCTCTACCACCCAATCCGAACCCCAAACCTCCACTCCCGCACCACCCACCATCAAAGAGGTACTTTCGGCTATGGCCACCGATTTTCCAACTCTTGGCTCCAAGCCATCCAAATCCAAACAAACCCACACTGCTCCGGCCAGCACTTCTGCCACCGCTTCGGCACCTACTTCGGCCACAGCCCCGGCCTCCAGTTCGGCCACCCAGGCGCCTTCTATTGACGCAACGGAAAAGGCGGTTCCAATTATCCTTCGAGAACCCCAAAAGTGGTCTGAGGTCGCAAGACTACTCAACCACCACTCCATTAAGTTCACACAGGCAAAAAGAGTCTTTCTCGGGATTCAAATTATCCCAGCCAGCCCAACTGACCACCGAAATATTATTAAATTCTTCAAGGAAAGAAAGTTTCAGTACCACACGTACTTGATGAGAGAGGAGAAATCCCTCAACATCATCCTTCGCGGGCTAAAAGGCCTCAGCCCAGAAGAAGTAAAGTCCGACCTCGAGTCGCAAGGCTTTAACCCATCCGAATGTTTTTATTTAAAAACAAAGAACAATCCGTCCAGCCTTATAAAAGTACTTCTCCCAAGAAGCGAGGCTCATATTTATAACATAAAGTCCGTCTGTAATCTGGTAGTTACGGTGGAGGCTCAGAATCGAAAGCTGGCAGCGCTCAGTGCCACAACTGCCAGCAATTCGGGCACGCCGCAAATCGCTGTGGCGCCAACCCAAAATGTGTGAAATGTGATGGAAATCACCATTTCACACAATGCCAAAAAACGGCTACTGAAAAGCCGAAATGTGTGAACTGCGGTGGCGAGCACCCTGCAAGCTACAGAGGTTGTCCGCGAAACCCAGACAACAAACGTCCGACTTTTGCGCAAAAACTTGCGCAAGCTACAACCCCTTCTACCCAACCCAAAACACCCACACCCACCCCCACACCCACCCCCACACCCACCCCCACGCCCACCCCCACACCACCCAAGTCCACCCAGACGCCATCAATACCCTCGCGATCACCACTACCACAAACTTCTGACCCCAACATCAAACAGATGGAACATTTCTTTACGAATATGCAGGCACAGTTCTCGTTCATGATGAAGGAGATGATGTCTACGATGATCCAGGGTATGTTCATTTCAAATAAGTAATGTAATTTCTAGGCCACCTTTCCATTCTTAGTTGGAACGCCGATTCCATTGCCCCCAAAAAATATGAACTTAACCAATTTTTGTACGACAATACAATTGACATCCTACTAGTTCAGGAAACCTGGCTAAAACCAGGAAAGCAATTCCAGCTAGCGAACTATCGCACTTACAGAAACGACAGACTAAACAGAAACGGCGGAGGCACGGCAATACTAATCAAAAACACTATTTCACATGTTCAAGTTCCATCCCCAAGCTTGCAAGGCCTAGAAGCAACAATCGTCCAAATAACCGCGCGATCAAGCCCTTTTTTCGCTATATCAGCATACAAACCTCCTACTTTCAACGATTTTGAACGAGACATGACTGCTCTTTGCTCATTAAATGGGCCGACCTTCCTCGCTGGCGACCTTAATGCCTACTACCGACTCTGGGGAGACAGAAACAGTAATAACGCGGGGAGAAAACTGCATGACTTCATTTTAAACAATAGTCTGAATGTCCTTATACCAAACGAACCGACGCACTTCGGTCCAAGACACCCTCACATCTTGGACATAGCAATAACGAAAGACTTCGAGTACAGCGTCTCCTTCAGCGTGATCGACGACCTGGGCTCCGATCATAAACCCGTCCTTTTTCAAATTCACGATTCTTTTACCGACCCCCCACCTAAGCTATCCGTCCGTACGAATTGGTGCGCGTTCCGCAACGCGCTGTCTCCAGAAGAGCCCATTCCGCTCCCAAGATCGCTGCCAGACATAGAATCCGCAATAGAATCCGTAACCTCCAAAGTCAAAAATGCAATAGCCCAGAACTCGCGCACGAAGACCATACAACAGCATAACCGATACGACTTGCCAGACGACATTAAGAACATTATTAGGAAACGAAACAGGGTAAGAAAACGCGCTAGGGAGACTGCTGACCCAGCTCTTAGACTTCAGGCTAACAGACTAACTAACAGAATCAAAAGAGACGTGGACGACTTCGTTAATAGCAAATGGGGCGATTTTCTGAATTCGTTAGAGCCGGGCGAAACCTCTTTCTGGAAAACGACCAAACACTTCACAAAGAGGAGAAGGCATTTTCCGCCCATCCACGGACCAAATGGCGTCAAATACGATTCAGAAGGTAAAGCCGAAGCTTTCGCGGACTGCCTAGAACGACAATTTAGGGAAAACGATACTGACGAAGACGACAGCGACGAAGAAGACCCAGACGACCCTCGTCCTACGAGCAACGAAGTCAGACGCGCGGCCAAACACATTTTGCGTGACATCAACGTACAGACTCACATCCGCCCCACCGACCTAGAGGAGGTTAAGAGCCAAATTTCGCGACTCAAAGTTAAAAAAGCGCCTGGACACGACAGAATTTCAAACATTTCAATTAAAAACCTCCCAGACAACATACTCGAAGACCTGACAAAAATCTACAATGCTATTTTCCACCTTCGGAAATATCCCGCTTCATGGAAAAAAGCCGTAGTTATTATGATTCCAAAACCACACCAAAATCCGACTTTTCCGCAAAACTGGAGGCCAATTAGCCTCATTCCTTCCTTAGCGAAAATCCTGGAAAATCTACTACTCGCTAGAGTGAGAGCGATAGCAGAAGAGAAAGAAGTCCTGCCCAAAGAACAATTTGACTTTCAGCCACAACTTTCGACTGAACTACAACTAGCGCGTGTTGTTCAGCATATAAGAGATGGCCTCAACAGAATTTCTTCCACTGGGCTGATTATGTTCGACATCTCCAAAGCCTTCGACAAGGTTTGGCATGCCGGCTTAATCATAAAATTACGTGACTTCAACTTCCCCATCTCACTCATCCAATTAATAGGATCCTTTCTCCATAAAAGAACTTTTATGGTAAAGGTTGAAGACCATCTCTCTTCCATCAGAAGAGCCGAGGCAGGTGTCCCACAGGGCTCTCCGCTTTCTCCTCTTTTAAACTCCTTATACACGGCTGACATCCCTAGAACGGTAAAAACCCACATTTCGCTATACGCAGACGACACCTGCATTTATTCTACCTCCAATTCAGCAAATTTTATTTGCAATAATCTTCAAAGGGAATAAATATCACCATGAGATACTTCAAAAGGTGGAAAATAGCACTAAACGCGAACAAAACTCAGGCGCTTTTTGTCTCCCGTAAAAGGCAACAGAACCCACGTTGCCTCAGAGTCAATGGACAAGCAATTCCGTGGCAGCAGAATGCAGTTTATCTAGGGGTCACCTTTGACCACAGACACACTTGGACAGACCATGTTCGGAAAAAACGACAACAATGCGCTGGAAACATACAATCCCTCTATCCTATTTTGAACAACAATAGACTAAATCATAAAAATAAACTTCTTATTTACAAACAAATCATTAGACCAAGCCTACTTTATGGCAGCTTATGTTTTCAGGCGGCTTCTGATACAGCCATCTCAAAACTGCAAATAGCACAAAATTTAACGATTAGAAAAATTTTTAAAATTCCATGGTATGTTTCCAACGCGGACATACACAGAGACTTGAACCTAGAGACGGTCAAGAGTTACATAAAAGACAAGGCTCTTAAACTGTTCGACAAAATAGACCACATCCCCAACGTTTCGCTGAACAGACTACGAAACCCCACACAAATAAGACGGAACATCTACCCATCGATTAGGGACTCAGTACGCTTATAAAATAAAACCAAAAATATAAATTAATCAAATGATAAATTTACACTAACCATACGCCATATCAGGGCGAATTTTCATAAGGGAGTAAAAGTGCCCTCCGCACTAGCTCCGAGGTAACTTATGTTCTATGATGATGCGCCGTCCATACCACTACGAACTTCCCACCGACATAAAAAGACAAATTCGCGCGCGCAACAGACTCCGAAAACGAGCCAACGAAACAGGAGATCCAGCACTCCGTCGTATAACAAACAGAATGACTAATAAAATCAGACAGAACATAAACACTGTAACGAACAACAGATGGAGCGATTTTCTTTCATCACTGGAACCGGGAGAAAAGTCTTTCTGGAGCATCACAAGGCATTTTAGAAAAAAGCACTCCACCATGCCCCCCATCCATGGAGAAAATGGAATAAAATACGACAAAGCTGGTAAAGCGGAAGCTTTTGCAGACTCGTTGGAACTTCAGTTCACTGAAAACCACTCCTCCGATGAAGACGACAGCGACAGCGACAACAACGACGATGACGCCATACCACAAAACAACGAAATAAGACAAAGGGCCGCACATAACCTTCGTTTGGAAAACTCCGTTTTTCAAACACACGTCACAGACATTGACGAAGTTAAGCTTCTGATAGGAAAATTAAAAAATCGTAAAGCACCTGGACATGACCAAATATCAAATCTCTGTCTAAAAAATCTACCCGACAACATGCTAACAAGTATCGTAGGCGTTATAAATGCTATTTTCCGTTTGCGGAAATACCCTTCTCTGTGGAAACTCGCCACAATCACTATGATCCCAAAACCCCACCAAAATCTATCCTTTTCCCAAAATTGGCGACCAATCAGCCTTCTTCCAGCCATCGCAAAAATCTCAGAAAATATCATTCTCAGCCGCCTGAGAAAGGAAGCTGAAGACAAAAGAATTATACCTCACGAACAATTCGGTTTTTAACCCCACCTTTCCACAGAACTACAGCTTTCGCGCCTAGTGCAGCACATTAGAAACGGTTTAAATAAAAGAGCGTCCACAGGAATGATAATGTTCGACGTAGCGAAGGCATTCGACGAAGTCTGGCATGCAGGACTTATTTTCAAACTCGACAGTTTCCAAATTTCACTACCACTAGTACAGCTCATTGGCTCTTTTCTTCGGAATAGAAAATTCCAAGTTAAAATCGACGACCACCTCTCACCATCAGAACAGTCGAAGCTGGTGTACCCCAAGGTTCGCCCTTATCCCCTCTACTCTACACATTATTCACAGCAGACATTCCAAAAACGCTCAGCACTAAAATATCTCTATACGCAGACGACACTTGCATCTACGCAACTTCCAAGTCGGCATCCTTGGTCACAAGAAGCCTTCAAAAACACATAAATCAAACAGTAAAATATTTCAGCAAATGGAAAATAGCAATAAACGCAAGAAAAACCCAAGCGATTTTCATTACAAGAAAACGCCCACAACACCCCCAAACTTTACGAGTAAAGAACGAAGAAGTCGCCTGGCAACCTACCGCAAAATATTTAGGACTAACTCTTGACAGCAGACATAAATGGCTACAACACATACATGATAAACGACAAAATACAAACAAAACCATCCACTCACTATATCCACTCCTACGCGACAATAAACTAAACCATAAAAATAAATTGTTTATATACAAGCAAATCATTAGGCCAAATCTTCTATACGCCTGCGTAGCTCTAGCGGCAGCACCCAAATCCACAATACAAAAATTACAAATTGCTCAAAATTTAGCAATCCGTAAAATTTTCAAGATTCCCTGGTATGTTTCAAATGCCGATATACATAAAGATCTAAACCTGGAAACAGTTAAAATTTATATAAGAGACAGAGCTCTCAAAATCTTTGAAAAAATTGACGAATCTTCCAACACAACATTAAATATCCTTAAGACCCAACCCTCCACCAGAAAACTAACTTACCCCACACTAAAAGACTCCACACGCTGACGAATTTACAAAATATTCATTTCACTTTTATTTAACCTAATTCTATTACCAGACTAGTCGTCTTCACACGACTAGCAGCGAAAAGGGAGTAAAAGTGCAAATTGGCACTAACTCCAAGTCAACCAAAGTTCTAGGCGCCGTCCAGGAGGCGATGGCGCGGTTCAAAACGGCTTTAGCGGACGGCGCTGATAGCCACGGTAGGCCATTCCTCGATGGCATTTATGCACAGCTCGGCTGCATCGAGGAATTCTACGACGACATGCCTGGCTCTGATCCTCCGCTCCCAGGAGAATCAGAAGACGACGAGATGACAGTTGATAGCGAAGTTGCTGACGCCACTGCTGACGCCTCTGCCGCTGCTGACGCCACCGCTGCTGCTGACGCCTCTGCTGCCACCGCCGCTACTGCTGCTACCGCTGCTACTGCTGTCACCAACACTTGCAGCAAGCGCAAGCCTGAGCCGGTAAGTGTAAGCGCGGGTGCTCCGCCGCCGAAGATTCCTTCTATTAAGGAGATATTCCCTTCCCTCCCTCCTAACGCAGCCCGTCCTTCTTCAACTGCTAAAGCAGTTCCCCAGTTGAGCATCTTCCTCACTGCTCACCGCATGGCCGCTTCCACTGCCAAACAGCCGTCAGTCGTGGGCAATCAGCCCAAGAAGACTTATCTTCCGCCCATTTACTGTTTCGACGCAAATGGACCGCGTACAAGATACGCAATATTAACATGTCTAGATCAGTGATCTCCACTGAATCTAAAATTGGCTTTTGTTTGACCAAGGATTGGTTGAAAGCGCAGAAATGCCAACTCAATTCCTTCACTTTGAAGGAAGATCGAAAGTCGCTCTTGCTTCTCAAGGGCGTACACCACAGCTACGAGCCTAACGATGTTAAGGTTACCTTGGAGGATCTTAACTTCCAAATCGTAAAGGTATCGCTTTTTAAATCCAAGGTTTCCTCTCGGCAGAGCAATTTCCTTGTTGAAGTCAACAAGGATTGCGACATTTCTGCTGTCTTCAGCTGCACGCTGCTCCTGAACCAGAAGGTTATTTGGGAGAAACTACGTCCCAGCGGCGTAACGCAGTGCAGAAATTGTCAAAATTTCGGCCATATCGCCACAAATTGCGGCATGAATTTTCGCTGCATTAAATGCAGCCAGCAGCACGCTCCAGGCCAATGCCAACGAACCGTCGTTGATAAGCCTGACGGCAAAGTCTTCTGCGTGAACTGCAAGCAGGAAGGCCATCCTGCCAATTTCCGCGGCTGCCCCGTCTACAAGAAGGTGGCAGATTCCCGCAAAAACGCCGGTGCCAAATCCCAACAGCAGCAGAAATTTGCTCTTGAGTCAGCTAAACGCGCCGCCAAGAGCACTATTTCTTACGGCCAAGCCGCTGCTTCGAGTATAAAAACTCAAAAATCTTCCCCGAAGGTTTCTGCCAAGGCTTCCCCAAGGCCACTCCCCGACCAAACCCCCCTCCCCGTCCCTCCCATGATAACGCTTTTAATTTATTTTCAGATGCCGAGCGATTACTAGGAAGTGATCTGCTGACATTGCTGGAGAAAGCACGAAAGATTGTTCCTGCAGGCTATGCGAAGCTGCAGGACAAAGAAAAGTTTATGGTTTTGGGGAAGTTTATATTTGAACTATGTTTAAATTAAGCAGCCTCAAAACCATTTCCTACAACGTCAATTCTGTGTTGACTCTGCACAGAAGAGCGTTGCTCGATATCTTTGCTAAACAATATAAATAAAAAATATTCTTCTTTTGCAGGAAACCAACTTGACGAGTAGGAATCGTTTGGAAGTGGCTGGCTACACAGTCTTCCAAACGCCGAAAGCTGAACGATACAGAGGCACCACGATCTTATTGAAAAATCTGCTCCAGGGCAAGCAGTTGTACATCACAACATTGAAGACATCAGACGCCACAGCAGCAGTAATCCAGCTAACTAATGGTGAGACATTGTGAATTATTTCAATTTATTTCAGGTGTAACAGCAGAGGAGAAGATATTTCTCACGACCTGTCCATGGTTTCAGGAAAGGTCACTCCACCCTTCACCCCCTATTTCATCTACACAATGAAGTCACCATTGCACTTAACAAAAAAGAGTGCACTCTCGCCTGTCTTTTAGGTTTACAAAAAAAACCTTCGATAGCGTTTGGATTGACGCCCTTATCTTCAAATTGTCGAATTTGAATTTTAACAAACACCTTGCAATATTCAAGTTAAATATTGCGGCGGGTGTACCGCAAGGTTCGAAGTTAGGCCCTGTCCTCTTCAATATTTTCACCACCGATCAGCCGCAGATTTTACCCCGCACATCCACCTTGCTCTACGCAGATGACTCCATCTCGTTCGCTTCTTCTTCATCTCCATAAGTTGCAGCACGCATCCTTGTTCAGGACGTTCACGCGCTTTGGGACTGCTACCACCAGTGGCGTCTCAAAGTAAACTGTGCCAAAACAGAGCTAATCTGTTTCCGCCCCCCTCAACTGCGCTCAAATTAAGGCGTTGCTTCGCCTCACGGTGTAGGGGCGTCGAGCTTCCAATGCCTGATGGCAGCGTCTTAACGACAAAAGAACAGTGTAAGTACCTTGGGGTACTTTTCTCTGAACGTTTCAAATTTAAAGCGCACGTTCTAAAGGTTCTCCAGAGAGCAAGCTTCGCTCTTCATCTGGTTAACACGCTTTTAAGACGGCAATGTGGTCTCAACATGGCAACCAAGTTGCTCATTTATAAGCCGCTCATCAGGCCCGTAATTTCTTATGCCTTTCCAGTTTGGTTTAGCATCAAACCCACAGCGATGAAGAGGCTCGCGCTGTTCGAGAGAAAGGTTTTCCGCTCCTGCACGGGTCTTTGGAGACGACTTGATAGTATGAAGTTCTATCTCATTGCTCAGCTCTACGACGCTGCCAACATCCCTCCCATCGATGAATTTCTCCTCAACATCGTCAGACAATTTTTGTGGAATATCGAGTTCCACGAGGAAGAAGACATCCGCTCGTTACTTCTGCATCTTCCTGCTTCGAGGTATCTGTTCCTGAGCTCGCTCCTGCATCCAGGCATCGACGCGAGTTTCTACTACAAAGATGTTTATCGCCACTATTGTGGGTAGAGCGGCTTCTGCCGCTATTCATCGCTGATGCAATTTACTTTCAATGTCTTGATATCTCTAATTTTTGTAATTTTCATTGTCTGCCGTCTTGTCTGACGTCTTGTCTGCCGTCTTATCTGCCTTCTTGTGCGCCGTCTTGTCTACTGTTGTATGACGTCTTGTGTGCCGTCTTGTATGCCGTCTTGTCTGGCGTCTTGTATGCCGTCTTGTATGCCGTCTTGTCGCCCGTCTTGTTTGCTGTCTTACCTGAGGTTTTGTCTGCCGTCTTGTCGCCATAACGTAGATTTCAAGGGTTACATGCTGATACGCCAAAATAGATTAGATAGGTCGGGTGGTGGCACGGGAAGTAGCAGTACTTATTTTTGTTCCATGCTATTTGGATGGCGCAACATTCCAGTGAAGCTGTTTTAATTCTGATTCTTCCAAATTTAATATTTTCCTTGATGCATATAGATGACAAATCTAAAGTTAGAAGCTAGTATTTCAAAGTTAACAGACTGTATAATAAAATCATCCACACCCAAAATGACAAAAGAAAGTTTTCTGCCCACCTCCTACGATGAAGCAGAACATGCATCAAAAATCACGAAAACCATCCCAAATTCCCCCAACCAACAACCTACACCACAAAAAACGCCGCCGCATCTTCCGGTCAAACTCAAATAGCAACTCCAATTAATAAAATTTTCCCAAAATTAGGAGAAAATCCACTTTCAAAAAAAGGTCTAAACGCCCCTCTGACCACCGATTCAAACACATTGGACACTCCCTCTGCTCAGCCTTCCGAGCCAAAGCCAGTCCCAATCATCCTGCAAGAAGCAGATAAATGGTCTGAAGTAGTCAGACTATTAAATCATAATAGCATCGGCTTCACGCAAGCCAAAAGAATCCATCTAGGCATTCAAATTTCCCCCGAAACACCAAATGATCACAGGAAAATTATAACACTTTTCAAGAGCGCAAGTATCAATACCATACTTATCTCCTCAGGGAAGAAAAATCTCTAAATATAATTATCCGTGGACTAAAACGCCTCAATCCTGAAGAGGTCAAGGCAGATTTAGAAAATCAACGCTTCACGCCACTAGAATGTTTTTATCTAAAAACAAAAATAACTCCTCCTCCCTCATTAAAATTCTTCTTCCCAGAAAACAGAAGACTTGACAGAAACGGCGATGGCACAGCTATTCTAATTAAAAATGCCATTCGACACTCTCTAGTCCCCACTCCACCTCTAGATGGAATAGAGGCAAAGACTCTTAAAATAGATACTTCATCCTTTGAATTTTTCGTCACTTCAGCCTAAAAACCCCCAAATTCAAAGATTTTGAACACGATCTGCTTAAACTCGGTCCAGTCTTCCATGCAGGAGACTTGAATGCTTACCACCGCTCGTGGGGTGATAGAAGCAGCAACAGAGCTGGCTCCAAACTTAAAAATTTCGCTGAAAGCACTAATTTAATCACCCTGGTTCCCAGTGAACCGACTCATGTGGGACTCAGAAGTCAACATGCACTAGACATAGTTATTGTTAAGAGTTAAACTCAACACATTAGCATAGATGTCATTGACGAACTCAGCTCTGATCATAACCCAGTACTGTTTCAAATCAGAAACACCTCAATCGAGCACAACACAAAGTCGACAAACTGGCAAGCTTTTCGCAAACAACTCGCACAAAAAGCGCAACTCAAAAAATTGAAGACTTTATCAGAAATCTCTGAAGCCATAACGGCATTCACCGTAGAGATAGACGACACAAAAGAGGCAAACTTGCGAACCAAACTAATTAAAAGCCACAATAAGTACAAATTTCCTTCCGCTATTAAAAGACAAATTCGTGAAGGAAACAAACTCTGAAAGCGTGCGCCAATGACGAATGGCGACGAATTCCATTGCACGTACAAGAACGAACTTTGAAGCTCATGCTAATCTCGTACTATTCGAAATATGTTCGCTTAAAAACTCTAAAATTGGGGAAAAGTTTTTTTTACAACAACGTGGTGAGATTCATGTGGTGTTGGAGGACAGCGTGTGGATTTCTGCGCTAATCCACAAATTAACGCTACTGAACTTCGATCGACACCTGGTCAAACTGCTGCACAACGTCCTTACGGGCAGGAAGTTTTTTGTACGAGTTTTGGATTGCTCTTCCAGCATTCGGAAAAGTGCGGCAGGAGTCGCTCAAGGCTCCAAGCTGGGCCCGGTGCTCTTCAACATCTTTACGTCTGGCCAACCGCCCAATCCGCCGCGCACGACCACTCTACTCTTCGCCGACGACTCCATTTCCTACACATCATCCTAGTCGCCTGAGATGGCGTCCTGCCGCCTTGGCGAACACATCAACAATCTCTGCAGCTACTACCACAAATGGGATCTACGTATCAACAGAGGGAAGTCCGAGCTTATCTGCTTTCGCACACCATCAACATCCGTCAAATCTCGACGTAGCTTCGCCGCAAGATGCTGGGACGCTACCATAACACTTCCAGATGGCAGTGTTTTATCGCCAAAAGAGAGCTGCAAGTACCTTGGAGTACTTTTCACTGAGCGCTTCAAGTTTAGAGCTCATGTTCTCCAAGTACTTCAAAAGGCTAATTTCGCGCTGCACCTCGTGAACCCGTTGCTGAGGAGGCAATGCGGGCTGAGCACGAAAACGAAGCTCCTTGTATACAAGCAGCTCATCAGACCGATAATCACCTATGGATTTCCCACTTGGTTCACCATCAACCCCACCACCATGAAGCGGCTCACCGTGTTCGAGCGAAAGGTTCTCCGATCGTGCACTGCTCTCTAGAGACGTCCAAACACCATCAAAAACTACCCCAACACGGTTTTGTACGAAGCAGCAGCGATTCCAGCCATCGACGACTACCTCATCAATCTCGCCAAAAGATTTCTTCGCAATACGGAAAACCACGAGGAAGAAGACATCAGACAGCTCCTGCAACAATCATCAGATTCAGCTTTAAAATACCTCCGCTGGATGCTGCATCCAGGCGTCGACGCTAACTTTTACATTAAAGCCGAAAACTCTTATTACCGCGGATAGAGGGGTTTTATTTTTATTTCAATGTTTAAACTCAATTAATTTCATTCTTTTGTACATATTAGCTTTACAATATTTATGTATCTTTGTTTTAGTTGGCCCCTGTGTTTGTGCCGCTTATTAATAATGTTATCTAATTTTAAGACTATTTGTAATCAGAATTGTATATAACAAATTTTCGTAATAATAAAGTTTAATCGTTAATCGTTGTGTTGGAGGAGGGGATAGGGAGATAGAAGAGAGTCTTTGAAGTGCTCGTTTGTTAATCATATGGTGTATAAGAAATATTTGAAAATAACACAAAATTAGTGAGAAGACACTCAGAATTATAAGCTACAAGCTCAAAAAGAAGTGAAATACATACCTTTGTGGCAGGACACTATTAAATATTTTATAAAATGAATAATGATAATGAACAACTGAGTGGCATCGCGTCAAATCGATTCAGCATACTAGATGACAATTCGGACGAGAATTATGATGACAAAAAATTAAAGTATGAAACAGGCGTGCATTATACAATTAAACGCAAGCATAGAGAACAAACAAAATTTAAAATGGAGCAGCTGCTCATACAAAACGAAGAGCTCATCAAGCAGAATAGTCAACTCACTGAGCATTGTAGCAAAATGGAGGCAGAAATCGGAAAAGAAGAAGTAGAACAATCAACTGCAGTAGAAAAAGAACAATCAACTGCAGTAGAACAAAAACAATCAACTGTAGAAGAAGCAGAAAATGAGGACAATATGGACATCCCGAATGATGAAGACAACGCTGACGGCATTAATGCAAACGAGTTCCCCCTCTGATTGAGGACATGTCACCTAAGCAACAGCATAGCAACCCGGTAACCCGAAAGGAGTACAACAGGCCCCTAAATAAGAAGCAGAGTACACATGCAGACGGCAAACAAAACGGTAAGAAGAATAGCATTCCTAGGCTGGTTTGCTACAACATTAATGTAAAAGAAATACACGTGGAAATAAGCAAAAAGTTAAAACATAATAATTTTAACTTTAACAATAAAAATAAAAATGTAACAGACATAATGACCCATACGTTAGAAGACTACCAGGTTATTAAAAAATTATTAAGTGAAAGTAAAGTTAACTTTTACACGTTCACTCCCTTTGAACTTAAACCAATTTCTATTGTCATTACACAACTGCCAGCAAGTTTCGAAAAAGATGAGATCTTAGATTACTTAAGGGAATTAAACTTAAATGTAGAAATAATAGGTCTCTCTAAACTTACGAGCAGTAAATGGCTGATTCAATTAAGTAGGTCATCTAAAATCAATGAATTTATGAACATCCAAGATATTCTCAACTGTAGAGCATCATTCGAGAATTTGAGACGTGCAGCTCCTGCTCAATGCAGAAACTGCCAACGATACACGCACGTTGCAAGTAATTGTAAGATGCCTTACCGCTGTGTAAAATGCGCAGAGTCACACGGACCGGGCAATTGCAAAATTCCACCAAAAGAACAGAACACGCAAGAATTTCTCCATACTGATCCAGTATCGGGCAATATAACCAAGCGAATAGGGCTTACATTAAAATGCGTCAACTGCATGAGCGAGGGGCATGCAGCTAACGCTAGATCATGTCTAAAGAGGATCCAAATAATACAAATAAATACAAACAAAAATGCAATTCACAAGGGAAACAAATCGAGCTTAGAGCCTAGGAAAAGTGACACCATCACTTACTCACAGTCGTATCCGAAACAATACCCACAGACCCCCACCATCAAACGCTAATAAAGTAGTTTCAAAAATATCATATGCAAGCCAGCTTAAAAATCCAATAAGTAAGGGCCACACTAAAATAAGCGGCTTACCTGACGTTATTGAGCAAGACTGCAAGAAGTTTTTCGGCAAAAGCTTCTACATTTGCCTCGATAAAATTAGTACCTTTTCAAGCCATTACAGGACATTAACGAGCGATGACGCGAAAGCCAAATCCTTAATGAATTTTTTTATTGACTTACACTTAAATGACTAAGCTACTTAAAATTATTTTTATTAATGTTAACTCGTTAATATCAATAAACAAAAAGCATTTCTTTAATCAACTCCTTACAGAAATTAGGCCAAGCATTGCTTTAGTAGCTGAGCATAAGTTGTCAGGCAGGCACAACCTAAGTTTTAAAAATTACAATGTTGTTAGAAAAGATAGAATCTGTGGCAATGGCGGAGGTACGGCCGTATGCATTAAAGATAACATTAGATTTGACCAAACCGCGGTCGGTGCGACTTTGCTAGAGTGCTGTGCCGTTAAAACATATTTAAGAAATGGAATAAAAATAGCATTTGCCGCTGTTTATAACAAACCTTCTAACAATCTTCTTGAAAGAGACCTTGACATGTTATTACACTCACTTGACGCAGAGGAAGTTGCAATTGTTGGTGACTTTAATGCTCGTCACAGTAGCGGGGGTGATAGCATAAGCAACCCTAATGGCGCAAGCTTGTTCAGATGGCTCAAAAATGATCCTAATCTGACCGTAGTACCAACCAGACACCCAACGAGAAGCGATAGCTTTTTAGACTTCTTTATACTGTCCTCACAAGTAAACATTGAGTTCAACCCATCACATATTCGCTACTTAGAAAGCCATATTTTCGAATCAGACCATGACGCTGTGGAACTCGTCATACGTACTTCAGAAGTTCAAAAATCAACACCAACGAATGTCCTAAATTTCAGTAAAGTTAACCTCACAACCTTTAATAATACCTTAGAGGAATGTTTGGAACACAACTATTTACCAAATAATGCTAACGTATCCACGGCAGACATCGATGAAGCAGTTGTGGCGCTTTCAAGCGCATTTAATTTAGCAATTGCAAAATCAGTTCCCAAAGTCGCAGTTAAGAGCAGAGGGCTAATTAATTTACCCGACACAATCATTGACTACATAAAGGAGAAAAAGAATCTACGAAGAAAAATTTTTCGCTGTATCTGTCCAAGGAGAAAAAATACCCTGAAGGCTATACTACGAAATCTTGAGATTACCATTAAAGACCTTAAAAAAAAAATTACTCCTCCTACTTCTAAATTCCTTGCCATCCTTTTCAACCATATGTACAATTTAGGCTACTTCCCAACGCTCTGGAAGATTGGCAAAATAGTTCCAATACCGAAGTCAAACACGACCCTTGGCAACCCAAGTCACTATAGGCCCATAACATTACTTTCAAATGTGTCAAAACTTTTTGAAAGTTTTCTTTTACATAAATAAAATAGCCATTGACGAAAAAAATATACTAAAGTAATTTGGCTTCAGGCCACAACATTCTACAACAGTGTTATCTTCCAATGAAATATACTACTCTCCAATATATATAACCGCACTACAAAACCACAACCTATTCTACAATAATGAAAAACTATTATTCTATCACCGGAAGTACAATAGCTTATCAATTAGTAACACAGTCTACAATACAACGCAATAAACCAGCTGAAATTTAAATGTAAATATCTAACTTGTAAATGGACATGTAAATAGTATTTTTTAAGTAGTTGTAAGTGTTGTAGTTGTAGTTGTAAATATTAGATTAAGCTAGGTTAAATTAGTTTTAAGTTACGTCAGGTGAATTTCTTTCAGGAATAATGAATCGCAGTCTAAAAAGTAAAGGTCATTATATCTAAGCTCTAACTTAATGTAATTAATATAGGAATAACAATAGAATGTAAATAATCTTAGGAAAATACAATTGTTTTATGTTAAGAATATATATATAAAATTAAGTCCAAAATGTAAATCTTATAAAAGAAAATATAATAAATAAACGACGTTATCGTTATCGTTCATGTGGTGTTAGTAAAATACTTGTGAGGAAGGATAATTTAAAAGTTTACCATTTACAAATTTAAACTGCGATCTGCTAAAACAATTTTTTGCAACTACGGTTGCAAAACAAACCGAAGACTTTATCAGAAATCTCTGAAGCGGCACTCACCCTAGAGATTGACGAGACAAGGGAGGCCTACTCGCGTATTAAACAAATAAAAAGCCACAATAATTACGAACTTCCTTCCGCTATAAAAAGACTAAACCTTATAATTCGCGGACTTAAGGGTCTAGGGCCAAATGACTATTTTAAATGTTAATAAACGTTTCGAGCAATACGATTTAACCTGCAGACTATAAGAAAAACAAATACGATTTTACAATCTTTTCGAAAAAAATTTCACTTTACAAAATTAATGTTTAAAAATAGTATGTTTAAAAGCGCATCTCCGATTGTCAAAATATTTATTTATATATTTATTTATTTATTATTATCACATTATTATAAAAACAATAGTCAATATTTTTTGGTTGTTAAAATAAAAATTTGTCCGTTTGTTTCACTATTTATCTTGCAGTGATGCCTCCCCAGCGCACTAATTTGATCACTAGAGTGCATAAACGTAGAAAACATTTAGTAAAACGTACAAAAAGTAGTGTGATTTGGTCCCATTGCGTTTCAATTGTGAGGTTAGCCAACTCACAGTGAAATCGCCATTTGCGTAGAATAAATCTGAATTTACACACTTGATCAATTTATATACATATATAATGGTGAATTTTTTTGTGTTGAAAATTTTACCAGAAAAGCATGTATTAGCAATGCCATATACTGCATATGTTGGCAGTTTATAATTAAAACAATCCATCCTCGTTAATTAAAATCCTTCGCCCCAGAGATCAGAAAGAAATATACAATATAAAGGCTATCTGTAATCTTGTAGTGTCAGTAGAGGCTCAAAAGCCAAGAGGTGGCAGTTCGCAATGCCACAACTGCCAGCAATTTGACTACGTAGCAAACCGCTGCGGTGCCAAGCCTAAATGTGTGAAGTGCAATGGCGACCAACCCAAAATTCGTGAAATGCGATGGCAATCACCATTTCACCAAATTCCAAAAAACGGCAGTAGAGAAGCCAAAATGCGTGAACTGCGGTGGAGAACACCCCGCAAGTTACAAAGGCTGTCCACGCAACCCGGACAACTTCAAGCGTCCCACTTTCGCGCAAAAACTTGCGTCAGCGGCTCCCTCTCAGTCCAAAACACCCACCACCACCTTCCCCCTACCATACTCCTTCAAGCCCAACAACACTCCGACAAACTCCGCGAAGAGGACGACTCAACCCCAGACAACCGCGCAACCCAACATGAGACAGATGGAGCAGTTCTTCACGAACATGCAGGCTCAGTTTTCTTTCATGATGAAGATGATGTCTTCAATAGTCCAAGGTATCTTCTCCCAAAATAATTAATGTCCTCGCTAGGCCATCTCTCCATTCTTAGTTGGAACGCCAACCCCAAAAAATACGAACTGAACCAATTTTTGTACGATAACACGATCGACATCCTACTTGTTCAGGAAACCTAGCTAAAACAGGAAGGCAATTTCAGCTAACGAATTATCGCACCTATAGAAACGACAGTCTTCATAGGAACGCCGGGGGCACGGCGATTCTATTAAAAATACGATCCCACACGTTCAAGTCTCCACTAAAAATCTGCACGGTGTAGAAGCCACAATTGTTCAAATAACCGCAGGATCAAGCCCGTTTTTCGCTCTCTGCATATAAACCTCCAACATTTAAAGACTTCGAACAAGACTTGACTGCACTTTGCTCCATGGAGCCAACATTTCTAGCAGCGAGGCGATTTAAATGCCAATCACCGACTCTGGGGTGACAGAAACTCTAATAGAGCGGGGGTGAAACTTAACACTTTTGTGTTAAATAATAGCCTGAACGTTCTTGTACCAAACGAACCGACACACTTTGGCCCAAGACTCTCTCACGTTTTGGACATAGGCTTAATAAAGGACTTCGAATACAACATCACCTTCAGCGTAATTGACGACTTGAGCTCGGACCACAAACCCGTCCTCTTTCAGGTGCACGATTCCTTTACAGAATCGCCTCCCAGACTAAGCGTTCGCACAAACTGGCGCGCTTTTCGTGACGCGTTGACAACTGATGACTCGGTTCCACTTCTTCAGCTAATTGACTACAACTCGCATACGGACACGATCGCACAACACAACCACTACAACCTGCCAATCGACATCAAGAACGCTATTAGGAAACGGAACAGAATTAGGAAACGTGCCAGAGAGACAGCTGACCCATCTTTAAGACGGATCAGACCAACAGACTGACAAACAAAATCAGGAGAGACGTGGACGAATACATTAATAGCAAATAGGGCGACTTCCTGAACTCTTTAGAGCCAGGCGAGGACAACTTCTGGAAAACGACAAAACATCTCCGGAAGAAAAAAGTACACATTCCCCCATTCACGGACAAAACGGCCTAAAGTTCGAAAACGCAGGAAAAGCCGAAACATTTGCACACTGCTGAGAGCAACAGTTTCGGGACGAAGACGATACTGACCTCACGTCACATTTCCAAACCAGTCGAAATGGACGCCGAAATAGTCAAAACGTGCCTTACCATTAAAATCCCAATATCAAAACCTTTCTCGATTACAATACTTTCTTGTATTTACTACGTATACAATTTCGCTATTCTGCTGCGCGATTTTGCCTACCGCTTTCGGTGTAATTCTACTGCAATTCAATGTGATTCTATTCCGTTAATGTAATCAGTCTTACCAAAGACTGACCAATGGAGGCAATAGGACCAGATCGGTAGAGGTGTACATCATCAGCATGAATGAATGAATATCATGCAACCCAGTTGGTTATAATATAATGCTAATCGGCATTTATTTCAGTAGTAATCTTGTTTAAACGATTGACACGAACGATAGCTAAAATTGTTTATTTTTTAATTTCCATTTGATCGGACGCAGGAATTCTAATTTTAAAATAACTAATGATATTAAAATACTTTAAAAAGCAACAAAATTGTTCCAACAAAAGAAAGGGAAGGTAATAAATTTAATTTTATTTCATTGTAAGTATTTAGTTAAATTGTAACGTTGTCTCTCTGACTAGGGTATGACTCAGCCCAGTAACCAGGATTCAATTCCCAGAACTATTTATTTGTTGTGAAAACAATTTATGGAAACATCAAAACTGTTGGTGGCTTCGAAAATTTCTGGCTAAAGTTCGACAAGACAACTTACAACTTCGAATGGTTGTAAATCGTAATACGGCATTCGAACTCAATTGTCTTCAAAGTTTTGTTGGCTTGAAGACAACACAACTAAAGTTGTATTGTAAATGAGAATAGGGCCCTTAGTAAAACCTGTTGCTTATATTTAATTGGCAGCACTGTCATTCGCACTTCTCTGTAGATGTCCTTGTTTTCAGTCGTTGGGTTGTTATTTTCGCCGCTGCTGTATGTGGTTTGAGTGGAGGTTGAATGCGATGAGATGATCACGTCGTTTGAACCGTGAAGACATTCGAAGCTATTGGAATAATCGCAATGTTACATGAATCATTATTTAATTATACTACTGTATAATTACTTGCTTATTTCAATTGTTTTGTAATTGAATATATATTTGAATTGTTGTTTGCTGTCATTTAAATAATTATAGAAAACAGAAAATTGTTGTTGTTCAGATCGTCTTGAGAATTGCTGTATATTGTTTTTTAAATAAAACTGAAAAGTTCTTTTGTTAATTCTTTCGAAGCTGTTTGTATTATTAGTATTGGAATAATCGCAATCTTACATGAATCATTATTAAATTATACTACTGTATAATAACTTGCTTATTTCAATTGTTTTGTAATTGAATATATGTATATTTGAATTGTTGTTTGCTGTCATTTAAAAAAATCATTAATAGAATAATAGAAAATTATTGTTGTTCAGATCGTCTTGAGAATTGCTGTATATTGTTTCTCAAATAAAACTGAAAAATTCTTTTGTTAATTCTTTCGAAGCTGTTTGCATTATTAGAAGATTATAACAGGTTATGGGCGACATAAGGGAATCATCTAATGGAGTACCGCAGTTTAACGGCAGCGGATTTGATCAGTGGCAGTTCCGGGTGAAAACACATCTGGATGCTCTCAACTTGGTGGATGTTCTAACAGACGACCCACCAACAGAAGCAACAGCTAAGATTGAATTTTTGAAGAAGGATAAAAGAGCGAAAGATCGGTTGGTAAATTTTATTCACAATGATTATTTAAGCTATGTTCAAGACAAAAGTTCAGCAAAGGAAATGTGGCTGAGTTTGCAATCAGTATTTGCAAAGAAATCTATTGTTAGTCAATTATTAGTGCGCAAGGAGCTAACAAAACTTTGCATGAAGGATGGCGACACAATAGTAGAACATTTAATGAAATTTGATAAGCTGATTAGACAGCTTAAGATTTCTGGAGCTACAATGGAGGATAGTGACTTGTTGGCGCAACTTTTTCTAACATTGCCTGAAAAATTTGATCCACTTGTTACCGCACTGCAAAACATGGATGATAAGAAATTAACGCTTGAGCTAGTAAAAGAAAGATTAATTTCTGAAGAAACAAAGTAGTCTGATCGCCAAGTGGAAGAAGTGTCAGAAAAGATGGCATTTTCTGGTAAGAAGCAATTTAAGAAACCTTTTAAATTTCAAGGTAAGTGCTTCAAATGTAATAAGTTTGGTCACAAAGCTAAATTTTGTCGGCAATATGATGCGCGAAGTGCCGTAGAGAAAAATACAAAAGTCTGTTTTATGGCTGATAGCACCAAACAGAATATGAAAAAGTCAAAATTATCTTTTAAATTGGATTCTGGCGCTAGTGATCACATGGTTAATGAAAACTGGTATTTCTCCCAGTTACTTGAGCTCAGAACACCAGTATCCATAAATGTTGCCAAGGATAATCAGTCACTTATTGCGAAATGTTTTGGACAAATTTGTGGAGTGAGCAATCACGGTATTGAATTATTAATAAAGGATGTGTTGTATGTTCCAGAGTTACGTGATAATTTGCTCTCTGTTCGCAAACTTACTAATAGTGGAATTAAAGTAATATTTTGCAAAAAAGAAGTAAATTTAATCAAAGATGGTCAAAGAATTGCCACAGCGTACTTACGAGGAGGATTGTTTGAAATAGATATAGATTTATATCAGAAGAATGCTTACGAATGCAATTCTGATAAGGTGAAACTATGGCATAAGCGTTTTGGGCATATTGGTCAACAAGCATTTAATGACTTGATAAAAAATAATTTGGCAAAGGGATTAGATGTTAAAACCGAAGCTTTTAGTTTTTGTGATGTTTGTGTTCAAGGTAAACAAACGCGTGATCCATTTAAAGGTACCCGGGACGAGTCTAAAAGAGTTCTTGAAAGAATACATTCTGATGTATGTGGGCCGATGGATCCTGTTGCTTGGAATGGTTCAAAATACATTGTATCCTTTATCGATGACTTTACACATTTTGCCATGATATATACAATTAAGAAAAAATCTGAAGTCTTCTCTGTAATGAAAGAATATGAAGCAATGGTAAGCGCAAAATTTGGATGTTTAATTTCAAAGCTGACAATTGACAACGGAGGAGAGTACATTTCAGCATGTCAAGATAAGTGGTATAAAGAAAAAGGAATTTCTGTAGAAATGACAGTACCATATACACCGCAACAAAACGGTGTTGCAGAGCGATTTAACAGAACACTGATTGAAAAAGTAAGGACAATGTTACTGGAAAGTAATGTACCGAAGCGACTTTGGTGTGAAGCAGCGTCTACTTCAGTATATATATTTCCCGCGCAAAATGGCTGATGGTTTTGGGCGCTGCTGCAACAGTATTAAGGCTAAGCATGTGTTGTAGTGAAGGTTGCCAGAAATGGTACCACTTGCAATGTGCTAAAGTTGATGAGGCAACCTTCGAAATACTTCCTGACCTGGGTAGCGCCTCTGCCTGGTATTGTGCAGATTGCGTTGCATCTCCTGATGGGCGTCTCTCGTGGTTCAGACGGTTGGAGAGAACCTTTCTTGAAGCTGAGTCCGGTATGAGCAACAAGTTTGAGGAATTTAAAGCAGATATCAGGGAGGAGTTCCGTGAATGTATAACGGCAGAAATCGGACCAGAAGTCAATAAATTGCGGGCAGAAGTAAATGACCGCTGTGTTTCTACTGAGACGGCACTGGCTCCAGTCTAGAGGCGGTTGTCTCGGAAATGTCACGTTAAGCAAAATTGGACTGCACATCTAGTGTAGATAAGCTTGAACGCCGTGCTAGGCAGAATGACCTGTTGATTTTTGAGGTATGTGTATCGATTGCAGAAGCTGAATTGGTGAAACTGGTCATCGATTTGGCAAAAGTACTTGATGTGAATATTGGTGTTGATGATGTTGCGAAGTGTTTTCGGATCAACAAGTCGAAAAGCATAATTCTAGTCACCTTCTACAAAGTGGATACGAGAAATAATATTATTAAAGCCTACTTTCGCAAGAAAAAGTTGCTGCTTAATGATGTGCGGCCTGGTCTTTCTGCTGCGGAAACACGGATATTTGTTGCTGACAATCTTCCGCCGAATAAGCAGCAGCTGTTTAAAGAAGCTAGGAAGTTGTTCCAGCAAGGAGTCCTTGAAGGAGCTTTTATAAGGAAGAGCTATGTGTATGTTATCGAGAAAGGAGGGAATTATGAACAAAGGAAATGAATTTGCATGTCTTCAGAGCTTCTCAAGTATCATGCTGTGGTGGAATGACATGACTATGCTGTTTCCAAGTAAAATATTGCCGTTCTTATTGCATTTTGTTTGAACTCACACTCAGAGGAAAACGTCAGGTAAAAAATTGACAAAGCTCCTGTTGAATTTACAGTATGCATAATGCCATACAAATTGACGAAAAATTCAGATTTTTACAAGATTTAGTTTACACTATGCACATTGTTAATTTTACATAGGTAAACTGGTTACATTATTGACGCGGTTGATAGTTGATTTAAAAAGAGATCATGCTATATCAACATTATTATGTAAATCAAATATTACAACTGTCGCAGAGTTAATTCTACGTTTTATCTGCTCATTTCGACAAATAACAGGCAATTTTTTTGCTATTTAACATGCGTTGTTATTGGCAACTGAGCAATTACAAGAACCATATACAGTGTTAATTCTACATACAATTCTGTATATGGTTCTTTCAACGCTATCAAAGCGAACACGTGGCTTCAATATAAAATATTCCGTTATGTCAATCCAACCCTTACATGATGATGAGTGTTGAATCTACATGAAACTATATTCTTAAACAGATGGCAATGTTCGATATTAAATGTGCCGTTATCGACATTCACTCTTAACCTGATAGAAGTGTTAAATCTACGTTGTGCATGTTCATTTCATCATAAGTAAACAGATCATCCTGTTCCTTCTTATAAAGAATTAGTTAAGCTCAGTTTAAAATAGCCCTTCGTGCTGGTAGTATCGAAGAATTTACAGTTGCTTCAATTTAGTAACAATTATATATGCGTAGTGAAAAACTTTTGCTAACAAAGTGAAAATTAAAATAAACTTAACTAACATTGAACTAAAAATGAATTCAAACGAGTTTTCGGAGAATGTTTTGCTTGAATTTGTAGTTGAAAGTGAAAGTGAAACACTTAGAGCAAGTGGAAGTAGTACAGACGCCAACAGTGAGCTGAAGGAAATTATTTGCCAAAAATTTGGATTTGAAGAAGATATTTATAGGAAGTTGCTCGGTAAGTACAAACATGGAACATACAACTCAGTCAGAGTTTTTTAATATAATATAAAATCCGCATTTAAGATTGCGGAATGGATGTCGAAAGCCTCACCTTAATTAAAGATGAAGATATCAATGAATTGTTCCCAATTTCAAATATGGGTTTGCGTGTAAAATTTAAGGCCCGACTCTCTCATTGGAGGCAAAATGATGTAAGCAAAAACATGTAACCAAAATTGTAATACATTGTATCTATGTAAATATTTATCTAAAAAAAATTTCAGGCTGATACACTTTCGATAAAAAGCTGGTTGACTTCATCATCAACCCAAAGCTCTTCAACCCACACATCGAATGCTGTCAATCTACATGATATTCTTAAAGCAACCCCAAGAGGACAGGCAATTTTAGATTTTTACAGTGCTAACTCAATTTTGAAGGATGAGCAGCGGGATGCTCTAATAAACATTATAACGGAAAGTTACTCACAAAAATGTATGTCAATGACAATGAAAGATATTGTCAAGTTCAATGGAGAGATAGGGGCAATGTTTCCCTCGGAAGATTTGGTAAGCAAAGCAATTAAATTTGTTATTCTTTATTGTCTATTGTTGTTTTACCATAAAAAGAACGCATTTGTGTTGTTATGTAAGTAAGTAGCATGGAATCAATAATATTATCTGCATTTTAGAGATATTATTACAACATTCGCGGAAAAGGCTTAAATCCAACGGGAAAACTATATGACAAGGCAACCAAGGCTCGGAGAAAAATGAAGAAGAAGAGACCAAGTGAAAAGACAAATTCGCTCGAATTAATAGCAGCTTCTGAATCTATGGTTGCAAGTAAGCATATTTTGCTCATCTCATTTTTTTTTTAAATTCTTTTTTTTCGCAAATGACTATATATATTGTTTGCTTTTTAACTAGGTGATGATGACATTGAAAAAAAAACCTGGTTACTGCACAACATGGAACCATGGGATGAAGTCTGCGAGAAATGGAAAAGCACCTTTCACATTCGAAGATCCGATGTCCTTTCAACGGATATAAACATTTTGGAGCACTGGCCTTTATTTCAAAACTCAATGGGACATTTGTTGGTAAAAGCATTTTAAAAGATTTATTACATTCAATAATAACATAATTTTATATATACCTTAGATTGAAATGGATTTTGCTCAGCTTTTCCCCGGAAAAGATCAAATCCTTTTTAAAAAATGGAATAGCTTTCAGGAAGCAATAATTCCTTACTATGAGGAGAAAATAAAGGACGTTGAGTGTAAGAACTTGCTTAAGAGGCTCAATGGCGATATTTCTGCTGGTAATTTTGATTTTCATATTGTCATATCAACACTTAAAGTATAAATTTCAGACTCAAAGAACTGCATTTTAACTCTATTAATTCATGCTGTGATTAAACCGTCTGTTATTGCAAGTAGTGCTACTTCTGCTGTGAGCAAACGGATAAAATGGAAGCCGTCAATTTGTGATGCACAAGCGGCAACGATACTTCACTGCGTATCTATTAACGATTACAGGCGGCAATATGACAGTTTGAAAAAAAGTGCCATTGACAAAAATTCCACGATGCAGCCATTAATGCTTGTGATTGGGCCGATTATTACTAAGTTGGAATCTTTTTACGTCCTTTTCGACGAAATTTTATATAAGGTACCAACATTTCTAAGATGTTTAGATATTTTGCATAAGCTGTATTATGTAATGAATTTTAAGTATCCTTTACAAGCAAAAGGCTTTTATGAATTAATTGACACCCATTTCTTTGAAATTGAAGTTGCTACAAACCCTAACGTAATTCATTTGATTAACTATTTAAATAATAACGAAAGTTAGGTTCACAATGACTTTTATATGTTTCCTTTGCAGCTTTCAAGCTGCGAATTCAAAAGCTTTAATTGTTCATTTGAAAGCATTTCATACTATCAAAAAAATTTCCAAATTTACTTGTAATGTTCCAAAATGTGGCCAATTATTTACAAATTTTTTTTTGCTTTTAAAAACCATTTAGATAGAGTACATAACACGCGTAATTCTGAAAACGTTGAAATAAACCAACAAAATATCATTCCGAATGTACCTTCTTGCAGTTCTGCTGTAAAGAATGATGTCGAAACTACAGGGAGAACAATTACTCCTCTAGAAAAAGAAACTTCCATTTCCTCTTTACCAAATTTTTCGGGTTTTAATGTCAACCACTTCGTATTATCATTACATAACAAAAATAATTTAAATAGAAGCGACGTACTCTCTATAGTAAGACAAACTAATGACATTATCCTGAAACCTATACATGAATACATACTCAATTCTATTTCGCCACACATAGAGAATGTTGGTGCAAGATTGATTATTGAACACGATATACAGAAATATTTTTCAGGTTTAGAAAATGCTCAGACAGAATATAGGTTCCTTAAATCTTTGGAGGAGGCAAACATTTTTAAGAGTCCCGTTTCATACACAATTAGTGAAGAAATTTCGGAGGTCATCGTCAATAACAAACCTAGTTTAGACTCAAATAAAGTAGTTGGAGTATTAATGCAAATAAAATTTCAATTCCAAAAATTTTTTGAAACAAAAGACAATCTAAGTCTTACTTTAGAGAATATGAAAAAGTTAGAGGAGACTAGTGGATCCTATAGTAAAAACTTAATTAATGGTGAGGTGTGGAAAAAGAAAATGACTAACTTTGAAAATAAAACCGTAATTCCGTTCGTTCTTTATTTTGATGAGTTCGGAATTGACAACCCGCTAGGTACTCATGCCTCAGAGCAAACAGTTTGTGGGCTATATTACAATTTTCCAAGCGCTCCACAACATCTCTTATCAAAATTAGAAAACATATTTGTTGCCGGCTTTCTTAAATCAAGAGATCGAAAGGAATTTGGCAATATTTACGCCTTTGAGCCGCTGATAAAAGTATTTAAATCACTTGAAACAGAAGGCTTATGCATTAAAACAAAGGAGGGAGATTTCCATTTATATTTCGTTTTAGCTTTCATAATCGGCGATAACTTAGGATTAAATTCAATTCTTGGTTTTTCTTCTAGCTTTAATTCCAATTTCTTTTGTCGCAACTGCAGAAGACATAAGATTAATATGCAAACAGACACGATTGAATATCCCGATTTTTTGCGAAATTTACACAACTACTTCTCCGACTGCAGTCTTAATAACGATAAGTTAACAGGAATAAAGGAATGTTGTGTTTTTAATAGTATAGATAGTTTTCATGTCGTTGATAACTTCTACTTTGATGTGATGCACGATCTATTTGAGGGAGTATGCAGGTACGACATTTCAGAAATTCTATTAGATTTTATAGAGAAGAAAAAGATATTTACACTCGATACTTTTAACTACCGAAAACAAATGTTGAGTTATGGCGAAACAGAGATTGGAAATATTTCTCCACCTTTACTTCTTAATAACCTAAAAAGTGCAAACTTTCGAATGACCGCAAGGGAGATGATGACTTTTGTTCATCATATGCCTTTCATTATTGGAGACTTAATACCTGAGGGTGATGAAGTATGGAATTTTTTCTTGCAACTCTTGCAAATCATTGATATTGTCATGATGAATGAAATAGATCAGATATCTTTAAATAGGTTGAAGTTGTTAATTGGAAAACATAATCACTTGTATACAGCATTGTTTAATAAGCAATTAAAGCCTAAATTTCATTTTTTAGTACATTACGTTACCTCTATTAAAAAGTGTGGACCTCTTAAAAACTTATGGTGCATGAGATTTGAGGCAACTCATAAAGTCTACAAAGAATATGCACGTTCAACGAATTCTCGTTTAAATGTTCCATGGAGTTTATCTATCAAAGCCGCTTTAAAATTTGCATATAACTTAAATTCTGGAAACTTTTTTCAACGTAGTTTGTTAATCAACCCTAAACATGTGCTACCTAATAACAATATTTTTAAATACAGCGAATTTTTCCAAAATGAATTCAATTTAAAGCAACTTCAGTTTTATTCTAAAGTGGCATTTAAGGGAATAGAGTACAAGAAGGGCTATTTTTTAGTTTCGAAGAAAAGTAACATTAATTTATTTGAAATCGAAGACATTGTTGTAAAGTCCAACGAAGAACTTTTCCTAATTTGTTTTGGACACAAAATTCTTTATTTTAACGCACATCTCCAAGCTTATGTTATAGGAGATGTCATAAAAGAGCACATTTTTTTAAATATTAACGAATTCATATCACCGCCTCTTCATATTCACAAACTTTGTAATAATTTAAGTGTATTCCGTTTAAAATCATTTTAATAATCTAAAAAATAAATATGTATTATATCTAAGTATGTATATGAATTCAATACAAAACAAATATATGAAAATATATATGCATATGTACATCCATAAATGTGTTTAACATGATTACTAATATCTATTTGACAAAGGGTCATTTAGAATGCACAGGTAAGCGTTTTTAATTTAAAAGTGAATCATTTTAAATAATCGGGGATCCATGTAGCATTAGCATGGTCACTAAGATTAATTTGACAAAGGGTCGTGTAGATTCCACAAGTGAGCACTATTATTATTAAAGTGGTTCATATTAACTTATCGAGGTCCCATGTAGTTTTGACATGGTCAATAGGCTTACTTTAACCTGACATCATTTAGAATTAGACTGGATTGCCGCTTTGGTTTGACGTGGTACCTAATGTCACTTCAACATTTAAATATGTTAAATGAATAGGTCATGCAGTATTAAGTTGACAAGTCATCATGTAGATTTGTCTAATTTAGCACGTAAATTTAACATGATAACCTCTTAAAGTTGACAAGGGACCCTTTTAGAAGTAACAGGATATTCACGTCAGGTTAACACTTTCTAATGTTAATGATATTAAAATAAAAATCATCATGTATCATGTTAAACCTTTAACACGACAAATCCGTTTGAAAAATAACAACACGGTAATTGGTTGATTTCTGTTTGATTTTACAGGATCTTTTCCCTGAGTGCATTTAATGTTTACTTTATTTGATAAATACCTCTGATGTTAGCTTATTTTTGAAATTAATTGAATTAATTGAATGAATGTATTGAATTGAAATTGAAATTGATATTTTTTTTGTTTATATCTTATTTCTCTTAAGATTACTACAGAATATTGAAATTAAAAGTAACCTTAGTCAATATGCTTTTAATCATCATCACTTTGGTCGCTTTTATGCTCTTATAAATTGTGAAGTTTCGTTTGTTTACTACAGTGTAGTAGAGCTTTTTATAGACTGCTGCGCAGTGTTGGGTTCAATGTTATAATAAAGGCAATTTATTTTTGGCAAAATTTTTTAATTACTTTATGCTTACTGCAATCTTTTTATTATACTACAACTGCTTGCTTACTATTATATTTTTATTATATGCCGTGTGAGGCGTCCTTAATCCCTTTCCTCAATTCCTATATATTACCCATTGCTCCTAATTGTGTGCCTGTGTTCTCCAAGTCTATCGGTGCCCTGTCATATCATGTCCTTAAATAAAGGATGACAGATGTTTGACCGCCAGTGACAACCGCGTGTTGCGTGATGCTTTTGAAAATTGTGAAAGGTGGACATTTTATTACACAAAGTATTGTAGTAGGAAATAGACCGGAAAAATTTGAATAAATTAAATCGATTCTTATGGATTGCTACTTGGACATTGTGGGTGTGTCTGAGACGTGGTTGTCGACTGGAGTTAATGATGATATAAAATCAATCCCGGGTTATAGAATTATCAGGCATGATAGGGCAGCGCGTGGAGGAGGTGTGGCTCTCTTTGTTAGGGATGGCATTAGGTGGTCAATTATTGACACTTGACAATTAATTATTGACGCAACATTGCTCACGCTAATATTGAGTACCTATTTATAAGTATACGGGGTACAACTCGAACATGGGTTATTGCCGTAGTATACAGGCCCCGAGGGGAACTTCTGGAATTGGCGGATGTACTCTCCAGAATTTCTGCTGAGTACAGCGATATTATTTTAATGGGAGACTTTAATGTTAACCTTTTTGACGACGAAGCTTGTAGGCGCGCAACTATTTCCTTTGAGGGATTCAATTTGGAAATGGTTTTCAATCGTGAACTCCCAACCCACTTCGATGTGGTCAACGGATCGCATTCTCTAATTGATTTCTTTGTAGTGGGAAACCCCGACAAAGTTGATCATAGGGGTCAATTTTGCGTGCCCGGCATCTCCAGGCATGCTTTTATTTTTTGTTCCAGCATTGCTGATGTTAGCACATCCAGTGCATTTTTTGAATTTCGTAACTTTAAACAGGTCAACTTGGAGGAACTTTTTTTTCGTGCTTTGGGTATGATGATGACCTCTTCGGAGGTGAATTGCAAATTGAATATACTCAATAATGCCCTGAACTCGTTATTTGATGCCTTTGAACCGCTTGTTAGACATCGCGTTAAAACCAATGCGCAACCCTGGTATAATTTATGTATTATAAGGGCGAAATCTTGTCACGATTCTGCTTTTAGGGCTTATAAGAGGGATTCAACTTCAGCTAACTGGGCGCGGTATACTAAACTTCGAAACAGGGTTACATATCTAATCAATAAAGCTAAAATTGAGTATGGCACGAAATGTTTCGAATCAGTTGTCAACCCTTATGATTTTTGGAAGCGGGCTAGGCCGTTTGGAATATCAAAAAACCAGTCACAGACAGCAGATTAAATGTAAACGATCTTAATTCTTACTTTGTTTCCCTCCATGAGCGCCCCGCTTGTCATCGTAGATTGGATATTACCATGTCAGACGCGAATTATGCTTTTCTGTTTGGGAATGCTTCCCTGGATGAGATTTACGAGGCGCTCAAGGGTCTTCTGTCTCGATCGGTGGGACTTGATGATATACATTTGAAATTCATTAAGCTTATTTTTCCAGCGTTTGGTCATTATATGGGAGATATGATCAACTTTGTTCTGACATCGTCTAATTTTCCGACGGCTTGGAAGGTGGCTCGGGTTACGCCCATACCTAAGATAGGGAGGCCTAAGAGCTCCTCTGATTACCGACCAATTAGCATTCTCCCATGCTTGTCCAAGGTGTGTGAAAGCATTATGAAGCGTCAAATGTTGGCATTTTTAATCACCGATTCCAGAGTTGAAATTTTTCAAAATCAGTCGGGTTTTAGGGAGAAGTTTAGTACTACCACTGCTTTGCGCAATTTAACAGATGATATAAGTAGTAATTCGGATGAAAACCTCGTTTCTTTTTTAGAGGCGCTGGATTTCAGCAAAGCGTTTAATCGGCTAGATTGGACAATTCTATGTACTAAACATAAATCCCATTTTTTTTTTTTTTTTTTGGGAGTTCGTCTTGTAATGCAAAACATTTTATCCGCTTTTGCTCGCCCACGTATTCACAGCCGAAGGTTTGAATTCGCAAACAGTTCAACCATCACACGACGTATAGGATGCAAAAACTGCACAGTAGGGGAGAAGTTGGAATCCATCCAAAGTCGCTTGCATTCGACTGCTCAGACTTTGCGTATTTTTGAAAACAATTTCCGACTTCTACTATCGACTTCGGTCACCAATGTCCAACACTATTTGACACTATCGGCTTTTGCCAACAGCAACCGCACTATCGAGTTGCTATCGACTTCGGTCACCAGTGTCCAACACTATTTGGCGCTATCGGCTTTGGCCACCAGCAACCGCACTATCGAGTTGCTATCGACTCAGGTTATTAGTGTCCAGCACTCTCGGCTTCGGCCAGCGGCGAGCAACACTATTTGCTCACCAACTAGGTAGGGCACCTAAACGAGGTACCAAACCAGAGACTATTTGTTGGTGGACGCTCTGACGTCACCAAGTAAATTAAAGGCCATCAGTCAGTGCTAGACTGTCGCGAAGACAGTCGTGAGTAATTCGGGAATAACTCGTCTGTTAGAGGGTTGCGAGATCCCTTAACGAACGAACCCTGGACAGACTGAGTTTTTTCCCAGCCTAAGAAGCAGAACTCGTTATAAATGGCGCCCGAACAGGGATTATTCTTCTTTAGAAGAAAGTCAAACAACAACAAAAACAATTAAAGAAATCGACAAATCGTCGACCAGCTGGGTTTACTACCTAAGGAAAGAAGAGTTAGAAAAATACCTAATCGAAAAGGGGCTACCCACTGATGGTACGATGAGAGACATTCGAAAGCGAATCAGTAACTACATTCACTCACAAAAAAGGAAGGACAAATATGAAAAACAAACAACACTTGTGCATACTCCGACACAAGTTCCATGCAATGATACGCTTACTGGTACATGGCAACCATCCGCAAATCACACCAATATTAATAATGTTGATGTTATGAGCACAGTGAGAAAATGGGGTCTGTCTTTTAATGGGAATCGACCATTAAATGAATTCCTAGAAACAATAGAAGAACTAGCTGACTGTTATGGAGTAAATTACGATCACCTTCTGCTGCCACTGAACGAAATCTTCAAAGACAGAGCACGAGACTGGTGGCGATACAAAAGAAATGAAGTACACACATGGGCCGACTTTCGAGCAGCAGCGAAAACATTTTTCCAGCCACCCAGACATTTACTCAGTTGCTGTGCTGCTCCCACTGCGGGAAGCTGGAAAATCTATCTCGTGACTGCCAATGTCATCAAACGAGAAACAAAAACATTCCAATCGTCCCTGCCCGATATTATATGCAGGTAGAATGCGGTGAATATACAATTAATGCTTTAGTTGACACCGGAGCTTCTCTAACCTTCATGGGAGATGACCTCAAAAACAAACTAAGCCATCCTACATCAAATCGCAGGGAAGAAATAGCGATTGCATTAGCCAGTGGGGAAACCGTTTCCGTCCGTAACTACTGAAAAACAAAAATAAATAATAAAACATATTATCACCACCTGCAATACATGCCAGGATTAACCGAGGACTTAATACTCGGCATGGACTTTCTAGAAACAATCGGCATTCGCATCAGCATTGGCCGGTTCGAACTAAAGCCGAAATCAGCACATAACAACCTCACTCTCTATTCCATCAGTCAAAATAAGGAACAAATAAAGCTTCTACAATCAATCACGCAGAACAAAAAAGCAATCAGTCACACCCGATCGATCGCGCTGAACAGTAGTCCACAAAAAAAGTTCTGCTACCACAAACAAAAAGAAAAAAAGAGAAATGGCACACTTACGCAAGCCGACACAGCCGAGACGTCCCGCCCTGCCATCTACCCAATGGGTCTAGCCAGTACCACCAATCGAAGTACAGAGGAAAAAGGAGATCCTCTATTGAGCAATGGCAGTCTCCACCATACGAAAGCCCAAACCTAAACCAAATCTCAGTAAAATCCGAGCAGCCATCGAGAAGAACAGACCCAAATACCGCACCAAAAAAACTCCACAACCACAAAAGCCACGAAGTCCGCAAGTAAACCTCGAAAAGGGAGGCAACGACCCAAAACCTATTTCTATAGATGGAAACTCTCTTTGAAATATGCGTTGCTGTTCTAATCCTTTCTTTTCGCATTCACAATCAATTCTTCACAGCACGTCTAAATTATTATATTTCTGTAATGTTTATATATTATTCTTTAATGTTAATGTTTAAACAATATTTGAAATAAAATTATTCCTCTAAATTTCAATCTTTGATTTACTCAATTTTTTGCATTTTGTCTTTTTGTCATTTCATTATTTCCAATGCTGTTATGTTTTTCCCATTCTTTATGATGCAAATACATATATTTATGTATGAAGAATATTCATATGCGATCATATATATACTACATATGCATACATACATATCGAACTAATTGTTTCATACACTTTGATTTGTTCGTGTTTGAATATGTGTGAATTACCTTTGGTTTCTGGCGGTAGGGCCTGTAATAGGAATTCACAGCTCATTTTTATACCCTGCGATTGTCGAAAACAAAAGTTTGCAAAATAATTTCTAACTACTAATTTTTGGGGATTGTTGTACGTTACTGCCTGCAGTAATAATAAGAATATATGTACATAACATTTTCAATAACCTGAAAATTTTACAATGCTAAATATGCTAGCAACAAACTCTTATCCGATTTTAATCAAATATATATAATCGATCAGATCGGAATTGAAATTGAAGATAATTATCACAATAATCAAATGTCCAGAACTAAGATATTTCCATTATACATATGTACATACCAAAATTTATTTAATTTTATAGCGTTCCGATCGGCAGATATGCCGACTTATTTTATACCTTCGTTAGCCAAAGCCAGAAAATCAATTCAAACCAATTAAAAACTTCAGCAATGCAAAATTTTTGCAAGAAATTAGACACACACACAACTAAGGGAAACTGTGTGTGTAGAAGAAGGAATAGGATTAAAATTGTTGTTTTTTCTGATCGTCATAAACCTGCAATACACTTCTTCCTTTCCCTTCCCGGCTTCTATGTTATCAAAGAACAAATAAAAACGAACTGAGAGAATTCCAAAACCCTCTCTCTCTCTGCGCTCTGAAAAGCTCTACTGGGATTTACGCTAAATCCCATACGAATTTTTGTGAGGACGCTTGCTTATATGAGAATGGCACATCTTTGTATTCTATAATTTTTGGCTTAAGGCTTTTAGGCGAGCGAGATGAAATAACAAATACTAATTCACCATCAACAACGTTTCGTGTTTCTGAAAAAAAAAGAAAACAGAGTCCTGATTCAGCAATCAGCACTGACCAAAACAATGCTACCAGCATTGCGCCGTCAATCTCTGGCAACAGAAGAAAATAGTGACAGTGCGTAAAAATCGCAGTAAAATCCAAAGAAATACATACCTAAAATCAGTGCGCGATCAAAAGACGCTATTAAATAAATGCAAATTCTTTGTAAGTGAAGTGCCAAGTGAAAAACAAAGTGAAAATCCCAAAAACACTGACGAGAGGCTTCAGCAGCAATTACGACGTCCCGCCACAAAAACTTCATCATCAGCCGCATCAAAATAAATATTTGGTAAGTCTGGTTAGATATATTTAATTCAAAAATAAGTGAAATGAATAAAAACGAAGAAGACAACAATCAAAATATGGACACAAACGAAGACGAGGAAAATTCATCAACAGCGGCATCACCTTCGCCAACCCCCAACGAATCAGACTCTTCTGAAACAGATGATGACCAAAATTACTACTATAGGGAAAATCAAATCCTCAAGCAACAAATAGACGAACTACTCACTCATTACTCAGATACTGATTCGTTGTTCATCGACCGTGAATGACATCTTTTGCTCCGCTCGTCTACCGAACTGCGCACTTCGACTCAAATCGTCTTTCTCAAGACGCGTATAGAGAGATTAATTTCTTTTGCTTCGTCTTTTTCAAGACGCCTCCAAAAGGGAGAAATTTCTATTTCCTAAAGACGTCTTTTTCAAGACGTCTTTTACAAGTTTTTTAATTTATCCTATTTTAAAATTCTGTATTTTCAGACTAATCCCGTGCTGCTGTCAACAAAATTTTCCTCGCCATGAGCGTGGACGAGGACGTCGCTTCAGCAATCGACGGCGTCAAATCGTTCGTCAGAAGCGGCATCACCAAGTTCGGGAAGCCGTGTGTAGAAGAATTCTACAACGATTTCTCCGAGACATCCTCCGTCGAATACTCCGACAACGACACCCTCACCGGTTCCGAGATGGATATAGACGATAGCCCCGACAACAATACTCCTCGCTCGTCATCGAAGAGAAAGAGCGAAAAGGATGGCAGTCCAGCTTCACCTACGCCACCACCGAAGGCTAAAAAAGCTGCTAACACCGCAGTTAGTTGCTCGATTAACAATGACGACAAGCAGCGCCTCCCCGCTTCCAGTACGGCCTTCTCGGATATCGTAGCTGCTTCCTGCAGTCAGCCAGTCGCTGCCTCCTGCAGTCAGCCAGTCACTGCTGTTCAACTACATCCCACAACCGGTTCCTCCACCCCAGCGACAAAGGACGCCACCGCTCATCCATTGCCGACAGCCTCTGCCTCAAAAGCCGCAACATCCAAATCGTCACTGCAATCATTGCCAGCAGTGAAAAAATCATACATGCCGCCCATTTTCGGCTTCGATGTCACCATCTCGGCTCTTCGCTCCTTTGCGAAGTCTAGAAATATTGTGTTTAGGATACGCAATGTCAATAACAGGAAATCTGTCATTTCCACGGACAACAAGGAAAGCTTCTTGTTGGTTAAAGACTGGCTGAAAACCCAGAATAGTCAATTCAGCACGTTCACGCCGAAGGAGGACCGCAAATCTCTGCTGATCCTCAAAGGTGTCCACCACTCGTTCGAGCCTGAGGATGTTAAGGTTGAGCTGGAAAGCCTTAACATAAAAGTTCTCAATGTCAGCCGTTTCCAGCCGAAGAAAAAAGCGGTCAAGCGCAGTAACAGTTTTTTTGGTTGAAATACCAAAGGACTGTGACATCGCCACCATAACTTCGACAACGCTCCTGTTAAACCAGAGGGTTTACTGGGAGAAATTGAAGCCGAATGGCGTCACGCAGTGTCACAACTGCCAAAATTTCGGCCATATTGCCTCCAACTGTGGCATGAAGTTTCGTTGCATTAAATGCAACGAATCTCACGAACCGGGGAAATGTACGCGCTCCACCGAGGAAAAACCAGATGGGAAAGTCTTTTGCGTAAATTGCAAGAAGGAAGGCCATCCCGCAAATTATCGCGGATGCCCTGTATATAAGAAGGTGCTTGATGCACGCAAGAACACCGCAGCCAAGCGCAAGGAACAGCAGAACTTTGCACTTGAATCTGCCAAGCACGGCATTCAAAGTAAACTGTCTTACGCGCAAGCAACGGCAGCAAACCCTGCCGCCTCCAAGACTCCTTCCAGACCCACAAAACCTTCTACTCAAAACGTCAAGACAGCTCCCATTGACTTATTCTCCGACGTCGAAAGATTGTTCGGCTCCGACCTCCAAACGTTTCTGCAAAAAGCTAAAAAAGCCATTCCTGCCAACTAGCGATTTTGGGACGACTTATCCTTGAACTATGTTTAAAATAAGTCGCCTAAAAATCATCTCCTACAACGTAAATTCTATTTACTCCATCCCTAGGAGAACCTCCCTCAGTCTTTTTGTTAAGCAATTTAATCCAGATATTCTTCTTTTGCAGGAAACGAACCTGAACAGAGGAAATCGCATCGAGCACGATGGCTACTCTTTTGCTCAAACGCCGAAGGTTGCAGGACTCCGAGGAACCGCTATTCTGACGAGAAACACACTCCAAGGGAAACAACTCCAGATGACATCGACATTAACGACTTCACAAGCCACCGCCATCTCCATTGGCCTATGCAACGGCGAATCGCTTCTCGTGGTGTCGCTGTACTTCAAATGTAACAGCAGGCCTGATGACATCAAGCACGACTTATCTACTATCAATACAATCTGCAGTCAACACACTTACTGTGTGATTGGTGGCGACTTCAACGCGCGGCATCTTCTCTGGCAAGACGACATTTGCTCTCCACAAGGCATCGCTATCGCAGATTGGCTCCATGGCAACTGCTCTGATCACTCGCTGGTGGTCTCTCAGCCGGAAAGAACTTTCCCCAACACTCCGTCCATGCTGGATTTCTTCCTGTGCTCTTCTACGCTCGTGAACGTCTGCCCTGAACTTCAAAACTACCGCTGCAAAGCGCACTTTGCAGACTCCGATCACCTTTCAGTCGAACTGGATATTCGGCTGAATCACAGGATTTTCGTGGCGAGAGCTGCTGCTGTCAGAAAGGTAAACCTTCGAAAAATCAACTGGACCACGTTCAAGAGGCAAGTGGAAGCTGAAACCATTTGCCCCCTACTGACCGCAATCTCTCAAATCTGAAAATTGATTCAGCAATCTCCAACTTCGAGACGACCAACTCAGGCTACAACTCCGACAAGCAGAGATAGATTCGGCGATCTACCTGACAACATCCAGGCGATCCAGGCGCATCGTCAAATTCTACGTAAGAAACTGCAGCGTATTCTACAGCGGACATACAACACAGCATCGCTTGAGTATCAAGGGGTTCTTGCAGAGCTGCGCTGCACAAACACTCTGTTCATCCAAGCCATTAGACTGCATCGTAATGACGAACTCACCAGGAAACTAGAGAGGATCAAGCCAGGTCCTGATGCCTTCAAGCAGATCAGCCGCCTCACTGGCAAAAAGAATTGCCTTCCTGAAGTAATCTCCTCTGGTGATTCTCTAGCCAGCGAACCACTTGACAAGGCGGAGATGCTTGCCGAGCATTTTGAAAATAACCTCGTCGATAGCCAGCCGGCCGATCTGCCGGAATTTCTCAACGAAGTCGCCTGCAGCACTAGTGATGTGGAAAGTTTGCACTCTGCCATTACTGATTTCTCCGTCCTCAACCCATCGGATCTGCCACTGGACACTTCGAGATTTACAACAACTGCTGCAGTAAGCGATACGCTGCGATCCTTGAAGCCGAAAAAATCATTTGGCAAAGACGAAATCTCCAACTTCGTTTTAAAACGACTGCCTACGCTTGCCCTTTGGCTTCTCGCAGTTATTTTTAATAATTGCACGAACAACGGATATTTTCCAACGGCGTGGAAAGAAGCCAAAATAGTCCCGGTGCCAAAGAAATCCGACAGGGCGTCGGTTGCTGGTTATCGTCCGATATCACTTCTTTGCTGCGTCAGCAAGGTTTTTGAAGCGCTGATTCTTCGGCAGGTTAGCGATCACTGCGACAACCACAATGTCATCCCTAGAAACCAGCATGGCTTTCGCAAGGGACATTCGACGCTTCATCCGCTAATGCAGCTCCACAACGACGTCTCAGTGGCACTGAACAAGAAAGAATGCACACTTGCGTGCCTCCTCGATTTACGGAAAGCTTTCGACAGCGTGTGGATTTCTGCGCTAATCCATAAATTAACGCTTCTAAACTTCGATCGCCACCTGGTCAAATTGCTGCACAACTTCCTTACGGGCAGGAAGTTTTTCGTACGAGTTTTGGATTGCTCTTCCAGCATTCGGAAAATTGCGGCAGGAGTCCCTCAAGGCTCCAAGCTGGGCCCGGTGCTCTTTAACATATTCACGTCTGGCCAACCGCCCAATCCGCCGCGCACGACCACTCTCCTCTTCGCCGACGACTCCATTTCGTACACATCCTCCTCATCGCCTGAGATGGCGTCCTGCCGCCTTGGCGAACACATCAGCAATCTCTGCAGCTACTACCACAAATGGGGTTTACGTATAAACAGCGGGAAGTCCGAGCTTATCTGCTTCCGCACACCATCAACTTCCGTCAAATCTCGACGTAGCTTCGCCGCAAGATGCTGGGACGCCACCTTAACTCTTCCTGATGGCAGTGTTTTATCGCCAAAAGAGAGCTGCAAGTACCTTGGAGTACTTTTCACTGAGCGCTTCAAGTTCAGAGCTCATGTTCTCCAAGTGCTTCAAAAGGCTAATTTCGCGCTGCACCTCGTGAACCCGTTGCTGAGGAGGCAATGCGGGCTGAGCACAAAAACGAAGCTCCTCGTTTACAAGCAGCTCATCAGACCGATAATCACTTATGGATTTCCCACTTGGTTCACCATCAACCCCACCACCATGAAGCGGCTCACCGTTTTCGAGCGAAAGGTTCTTCGTTCGTGCACCGGTCTCTGGAGACGTCCAAACAGCTTCAAAAACTACCCCAACGCGGCTTTGTACGAAGCAGCAGCGATTCCTGCCATCGACGACTACCTCATCAATCTCGCCAAAAGATCTCTTCGCAACATCGAAAACCACGAGGAAGAAGACATCAGACAGCTCCTGCATCAATCATCCGATTCTGCTTTGAAATACCTCCGCTGGATGCTGCATCCAGGTGTCGACGCTAATTTCTACATTAAAGCCGACAACTTTCATTACCGTGGTTAGAGCGGTTTAATTTTTAATTTTTCATTTTATCTCAATGTGTAAATTCAATTAAAATTCACTCTCTTGTATTAGCTTTACAATATTTATGTATCTTTGTTTTAGTTGGCCCCTGTTTCTGTGCCGCTTATTAATAATGTTATCTATTTTTAAGACTATTTGTAAACAAAATTGTAATTGTATTGTAATAGACGAACTAACAAGACAATTGTCAGAAATGACAAAAGCTTTTCAACAACAACAAAAAACGAATCTTAAATTAGAAGCCAGCATCTCCAAACTAACAGACTGCATAATTAAAGAAAACACCCAAAGCGATAAAAGAAAGGTTTCTCCGCCCTCCACTGACGACGAAACAGAACACGCAACAAAAAGACCAATGACCATAGCAAATACTTCTCAGCGACCCACCCCAAAAACCCCCGCCCCATCCTCTATTCAAGTGACAAAAGCCAATTCATTCACGGCAAGCTTCCCAAAATTAGGAGAAAATCCGCACCCAAAAAAAAGGGCTAAACGCCTGTCAAACACCCGAGCCAAACTCGTCTGAAAAAGACACTCCCTCGGCTCAGCCTGCCTAGCCAAAATCTGTGCCTATTATCTTGCGCGAGGCAGACAAATGGTCTGAAGTAGTCAGACTACTAAACCAAAACAACATCGGCTTCTCGCAAGCCAAAAGAATTCACCTAGGAATTCAAATTTCCCCAAAAACTCCAAACGATCATAGAAAAATCGTAACCCTTTTTAAGGAGCGCAAGTATGAATATCATACATAGCTCCTCAGGGAAGAAAAATCGCTAAACATAATCATCCGCGGATTAAAAGGCCTCAATCCGGAAGAGGTCAAGATAGATTTAGAAAGCCAAGGCTTCACGCCACTGGAATGCTTCTATCTTAAAACAAAAAACAACCCCTTTTCTCTAATTAAAATCCTCCTTCCCAAGGAACAAAAGCACATATATAATATAAAGGCAATCTTTAACCTTATTGTTACAATAGAGGCGCAAAAAACACGAGGCGGCAGCACGCAGTGACACAACTGTCAGCAGTTTGGTCATGCAGCCAACAGATGCGGAGCTAAGCCGAAATGCGTAAAAATGCGACGGCGACCACCATTTTTCGCAATGCCAAAAATCCCCAGAAGAAAAACCCAAATGTGTAAATTGCGGAGCTGAACATCCAGCCAGCTACAGGGGATGCCCGAAAAATCCCGCAAACAAACGCCCCACCTACGCCCAAAAACTCGCTGCTACAGCAAAAACTTCGCCACAAGTGGCAAACAATTCGCCACAACCGGCAAAACTCAACAATCCAAACCATACCAAAACCCAAACAGACGCAAATCTACCAAATATACGCCAAATGGAAAATTTCTTCAACTCCATGCAGTCACAATTTAACTCCATGATGAAGGACATGATTACCAAATTACAAGACCTATAGAAACGACCGACTTGACAGAAATGGCGAAGGGACAGCGATTTTAATCAAAAACTCAATTCCACACCACGAAATACTAATTTCCCTCACACAAGGACTCGAAGCCACAACCTTGAAAATAACAGCAACATCATTTCAATTCTTCATTACTTCACTCTATAAGCCACCAAAAATCAGAGATTTTGAGAGCGACCTCACTACACTTTTCGACCTAAACGGTCCAGTCTTTCGAGCAGGCGACCTGAACGCGCACCACCGCTTGTGGGGAGACAGGAGCACAAACATAGCAGGCACCAAAATAAACCACTTCGTTATTAATAACAACCTAGTCACAATTTTGCCAAATGAACCAACATTTTTCGGTTCACAAAATCCGCACACGCTAGACTTTGCCTTAGTAAAAGATTTTGACCACCACGTTAGCGTCGATGTAATCGACGAATTAAGCTCCGATCACAAACCTGTACTTTTCCATATCAGAAACACCCAAATTGACCATTGCTTCCGATTCACAAAATCGACAAACTGGCGCGCTTTTTGCGAAAACCAGCTTCAAAAGAACAACTCCCTGAACCAAGTACTTCGAGTGAAATTAAAAACTCAATCATTTCCATCACACAAAAAATAGATCACGCCAAAGAAACAAATTCCAGGACGAAACAAATCAAAAGCCACAACCACTACGAACTCCCCACCGACATTAAGAGACAAATCCGCGCGCGAAACGGACTTAGAAAACGCGCGAATGAAACAGGAGATCCAGCACTTCGACGAATAACAAACAGAATGACAAACAAAATTAGACAAAACATAAACATCGTAATGAACGACAGGTGGAGTGATTTTCTCGCATCACTAGAACCTGGTGAAAATTCTTTTTGGAACATGACAAGGCGTTTCAGAAAAAAGCACTCTAACGTGCCGCCCATACATGGTGAAAACGGAGTAAAATACGATAAAGCTGGAAAAGCAGAAGCCTTCGCAGATACGCTGGAACTCCAATTCACCGAAAATCACTCCTCCGACGAGGACGATAGCGACGATGACTCCACTGACCTCTCACCGAACAATAACGCAATAAGACATAGGGCCACGAAAATCCTTCGTTTCGGAAACTTGGAATCTCCAACACATACAACAGACATTGACGAAGTAAAACTTCTAATAGAAAAACTCAAAAACCGTAAAGCTCCAGGACACGACAAAATTTCAAACCTGTGCCTGAAAAATCTTCCCGACAATATCATATCAGACATCGTAACCTTAATAAACGCTATTTTTCGCTTGCGCAAATATCCATCACCTTGGAAACTCGCCATCATCACAATGATCCCAAAACCCCACCAAAACTTATCTTTTCCACAAAACTGGCGACCCATTAGCCGAAAACATAATTCTCAGCCGCTTGAGAAGGGAAGCTGAAGAAAAAGAAATTATACCCATCGAACAATTCGGTTTCCAACCAACCCTTTCAACAGAACTACAACTTGCTCGCTTAGTGCAGCACATCAGAAACGGTTTAAATAAAAGAGCCTCCACATGCATGATAATGTTTGATGTAGCAAAGGCTTTTGACAAAGTCTGACTCATTGTTAAGCTTGATCAGTTCCAAATTTCACCCCCTTTAATTCAGCTCATTGGTTCCTTTCTTCAAAACAGAAAATTTCAAGTCAAAGTCGAAGATCACCTCTCTTCAACAAGAACAGCCGAAGCTGGTCTACCCAAAGGCTCCCCCTTATCCCCTTTACTCTACACACTTTTCACAGCAGACATCCCTAAAACGCGTCGCACACAAATCTCTTTATATGCAGACGACACTTGCATCTATGCAAGCTCCAAGTCAGCAACCTACATCACGAGAAGCCTTCAAAAGCACATAAACTCCATAGTGAAATATTTCAGCAAGTGGAAAATAGCAATAAACGCAAGACAAACCCAAGCAATCTTCATTTCAAGAAAACGCCCACAGCATCCTCAAAACCTACGAGTAAATAACGAAGTAATCGCATGGCAACCCACCGCAAAGTACCTGGGACTAACCCTAGGCAACAGACACTAATGGCTACAACACATACAAGAAAAAAGACAAAATGCAAACAAAACGATACACTCACTTTATCCCCTTCTACGAGACAATAAACTAAATCACAAAAATAAGCTATTCATATACAAACAAATAATCAGGCCAAATCTCCTCTATCCTTGCTTAGCTTTATCGGCAGCATCCAAAACAACAATAAATAAATTACAAATAGCACAAAACTTAGCAATTCGAAAAATATTCAAAATCCCCTGGTATGTCTCAAACGCAGGCATACATAGAGACCCCAAACTGGAAACAGTAAAACTTTATATAAAAGACAGAGCTCTCAAAATCTTTGATAAATAAACGAAACATCCAACACAACACTAAACATCCTTAGAATCCAACCTTCCACAAGAAAACTAACCTACCCAACACTAAAAGACTCCACACGCTGACGAATTTCATTTCACTTATTTTTAATTAAATCATTGTTTTTCCAGGCTAGCCGTCATCACACGACTAGCAGCTAAAAGGCAGTAAAAGTGCAAATTAGCACTAACTCCAAGAAAACGCAAGTTCTCATACGTGTAAAGTAAATATATTGTGAAAGGACGCATATTATTGTGAAAGGACACGTTAGATAAAACATACATAATTAACAAAATAATTAAGAGTGCGAAAACATGAGCGAAGTAAACGCTGCAAGTGTGCAGGCAGCCACCAACCGTTTTGGTGCGCTAGTCGAAGATTCTGAAGAGATATTTCAATACAAAGTGGTAAAGAAACCCGAGAAGAAAACTCATAAAGATCCTAAAGTTTCAAAGAAAGAGCTTGTGAAAAAACAGGAAAAGATTATAACACAACTTGCTGAACTCGAAGTGCTGAAGAAGGCTATCGGGAAAAACTACGATGACGTACCGGTCTACAATACGGCCGTTGCACAAGTGACTGAAGAAACTGATGAAGATAATATGGATATCATCTACCCCGATGATCAACATAAAGATGACACGATTGATGAAGACTTCCCACCACTCCGGAGAAAGACTGTGCCCACTACTAATAAGGTTAAACCAGCAACTCAAAAGGCTGCCGATGAGGGCGCCAATCAGTCTCAAGCTGCTGCTGACTATGCTGAAGTATGCAAATAAAGAAAGACGGTAAGCCTCCCACGATCGTACGCTACAAGGTAAACCAAAAAAGAATTATAAATGATGTGGCAAATGTATTAAAACATCACAACTTTTCTATTAATATCGTTAACAAAGAAAACACACATCAAAACCTTAGTCTTAAGCGATTATAACAAAGTTAAAAATCTTCTGAAAGATACTAATGTAAATTTTTATACTTTTACGCCTAGTGAAGAGAAGCCGTTTTCAATTATAATAAACTGCCGGGAGAATATGAAAAGGATGAAATTATCAGTTACATTGAAAACCTTAAACTTAATATTAACATCTTAAACCTAGCAAAATTTAAAAATAACTGGTTAATTCAATTCAGTAGAGATTCAAATATAAAAGAGCTTTACAACCTAAGGTATATACTAAACTGCTGCATCTCGCTAGAAAAACTTAAGCCGCCGAAGATAATTCAATGCAAAAACTGCCAGAGGTTCTCACATGTTGCTAATAATTGCTGCATGCCTTTCAGGTGTGCGAAATGCTTGAATTCACACAAGCCTTGTGAATGTTCAGTGCCTCCAAAAGAGGCTAATAACGAAGAAATAGCCTATACTGATAAGGAGACAGGTAAAGTGGTAGAGAAATAGGTATTGCAGTAGCCTGTGTTACTTAACTGTAATGAAATAGGTCAGACGGCAAATTACAGTGGCTGCCCAAAGAGAACAAGAGTGATCAAACGCATAGATGAGCGAAAAAATGCGCTTAATGTAAACACAACACGGCCCTCCAACAAAACGCTTCGGCCTTAAAAAAGGACGTTAGAGTGCAGAGCGGTAACAACGCTGTGCATAGCATGCTGTGAGCAAAATAAGTGAAGATTGCAATCAGCTGCTTGGTAGCAGCCTATTCCAATGCATCAACAAAGTGAACGCTTTTTCACAGCATTACTTCAAACTTGCTAGTGATGAAGACAAAACTCAGCACTCTTTAAGTTGCTGACAGAGCTACGATTAAACTCCAATGCGTAAACAACTGAAATGCATATTTATAAATGTAAATTCTTTAATATCTATCCAAAAACGTCATCACTTTAATGAATTCCTCAAGGAACACAAACCTCACATTGTGCTTGTCGCTGAGCATAGACTAAGTGATAAGCACAAAATTAATTTAAAAAATTACAGGTTCATAAAGCAGGCGCGGAAACCTGGTGTAGAGCAGCAGTTAGGTGAGTCGTACACGGCGGTCTGTATTAGGGAAAACTTCAGACTCGATATAATAAACTGTGAAGCCACAGCAAATTTGCACAGCACAGGTCAAAGATACTCCTTGCGGATTGCAATGAAATTGCTTTTGTCGCTGTATATAACAGGCCAGCAGATGCGCTGTCAAAGGCAGACCTAGATAAAGTGGTTAACTGCACCGATGCGCAACAATTTATTGTAGCTGGTGACTTAAATGCTAGGCATCCATTATGGGGCGACACAGAGGTAAACAGAAATGGTAGGCGCCTTCGCTCTTACCTCAGGGATAAACCTCTGGTAGAAATAATTCCGACAAAGAACCCAACAAGGGTTTCTGCAACTGCCAAATCATTCCTGGATCTATCTATGGTTTCACCGTTGGTGAAGGTAAACTTTTCCTGGTATGACGGCTGCTTGAAGGTCCTCCCGTTTGAGTCGGATCATTCTGCGGTCGAACTATGCTTGCAAATCACGGATAACATAGTGAACTGTCCACCCAAGCTTATCCCAGTCTATAATAAGCTTAACAGAGCCAAATTCAACAACATACTAGAAACTGTCAACGTCGATTTCAACCCAGAAAAATGAGAGCGGATGAACCCTTATTTGCAGCAATTAAAAAAATTGCTGTCAACAGTAGTCATATACCTATTAGTGTTCTTAAAGATTGTGCTATTTACTTGTGAGCTGTGAAAAAAAAATAAATAAAGTATGTATGTACATATATGAAAACAGAGAAAAAAAACAAAGAGTGCTCATCGCTTCCAGCATTGTGCCGCCAATTTCTGGCAACGGAAGACAAAAGTGTTTATAAACAAAATAATTCATTCGTGCAAGCTACAGTGCGCAAATACCGCACCAAAAAAACTCCACAACCACAAAAGCCACGAAGTCCGCAAGTAAACCTCGAAAAGGGAGGCAACGACCCAAAACCTATTTCTATAGATGGAAACTCTCTTTGAAATATGCGTTGCTGTTCTAATCCTTTCTTTTCGCATTCACAATCAATTCTTCACAGCACGTCTAAATTATTATATTTCTGTAATGTTTATATATTATTCTTTAATGTTAATGTTTAAACAATATTTGAAATAAAATTATTCCTCTAAATTTCAATCTTTGATTTACTCAATTTTTTGCATTTTGTCTTTTTGTCATTTCATTATTTCCAATGCTGTTATGTTTTTCCCATTCTTTATGATGCAAATACATATATTTATGTATGAAGAATATTCATATGCGATCATATATATACTACATATGCATACATACATATCGAACTAATTGTTTCATACACTTTGATTTGTTCGTGTTTGAATATGTGTGCATTACCTTTGGTTTCTGGCGGTAGGGCCTGTAATAGGAATTCACAGCTCATTTTTATACCCTGCGATTGTCGAAAACAAAAGTTTGCAAAATAATTTCTAACTACTAATTTTTGGGGATTGTTGTACGTTACTGCCTGCAGTAATAATAAGAATATATGTACATAACATTTTCAATAACCTGAAAATTTTACAATGCTAAATATGCTAGCAACAAACTCTTATCCGATTTTAATCAAATATATATAATCGATCAGATCGGAATTGAAATTGAAGATAATTATCACAATAATCAAATGTCCAGAACTAAGATATTTCCATTATACATATGTACATACCAAAATTTATTTAATTTTATAGCGTTCCGATCGGCAGATATGCCGACTTATTTTATACCTTCGTTAGCCAAAGCCAGAAAATCAATTCAAACCAATTAAAAACTTCAGCAATGCAAAATTTTTGCAAGAAATTAGACACACACACAACTAAGGGAAACTGTGTGTGTAGAAGAAGGAATAGGATTAAAATTGTTGTTTTTTCTGATCGTCATAAACCTGCAATACACTTCTTCCTTTCCCTTCCCGGCTTCTATGTTATCAAAGAACAAATAAAAACGAACTGAGAGAATTCCAAAACCCTCTCTCTCTCTGCGCTCTGAAAAGCTCTACTGGGATTTACGCTAAATCCCATACGAATTTTTGTGAGGACGCTTGCTTATATGAGAATGGCACATCTTTGTATTCTATAATTTTTGGCTTAAGGCTTTTAGGCGAGCGAGATGAAATAACAAATACTAATTCACCATCAACAACGTTTCGTGTTTCTGAAAAAAAAAGAAAACAGAGTCCTGATTCAGCAATCAGCACTGACCAAAACAATGCTACCAGCATTGCGCCGTCAATCTCTGGCAACAGAAGAAAATAGTGACAGTGCGTAAAAATCGCAGTAAAATCCAAAGAAATACATACCTAAAATCAGTGCGCGATCAAAAGACGCTATTAAATAAATGCAAATTCTTTGTAAGTGAAGTGCCAAGTGAAAAACAAAGTGAAAATCCCAAAAACACTGACGAGAGGCTTCAGCAGCAATTACGACGTCCCGCCACAAAAACTTCATCATCAGCCGCATCAAAATAAATATTTGGTAAGTCTGGTTAGATATATTTAATTCAAAAATAAGTGAAATGAATAAAAACGAAGAAGACAACAATCAAAATATGGACACAAACGAAGACGAGGAAAATTCATCAACAGCGGCATCACCTTCGCCAACCCCCAACGAATCAGACTCTTCTGAAACAGATGATGACCAAAATTACTACTATAGGGAAAATCAAATCCTCAAGCAACAAATAGACGAACTACTCACTCATTACTCAGATACTGATTCGTTGTTCATCGACCGTGAATGACATCTTTTGCTCCGCTCGTCTACCGAACTGCGCACTTCGACTCAAATCGTCTTTCTCAAGACGCGTATAGAGAGATTAATTTCTTTTGCTTCGTCTTTTTCAAGACGCCTCCAAAAGGGAGAAATTTCTATTTCCTAAAGACGTCTTTTTCAAGACGTCTTTTACAAGTTTTTTAATTTATCCTATTTTAAAATTCTGTATTTTCAGACTAATCCCGTGCTGCTGTCAACAAAATTTTCCTCGCCATGAGCGTGGACGAGGACGTCGCTTCAGCAATCGACGGCGTCAAATCGTTCGTCAGAAGCGGCATCACCAAGTTCGGGAAGCCTTTCCTGGACAAATTTTATGGCGAAATTTCGTGTGTAGAAGAATTCTACAACGATTTCTCCGAGACATCCTCCGTCGAATACTCCGACAACGACACCCTCACCGGTTCCGAGATGGATATAGACGATAACCCCGACAACAATACTCCTCGCTCGTCATCGAAGAGAAAGAGCGAAAAGGATGGCAGTCCAGCTTCACCTACGCCACCACCGAAGGCTAAAAAAGCTGCTAACACCGCAGTTAGTTGCTCGATTAACAATGACGACAAGCAGCGCCTCCCCGCTTCCAGTACGGCCTTCTCGGATATCGTAGCTGCTTCCTGCAGTCAGCCAGTCGCTGCCTCCTGCAGTCAGCCAGTCACTGCTGTTCAACTACATCCCACAACCGGTTCCTCCACCCCAGCGACAAAGGACGCCACCGCTCATCCATTGCCGACAGCCTCTGCCTCAAAAGCCGCAACATCCAAGTCGTCACTGCAATCATTGCCAGCAGTGAAAAAATCATACATGCCGCCCATTTTCGGCTTCGATGTCACCATCTCGGCTCTTCGCTCCTTTGCGAAGTCTAGAAATATTGTGTTTAGGATACGCAATGTCAATAACAGGAAATCTGTCATTTCCACGGACAACAAGTAAAGCTTCTTGTTGGTTAAAGACTGGCTGAAAACCCAGAATAGTCAATTCAGCACGTTCACGCCGAAGGAGGACCGCAAATCTCTGCTGATCCTCAAAGGTGTCCACCACTCGTTCGAGCCTGAGGATGTTAAGGTTGAGCTGGAAAGCCTTAACATAAAAGTTCTCAATGTCAGCCGTTTCCAGCCGAAGAAAAAAGCGGTCAAGCGCAGTAACAGTTTTTTGGTTGAAATACCAAAGGACTGTGACATCGCCACCATAACTTCGACAACGCTCCTGTTAAACCAGAGGGTTTACTGGGAGAAATTGAAGCCGAATGGCGTCACGCAGTGTCACAACTGCCAAAATTTCGGCCATATTGCCTCCAACTGTGGCATGAAGTTTCGTTGCATTAAATGCAACGAATCTCACAAACCGGGGAAATGTACGCGCTCCACCGAGGAAAAACCAGATGGGAAAGTCTTTTGCGTAAATTGCAAGAAGGAAGGCCATCCCGCAAATTATCGCGGATGCCCTGTATATAAGAAGGTGCTTGATGCACGCAAGAACACCGCAGCCAAGCGCAAGGAACAGCAGAACTTTGCACTTGAATCTGCCAAGCGCGGCATTCAAAGTAAACTGTCTTACGCGCAAGCAACGGCAGCAAACCCTGCCGCCTCCAAGACTCCTTCCAGACCCACAAAACCTTCTACTCAAAACGTCAAGACAGCTCCCATTGACTTATTCTCCGACGTCGAAAGATTGTTCGGCTCCGACCTCCAAACGCTTCTGCAAAAAGCTAAAAAAGCCATTCCTGCCAACTAGCGATTTTGGGACGACTTATCCTTGAACTATGTTTAAAATAAGTCGCCTAAAAATCATCTCCTACAACGTAAATTCTATTTACTCCATCCCTAGGAGAACCTCCCTCAGTCTTTTTGTTAAGCAATTTAATCCAGATATTCTTCTTTTGCAGGAAACGAACCTGAACAGAGGAAATCGCATCGAGCACGATGGCTACTCTTTTGCTCAAACGCCGAAGGTTGCAGGACTCCGAGGAACCGCTATTCTGACGAGAAACACACTCCAAGGGAAACAACTCCAGATGACATCGACATTAAAGACTTCACAAGCCACCGCCATCTCCATTGGCCTATGCAACGGCGAATCGCTTCTCGTGGTGTCGCTGTACTTCAAATGTAACAGCAGGCCTGATGACATCAAGCACGACTTATCTACTATCAATACAATCTGCAGTCAACACACTTACTGTGTGATTGGTGGCGACTTCAACGCGCGGCATCTTCTCTGGCAAGACGACATTTGCTATCCCCAAGGCATCGCTATCGCAGATTGGCTCCATGGCAACTGCTCTGATCACTCGCTGGTGGTCTCTCAGCCGGAAAGAACTTTCCCCAACACTCCGTCCATGCTGGATTTCTTCCTGTGCTCTTCTACGCTCGTGAACGTCTGCCCTGAACTTCAAAACTACCGCTGCAAAGCGCACTTTGCAGACTCCGATCACCTTTCAGTCGAACTGGATATTCGGCTGAATCACAGGATTTTCGTGGCGAGAGCTGCTGCTGTCAGAAAGGTAAACCTTCGAAAAATCAACTGGACCACGTTCAAGAGGCAAGTGGAAGCTGAAACCATTTGCCCCCTACTGACCGCAATCTCTCAAATCTGAAAATTGATTCAGCAATCTCCAACTTCGAGACGACAGTCAGCACCGCATTGAATGCTCAGGCTACAACTCCGACAAGCAGAGATAGATTCGGCGATCTACCTGACAACATCCAGGCGATCCAGGCGCATCGTCAAATTCTACGTAAGAAACTGCAGCGTATTCTACAGCGGACATACAACACAGCATCGCTTGAGTATCAAGGGGTTCTTGCAGAGCTGCGCTGCACAAACACTCTGTTCATCCAAGCCATTAGACTGCATCGTAATGACGAACTCACCAGGAAACTAGAGAGGATCAAGCCAGGTCCTGATGCCTTCAAGCAGATCAGCCGCCTCACTGGCAAAAAGAATTGCCTTCCTGAAGTAATCTCCTCTGGTGATTCTCTAGCCAGCGAACCACTTGACAAGGCGGAGATGCTTGCCGAGCATTTTGAAAATAACCTCGTCGATAGCCAGCCGGCCGATCTGCCGGAATTTCTCAACGAAGTCGCCTGCAGCACTAGTGATGTGGAAAGTTTGCACTCTGCCATTACTGATTTCTCCGTCCTCAACCCATCGGATCTGCCACTGGACACTTCGAGATTTACAACAACTGCTGCAGTAAGCGATACGCTGCGATCCTTGAAGCCGAAAAAATCATTTGGCAAAGACGAAATCTCCAACTTCGTTTTAAAACGACTGCCTACGCTTGCCCTTTGGCTTCTCGCAGTTATTTTTAATAATTGCACGAACAACGGATATTTTCCAACGGCGTGGAAAGAAGCCAAAATAGTCCCGGTGCCAAAGAAATCCGACAGGGCGTCGGTTGCTGGTTATCGTCCGATATCACTTCTTTGCTGCGTCAGCAAGGTTTTTGAAGCGCTGATTCTTCGGCAGGTTAGCGATCACTGCGACAACCACAATGTCATCTCTAGAAACCAGCATGGCTTTCGCAAGGGACATTCGACGCTTCATCCGCTAATGCAGCTCCACAACGACGTCTCAGTGGCACTGAACAAGAAAGAATGCACACTTGCGCGCCTCCTCGATTTACGGAAAGCTTTCGACAGCGTGTGGATTTCTGCGCTAATCCATAAATTAACGCTTCTAAACTTCGATCGCCACCTGGTCAAATTGCTGCACAACTTCCTTACGGGCAGGAAGTTTTTCGTACGAGTTTTGGATTGCTCTTCCAGCATTCGGAAAATTGCGGCAGGAGTCCCTCAAGGCTCCAAGCTGGGCCCGGTGCTCTTTAACATATTCACGTCTGGCCAACCGCCCAATCCGCCGCGCACGACCACTCTCCTCTTCGCCGACGACTCCATTTCGTACACATCCTCCTCATCGCCTGAGATGGCGTCCTGCCGCCTTGGCGAACACATCAGCAATCTCTGCAGCTACTACCACAAATGGGGTTTACGTATAAACAGCGGGAAGTCCGAGCTTATCTGCTTCCGCACACCATCAACTTCCGTCAAATCTCGACGTAGCTTCGCCGCAAGATGCTGGGACGCTACCTTAACACTTCCAGATGGCAGTGTTTTATCGCCAAAAGAGAGCTGCAAGTACCTTGGAGTACTTTTCACTGAGCGCTTCAAGTTCAGAGCTCATGTTCTCCAAGTGCTTCAAAAGGCTAATTTCGCGCTGCACCTCGTGAACCCGTTGCTGAGGAGGCAATGCGGGCTGAGCACAAAAACGAAGCTCCTCGTTTACAAGCAGCTCATCAGACCGATAATCACTTATGGATTTCCCACTTGGTTCACCATCAACCCCACCACCATGAAGCGGCTCACCGTTTTCGAGCGAAAGGTTCTTCGTTCGTGCACCGGTCTCTGGAGACGTCCAAACAGCTTCAAAAACTACCCCAACGCGGCTTTGTACGAAGCAGCAGCGATTCCTGCCATCGACGACTACCTCATCAATCTCGCCAAAAGATCTCTTCGCAACATAGAAAACCACGAGGAAGAAGACATCAGACAGCTCCTGCATCAATCATCCGATTCTGCTTTGAAATACCTTCATCTCCGCTGGATGCTGCATCCAGGTGTCGACGCTAATTTCTACATTAAAGCCGACAACTTTCATTACCGTGGTTAGAGCGGTTTAATTTTTAATTTTTCATTTTATCTCAATGTGTAAATTCAATTAAAATTCACTCTCTTGTATTAGCTTTACAATATTTATGTATCTTTGTTTTAGTTGGCCCCTGTTTCTGTGCCGCTTATTAATAATGTTATCTATTTTTAAGACTATTTGTAAACAAAATTGTAATTGTATTGTAATAGACGAACTAACAAGACAATTGTCAGAAATGACAAAAGCTTTTCAACAACAACAAAAAACGAATCTTAAATTAGAAGCCAGCATCTCCAAACTAACAGACTGCATAATTAAAGAAAACACCCAAAGCGATAAAAGAAAGGTTTCTCCGCCCTCCACTGACGACGAAACAGAACACGCAACAAAAAGACCAATGACCATAGCAAATACTTCTCAGCGACCCACCCCAAAAACCCCCGCCCCATCCTCTATTCAAGTGACAAAAGCCAATTCATTCACGGCAAGCTTCCCAAAATTAGGAGAAAATCCGCACCCAAAAAAAGGGCTAAACGCCTGTCAAACACCCGAGCCAAACTCGTCTGAAAAAGACACTCCCTCGGCTCAGCCTGCCTAGCCAAAATCTGTGCCTATTATCTTGCGCGAGGCAGACAAATGGTCTGAAGTAGTCAGACTACTAAACCAAAACAACATCGGCTTCTCGCAAGCCAAAAGAATTCACCTAGGAATTCAAATTTCCCCAAAAACTCCAAACGATCATAGAAAAATCGTAACCCTTTTTAAGGAGCGCAAGTATGAATATCATACATAGCTCCTCAGGGAAGAAAAATCGCTAAACATAATCATCCGCGGATTAAAAGGCCTCAATCCGGAAGAGGTCAAGATAGATTTAGAAAGCCAAGGCTTCACGCCACTGGAATGCTTCTATCTTAAAACAAAAAACAACCCCTCTTCTCTAATTAAAATCCTCCTTCCCAAGGAACAAAAGCACATATATAATATAAAGGCAATCTGTAACCTTATTGTTACAATAGAGGCGCAAAAAACACGAGGCGGCAGCACGCAGTGACACAACTGTCAGCAGTTTGGTCATGCAGCCAACAGATGCGGAGCTAAGCCGAAATGCGTAAAAATGCGACGGCGACCACCATTTTTCGCAATGCCAAAAATCCCCAGAAGAAAAACCCAAATGTGTAAATTGCGGAGCTGAACATCCAGCCAGCTACAGGGGATGCCCGAAAAATCCCGCAAACAAACGCCCCACCTACGCCCAAAAACTCGCTGCTACAGCAAAAACTTCGCCACAAGTGGCAAACAATTCGCCACAACCGGCAAAACTCAACAATCCAAACCATACCAAAACCCAAACAGACGCAAATCTATCAAATATACGCCAAATGGAAAATTTCTTCAACTCCATGCAGTCACAATTTAACTCCATGATGAAGGACATGATTACCAAATTACAAGACCTATAGAAACGACCGACTTGACAGAAATGGCGAAGGGACAGCGATTTTAATCAAAAACTCAATTCCACACCACGAAATACCAATTTCCCTCACACAAGGACTCGAAGCCACAACCTTGAAAATAACAGCAACATCATTTCAATTCTTCATTACTTCACTCTATAAGCCACCAAAAATCAGAGATTTTGAGAGCGACCTCACTACACTTTTCGACCTAAACGGTCCAGTCTTTCGAGCAGGCGACCTGAACGCGCACCACCGCTTGTGGGGAGACAGGAGCACAAACATAGCAGACACCAAAATAAACCACTTCGTTATTAATAACAACCTAGTCACAATTTTGCCAAATGAACTAACATTTTTCGGTTCACAAAATCCGCACACGCTAGACTTTGCCTTAGTAAAAGATTTTGACCACCACGTTAGCGTCGATGTAATCGACGAATTAAGCTCCGATCACAAACCTGTACTTTTCCATATCAGAAACACCCAAATTGACCATTACTTCCGATTCACAAAATCGACAAACTGGCGCGCTTTTCGCGAAAAACTAGCTTCAGAAGAACAACTCCCTGAACCAAGTACTTCGAGTGAAATTAAAAACTCAATCATTTCCATCACACAAAAAATAGATCACGCCAAAGAAACAAATTCCAGGACGAAACAAATCAAAAGCCACAACCACTACGAACTCCCCACCGACATTAAGAGACAAATCCGCGCGCGAAACGGACTTAGAAAACGCGCGAATGAAACAGGATATCCAGCACTTCGACGAATAACAAACAGAATGACAAACAAAATTAGACAAAACATAAACATCGTAATGAACGACAGGTGGAGTGATTTTTTCGCATCACTAGAACCTGGTGAAAATTCTTTTTGGAACATGACAAGGCGTTTCAGAAAAAAGCACTCTAACGTGCCGCCCATACATGGTGAAAACGGAGTAAAATACGATAAAGCTGGAAAAGCAGAAGCCTTCGCAGATACGCTGGAACTCCAATTCACCGAAAATCACTCCTCCGACGAGGACGATAGCGACGATGACTCCACTGACCTCTCACCGAACAATAACGCAATAAGACATAGGGCCGCGAAAATCCTTCGTTTCGGAAACTTGGAATCTCCAACACAAACAACAGACATTGACGAAGTAAAACTTCTAATAGAAAAACTCAAAAACCGTAAAGCTCCAGGACACGACAAAATTTCAAACCTCTGCCTGAAAAATCTTCCCGACAATATCATATCAGACATCGTAACCGTAATAAACGCTATTTTTCGCTTGCGCAAATATCCATCACCTTGGAAACTCGCCATCATCACAATGATCCCAAAACCCCACCAAAACTTATCTTTTCCACACAACTGGCGACCCATTAGCCTTATCCCAGCAATAGCAAAAATTTCCGAAAACATAATTCGAGAATATGAAAAGGATGAAATTATCAGTTACATTGAAAACCTTAAACTTAATATTAACATCTTAAACCTAGCAAAATTTAAAAATAACTGATTAATCAATTCAGTAGAGATTCAAATATAAAAGAGCTTTACAACCTAAGGTATATACTAAACTGCTGCATCTCGCTAGAAAAACTTAAGCCGCCGAAGATAATTCAATGCAAAAACTGCCAGAGGTTCTCACATGTTGCTAATAATTGCTGCATGCCTTTCAGGTATGTGAAATGCTTGAATTCACACAAGCCTTGTGAATGTTCAGTGCCTCCAAAAGAGGCTAATAACGAAGAAATAGTCTATACTGATAAGGAGACAGGTAAAGTGGTAAAGAAATAGGTATTGCAGTAGCCTGTGTTACTTAACTGTAATGAAATAGGTCAGACGGCAAATTACAGTGGCTGCCCAAAGAGAACAAGAGTGATCAAACGCATAGATGAGCGAAAAAATGCGCTGAATGTAAACACAACACGGCCCTCCAACAAAACGCTTCGGCCTTAAAAAAGGACGTTAGAGTGCAGAGCGGTAACAACGCTGTGCATAGCATGCTGTGAGCAAAATAAGTGAAGATTGCAATCAGCTGCTTGGTAATAGCCTATTCCAATGCATCAACAAAGTGAACGCTTTTTCACAGCATTACTTCAAACTTGCTAGTGATGAAGACAAAACTCAGCACTCTTTAAGTTGCTGACAGAGCTACGATTAAACTCCAATGCGTAAACAACTGAAATGCATATTTATAAATGTAAATTCTTTAATATCTATCCAGAAACGTCATCACTTTAATGAATTCCTCAAGGAACACAAACCTCACATTGTGCTTGTCGCTGAGCATAGGCTAAGTGATAAGCACAAAATTAATTTAAAAAATTACAGGTTCATAAAGCAGGCGCGGAAACCTGGTGTAGAGCAGCAGTTAGGTGAGTCGTACACGGCGGTCTGTATTAGGGAAAACTTCAGACTCGATATAATAAACTGTGAAGCCACAGCAAATTTGCACAACACAGGTCAAAGATACTCCTTGCGGATTGCAATGAAATTGCTTTTGTCGCTGTATATAACAGGCCAGCAGATGCGCTGTCAAAGGCAGACCTAGATAAAGTGGTTAACTGCACCGATGCGCAACAATTTATTATAGCTGGTGACTTAAATGCTAGGCATCCATTATGGGGCGACACAGAGGTAAACAGAAATGGTAGGCGCCTTCGCTCTTACCTCAGGGATAAACCTCTGGTAGAAATAATTCCGACAAAGCACCCAACAAGGGTTTCTGCAACTGCCAAATCATTCCTGGATCTATCTATGGTTTCACCGTTGGTGAAGGTAAACTTTTCCTGGTATGACGGCTGCTTGAAGGTCCTCCCGTTTGAGTCGGATCATTCTGCGGTCGAACTATGCTTGCAAATCACGGATAACATAGTGAACTGTCCACCCAAGCTTATCCCAGTCTATAATAAGCTTAACAGACCCAAATTCAACAACATACTAGAAACTGTCAACGTCGATTTCAACCCAGAAAAATGAGAGCGGATGAACCCTTATTTGCAGCAATTAAAAAAATTGCTGTCAACAGTAGTCATATACATATTAGTGTTCTTAAAGATTGTGCTATTTACTTGTGAGCTGTGAAAAAAAAATAAATAAAGTATGTATGTATATGAAAACAGAGAAAAAAAACAAAGAGTGCTCATCGCTTCCAGCATTGTGCCGCCAATTTCTGGCAACGGAAGACAAAAGTGTTTATAAACAAAATAATTCATTCGTGCAAGCTACAGTGCGCAACAAGTATCAAAACTTAATTAAATGTTAAAAATCAAATTCCAAAATTACCTAGTGAAGTGCCAACAGCGTGAATCTTCAGCAGCAATTCCCAGCAACGCTTCGTCGCAACAAAAATTTTCAAAAATTGATAAGTCTGGCTTGTGCGAGCTTCTTGTTGTATTTTTCTATTGCATTTAAAAGAAAACAAAACTTGACTTGTTTATTTTGAATCCTTTTCAAAATAAACATATAATAATAACATATATAATATACAATACAGCAACTTAATTATCAACCATGGACTATCAAAGTTCAAACAACAATCAATCCCCTGACCACGGTCCTGTCGAAAACATGGACCAGGATGATAATAACGAGAACGAAGAATTCGACGAAGAAGAGGTCGAAGAAGAGGTCGAAGAAGACGACGGCGATGACGGTTCATTCACGACAGGTGGCACCGACGCCGAATCAGAAAACGAACAAACCAATCCTTACCTAAGAGAAAACCTGTTGCTCAGAAAGCAACTGGCCAGCCTCACCAAGGCTTTCACAAGACAGGAAAAAACAATTCAAAAGCTACAACTGAGCGTATCGAACCTCACCGAAACGTTGTTGCAGGAGAGATCCTCACACGACAACAAAAGAAAGAAATCCGCTAGCTCCTCCGACGAAGACGCAACCCCTCCCGTCAAAAAACCGCTACCTTGGTCAGCAAAACTGCTTCTACAGCAAAAAACCCCAACCCCGCCCCTACGGCTCACGCCCCTGCAGCCTCTCCAACCATTCACGATAGCTTCTCTTCCGAATTTCCAAAATTAAGGGAAAACCCCAATAAAAAATCTTCTTCAAACGTCACCCCGCTGAACCGGCTGCCATTGCTGCTGCCGCTGCCCCAGCCTCGACATCTTCCGCTCATTCAACCGAGCAAAATAAATCAGTCCCGATAATTCTGCGTGGAGCAGAAAAATGGACTGAAGTCGCCAGGCTTCTAAAGCAAAATTCAATTAATTTTTCTCACGCAAAACGGATCCATCCCTCTTCACTTTTCAAAGTGTTACTTCCCAGAAGTGACAAGGAAATTTACAACATAAAAGCCATCTGCAATCTAATTGTTTCTGTGGAAGGCCAATGATTTCAAACAAACCCCTAACCATTCTCACTTGGAATGCAAATTCCATCTTAAATAAAAAATTTGAACTAATTCAATTTTTGCACGACAACAGCATTGACATCCTACTCGTTCAGGAAACCTGGCTCAAGCCTGGAAACTCATTCTCCATCCCAAACTATGTAACCTACAGAAACGATAGATTAGACAGAAATGCAGGAGGCACGGCAATCCTCGTCAAACACCATATTCCCCATGTACAAGTTCTCACTCCAACCATGGATCGTCTGGAAGCCACGCTTCTTAAAATAAATACTCTCCCAAATTCCTTTTTCCTAATTTCTGCATACAAGCCCCTCCCGCCAAGCATTTCATAAGCGACCTAAACACACTCTTCTCCCAAGCCGGCCAAAACTTTCTAGCTGGCGATCTAAATGCCTTTCACCATCGCTGGGGCGACAGCAGCACCAATCGAGCAGGAACAAAAATAGACAACTTCGTCACCAACAACAGCCTCAAGTTATTTGTCCCAAGCGAGCCGATTCACTACGGCCCTAGAAACGCTCATGCTTTGGACTTCGGAATCCTAAAAGATTGCGAATTCCAATGCAATCAGTGCGTCATCGACGAGCTTAGCTCGGATCACAAGCCCGTCCTGTTCACAATAAGTGACACGCTTATTGATGAACCGGCCAGATGCCTCAAAAACATAAACTGGCACTCCTTTCGCGAAAGTTTAACTTCCACCGACCAACTCACACCTCCCAAAAATCTTGCAGAACTCGAATCTGCCATTGCATCCTTAACGGATAAAATAACGTTCGCAGCCGAATCAAATTCCCACCTCAGACGACTCGAAAGCCACAACCGCTACGACCTTCCCAAAGACATAAAAGACAAAATACGTAAACGAAACAGGCTCAGGAAAAGAGCAAACGAAACGGCAGACCCAGCACTAAAATTGCGTGCAAACCGCATGACCAACGACATCAAAGAGGACGTGCACAACTTCGTCAACAGCAGATGGGGTGAATTCCTCTCCTCTCTGGAACCTGGTGACAATAACTACTGGATAAATAATAATAACTACTGAACCACAAAATACTTCAGAAAGAAGAAAATCTGCATACCACCCATCCACGGGCCAAACGGCATGCAGTTCGACAAGACAGGCAAAGCCGAAGCTTTCGCTGACTCTCTGGAGCGGCAATTTCAAGAGAATCCATCCTCGGATGAAGACGATAGCAATGACGACAGCGACGACGAAAACATCGAAAATTTCCAGGTACCAAGGTATGCAATAAGGCGCAAAGCCATCGAACTGCTCCGTCTCGAAATCTCGCAGCCCCACATCCCCCATCAACGATGAATGGTGGTGAATCATGATTCGAGTAAAAAATTTGGAACCTTAATGCATGTAATGATTATCTAATGATTTGATTTCTTCGATATGGGATCATGATTAAGATTTAATCCCAGTACTATGGAGTACCGTGATGTTAGGGCTTACGCCAGGCAATCACGTAAATAGAAACCGTTCGCGGACTTACTAGCCCCACATCCCACCAGCCGATTTTGACGAAATCAAGCTTCAAATTTCCAAGCTAAAAACGCAAAAAGCTCCCGGCCACGACCAAATTTCTAATCTCAGCATCAAAAACCTTCCAGATAACTTAGTTCAAAACCTTGTCACAATCACCAACGCCATATTTAAATTCCGAAAATACCCTCCTTCATGGAAGCTAGCCACGATCATAATGTTACCCAAACAGAATCAAGATCTCACTTTCCCGCAAAACTGGCGGCCAATAAGCCTTATCCCTTCTCTGGCTAAAATAATCGAAAACCTCATTCTCGCACGCCTCAGATCAGTGGTAGAAGAGAAGCAAATAATCCAAACTGAGCAATTCGGCTTCCAGCCGCTTCTTTCGAGAGAGCTCCAACTTGCTCGTGTCTCTAAACACAGAAGAGCTTCAACGGGCATGATAATGTTCGATGTCGCGAAAGCGTTCGACAAAGTCTAGCACGCTGGGCTAATCTTCAAACTGAACAACTTCGACATCCCGATTCCACTTATCTAATTAATAGGTTCATTTCTAAGGCGAAGAAAATTCAAAGTCAGAGTGGACGACTGTCTCTCTACCGCTAGATCCCTGGAAGCAGGAGTACCACAAGGCAGGAGTACCACTTCTCTACAACCTCTTCACAGCCGACTTCCCAAAGCCCAGCAACGCACACATTTCGCTTTAAGCCGACGACACGTGCATTTATAAAACTGGCAACTCTGCTTCCGCAATCTCCAGAAAACTTCAAACGTGCATTAACTCCTCCCTAAAATATTTCCGACGATGGAAAATCGCAATTTACGCAAACAAAACGCAAGCCATTTTCATTACAAGAAAGTTTCGTCAAGCTCCTCCAAATTTATGCGTAAACGACACCATAATTCCATGGCTAAACACAGCTAAATATCTCGGAGTTACCTTCGACCGAGGCTAGATCACATTCACAAAAGCAGAGCACGCTGCGCCGGCACCATCCAATCTTTCTACCCCCTTCTAAAAGAGAGCAAACTCAGCCACAACAACAAACTTCTGCTTTACAAGCAAATAATTAGATCCAGTCTGCTATACGGCTGTCTAGCCTACTCGGCTGCAGCAAAATCTACATTAAGAAGACTCCAAACCGCCCAAAATATCGCTATAAGAAAAATTTTCAACATACCTTGGTACATAAGAAACGACGATATACACAACGACCTAAGACTCGACACAGTTAAACAATACATTAAAGACAAAGCACTTAAAGTCTTCGACAAAATACCACACATCGAAAACTCTTCACTGAGCATCCTAGAAACACCTTCACCTGCAATCAGAAATACCTATCGAAGCATCAGGAACTCTTCTCATAACTAATCTTTAACTAAATAAATTAAATTAAATCAAATGCAATAGAATTTTATAACATAGCTCACACCAAGCAGACGCCGAGTAAGCCGGCAAACAAACACAACGGAGTAAAAGTGCCGACGCACTAGCTCCGAGAAAACCACATGTTCATGGAATTGCTGTCAACGATGCCAAATTTCAATTAAAAAAGGGTTTTGTGCAACGTAATAAAAAAGTATGCACGTTTTAGAGTGAAAAAGATCAACTTATATTCAAAAAAGGAATTTTGCAGTAAAATAATTGCAGAAAGCAATTCTTTAGTACTAAATCGCAAATACATCGCTATGGAAACTATTTGCGAGATTGCTGTCAAAAAGATTGCAATGTAACATATCATCAGCCTCAGTAGTTTCACTCTCCCGCTAAACCGAAAAGCCACGAAGTCTGAAATCGACGCCAATGTAGAAACCCTTAACAGGGCTTTTGAAAAAGCGATGAATTCTGACGCATTGCCTCGCACTAAGGTAAGAAATCTTGGCCACCAAATATTCTCGTCCTAATAAGGGAAAGGAAAAGATTGCGTCGGGCACAGCACCGCTGTTTAAACCCAAGAATGTATAAAACACTTCAAACACAGATAAACCACCTCTCCTATTTGATTAAAGAAGGCATAAGAATTTCCGAAAACAGCTACTGGGAAAAATATTTCGCTACCATTAAAATGAATAACCAAACCTACTGCAAAATTAAAAACATCTGTGGTCTTCAGAACAACATGCAGCTTCCTACGCTGCTGATTGAAAGTCCGAGTACCCCTCACACCAACGTAAGCGTAACAACTGATGCCTGAAAAGTAAATTTGATTGCTTCAGAGTTTGAAAAAACAAAACCTAAACTAAGGTGACCCAAACTTCGCGCAATATGTAAGCCGCTCAATAACGGACTTAATTGACTCTAATGAGTCCATCATGAGCTTCAGCAGCGCTACAAAAGCTGATGGCTCATCCCTGCTGAGGCAGAGCACATTGTCACAAAGCATGTATGCGAATTTTTTAAGTGCAAAGACATAAAAAATAAATTGAAGCAGCTTAACAACAAAAAAAAGCAATGGAGACGATGGAGTCTCTAATTTGTTGCTAAAGAACTACTCTTTTTAATCAATGCTACAACATTGGTTATTTCCCTAGCAGGTGAAAGACAGCCAAAGTCACTCCAGTACACAAACTCAACAGCGACCCGAGTAAGCCGCGCAACTACCAGCCGATTTCGTTATTGTCATACATCTCAACAAACAACTATTCAACAACAACTCTCACTCAAACAACTCTTTGGCTGAGTCTTTTCTTTTGGAAAAGCTCAACAAACACATTGATAATGACAATCTTCTTCTAAAGTGCCAGTTTGGCTTTAGAAGAGGCCATTCTACGAGCCACGCTCTGTCCAGTCTCTCAGATTTCGTAACTTCTAATCATAACAGGCGTCGAGCAACAATTGCAGTCACACTGGATTTCGAAAAGGCCTTTGATACTGTCTGGGTAGAAGGCCTGTTATATAAGCTGTACAGACAACTGAATGTGCACAAATACCTTTGCAAACTGCTGTACGACTACTTAACCAAACACTCCTTCTATGTATCTAGTGGAGAGAAACAATCATCAAAGAGAACAATTGCGGCGGGGGTCCCACAAGGTTCGCTTCTGGATCCAATCCTCTACAATTTGTTTTTGACGGACATTCCACAACCAGAAATACCTCCAGATAGAATGTTGGCGCTCATCTATACCGACGACAGCCTAATACTAGGCTCATCCCCTCTCCTAACTGACAGCGACGTGCTGCTGAATGAATACTTAAGCCATCTCTTTTCCTATTTTCAAAAGTGGAGAATAAAAACTAATGTTGGAAAATGTGAATGCACAGTATTTAAAGGAGTTAGAAAATTGCTTTATCCCAATGCGCAATCGTACAAGCCAGACATTGTCATCAATAGTACAAAAATAGAACAGAGAGACAGCACAAAATATTTAGGAGTCATACTACAGTAAATTTAACTTCGTTACACACATAGACCACATTTTAACTAAGGCCAGGCCAATATATGAATGCAATAAAAGGTGGAAGGAGCTTGAACCTTAAAGTAAAAATTAACATATACAAGCAGATTATCAGGCCTTGATGAGGATGTCTCATCAAGCCAAATGGAAAGGCTGAGTTAATTCGAACGAAAGATGCTCAGTTACATCACAAATTTGAATTACCAAAACCACCTAACAAATGGCATACGTAAAAGAATTTCTAATAGGGTTCTATATGGAAAAGCGCAGCTTGCCAGAATATACTAGTTCCTTGTAGACACAGCCAAAAGATTTATGGAAAATAAATAGTTGATCGAAGCTCTACTAGCGAAGCAGCTCGATATCACACTGCCAATAGAAGATAGATTTCTATCTCCGATCCATTTAAAATCGATGTTACAAAATAATCAACTCCATGTAAACAACAAGCTAGTGTACTACCACAGCCGCTATGGCACACGAGAGGTGACACAGAATCTGGTGTACAACACAGACAATTATCAAATGCAATTATAACAATCAAGTATAATCCTGTAAATAGTTGTATAAATAAGTTTATGTTAATTTTTAAGTTAGTATTTAAGCACACAATAATAATGTTATGCTTCTCCCGGCCAAGGCGCAGTAATCTCAGCTATTAATGTAAATAACTATATAGTAAATAAATAATTCTAATGTAACAAATGTAATAAGAAAAACCCTTGAAAAATACGTAGTATGTAAGGGACACTGAGTATATTCAGGTACACCACAAATTTTTTGGTATATTCTAATTGTTTACGTACTTTTCAGGTGAATTCCCCGTAAGGATCCTGCAAGCCATGCGCTTCTTACTTGCCATGAGCGGTCATTAGTTGTTTGGCTTCCATTGCAGCCAAATAGAATTTTTTAATTTAAAGTTTTTCCAGGTAAGTCTGGTTATCAAAATTAAATATATAAACGTTATCTATCAATAAAAATGGAAAAGACAAATTACTACGCAACACTTAGTGACAATATGGACGACAGTAGGTCACCACAATTTTCAGAGGGTTCAGATGATGAACAGCCCACCACTTCCCTTCGAACCAGTTTAGACCCCTCCCATCTCTCTCTTATGAAAGAGAACGAATTCCTCAAAACTCAAATAAAAGCCCTCTTAGAAGCTTCGCGTTCCCAAAATGAGACTATCAAAACGTTACAAGCTAGTATAGACGACTTAAAGGACCTATTAAAACAACAACAGAAGCCACAAATTCCGGTACAAAAAAGAACCAAGTCGCCGACTGTCTCGGATGATGAGGCAGCCGGGCCCCATAACAAGCTCCCCGTTCCCCTCCCCACACCAACGATCAACGACGTCCTATCAGCCATGTCTACCGACTTTCCCACCCTTGGCAGTAAGCCAACGAAATCCAAAAATACGGTCACTGCTCCGGTCACGACTTCGATCACCTCCCCGGCCTCCGCTCCGGCCACAGTTCCGGCCACCCAGGCTTCCACCTCCAAGGTGCCAACGCCCGAAAAAGCGGTTCCTATTATTTTACGAGAACCAGAAAAGTGGTCAGAGGTGGCCAGACTACTGGACAACCAGTCTATAAAGTTCACCCAGGCCAAGAGAATTTTCCTCGGAATCCAAATCATCCCAGCCTCTCCCTCAGACTATAGAAACATTATACGACTCTTTAAGGACAGAAAGTACCAGTACCACACCTACCTCATGAAGGACGAAAAATCCCTCAATGTAATTATTCGTGGGCTGAAAGGCCTCAATCCAGAGGAGGTAAAGACAGACTTAGAATTTCAAGGTTACTCTCCAATAGAATGCTTCTATTTAAAAACCAAGAAGAACCCCTCTAGTCTGATAAAAGTACTCCTTCCGAGAAATGAGACGAATATCTACAATCTGAACTGGACGGACTTCAGTCCGTCTGTAATCTGATAGTGACTGTCGAGGCACAGAAGTCAAAGGGAGGCAGCGCGCAATGCCATAACTGCCAACAGTTCGGGCACGCCGCAAATCGTTGCGGCGCAAACCCCAAATGTGTAAAGTGTGACGGGGATCACCACTTTACCAAATGCCAAAAACCGGCTATAGAAAAGCCGATTTGCGTAAACTGCGGTGGCGAACACCCCGCAAGCTATAGAGGGTGCCCTAGAAACCCAGACAACAGACGTCCAACGTACGCACAAAAGGTAGCGGCAGCACCCAAGACTCCTCCATCGCAACCCAAGCCACCCACACAAGCCACCCCCTCCCATCCTAAGCAGACACCAACCCGCCTTACCCCAAATATAACACAACCACAGACAAGTAACAATAACAATTTTAAACAAATGGAACATTTTTTCAGTAATATGCAAGCGCAATTTAATTTTATGATGAAGGAGATGATGTCCTCCATGGTCCAGGGTATTTTTTCGTCATCTAAATAATGACTTCTCTAGGTCGCCTATCCATCCTCAGTTGGAATGCCGATTCTATTGCCCACAAAAAATTCGAACTCAATCAGTTTTTATACGACAACACCATTGATATCCTACTAGTTCAGGAAACCTGGTTAAAACCAGGAAATCACTTCCAGCTAGCGAATTATCGCACCTACAGGAATGACAGACTCAACGGAAGATGCGGGGGCACGACAATACTCATCAAAAACACCATACCACATTTTCAAGTTCCTACCCCAAGCTTGCAAGGGCTTGAGGCAACGATTATCCAAATAACAGCAGGACCAACCCCTTTCTTCGCTATTTCAGCATACATTCCTCCTAGATTTAAAGACTTTGAACAAGACATGAGCGCACTTTGCTCACTTAACGGGCCAACTTTCCTTGCTGGCGATCTGAACGCGTACCATAGACACTGGGGTGACAGAAGTAGCAACAACGCAGGGAGAAAACTGTTGAGGTTCATTACAGACAACAACTTGAATGTACTCGTACCAAACGAACCGACGCACTACGGCCAACACTTTGCACATACGCTAGATATAGCCATCATAAAAGACTTCGAACATAACATCAACCTTAGCGTGATAGACGAACTTAGCTCAGACCATAAACCAGTTCTCTTCCAAATTCACAACACCTTCACTGAATCCCCCCCAAAATCCACTACACAGACCAACTGGCGCGCCTTCCGTGACTCTTTATCCCAAGAAGACGCAGTCCCTCTACCAACAACTGCAACAGAGACAGAATCCGCGATCGAAACCATAACTAACAGAATTAAAAACGCGTTAGAACAAAATTCCCGAACAAACACAATAGAACGACACAATCACTATGACCTACCCCCAGACATTAAAAACACAATCAGGAAAAGGAACAGGATTAGGAAACGAGACAGGGACTCTGTTTGAAACAGACTGACAAACAAGATAAAAAGGGACGTTAGTGAATACGTTAACAGCAAATGTGGCGATTTCCTCAACTCTCTAGAGCCGGGCGAATCCAACTTTTGGAAAGCCACTAAACACTTCCTAAAGAAGAAAATCTCCATACCACCCTTACATGGTGCGAATGGAATAACCTATGAGAGTGGAGGAAAAGCCGAAGCATTTGCCGACAGTTTAGAGCTACAGTTTAGAGAGAACCCTTCCTCAGACGAAGGCGACAGCGATGAAGAAGACGCGGACAACCCCTCTTTCAACAATAACGAGATAAGACGCGCGGCTAGACATATTCTCCGACAAGACTTAACAGATCCACACGCAATCACTACTGACACTGAGGAGGTAAAGACACAGATTTCGTTTCTTAAACTTCGAAAAGCGCCTGGCCATGACCAAATTTCAAACAAGACGATCAAAAACCTCCCTGACAACATCATAGAGGACATCACAAATGTATATAACGCTATTTTCCACCTTCGGAAATATCCCACTCCATGGAAACAAGCCGTAATTATAATGCTGCCCAAACCCAATCAGAGTCCGACTTTTCCGCAAAACTGGAGGCCTATAAGCCTCATACCATCCTTAGCTAAAATTTTAGAAAAAATATTACTTTCTCGAGTCAGAGCAGTAGTAGAAGAAAAACAAATCCTACCCCCAGAACAGTTTGGCTTTCAGCCCCAACTCTCCACCGAACTACAAGTAGCTCGCGTAGTGCAGCAAATTAGAGACGGACTAAATAGACGATCATCCACGGGGTTGATCATGTTCGACATCGCCAAAGCCTTCGATAAGGTATGGCATGCAGGCCTAATTGTAAAATTGCGTGACTTTCAGTTCCCGATTCCACTAATTCAGCTAATAGGTTCCTTCCTCCACAAAAGAACTTTCAAGGTTAAAGTAGACGACCATCTTTCCTCCATACGAAGAGCCGAGGCAGGCGTCCCACAAGGCTCGCCATTATCCCCTCCACTATACTCACTGTTCACGGCAGACATCCCAAAACCGCGTAAAACCCACATTTCGCTTTATGCAGACGACACCTGCCTCTACTCGTCAGGAAAATCCGCAAATTTTTTATGCAGTAACCTTCAAAAGGGTATAGACTCCTTAATGAAATATTTCAGAAGGTGGAAAATAGTCCTTAATACAAGAAAAACCCAGGCGATTTTCATAACTCGAAAAAGACGGCAACACCCGCGCGCGCTGACAGTGAACGGGCAGCAGATAACTTGGCAGCAAAATGCCGTCTATTTGGGAATAACCTTCGACAATAGACAAACTTGGAGAGACCACGTACACCACAAACGAGCCCAATGCGCTGGAACCATCCAATCTCTCTATCCCGTTCTTAAAAGCAATAAACTTAGTAACAAAAATAAACTCTTAATATATAAACAAATAATCAGGCCTGGCCTGCTTTACGGCTGCGTCAGTTTCCTGACAGCTTCAAATACAGTAATTTCCAAACTTCAAATCGCGCAAAACTTAGCAATCAGAAAAATTTTCAAAATTCCTTGGTATGTTTCCACCGCCGACATTCATAAAGACCTCAATCTAGAGACAGTCAAAACCTTCATAAAGGACAGAGCACTTAAAGTGTTTGACAAACTAGACAATATACCAAACAGTAGCCTAAACACCCTACGCAGACCGATTCTCACCAGTAGAAATAGCTACCCTTCAATTAGAGACGCAATAAAGGACAGAGCACTTAAAGTGTTTGACAAACTAGACAATATACCAAACAGTAGCCTAAACACCCTACGCAGACCGATTCTCACCAGTAGAAATAGCTACCCTTCAAGTAGAGACGCAATTCGACGATATAATTAAATCAAAGATAAATCATCACATTATAAATAAATAATCAAACCAGACGTCCAGCTTGGGCGATCGCTCACTAAAAGGGAGTAAAAGTGCTTACGCACTAGCTCCGAGGAACCTTATGTTCTCAGAGAGTTGTTTGGCATCATTCATTGCACTCATTCATTCTTCGTTCGTCATTCGATAGTAGACTTGGGCGTTATAGTTCACTAAAGTGATCGATCAATTTAGTTCAATCAGCTGAAGTGAACTAGTTCGTTCATATAGTTCAATTGATCATTTAGTTCAGTGTTTATATGGGATATCGTTTAAATGTTAATGTCGTTCACTTTTTCTAGTTCAATTTCTCATGCAGTTCTTTTAGCTCACAGGTCGTACTTCTGTCTCAGTTGCTCTTCTGGTTCTCTTGGTCGTCAGATGTTGGATCCAACAATTGAACTATATGTTGGATTGTAGTATTAAAAAGTGAACTAAGTGAACGATTAAACTATGTTGAATCGAACAATTGAACTACGTTGTTGATATTTCTGATGATTAAGTCAGTTTGTGCCTTCCGTGTTAGTAATTTTAAAATTTTCAAATTCGTTGTTACGATAAATATAATATTAAACTCACTTTGTGCAGTTGTTACGCCAGCGTTTCATTTGTGAAAGTGAAATTAAAAATCAGTGAAAAGACACTAATACATATAAAACTCTTTTTGGGGGTTCAAAATTGTTCACGAACTTTTCAGGTGTTTTTACGGGATACGTAGAAACAGTTGAAAGAGAGCTGAACTTGTGAATTAGTGAATTATTAGTGTCTTTTTCAAGACGTCGATAAGGAGATAAAATCTCTATTTACTTACGTCAATTTAACCAAATTTAATCGTCTTTTTAAAGACGTTAAATTTAAGGAGTTTGCTTGCGTTTTAAGCATTTTACACACTTTTCAGGTTGCTTTCCGCAATCCTGTGTGCACCTTTTTTTGGTATATTCTAATTCTTCCCGTGTCCGGAAAGGAATTTGGAAGCCCTGAGCCTTTTACTTGCCACGGAATGAGTCTGATTTGTCATTCGATCGTGAATGACGTTTTAGGAATTCTGGGTTTAATTACGAGAGTTTTACCCTTTGTTTGCGAGCTACAAATCCGTCTTTCTCAAAACGTCGTAAATAAAGAGATAAGGTTTTTGTTTGTGTTACTAACAATTTTTGTTCTTTTATTTCAGAAGTTCTCTCTTTTTATTCTTCCTCTATTTCTTTTCTAACTCTCCTTTTCTCTTTAATACCCTGTAAAAATGGGTATCGAAGAGAGGAGAAGAAAGCAGGTGGCGGCGACAATGGCGCAAATTAAGAAAAATGCTGCCGCTTTTGGGATGAAGTTTCTGGACTCCATCCACAGGAAATTGGCAGGCTCAGATGAGATCTACGATTTGGCATCTTCGAAAGACTCCGACATCGAGATGGATACCCACGAAGTCAATGTCCACTCTAACGAATACCCTTCAGGGAAAGATGACTCTTCAACTGATACTGAACTCGAGTCAAGCATGCAATCCATCATCGCAACAGGAATGAAAAGAAGCCAAGCTTCGTCACCCAGCTCGCCAAATCCTCCGAAGAAGATGCTGACCTCAACTTCTAGCGGCGCACCTTCAAAATCGCGTGCATCAGATGTGGTTGCTGATGTGCCTGCAACGACGCACGTTCCGCCTTTTTGCGTTCAAGCTAGATGTGGCTGCATTAAGTAAGCTCATTAACCAAGAAAAGCTGAATGTCAAGATCCGCAACGCCAGCAGTGGAAAATCAGTCGTCTACTGTGGTACTAAAGACGACTTCTACAGAATTAAGCAAATTCTGAAGGAGTCAAACACCGAATTCAGCACCTACACGCCGAAAGAAGACCGAAAGTCGCTGCTTATTCTAAAAGGCATTCACGTTTCCTTCACTGAAGAAGACGTGAGGAACGAACTCCTGGCGCGCAACATTGACATCATCTCCGTCCGGAAGATGAAACTCAGAAAAGACACCATCAACCACTTTATTGTCGAAGTGAAAAAAGGCTCAGAAACAGCTACGATTGCCGCACATTCACTGCTACTTCACCAGAAGGTATCGTGGGAGAAGTTTAAAACAAACAAAATTGCACAGTGCTGGAACTGCCAGGCATTTGGACATGTTGCTGCAAACTGCGGCATGAAATATAAATGCGTCAAGTGTGAAGGAACGCATGAACCAGGGCAATGTCATCGGACGTCGGACAACAAAGACGACAAAGTGTTCTGCGTCAATTGCGGTAAAGAGGGTCATCCTGCCAACTTCTTAGGTTGCCCAAAGTACAAGGAATTTGTGGAGCGACGGAAATTGGCCTCAAAGAAAAAGAAGGAGCATTATCAGTTCGCCAGAAAATCCGCCGAAAACGGGGTTAAAGCCGGTATCAGCTATGCCAAAGCTGCTAAATCAAGCAGCGAAAAGTTTGCTGCTGCTCAGCCTACAAAGAAAATTAATCCAGCGCAATCACGTCTTGATGCTTTGAGATTGCAGCCGTCAACGTCAGCCGCTTCATCTTCCTCTACCTCGCCCAACATCTTCAAAGACACCGAGAGGTTCTTCGGCGCGGACCTTCTAACGATTCTGCGGAAGGCCAGGAAAGTGGTTCCAAAGAACTACAGCCAACTCGACGACGGTGCTAAGATAGCCGTTTTGGGACAACTGATTTGCGAATTATGTTGTTAATTCGAAATCTCTGCTGCATCACGTACAACGTTAACTCGATTTTCTCCGTCGCGAAACGTATCTCGCTCAACCTCTTCGTGAAGCTAAGAAGTCCTGACGTGCTGCTACTCCAGGAGACAAACATGCAGGAAAACAAACAGGAAAAGATGGTATTTCGAACTTTATTCTGCGTCGTGTTCCAAACATTGCCATTATCATCCTCACGATAATTTTCAACAACCGCATTAATAACGGCTACTTCCCTAAGGATTGGAAGGTAGCTAAAATCATTCCGGTGCCTAAGAAATGCGAACGATCTTCCGTCAGCGGCTATCGCCCCATTGCGCTTCTTTGCTGTGTCAGCAAACTGTTTGAGGCAATAATTCACAAGCGACTAAACAAACACTGCGTGGATAGAGGCATCATCACTGATAACCAGTTTGGTTTTCGGTCACAACGTCACGCGCTGCTAAATCTCCACAGCGTGGTCACCACGGGATTGAATAAAAACGAGTGCACCGTTGCCTGTCTCTGGGACCTGGAGAAAGCATTCGACAGCGTCTGGATTAAAGGATTAATTTTCACACTCTCCTCGTTTGGGTTTCCTACACGTTTGATAAAGCTAATCGCCGCCTTCTTGGACAACAGATCATTCTACACGCAAGTTGAAAGTGAGATTTCCTCGATGAAGTCCATCTCTGCCGGAGTACCGCAAGGATCAAAATTAGGACCACTTATCTTCAATTTGTTTACTGCCGATCAGCCTCGGAACTCTCCGTGCACCAGAACGATTCTCTACGCAGATGACTCCGTTACTCTGTCCACTTCATTATCGCCAGAATTGGCAACGGTCAGAGTTGAAAGTCACATGCGCAAACTGTGGCTCTTTTACACAAAGTGGGGTCTTAGAATCAACCATCTTAAATCGGAGCTTATCTGTTTTCGCATCCCTAAAACCAGGAAGACAAAAGCATCAAGAGGAATAGCAGGCCGCTGTCGTCAGCTCGAAATTGAGTTACCCAACGGATGCAAAATTAAGAGCTCCGCGCAAGTGAAGTACCTTGGAATTCACTTATCTTCACTCTTCAAGTTCAATGAGCACGTGACGCTGTCAATTAAAAGAGCTAATTTTGCTTTTCATTTGGTTGCACCACTGCTTAGAAAACGCAATGGTTTGAGCACGAGAAACAAACTTCTAATTTACAAGCAGCTAATACGGCCAACGATTACATACTGCTTCCCCATCTGGTTTTCGATTTCGCCGCTCACCATGAAGAAGCTGGAAATTTTCGAAAGGAGAATTCTTCGCCATTGCACCGGTCTCTGGAGAAGACTGGGTTCTGTAAAATTTGTGCGAAACGACGATCTGTACTCCGCTGCCAACGTCTTGCCTATCAGCATCTACCTTCAGGACTCTGCAAGGCGCCTCATCTTCAACGTTATGAATCACCCTGAGGACTTCATTCGACTACTTCTTCCGCAGCAACAGCCCTCTAGCTTCCGCTATCTTCAAACAACCGCCATTGACAGCATCGACCACAATTTCTACCAGAAGAAGACAGGACGCCACCACAGAGGATAAATTTAAGTTTAGGAAATTTTGCCAATTTTATTCTAATTTTAATTCCTTCATGTAATGTTATTCTTATTATTCATATGTTTTCTTCTTAATTTTCATATTTTAACTGTTAGTTTACTAGTTAAAAATATTATAAAAATACTGTCCTGTTCTAGAGTCAGGCCCTTCTGCGCCGACTATATTATTGTCTAATTTTAAGATTATTTATAAACAATTGTACATAAATTTTCGTTTTTAATAAAGTTGAACTTGAAACTTGAACCTTTTGCTTGCCATGAGAGGTGAGGGTCATATTTATGTGGTGTTTAGTCTGAAGCGAATTACTTGTGATAAATTGAAAACTAAAATTTAAAGCTAAAATAACGACGAAACTGTTCAGGAAACCCGAACAAATAAATCGTGAGATTCATATGTTCGGGCGCTCTCAAATATAAAGTGAAAAGACACTAAAACCCGAAATAATTTGGAATTAATTGAATTTGGAATTGATATTCGGTCTCGTGAAGTCGCGCTGTTCAGTCGCTTTTTTCTCGCGCTCGTGTTGATTCCTTAGTACAATTCGCTCTGTTCAAGTAATCCTGTTGAACAATTTCGGTGTTGTGGTCCTTCGAGGACACTGTTGGACAATTTTCAAGGACTAGTAAGGACCAGTTAGGATCTTTGAGGGCCACTGGGGTCCTGCTTGGACATTGAGGTCCTGTGAGGACATTGAGGTCCTGTGTGGACTTTGAGGTCCTGTGAGGACACTTGGGTCCTGTAAGGACATTGAGGTCCTGTGAAGTCATTGAGGTCGTGTGAAGTCATTGAGGTCGTGTGAGGACAATGTTGTTCTGTGAGGACAAGCTTTGATTTTTTTGTTTCTTTCTCCCTTGCCTGGTTATGGGTTTGGCGGAGAAGCGTAAGCGTGAGGTTGATGCCATCCTCAATTTCATCAGTCAAAAATCTTCAGTTTTTGGAAACAAGCTCTTGGCTGATGTAACGCGAAAACTCGTTGTACTTAATAAAAGTAATAACAAACTGTCACTTGAATGCTCTTCGTCTGTTGAGTCTGCTAGCGGTATGGACACTGCTGATGCTGACAAGGTCATCAGCCATTTCGACCTGACATCTGATGAGTGTTTTAATGATGACTCTTCTGTCTTCACTGTTTTGGAACTTCCGCAATCGGTGCCAAAGAAGAGAACTAAGGCCAGTTCTCCTTCCGGTTTTCCGGACTGTGGAAAAAAGCACTCGTTCGCTCAACCAACGGAATCAGCACCGGAAAAATCAGTTCCTATAGTCCTGCGCGAAGCAGAAAAGTGGTCTGAAGTAGCTAGACAACTGAATCACCACAACATAAAGTTCACTCAAGCGAAAAGGATTCATTTAGGAACTCAGACCATTCCTGCCTCCTCCAACGACTACAGAAAAATGTGAAGAACGCAAATACTAATATCACATGTACCTTTTAAGAGAAGACAAATCGCTCAACTTAGTCATCCGCGGACAAAAAGGCCTAGAGCCTGCCAAAATCAAAGCTGATCTCGAAAGCCAAGCTTCCAAGAAAATTTGAGTTGAAGCTGGAATTAGAACACAGCTGCAGTGAAAACGATACGACTGACTCAAGTAATAACAGATTTTCGCAAATCTGTTTATGAATTGAACTTCGAATAAAAAATTGCTATTGTTGTGAGTATTATGTAGCTTCTAATACTAAAAGTGCTTATTGTGCGTTTCCTCTACATGCGATAAATGCGGCTTATTGGGAGTTTTACTTTTATTATACCCTTTATACTTTTACAGCTGCGCAACATACCTTGATTTATACTTAAAATTTATATTATTAGCAGTATTTAATAAATCCAAAGAGGCCGAATGAGTCATTTTTATATTTTCGACTCTCGAGACACTTGCTTAATATTAAGGCAGTACTTTGGCCAAATATACATCTTTCTTAGATGAGGATTAGAGCTAGAACACTCTTTCTGAGTGTTTCTATTTAAAAACTAGAAACAATACTCACTCATTGATCAACAGCCATAAGAACAGCCATAAGAACAGCCTTATAATCCCTGCAAGACCTCAATAACCGAGTCGCGCACACAATGATAAATTTTTCGTGGTTCACTAACACTCTCTCATAACAATTTCAGCAGCTTTTCTAAGTCCGAAAGGGATATCGTGGTAAACCAAATACTGAACTATTTCTAGCTCTTTCTTTCTTATTTTGCTATTCTAAATTGACAGCTTACAATTTACTTCATTCAATTCAGTGTTAAGCATTTCCTCGTGAGTTAAGTGAGTGCAGTAAAAAAGGTCAAGTTCTGTATAAACAATAAAACAATGAAAAGGAAAACCTTTTTAACTTATATTTCTGCGGAAAAAAAAACGTTTTTATCAAAACGCCGAGAAATACAGAAACATTGAACAATTTCCTCGTGTATCAGAAATTGACGAGCAAATTTTTTTTAGGGGTAGTGAAATTAGTGGTAGTGAAGTTAGTGTTGAGAAAGTTCGTGAATGTGTAAATGAAAATGTGAATGAGTGCGAATTAAAATCAGTTTGTAGCGATACGAGTTTAGCGGACAGGCTTGAAGATTTCGCAGACAATGTTGAGATTTGTAGTGACCGAAAGAATAGAGAGACAGATCTGCGTAGTGAAATTAGGTCTTGGGCTATTAGGAATGGTATAACCCATAACGCCGTTACCGATTTGTTGCAAACTTTAGCAAGAGTAGGCATTAAGAGTTTACCTTTATCAGCCAAATCTTTATTTAACACGGAAAAGAAGTGCGTAAAAATATCCCATATTCCGAACGGCGAGTTCTTATACATGGGTATCCAGAAATTTTTTTTGTCCAAATCGTTTAAATTTCTTGAGGATCGCGATAAGGTAGAAATAGATGTAGGGGTTGATGGTCTCAAAATATTTAAAAGCTCCAACAAAGTCTTGTGGCCGATACTCGGATCAATTGTTGGCTGCCTTAAAGAAAGACCATTTACCATTGCATGCTTTTCAGGGACTAGTAAGCCGTGTAACATTAACGATTTTATGAGAGAATTTTGTGAAGAAGTTTCTTGTCTTCGCGAAAGCGGAATAAAGCTAGGTTCTACTGATGTTGTAAAAAGGTTTGATGTCAGGTTGTTCACTTGCGATGCTCCGGCTAGAAGTTTTTTGAGTAGTGTGCAGGGCCATAATGGAAGAAATAGTTGTCCCAAATGTTGTCAGGTAGGCGAGTATTTAGAGGGAAGAATCTCCTTTTCAACACAGTGTAGCGAGCCAAGAACCGACTTAAGTTTCAAAATTAGAGTAGATGATGCTCATCATAGTTCAGATTTTAGGGTCCAGGAGAATATTTTAGAAAGGCATAATTTTTTGATGGTTTCTCAGTTTCCGTTAGAACCTATGCACCTTGTAGATCTTGGCGTAATGAAGAAATTATTGTTATTGCTTACAAAAAGAGGAAACGTTCGCAACATGAATGAAAGGTTTGAGTCGTTATCAAAATATGTCCCATCTGAGTTCGGTAGAGTTTGCAGGAATTTAAATGATGTCAGAATTTGGAAGTCCACTGAATTTAGGCAGTTTTTGTTGTATTCTGGAATTTATATTTTGAAAGGTTGCGTTAGTGATGATTTATATTATCATTTTCTTTTGTTGCATTGTAGTATCCGAATTTTGTCTAGTGAAAAAACGTATCAAACCCACAATAGTATAGCTCAGGAAATGATAGGCGACTTCGAAGCATTGTTTGCAGAAAATTATGGTCATCATTTAATTAGTTTTAATATTCATAGCCTCTTACATTTGCCAGATTGCGTTAGGGATTTTGGTCCGTTAGATAATTTTTCCGCTTACAAATTTGAGAATCACATGCAATTCTTAAAAAAGTTGATACACAAGCCAAATAAAATCTTGAAGCAAATGTATTTTCGACTTAGTGAAAGGCAGGATTCCATTTTATCTACTTCATCTAAAATAGGATCGTTTGACATTAATCCCAACAAGGAAAAAGATTGTTATTGCTTTAGTATTACAGAGGGTCCAGTTAAGGTTTTTGGTTTAAAAGCCATAAATGGAGAGACAGTTTTCGAAGCACATAGGTTTAGAAAGCAGGAACGTTATTTCAATGAACCTCTTAATTCAGAAAGGACTTTAGGAATCATTTTGGCCAGCGGCTTAGAAAGTAGTATTGTTACTGTCTCTAGAAAAGAAGTTGGGTACAAGTATTTTTGTATGCCAGAAAACGGAAAATTCATTTTAGTTCCCATTTTGCATCAACTTTTTTTCGAATTCTTTTAGGGCGCATTTAAATCTCACTATGAAATTTACTATTTAATTTTTCATTCTTTTACTTTTTTCAGTAAACAATGTACAAAAGAAAGTACGACGTCAGCCCCTCCGCCGAGAAAAGCCCAGCAGGAGAGTCCGCCATGATGAGGGTGGAGGCCAAACAAGACAGTCAGTATGCCAAATATTTATTATTATTACATTTTTTATTTGTTTCCATTTGCCGTAGAGATACTAGCCCTATTGACCAGCCAAGATGCGAGGTACTCTGCGATGGAGGCTAATTTGGAAGCCTTGGCGAAAAAGGTACTCTTGTTCAGTAAGTTATTTATGAACTATTCTAATCAATCTCCTCCTGCAGATTCCGGATAAGTTTGAAGTGCTGGCGCAGCACACGGCGGTCCGGGAATGCAAGGTACTGCTGAGGCGGGTTTGCAACTCAGTGGACCGCATCACCGGTACCGAGGTGGATGAGGTTCAACTGGAGGTGAAAGCTTCCTTCCCTCTGAGAACCATGCAGGAAGTGCATGATTTCGAGGAGCGGATGGAATGCGAAAGCTTTAAAGCAGCTGCCGTAATTATATTAAAGAGCATCACTAACTTGATCCATTAATTTTCATTCCACTTCTCCACAGAAAACCGTGATATATGCTATTAAAGGGTCCGTCGGTACAGTCGAGAGCGTGTTAAAGGCGCTGATTACCGACGAACTCCTTACCTATTTCAACTGGAGTGGGGTGTGGGACAAACGGGCCCTAAAGAAGTCCGTGTTGTTTAACGCGCTGCTATACGGTAATTCTTCATATAACAGTTTCTGTTTATTAAACTATTTTTTTTAGTTTATAAGTCTTTATATCCAAATAGTATATAAGTTAGAGTTGCATAAGCACGTAAGATTTCCAAATGTGATCTTTATATCCAAATAGTTTATAAGTTAGAGTTGCATAAGCACGTAAGATTTCCAAATGTGATCTTTATATCCAAATAGTTTATAAGTTAGAGTTGCATAAGCACGTAAGATTTCCAAATGTGATCTTTATATCCAAATAGTTTATAAGTTAGAGTTGCATAAGCACGTAAGATTTCCAAATGTGATCTTTATATCCAAATAGTATATAAGTTAGAGTTGCATAAGCACGTAAGATTTATTGAGAAATTGAAATTGAATTGAATTGAAATTGAATTGAATTGAATTGAATTGAAATTTATTGAGCCATTTTGAATAACAGTATAAGAACAATTAATTCAATTAACAAATTGTTACAATTAAAGACTATAATGTATTGCCTATAAAACATTTATATACATCAGTATCAGACTTAAGGATGACAAGGACAAATTAAAGATTTTAATAACATAAAAGGCGATCCAAACATTAATTATAGTATATTACAGTAAATAAATAGTGGTAATAAAAAACTGCGTTTGTATTCAAATATTTAGTTATTACTCTCGGTTATTTTACCGGTAGAAATAACCGAAGTTTTGGTTATTAATCTCGGTTAATTAACCGGGTATTTTACCGGTAGAAATAACCGAAGTTTTGGTTATTAATCTCGGTTAATTAACCGGGTATTTTACCGGTAGCAATAACCGAAGTTTTGGTTATTAATCTCGGTTAATTAACCGGGTATTTTACCGGTAGCAATAACCGAAGTTTTGGTTATTAATCTCGGTTAATTAACCGGGTATTTTACCGGTAGCAATAACCGAAGTTTTGGTTATTAATCTCGGTTAATTAACCGGGTATTTTACCGGTAGCAATAACCGAGAACTGCGACGTGCGAAAGAGAACACTATACATTTAAGCTTGTGAAGTTGGACGTAGGAGAGAAAAGAACAGGGCATCACATGTATACAAAAGTTTCGGTTAGTATCGTCGATTGGCCCTTAAGAAACTAATAGAAACTTTAACCGAAACTTCGGTTAATGCTACCGGTAAAATACCCGGTTAATTAACCGGTAGCTTTCTTGCAGGGATGGATCTCAAATGCAAACTAAACTACCCTGCAAGACCTCAATAACCGAGTCGCGCACACAATGATAAATTTTTCGTGGTTCACTAACACTCTCTCATGACATTTTCAGAAGCTTTTCCAAGTGCGAAAGGGATATCGACCGTACTGTGACAAACCAAATACTAAACTCTTTCTAGCTCTTTCTTTCTTATTTTGCTATTCTAACTTGACAGCTTGCGATCAGTGCTGTCGCGAATTGTGAATTCACTTCACTCAATTTATTGTTAAGCATTTCCTCGTGAGTTCATAAAATTGAATTTAATACTTAAGGACAATAAAACAATGAAATGGAAAACCTTTTTACCTTATATTTCTGCGGAAAAAACTTTATTTTACTGGTTTTTTCACCGGTAGCAATACCCGAAGTTTTGGTTATTACTCTCGGTTATTTCACTGCTTAATTTACCGGTAGCAATAACCGAGAGCTGCGACGTGCGAAAGAGAACACTATACATTTTCGCTTATGAAGTTGGACGTACGAGAGAAAAGAACAGGGCATCACATGTATACAAAAGTTTCGGTTAGTATCGTCGATTGGCCCTTAAGAAACTAATAGAAACTTTAACCGAAACTTCGGTCAATGCTACCGGTTAATTAACCGGTTATTTAACCGGTTAATGCCTCCTTTTCCAAGGCATCGCATTTGTCCTTCAAGGTGTGGCAGTCATGATCAAGGAGTTCTTTAGTGTTGTGCATACGCGAATTTTCGTCCAACACCTGTGTTAGTTTGTCGTTGAGTTTTTGTATTGTGTTTTGAGCTTCTTCCAGCTTCATTCGCATCTTACTGACTGAAGCCTCATCGTCCACGCTTCTCTGTCTATCAGTTTGCGCCAAGAGCTTCTCCATTCGAGTGGCATTTTCTGCAAGTAAACAATTCTTCTCTGCCAACTACCGGTTAATTAACCGGTAGCTTTCTTGCAGGGTACGAAGCCAAATGCAATAATTTTTAAATGGCATCGAGTACTCATATTGTGCGTTTGAGATTTTGAGAGGAAACACAAACATAAACAATCTTGCAGACAGTCACGGTGCCCTTGACACACTGTCATCACGATGCACATCACCGACGAACATAATCTGCGCGAGAGGTTGGCCATGCGCCATAAATTTGGCTGATTTCGTTTGATTTGGGAATAACCTTCAGAGAAGTTGTAAAAGTAATGTTGGCAAATTTTGATGCCCTTTACGCCAGTATTATAAGGAATAGTAATAAAAATTATAAAAGCGTTTTACGGGAAAATTAAAAATTTTTCGAGAATACTTCTCGAGATATAAATTACAGACATTAAAATTACCTTTTTAAGTGTTTCTGTAGTCACGATATATAACGGCATTATGGAGATATAGCCCATAAAATCTCCAAACTTCAAAAGCTCATACCTTTTAAAACGGGGCGGGCGGTGGCCGGGGCTTATGTTTCTGACTGGCTACAAAAACCACACAATCAACGACAACAAGAAAAATTATTCCGTCCAGTGGTAGATTTTATTCTACAATTCTTCTTAACAATTCGGTTAATAATTTTCCGGCAGAAATCTAGAGACATGTGCAATTCTCCTACACCTTCAAAGCAAGTATACTACAGAAAAAACCTTTTCCTAGACTCTTACTGCAGATTTATCAATGCAATTCACTCAATAAAATTGCTACAATTTTTTTTGGACAACATAACGTAATTTATTTCATTGCACATTAAGGAACCAACTCATGGCGCGGGAAACTCGAATACATAAATCGTCATTACCCGTTTACATAAAAATATTTAATCCGATTAAGCTGTTCGAAAACTGATGAGCTTTCTAAGTGTTTCCATACATAATCCGGTCAAGCAAAGTAGGTGTTTTGTTATTGTTTTGTTTTGTTATTGTTTTGTTTTGTTTGGTGTAGTTGAGCTTTTACCATGTGTGTGGACATATGTGCTAATAGTTTGTCGCCTGTAATTGTCCCTTTCTAACACATTGGCACTAGACAAGGAGAATCATAAGTTCTTATAATTCCGAACGTCGAACCTGAGTTGCAAACTAGAATGTGAAGCTAAAACCCAAAAGCATTTCGGTTTAGCGCTGGAATTGCAACAACAATTTCAATGGTATTTAAAAAGTTTACGAGCGGTTTTAGGTCCAAAAAAGTTTTACTTTCAATTTCTGGAAAACGAAACGCATTTTATGTAAACGCGGTATCAGATTCATATGTTCGGGCGCTCTTTGTAGTGAAAGTAAAAGTGAAAAAGACACGGAAAACCAAGAGGTTTTGGTTTCAGGCGTTTCTACAAGAAACTCCGCAATGTTTGACACCTGCATCTACTCAACATCAAAAAAACCCCGTCATGATCACTAAAAGCCTAAGTTAAAGAAGCGCCTGGACACGACCGAATTTCAAACATTTCAATTAAAAACCTCCCAGACAACATACTCGAAGACCTGACAAAAATCAACAATGCTATTTTCCACCTTCGGAAATATCCCGCCTCATGGAAACAAGCCGTAGTTATCATGATTAAACCACACCAAAATCCGACTTTTCCGAAAAACTGGAGGCCCATTAGCCTCATTCCTTCTCTGGCGAAAATCCTGGAAAATCTACTACTCGCGAGAGTGAGAGCAATGGCAGAAGAGAAAGAAGTCCTGCCCAAAGAGCAATTTGGCTTTCAGCTACAACTTTCTACTGAACTTCAACTAGCGCGTGTTGTTCAGCATATAAGAGATGGCCTCAACAGAATTTCTTCTACTGGGTTGATTATGTTCGACACTTCCAAAGTCTTCGATAAGGTTTGACATGCCGGCTTAATCATAAAATTACGTGACTTCGACTTTCCTATCTCACTCATTCAAAACACAGACGCTTTTTGTCTCCCGAAAAAGCAACAGAACCCACGTTGCCTCAGAGTCAATGAATAAACAATCTCTTGGCAGCAAAACGCCATGTTCAGAAAAAACGACAACAATGCGCTAGAACCATACAATCCCTCTATCCAATTTTAAACAATAATAGATTAAATCATAAAAATAAACTTCTCATTTACAAACAAATTATTAGACCAGGCGGCTTCAGACACATCCATTTAAAAACTGTAAATAGCTCAAAATTTAACGATTAAAAAAATTTTTTGTTATATATAGATGTAATATGGCAACACTCTAACTGAAGTTGAATAAAGACGACACTGGTCATCTGGCAGTGAACGTAATAAAACATGGCGCAGCCGGTACGGAAAAATTATAAGAACAAATGGTAGAAACGCGAGCACAAACTGAAAATAAAAGTGATATAAAAAACGAAATGCCTCCCGATAATAAATCTGTGAACTTTGATGTGCGAAAACCAGATGAATTGCAGCTTAATGGAAATGTAGCAGAAAATTGGCGTGTCTTCAAGCAAAATTTTGACATTTTTGCAATCGCTATTGGGTTGGATGAAATAGATGAAAAGAAAAAGGTTGCAGTTTTCCTAAATGCCTGTGGTGCAGAAACAATCGAGATTTTTAATACATTGGGCTTGTCAGATGAGCAAAAAAAGGAGTTTAATGCTGTTGTGAAAGCGGTTGCAAATTATTGCACACCAAAAAAGAATGAGGTTTACGAGGCTTTTAAATTTAATTCAAGAAGACAAGAAAAAGGCGAGTCTTTTGATGCTTATTTGCTTGATTTACGTAAACTTGTTAAAACCTGCGGTTACAATAATCCCGATAGAATGATCAGGGATAATATTGTTGTTGGAATAAGCGACAACAAACTTCGCAAAAAGTTTTTAGAAACAGAAGATCTGAAATTAGAAAGAGCAATAGAAATTGCACGTGCATCTGAACTGGTTGAAAAACATGCTAACGATATGCAAAATCAAACAAAAAATCCTGGATATGCTCAGTCAAATGGTTTTGCCGAAAGATATGTAGGAATAGCAAAAAATTTGATCAAAAAATCAAAGGAAAACAAAGAGGAATTGTGGCTGGCTATACTTGAATACAGGAATTCGCCTTTGAAAGAAGTGAATGCATCGCCAGTGGAGCTTCTAATGAGTAGAAAAACGCGAACATTAGTACCAGCACGAAGCAGTCTATTCGAGCCTACAGTGGTCCCGAACATAAATAAGAACATCGAAGCAAAGAACAAATACTACAAAAAGTATTATGACCGTGGTACGTCCCGTAGTCAACATTTTAAGAAAGAGGAGAAGATATGGTACCATCACAGTCAGCGAGGATGGGTAAAAGCAACAATATTAGAATCTCATGATGCTCCTAGATCATACTGGATAAAGCTAGAAGACGGATCTGTTTTCAGAAGAAATACTCGTTGGCTACGTAAACGAGCCTGAAATTATATATATATATTATAGAGTATCTTATCTTAACACTATCAATTTCTTTTAAATTTTGATTTTTTTTATATTATTTTATGAATTAATTTTTGAAATAATTAATAGACTTGAAGAGGGAGATGTTATATATAGATGTAATATGGCAACACTCTAACTGAAGTTGAATAAAGACGACACTGGTCATCTGGCAGTGAACGTAATAAAACATTTTTAAAATTCCATGGTATGTTTCTAACACTGACATACACAGAGACTTAAACCTAGAGACGGTCAAGGGTTACATAAAAGACAAGGCTCTTAAACTGTTCGACAAGATAGACCACATCCCTAACGTTTCGCTGAACAGACTACGAAACCCCACGCAAGTAAGACGAAACATCTACCCATCCATTAGGGACTCATTACGATCATAAAATTAAAACCAAAAATATAAACCAAACAAATGATAAATTAAACTAGCCAGACGCCATCTCAGGGCGAATTTTCATAAGGGAGTAAAAGTGCCACCGCACTAGCTCCGAGCAAACATATGTTCCATGATGAACAGCAGGAAGGAAGGTGACTAAAACAGCATTTCAACTAACGCGAAATTATCTACTTCACAAAAAAATATTTGCTAATATAAATTTAATTTATACTACATATTGTCAGAAGCAAACTAGGAAACCTAGAGAAGATATGAATATTTTCGAATGTTACAAGTTTTGCCTGCAGTGGCCTACAAGCCTTCGTGGCTTCGCGGACCGTTACTACACTGTTATAATAAATAATAAAACAAAAATTTTTGAGAAAAATTTTTTGAAAACAAGAGTTTTTAAAGGTCGTTGAAAAATCACCGAAAACCAACATTTCGACTAAAAAAATGTTAAACGAAATCCTGATTTTTTCCTAAATCGGGCTTCCTACAATTCCATTCTCGGAGCTGATTTTGATTTTTTCAAAACCCAAAGAGCTTGAAAGTGTATACGGCGAAATATAAAAGGAATTATATACATGGCATTTTATATATAGTTATAGTTTATATATAGTTTTAAGCTTTAAATCCAGACTTTTCTCAATTTCAGCTCGATTTAATACGTTAAAAATTTTACTCCTTGTTATATTAGACCTTTTCGATAACTCCCCCACAGTTGGAACCCGTTGCGGCTTGCAACATGTGAGCTAAATGACCTCAACGATAGTCTTTTCCCAAGCATTTTACTTAAATACAATCTTTTAAAATAACTTCTTATAAAACACATTATTTTAACTTTTGATTCTTAAATACGCAACAACAAACCGCAAACTATGTAACTTATAGAAAAAAAAGCAAATCAAAGCAAAGAAACCCGCAAATTCACCGTTCAACAGCTTAAAACAGGAATTGTGAAAAAGAGTTTCTTGACACGCAAAAAACTCAGCTGCGGCTTCTTTTTGTAAAAATTTCCATGTTTTATTTTAAATTTAATTTTTGATCTTCAATGGGACGTTTGTAAATATACCAGAGAATTATATTACATTAATAAAAACTTCAATTAGATTCAAAACGTAGTATTTTATCGCCAGGCAAATTGAAAAGTTTGATTTTTGTGCGATGTGTAAACTCATTCTTGACAGACTGTATATATATGGAATTTGAAAAATTCGAGTTTTCAGCCCCGGTGTGCACGACAACGAGTAAAAATGTATATATATTCGCTGAACGTAGAGTAACATGTATTTGTATGCTCGTTGGCACAGCCCAAATCGTGATTTCTTCTGAATGTTTCATTCAATTTCATTCTCGTAGATTTTTTCGAGAAAAATAAAACACAACAGTGGTTTCATAAGCCATCATGGTTTCGAAGGCATTAGGACCGACACGCACGCTTAAGATTTTAAATAATTACAAAAAGTAATAGCGGGCGCATTTTAAAATCTTTTAATTAAATTATAATTAGATGTTCAGTTTTTTTATTAAAATTAATTCTCTTTACTTTTTTATATGTGATGTCATCCAAGGGGAAAAAACTGTTGAAAAATAGATAACGGAGCTGTGCGTGACGCACTCTTGTTTCCTATCATTTGTGAATGTCATACATACATATGTGAATTTGTGAATGGGAGAGAGTAAAACTGTGTAAATTAAAATTGTATGAAATTTTTTTTGCAATATTTGTTAAAGTTTAAGCAGGGATTTAGTTGTGTAAAAAGTTTGCCTAATTTTACGCAATTTCAATCACAAAGAACCATTGAACTACTACGCCACTCGCAATAATTATAGAAAAGAACACTGCACTTTGCGCAAGTCCTTCAACTGTTCCCATTCAATTTCTTGTAAAATTTCGGCACAAAAACTTTCTATTGGAAATCGGTTTTTGGAAGAATGATGTAAAATTTTTCCGACAGTTTTCCAGAGGAAAATTTTCTTTGGAAGAATTAAGGTGGATGCATACCACATGTAGTTATTATTTCCCTCAATTAAAACTGCAGTGAGGTGTGAAATCTTGTGAAAAAATTCCCCAAGTATTATAAATTTATTTTGCTGCCCCAATATGCTGCATTACCAAAAATATAGTAGGATTTTAGCCAATTAGTCAAATAAGTTGAAATGACAATATTTTGATAGAGGACCATATCTCCTTACTTTATGTGTTGCGTTACCTTCGCACAATATTACTATTAAAGATTTAAGTCGTGTGTTGTTGCCGTAATGCCTTCCATCAATATCAACAATATCCAAGCTTCCAGTGCCGCAAGAAACCCAGAAAGAAACCACTTTATTGGTGCATGTGACATTGCAATTTTTCGATTGCTGCCGGCTATAATATTTTTACTCTATTCAATTTTTTATTTGATGCTATGTTCCATTGCAATCTTTGTGGCAGCAGCTCGCAAATAGTGACCGTTTTCATATTGCCATGTTACATTGCAATTTTTCGATTGTACAATTTTTCAATTGGTTTTTGTTTTCTGTGGAAAACTCTCAACGTCGAGTTCATCCGAGAAAAATGAGAGCGGATGAACCCTTATTTGTAGCAATTAAAAAAATTGCTGTCGACGATGCCAAAATTTCAATTAAAACCAGGTTTTGTGCGACGTAATAAAAAAGTATGCACGTGTTGGCGTGAAAAAGATCCACTTATGTTCAAAAGAGGATTTTTGCAGTAAAATAATTGCACAAAGCAACTCTTTAGTACTAAAACACGAATACATCACAATGGAAACTATTTGCGAGATAGCACAAAGATTGCAATGTAACAAAGCTTCAAATAAAAAATTGAAGGGAGTAAAAATATTCCAGTTTGCAGCAATCGAAAAATGGCAATGTAACATCGCTATATGCTAACTATATATATAGAGATGTGTGCAGGAAGTTTATTTATGCAGTCATGCACATTTTATAAATGCCTACAAGAAGTTTACGAAAGCTCCTTCGTCTAAATATATATACACAAGAATTGAATTCCATGGCCAGTTTATTATATATTATAATTTTTATTGGAATACTCTATTAACATCGTCGTAGCACTAAAATATGTGTTTATTTTAAGTTATCTGCAAGGTTTATTTTACACTTAATATGCTTCCTTTTCTTTTTGCAAGTTTATATTTTTATTTCAGTTGTCAACGAAAAACAACGACAAATGATAGGCGCTGCCTGGACGTAGTATTACACAACAGATAACGGCTAAATTTATAGTTTAGTTACAAATCAATAAATAACCAAACAAGTACTAAAAATATTAACGTCAAATGACGTTGTGATTCTAAATCATAGATTTTCTAATGAAACCTTCTTAGACATAAATTAACGATCTTCAAATAAGATTCCTAACAGTATATATACGACTATCACCCAAACAACCTTCGAAGTCAAGGAAAATACGAATTTCAGATTTTAAAGCGCTATAACTGCGAAAACTTCAGCTGTCAGTATTTTACTGTTTTACAAACAACAACTTTAAGATAGAAGTAGACCTCATTCGAAAGATTTCTGCCTACATCAACGTGAATTTACTGAAATATTTCCGAAGACGATTCTTATCTAACTCCACAACTGCAGGAAAAACAAATCAACAATGGAAATACCGAAAAAATAATAGGGATAATAATAGGGAACCGAAAAAATAATACAGCAAAAATGCAGATTAGCTTAAAGATCCAAAATCTATCTTGACATTGATTAAAAGATAGGAATTAATCTTTTTGTCCAATTAAACGAATGAGAGGACACCTTAACCCAGTCAATAAAAAGTATTTATAAACAATTTTAAAAACTACAATAACGTGTTCAATGAAAATTAAATCAATTAATTAAAATTGTTTAATTTGCCCAAAATATTTTCGATTCCATTTCAAACAAAATCTATTTTATTTTATAGGATAGGATTTATGACGTAATACTGCCAATTGTTGATCAATAGCCCGAAAGAGATTTAGCTATAAAATGTAGGCAATTTCAATTCACTTCCATAAATATTAAATTTATGTGTATATTATACTGTGACACATTGTTTTCTCTGATTAGGTTTTTCGTTTAATATATAGCTTGAACTTTATGCTCAAAGTTTTTATATTAACAGATCACTTCCAAGGAAATATTTTGAATATATGTTATATTCGATTTAAGATTAATATGCAAACACTATGTTATATAATGTTATTTATGTGTGCAACATATGTATGTATAATTGAAGTTTTTAAAGAAATGTATACACTTTATGTAAGTAATTAGCATTAAAAATCAAGAACGTTGGAATATAAGATTTCGCAGATAAACAAAAGAAATTTTTTCCTTTAGCGCAGCTTAACCACAAAACTCACAACAAAAAGAATGTTTTAAACTATCTGATAGAAGGTGCAAAAACTCTGTAACAAAATCCTTTTTTTTAAATTGGAACTGTTCGCTGCACATTTCATTGCTTTTCCTCTAGCGCAGTAAGTTTTAACGACGATGTGACGTAGAAAAAATTGTGATGAAGCTGTGCAACGCGTAATCTTAATTCTATAATTCTTGCTAATAAATTACTTCAAAATTTTAATTGAAGATAAGAGAGTTCAGCAACACTTTAAAAACGATTGAATTTTACTTTACTTTTATACTCAAATACTCTTTCCTATATTAAGCGATAACACTCTTGTTTTTTATATAATGATTATAACTTTCTTAAACTAGACTTTAGTTTGATTAAAGAAGATAGTAAAACATTTGCTAGATTACAAGTACAAGTATGCATTATAGTACATATAGCCAGTTATCGTGAAATAATTTGAATATAAGCTATTGAACCATTAACTAATGTTGTAATATTTTCTAAAACTTTGTCTTACTAAAAACTATTTCAGCTTAGATTTCTTGTTTTCATATTAATATCTATATACGTACTTGGGATGTATGCAACGTACGCGTTGGAGTGATACCGAAATCAAGGTGAGCTCCCTAGTCCTCCTTGGAAAGGCTACCCAAGTCGCTGAGGAAGATTTCGGGCGTAAGGACGTGAGACGAGCCGACGAGGACCTCCCAGTTTTTCACTGCATTGGTTACTTCGTAGGCGCAACGCATTTCGGACATGCTCACACCTCCCACTATAAACACGATAAGTCGAGGCACATTTTTTACAGCAGCCTGTGCTTTGTCTTTGTGCCAATGGCCATAGCGAGCACTGCCAACGAATGGAAACAGCATTGAAATTAAATAACATAAACTATATATGCAATATAGATTCACACTTCCTACGCACTACAGATACGAAACACTACATCAGCAAATACTGAGGAATTTTATATAATAACTTTTTTTGTTGATTATGGACGATCGATGTGATATGAAAGATTTGGATACCTGGTTGGAGCGTGATAGTTTGTATTCTGTGGACGACCAGTCAAAAAGGCAAAATGACGTTGATCCAATTTGTCCTCAATGCAGTCTTCCATAATGTCCTTGACGACCGGTGTCCAACGGGACATTTGGTAAGTGTGTTCAGTGATCCGTTCCTTACGATTTACCGCAGAAGATTTCTTCCGAGACTACATCAACAATAAAGTCAATCAGTAGGCAGTCATAAATACATCGCTAAATATTTATACTAACATCAGCCACAACATTAATTCCCAGAAAGCTTAAATTGCGCACCATTTCCTGGTCCTTAGGACTGAGCTGAGCGTGTGTAAAAAGCTTGGTGAGATTCTCTTCAGAGATACCATTCTTGATCATGACATACAGAGCAATGATTCGAACTTTATCATAATTAGAAACGTTCTAAAAAGTAGACGGAACGGAAGAATAAAACAATAAACAGACGTTATTTTGTTCAATAGAAGTTTTGTAAATATTTCACTTCACGCAAACCTGATCAAGAAGAATGGGAACAATATTTCGCATGTGATCCTTTATTTTTTCACCTTCCGCGTCGGTACCCATTGCCAAATCTTGCTCAACGCGGCACAACTTATCAACATAATTCTTGAAAAGTGGAGGAAAATTAAAGGAAATGCATTATAATAACATAAATATTGTGCTGTATTGCCGCCAACCGTGGTAATATTAGACTTGTACCTGATAGGATTTCATGCAATCTTCAGCCAAATGTAAGTGTGTTGAATATTTAGATAACTCTTTTTGATACTGCGGCATCTTCTTAATCATTTGAGACAGATCCCGCATCGACGACTTGTCAGCTATCAACAAGGAAAAAGTCTCTATTCAGCTTATTCTGATTATACCAATTTTGTATTACTTTTAAAATATTTGATGTACGAAATGATTAATAAGTCCAAAAATGAGAATCAAACGCACTCGCAATATAGAGTATTCGACTTACCCGATGACATACGTTTAGACTCAGTGAACTTCTTCAAATTTTGCGTAACCTGTGTGGACACAACTGCGATATGCTCGTGGCGCAATTCGACCCACAAGTCGTCGTTCTCATCGAGCAACACTTCCTTATCGGGCTGATTGGGACCCGGAGTGTACTTGTAGACATCATTGACGATGGGTAACAAATCGTAAGCCATTGCTTGCAGTGTGAGTTCATGCAAGAGCGGCGAAACACAATCGAAACCACGATCAAGAATTAACAATTGTGAACGGGCCTTTTCCGGTCCTTCACCCATTGTTGGTTCATCGGCTTTGTAGGCGTCCAGTTTCTGCTGCACCGAGGCAGCTAAGTCGACATTACGTTCCCAGTCGGTGCGATAACGGACCATAGGATATTCGCCTAACGTGGCGCAGAGCGTAGCGATTTGCTCAGCAATACGCTCAATATGCTTGGCGCGTATTGAAGCGAATGCTGGCGAATAAAGGCATTGGAAGGTGTCTGGGGAGTCCAGCGAGAAAACCTGTAGGGTTTCCAGCCACCAACATTCCGATGAATATCGGCAAAAGATGGAAGAAACACATGTATGAATGGATAAGGCGGATGGACAGATTCATTGGTAGATGAGTTGTTGGTACGTTGATTGAAGTTGTTTATTGATTATGGGTGATGACGTATAGAAAAAAAATATTTATATTAGAAAATCTTTTTTTCAGAGTATATATACCATGATATTAAAATGTTTTAGTTAAGGTGAGAATGCAGTGAGGATACAGCAGTGATGGAGGTATTACACATTTACATTTAAACATTCCAGATATTTAACATAATACATATGATACACGTAAAATTAATACTCCTCACAAACTGAAACTATTACTGAAAAATTGGAAAATTACATATATTCCAACATACATAGTATAAATTCAGTAATTTTTCGATTATTGGTATTATTATTACTTAAACTTTTAAAAATAATGTGCGGTGCTTTAAAATATACCATGTATGTTTGCAAACATATTATGTACACCTATTATAGTTTCAAAGATACAAAAACTACACCTGTTCCACTTTTAAATCAGAAAGCGTCATTTTAAATTCAGAAGTGTCATTTTAAATTCAGAAAGCGTCACTTGTAAATCAGAAAGCGCCACTTTAAATTCAAAAATGGCAGAGAAAATTTGAAATGATAATTTCTGATTTACAAGTGACGCTTTCTGATTTACAAGTGGAAAAGGTAAATATTAAAAGTAAAAAGTAAAAGCATATAATTTGAAATGTTATGTATTAGGAAATAATTTTGATTTATTTGTTTAGGCCCGTGTATACATATATGTAGGAGTCAAATTACACAAATAAATACGTATGTTAAATTGTATTTTGTATAAATGAATGCATCGTACTACATAGAAACTTTTATTTATTTTACAAAAATAAATTATTGATTTAATTGAATATATTTTTATTTCATTAAAAAAGCAAAGTAAAAACATTAAATATTCTACAAGGTCAACCTTGAAACACATTTTAACCAGTTCGTATTCATTTGTTTTTGTAATTTGACGCGAAATATATAATAGGAAATATATATGCACATTTAGTAGAAGAGTTAAATAAAAATCAAACAAATAAAACGACAACGATTTGCTTTTCTGTATACATTGAAATACATTAAATTGAACACTACAAAACAAGTGTAACAAAACTTAAGGAGATCGTTTTATCGGCCTTGATTAAAAGGTTACGTTTAGTTGTTAGTCTTGTTAAAATTACAATACTTAACAACAAAATTTTTAAGTTGTCAGTACGATTCAGTGCATAATTTGTGGCAATTACGGCTTCTAAACACTTAAATGTTTTAAGTTAAAATATTTATCACAGCCAGAATAAAGCATGAACATGGAACATGGCTCCAATTACGTGCAATATTTATTAAGTGCTCAAGTCACGTTAAATAAGACACAGTTACGTAGAAGGGCGTGAAGAGTTACCCAAAGTGAAAGTGTAAGAAATTTCATCAATTTCGACTAGCGAAATATTGAAATTGTTGTGTTTGTCAAGTGGAGTTTTAACATTATTTAATTGACGACTTAAGACCTGACTGATCGTACTTTTCGCATACTTCAAACTACTTTCGAGCTGTCACACACTGAAAAAATCTTTAAATGTCCCACAAAGCACAAAAATGTCCACTTTCGAACATGATCAAAATGATGAATGACAACGGCGTCGAAGTATGCTAGCCGCGAAGCACAATTTATTCGTAAATAGTTCGGAGCATGTGAAATGTGCGACTAATTACGTCTCTATTAAAGGTATTGTTTTGGGTTTTTTTCGCACCTGGCATTCATATGGAAGAAATGCTATATTTATCTCCTTTAGAGTTTTGATCTTTCTTGCAGCGCACGATTTACACAAATCGTTAAATAATTCCTCCGGGCAAACTATAATTAAAAATCAATTCATACGATTCTTTAGCTAATAATGTAAGGATGTAGATATGTATACTATATAACAAATATTGGGTATGTCACTATATCATTCCCATTGATAAACATAGTCTTAAACTTGTTCTTACGCAAGTTGTAAAAGGTTTTATTTAATACAATACATAAATAAATTTGCAAAGTTTTACTTAATACAATAAGTAAATAGAGAATATGTGTTTATAAATTGAACTGATTGAAATACTTTTAAATACAGTAATTATTGAAATTTCATTTTAAATATAGTAAATACAAATAAAATATATTTAGATTTTTAAGTTGTTTGGTGTTGACTTGTACTAAATTGAGCTTACATTTGTTTTTAAATAATATCCATGTTTGTTATTAACGTTTAAGTTACCTAAATGCCGACATCTACGAACTTTCACGAAATGGTAACAATAATGGAAAATCGCAATGTTATTATTTAAACTTTGTGCTTGAGCGTTTATTCAGTTTAAACTAATTCGATGCAACAAGAAACGTTTATCAACATTATTACAAAGATACGAAAAAACTAAAAATAAATTTATCGTTTAATATATCAATCGATATATTTTAGCATATCCGTGAACTTCTGGACTGTAATATATTACATAGAAATGTTTTAGAAGGAAAACCAAAGCAACAATTTTTTGCCGATAGAAATAGGCAATAGAATATCGTACAAGAATGATAGATATAGTATTCTAGATATATTATCACATTGTTCTTTGTTTTCTTATTGATTTTTGTCTCGTCCGTTTTATGAAAGAGTTAAATAATTGTTTTACTTGTTGCTTGTCTTTTATTAGGAGTACAAAAAAATCTCTTTGCTTTTGTAATTTTCTTCCCTTAAAGGAAGTACATATTAATTTAATTTGTTTCCAAATAAGAGAACTATTCTGAAATAATATTATCCAGTCAGAAGACAGTTTATGATTTTGCGTAAACTTATGCAATTGTATTTTACGCGTGTGGAAAGCCTTCAGACCTTGTTTCGCGGCCTAATGCAGCTTTTTTCTGCATGAAAACACAATTAATGCCGTCCTGTACGTTCAACAAACCGAGAAATCAGCACAATTGTGCTTGAAATTGCCAATGCTTTGCTGCATTGTCGACTTGAGTGCTGCAAAAAGTCCTTTCTTTACCCTCTGTGCATATACACTCGGTTTTACGATGACAATTATCAATGATGTTAATGATTTGTTTAAATGTGAAAACTAGAAGAATGGCACGGGCATTGACAGAATTAGAAAGGGACAATACCAATTTAGACGTTTAGTGTTTTTATTTTGAGGTAACATGGTTATTTAGAAGCGACAATAACCCAAGACAACATTTTTTGCTTAGTACAGGACACAAGTTGTTAGTACGGACAGTGATTATTACCAAGAAACCAACGAAAGCGTCAAATAAGTAGGTTATGCTTTAGAGCAATAAAGTATCGAGGAAGGAAATCGAAACCGCGTACCTTCTCTTCATAAGCGATAAATGCTATATTTATTTCTTTGCAGGCGCGAACATATCGGCGAACAATACTCTTGTGTAGCTGTAACATTTTAAAGATATCATCTGGTACGGCTGATTAAATTGAAATTCATTATTGAAACGAAATCAAAGTGGAAATTACAAATAAACTTAACTGAATGTTGGTTAATTAAACTTTTTTTTTTAAAGTCAAACGAAAGAGAAAAGAATGTTTACCTTCGGTAAAGAAGACGTGCGCATAACGGTACATCGGACGCGCTGGGTTTTCGAAGTCACGTATCAATGAGCGTACCGACTCCTCCGATGGCGTAATTAAATATATTGCATCCATAGTTGGCAATGGTTCACGTTTCTTATTGATATCCTCAACCACTATAACGACCACAGGAAAGTAATGCCGAAGATATTAGTAATTGCTTTTCATATTTAGAATACCATCGTTCTTACATGTTATTCCTTCAGCGCTGATCTCGTGCATTTTGGTGCAAGCCGACACCATACGCATGCCTAGTTTATCCACAACCAAGACTCTCCATTCCATGCCACCAACCTTCGGAGCAGCCGCAGTGACACCCTTCTTTGGCGGCGGTGGCTTATACTTTACCACTTCGTTCATAATCTCTGCGGGGAGGGAACAAAAAAAAAGTACGATGGTTTATCAAAATTTATCCAAAATTGCAGTTAATAGAAAATTTCATTGTTTCTTCATTAATAAGCTTCGTTTTAATGACTCAACGCAGACCATCAAAAGGATTTCAGCCAGTGAAATCATTTCATTTATTTATTTATTTATTCATTTCTAATGTGGAGCTATAATAAATGTGTACATTATCACATTTTATTTAAATATCTACATAATGTTATTGCAAATTGTATTCATTCTGTTGTTGTTGTTGTTGTTAATTAAAACTTTCGAGAATACAAAATTGAGTCATCTGTTAAATAAATCGTAGAAAAAGTCGGAATTATGACGATGTGATATTATGAACTTTGTAAATTAATATATGTAAAATTATATTATAGAATAAAATTGCGCACGCAGGACATAATTACGTCGGAAAAAAGTATATAAATTACGTAGAGAAACATTGGCACATTTCTGAAAAAAATCGATAGCTTCCCAAAAAATGGTTTAGATGAATTTAGAAAGAAAAATCAATTTACAACAAACCACTTACACAAAAAAAACAAAACATTATGATATAAAAACCTTATTAACAATAAATTTAATTGCGTAAACCTAATTAGGTTCTTTAATTTCATTTCCACTTCAGAGGTGATCCTCCCACTTCTGTTGGGATGTTAATTTATGTTTTTGCAACTTGCAACTTTTGTGACTCTTGACTTACTTTGTCCTACAAGTACTTTCAATGCCATGTTTCACACTCTTTAAATTACTTCTACTGATAATTAGCAAAATTTATTGCAATTAATTTCTAGAATGTTGTTTTCGACCGATCAAATGCGAGAACCACTGTGCTATGTTTCACAAAGAACACTTTTGACAGTTGAGTAAAAATTCCTATAGTTAATCATGAAGTTCGTAACAATTCGCATTAGGCATCTTTCGCACAGAATTTGGCGCACCCTGTGAACTTAGTAGCGTTTCCGTCAAAACGACGCAGCCCGAAATTATTTCAATTATGAAGAGCTTTTTGCATGCAGCGCTTTGTACTATATATACTATAATTGCTAAAATTATACTATAATTGCTAATTACAGATATGGCTAAATCAATTTAAGAGGTGTCGCCAATCACGATTATTTTTATATATAATGCGTTACAAACGGAAGTGTAAAGGGAATATACCCAAATTCCTTCGCTATATAGAAAGAAATGTAATAGCAATAAAAATAACAAATATGGTTTTCACCACAAAGGCTATAACAAATTTTGAGCATTTGTGCAACCAATCAATTAATTATGATGCATTTAGGATAAAAGTTTTATTCGTCATAAAACTGACACAGATTTCATCGAAGGTTAAAAAAACGCGTCTGGTAATAACTCCGTTTTTAATGATCTTGCTATCCTGGTTATTAACCACCCGACGAGGGAAATTTAATCTAATGTCATAAAATTGACAATAAACCGGTTTTTATATAGGTTTCTATCCAGATGATGGGGAAATTTGGTAATTTTCATTTGACTTGACTCTTGCGTAACATCCCAACAATGATTTATATAATTTATACAATTTATTTATATATTTTACTATATTTGATCATGTGGTAACAGCAATTTAGCAACAGCGGTTTTCATTCATAACTTCGCTTAATTAGTTGAAATTTCCCTCAACGTTTTTTAATGAACTGGACAGAAAGACCTGCATAGTTTATTAAAAAACAGAGCTTATGTTATAAACAAAAAACATACAAAAATTGGGAAATTTGCATAATTTCCCAGTGATTTGTCAGTTGTATGACGAAGATCGAGATCATTAAAAAAACGCAGCTATAAATCTTCCTGTTCTTAGACTTGTATGGATATTTGGCAACACTGAAAATGGCCAATACACATTTTCCATAGGTTGACAGTATTTGTTGTTAAATTCGAGAGCTCGACTTCTGAGCCGAGGAGGGCTGCTCTGAGCGTCTATGAAGTAACTGTTGATCGTTCTGCATTTGATTATAAGGAATGAAATTTTAAAAGAAAGCGATCACATAATTTGAATAGTAAGCTTAGCCTGAAAATTAACGGAGGCACTTATAGCCTTAACGGCGACAGTGCTTTGGAACAACAACACATTCTTTCGCTTTCGATTGTTTTCTTGTTTACTGATGCATTTATTGAGATAGTAATGTTATTATCGGTGTTAGTAAGTTATTAGTCAGTTGCGAAATGTCTTTTAACTGGCAATGTAATGCAGAGCGGGTCAATTGGTACCTCCTAGGACAAATAACATGAGAAAAGCGATACTTGGTTCCATTAAAATAATATGCAGTGAGGGTTACTCCTGGTTCGAATTGAAGTACTTACTCTACAGTTAAGAATTAGAAGATTTTAGTGCAGGGAACTTTTCACTATCACAACAAACATACAATAACAGCTGGCTTTGGTAAAACAATTACGAACAAAGGTAAAGAAGTAAACAGACATCATAACAAAATCATTTTATATGTATTCATATATGTACATATAAAAGAACGCGACGTCAATATCCTGAAGTTTTGTACCAGCCCCATACAATTTTTGCATAGCAACAGCATAGACACAAAGAAACGTGATTAAGCGCAGTTTGTTAAAGTTGGTCTCTGTCAGAGCCAAATAGAAAGCTTCTAATAAATTAAGAGATTCGAAAACTTTATTAGGTACATCATTTTTCATCTCCACAAAAGCAGAATTCTAAATTGTTTAGCAAAATCTTTATTTTTTGCTCCACCTTCAACTTTATTAATAATTTTTTTTCAATAGAGAGACTATTTCGCTGCGACATTTTCACACTGTTTGTTCACTTAATGCAACGAGCATATATTATGCATATATAATATATAATATAATATATGCTCGTTGCTTAATGCAAGTAACTCAATGCAGGTGTCAAAAATTCTTAGTGATGGTCATTTTTTATCTTTTTCTATTGTCATTTTCAAATTTCGGGGATGCCTATATAAAGTTTACTTTTCCATCGGAATACAGTGTTACTAGTATAGCCAACGGAAAATTATTTGAAAAATTCATTATAAGGAGACAAAAACGTATGAAATTTGAGATTGCAACTGTAAAACTTGTTCATTGTATAGAAATATTCACTGTATAGAAATTCATTATACAGAGATCGAAAAAGACTAGAAATTGAACGAAAAAGCAGTGTACTGGAAAAAAATTTATAATAGGGAGTGCTTCATTGTATAGAAGTTCACTATAGAGAAGTTCGACTGTACAAAATTTCGATATGCTGGTGGTGAACATATGAACCGAAAGGTTGCAATATACGTATGTATGTAATTTATTAGTCGCACAATATCAAATAAGAAATAATAAATTTACAATTTATTTATTTGAATAATTTTAGTATTAATTTACTTATAAAATAAAAGATAATTGATAGGAAATGCATATGTAAATGCATGCAACATGGACCACGTGGTTTTGTATACATATATACATATGACCCTCATTTTTCACAGTTACAGTCATACCTACATATGTACATACGTATTTATGTATGACATCGAACATTGCAAAAAATTAAGAATGATGGAATGTAGAATTGCCCAAATGATGTATCAAAATTCCTGGCAAAAAACATCAAATTATATACACACATACATATAGATATGTATATGAAAATCTAACTTCTCAATTGCTTTTGGGTCGCAGAAACATGTGCAAACGCGTAAAACGGAACTATACACACGGCAAAACCCAATTTAATGAACGGTGTACAGTGTATGTATGTATGTATATCAATTTAACAATGAGCGATTCTAACAATGTTCCCTCCACACCGGAGAGATTTGGTCTAACGGTCGTACTAACGGTAAAAAATACAAAATGTCGATATGCTTGTGTTGAACATACATATTAACCGAAAAGTTGCAATATAATTTATTACTTGCAGTATATCAAATGGCGGCTTACAAATAACAAAAAAATTACTTCACATAATACAAGTATAACGGGGTTTATTGTACCATGCAACTACTTTTACTATTTCTGTAACTATTAATCGAAATTTAGTCATTTCTACTTACTATGTCCGGCAAGCACTTTCAATGCCATAATGTTATATTTTTTTTGTAGCACTTTAAATGGTAATTTGCAATATATTTCGGAATGTTGGTTTTCTGCCGCCAAACTTTGCTTTCGAAATGTTCAGCATGCTGAAATAATCTATTGTTGGAGAACAGCAAGAATGATCTACCATGAGATCTCACGTTGCACTATGAGCAGAGATCTCTGACTATGAGCTTGCGTGGTTTTCATAACCGAAGTTTGCAACGATTAGGATGGTTTATTATTTGTGGATGTTTTTATTCGAATCCAACTGTCCCTAAACCAAACACAATGATAGCGCAGAATTTCTTAGGCGTTTTGCAGATTTTTGTGTAGTGTAGAGTTGATTTTGTAGTTTTTTGTTTATAAAATTACCGAATTCGCAGTTCTACTGGTAAAAATAGATGTGAAATAATTGCGCTTTATAGAGTTTTGCCCAATTTTGCTGTTTTTTACCGTTATTTTCGGAAATCCACGCCTAATTTGTGTCATGGGCAACATTTTAGAATTATGTCGTTTGAAGACCATATAATAGCCGTTTTTTTAATGAACTATATAGTTCTTCTCCATACCAGTGACATTTACCAGGTTTTATACAGATTTCTATCGAGGTTATGGGGAAATTTGCAAATTCCCACTTTTTTGTAATGAGCAGCCAATTACACTCATTTGACTTTACACATGCCCAACCTCCCAACAATTATATCTATAATTTACTTATAAAATTTACTATATTTGATTATTTGGAAACAGACATGGTAATGAACTGGATAGCAGATGTATACTATTCATTAAAAAAACACAGCTAATAAAAGGGCAATAATTCCCAAACCGAATGAGATGAATTGCGAGTGGTGTTGTTGATAAGGTGTTATAGTGTCTTCATTATAGCTACACGCTATTTTTGTCGCAACACAGCACACAGTTGCTTGTAGCTACATATGTCTGAGGTGTGCGCGGCCTACGGAAAATTGTTTATAACACTTATCTTGTAGTTCATTAGTTAGAAAATAAATAAAAAATAAGAACATAAAAAATAGATATCATAAAAACCTTCGAATGGTTTACCTCCCACTTCACGACACTCAAAGTTTAGGAGATATCTGCTATCAAATTCCCGTAAGTTGCAAACCAGGGTCCCATAAAAAATTTTGGGCGTAGATTCTCTAGGGAAAGAGCTTTGTAAGCGTTGTCAAATTCAATAGTAACAAAAGTTAATTAAAAAAATTCCCTCGTATGTCGTAGTACTGCGAATGACAGCCAAGGTTCGCAAATGAAGAAGAGCTTATTTGGGATAAGCGTACTTTGTTTATTATACTATGCTTAGATCTAAAGAGTTGTGAATTTTGAAACAGACTGATTTTGTGCTTATGCTTATTTTGGATAGTATATTGCTGACAGACGGACAAACTCAAACGTACTTTGGCGCAAGCATTTTGTGTGGTCTAGTGTCATCTTAAGCTGATAATCAAACTTCAAAAATGCAATGGAGACAAACAACATTAAATATTTGCTTTTGGACATAAAATTGTTGAAGAAAAGGTCACAAATCGTTGTGGCAACACTTTCCTCTGACAAGTACATAAATATGTTTAAACTTTGTACACTCCTCAAATTCCCTCAATGTTTATGTGTACCTTTTGTTTCCAGTGCTTTTCAAGGTACTCACTTGAATTCTTGAGAATCGCAGCGCTTACTGCATTTAAGTTTTGATCCATGTACAAATAAAATATAAAATGTCTAATTAAAATTAAAATAGAGACAAGTTGAAGCAACATTTTTAAGGGTCATTTTAAGATAAGCGTTAAAAAATATATGTGGTTTCACCCCAACTTAAATAAAAGATAATAAAAAATCATAGAATGTTATCATAAATAATAAAAATAAACTAACTTGGGTTAGTGTGTGAAAATGGCAGCTTGAAGAAGAAGAAGACGAAGTAAAGTGGCATCAGTAAAATATTGTTTCTCTAGAAAAAAGTATGTTTGATTGCTGTTGTTTTTAATATTTGCCATTGAGAAGATGTACGAAGAACTATCCTTGCTGGAACACATCCTGGATCAGCCGCACATTTATATCGGATCCGTCGACCATACCACGGAATTAACTTGGGTCTACAATGAAAAGAAACATCACATGGTACAACGTGAGATATCATATGTACCAGGCCTTTATAAAATCTATGATGAGATTCTAATTAATGCTGCCGATAATAAGCGGCGTGACCAAACTATGAGTGCAATAAAAATTGATATCGATGCCGAGAATAATTCGATATCAATTTGGAACAACGGAAGAGGTATACCGGGCATAATCCATGAGGAGCAAAATATGTATGTGCCGACTATGATTTTCGGCCACTTGTGTACATCGAGCTACGACGATGATGACTACGAGCAAAGCATCATCGAGGAAAATAATGCAACTGGCGCTAAATTGTGTAATATCTTCTCCTCCAGTTTCACTGTAGAAACTGCCACAAGGGAGTATATGCGCACATTTAAGCAGAGTTGGAATTCAAATATGACGCAAGCATCGGATCCAGTGGTATCTATTTCGGTTTCTTTATATGTGTAATATTATATAGAGAAAATATTTCCTTTATCTACAACTGGCAGATAGATGATTTCGATGGAGCCGATTATACGAAAATTACTTTCAGTCCGGATTTGAGTCGATTTGATATGGAGCGTTTGGATGAGGGAATTGTTGCGTTGATGTCCCGTCGAGCTTTCGATATAGCCGCCACAGTGAAAGGAGTGGCTGTTTATTTAAATGGAAAGCGATTGGGTATAACAAACTTTAAAGGCTATGTTAATCTTCATGCCATGCAAAGCCCGGAGAAGGTAAGACCGATCAAAGTATCGTATGACCAGCGCGGAGAACGGCGGGAGCTATCGTGCAGCTCGTATGATCGCCAGCAACAGCAGCACGTTCGATTAGTGGGTTCAATAGCACCGGCAAAGAAGGGTGGTCGCCCGATGGACGTTTATGTTCGCAATCTTTATGCTAAGAGTGAAGAAGAACAGAAGAAACCCATCGAAGTAGTGTTCGAGAAATGTGGACGCTGGGAAGTTGCTTGTTGCCCTTCGGATGGTGGTTTCCAGCAAATCTCTTTTGTCAATTCAGTAGCAACAACAAGAGGTGGCACTCATGTAGATCATGTTGTTGATATTCTCATTAAGCAACTCTTAAAGCTAGTCGACAGACCAGGTGTGTTATTAATAGCAAAACATAATCTTTTAACTTGCTATCTTCACTTCTTTTAGACGGCACCGAACTAAAACCTTGCGAAGTACGCAGTCGTGTTTGGGTTTTTGTCAATTGCTTGATGGAAAACCCGACATTTGAGTCACAAGCCAAGGACAAGCTGACATTAGCAGTGAGAGCCTTTGATTCAAAATGTCGACTATCAAAAAAATTTATCAGTAGATTCGCTAACGCCGCATTCATGCGACGGGAAACTGATGGATGAATGAAGAGTTTTAGAAATGTCTAATCGAAATATGAGGTCTTATTCAAAAAAAAACCAACTGTATTTGTAGTATATGTTTTTTTATATTTAGTTAATTGTATTTATTAAGCTTTTTATATGATCTTGTACATAGTACGTTCTTAATAGTATATACTACATGTAGGTATGTATATCCTAAACAAAGAATGAATATTTTTATCTATGTATGTATATATAGACTTGTTATATATATATAATAATAAATTTAGATTATTTTTTCTTTTATTATAGCGTAGTTGTAACTTATAAATAAACATGGACTTTGCACAATGCTTTTACAGTGCCTCTTCTTTAAAGTTCTTTCTTATATGTAAGCTGCGGATTTTGCTACAAAATCTAACATTTATTATTAAATTTCATATATATTTTTTAATGATTTGTGGCAAGCAGAACTGAAAGCGAATGTGAAATTTAAGGTGACTCAAAAAATAGAAGATAGTTTTTCAAAATAAATGGGATTAAATGTAATATTTATGCCATCACAATTAAAGGATTTCTGTAAGCCACATATTTCCAGCGTAAATTTAATTTTAAAGTTAGCTGTTTCTACTATTTCACTGAATATACAATGAACGCTTCAAAGAATAGTTAAATACAATGAATGCTTTAAAGAACGGTGTTCATTACTGCCTTTATTTTTGCTTTCATTCCTTGATTAACTATTGGCTCTTTGTTTTGTTCCATTTTGCGGTTAGAGTTGTAGATTTGTTGTATCAAGTTTGTCAAAAGAGTGCTGCTATGATAAATATTTGAGCTTATACATAATAAAAGTGTCAATTCACATATATACCAACGTTTGTACAGAAAGCTTCTTTATATTCGCATTTTTGGGATTTTTTCTGTATTTAAAGATACATTAATTATTTTTATGACTTGCCTTGATGATGGTTTTGTTATTATTTCTTCAAGAATCTAATAAGTATATAATAAAAAAAGAACTTTTTTTTGTGAATGTAGGTATGTATTTTATTTTAAGGTACTGACTTAAAAGTTTGTTTTTACCGTGTTATTTAACATCATTTCTTTCTTACTTTGTTTCTGAAATGGATTCAAAAACCCTTCAACTTCACTTTTGTTACTCTTTGAATATTTTCTCCGCTTTTACTCCGTTCGCATTCATTTTATTGATTACAAATCCAAATTTTCAGTCCTTGTATGAAGGCGCATTTTAATCATTTTTCGACTTTCTCCGTTTTCATCACTCTGTGACTTTTCTGGATCTGACTCAGTGTTTAATTCTTCAACTTTTCTATTCGAGGTGGATGATCACGTGATTCTAACAATTCCGATTAAATGTACATCATCGAAATATTCAGAAAATCACACGTCGAAATGGTGTCTCTGCGTCATTGTGAACGGCTCCTAGTTTAAATTCGAATTTCGCTTACCCGTTCCTTTGAAAGCAAAGCGCTCTTTACTCGCTGAAATCTATGGGTGTTTTTCTTACAGAATAAACTTCAGAGATAGAGTGAGGGATTTATATTTTAGCTTAGTTCATAGCCAAGCGACACAAATAACGATTTATAGATATTCAAAGAGATTAAAGTAAAAATTTGCACCGTTTGCGTTGTAAGCGATTGTAAAAACGCTGTTATTTTATTTGACGATATACTTTCACGTCACAAAGTTAATATAATTTCTCTTTTTATGTTGTCATTTAGTCGTACGTGTTTACTGGTTATTATTTCGATTTTTTAATACTTTTATTATTTCATTCGATAATAATGTTTAATAATCTTTATTCGATAATAATGTGAGCGATCCTTGCTTAATACGAATATCCTTTTAATACAACTAAAAACAAAACTTAAATTATAACACAGAACGTTTTAGGCAAGAGCAAAATGAATAAAAAATTTAACATTTATGTGCGTATTTTAGTTATGTTTTTATATTGACAATATTTAGTTATTGAAGCAAAGATTGACTTTAAGGGGAAAATAATAATTATATCATAATTAACTAAGAGTATCTTAAATATTAAATTAAAATATAGTGATGGCCGCTTAATCGAGTATTTTCTTTACTTGTATTTCAATAAATAAGCATAATTAACTTGTATTTTAGAGCATTTTTTAAAGCTTGAAGATTAATATTCGAAAGATTTAAAGTATGTGGAAATAAAAACAAATCTTTGCAATATTGGAAATTAAATTAAATAATATTTTACGATATCAAAATATTTAAAAGATGACGAGTAGCGACGTAAAAACTTGCCGATTATTTGTACTCGTATCAACGTGTCCCAAATACGACGTCGGCAGACGACTTCTGATCGGTCGTTACGAAGATTGAGACAGCGAGAGATTCGACTAAATGCAGTTACGTGGAGAATGAAATGTAACTTCAAACTCTTTCTAACAGCTGAGAAATTGAGCTTGAATGCAAGACAAAACTTCCCATCAAAGATAGCGGAGGGGAGGACAGCGATAGATCGCTTCATGAGCTCCTAGTGACTTCTTCCACATTTATGAGCTCGCAGTAAACTTCACGTTACGTTGAACAAAATAAATACATTTACATTAGCAAAAAATAAACGAAAATGATTAAAATTTCGAACTTTGACAAAGAAAATATTTTAACAATTAAAAATGCTTTACATTTTGATAATTACAATTACAACTATTTTACAATTGAATTCTTCTTCACTAATTCTAAATTATAGTAGCAATAATATAAAGAATTCTTTAAATATTGAACTTTTATGACTTAAATTGCGAAATACGTATATAATTTTTGCAATTTTACATGTAACAAGATTGAAATTAAATGGAAACGTTTATTTCAAGTTCCTTTTTAAATTATTTTAGTAATTTTTCACTGCGCATCTCTTTTAATAATAATACTATATTTTTACTAATATATATAAACGGCAGTTCTTTAAGGTAAATTATATTTTAATTTATGAAGTAGAAGAAGCGTTTGTTTATTGAAAATAATGCTTTCATTAAATCGTAGTTTTAATTAATTGCTTTTGAGTTGTTTCGGATGTGGTTTTCGAGAGTAAATTTTAATTACAACTGCTTTTCTATATTTGTTAATGTTGTCTCCTTTTGAAATAACAACTGCATAGCAAAGGAAACGTGAAGGAAAAAAGTGTTTCTGAGATTTAAAGTATTTTTAAAGATGTATTAAAATAAACAACGTCGTGTGAATAAATCAAACACTATTAATAGTAAATCATTGTGAATAGCACAAGTATTAAAACAGCTGAACTCATTTAACTACGCGTTGAAAAACTTTGTAATAAATGCCTTCATTATTTTATCATTTCTTTTATTCTAGAGAAGCTTCTTGAAGTGATGATTGTGCAATTATTCTGTTACTTTGTTTTAATTAACTGCAGTTTTTTGTGTTCGTTTTGTTTCTTCTCCTACTTCGCGTTTTTTTATGCTGCGATCCAAGTAAATTAGCATTTCATTTGTAATTTCTGCTGTAATTAATGTAACTTTTACTATTGTTATGATGAACTGCGGCTGCTTCCGCGAATCGCTTTACGTTGGACAGAGAACTTTGAGAATGTAGTCGGTGAGCAGCGCCGGCACAGTGGGACTGTCTTCGTTTATTGCTTTCAAAACTGCGAAATGCAACGCGAGTTGTTATTGCTAAAAGTGTTTGCTTCGAATTGAACTTACTTTTGATCAGCACCTGCAACGACTGATTGTTCGGAGTGCCACTTTCCAGATGATACGGAATCACTGTGGTGAGATATTTCGGTTCTGCACCTGCAAAGGAAGCGTTTAGAAAGTCGATCGGCCGCCGCTGCACCTCCTCACCTTGCAGTTTGCCGCGCTTCTTCTCGACGTGGTACTGGCGCCGTTTGTTCTGCACCGCGAGCAGCAGCGAAATGAAGCTGTTCTTCAGCTCCTTCTCGAACTCCAGTTCGTCGCGCAGAGCGAGCTCGTTGATGAGCGTCTCGCTGAACTCCTGGATCAACACCTCCATCTCCAAGTAGATTTCGTTGAGCTGGGACATCGACAGGTACTGCAGCTCTGCGGGCGGAAACGGAGCATTACGCAATTGCCGGTTAATGCACTGTTCGCAGGCTCAACACTTACTCTCGGCATGCAGCGAAGCGCCCAACACCTCCTTCGCCTTCTCCATGACCTCCGAGTCGCAGGTCTCCGTCTCCTCGAGTGGCGTCTCCGCCTCGTCCATGATGTCGTCGATCTCCTTGATCACCTCCTCCACCGACTTCATCGGCTGGTCGTGCTCCCCGCTCACACCGTTCAGGATCAGCGCGTGCATGTCGAGGTCGCTGGCGACAGCCTCGTCCTCGCTGCTGAGGTCGTTGAGCAGGTCGTCGGCGCCGCGTCCCTCCAGCGGCTTCTGCAACGGCGCGTTCTGGTTGGCCAGATGCAAGGCCGGCATCTGCAGCTGACGCGCGTACGACTTCGACCAGTCGATGGGGAGAATGTTGCCGAAGTTGCCGGTGATGGTCCACCACATCCTAAGGACAGGACAATAAATAAATAGAATTTAATACAATTGAAATTAATTTATTAATGACTGAATCGATTTCTTTTAAGAAAGTATTTTAAATATGCAAATAAATAAAATTATTTTAATTTTATATTAATATTGGTTGAAATCGGTTGAAGCCCAAGCGATTTTGGGGGGCAATTCTCAATAAAATTTCATTGCAAAGTAAATTTTAATTTGTCTTTTCATTCGCTATTTTTTCCATAACTTCATAACTTAATGTTGTTTAAAGGACATTTATAAATCGGTAAATAACCGGGTTAGTTGAGAACATGCAGCTTAGAAAAAACTTAAAACACACGCACACACACACACACACGTGATTAGAGCAACCTTTGACAACGGCGATGACGCTTCGGCTGCGACACCGAAAGAAAAACATTGAACACACTGCGAAGAAAGCTTCAGCTGTAAATAAGTAGGTCGTCCATGTAAGTGTCACTCTGCGGGTGTTCGTCCAGCGGTTAAAAACTTAGAGAATCGCAAACTGGTCAACAAATAGATTTGTTGTTAATCTCCTCCCTTCGCCAACGCGTATCACATTCCAACTTTTCGTCTTTCGTTGCCTTGCACGTTCCTTTGCGATTGTCTTATTTTTTGCTGACCGAAAAACAAGAAAAAAGACGACTAACGAAAGCTGCTGCTCACCGCTATTTTTAAGGTTATTGAAACATTTACAGACAGAAAGACAGAAGTGCGAAGCGTCACCGTGAAAATTCAATGCAGAAGAAAGCAAACTTAATTGGAACATTGCTCTATGATTTTGTAGTTTTTTTAAATATTTTAGATTCCGAAAATAATCAGCTTTCGCTTTTATCTATGCAATTAAAATACTTAAAGTAGTAGAGACGTGAATCAATCTACAACTTCCATTTATTGTATGTAATGTACATGTAAAAGGTGAAATTATAACATAAATGATTAGAATCCTTAATAAAAGACAACTTCAAGCTAGAAAATTACGTCGGCTCTAATGAGAAAAAATAGAAAAAAGTATATTTTCTCTTGCAGAAATAAAAGAGTTTTTATTTATGTTGAGGATTTTGTTTATTTTTATGATTAATTTGATTAAAAACATTCCGCTTGTGTTCGCTGCTTTGATTTTGAAGCGAAAATCGAGAATGAAATGTAGCGAAGTGTGGGAAATGTTATTTTCCGCTTCTATTCCGCTGCGTTGGCAACTCTGCCCCATCAAAAGAGTGTTGATCATCGTTCCACTTCGTTGAAAAGTTCTTAATTGAGATTGAAGTTGTTAAAGAGAAAAAAATAAACTGTTGGAATGAGAAAAAATCTGAAAATAAATGGACAAATAAAACTGTGGATACTGTAAAGTAATTCGTCTGCTTAAGCATCTCAGACAACGAATACACACAAACTGAAGCACCTCCTCCTCCGCCCCTCCCCCTCCCACACATATTTTCTCAACTTTTCACTCAGTTTTCAATAAACGAAAGCACAAAGCAATTTGATTGTTGCTTGAATTGCGTTAGAATTGGCTTTTTTTGTGCTGGTTTTTTATGATGAAGAAGTGGCTGTTGTTGTTGGCGTCCTATTTTATGAAACATTTAACATTGTATTTCATTACCATTGCCACTGGTCGAACGATGAGTAAATGCAACGGAAATTCTCAGCATTCATTTCGGAACTTCAAGTGCAGTTTTCGTGTTGCTGGATGTTTGATGGGCGTGATTGTAATAATGATTTTTGGAAGATTTCGAGAGAGAATATTTTAGTATGCAGTAAAATTGTTGCAAACAGAAACAATGGGTTTTTTAATGAACATCTAATTTATTTGTAACAGAGTCGAGCCTAAAGGTCATAATTAATAATAAAAAGCAACATTTTTTCAGTATTTTTACACACTTTGAATGAATTCTTTATTAAAAATGAGCTCATCAATTTATGAGGAGGTATGCATTACTCATTGTACAGTTTTAATTGCTTTTTGTTGATGTCAAACGATTGTTTCTCATAGCAAGAATAGAACAAGGGCAGAGTTTTCGCCTGCGGTCTTCATACAGAACTAAATAAATACATGAGATAACGGATTAGAGTAAAATAAATTGAGAAGGTCTGCGTTATCAGACATCATCATGAACCGTTGAAGCGCATTTAATTAAGCATTAATAGAATGATGATTGCGCTCGTTGTTCTTCCGCGTCTGGTTTGAAGCAGCTCTCTTCTCTGAGGCTTAAGCAACTTTTCCAAATATTCTTGTGGCTGCTTCTTTGTTATCTATCGCCATCTCTGTCTTGCCGCCTGCCTTTAAGTGGAGAATATTTCATTGCTCCATCGCAACCGTCATCAATAATAAAGCATCAACAAGTAGACAAAGGCGAAAAGTAGATGTTAATTTATAAAAAAATCTTATCGCTTGAAGAGTTGCGATTATAAATCCTACAAGATAAATGCTAAGATGAGGAGCTGAACCAATTCAAGTGCTTTTCAACCTACCCAATATAGCGCATATACATATATTTTACGTATTTTTTATATGCATACATATTTATGATTCATTATAAAACAACAGTTAACATTTGAAAGCAGAGCTTGTTATAGTAAAACCTTAATGAAGCTTCTTAAAGGAGAAAAAGTTATATCAGACTTTTAGCAGAATCTCAGAGATACTTTAAAGGGCTCTGCTAACGTTACTAGTGCTACACCCAGGGTCAGAATTGAAAGCCGTGATCTTTAGGAACTTACTTCCAACGGCGATGTTGCTGAGACGGTGAGGAGCTTATACACCTTAGTGAAAAAGAAGTATAAGAAGAAGTTCAGGTTAATATTACCAAGCCTATTACCACAGAAGAATAACGCGCATTCACAGCCCTACCATCCGAAAGTACGGAAGCTCTTCTTATAATCGAGCACGTAAATGTCACTTGGGTCAGAGCAAAAAAGGGTCGGCATACAGCAGCCATACGATGCTATAATTGTGTCTTTATGCGACATTATCAGTGGTACTGTAAAGGGCCTGTTAGGAAGGGTGAATGTCTCTCTATCCCATGACCTTGGCCACAAAATGAAAGACCGGCATATAAGGCTTGCCTGATCAATAAAAGTCACGCACCAGCGAACTAAAGGTCCTTCAAGCAAACATGCAAAGAAGTAAGGCCCTTATAGACCTAGAGAAATGGCCAGATGTATGTACATAGTTCTCATATTGTGCAAAGGCACAATACCCGTTATACGCTGGTATCTCAGAGTATTGCTAAGTTACTTAAAAACTGGCGAATATTAAAAGATAACAATGGCAGTGTCGACTAGTTCGCATTGTGTCATAACAGAGAATTTGGAAACTATACGCGGAAAGATACACGAAAGTACGAAGAGTTCAATTTTGACTCTTCGCTGGAAGCTGCCAAAAAATTCCATAGGAATTGTAGAAAGAAAGCGGCTGACTTGTGGACAGTTGAATTGGCGGACTGAAGAATAGACATTTTTAAAAAACGTAGGCTGACTAGGGTCAAAAGAGTACCAGACACAGCTGTAGCTGCTACATACAAGGCGGTTATAAACGTGCTTAAGCTGGAAATACGACACAGCAAAAAGGAAAATTGGGGAGATCTGGGGCATGGGGTTACAAAGATACTAGGCGAAAGGAACAAAACCCCAGAGCGCAGGGTTCAATCCTCGGGCCGCACCTGTGGAATATAAATTGTGAAGACGTGCTCAGTATAGAGCTGCCAGATGTCTCCACTTGGGAGCTTCCGCTGATGACATCGCTGAAGTAATATCCACGCGTAATACAGAAAGAAGCAACGGAAACTTAACAAAGTGATGAGACGGTCTTAGAGGTGGTTTGACGAACACGGGTTGAGAGCATCCTGCTGACAAGACAGGAAGTGATCCCCGGAGATAGATATCCACATTTTAAAAACACAAAAGAGGGCGCCAACGATATTTTGAACTATGTAGGAGTAGAACCTGATGGCAAGCTTAACTACTTTAACCATATATTTAGCGGAAAAAAGTTAAAATGCCAATAATGTTACAGCTCAGCTTAGCAGTTTAATAAAACATATAGGCGGATCTATGCAGATCAAACGACTGCTAATGGCCATCACAAACACCATCCATGGCATGCCGAAAATTGCCTAAAATCGTCATGGTACAAAGAACGGCGTCAGTCAGAGTTATGTTCCTCAATGTTGGAAGCAGCAGTGCTTGTCACACCGGGAAATATTCCCATCGATCTTCTGGCTAAAGAAAAACATATAAAATGCGTAACAAGACGAATAATCAGCATACTATCCAAAGCAGTACAGTTTAGATGGCAGACCTACAGTAAATGGCAACAAAGATGGAATACTGAATTCAGGTGTACATGGGCGGCAAGCTTAATTCTAAACATAGAGGATAGACCTTTTGAAGATGTAAATGATTACCTTATTTCTCTCTGGTCACGGATATCTACATAAGATTGGGAAGCGCTAGACTAGAACGCAATACCGGCGTGATATCGCCTGCAATAATAATGCAATTGTTGAAGCAATAGCGTAGCTCCGTACGTTCCAAATATTTTAGGAAGGAAGAAACCAAACCTTGAGGTTGCACAGACCCACTAGCAAAGCAAATATTCATGTCCTGTTCCTAAATGAAGTTAAGGTTTTATAGTGCGCTCACGACATACGTAGCAACAATTGTTGGTATAGCTATAGATGATCAGAATAGAATTTTTATCTTCCTCGCACGTCGAAACAAAAATAAAACAAAATATGTTAACATTAACTAATATTTCATTTTGCATTTTTTTGTTCAATAGACTTACACACAGTCCAATAAAAATTTTTTATTATTACTTATGTACACAAATGGGAAAGATGATGTAATCATATGATACAAAAACTACTGCAATTTGAATTTTATCAATGGAAGTGGTGGTTATACCCACAGTTTTACCTCAGCGCTACTTAGCCTAACCTTCGAAACGCACACATGAAATTTGAAAGCTGAGAGCTTACAAAGTTCTAGACCCTCCACACTCAAACTTCCATCTTATGAAAAATTCTCATGAAGAAGAAAATCACAGGATTTAAATTAAAGTGTGCAAACATGTTGTATTTTTCATTTGAACGGTGAAAAAATAAATATAAATAAAATAATTCTCATAATTCGACTGGTTTGCTGAGTGTATTTACCCCTTTCTTTAATACATCAAATTATTAAATCATGCAAAATAACCCCCATTGTATGCTTTTAAACCTAAAAGACAGGTTGAAAGTTCATTCGTCGATGGAACCTGGACAGCTGTCGATGGAGCATTGAACTCTCGGCTGCTTTTTTTACACTCCAGCGTGCAATAACGGAAGCTTGGGCTATTTCCGCTACGTTAGCTTTGGCTGCACTTGGTTATTTTCTGCGCTCTTTGTTTTCCACGTACATATAAGCAAAGTCCTTTTATAGTCGCGTGTGACTTGAGGGACTTCTGCTAGCATTTAATACAATTAAATAATCGCTTTGAGCCCCTTTTAACTTTTGTTATGGGGACACATAAACGTACATTTCTGTTGTGGATGCAATTCAGTTGTCGTTTATGTAAGGTGCAATAAAGTATTATTAGTTGAACATCGATTTTTTTCCACAAGGCTTCCACTGAATCACCTCTTTGCGGCCGTTAAACAACTTTTATTCGATTGCTTTCTTTCACAGTGCAGAAAATTGACTGTAGATTCCTGATGAAGTTGCTGATTTTGTTGTTAGTAGGATTCCGTCGTCATGTCAATTGAATGTCCGTTTTTAATGACTGCCTCATTCTTAGTGGAAATGTTGCTGGTGTGTTGTCTGCCCTTTTCAATGTGGCTTTTATTTCCGTTGTTGCTTTGTTATAGAGGATTAGACGAGGATTGGAAAAGTACTGAATTAAGTCTGCTCACAATAGAATATTATGATTAATTTTGTTAGAAACAAACGTTTTGTTTTAATATCTACTACAGAAATTTGTTATTGGATGGGATGTTTTAAATATATTCCAACTGTAAAAGCGTCAAGTTCAACTCGTAGTGCACTCAGCATGGACACGAACCAGCGGAAGTCACCAAAGCTAGTTTAAAAATTCGCTTCCTTTCGTTGGGTTGTTTCATTTTGTAAAATTACTGCAATTCTAATGTTTTCAATCCTAATTATAATAACGAAAAAGTTTTAATGAAGCCCGAATACTTCCGGTTTTTGAATTTTTTGAAAAATGTAAAATTTGCGGCTATATTTAAAGCGTGTAGTGAACATCTTGGAAGAAGTTTACATCAATCAAGCTTATATTATAGAGAAATAACGTTTTAATTAGTTCATATTCAAAATCAAATTCGATTTCCCAATTTTAAACTGATTTTATGAGATATTACATTTATGTTGGTGTGTAAATGGTGAATTTGAAAAGCTGCTGTAGTGACATTGGTTCGTGCCCATGATAAGCTCAGTACGAATTTAGTTTGCAAATCAGTTCGACCCCATTCGCTGTAAATCGTATTTTAAGGCGTTTTATTATCATAATATACAAATTGCACACTTATTTTTGCTTTTGTAGAATTCAAACGAACTACGCAGTGCATTTGTTGTTGTTAATTACATTTCAGTATTCACTTACGAAGGCCTCGCAGCGGTTCATAACCTCACAAACTATGGAACAAATTGCTGCTGAGTGCCGACGTCTTCTTTCGTTGTTGCGTTTATCAGCTGCTTATTTCAACAGCAATTTACGATTATATTCAATCTTCCCATTTGCTTTGTTTTCCTTTTACTACTTTCTAAATAATAAGTTGCAGCTTTATTTACTACAAAGCTTTATTTTTTTTTTCTTTTACATTTTGAAGCTATCAATTATAAATCTTAAATCTTGTGTAATATCGAATTTCATACAACAAATTTATAATGTAGAACTAGAAACATTGTGAAAAGTAGACAAACAATATTAAATTTGCTAATTTGAACGAAAGAAGTTGGGAAAAATTCACAAAAGCACTGTGAACTAAAATCCAATGAAAAAAACCTGCACTATTTCCATTCTTTACAGGATATTAAAAATTCCCATTTTGGGATTTTCAATTCAAATCTGGCAACAATGCTGCAGGAACTCAACTCCCGCTGATGGGAATTCAGCAATGTCGATACGAGGAATGTTTTGTTTGGTTATGTAAAATGGTGGTAATGGTATCCCAACGGTAGTAAAACTTACGTCACAATATGAGGTATGCAGGACTTTAAAATAAAAAGGAACGATTTCTTAAATACTGCGCATGTTCAGTATTCAATTCAACAGCCTCGAATGGAGTAGACAGTTTTCGTTCGGGTTTGTGAGAAATAACCAACTCGAAGAACAGGATAAACCGAGGAGTGGCGAATGAAGGCAGCGTGAAAAATGTAATCCTCATAACTACAATTTCGTCGTTTGTGTAGATTTTCGATGACGTCAGATTTATTAAAATTTATGGGCGAAAAAGAGTCAAAAAACAAAGACCGAAATGTAGATTAGGTGGGGAAAGAGAGGTAAATACAAGGTCCTGAGTCCTTTTTCGTACTACGTATTGAATTGAAATAAATAAAAAATGAATAAAGAATAAACATTTTTTGTCGGTTGTTTCTGTTGCTGTTTATCGACCAAACGAAAGTTGAGTTACGCCGTGTTTTCTGTAAACGCACCGAACTGGAATTAACGGAGAAGTGAAATGTGTGAGTTCGAACGCCGCCAAATGAGTGTTTGGAATTGATTCATTTGAAAACACTTATTTACTTAATTGAAGTTTTCTGGAGGCAACTTTTCTTTTATTCTTTGTAAGTGGTGATCGACGTTATGCAATTTTATATAATTCATTATACGCATTTTTGTTGTAATGCATGCAAAGACTGAATACCAATTGTGAGCCATAGATGATTCAAATAACTCATCAGACGTTTGTTAATAAAAATACAAACGCACGATTCACAATTCATTAAAATGATTTCCGTTTTTTTAAAGGTTTTGTAAAAATTAATTTGGATTAAATCCTAATGTATTTATATAGGATATCTTATATTTTTTTTATTGTTTGTTAGAAATTTACAATTCCGATGTTAAATTACGTTGTTATGCAATTAATTAACTGAAATCGCAATGCGCATTTCGATGCGCTTTCATAATAATTTAATTACGCGTTGGAATATTTTATTGCTTCCTCTCGCTCTCTTTCCGTGCTCCGAAATCCTGCTGTTGTTGTTTTCGGTGGTGCTTCGTGCTGTTACTTCAAAGTTAATACCCAGTAGGAAAAAGGGAACGAATGATTTCAATTAACAGTTTCATTACAATGGTTTAGTTAAATAGTTACACTGCAAGAAAAGCGAAGTCGTGTTGGTACTTAATTTTTGCAGTAATAAATTCGTTCGGCAAAAAAGGATGTAATAAAATTAAAAAAAAAAAAGGAAAATGGCGTTGCAAAATGTATAAACACTGAAAATAAATCACGACGTATCAAACAATTGAACACAATAATTAATTTTTTTTAATCTTCTTCGTTTTTCAGCGAATTAGCTGTCAAATTTCGACAAACGCTGCTCAAAATGGAACCAAAATGAGCACTTCGCATTCGCTTCTCTGAATGCTCTGAAGCATTCATTCGCATACAGTTTTTTTTTTGTTTTCGCTATTAATTTTTATTATTTATATTTTTTTATTTATTTATTTTGTTAAGAAAATGCATACATTTGTTAAAAAAAAAAAACCAAAGAATAGAATCAGTGAATCCATGTAATTTTTTGCTTTAGTTATGAGCTATTCAGAGACCTTAGCAGAGAAAATCGTTTGGATTATCGTTCGTATGTCTATCGCAGAAACAAAATCACACTGTTAGATTTTAGTATGCTCATAGCAAACTATTGAAAAAAAGTCTTAGCCAGTGTTTGGTTAATTACGCTGCCACTCTGATTAATTTTTCCTACTGGGTATTTAAGCGGTAAATAATTAAAGTAAAGTAAAGTGCTTACTGTGGTACGTATAGGCGTGCGAGTTGAATAAGAATTTTAATTAATTTCTAATATAAGTTTCTACATCTAAAGTATTAGCTTTAAGAAATTATTTATATTTATGCTGTTGTTTATTAGCTGAAAGCAAAACTAGATAAACTCTATCAACTCGTTTTAGTCACTTTTGCTAATAAAATTCTAGTTCAAAATGGACAATAAAAGTTGCGGAGATCCAGAAAACAGCATCAAGTCGCCGGTCTGCGCTAACCGACATTTGGGACCCGATAAACACCTCAGACTCCACAGCGACCGTTTGGCCTTATTTTACGCACATAATAAAGTCAACAGAACGCGCAGAAGGTGAATTGCTGAATTCCATTTGCCTGCGATGAAGCGACTTTTAAGGGAACGTCGTTTGTGTGTATAGCAGAAATGCTAAAAACGGATGCTGACGAATGGAGTCACTCGGCTCACGATTCAACTTCAACTTGAAGCACGAGCGCCAATGCAATGAATCGACTGCTGTTTGTTGTGTGGCAATTCATTCAGTGTTGTCAGGCTTATTTAGGAACTAACGTCAACCGCAGAAGCAACACACAAACATTCGCAGCGACAACCTTTTATGGTTACAGTAACTTTTCCAGAATGTTCACGTTTAATAATTTTTGATGAAGCTTGTCGTGGATTTTTGCTGCTGTTGTTGGTCGGTTGTGTATAAAACATAAAGAAGAGAAGGGAGGGATGCGTGGTTCATGTTACATCCTGGACTCATAACATATATTAAATTATGGTTGCCCTTTCCTAATAAATAATTTATAATTAAAAAAAGCGATAAATTGCTCAGTAAACCACAATAAAATATTTAATTATATTTCAGAGCTTATTTCTTTTTACAATAATTATAATAATACTGAGCGAAATGGCGAATTTAATTTGTATAAAACGAAGATAAATGAGGTGTTAAGCAACCGCTAAAATTAACTATGAATATTCTATAAATGCAATAATAACAGAAATTACTTTGAAATCCTAATAAAAAACAACTCAATAATAAACCATAAAAATAAAAAAAGGAAGAAATGGAACTGAAAAAGAAGAGTAAAAAGTAGAAGCAGAGTACAAAGGAAAGCGACATTTCATTTCATTACACTTTATAAATCATTTTTTTAATTAGGAAAAATCTAATGTAATTATGTGAAAAATAATTAAATATGACTGCAAATTGCGTTCGTCGTCGTTGGATTTAAAGTGCGTGCATTCGGCAATGAGCCAAAAAACATTTTAAATGAATATGAAATAATAAATAAAATATATTAAAAAAAATATCAAACAGTGCCAAGAAAATAAAATTAAAAAGAATTCCTCCAAATAAATTTCTATATTTTGCTTTTTAATTTTAATAATAATTTTAATTCTACGAAATCTTAAAATAGACAAGCTAAAAAACAATTTGGAGCAACAACAAACATTTATAGATATTTTCTTCCCCCCAAATAAAAATAAATCCACCGATCGGTGGATTAGCTACTCAGTTTCAATTCTTTTCGTCCCCACCTTAAACAGCAACCCTGGCAATTATTTCTGTAAGCAGGGGGAGCACACAAATAAAAATTAAAAAAATTTGCAGCAATTAAAAAAAAATTCTGTGTTCAACTAAAAAATGACTGAAGTAAAGATTTTTCACAACGGAAAATCACATTTCATTTCAATAATTTTTAAATAAATATTATTTTTGGTCCTACAAGGAACAGAATTGAGCAAAGTTCTGAAAGTTGGTGATGTAAATTAATCAAAATTGCACACAACACGTTATTGCTTAGTACTTTTTTTTTGTATTTATGAGGTAAATGCAATATAATATAATAATTACTTTTTCTAAGTGTACGCACTAAAATCTCGTCAGATAAAATGTTGTTACCTAAATAAACCACAAAATGAGCAAAAACAGCAATAAATTAGTAACTACATCATAAGGCAAGATCACCGTACAACAACTACAACAACAAAAGTGCCATAAACTCTGAGTTTCAAGGGTGGCAGCCTGGTTTTTTTATGAGTTGTTTTATGATTTCACAAAATGGCTCCTCGACGATCGTCATGAAAGACGAACTTAAAAATCTTTGTCCCAATTTCCAAACAAATAAATATTCTTCTCATGAATAAGTCTGAAGAATGGATAAATAAAAAGCGGAAAAGACGAACGACAGACGACGTTGCTGCTGCCATCACAGAAATCGTTTTCTTTTTTTTGCTCAACGAAAAAAAGGAATTTTAACTGTCATGCAATAAAAGAAACTACAATTGAAGAGGTAAGGAAAACGACAAAAACATTATTAATAAAATACAAAATAATAAAAATTAAACTCAACAAAAACCAAAATTTCATGAGCCTTTTTAAGTAACTTGAATGGTCATAGTATAAATTAAATGTAAAACAATAATAAATAAATAATAATAAAATATAATTAATATAATAATAAATATAATAAATATTCAATAAACTTAACAAAGAGGCTAAATATTAATAATTTATTTATTTATTTATACTATTTAAAATTCGATACAAAATTTATTATAAATAATAAAAATAATATTGATATTTTATGTTGGATATTCAACAAGAAAGAATGACTAATAGAAACTTGTACAAACAAAATTCATAAATTATTCTTATTTATTTATTTATTGAAGTTTATGAAGTAATAAATTACAGCAGAAATCCATCACAAACAGCATTAGCAACAAATATTATTATTATTTTTGTCATTACTATTATTAACTGGCAAAAACAATTCGGTCACGAGTTGAAAGATTAAACTTCTTCGAGGCGGCAACAAGAAACTTTTCATCATTCGTGAGCCGAGGTTCTGTTGCAGTTGTTGAGACTGAATCGTGGACAAAATCTGGTTTAATTAAGTTATTTCGAGTGAATACACGTTGTACATAAACATTTGTGGGCGCTCAAAGGTCTTTCAGGGGAAAATATGCGGATTGCATAAGAAGAAGATTGAATTGAATCATAGTGAAGCTTTTGATTGGGATTCGGAAGCGGTGATTTGAAAATCAAGCTTGTCAAGTGAACATGAGTATGATTCATAAGCATTCAATGCAAATACAAGTTGAATCGAAGTTGGTTGAAAAGAACGTAATGTAAAAAAAAAGACGGAATTGTTTCTCGCGAGGAATTTAATGGCAGAACTGAATGAAACTATTTAACATTGTAAGCCTTTAAGAATGAATCATTAAGGTTCGTTTGAGTTACCTTTTTATAGAAAGTATTTTCCATGTTCTTTTAAATCAACATGAAAATGGCAGACTGGAGGAGGAGAGAAGCAGAGACGCTGGACGATTTCATAAGGCATAAATATGTTCTGACGCCTTTGAAAGCCTGTTAAGAGGACAATGTCCTAGATTTTGTGGGTTTAAAAGGACCTCTGTACATGAAAACGTGGACGATGCATGGACAGACTCGCAGGCATCTCGGCAGCCAAGCAGCCAGCGACGTGTCAAAGTGTAGTTTGTCTCTTCAGCTGTAAGTGAACAGAAATTATTTTCCTGTTTCTCCTTCTCCTTCTCTTCTTCGACGTCCCTAAGGACATGTCAGGATGTAGTGAACAGAAGGTTAAATTAATTATTAAGGAAGATGATTGCATTCAACAAAGCTTCAAGGGTCGATTGAAGGAGCTTCGAGGGTGAGGAGACTTTTTGTGTTTAAATAACTTTCTTGTTTAAATAAGTTAAAGTGACTAAAGAAACGATAAGGTAATAAAATGCATGGATTACATTTCAACCATAGAACAACTTAATTTAATTAAGAGTTTAATTTAACTTGAAGTTGGCCTCTTTATGAAACGAGGGACATTTGCATTTCTTTGTTTAACTAGAATTTAAAAATTAATGCAACGAACATGGATTTTGATGCTTACATTCATGCTATAATTATTTCTATACTTACATTTCTATTAAAAAGGCTCAAAATTTAACTTTCAAATGGAATTTTTGAAAATGGAATTTCTAAGGAAAAGTCGAAATTTTAAATTCAAAACTTTTATTATAGATTTGAATGAAACCTAATTTCTAAAAAGACGAAATTAGTTTTAGAAGCTTTCAATCCAGATTTCAAACTGCGTTCTTGAAATTAGGAATTTATGAATTGTTAACTTTAAAAAACTTTATATCAAAATAAAACTATTTTACTAAACCTTTTATATCGAAATATATTTATATGTATTTTCAATTTCGGTTAATAAATTTCACTAAATTTGACTACGATGTCAATCGTGTGAAGTTGGCTGCAAAATTAATTAAAATTAAATTATTAACTAATCAAAGAGAATTAAAAGTTGTGGATAAATAACAATTTATTTTAGAACACTTCAATTCGTATTTAACTTCACGCAGCTTGTGAATTTTCAAGTCCTACTTTGCAATTTTTAATGTCAAAGATATAAAAAAATATTTATTTATAAAATTTATAATTTTATCACATTTTTCAGTTACTATATTTCAACGTATTGTGTTTTACTCTTAAGCATTACTTTTAACAAAATATCTAGAGCAATGTCTAGAGATTTGTCACTATTTTGCAAATGTGAATTTTATTTTTAAATGTAAAAACTCGAATATAAAATTCACCACAGCCAAAAAATGTATTATTGTATATATTATATTTATTTTTTGTCTGCGATTTCATCTAAAATACACAGCTGATAAAAAAAGAAGCTACTAAAAATTATTATATTACATTTTGTTGTTTTAAAGTCATTTGTGTGTCGATTTAAAGTCGATTTTAATAAATAAAGTGTAGTTTATGTGAAATTTAAAAAAGATAAAGTGAATGTTTGCTTAAAATATATATTAAAATCGACTATAATTACGCAGCTATGTTTTTCAGCATGACTCTTAATGAAATTAATGTTTATGAAATCGAGTTTATTTTTATTCATTTGTGTCAGTAAAATACAGAATTTATTAAAGAGGCGATGGCAATCTTAGATCACTATTTAAATAAGAATTTAAAAAAATCCACTTAAATTAATATGAGTTTTGGACCAATTAATCAATTAATATTTCAATACAAATAATAGAATAAAAATTAATCACTTTTTCGAATTTGCTTTTGTAATAAGATTCTCAAACTTAAAATATATTTTATTGGTTTTAATTACTATTACTTCACAATTACTTTAATTATTCTTGTTTATAGATGATTTTTTTCCATATTTGAGATGGCAGACGGAGGAAGAAAAATAAGAAAACATAAGACGACAGAAAGAATAAAAAAAGGAAATTGTTAAGCTTTTTATTTTTAAACCATGCGCATGTGTTCAGTCGATTATTGGCGTGATATTTAAAGAATTTCGCAAAACCCTCACATAAAAGACTGAAACAAAAACAAAAGACTGAAAGAGGAAATGTACAATTATATGAATAAATAAAATATATAAGAAAACAGCATACATTCGATATAAGGAAACGTTTATATAACTTGGAGCTGAGTTCATAGCCCCAATGTTAAATTATTATTATAAAAATATGAAGGCGAGACAGCCGCCAAACAAGAAAAATAATGAAAACGATACCAATTACGACGAGAGCTTTTCTAGTGACAGCTTCTACTGAAAAGCAACAACAACTTAGGAAGAGCAACAACAACTCAGGAAAAGAACAAAAGGTCCAAACAATGACTCATGCGCTGGAGGATCTCCAGACGCGTTCATTTTCAACTCACAGTTCTCACTTCCTCCTGTCTCTCCACTAATATTTTCGCTCTTTATATGAAATCGCTTTAAGCCGTAGCGTATCGCAGGCCAAACATATATCGATGCAGAACGATGTCCGATATTCACACGGATGTTCAACCATGTGAAGAATTCTGCATTCATTAATCTAAAAGTGATATATTACTTATCGTCGGTTTAGAAATGACACTCAATTCAGCAGTACTTTGAAGCCTTTATTTATTATTATATTTAAATTTGGGAATTAATTTTGATTTCATTCTTGAGTCGTTTTTCCTGGGCGTAAACATTTTGTACATCAGTCTAATTCGCAGCTACCGCACCGGTTACTGGTCACAGCAGGAAACATCGTCTTGAGAATAGCGTGCAGTCGTGCTAAATATTGAATAAACATTAGCAAATGCTTTAAAAGGCGGCAGTGCAAAACGAGTAAACGAATGTATGAAGGATGGATGAAGTGCTGCACTGAGTGATGGGCTTGTGTCGAGGTCAAACTGTAGACGGAGGAACTCACAAGAAACACGCAGGTAAATAACACAGAAGAATAAAGGAGCAGCTCAAAAGGGAAACTCAGGCCAATGAAACTTGGGATGATGTCACACAAAATTTTGACTCGGATGAACTCAAGAAAAATATCTTCAAAAAGACTCATGATGCTTATTCATTATCGTATTAATAATTATTTTATTATTATTTGATTTTATGTTTACTTTTTGATATATTATATTATTATTTTGTTATTATATTATTATATAAGAATTTCTCAATGTGTTTATTACAGTAAAAACATTAGTTATTCAATTATTTCCAATTTATTTCGTTAAAGGAATTCTTTTAACTGCGCGAATTGCTTTCAATCTTGCCAAAAACAACATTTAATATATTTTAATTGTTATTTATTTATTGATTTTTCATTAATAACTTTCATCTATCGATGTCGTCATTTGTCGATATTATGTCGAATTTCTTCTAAATTTTCTCGAGTTTCTATCCGAAGGGATAGAGTTCTACTGTCCTTCAAATTCAAAATTATTGCTCATAAAATCGTACTATGAAAGCCGAAAAAGTGTTGGAGTATTTTCCTATTTTTTATCAGCATTTTTATAACTAAGAATAATATGAAAAACTTTTATTTTATTTGAGTTGATCAGCAATCATGACGCCATTTTCGATTGATAAAGAAAATCAGAAAAGAAGAAAATTTGTGAAAAACAGTCAATTTTCAAATGCAATAGTCGAAAACAATCGTTTGCCAATTGTGGATTCGTAACTATGGCATGAAATAACGCATTAAATAAAATAGAAAAGCAATAAAAAATAATACGTAAGTTGTATATAAATATATCTACTATTATTTAATAATTCGATGATGAAAATTTCTATTATTCGTTGGTAAATCTGTGTTTAAAATGAGTCAAAGCAAATTCAGTTCAGCTGAGTGTTGGTTTTCGTGGCTCAAGTGATGACAGTGACTTCAGTTTGGATTGGAATGTGGAATGAAGAGTGGGAAGGGATTTAAAATGCGTGTAGGTGGATCGAGGCTGCGTAATTGGCTGTGCCATTGGCAGTGATATTGACAGTCAACTCAATCTCAAACCCACTCCCACTCTAGCGAATCCAGTGTCATTTCTGAATGTAATTTTGCATTGGAAATAAATAAATAAATAATAAATTTGTTGGTGCATCGAGTTATGCTTATGAATATTGAGCTGTGAAGTGCGTAACTTTTTTTTTAAAATGATTCAAATTGAATCTAAAACCGAAAAATGAAGTAATCGAAATAAAATCTTTTGTTGTGCATTTTGATTGATGACAACTAAAATTCGTATTAATTTGAAATGGAATCAGTAAATCACGTTGAAGACTGCAAGTCGTTGAGTTCACGATTATTTATTTCTTTATTTATTTGGAATTAAATTAAAATTAAAAAAGCAGGAATAAGTTTAAAATTAATTTAATGACCTAATCAAATTAATTTTAATAGTTTTAGGTGAAGTTCGTTGATAATTTTAAACTGAATTTTAAGTAAGTTTCAAATTAAATTGATTTTGGAAATAAATGGGAAGCGAAAAGGGAAATTTAATTCCGTTTTCTCTTCACACATCATGCAAAAATACAAAGTAGAATTTGTTGTCATTATCTGACAGTTATATGACACATAATGACAGTTATGTCGGCTCCATGGCTCTCATCACAATAGCCAACGAACGGCAACGACTTTTCCTTTTTTTAGGAACGAGAAGCAAAGAATAACGACTAAAAAAATCAACCTAAACGATGGCGGTCGGTGCATACTAAAAACTTTAATTATCGTGGGGATGCAAAGCAACAACAACTGCAACAAACACTAGTTAACATAATTACCACAAAAGACAGACCGAAAGACAGTGATAGAGAAAGAGAGGGAGAGGAAGGAGGAGGTGAGTAGACAAACAGTAAAATTATAGACACGTCGTGCATTTAAATGACGTTTAAAAAGATGCGCCAACAACAGAAATCGTCTGTTGAAGAGGACGTTGGTCATCACTTTCGCTGTTCTCGGCGGACGTTTTCGCTTTTTTATAATCTCAGGTAGAAACTCATCACTTCTTTAGTCTTTCTTTCGTTTCCTCCTCCAGGTAAAGGCAGACATCATCAATTAATGGATTCTGTTTAAACGTTTGGCCAAGGCTAAACTGCCGAACGGACCTGCGACCATTTAACTATACGATATATTATCTACAATCCAAGAAGTTAACAACATGTTTCCATAGCAGATTCACTGCTACTACTTATTAATCTAGGCGTTTCCACTTAGCAATAAGCAGCTTACATTTGCTGCTTTCCCTTGTTTTTAATTGTTTTGACATTTGTTCCCATTCATTTTGATACCTGATTCATTTTCATCGTTGTCCATGGGATATTCTTTATAAATTGTTTCGGCAACCAACGTAAACAGAGGAAGATAACTGAGATTATGTGAATAGCATCGATAATCATGTATTTAATGGGCAGTGGAGACGCGGCGATACTAAGCGAATTCTTTCAATAAATGCATCGAATCATCAGCGTTAAGATCGCGGCACACATTTAATTGAGTTAGATCGTGACTCCATTGAATTGTTTAACGTAATCAAAAGTGATATGAATAATGCAAACGAATAAATAAAATAATAAATTAAAAGTTAGCAAATGTTTCAATTAGGAATGTTTAATGAATTATTAGATCAGTGCAATTGGACGAATGAGATAATAACATGAATTAATGGAAGTTAAAAACTTAAAAAATCATTCATTTATGTTGTTAGATTTTATAAAAACAAGAAGCATTTTATAACAAAATTTCTTCATATCGTCTTCAGAAGACAGATAAAATTTCATGCCTATTGAAAGCTTTTTAGAGCAAAAATCATTGTTTTCCAACCGAGAATTGCTTAAGTAACAGTAACTGGTTTTTTGTTTTGCTTTTAGAAAGGAAAATCAAGATTTCTTGATGCGCAGATAACGGTTCAGGTTCTTATTTCATCGCCGCTCCGTCTATCAACTAAACTTGGCTCAGCTTCAGCGTTTTGTTTTTGATAGCCGAGAAGCATGACGAAGCATGATTTCCGTGTTCTTCGGTCTCACTCGCTTCGTACTCACTTCATCGCATTCGTTCACTTTGATACTCTGATTCACTTGAGGCTCAGACTCGCTGTGAATACGATTGCTGCTTGTGTAGACTTGAAGATGTTGCGGTTTATTCACCCATTGATATCACAGTATTTTCCCTTTCTTATTTTAATACATTCTTCTTTTAAATGCCAAAAGAAGTAAAATATGAATGTTAAAATCGCAATCGGAGGATGAAAAAGAAAACGTATTAAATTCGACACGAAGATATTAAAAACAAAGGGAAAAAGGGAAAAATAAAAGAACACTAAATTATTTATAAATTAAAATTATTGTTATTTATTAATTAATTAATTATTATTATTTATTAATTAATTTTGTAGAGATTTCTCATGATATTAACTCATTCAAAGTGAAGTAAAATAGAAAGGAATTTAAGGAAAACGAAACTGTTACTGGTAAAAAAATAAAATAAAATAAAACTAATTTTTATATTTTTATTACTATATATATATATTCTTCTATATTGAAGAAATTCACCTCAGGACAAGGAAAATCTTTATTGCAATAATAATGGTCATATTTATTTTATTTTTTTCGAATTTTATTACACTATTTTATACGCAGTTTATAAACGCTTTTGCACTTAATTTTAGATTTTTTATAATTATTGTTTTTCCTTTTTTTATTGAAGCTGAAGTAAAAAAAAAATATTTTTTTTATTTCCGAATATTCGTAAATTTAATTTTTTGTTGGTTTCATAATTGTTTGTGTGCCTAAAGTTTCCTCCTTTTTCACTTTTCTTTATTCTTTTCGGTTTCTTCCATTTAATGATCTTCTTCCTTCTTTTCAAAATGTTTTCTGATTTATTTCTTCAATTTTTTTTCTATTTTCTTTTTTAACATGTGCAATAATCGCCATTTTAACAAACCAATAATAAAAATCAGCATTCTTATGCTTCATCTTGTTATTCTTCTTCATACTTTTTCTTAAGTTTCTTTATATAAACCTAACGAAAAAAGTTAGTTACACTTTTTATGGAGATAGCATTAAAAGGTTTTTTAAAGCAGGAAATTATATCGAATATTTAAGAAAAATTCGTTGTAAGTATTGTTCAAATATTAAAATTGTGATTAGCGATATAAATGCTATTATTGCGCCGAGATTTCAAAGGAGATTATTATTCAAAGGAAGATTATTTTGAAAAGAGAGAGATTTCTATACACAGAAGCGTACAAAATGAAATCTACGTCTGGAAAAAATGTAAATGTTCCATCACAAAATATCGTTATCTCGGCGTTATCCCGCAGAATATTTGTTCATAACAATAACTGTAATTGCATCGATCTCTGATCTTGATCTGAGTTCAATTTTTAAATGAAATAACATAAAAAACAGTTTCTAATTTGAAGTAAAACTGTGGTAAGGTTCTTTCATGGATTGTTGACACTCTTAACAGCTGATTGAACTACAAAGTTGTGCTGCCACTTGATCATTAAAATTTCTATGGCCCAACTATATATAGAGCTTCAATCTTTCCCTGAATTCAACGCTTAAAGAGTACGTAATTTAGAATCATTCCTAATCATAAAATAATAATAGGCAAGTGCTTTGCGTGAATTCAAGTACATATTTTAAATAATTAATATAAATACTAAATAATTATAAATAAAAATATTGTTGCAAATATAGTCCACTAAAAGTGTGATTATAAAAAAGAAGAAATCATAATTACAATGAATTGCAATCAATACAAATTGTTTAGAATTATTTTGAATTATTTCTATATGCAATTATTGACGTATTGTCTTTTACGAATGGAATTATTTTGTGGGTAGAGGTGCAAAAAACTCGCTAACAGCAACATTGAAGTCGGAAATCTTCCCACTTCCTCGACAAACAACTTCTTCCCAGTCCGGCGTTCATATACCGAAAGCGGTATGAAACTGGTTCTTCGAGCCGAAGAAGGTTCGAAGAATCAGGTTTGGCTCCAAGTCGTCCAAAGATGCGCAGTTTTTGCGTTCTCCGACTTCTTTAGTTCGTTTATGCTTTATGTTGCGACTTAAATCAACATGTTAAAGCATCGAAACAGCTGAAGAAAACGCTAGAATTTACCTCAGAATACTGCTAAATAAGCTAAGTGCAGACGAATATCTTCATTTCTTATTAGAAATGTTGATTTCGATGACGTCCCGAAGTATCAAATATTCATGAGAGAAATTGCAAATTTGGAAACCCGCGCACATAAATGACTAAAATAGAAATGGAATGTAGTAAAGCATTTTATAGAAATTTGCACATTGATGAATTTATCAATCAATTTTAATTGAACAAAATTAATTGTTGACTTAATAATTGCTTTTTTTCTGACGTCAGAGTCAACAGTGAAAAAAGCAAATGTGCTTTATATTGAAAATTTAATAGATGATTCATTATAAATAACTTCAAATCACAACAAAGCAAAAAATTTCACTGCCTGCTTCAAGAGCAACCTAAAACGAACCTATAAAACATAAACAAAAACACAGAAATAGAAACACACTGAAGAACTTGGATTATGAAGAACACCTATAAAAAGAAATTGAAAAAAGAAAGGCTTGAAGTAGATAAAAAGAGGAAATCTTGGAGTTGTTGAAAAAAGTCAAAGAAATAAAAAAAACTCATGTTTTCGGGTGGTTAATTCTAGACGACTTGAGAAGACCAGAGCGACCTAAAAAGAGAACTTGGAGATATTAAAAAGCTGAATACAGAAAAGCGGCTCTAAAGTAGCTACAAATTTTTTATATTTTTCTTTCCGCTTTCCTTTCATGTCTTTTTTCAAATTTTAAACGAGGTGTGTTTTATTTTTCACCATTTACATGAAGCAAATATCAATATTCAGACTTAAATTCGTATTTAACTTCACGCACTTCAACTGCATTCGTTGCAAAATTTCAAAGAGCTCGACTCCATTTAACATCATTTCAAATGATTCAAAATCAGGAAGCAATACTAATATTTTTTATTTGTTTGTACAACACTTTATTTTTAACTACATAAAATACAAAACAATTTGATGATTATTTACATTTTTTCAGTGGGAGAGAGATTTGAGGAATTCCATTGATTTCGTTATCCTAGAATTGCACTGTTTTAATTTGTATTTTAATTCTTAAAATTCAACTTTCATATTAATTATTAATAGTTTTCTGCACTTAATATAATATAATAATATTGTAATATTATTTTAGTAATCTTGGAAAAAAGTAATTATTTATCTGACATTTCTGGCGGGGCGAAATCCCAAATCATTTGTTAAAAATGAGTGACAATTGGACTTGGGACTTGGACTTTTTCATAATTTCATTAATCAGTAAATTTTCGTGTTACAAATTTCTTAATTCTTCTTTTTTAATATTTTTCTAACAATTTGCTCAGCATGAAAATGTAATTATTAACGTAGCTGATTCCAATCTTCTAAAAATAGATTCAAGCCACTTTCAAAATAAATGCGTCACGCATTAAATACAAATTTCGATAAAAAATAAAAAGTATTTCGTAATTTGGATTTCGGAATTAATTTTAATATTTTTGAAACATTTTAAATTATTTTCAATTCAATTTGGAATTTAAGAAAAATCAGAAATTTAATTAAAAGGCGTGTGAATACGGAATCGCAGTGACTGAAAAGAGGAAGGAAATAATTTATTTACACCGATTGCTTTAATCAACACCATTTGCTGTTGTTGTTGCTTTATTTTTGTGTTGCTGTTGATAATTTGTTGCACCATTTCAATAAAAAGCAGTGACTAAAGCGGGGCAACTATCAACAACGACGAAACTAAAAAAAAACCAAACACTAACCAATAACAATAAAAAAATGTTGATAACATGTGAGGCCACGACACGGAGTTCAGTGAAAACAGTGAGAGGGAACCGACGATGGGTACTGGAAATAAATCCACATGAGAAACGACGGACTGACAGACCAGACACAGACAAATCCCAATTAAAAAATAAATGCAATTTAGAAATGTGGCAAAGGCTGGGATCACACGTGGTGAAGGAATCCAAAAACTGTGTTCGTCTCCCGAAAAGATTTAAGTTGCTCATCCAAGATAAAATTTTATCCCATATAAAAGAGAATTTGAGACATTTCGATAGAGATTTCATTAATTTTTTAGAGTCAGGTGCTTCTGTCCCCAGTAATTTACCTCTGTCCAATTTTAACAATTAATTATAATGAAATTGTAAATAATTTTTCAAATTGAATAAATGAATAATCGTTAATCTCGTGACAAAATTCTGAAGCACCAGAAAGCATTTTGTGAATAGAAAACTGAGCAAAGCGTGGATAAAATAAAAACAACCGGAAGCACCGCCGCAAGTGTAAACTTTTGCAATGGCTTTGCAATTGTTCTATCATGATATATGCTCTTTGCCACAAGTGAAAGCGATCTGCGTTTTACTTTTCATGTAAATAGTTCATTGAGAGCTGTGAATTGACAACTGTGAAGTCGTTGCATCCATTTCCATTTCGATGTACTTCTTCTCCTCAATATTAATAAAATAACAATTCCAAATAAAATATGGAACTAAGAATTTTTTTTATATTTATGGCAGAAAATTAGTTTTTTGTCTCTCTTCAAAGCTTTGGATAAAATATGTAAATGTTTGACACGATATAATCGCATTTTCACTGAAAATTCAAACATTTAAACGTCTATGAATGATAGAATTGTGATGACCAGCGTCGAACGGGGCATAAATTCGGCCCATAACATTGCACCCATTGCAGAGAAGCACTTCCGATTAAAATGGGAAAATCACCTCTCACGAATGGAAGTAAATACGATCCATTATATTGCTATGATTCCTATTTTTCCGCTCACGTTCGGACGAAATAATTCTTCAATGTTATGTCTACTTTTTCGATACAAACAAATGAAGCCTGTAATTAAAATAAAATTAGAAGGCTTTGCTAATTTTATTCAATTGAAGGCTTTTTTTTTAATTTAAAAATAAGGCAAAATAAAGGTTGATGAAAGCATGAATGATAGAGTCTATGAAGAAATTTCTTCATACTGAAGTGCAATTTTTTACATTTTCTTTTAATTGAACAAATTTCGTCAATTTAGAAGGTTTTTCAATTTGAAAACATTGCATTTAATATACATTTTTTTACACTAAAATAGAAATTTTATGAAAATTTCAACGCTTCTCTTAAAATTCACCTAAAAAATTTGGTTCAGTGTTGAAAAAAACCAATAAATGGAAGCAGTAAAATAAGTAAAATGTATTTAATATATATATTAATTTCATCCTCTATAATTTTAAAGACTCATATATTAATTAATAAATTCTTTTCCGTTCCTAAAGACACTCGTCGGGTTATTTTGAAGATTCTTGTTTTTATTTTTGTTATTAAATTAAATTATGATTATATTACTTAATAATCATAGAATTCTTGTTCCGGAATTGATTTTCTATTAAGATTTTCAGCTTTAAGAACTTGTTTCGTGTTCGAATGGAATTACATAAACGAATTTGTTTGTTTCGAGTCGTTCTTTCATTATTTTATACCCGGTTTTCTCATTTAATTCCAATAATTACTAAAAGCAGCAAAATTTGTTCGTTCACACACAATCGAAGCAATCAAATCTAAAGTAATTTGTATGATTGACGTCATCGAACTGTTTCAACAAACAATAACACTAGAAGAGGAAGTTCGAGAGAGAAATTCTCGGCATAGTTCTGTCCTCTTCGAACTTCTGTTTCATTGCAAAGAAATGTTGCCTAAAGGATCGCTTCGCTTTCTTCTAAACCGAAGACGGGAAACAAAAGCAAAATTGAGGACAATTCCACTGATTCGTTGCTAAAGAGCAGCTTCGAGGCGAATGTAGCAGAAAAGTAAAATTGAATAAAGTGCTTCAAACAAAGGAAACCAAAAACAAAAAAAACTAGTAAGGGTACCTTCGGTCAGACCGAAGCTTATATACCCTACATCCCAGCAACCTTTATTATAAAAAAAAAAAAAAGTAGGCGTGTCACTCCGCCGATTTTCCCCATTTTCAATACAGAGTTATCTATGATGGCAGAGAATATTCGTACCGAATTTCAAGTCAATTCTTCCAACCGTTATTCTGGAATTGCGGTTTATATCAATGTCATATGTTCGTGGGCGGACACGCCCATTTTTTTTAAAAATTTAATCTACCTGTACCGATGTATTCGGAAACAAAATTGAAGCTCAAAACTAAGTCTACAAGTTGAAATATTGTTAAAAGAATTAGTATTTGTTAAAAAAGTAGGCGTGGCGCTGCACCGATTTATCCCATTTTCAATCCCACAGAGTTTCGGATGACAAAGAATATACGTGCAAAATTTCATCGCGATAGCTTCATTCGTTCTCCTGTAATCGTGATTTCCACAGACAGACAGACAGACAGACAGACAGACAGACAGACAGACAGACAGACAGACAGACAGACAGACAGACAGACAGACAGACAGACAGACAGACAGACAGACTACGGACATGGCTAAATCGACTCAGGAGGTGACACTGATCAAGAATATATATACTTTTCCATACCTGCCACGCCTCCTTTAATGCGTTACACACGGAAGCACAAAGTGAATATACCCTCATTCCTTCGGATGTAGGGTATAAAAAAAGTAAAATTGCTGTAGATATTTTGTATTAGGTCACGATGTTGCTATTGTTTACAGTTGATTATTGAAATGGCTGTTGATTATTATTATCAATTGTAGTGATTCTGGCGTCGCTTTCGCTGGGTTCTTCTGCTTTATTATTGCTCATGGTGACACTTTAACAGTCTGTGATATGCATACGAATTAAAGTCATTTAACTATGAAATTTAAATTGAAGTAACCGTCCCTCGTTTCCATTTGCTTAAATTGATTTGAAGTTGGCGATGTTGTTGATTTCTTTTATGATTTCTTATTTGTTTTTATTTTTAATTTAATGCGTTTTTGTGTTGGCGACTTTTTGTTAGCGGAAATAAAACGGAAATTTCAAAGAAAGTTGGCAATCCAAAAAAAAAGACAAAGAAAATACAAAAAAAAGTGAAATTTTAAATAAATTCATAAATAAATAAATAATGTATTTTTATTAAAAAGACATAAGTAAAAGAAGAAGAAAGCATATGAAAGGAAAGTATCTAAAATGAAAAATGAAATGATAAATGAAAGAAATCAATAATTTAAAAGTATGTTAAATGATTGAATTGTGCGAAGTTCCATTGAATTCGCCTGTTTTTGTGAATCTTTTGTGTTGTGGATACACGAAACCGTCCGATGTTTGCTTGGCCTCAACACAGATTACCTCAGCGATAACCTTAACACCCACCAACAGCAACCACACAACAACAGCAAAATTACTGCAGTTGGTTTACTTTTTAAAAAAGAAAACAGAAAACGAGCAAATGAACAAACGAATTCAATTTCAAATTCCTCGCCGAACTGCGAATGAATGCGAGAAAATTTTCTAATCAGAAAAACAAAGCAAATCAGCATTAAAAAAGCTGAAGCAGCATTTTTAGCATGCAATTTAATTATGTCTTTATCAAAAGTATGTTTGCATGTAGCTGAATGCAAACGAGTACAAATGAATACAATAAAAAGAGATTAATTAAAGTAGGGAGAAGAAAAACAGAAGAGAGAAGAAGAAGATGAGAAGAATTGAAAAAGAAAACCAAATACAATTCAGTGAAATCAGCGGATGGGAAAAATGTAAATGAAAAAACAAAACACACACACACACGCATTTATAAATAAACACATAGCAAATAAGAAAATAAATAAAAACAAATTTCATTTGTGGCCAACTCATATGAAACATTTTCACAAATATCGCCGTGAATTGAAATTGGAAAAGCAGGAGCGACCCCAACAGCATCAAACATGAGATCTTCTCTCACGCGATTTTTTTATACGACACACAAGAAAAAAATCCAAGAATCACGATGAAAACCCACGCATGCAACAGAATTAATTCTGTCGAAGAAGAAGAAGCGCAAGCAGCAACAGTGACAACCAACAGCTTCAAGAAATGTACTTAAAAATAGCATAAAATTAAAATCTTGTCGGTTATTTCTTTCGGCGAACATTTCTATCACTCATTTAAATAACATTCGTGATCTAAACAAACGCGTGAAAATCTTTGCAGGAGACGCAGATGAAGAATAAGGAGTGAAAAGGTAAGCAGAAGCATATGAAAAACCTAAGAAAAAGATGAATAAATAAAGTCATTAGAAAGGAATCATTTGCAATGAAGAATTGTAATTTATTAATCGTTAATTATTTCATTATTAAAAAAAGAACGTGTAAGAATTATTTATTAATATAAAAGAATTCAATAAAAACCAAACAGAGACAAAGAAAACGACTTCCGTTTAGAATTCCTGAATTCAAAGGAACCATCGACAGTCAAAAGCGGATGGCTTTCGGAGAAATTTTAGTCAAGAGTCAGTCTTTTAATACTTTGCTTCATTCTACTGACATGTGTCAAAGAACAGCTCAAGTGTCAAGCTACCAAAACCGCAACAGCAGCGAAGTTGAAGCACAACTGAAAAAAGGCTAAACAAAGAAAAGCACCTGATAAAGTGAAGCCATCGAAAAGGATACCACAAACCACGTTTTAAAGCAAAATCCCTTTTGCGACCCTTCATTCAACCTCTTTAAAACAACCTCTGTGAAAAGTTGCTTTTGTCTCCAATTCCTTTGTTAAGAGTCTCTATTTTCTCTCTACAGAAACCTTTTCAAGGGCCGTTATTTAGAATTTTGTATTTTTAAAATATGTTCCTATTTTTTCTTTTATAGAATGCGAAATAATCTTCGGAATCTCGTGTTTTACGTCGTAGTTTATGTTCCAAAACAACCACTGGACAAACTTTTTGTTTAAATTAATAATTTCCTGTTTTACTCGTATATTTTTCTTTATTAAAATGTTAATATTATTGATAAATATTCTCTCCTGAGTTCTTCGTTATGTAAAGTGCTTTCGTTGCCGAAAATAGGCGAAGTATAGTCTAATATCAGACCAACTCATGACGTCGAAAGTATTTTCTAATATACTACAATTTCGCATTTGTTATCAGTTATAAGAAATGTTGCTATTATTACAACTATTTCCATTATCTATTCATTAATTTGTTCCAAACCAAACACGAAGCAAAACAAGTGGGTGTGGGCGGGGGTCTGTTGGTTAAAAAAGCCGCTTTCCCGCTTGAACTTTTGCGCAAAGGCAACTCTATGAAAGCTGTATAAAAGCTGCTGCTGCTGTGCAACAACGCGTAGAATACAGAAGAAAGCGGCCGTATTTTGTTATCCCTAAAATAAAGAAAGGTTTTGTTTCTATTTTATCATCATTCCTTTTGTCAAAGAAGTAATCATTCGCGGCTTCTAATAATAAACTGCACAAGTTTTGCATCCACCCTTCAAACACCCTCCACTGGCAAAGAAAAAACTGTCCCCGTGCAGGACTCGTTTTATGGGCACGGAACTTCGCTGATCCCGTGTAAACCACCCTGGTGCGTCCTTATAATGTTTTCACCGCTACCGCAGTAGCAGCGAGTTTTTCTAAATTTTGCCAATTTTCATTTCCATTTTCGTTCAGAGGGGGTTTTTAAAGGGGGTGGTTGAGTTTTTTCATGTTGTGACTCTCGTCGCTCGCTTGAAATGCTTTGCTTTGTCCTTTCAACGCGACGACTCGCATTGCGCATGTCCCGTTGCATGCATTCAGAAAGGATATGGCTTTTGTTTGTTGTTATTGCTTCGGTTCACTGTCAACGCAGCGCAAAAGCTTTTGCTTTTCACTCTTCGGATCGATATAATAAACGAATGCCAAATGTTGTCGTTGTGGAGGGTGAAAATTCATACGAAAATCGCCACAACAACAACGCATTTTCTTGTTATGGTTTTTCGCATGACATCAGCAACAAGAAAAGCGGTTATGGCAACGGCCCCGACAATCGACGATGTTTTATATAAGAAGAGTTTTCTAATGTTTTCTGTGAATCCTCTGAAGAGAAGATAACGCTTTGCCTAAGAAAAGGCTGTAATCCGAACAAACGGAATGTTTAAAAATGCTTCTACTCACTGGCACTCGTTCATGATCTCCTCCTGGCTGCGCACCTGCACCGGAGCCAGCTCCTCGACGTTCTCCTCATAGTTGCCGAAGCACTTGGTGATCTTCTCGTCGAACGTGTTGACCAGATCTTCGAGACTGCCGCCGAAGGTCTCCGTGAAGTTGTCGACGTTGTCGCTGGTGGAGCGCCTGTCTGCGCCGCCGAACATGCTCATGTCCAGGCCCAGTTCAGCGGCCAGTTGTGTGTTGCAGTTGGGCGTCAGGGAGCCGCCGCCTCCGCTCATCCCCTCCCCGACAAAGACTTCACCGTCGGATTCTAGCAGCACGCTGTTCTTGCTCACATGGACGTCGCGAACCGCCTCCTCCAGCAGGCGCAGTTTCGCGTCCCGCGCGCTCTTCGCATCCATCAGATTCAAGTTGAGAGTGTCGTTCAGGCTGTTCTGATGCTGGCTGCTGATGAAGTCGCAGCCGCCCCAATCGTCCGACTCCTCGAACTTCGCCAAGGGAGCCTCGAATTTAAGCTCGGCCATCTTGGTGCCGAGATCCCGCATCGCACACACAGCAGCAGAGTCCAGTGACGTCGCGGTTTGGGACAGCAAAATACGACGTAACCGAAAACTTGAGAATGTTGGATTGATTCGTATTTTCTTTGCTTTCCTTTGGCTCTGTTTTGTTGTTGGACAGGTAAAAAAATTAGCACTTTGCGATTCGGATCGCCTTCACGTTTCGTTGGGTTGTTTTCGAGCTTTTGCTACCCTCCTTTGGGGTTGGTTTTCAAGCGAACAGGTAACTTTTATTATAGGTTTTGCTTCACACACACAATGCACTGCTTTTAAATTTTTTTGTAATTAGATTTTAATTACTTTACACAATTTTCTTAATTATTTTATTATAGGAAGGATGATAATGATTGACTGCAAATTCAATTAACGATTTCACAGCAACGCACATAGCAACCTCACACGAGCGCGATCTTCTTACGACTGAAAGTTGCACTGCATTTCGATTACTACGGTAACTGTTCAGGGTTGCAAAGGCATGCTGAATTTCCCGTTATTCGGGGAATTTTCCTGCCGCTGGGAAATCGCCAATTTCCTACTCTTAGGAAAGGGAAATTTGGATGGAATAGCCTGAACACATCGACGGCAAACAAATTTTTTTTGTGGATTGGAAAGTTGAAACACATCGAAATATTTACGAATATAATTTAAAAATAATAATAAAAAAAGTATTCCATTATTGCAGTGGAACCATTGTCCTACCTTGCGACTACATTTTGCCAAATCGTATTATCGTACAACGTTCTCTATTATTTTTTCTTCAAAATCCATGTTTTCTGTCGAAATAGTTTGAAATTAATATTGAAATATTGTGAACTATTTTGAGGAAGACAATGTTGGAGAAGAGAAGCGGATAGCTTTTCTCTAGCGGTTTTAATTTGTGCTTCCGTGAGTCGCTGCTTTCCAATCTTTTCATAAACGATCTGGAGAATCCTCGAGCCTCAAGCTAAATCGGAGAGACCATTTTAATGTCTTTCACTGCTGAAATCTGAATTCAATCACTACTCGCCGGCTTTCTGTTGAAGACTCCAAGAATCGAAGTGATTGGAAATGTTTCCACTACGATCTTTAAGTGCCGTCGAAGCCGTTGTGACTTTTAATTGCATCCTAAACTCTAAAATTCATTTGGATTTTACGAGATCCGGTGAAAGGACACAATAAGTCTTGCAGGTTTTATTTGCATAATTGCATACATAGGAAAACCTTAACATTCCATTGCATTGATCAGCATTCTATCTGCACAATGAATCAGATTTTTCAGAGCTGTAAAAGTAAATTTCTAAATTCATTTCTTCCGCTTAAAATGCTTTTTACGTATGCAATTTGTTTGGGTCACGGCTTTGCTAAAGAAAGTTTGCAGTACGTTACCCAAGCACATTTATCAGATATCATACAAAAATTCCTTCTTTGGCAACGGGCGATTTTTGAGCATAAACGCAATATTTGGCAAAAGTGTTCGTAAATAAGTCTTCGTATCGTGCTGCGATCAGTTAAATGATCAGTTAAATGACTGAGTTGATTTAAACAATTTAAGGTTTTCTCTATATGCGGCCTAAAGGTTTTTTAGATTACTTGTTACAGATAAGTAATTCAATCGTTATATTGATTGAAATAGATTTGAAATTCATGTTAATAAAACAGCAATCATTTAAAATTGTAGTGTTTTTATTTAGAAATGGAAAGTAAGGGATTTAAATTGCGGAAGTTTTTTTCTATTCCAAGTATAGATAAATTTACCATTAAATAAAAAAATTATGGTAAATTTCCATAATAAAAAACTTATCCCAATAAAATAATTCTAGTCAACAACAGTAAAATAAATTAAAATAAATATTAAAAAATACCCTAAAACACGACATTTCAGATTCTTCCGTTTGGCAAAGGGTTTTTCGTTACTGTTGTTGGAATTTTGGGAAATCTTCCAAGAAACCTTGAAAATTACTTTCCCTCTCTTTCATAAAATTTTTCCCAATAGAAATTTTAAAATTCAAGAAAAGTAGGGTAATTTGGAATTTCTTTTGGCAGAAAAGGTTTAGTTACTCAATAAATGTAATTCTAGACACAAACCTGAAAGGTTGCATATAGACACAAACCAAGTGATGAATCACAGCGCAGACACATAATTTGTCCACAATTCTCCACAATTCTCATCAAAAAAATTCCAGGAATTCCAACTTAATTCCCCAATGCAATAAACGTTTCGGATTTATTTTTGTGTTTATATATATTAAGTAAAAAGGAAATTCATTCATGAACATTTCAGCATCTGAAGTGCCGCAAATAGTGTTCACAAACCAATGCAGATTCTTATTTTTATGACTAGTAGAATGTAAAATAAGAAATAACAACAAAGATTTTAATTTTTTAGTAAAATGATTTCTAGTAAATTATTAAAACCAATTTGAAATTTTTTTTCAAAAAGGTTAAATGTCGGTAAGTAATTTTCTATGCACGATTTAAGGTTTCGGAAATGGAACACCAGGGCTCCCAGTTTTAGGATTATCTCATTTAAATACATACATGTTTTGTATTCAAAATCAGTTCCTCATTTTACTACAAAATCCTTTTCTTGTTATTGAATTTATTAAATAAATTAACTTGCAAGAACTATTTTTTAAGAAAGCAGCAGAGGTTTTTCATATTTTCGTATTATTTTTGAAATACAAAACCGAAACAAATTCAATTCAAATTCAAACAAAGTTTTATTGATGGATCGATGTTAATTGTGAATGATTTCAAACTAATTTCCTGATATACATAAATGCTGCAAACTCCATAGCTACCGCGATTATTGACTTCTGATTCCGTATTGCCTTGAAATCTTAAAACTTATACAAAACCATTGCATTGACGAAAATCTGTTCTACCTTGACGTCACGAAGTTTCGACGCGGTTGTCAAAATTTCTGACATGGAATAACGGAACAAGAGTTTAGATTTAGTACTAAAAATTGTGTATTAAATTAGAAAGGGAAACAAATTCTTGAGAAAATGTAAAACAGGAATATATTAAAATGTTGAAGCAAATATTTACTAATAGAAAAATAATGAACCCAAAATTCGCTTTTCATAATATCGACTCAGTTATATTTTAACCAAGTCAGTAATTGCTATGGATAACCAAGAATAATAGTAGCCAGTTCTACTAAGCGTTGCACTCAGTTAGCTCCACCATGAAATCTTCGTTCTTCTAGCCTCATATTAGACCTGCACTCTCACATAAAAGATTCCACTAGCCAAGATGTACACCGCAAAATTTATTTGGATATCAGAGATCGCTATAGAGACTGGACTTTTATCTTCACAGATGGATCTATAAAAAATTCCTCTGTAGCCTTCAGTGTGGTAGAAGAAGGCGGTGATATCATGTTCAATGCAGCCCTACCTTTTTACCAAACACTATTCTCCGCGGAAGCAGCAGTATTGTATGCAGTCAAACTTGCTAAGAGCAAAAGAGCAAAACACATCATATGTACTGACTCCTTATCCACAATCAAAGCTATCGAATGTGAAATATATGTGAAATTCGAGGCGTCCTAATAAATAACCAAAATATCAAACTATTCTGGTTCCTGACCGGACACGTCGGAATCACAGGGAACTCGGCGGCCGATGCTGCGGCCAAAAAAGCCACTATGTCTCCACTCATCACCGCTACTACACACTCTACAAGGGATATTTTTCATGCCGTACACAAGAGAATTTTAACAAAGAGAGAAATGCGCTGGGTGAACTATTCCCACCATTACAAGGACATCAATCCCCATCAAATACCATCTCGCTTCCCCATTGAGAACATATGTCGTAAAAAGATTATTGCGTACACACGCTTCCGCCTAGGACATACAAGGCCAACAAATGAGCACTACTTTACTAAAGATCCCGCACCGAGTTGTCCACTCTGCCGTACAAACACATTATCGGTGCTCCATATTGTCGTCAGTTGCCCTATCGTTAAAAACCTCCAAAAATACACAAGTTTCAATCGATTGTTCTACTTTTGTCAGAAGTTACTCTTCAAAATATCAACAACTTCTCGAGCTTATTGAGTAAACTTAACATCGCCAAGGAAATCTAAGCGCATTATTACATTACATCATTACTAAAGTAAACTTAAGTTCACCCTTCTTTAACCTCTCCCTATTTCTGTAATTTTATGTTGTTATGCCCTTTAGCCGAAGGCCTCGATTTCGGTCATCTTCTTGTCGTTGATGAACTTTTTGAACGCCCTCGCAGTGTTTTGGCATTCGGCCGGCGCTTTGATCATCTCGGCGGGTATATTTCCGAATAGCGAACACCTCGTGATCAGTGATCTTCGAAACACCGATCTTCCAGGCATTATGTTTGTCGTTGAATGGCCCCAGCTGCAGCTCCAAGAACTCAATAAAAGCAACTCAAATTTCATGTGTTTTTATGAATTTCTGGCATGTTTTTTGAATACTCGTTGGTGCTGTAATGGACGATATCATCGTACAAAAACTAATTTTTGAACCAACCACCAACACGAGTTTTTATACGCTGGCATTAATCGAATTCTTGGAACGTCTTTAAATCAAATCTCCTTAATTGACCGTAATTATTTCAGTTTCAATAAAATTGAAAGTTCTGGGATTTAAGGAAATGTGATTTAAGGACAATAGAGTAGTTTTTTGGACTTCTCAATTCTTTTAAAATTTACAAGTAATGAGTCAAAGAGTTGTTGGAAAGAAGAAGCAGATGCATTTCATGTTCAAATCGAAATGTTTCTTGGAAAAATAAGCAAAAGGTTACACGAAATAAAGAAACGTTCGCGGTTGCTTGCGTTCTTTTACTGGTTGTTTGTGCGAATATCGGCAGCCACCCACTTCACTCCTCCAACTCAGATCAACCGAACCCACAAGGATGTCCTGAAAGTAATCATTTCCAGTTGCTGCTGCGTCGGTGTCAAATCTTCGCTTGCAGTTAGCTGACTGCGAAGACTTTCTGTCCAATGCGTGAATTTCATTTGCTTTTGTTATAGAAAAAACGTGTTACTAACGCAACCAACCAACGACAACAACAATCAACATCGACTTGGATACAAAGCAGCAACTCAATGAAGTCGAAATCGAAGAGGACGATGAAAAAGGACATGCAACCTTGTGTTTGCATGTGTTGGGGTCGCAGTGTTTGGATTTATAGGTCACTTATCGTGTGTGGGCTTTGAAATGACAACGCAACTTTCCTTCGCTGGGTTTTTGCATAAAAACTTTGGGTTTTCTGCGGAAAAAACTTGCAAATTCCGCGAATATTGGATGACCTTTGAAAGCTACAATAGTTTTGGTTCCTTTCGAAAGTTTACGTTGTTCGTTGTTCGCTCGCTCATCGTTGTTTTTTCTCAGTCACTGACTCGTCTTGTGCCTCAGCGGTTGCTCATCTGCTTTCCAATTATACCTCAAGATCCAATGAGTTGCATTGGACACACATCGCTGCACTCATTCCAGTTTTCTTGTTGAGTTATCATGTTTATTTTATAACTTTTTATCCAGTTACATTCGCAAATTTAATTCATTTCAATTCAAAGTCACTCATACGACATGAGTAACTTTTTTATGTTTCTTTCTTAATAATTCACGGAAAGACTTTGCATTTTGTACTCTTTGTTGGTTTTTGTTATTTTTTTATCTTTCTTCATAATCTCAAAGAGAGGAAAATCTCCGAAGGACTCCGCGTGGTGTGAATATGTTTTCAAAAAGGCGGAGGCGACACAAAAAAGCGATTTCCATACAAAGATATTCCGTTTCCCTCACTCTATTCAACTCCTTAAAACGTTTACATTTTTCCTTCTTTCGAACTTCAGTTTTGTGTTTGTTTCCAATTCTCAGAAAACGATTGACGGAATCAACTGCTGACTACTGCAGCAATAATTTTGTAACAATAGCAACCATTAAAAGGTTAAAGGAAAGAATTGACATTAGTAAACATAAAACTGACAAAAAATAACAGCAATGGAAAGCAAAGTAATAACAGAAAGGGAGAAATTATGACTTTATTTGCGAGCACCCAAACTACGATGGTTTTCGACAATTCACTACACACAACACACACACCAAGCCAAAACATGATGTCAGCTTTAACAACAACAACAACAACAACGCTTTTGTGGGAAGGCAGCAGTCGGTCAAGCGAAGTCACGCTGGAGAAGCGACGATGGCGAAGACGGACTTAAAGTTGGCGATGATGTGGACGGCTGCTCTTCGTTGCTTCTCGGTTCCAGGCCGTCTTCCGGCTTAAACAGCGCACCGCTGGCGCCATGTTGGATCCTCAGTCGTCAGAAGATTCTTCCCGATGGTTTCGTCATCGCGCCGCGTCATCCGCTCGCCTCCCTCTGTGTTCGCCGAGCTCTACTTATGAATGGGATTCGCGTGCAGCAAAAGTAGACCAACCACCCGTCGCCCTTCCCTGTCCCTGTCGACGCTTGCTGCTGCTTATCGTTAGCTGCTTGTTGGCCCCACGAAGTGAGTCAATTTTCGTAGGTACAAAACCAAAACCAAAAACGAACCTATGACGAACAACCTGCTACACAACGAACGACCACTGAACGAAGACTGCACGACGACTGAACGAACGAGCCAACGAATTGGCGCTGGTGTTGCATGTCCTAATGACCGACTGCCGAGAAGTCGTCGGCTGGCGGGGCGGAAGGCGCGAACGATTCTTCTGTTGGCTCGCTCGGCAGGCTACGAAGTGGCGCTCGTGTGCTGCGTTCGCTGCGAGCTTAACGAAACATGGACTCCGACGAGTGGCACAACGCGCTGCGGACCTCAGTTGAAGCGAACCACGGAGACGAACGGATTTCGGGTAAAAAGCAGCGCTTGGAAACAGATTCTGAGCCAAGAACAGACCCCGCGCCGCGCGCCCCGCTCGTTGCGTTTCACTGCTGTGCGTTGTGTAGAGTGCGTGTGTGTGTTCGACCTCTGCGGGCCGCACAGAAACTAGGAAAACCTCCGCTTCGTCTGCCTTGTGAAATACTTCTTCGACGACGCCTCGATTCGGTAGTAAAATTATTATTAATCAACTGCTGTGCAAATCTGTTGTGAATTTGAGCGAAGCAACGAGGAGAATTTGAATATAACATCGAAAATCAGAAGAAACGTCGTTTTCAGCTTGAAAACGCAACATTTTCAGTCGTGAAATGGAAAATTTTCATGTATGACACAACGACTAAGAAGAAGAAGAATCGGAAAATTGGACTTTCGATTTTTCCTGCTTAGGTTGTGTATCTGTTGTGTGAGTGTGAGTGTGAAAGGCTGCTGTGCAAGTGTGCTGCTCGGAAGGATGTCGAGCAGAGCGAAAGTAGAGCGCCGCATGCCACCCTCAGCTGCTTCTGTGCTCGTGTGTGTGAGCCAATCGTCCTCGTCATGTACGCCAATAAGTCCGCAGTGCACGAAGCGCTGTAGCAAACACGACAGGACTTTTTTCAGTCGGATTTTCTCATTTGCTTCTCCGCCTTTCACCGCAACTGTTTCTCCTCCGAACATCCGTTTTCAGTTCTTCATTTATTCAAGCACTCAATTCCTAAAAAATGCTTCTTTTTTCGTTCGATCCTTCGTATATCGTCCATTTATTTCGAATTTCCAGCTCCGTTGCCGTGATCTTCATCGACGGCGTGAAAGTAGGCAACGATAAATTTCGTAGCGTCCAATGGAAGTTGAACAAAAAGTGGATCACGAAGGCTACAGAAAGAGACGGAAGACATAACCAAAACCGAATGCAAATTAAACTAATTTTTATTTATTAACTTGGCTTAAAGCGGATAAAACACGAAAAGGGGAATGAAAGTTTCTATAATAAATAAGAATAAGCACAAGAGTTACATTAAATTGATTAAAATAACGGAATATTCTGCCTGTTTTGATGAAGAAGCATCCTGCAGAAGTTGATGTCATGTCGAAATCGAGTTACCGTGGATGCAACTCCATAAAATTGCCCTAGAAAAGGGAACAAAGCGTTTTGGTGACATGAAAGCTACACGCTATGGCTGCAAAAGTGACAGCAATAACAAGAGCAACTGTAATAAATGCCACTGCAGTTGAAATGCACGTTAGAAGCCAAATGCAGCTCCAAAAACAAAGAAAAGGACAACAGAAACAAATTAAACAACGATAAAATAATAGCAAAAGCAGATTCATTCGAATGTTATGTAAACTCAACGTACAGAGACACAGGCAAGAACTTCCCATCGTTCGCTACGAATTCTTCTGCTCAGACAAAGCAAATCCATCGATTCTTCGCCATCGGTTTCATTCTTTGTGATTCTCGGCATCCACTTCTGATTCGTCCTCATGCAGCCTCGTACGCAGCTGATTGACGATGGCTTCCTTGGCGACTCGTTCTCGAAAATTGTGTCCCAAAAATTCACCCTCCCCGTTCCACCTTTCGAACTGTTCTGTTCACCTCTTCGGTCGTTGGAAAGAGTGAAAGAAAGCACAAAGAAAACGTCACTGGCAGCATTTCGAATTCTTTAAGACTGAACTCTACACACACATACGCACACACACACACTTATATATCATATGAACACAAATGCGCACAATGCAATGTTAAAGTCCTTGTTTCTAAACACATGAAATGTCGTTACATGTGCATGTATTGTGAGTATTTGTAGCAATGTGTGAGTAAATTTTTATGAAGTCTTCAGTGGTTAGCTCTGTGGATGTATTCGTGCGTGTTTTTATGCCTGTGTGTGTTTATTTCTTCAACAGAAGTAGCAAAGGTTATCAATAAACTAGAAACAATGGAAAAACCATCAAATACATTTAAATATTAGAGCAAACAACGGGCACAAATGACAAGAAACTATAACAAAAATAAGTAGAACGGCAACAACAACAACAACGCACTGAAATTCATTTACTTTGGTCGGGGTTCAATGCTAAAAGCTACTTAAACCAGCAACGAGTCCTTGTGAACTTCTTCAAAATTGGTAAACATGCGAAGAAGGAGGAGGGCGATTTGGGGTAGAAAAGCGTCGAGGGCAGTTAAAGTGAAACGTTAAAAATAATATAGGATAAAATAGTTCAATATTTTTAAAAAAGTTCTAAATTTAATAAAATATGTCTGAAACTCACTTAAAAACCTCTTTAATAAAGCATCCATAGTTTTCATTTATAATTGCTTTTTCGGTTTCATTTATTCCAATTTTCAATTTAATTTTTCCTGAAGTTATTTTTAATACTTTCATTACTATTTATAGTTTTTTTCTCCAACTTTCGTTCAATAAAAAACTTTCTATTTCGATTATAAACGTCATTTATTTTGTGTAGCGCCCACGTTTTAATTCTGGCTGAGTCACAGTGACTTATGAATTATTAGCGCAGCCTCAAAGCATGCAACTTCGTATACATTTTTGGCTTTTTAAAAATTTATTGAGCCTTTTTAATGCAAATGAATAGTTGAAGTTTTAGTAAAACATATTGAAAGAATAATATAAGACTTAAATGTAATATCTTTAAAACTCTAATTCGATCTTTCATAAAAATTTTGGCTCAATAAATTGAAATTCGAATGGAAATTTTATTGAGCCATTTTAAACAACGACAGAAGTGCAATCAACTCATATAAAAAATAGTAAAATTAAATGTAAAATCTAAAAAACATAAGTACAGAAGACTCTGCTTCTGAGAAAAGTAACACTAAATATTTTGTAGTTTATTTTGTAACATAATGCAATTGCATACTTTTATGCTGCGCTGCTAATTCACTTTTGAGTTTCACTTTAGTGAAATTTGATGAATTGACTGCAAATTCCATTAAGCAATTGTAATCAAACTTTAAGACTATAATCATAGAGGTAATAATATATCATTATATTGTCTAAAAAACATACAACACGTCTTGTGACTCCAGCTACTAAAACATTGAACATATTGTAGCTACGTCGGAAGATACCGAAAATAACTAATAAAACCAAACGCTAAAGAATATAACGAGTAATTGATTAGTCAACTTTTTTCATTAAAGATATTTTCTCATTCTCATCAATTAAATTTATATTTTTGTCGTATCCATTTCCACACTGCATTCGTTCGCTCAGAAACCGACGACTGTAAATTGACCTACGCAATCGATTACTTAAAGCGGTGCAGCGTTGAAGTAGCCTTAAACTCGTCAGCCGTGTTGCGTTATCTGACCTCTTTAAATAACCCACACCCAGTATGGCTTCTAATGGGTCTTTTCGGACATTTCCCACTCCTGCGAAGCCATGCTGTGCCTGTGCTTGTTCGAACAGCCGAAGCAGAACTCCAACTCGCCTTTTCGCCCCATTATTTATGGGTCACAATCGGTGAATATTTGGACAGAAGAGACGTCGGCCAACTCTGTGCTCTACTGCTCGAGGGTGGCGCTCAATTCAAGTGCTGTTAACGGGCCGCATTCGGCCAAAGGAAACAAAAAACACGGCAGCGGTTGAACTTTTGTGTCACAAAAGTGTTTCAGTTGCTACCAAATCGAGCCACAACACAGAGAAAGAAAGCAGCGTTAAAGGAAAGGCGTCGAATCGAAGAGAGAGCAGAGAGAAACGAGAGATGTCGTCAAAGTAACTGCTCGGAATTCCGCAGAGGCATTTGAATGCGGCAAATTCAAACTCTCCGAATGTAATTTGTGTAGACATTCGAAAGCTGCTTAAGAGAAAGCTGCTTAGGAGAATGTGTGTGTGTGTGTGTGTTTGTGTGTGTGGCGAGGACATGAATGAAGCATCCAACTGCAGAACTGTCAGTTGGCCGTCGCTGTCGCTGACGATTCTCGTATCCTTTCGGTTTTGTTACCCGTCGCTGTTGGACTGAACGACACGCGTTGCGGAGAAGGCTTTGGCTAAGCATTTGTCTGAATACAATAAAAGTGCTTCTTGAATGAGAAAAAAGATAAGAATATTCTTAAAGGATTCCCAAAGACGCTCGTCAAAGGCGATTCGAGGAATATTTGGTATTAATATCGTTAATGAAAACTCTGAGCACGAAATATAAAGTGAATATAAAAGAAAAGTAAAATTGTGAAAAGAATGTGAGCTAAAGAAATTTTCAGATGTTTAATTTTGTCGATGGCAAAAATAGAAATAAATATTTGTGAAGAAAACTACGAAACTTTATTTTTAAGTGTTCGCTCAGCCTTTTTCAAAATTTAACCTTGTTAAAAAATAGTCAATACCTCATTTTCGATGCTTCTTCTTTTCCTTCTTGTTGTGCTTTCTTCTGCGCATCCTTCTAGCGAAGAGTAGATGCAGTGAAGGGCGTGAATTAACAGAGGACGTGAAGGGTAAAAAAAAAAAATAAAGAATTCATATCGATAATAATAAAAAAAACTCAATAATAAAAACAAATAATTTAAAATAATATGAATAAAAAATAATGAGAAAGTGAAATAAAAAAAAAATCATTTTATCGACGAAAATATAATAAAAAATTTCCAAAAATGTTACACAAGTGATTTACGCAAAGTTAAAAACTACTAAAATCCAAAAAAATTCAAGAAGTTTCTGACAAAAATGAAAATCTTATTTCAATTTTCTTTTCTTTAGTTCTTTGTGAAGGATAACAACAGCAACAACAACAACAATAACAAAAAAACAGCATTTAAACTCTGTGCTTCGTGTTTTTCCTTACTTTCCCTCATCTGAATAAAAAACTAAATGCAAATAGAAACCATTCAAGTGAAAATCCTAGTAAAAATAACACAAAGCAATGTGAAAGTTTGGCAAAATTACATAAACGCAGCAGCTTCGAATCGCTAAAAGTTTAATAAGGAAAAATTTAAAAAAAAAACAACAAAAACAACTAATTTTCAACCTAAAATTTAACCAACAAAGAAAAAATTAACGATAATATTGAAAAGCAAAGAAAAACATAAAATAAAACCTAAAAAACTCCAATAGAAAAATAATAAATTTCAACAAAACAAAAAAAATTAAAAGTAAAATCGAAAAAAAAAAATTTGTTTAAGATAAAAAAATAATTATTTTTATTATAAACAATAAATTAATAATAATACTTATATTAAAAATAAAAACAACTCATCGAAAAACAAAAATAAAAGTTATAGAAAACAAAATCTTAATAATAAAAGACTTGAATTGTAGTATTCAAAACGCCTTAGAAAATATTGGATAAGTAAATAACATAAGCAACGCTTTAAGGATATAAAAACCAACACCAACAGCAGCCGGGCTTCGATTTGCAAAGCATCACAGCAGCAGTAAAGGATTTGCAGGCGGACAGGCCGTCAGTTCCACAACGGAAGCCATCGTTGAATTTCGTAGCACCGCCGAGAAAAATCAACTCTCATAGATTTAACGGTGGGTAGCGAAGTGTTTAAGCATTGGTCAATAGTTCCTTTAATTACTTTAAGGCCCTATTAAAAAATTGACTCCCAGCTTCTATAAATTCCATAGGTCCACGCGTAAAAACTTCGCAAGTTTCTTTGTTCTGTGTCTTTGTTCTTCCACATTCCTCCTAATTATGTAATCTTTAAACTGTTGACTAAAGTCAGAGGACATCGAGATCCTTTGTCGATTCCAGTTCTCCCATAACCAAGAAAAATGTCGATAGGTTTCCACAGAGGACCCAAAGAACGTGACATCATAACTATATTCGTCACCGTCTCCTCTGTTCATCGACTTTTCTGTTCTCTCTTTCGTCCTCTCTATTTTTCATGTTATTTTTTTTCCTAGTAACGTTTTCTTTTTCGTAAAAGAGAACCAAAAAAGTCTCCACAAGCAGAAATTTTAAAGTTTCGTTAAATTTAACATTTCGTTGAATTGAGAGAACCTGACGATGGTCCCAACGAAACAATAGAAAAAAAACGGATGTCGGGACAAAGAGAGGTGGAAATAGGCCGAACAGAAATACAGAGAGACATCCTGAGGAATCTCTCAGGTGTCGATTAGCAAAGAGTCGTTCCTTCGTCAAAGCAGAACTTGAACTTTCGTTAAGCGCACGAAGAGAAGAGCAGCCGAGGGTTGGTTGCTGTCTGTGGAAAGGGAGCTGAATGAAAAGTGGGTTGCGTGTTGGGTGTTGCTCGGCACAGAACAAAGAAAGTTCGAGCGGCTGCTAACTAATTGCTTAAGTAGAACAAAGTAGGGAAACGCAAGGCACAAAGGCAAGAAACTGAATGGAACGCAAGAGGAGCTCGCACGAAGAAACGTAAGGAAATTAGCCATGTCTGTGCGTGCAGTTCTTTCGTTCACGTTGCTGCTTTCATTGTTCTTAACGCACACGTAGTAAAATAAAGGTTAAACGTGGTTTTTATTGTAATTCTTTAAGCTGACTTAATCGGTTGGTGACTTGATTTCCAGTAACGAATTCCTCCACTTTCTACCTCACTTCTCTCTTTTAAAGTAAGTAAGTTACTAATAACGATCTTCGTCCTTGCTTTGTTTCCTTGCAGACATAGCGATTGCCGGTGGGCGCCTTACGAGGATGGCGCCTCGGATATAGCAAAATACCGAATGTAGCAGGCGACATCCATGTGCCTCATGTGAGTCCTCGTAGTCGGCTGCTTTCCTTCATTACCTGAGAACGTGTGGCTCTGTTTATTTCAGGCCTTGGAAATCTGAGGCTCTCATCGTTGGCCGCATAGACAATGACAGAAGATTCCGACTCGCTTTCTGAGGAAGAACGCAGTTTGTTCCGTCCCTTCACCCGCGAATCATTGGTGCAAATCGAACAACGTATTGCCGCAGAATATGAAAAACAAAAGGAGCTGGAAAGAAAGAGAGCCGAGGGAGAGGTGGTAAATATTTTAAGAAGCTATCGATGTGCTGCAATACTAACCAATGACCCACTGATCTATCCACTAATAAACTTTCTAACTACTAACGATAACTCCTTATAATACCGAGAAACATTTCATCATCCGCTATTCACATAATCATTTATCGATATACTACCACGAACACTTCCTACTCATTCTGTAAATCGGAAATTTTCATATCGTTTTGTAGTTCCTTTCAATATTTAGATATCACTCCGTATTTTCCATCCTTTGAGTTTTTACTTTTCATGTCAAATAGTTCATAATACATTATTTAATGAACCTTTTACTAGCCCATTTTCCCCATCGCTCCAGTTTCTAACATATGTTTTCTCATAGCTCCAAATGTACAGCAGGCAGAATACAGTGAGTCGCAGTAGTCACATTTTAATTAAACCACGAAAAGCCATATCAAAGTTAATCTCGTTTTCTCTATTAGGTAAACATTTCAGTTTTGAATTATACAGAACCGAGGCAGAAATCTGCAGAAATATTTTAGTTCAGACAAAGTCTGACTCCGAAGTCATCACGAAAGTTATTCGAATGTTTTCACCAATCTTGAGTTACTCCTAATAAGAGACTCCAAACCGTTAGCTTCGATGAAGTTTTAATGCTTGCTGCATTGTGCACAAAGAAGCGGAGAAAATCTTAAAGAAAGAAAGAAATGGATAACGTATTTCGACCTTCAGATCTATTGTCCACTTTTCAGTTGTGCCTGTATTTTAACAGAATGTTTATGGATTATACGCAATATATAAGCAAGATTTAGATTCCTAAGACTGCCATCTGAGGGGAAATAGACGCCAAGGTGCTCCATCTTCATACGAGTGATCGTATTGCAGTCGCAGAGCAGGTTTTGAGGCGACTCGCTCAAAAAAAAAAAAAAAAAAAAAAAATCCACGGTTACAGTGTAATGGGAATTTTATTGTCTAGCACAGTCAATAGATCTGTCAATAGGTCGCAAATGCGGAATAGTTTTGCGCAATCTTCTCATTTAAGAATAACATTCTATAAACCATATTTTGTGTAATTGATTGCATCTCAAATTCTACACTTGACATTAAATATATTGGAATATAAAAAAGAATTCAAGGACTCCAATTACCGTACGTGAATGCGTTGCTTCGAGTGAAATTCGTAGTCATTCATGTAAACTCAGATCAGTGACTCAAACCAAACTGAAACCCAATTTTAGGCGATTTTAGTCCCCTGAAAACCATTTCTGAAGTAGTGGGATTCTACTAAGGCACAAACTTGGAAAAATTTCTAATGAAAAGTTTTTGTGTTCCTCCGAGCATTACTACATTTATTCAATCCTTCTCTAGTAACTCTCTACGCTATGCATGCCCTATACACACTCTGATTTGTAATTCTCTTCGCTGATACATCTGTTTCCTCCCCAAATTACTGCCTCGTCCGTAATTATTTGTTGAATTTCTCATTTTCCATCGCTAATACTTCATTCGAAATATACATTATCACTGTACATAAACGTATGTCTGTTCTCATAGAAAAGATACATGTCTATTCGTAATACTAATCGTAATAACAGTCTTCGTAATCGCATTCGCAAACGTATTCGTAAAAGTGTTAAATGTCGTATTCGTTTTTTTCGTTGGTAAGTGTTCAAAATTATTTGGGAAAACTTCCGTAACCAGCAGAAAATCATTCTTTCGTATTTATATTACTTTGTATTCGTAAATATGTGTTTTTTCTATGCGCTGTCGTAAATTAATTGTAAACAACACAACAATAATAAAAGAAACTGCAAAAGTTCCCATTTGCCGACACATACAAGCATAAACACATACACAAATACATCCATAACTTGAAAATGATGATGATCCGTCATTTAGCCGATTGTCGTCACTTCAGAATCAATTAAATTCCCTTCTGTTCGAAACTGTTCGATGTTCTGTAGAAGAATTTAGTATCCAAATTTCATTTCATTGTCCTTCTCTCCCCTTTTGTTCCATTTTATTTACTACTTTCAACACTATATTAGTTCTAAATCGTAGCTGAAATATCTTTAAATCGGTTTTAAGTTGCTTCGAAGAATGTTCAAATCTGTGCTTCAATAATTATCGATGTTAGGTACATAAACAAGGAACCGAATTTCATTCACATAACGATAAAAACAAGGAAAAAGAGTTTGTTTCTCAGCGTTTCCTTGAGTAACTGAAACGGTCTTTAACTATGGATGATCTTCTCACAGAAGAGCTTCAAATTTGGTCCACCAAAAAACGACATATGTTCAATTTCCTCTTCATTAGTCACCTAATAAATGCTATACAGAAAAATCTCCTTCCAAATGTAATTATCAACTAATCAGTTTAAACGCAGCTGAATTTTCAGCTGAGCCTAAAAGCATGCAATTGCACGCTTAATTTTTGGTGCAAATTATGTTAAAAATTTAAATTAAAACTTTTATTGTTATAATTTTGTTTTCATGACTTAATTAAAAATGTTTGAAACAATAAATAGATAAATAAATGTGCAATTTTTAACTGAGAATAATAATTATCATTCTGATAATAAATATTAAAGAATCTGGATTATATTCTATGGTTTTTACTATTATTCAACGGATCATCCATAGTTAATTATCCGCAAACATAAATTGTTTCAGAAAAGTGCTAACAGCACAGAAGAAGCACACGATTTTCTGTTCTTCTGAGTAATTAAATTATTTTTTTAACGTAAATGGATCCATGTAGCTTCCATTTGGAATGAGCGAATTAAATCATCCAATTCAAGGTGTGCTTCAGCGTTCACTCGCCTTACTTAACCATCTCCATTAATTAATTATGTTATCTATTACCGAGGGACTGACACTTTAATTTGTTTCTGCTCTTAGAACAATTGAAATGAGTCTCGTTGGGCGATGACGCATGGAGTCGCTAGAGGACTGCCGCAATCGCTCCGATCGCGTCGACAAATCATTCATATTGAATGAGAAGCAGTCCTCGTGCGACTTCGCCTCTATTAATTGAAGGGAGTCTCCTTGCTGCACCTTGATGATGATAATTTTCACTCATTCGAAAGTATTTTATGTTTTTCGAAGCTTGTTAGTTCAGATCTGCGACTCATATTTAAAGAAAAACATCGCATATCCAAAATTAATTGGCATGACCGTTAAATAGCCTCCATTCCACAACTGTTCATCCTCCGATTAGCCATAATCTGTGCGCATGATTCAAAAGAAACTCGATTCGCAACTCAGAATTATTCATTCAAACAATCAACTAGTATTTTTGAATAATTATTATAAACACTAATAATGATGTTACAGAAGACGACGATGATGATGAGACAATGTTACATAATGTATTTTCTTCTTTTTTTGTTTGTTTCTCCTCTTTGTTTCTCTTCTATCTATTTTCCGCTCTGTGTCTGCGCCTCTGCGTCTTGCATCGTCACTCTTCGAACTTCGCAATTAAATCCGAACCACGATTTTGCGTGGATAAATGAAACGTTCAATTAACGGTCGCCGCATCGATCGACACACAATGAAAATAACTCTTTCCAATGAATTTAATTTATCGTTCTAAAACGTAACACAAACCGTAACAAACCGTAAAAATCTTCTTTCAGCCGCAATATGGTCGCAAGAAAAAACAAAAAGAAGTAAGATTTTCCAGAATTAGCACACTTTTTACGCTACCTTTCCATAAACAGCACCTTCTGAGGTCGCCACGAAAATCACACATACAATATACAAAAAATTATGCCTTTATCTTTAGCCTTTTAATAAATTTATTTTGATAATTTTCGTTTCCATTTCTCAAGTATTTCCAATCTATTTTCTTTCTTTACACCAACAAACAAACTACAGTTTCTTAGAACTAAACGAACACTCATTTATATCGAAATCGAATTTATATAGAAATCGTCATTGATTCGGTTTATTAAAGCTTTTTTACTTTAATGGAATGTGGCGTAGTTGTGCTTCTGTAGATAGCATTTGCTTCATAGAGGTTTTTATTTAAGAATCAAGTTTTCATTACAAAGGGGTTTACATTGGACATGTCTGCACTTTAAAATTGCATAAAATGAGATATGATTTGCTCTACAAAAGACATCAGTCAAATGACCTCCGACGCTCTGTTTACAGGACTCGATGCGAAAGTTCTGTAGTTCTCAGAAGCTACTGAAGAACCCTTTATTTACATTTAGTAGTTTTTATTGCTTTTTATACTTAAAACTCTTTATACTTAAAAGCGAACGAAGCCAATTTTCTATAAAAATTAAATTAAAACTAATTAATTAATTAAAATACTCACTTTTTTTTATCTATTATAAATTTTTATACCTTAAATCGTAATATTATAGACAGTTCTATAGAAGATCCATTGATAGTTCTACGGTAAAATATTTTTTTCGTTTTTTAGTGCGTCCATTTTCTCGCTTCTCTTTTTTCGTGTTATTTACTATAGAATTCTTTTACCTCTAAATTACTACCCTACCGCCCACTACGCCCCTTTTTATGCACTTCCGTGTGCTTTGCCGCACGTGAGTCCAACCGCACCAACCAATCGCCAACCAACCGAGCAACAAACAAACATGGCTCCATATCCGGTCATGAGGCCACGCCATAGCGCTTCCCTTTGCAAATCCACGCCGCAAAAATGTCGGCCCCGCATAACGGTACTTGCAACGGGTGGCGCTGGCGTCGCATCACGAAATGGCGGCATATGGCGCCGCTGCTACACGCCTTGTTATATGCTAGCGTTGAAGTTGGCGCTCTATAGATATGTATATGTATGTACCTACACATAGGTGTGTGTTTATGTGCAAGTGTGTGTGTGTGTGTCTGTATGCAAAGTATGTTTTTCATACAAACTCTCGTAGGCTCACTTTAATTAAGAGTTCAGCACGAATTCACTCATCGATCGTTGTTCGTTAATGCGCGAGAGAATGACTGTATATACACTGATAAGCTTTTTATATATATTTATTCTATAACTGGCTGGATCGTTTAACTTATTAATTGTCTATTGTGGCCTAATTTATTTGTAGTCTACTCGTTTGTTCGCTTTGCATGAAAGATTTCAACTTGCACGCCTTTCCTCTTCAACACAAACAATACACTTCTTTCCTACAACAACAAACATTAAATTTAGCTTTAACATTATGAGTTTATCGGCTGTCCAAGTTAGGAAAATGGAGTATAAACCTATTAAGTTAATTTTAAGAAGGGTTTCTTTAGAAGAGAGTTCAGCTTTGTCAGGCTTCAGTCAGCTCAGGTTTTCTTCTGACCATACTATGCAGATGTCTGATGATTTATGGACTCATGCAGACCGAGCAACGCGCCTTCTGCAGTTCTCCCAACAGCCACACACTGCGACAGAGGACATCGTCAACCGGAAGCACCGTGGCGCATCTTCAAGGAGCGCCCAAGTCGATTGGAGGACTGCAGAGGGGCGTGTAGTCGAAATAAAAAAGAAAAAACCATTAAAGATACTGTAAAAATACAATAAAAGTTAAAAATAACATGACATATATTCATAAGGCAAGAAGAGTACATATTTTAGACAGAGTGAGTAAAGAACGGACTTTTATAAGTTTTTTCTATAATTTGTAGACGATTGGTAGTCGATTTGTAGTTTGTAGTAAGAAATTTTCGCCCTTAGTTCGAGAAAAACACATAAACTAACGGCATATTCAGTGCAATTTTTCCGAAAGAAATCAAATATTTTAACCCTTGAAATTTGTGCTGCATGCAGCTTGCGTCACTTTGCTGCTCCGTTACTCCATTTCGCCTCTGCCCGCCTCCTCATTTTACTGCAATGGCAGCACTGGCAGCTGACTACTTCAACGCTGTTGACCCAGTTTGCAGAAGAGTAAAAAATAAAATATGCACAAGTGCCTACGATAAAAACGAAGCCAACATGTTACCAATAACAGCGAAATAACACCAACAACTGCAGCAACAACAACAACAACAACGCATTGTTAGTTCTCGGATGGAGCAGTGGAGGGATGGAGGAGCTGTGGACGGTCTGCGGCTGGTGTTGCCAACTGTCTGCGTTGCCTTTTCAACTTTCGTTTCAAGTTAATCGATCGATCGGCCAACGTTGGACGTCGCTTTGCTGCATTTGCCGTTGCGTCTCCAAGCAAGGTTCATCGCAGCGCAGGTTATTCCTGTCTAAGGTACACTCGGCCTGTTACCCGAGTGCACCGAGTGTCACATCGCGTAGCGTGCCTCAAATGTGTGTCATTAACGTGCAGAGGTAAAGTTGAATAAATAAATGCAGTTCTTGTAGTTGTCGTTGTTGTCCTTATTTGCTGATGATTACTTTGAGGCACGAATCGAACGAGTGAGTTAATTCTCCCTCAACACAAGCTGAAAACATTCGCAAATTGTGCCTTGCGCTTTTTCACGGCCTTCGAAATGACATGAATGGGAAAATTTAAGGTGAAGTTTTCAAATGCCATTTATTAAATCATTTTTGAAAGCCTTTTTTTTGTGAAATTATTATTTCAAACGGCTTTTATAGTAGTTAAACAGAGCGATATTTCCCACATAATAAATTCCGGCTGAGCAAAAGGCAAAATGTTTAATTCTTTACCGCTGCGGAAAACATATACACAATTCCTGTAAATTTCCACAATTTAACCTCAACGAGTGAAATTCAAATACTTCCGAAACGATCAAAACGCAGTAAAAGAAGCGATTTTGTGTTTGTCAAATGATTAATTTACTAACGACGACTTTATTAGGTAAACTGAGGATAAATTTTATTAAAGATCTTAAAGGACCGTTTTTATTTGCACTTAAAAGTGACTTTAATCATTAATTTCCGTCCTTCGTCTTCTAAAAAAGCGATTTCAATGGGAGCAAGCGCAATTAGGTAGTGCCTGGACTGAGATCAATTATATTAATTAACCGTCCCATTCTGGTTGAGTGACAGAACTGTCACAGGCACAACTGAATTATCATCGCACCCTAAAAGTATGCAATGACGTTACTATAAACTATTGCAACCTCTTCATAAAAATGACAACTCTACTTATTATTTTTTTTGGAACCTATAATTATGCCTCGTTTTGATATTTTCATTATCCACAGTCCTTTTTTTTATATCGCTTCGTGTGCCGGCACTTTGCAGGAAGCTCGTTAAGCAAATGTGACCGCACCCAGGAACTCAAACTGACACATAAAACAGACGCAAGCAACCCAATTAAAGGACGAAGAACTGCAACAAGAAAAAACTTGACTATACGTTTGTTAATGCAACACGTTTTCAACAGCACATCGGCGCAACCAATCCACTGACGAATGGTAATATTTCAGTTTCCTACAGAGAAAAGCGTCGTAATTCCTAAACATCCATTTGAGCGGTTGATACGTTGTGTGACCACGACGTGCAACTTTTCTTCGACGTAATATGCGAATAATGTTGGGAGTAATGGAGTTCCAATAGAAGGCAACGGAGACGAAAAGAAGGAATGAGGTGCGTGCTAGACACCTGATGCTTTGGGATAATCAATATGAAACTCCTAAAGGACGACATGATTGATTGATGCGACCAACGCAGCAAAATATTCCCAACCATCAAGAAATAAACCTAAGCTTGAAGGGTGGATGAGGTAATGCGGGGCTTAAGTAACTAATGGCAATTTACAATCAGGTGCAAAGGATTTGCAGAATTTTGTTGCGTATTTCTGCAGCAAACCAGCGAAATACACATTTGCATATGCTACGCTTTCGCAAATATGTAATACCATAAAACTGTTGCATACTTTTACTCAAGCTTTCGATTTATTTCGAACAATTTATGTACAATTAATTCAATTACAAAATTGCAAAAAATTGAAGAATGTACGAGTAATAACTAAAAAAAATAAATGAAAATCGCTCAATAAAAAATAAATTTAAAATTGAAACCTTGCTCCCGGAGGTTACATGATATAAGCGATTTCTGTTTTTGATTGTCCTTTAAATACAGTTTTTAACCTCTACACTGAATATGCCGAGGTTTATATATTTTAAGTGATGTATTCTAAGAAACTAATTTTAAGAAAAGTTACGTATTTGAACAGCTTCAAAGCACATCTAAAGCAAGTTTCAATATGTAACTTACTAACTTTAAGAGCAACTTTCTTTACTAATCCAACTCTTTCTTCTTCTACAGCGCCTTTAAACTGTTTTCCAAAGCAACAGCTAAACTCTAACTCAGCTTCTGTTCTCCTACAATCTACAACTAACGCTAATACTCTAACCAATTGCCAATACTAATGCCAATATTAATACTATATTAATTAAGCTTTTGTGTTTGTTTTCTGTGTACTCAAAGTCTGTGTTTATCCTCGTAGCTTACAATAGAAACCACAGCAAACGTCCTCCAACTGTTCTTCTAAATATGTATTTCTATTGTAAAAGTAATATAATTGATGAAATATTTTATTGATTTGCTTTCGTTATGTTCGATGTACTTGCATCTTTAGTTTGAAAAAGCTGTGAACAAACACCAGCTGCAAATGTTTCGCTTATTTTCAAGCCTTTTCAGTTTCCTATAAGCGCCAAGCTTTTATTATTACCATAAAAAACAAAGCAAACTGAAATAATCCGGCTTTCTTAAGAGATTCATACAAAACCTCAAAACACACTCTTGATTTAAATACCGAAATTTGTTCGCTTTTGTAAATGTTTGTGTGTGTAGCGACTTTTATTAACTAGTTTCCATCTCTGTCTTGCTTTCTGTGTTTGTCTGTGCGTCCTGTTTCGAACTACATCGAATGGAATGATGCTCTTGGAACAACAACAACAACAAAACCTGTCCACGACCATGACGTGGCCACCTCGCAACACTGCATCACCGACGCCGCTCCTCTGCGCAGATCCGATATGATGACGAGGACGAGGATGAAGGTCCACAACCGGATCCTACACTTGAACAGGGTGTGCCCATACCTGTTCGACTGCAGGGCAGCTTCCCGCCGGAATTGGCCTCCACTCCTCTCGAGGATATCGACCCATTTTACAGCAACGTACTGGTGAGTAAGGCAGCCACGGCACCGAACATTCTAACATATCACATATTAAAAATTCATTCAATCAATTATTGCGGGCGCTTTATTAATTTAAATCTTCGCTAAATGAAGCTTTGCTCCTAAACTGATGAAAATGCATAAGAAAAACATTAAAACAACAAAGTTATTTAGGCAGAAATTTTGTCTACATGAAAATAGAACATTTCCAATTTCAAACATGCATAAAAAAAGTTAAAATGGCGTCATTGCCGTGATGCATGACGTGTGCGCAACAGACCGTTGTTCCTAATAACCGTTATTACGGCGCTCTCTTCTCTCCTCTCCTCATTTCGCTTTATTTGATTGCGTTCTATTTAAGGACATTAATAGGCAAAATAAAAATGAAACAAATGACAGTTGAGCAGCTCTTGATGAGCATTGATTACAAACATCATCAACTTCCACGACTGTCAACCAGGAATGAATCATCCATTAATAATATTCTAATGGACAGCGCCTAAAGACGTCATGTTACTGGCGCCAAAACTTTTTTACGACTGTTTTTAGAAGGTGACATTAAAAGAGCTTATTACAAAGAATGTAGAAAAGAGAGAAGCCGGGAGAATTTAGACTACTTTCAGGCTGAAATTGTGTGTGTTTTCTAAACCTGCTCCTCTCTTTATTCCTCTGTTCTCTTCGTATATTCTCTCACTCTCCATTTTATTTCCAAAACTTTTATTTGGAACGAACCGAAGCCAAGTGGAGAATTCATCGTTTAACTGCTTTGAAAATTAACTTTAAGCTTCAACTAAAAACAATTAATTCTAGAAATTTACCACCTAAATATTCCTTAATTGTTTACTTAAGAAAACATCGTTCACTAAAACCAATGATGAAGTTTTTCAATTACTTTCTCATTTCTCGCTTTCGTTTTTCCTACTTTTATTGTCAATCGAGTGAATATTGAGTTCATAAAAACTTTGAGCTCCATAAAATTATACAAATAATCGTAAACTTTTGTGGAGAAAGCCAACAAAAACTACTCAAAGGCCGACTTCGATCTAAAGTTTAGATTCTGAACCGTAGAGAAAAAATAACTATTTTATTCTTTCTCTATGATTTAACCAAGTGCATTTTTCAATCTACTAAAATAAAAGGATTAAATATCCTTTTTATTACAGGCAGCAAACGGAGTGGTTATTAATCATTTAGATTATGAACTTTAATATAGCTCAGCTTTCGCTGATTCCCAATTGATAAAGAAGTGTTTATTAGTGATTATTAATTAAACAAACAAGAAAAATGAAATAAATATCGCTGAATGTGAATAATTCCATTGGTAGTTCGCTATAGTGCAAGAGTACATCGGTTAATTTACTGCAAATTCACCATTGCTATCAACAGAAACATTTTCTGCGTGTATTTTCCGGAAGTCTGTAAGCGCGTAACGATTTTAGGACGCTTCGAACCCATTTCTTTAAACGTGAAATCCTTCCGTCATTTCAGATGGGTCTGGAGCGATACTCGGAGTTTTGATGTAGCTTCCATCAGAGTTCTTCAGGGTTCAGCTGCTGTATGACTGCTCAATTACTTCATGGGCACTTCTGCATCGGGAAAAAGAGTAGTACTAATTAAGTCTAGCTTTTTAGATCTTCCACAATAAATTAATAAATAAATAAATATGTAAATAGATGCACATGTATTTCGATGGAGTGGTCTTCTCCGCCTTATTAACGAACCTTCACGACTCTCTCCTTAAAACTTGGAGCGATCAGTTTGAGCAGGTCACATAAAACATTTCTGAAGGCAATGTGAAGGTATTTGTTAAAATTTAACCAACACCGCGAAGATTTCAATATGACATTGACCAGCTACATTGAAATTATATTTCCTTCAAGTGGTTCAATTCAAATTCATAATTACGCAGCTTATGAAAAAATGCGTAGGAATTAAGAAAAAATATAAATTGGCTATTGGATTTAAAGCAGTTCAGTGGGAAAACGAAGACATCTTCTCATCTCAGAAGAAACTCTTTAATTAAATTCTGTAAATTTTCATAAAAATACGTTTTATTTTATACATAAATTATGATTATTATGGACGATTTGTGTTCAAAACGTTTGAGCTACGAGTACTCATTGTTCAATTTTTGTGAAATCTTTAATATTTAATTGCTGAAGTACTCGAAAGCACGAAGAACAAGCGATTATAACGATATTCGGATTCGTTGTTAGCCGAATGTAAGCGTGATTAATATGAAAATCGTGGTAGTCAATAAAAAAATTACAGAAAATTATCAAAAATAAGTACAGAAAATTGACAATTATTGGATCTTCATATTGAGTATCGCCTATTTCGCAAGGCATGCATTGAAAATGTCTCCATAAATTCTTGGAGTTCAAATTGATTTGTCAATATAATAATCCAATTCCCATTTTTTCTTTTTTTTTTTTGTCTTTGATAAGTGAACCATAGAAACTTTATAGACAAGAAGTCTTCGGTACTTACACGAATATTAATTATTAAGTATTCATATATTCATACGAAATTAGAAAAATATGAATAGAAAAATAATAATATAAATATATTTAAACATCAACACATATTTTCATTCAAATTTCAAAAGGTTAAATTTTGATTGCTACTGTTACAATCGTTGAACAGAGTTTATATTACATCCTTATTGTGGTTTATGTTTTTCTCGATTTTCTCTCATTGCAGACATTCGTAGTCGTGAGCAAGGGAAAAGATATTTTCCGCTTCTCTGCATCCAAAGCCATGTGGATGCTCGACCCATTTAATCCGATTCGTCGTGTAGCCATTTATATTTTAGTGCATCCGTTGTTCTCATTGTTCATCATCACCACGATTCTCGTTAATTGCATCCTGATGATAATGCCGACCACGCCGACCGTCGAGTCCACTGAGTGAGTACAACCGCCCACCAGCGCCCAAAGCTCCACGTTCTTTCTTTTGATTTTAGTAACTTTACTGACTTTTGCTTTCGAAACTAAATGTGTTAATAATGTGTGCTTATTTAATCTTGAAACTCTACTTAAATATTTAAACATTTATATAATCCTTTATTAAAGCGATGTAAGAGAGCTGATTTGGTACAATTACTAATAATTTATGTATGAAGTATGCCAATCGACAATACTGTGAATTTCATTTCGTCTTCTTTTCCTTTCCGTCGATTAATTGAAACAAACCACCGACAAAAGTACCTTTCAAATCTCAAGTTTAGATCCTTAATGCTTAACATAACTTCTTAACTCAATGCGAATGATTTGCAAATGTAGAAGCTGCCACTTAATTAAAAATTTCTGCTCCGTTTTGAAGGTAACGCCAAAGATGGGTTCTCTGCGAACATCGATTTTATTAATTATCGATTTAACTGGTTTCTTTTGCAGCGAATTTTGTAAATTTTTGTAAATGTTTAGAATCAATCAGATGTAAACGCATTTTAACAGTAGATCTTCATACGATTCTCAACTCATCTCTGCTAGATGCCGCTTTATAACCTCAATTTATATATAATTTCAAGGTTCAGGCAAATATGAATATCTATATCTTGTAAAATACCATTTATTAGCGTCAAGAAATCATTCCTAAATCAACTTGAATAGCGTAAAGTTTTGAGTTATAACTCAGAGAGGAGAACTTTTCATTAAGGCAGTAAAAATGTTGGCAAAACGTAAAATGGTTTGTTCAAAATTAGTAATTCTTTTCGTCTTTTTCTGAGTTCGTTTCTACTTCTAGTAATTTTCTCAAAATATAAACTAGATCCGTAACCAATTTCTGTTCATTTCGTTTTATTTAGTAGACATTTTAAGCAGATGGTTGATAAATTGAATAGCTATATCCAGTATTGTAAATCCTCCAATTCACTTAATAGAATTTCGTATAAACAGGTATTCAAATCCGAGCTTAGATCAATTTAATAGTTTCTCGGAAAAATTATCGTCCTTCATGCTTAATTGTAGTTGAGTATTTTTAGGCTTTTCATATACTTTTCTTAGTTTAAATATAGTCGCATATAGAAACATTTTTTTAGATTATACAAATTTTTCCTTTAAAAATTTCTTACTTAGAAAATTAGATAAAAACCTGGACTTTAAAAGAATTTCCTATTTAATAAATATATTTAATTAAGTACTTGTAATTAATTGTTAGCCGAATTATTACCCGTTAATGTATTCATTGTAAGTATTTATCGTATTTTTAACTAAAATCTAGTCGCCTCAAGCCTATAAATTTGTCTTTTTCCATACTAAAAATAGTAAAATGTGTAAAAGTCCCATTTATTATTCAATAACTTGTAGTTTGTATATTAATTGTCGTTACTTAGAAACGTTGGTAGCGAAGGCAAAGAAACATTCTCTTAGATTCTTGTACATTCATCCGCCGAACTCCAAACATTGTAGAAGTAGACGTTGACCTGAACAAGGTCAACGCGTAGTCAACACAGAAATCCTGCTAGAAAAGCAACTCCAACTCTAATGAAAAGAAATGAAACAAAATGAAACAAAATGAAACAAAATGAGGCAAGACGTCCGAAGAGAAGAACATTTCGAGTAACGTCATTTTTTTAGCTGATATCATGTATGTCGACGTAGATTGGGTAACAGAATGAGGCACCCTGTTGCGGATTTCGGATTGAAGCGACGACGAACGAAACTCTTGTAATGAATTTTAAAGGATGGGAAGATTTTACAAGGGTGTAGAAAATCCTGAAACAATTTATATACTTGCAACTCCAACTGAAGTCTTAGAAAGATGCGAATAAAGTTTTTACGAGTAGTTTTGGATCTGATCAATGGAAAAAGATAAAATCAAAGATGTATTAAAGATGTATCTGCGTATCCAAGCGACAAAGGAACACTTCAACTGTTGTCTTTAAACGTTCGTGTGCGATGGAGCGTCAGCGTCACTCAAACACGCCTCGTTTTCCATCGATTGAAATGTCGCACTTGCGTTATTGTCCTCAGGTATCACAGGGAATACATTCGAAAGCAAAGAGAGGTGCTGCTCCCTGCGATGTCCTTCAGTGAACCTAAGCGTGCGTCTAATTTATTAATTCAGCGAGTTGTTCGAGGGAAGGAGAGTACAATTAAGTTTAGTGCTCGGTTCGGTTGGCGAGCACGTTAAATTTGATCGACTAACTTTTGACCTATGAAAAAGTGAAGAAATATGTTTTCTACGAAGAAAAGCTAAACAACGCCAAGCAAAATTCTTTAAGTAAGAAAAGGATATGTTTTCGAAAAGCGAAAAAGGTACAAAAGGCAACGGAGCACAATGCGAACGGAAAACACTTGCTTGCAAACCAAATCAATGGCTGCTCTTGGTAAAAAGCGCACGTCCCGCCCTCGACGTCCTCTCGCGGCGGATTGAAACTAGAACATCCGCACGAGTGTGGAACACGATGAAAGGCAGAAGAAGGCGCTCGATAATGAGCCGATGATGACAAAGAGAAACTTAATTGAAGGACGTGAACAGCAGTCAGCAAATCAATGCGAGAAGATGTGCGGTGCACATGTGCGTGTGTGTGCGCTTGGTTATCGACGTTGGCCTCTAATCAAATCTAAGCAAATTGACATTGACAGTCATACGTTTGACATTAGAAAGATAAGAAAGAAGCAGGAGGAACGAAGAAGCTTCCATCTGAAAGAACCGCTTAAACTGGCAGCGATTGAAGATGATATCATTAGAAAAGAACTGCACAAACGCAAAATACAGGGTGTTTAATTGTAGAAGAACTGAAAGTGTGTGCTTTACAGTAGATTAATTGAAGCCGTTGAGTTTTAAATGTTACGTAAATTGATTATCAATATAAACTATATTTAAATATGTTATGTTTAAGAATCAGCAACAAACTCAGACGAAACATTTGAGAATCTGATCTACAATTCAAATTAAAAATTCAAATTTTATTTACGTATTTTTTAATGTGAAATAAGAACAAACGGTCACAAGAATTTGTTGCTGATTTAAATGCCGCCAGGTTTTAAATTAAAAACGTGTCCCATTTTTCAATATCGCCTGTAAATATACTTTAAATATTCCAATTAATTCGCAAGTCGAGTTACTGAAATTACGTACTTCCGATCGACTTCTTTGAACCTCTGCCCTAAATTGGAATCGTATTTTGCAGCAACTTCTGTACACCTCGTTTATGTCTCTTTTATTATGGATTAGGTTAAAGTATTTAGCGTATTGTATTCGTTGGCTTGCTTGTTTTACGTATCGAAAGTATGTATTTTTGATGATATTTGACGTATTTAGGCCCCAAACCTCAATCTAGAAAGTGTTGAAGCTTCGTATTGAATTTGTTAACGAGTAAGCACCACGGATTCGTTAAAATTCGTTTTTGGCCAGCGTAAGCAATCAACTCAAATCACTTTATCTCGCTCGCTCAAACAATCAATAAGTAAACCAAAACATAAGAGTAAAACCAAAAACCAAAAACCAAAACCAAGAATTTATTGCATTTTTCCAATTTTCAATAAATTACCATTAATTTTTATCGCTATTTTTGCGTTCGATTTAAGTTTGTTTCAAAGCGTTTTCCACGAGTTTCAGTAAACAAAACAACAACAACAAAATTCGTTTTTAGGGTGATATTCACCGGAATCTACACATTTGAATCAGCTGTTAAAGTGATGGCACGAGGTTTCATTTTATGCCCGTTTACGTATCTTAGAGATGCATGGAATTGGCTGGACTTCGTAGTAATAGCTTTAGCGTGAGTTTCTATATATACATACCCATATATGTTACATATAAATATATAAAACAAATGAAAAACCTCAGCAAATAAACTTAAAAACATCAGTAATGATTTTTTTCTTTTATGATTTTTATTTTGTCAAATAGTTAATTAAATATATTGAATTTCTTCAAGTCTTTTGTGTTTCGGCTGTAAACGTAACACCTCCATCACTTTTGTAATTGTTTCATAGAATTAACATCCATTATAATCCCTTATATAATCACTTCCCTGCAATATAATCACTTTCCATAAACCTCATTTCCGCCGTCCATTTTCGTTGTTCTCGATCTAGATTCAATGTAATTAATTATTTACAGAAATAACTTTATAATCAACTCATACATGCTTTTGAACATTTCGTAGAGCGTTGAGTAATCTGTAAATTCATATTATTTTTCCGTAAAAGCAACAACAAAAGTATTCCAACGTAACTCATTGATTAAATGTGTATAGAAAACCTATTTAAACAATTTTGTACTATATTCCAAAAATTCAATATATTTAGCATAAAATCGTATAATCTAAAAAACATCCCTTAACATTTACAGTTCATATTTACTATTTTATTTACATTTTCATTTTTACCTGATGACAACTGCTCGAATCCAATAAAAGCTGGAAATTCTAATAGAGTCTTAACTGAAATAATAGTAAAAAATAATTAAAAGTGAATTGATGTGAATAAACCGGGAAATAATGGAAATAAATCAATAAACACAAAACTTAGTCAACAGCAACAGAACGTCGGGTGGCACCATTCACAATCCGTGACTATAAAATCACCATACGATCGGCATAGAGCACCTCTTCTACCTTCCACCCAACAAAATACTAGGCAAAGCTTAGGAGCATCGTTCAGAAGTCACCAGAATGAACAGCGTGGTATTATGTAAGAGAACTTCTTAAAGGCAGACATTCCTCCGCAGCCTCAGCTTTTTAAAATGACTCTTAAGTTTACAGTGTCTGATTTTTAGGTTATTGTCATTCACGCCGAAACAGAAGTTCAGGCTGTCATATCACCTGACTGACTCGTTTTCCCAGCTCTCCTCTTCTAAGACGTGAAAACCACTGTCAAAATTTGGTGATGGACCAACAAACCAATTAAATGGCCTGTTCCCTAACCAGCTCATCCGCAATTTATAACGTTTTTTTACCCAAAATATGGCTGCCTATCTATCTATCAGACATTATTGTTGCTATACTTGGGGTGTTTCTGTCACACCTTACATTGATGTTTGGTAGCCTTATCAATAAGTCCTCACCTCATCTTCTGCCGTCTGTTAGGAATATATTTTTAAACGTAATCAATTGGTGATGGAAGATGCTTTGGTGCTTTATTTTGTTTAAAATAGCATTTCCATTAGACTTCTTTGGTTGATGTTGTGCTTTAAGGATTGCCAAGTCTATTGAAGAGATAAAACGCACATATTATTAATCGCCGTAATCCTACGCTGGTGCCGATTAACTCGAGTTTACTCAGCACAGATTCCTATCAGCAGCTAAGATCAATAAAAGCGAGCATTATTTTCCTCACAGCTGCATTGCATTCGCAGAAAGCAAACAGATCGCTTTTAATTCTTTTTTGTCTGTGAAAATTATTGATTGTGCTCGTCATTTTTCTAATGTCGTCATCAACAATGAGAAGGAGAGCAAAAGCAAATATATTCCTACGCAAAATAGCTAAAAGGCAACTACGAAGTAAGTTTTCATTGTTAAATTCAGAACGATGTTGAGTTGCAGTGATCACCTTGATTATGAAAATATTTCCAGATTTCAATTAACATGAAAATGAAAATATACGATTAAAATTAAGTAATTAATAAATAAAAACTAAAATATTCGCGATATTTGCTGTTATAATCACTAAATAGGAATTTAATACCGGGACTCAGAGCGATCAGTTGTCATTAAATGTTTTATTTAATTATGTTTTTATGATTTCCGTACAATTTTTTGTCTTCATTGTCACGTCCTCACTTTGTTTTATATGAAAACACCAACAAAAATACACTGGAATTGAATCTAAAAAGTAAACTTTTGTCTCGTTTCGACCTGCCTCCCTTCGGTGTTAACGGTGTAGTTATGTGACGATGGGTATAGATTTAGGTAACCTCGCAGCCTTGAGAACGTTTAGGGTGCTGCGAGCGCTTAAAACAGTAGCCATTGTGCCAGGTAAATAATCGAAAACTTGCAACGAGGAGGTGCACATTAATCCACATCCGCTCTCACTCTTTGTGTTTGGTGTGTTCTCTAACGGTTTGCAGGCTTGAAGACCATCGTCGGAGCTGTGATCGAGTCGGTGAAGAATCTGCGCGATGTGATCATCCTCACTATGTTTTCGCTGTCGGTGTTCGCGCTGATGGGCCTGCAGATCTACATGGGCGTCCTCACACAAAAGTGCATTAAGAAGTTCCCCCTGGACGGGTCGTGGGGGAACCTCACCGACGAGAACTGGGACTACCACAACCGCAACAGCTCCAACTGGTACTCGGAGGACGAGGGCATATCGTATCCGCTCTGCGGGAACTCATCGGGTGCGGGGTGAGTAGAATGACCGCAAAAAATCCAACTGTTGATCATGACAACAGCTCTGAATCTCTCTGTTTCTGCCTTCCATACTCAACAGGCAATGCGAAGACGATTACGTTTGCCTACAGGGCTTCGGTCCCAACCCCAACTACGGATACACGAGCTTTGATTCCTTCGGCTGGGCTTTCCTGTCCGCCTTTCGCCTAATGACGCAGGACTTCTGGGAGGACCTGTACCAACTGGTGCTGCGTGCCGCCGGACCCTGGCACATGCTGTTCTTTATAGTCATCATCTTCCTAGGTTCATTCTATCTTGTGAATTTGATTTTGGCCATTGTTGCCATGTCTTATGACGAATTGCAAAAGAAGGCCGAAGAAGAGGAGGCTGCCGAGGAGGAGGCGATCCGCGTAAGTAGCGCCGCTCAAGTAAATATTTTCAATTTCAATTCCAATTCGTAAAATTGATAATTAAATTGAAAATATTTATTTAAATGTCTGTTCAAATGTTTTGTAGCTACAAAAAACTATCTAAACTAAGCGAGCTGTTTGACAAGTTTGAGCTATTCTTTTTCTTGAGTCCACCTCGGCACCCACTTTTATCCCACTTTGCCACCCCGAAAGCCGCAGCTCCATCCGTTATCTCACCAATGACCCGCATCCCAGTCGCTGTCACTTCCCTAATCTCATCCGTCAGCTGTCACTCTTGCACTCACTCATTTCTCTTTCCTCTGCACCGTAGTCTTCTTCACCTTTCCAATTAATGTGTTCATTGCAGGAGGCTGAAGAGGCGGCGGCTGCGCGGGCGGCCAAGTTGGAGGAGCGGGCTAATGCAGCGGCGCAGGCGGTTGCTGATGCCGCCGAGGCAGCTGAGGCGGCGCTGCACCCGGAGATGGCCAAGAGCCCGACGTACTCGTGCATCAGCTACGAGCTGTTCGTGGGCGGCGAGAAGGGCAACGACGACAACAACAAGGAGAAGATGTCGATACGCAGCATCGAAGTCGAGTCGGAGTCGGTGAGCGTTATACAAAGACAACCCGCACCTACCACAGCACCCACAGCCTCAAAGGTTCGCAAGGTCAGCACGGTAAGTACTCGCAGCTGGCTATGTGCTTTCCGGTTCATTTCGTTAGATTCCGTCTTCGTTTCCGTTCTGTTACTGCTCTTTGATTTCTTCTTTATTTTTCTGTTCGTTTTAGTTCGTCGGTGACGATTCTTCTGCAACCTCTGCCTCAGTTGTTGCTATTATTATTAATTTTATAAATATTTTCGGTTGGTTTTAATTATTAATTAAAAGATTTTAGTTACTGTTTCAATAATTGCGAATTAATTGCTATTGTTTCCAATATTTATGCAATGTATTTGAATGCCTTTTGCTACTTGGCCATGACTTGAACTATTTTACTTATTTTGCTTTTACTTAGACTGAGAATTCTTCGAATGAATTTATTCTAAATTGATATTCCAGCTAATCGTATAAAAGAATGAGTATGTTTAGTATTTATTTTTGTACTTGTTGAACTCTAGTGAACTCTTATCTATAAATTGCTTTGCCAGCTTGTAGATTAATTTGAAACGTACATTCTATTTTAATAATTTAGTTGCAATCGTTTTAAAGATCAGTGATTGTCTTAGAAAACTCGAATTTATATATTTATTTACTGTATTGTATTATAAAGTAAACTCTTTGCATTCGTGAATCGTTGCATGCTAATCTTTGTTATTATTTTCGTCAGAAATGAGGAAAGAGCGAAGAATATTCAAGGCAATTTGCGAACCTTCTATGATTCTATGCGCCTTTAGACTTTATTTAAGGAATCCCCGCGCTTCGGCCATTTTTTGTTATATTAGCTGTCCACGACTATTTAAATATATCGTTTGCTTGGGGTTCCTTTGATCGTCAATGGAACCTAACGAATTATTAGACAAAGGGTTATCATAGATCCCACAGAAGTTTAGATGAAACAAGTTAACATCAGCGGAATGAAACGAAGGTTCCCCTAATTCGCAATAATGTCTATTTTGAATTACAAGCGACTATTCCAAAACAGAAGTGACCATTTTTTGTATACAAGTTTAAAAGATGTACAATGCTCTGTGAGTTTTTTTGTTAAGCTCTCGGTAAAAAAGTATCTCCTTTGCCGATTTCGAGAAATCATCGGTTTGATCATATTTCTTCACTTAAAGATTCGTGATCATCCAATAGAGTCAAAATCACATAAGATTAAAAATATTTACCACACACGCTTTCTCCATTGACTTTTCTTATTACTTGTCCTTTAAAAAAATAAAAATCTATGTGGCCAAAATATATGATGTGGCCAACACATAATTTCCTTGTAGGCGAAATAATTTCAAGTAAAAAATTGTACTTAGTACGCATAAAATTGCACAAAGTTCCTTAATAAGAATGTCCTTTAGCTTCAAGCGATTGCAACCAAAATTTGATGCAGATAATTGGGCCTTTTGGCAGCCCTATATACAAAATATCTATTTTCTAGATATTTGTCTAGTTTCTGGTTTTAGTTATGAATGAATCCTTCAAAAATTCAAAAAATCCTTTAATAGAGTAGGTCAACTACGTGCTCTAAGAGTCTCAACTTTCTAAAATACACAAATGTGCATACGTAATTAATATACATACGTAAATAAATCACGACGAAACTAGTCAAAAGGGACTCAGGGATGGTCTGAATGTGTATTACCATTAAAATCCCAATTTCGTAATTTTTCATGATTACAATAATTTCTTTTTTTTTATAACTTATACAAGGAAGTAAAAATACAATGTTTGCGTTAACTTTACATTACAAATTTAATTTCCCTAAATTCCTATGAACTTTAATCAAACTGAGATATCTGTATATATAAATATATCTATATCGTCGTCTTCCTATCGCTCGTCTTCCTTTTCCATTCGTGAGCTCCTTTGACTTTAGTTTGTTTGCTCGAATATCCTTTGACTATCAAGATTTGCAAGATTTTCAATGCTTATGAAGCTTTTACTGTCGAATTTTTTATTCTGGCATTTTTGTGATTGGATGTTAAGTTTTTTATTCTAAATGAGGAATCGTTTGATTTTTGTTGTTGCTTTTGAGGCAGCCCAGTTGTTTGAATTGGTTTTGTTTCTTTTTTTAAATCTCTTTTCGTTTCATTTGGTTCCGAACACTGCGAGAGCGAAACACGCGTGCTAACAACAAAAAAGTAGTTTTCACCTCTAGAACTCGCCGATGGCCCACACAGCACCACAGCAGCGCCTCTTTTTAAACCACTTTAATTCACTACAGTTTATGAAATTTCCCAAAATTAACATGAAATTGAAGCGTGCCTACATTCATCGACTTGCGGCACGAGAGCAACGTCGCCACGTCCGCCAAAAAACCCCGCAACTGGGAAAACGATTGGCGTCATTATGTTTCATTTAGTTTATCAGTTCGTATTTCATTGTTCATTTGGTTTATTGTGTGCACTGAAATTCTAATACACGATCCAATCGGCGAACTTTCTACCAAAGATTATATTGGCCTTACTTATTTTTTATTGCTACTCTAAAAATACTCGCAAGTACTCTCCAGAAATTCCAAGTAGTTTCATAGTTCTTCGAGCCACTTAAATTGATTTAGCTTCGGTTCTCTCATGTAATTCAAAAAGGTTCAATTATTGAGCCCTGAGTCAAAGTCCGGGTCAGAACGTTCGAAGAAAGTTAAATCAATTTCGCTCCATCGGGTTGTAAGGTAGGTCCGAAACTAATCGATAAATTTGTATGTATCTTATAAGCTCAAGCGATTGGCTACACACCTTCAAGGAAATTAATAATAAAACCTTCAATACAAAAACACAAACTACCATTAAAACTCCAACTGAAAACCACAAACAAAACAACAATTTCGAAGAAAAGTTTTAATTTTAAAGTATTTAATTTCTTGTTAATTTGAATTTCTTAAATAGCAGTAGTTTTCACAGAGTTCATGTAGATTTGAATTTTGACAATTCTTTGAAATTCAAGCAGTTTAAAAAATATACATTAATTACTAAACGAATGAAAAAGCCGAGAAAGCCGTTTTAGAAACGAGTTAAGCCTAAGCGACCTTGATTTTCTCTTTCTTTCTTTCCCGGAAGAAATTCGGAAAGAATAGCCCTTCCATTTGTTCCCATCTACAGATGATTTAAAGTTCTACTAAGAATAGTAACCATTTAGATGAAATTCTTCTAATTCAATTTGAATATATAACAGTTATTTAAGGAAATCCACTTAGACAAACCATACGACTTTTTCATATATAGCTTTTTAGTTAGAAACCTATATGGAAAACCTGAGCTACTTACGTAATCTATTCTTCAACACTGAAAACAGCTAATACCAAATTCAAACTCTGTGCGCACCTGTGATAGACATAGAATGTTATGAAATGACTTAAATCATCCAACTCATTACGCTCAATTATTTCTACCCCGAAGAGTAATTTTCTACAATTTTGCAAAACTGGAAATTCGAGATTAGATACAGGGAAATATAGCAGTGGACCTCACTAGAGCGTATTTTGGTAGGAACAGTTCAGTACTTTTCTGTCCTTTGGTATGGCTCCAAAATCAACATTCGCCTATGCTAGACCTCATTTTTTATAAAAGTTTTCCGACCTAGTTATACGAGTATATTAATTATTTCAAGTATCTTTTCCAATAAGAAACGAACACTCGCTTTAATGGCCATAAACTTGGCCCGGAACACACACGTATTCCTCGACAGACACTCGGTGTGCTCTGCGCAATTAGCGGCGTCAGGTACCTCTTCACCCCAGTCAGTGGTACTCTAGGATCTCAGACACATCTTCGAACCTGTCGTTGTGATTAAGGTCATGTTTTTCCTCATCCATTATTGGTGCCTGAAAGTTCTTCCATTGCTTTTCTAAACTCTTTATCTGAATGCTCCAATTAAGTTTCTGTTATCCGAATATAGTTACCACGGTCCTTCGTGTAAAAAAAAATTTTTTTAATGCTTTTAAAAAGGCTTCTGGAAGATCGCTTACTGCTGCCAAGTACATGGCTTCGATCAGAATACACAAAAATGTAGCAATATAACCTTTGCAAGCCTCTTGACTTTTACATAAATCGTGACCGCAAAGTCAATATTTTCGGATGTAAATGGATGTGATACAGTAACACTAACTTTTGGTCCATATCGAAGAATCTTTCGATGTTGATAACGGACTCATTTGAAACAAATCCACATTCATTTTTCATGACCGTTGAAACATTTAAAATGTAATAGCTTCGTTATTCATTATTTCATTTCCACAAAGCTAAGAGTTTTATCTAATCTACAATTAGAATAGATAACGACGATTTATTTAGGATCACGGAATCAATAAACTCGACGAGCTTGGTAACTTACTTTTAGCACCTTGCATCTTACACTGCCTGGGATTATTGTTTAGAAAAAGTAATTCTCGTGTTCATCTTCGTTCTCTTTATACTCTCATAAAAGCGAAGTGCATTGCCGACCACGTCCGATCCGTAATTGGGGATATAAACGGTTTCGTTTGAATGTTATCATAGTTTCTCTGTATCTTTCACCTATTTCTAATTTCTTTCTGTCTATTTTATAACAGTAGGTGGCCTTCATCGCTAGCACTGTTCCATCCGAAAATACAGTCACGAATGTATTTTTTGTATTTAGTAGAGCAACATCCTTCCATGTTTAGATACTTTTCTGTGCTTATAAGATATGTTTACAAGGTTTAAATTGTAGTACCTAATGGAGGATGGATAAATGAGTTCAAGTTTCTTTTTTATTTTTTGCGTATTTGAGAAGAAACTGACTGATGCAATATATAATTTGGTCTCCATCTCTTGGCTTGTAAAATGCTTCAAATGCCAATAATTTCCGAAATTCCATGGTTGGAATTTAAGTTGTCTGACATTAAAAAAGCCACAGTGATTACGAATGGTCTCTTATGAGTTTCCAAGGAATTGTATGTATTAACTGTAAAACTTCTTTACTTTTGTAATTCCTTATTTTTGCTTTAGTGATATGTTTGTTGCATTTATTCACTCCTCTCGACCCTTTCCCAAATCTACAAAGTTAATTTCTTGCATTCTCAAAACCCTTTTTTATCGCGGCGATGGTATCAAAGTAGACGAAGCACCACGCATCGACCCCACCCCTTTTTTAATGTCAAGCGCACAAGCCCCGCAACCACTCACGCCCCTCCCCGCCCCTTAATCAAATAACAACTTCGCAACAGACTGCTTTTTTACGGTTAGCAAATGAATTCGTAGTTTTCAACAGTTCGATGTTGTTCAGTTTTTATCCTTTTATTGTTTCGGTCCTTCACAATATTTAACAATTGTAGTCGTTGTTTTTAGTTTTTTGGGATTCTTTCTTTGTTGGTTGTTCGACTTAGGATTTATTTTCGCTTTATTTTCTTTAGTATGTTATTTTATTGAAAACTTTGATGTAAATTCGACATTTACACATACTCATACCAACCAAAGCCACACACGTACATATATTTATACAACATTCATACAACATTTCTCCAGAAAAAAAAACATAATTTACACTGAGAGAAATTTGTTCTGCTCATCATACCAGAAAATAAAGAAGAAAGATTCGTATAAGTGGAAGATTTTATTTGAATTACTTTTCTTTTTTGTCTTCTTCTTCGTCTCCTTTATTTGATGATTTGTTCTTGACTTAGACATCCTTATCCTTACCCGGTTCACCGTTTAACATACGCAGGGGATCACGTAGCTCACACAAGGTAAGCTCCAACCACAGCGCGACAAACCGATTACAACTCAACACACCGATTTCGAACCCTTCTCCCCTCACACCCGATCACTTCCAGCACCGAACACGTAAATATTTCATAAAACTACGAATACACAGAACCACCTCTGTACTCATCTCCGTAGGTCTTTCACAGCCACACACACTCATGCATATTTATATAACCGCTCACCCATAGGAATCATGCACTAACACCAACGCTGCAAGGACTCATATCGACATTTGGTTGTCTTCTGTTGTTTGTTTGTTCGTTTGTTCGATTGTTTGTTTGATTTGGTTTTCTCATCAGATCGAATCGTGCGAAGTCACGCGACTTCCACGGTACACGATTAGTATGTGCTCCGTACATAGTTACATGAATGTATGTATGTATGTGAAACAGAAATCTACATATGTATATTCGATTTATGTACTTCATGTCGCTTAATGTTGTGTTCGACTTCTGTTTCCGTTTTCATTTTTGTATCTGTATTGTACATTATCAGTTACTAGTTTTCCCACATTCTTTCCTCTACCCGTTCTGTCCTTTCTCTCTCTTTTTCAATCACCCTTTTTTCCATTCACTCTTTAGCTTCATCTGTCCTTTTGATGATGGTCCTTGATGATATCCTTTTTGGGTCCTGCGTTCATGAATATCAGTATTATGGTTATATATTTAAATTCGATATTACTTTTGTTATTCAATTTTTCTTTCGTTGTTGGTTCTTTCATGCGTCATACTCTTCGATTATCGTTATGATTTTTAAGAATAACTGATTAAAAAATTCTGTATTATAATGTAATATAACATATAATATTTATCACTCACCACCACCACCACCACCATCACCACTACTACAACCTCCTTTAAATGTGTGTTGTTAATAAAACCAATCAATCCAAACCAAAAAAGCAACTACTAACCAAAACTTCAAACAAAAAACCACCTCAGTACACGATACGAAATGGGCGTGCCCGCTTCGGTATACCGGGAAGTGACCGCAAGCCGCTCGTACTATCAACATATCAGGATGCGCAGCAGCATTTACCTTACGCAGACGACTCGAACGCCGTGACGCCGATGTCCGAGGAGAATGGCGCCATCATCGTGCCCGTCTATTACGGGAATTTAGGTGAGTCAAGGGCCAATCTCATCGGCAATCATGTATTTTATGAAGAATATTTCTTTGCAGGCTCCAGACACTCCTCGTATACCTCGCATCAGTCCAGGATATCGTATACATCACACGGTGATCTACTGGGCGGCATCGCGCCTCTGGGCTCCAGCACCATGACCAAGGAGAGCAAACTGCGCAGCCGCAACTCGCGGAACCAGTCGCTGAGCATCGCGAATGGCAACAACTACGCGGACACCAATCACAAGGATCAGCAGCAGCACGCCCCGCGAGACTATGTATGATTATAGAAGGCTGAGAAAGATAAGAGATAGCATTGAAATATTTTTATTAATTGAATTTTTTTTCTCCGTCTTGTGACAGGAAATGACTCTTGACTGCACTGATGAGGCTGGGAAAAACAAACAAAACGACAATCCTTTTATCGAGCCCGTCCAAACACAAACTGTGGTTGACATGAAAGGTCAGTCGGGGCATTCTCAAGCCTCTTTTGCTCGTTCTGCATTTGCATTCAACTGACATTTCGCATTTGCATTGATCTCTTTGACAGATGTCATGGTACTGAACGACATTATCGAACAAGCCGCTGGTCGGCAAAGTCGTGCCAGTGATCGAGGTGGTAAGTGTACCTTTGAGCCTCGACTACTTTAGATAAGATGTACATATTTATTATGTTTCTATCTCTTACTCTCTTAAGGTTTTCCGTTTATGTAATTTAATACTTTAGTTTAAAAGTGTGTTTTATGGAAATCGGAGTCGTATTTCTTATATAATTTGTTTGTTCGTTATAAATATTATTTATTACTTGTGTCAAGTCGTATAAATGTTTGTCAATGTGTTCGTTTGATTAAAATGCGTGTGTTTCGTCAATATCGCTGCGTTGAACTACGGAACCAGTGATCCGTTTACATAAGGATCCACTGAAGTAGAAACCCAAACAGCTCAGCAAAGTCCCTTCAGTGTTACTTCATTCGCCAGTGTCTATTCCATTTGTTTTCTATTGTTCCTGTTGTCACACTATTTCAATATTATTTTCTTTATTCAAATTATATCGTTACATAGAATCCATTTTCCTTGCATAAACTGAAAACATGAATGCGAACTTTTGTTCAGTGGAATGGTTTAAAATTTTTAAATAACTTTTAATAATAATTTTTACTTTTTCAATAATTTCTCTTTCTTTTCATTATTCTCTGCATTATTATTATTAAACATTTGTTGATAACTTGAAATAACCGCACTAAGGTACGTGAGCTCTTCTTTTATATTTGTCGTTATCTAAAGTCTTCTCATTTAAAATGCCTTACAAATGCTCAAAAGTGAACAATCGACAATTAATGAATACAAATATAGATACAAAAAATTCATATACCAATTAGATCTCAATTATTTTACCTTTTAATGCTCCTTTTAACCTTCAACTTGTTACTGAATTGGCGGAACCTCTTCGTATCATGTATTTCACAGTGCATCCGTAAGAAACGGCATAGCCAATATAGTCAGAACGTTTGCGTGCGATTGCGTCGCACTTGCGGCGTATCACGGAACCGTCAATATTCCGTAATCTAGAGACCCAATTATTAAGCTGGGTCCTGTTAAGCTCTAACCTGTTAAAGTTGAGAAATACAGACAGATTTCTGCCACTCTTCGGATCTGTATCAAAGCAGTTTAGTCTGGCTTAGGCCGGGAGTATGATTCCAGTAGGCGTTGCTACTGGAGATCTGCTCCTTGTGCAGGCCGCTACCACGGTAAGATTCCCCTTCTATAAACGAGATGCTGGCTCCTTTCACCTTGACCTTGGCCTAACAGTCATATCTGTGATTTCGCACCGCCTAGCTGACTAGGTGAATGCACTTTAGGTGGCCCGGGAACCCTCTTACTTTGATTATATAGTTAGCTTCTCCAGGAGAAGATACACCAATTTGACCTAAGGCCTAAGTCGAAATTACCTCGGAAGTTGGTGTGGGTGTAATCGAAAAATATTTCTGAAAATATCTGAATATATCAAACAAATGAACACGTTTCTTTTTCTGATCTGATGTGCTTTTCACGAGATATACACAATAATTTTAAAAAAAAAATTTTATTTTTGCGTATTAGAGCGCCCTCTGGTATATATTTTCTCGTTGGTCTATATTTTTCTAGAGAATTAAATCTCTGATAGAACCACAACGAGTGCTATAATCGGCATGGCCTAATTTATATACCCTACATCCAAAATCTTTGAAGAAAATGAATGGGAGAAAAATCTCCATTCCCGAGTTATTTGGGTAATCAAGGTTATTTCTACTTTTTCTATTCTATTCCGATTCCATTCATTTCGGTTAAGGAAAGATATACATAAAGTGGAGTCAAAACTTATGAGCTGAAAGGAAAAATTTGACGATAGTTTATTGCTATCCTAATCTTAAATCAAATTAATTTCAAAATTGATTCTCGACTACCTTTTTAATTAAACTTTTGTTGTATATAGAATAAAGTTTCGTCTGAATGTAATTAGTTATTTCATTAATTTATTCAAAGACTTTGTAATATGTTCCGTTCAACTTTATTTATAAGCTAAATTTTAATTGTGGCATTTTAATGTTATAATTGAATTATTATCCTGTGGACTGTCCCATTCGCTCTGAACACAAACGGCGAATGAGGCAGTCCTCATGGAATCCAAGTGTGGCATAAACATAACCTCAAATATCATCCTTTTAGTAACACCAAAATAACTGTAAATTGCATATCCACTAAAAACCTTCATACGTTCATGATTTAAATTCATATCGAACGTCACAACTACAATAATTTTAAAGTAATTTTTAAATGATTTATTTTTTTACATATGTATGTACAGTTCTTTTTTAAAGCTAACCATAAAACTAAATGACTTCTTTGACTCGTCCATTGAAATTCTTCTCCTTCATCTCTAATTACTTCAGTGATGATGCCAAAAGAAGACTAGAAAGGCAAAAAACTAAAACAAAAACCCTTCTTCACTCACTTTTTGTTGCAACAGTTTCATCAAAAGAGAAAATAAACTTAATTTGCAAGAATTTCTAAAGCTACTAACAAATAATTTGCTCAAGTTAACCACAAACTACGAAATTTAGCGGCAAAGAAATTTAGAAACTGAGTAAGCGGCTTTCATACGCAGCTAAGTTTTCAGAAGTTATTGCAAATTAAACTAATCTCAAAAAAGAGAGGTTTATATTTAATCCTATTTTGATTTTGACCCTTACACAAGAACACGAACTTTTCGTAGCTTTCCACACACGATTTTTAGCAACGCTTTCAACTGTTTCCTCTCTTCAGTTGATCAAAGTTGGTTTTTTGGAAGCCCGTAACTTATAATTTAGTTTCCTATCAATCTTCTATATTTGTTTGGATCTAGCTTACAGTTTGAATGCAATTTTAAATGTTTTTCCAGTAATTATTGGTAGTGATGTTTAGTTGCATGCATCATTTTATTGCAGATGACGTTATTTAGGCATCCAATCATTTGGTCAATAAACCAAGGCACCATCTAAAGGCCAAAACTATTTTAAAATTAGACTTACATAAAATTTGGTAGTGTTGCTTCGTTTGATTTACAATTTAGTTAAGTTTGATAAATCGCATAAATTATTTATTTTTCATTTATAAAATAAGCCTCAATTTATTAAATAATAATAGCATATAAAAGCAAAAGTCTTCTCACATTAGTATTTGTAAGTTTAGATTTTATTTTCGATATAAAAAACCCATAAATCAACACACACGCGATTTTAATAAATTAATTCGTCAAAAATTGCGTTTCTCAAACGTTACTTGACGTCCGAAAGAGGCTAAAAATTGAAAAATTCATCTTTGTACGCTATATATACTGTCAGCTATATACAAATAAATACTCTTCAAGTCCCCAAGAGGATTTTCCTAAAGTCAAAGATTCAATGTGCTCATTGAATACTTTAAGAACTGCTGAATTGCTGTAACTAATCACAATCGCTTATATTTCTTCGATAAATGAAGTTTCTTTATTCAGTAACCACTGGGGAACGACGAAAAATATTACAGGTCCGTATTCAAATCCAGGACCTACCTTAAATCGGTGAAATGCTAATAATAAAAATTAGCAATAATAATTGTTCCGAATGAACAACATTTCAATTACATTTTAAATAAATTGAATTTAGATCAGCCAAATTTTTTAGTTCAACATAGTTTAGAATTGTCCAGTAGTCAAATCACCATTTTAAATTAGTGGAACTCGCAAAGATGACTCCGACTTTAGAGAATTCTATTTTAGACACCATTCATATAAAAACCAAAAGCGAAAGAATTCTGTTTAATTTTTCAGTTCGTAAAGTATTTAAATTCGACACGAAATTTGAATGAGCGCAAATTTATTGAGTTTTTCGAAGAACCGTGACAATATTTACAGCACTTGATCGGCAATCAATATTCAATAGTCAGTTAAAATCTTTAATCAACAATGATTTAATTTTTTGGCTTAACCACAAAAATCATATTCACAAGTGTAACGCTAAAATATATAAATTAATAAATTAACTCATTACCAACAAATTTCTGAATTAATCAGAGCAAGCGGACCTCACAATAGCTTCGCATAATGACTTAGTTCATATTTATTGACACTCATTGTTAAATACTTTTATCACCAAACAAAAAGTTGCTCTTCAATTCGTAGAAAGTCATTAGTTAATATTTCGAATTTAGGTTGAGATATCAGCAATAAACGAATACACAAAAAAAAAAAATAATTATAAATGTAGTATTAAAGTTCTCCTTCTGCGTAAGCCTCTCTTTTTTCGCATAATTTTTTCCTAATTAATTTTAATCCCAACTGAAAACCTATTCGAGGCGCTTTCCAAAAGCTCAGAAGGCACGATGTTTTTTTCGGCAAGAATTACAACACTTCTTAAATGAAATTGGCTGAGTCAAAGTTGGTCAGAATTCGACTAATGCGAAACTTTACGGTTCAGTCTCCGTTTACTATTTCCCCACAGAAGACGATGACGAGGACGGTCCCACGTTAAAGGACAAGGTGCTCGAGGTAGCGCTACGGGGCATCGACATGTTCTGCGTGTGGGACTGTTGCTGGGTGTGGCTGAAGTTCCAGGAGTGGGTCTCAATGATCGTGTTCGATCCGTTTGTGGAGCTGTTCATCACGCTCTGCATTGTGGTGAACACGATGTTCATGGCAATGGACCACCACGACATGAACAAGGAAATGGACCGCATCCTGAAGAGCGGAAACTACGTAAGACGCCGTTGTCGATCCTTTCTCCGAATTTTAGGTAAAATATCTTGCTTTCAGTTCTTTACAGCCACCTTCGCCATTGAAGCCACCATGAAGCTGATGGCAATGAGCCCGAAGTACTACTTTCAGGAGGGTTGGAACATCTTCGACTTCATAATCGTGGCACTGTCGCTGCTTGAGCTCGGACTGGAGGGAGTTCAGGGCCTCTCCGTGTTGCGTTCCTTCCGCTTGGTAAGTCACAACCTTCCACTATTGAACCGCATTATTGAGTACATCCTCCTTGCTGTTGTACTATTCGACTGAATACTGTAAACCATTAATAAGACTCTCTTAGGGCTGCGGAAGGAAACCATGATTTCCACCAAATTTCTGACCTTTCTAATCTTCATTTCGTTAACTTAACTCTAACTTCTGTTTCCTCCACCAACGCGAATGTCCTGCAGCTGCGTGTGTTCAAACTTGCCAAGTCGTGGCCGACGTTAAATTTACTCATTTCGATCATGGGCCGGACGGTCGGTGCCTTAGGCAATCTGACATTCGTCTTGTGCATAATAATCTTCATTTTCGCCGTCATGGGAATGCAACTGTTTGGCAAGAACTACACAGGTACACACGGGAAAGCCGACTGCAGCAGCAGCAACAGCCACAATCGCATTTCCTTTACTTAACCGCATTCCGAGCAATCAAACTATTTTCCAAACTATTTCTTCTACTTCTTAACTACTTTTTCCACTCTTAATTAGCCAACTCGTGCTGTTATAACCTCATTAGAACAGCGGTAGTGATGTAGGAACGAGAGTGGATATGATGCAGCCTCGTAATGAGTCTGTCGGTCGCTCTGATTGGAAGCAGTTGAAGCTGCTCCAGCAATCATGTCGATGCAATTCTTCCTACATCATCACCAACTGCTTCAAGCACCCTGCAGCTTCAAAAGCGCGCATTTTAAGCTCCGATCTCTTAGGAAAAACCCGCCAAAGTAGCCCAAACCCACTGAATAAATCCAAGAAACTGTTTTTAGCTCATTTCAAGATGCTGAAAGTCTTCTTCTAACTACAAAAAGAACTTAGCGCCATTCAATCTATTGTCGATAGAATTATATTATATTATATCGCACAAAGAATTGACTTTCCAGAACTACCGGAAATGAGCTAAAATCTAAAGAATCCTTTTTAACAGGGACAGTTCTTAGAGCATTAGTTAAAAGCTGTTATCCTTTCGCAAACTTTTTTACTATACCTTTAAATAACTTATAAAAACAAATAAATTGATTTTTCTCTACTCCTCTTTACTATAAATACTTTTATATTCTTTTTATCCATTACTAATAACTATAAATATTATACAATAACTTTTTATTCCTGCTTTGCCCGGCCAATGCTTCTTTCACACCAATCGATCAATCTATCAATCAATCATTAAAACTCATGACGAAACACGAACCACTTACAACAATTATGACTACAACACACGCACAACGCTGATTCGGCAACATTTCGTTTACCAATTATTAAATTCGCTCGCTCGGTCGATTGATCGCTTCAATCAGCTGCGAGTTTTCAAACTAGCGAAATCCTGGCCAACTCTAAATTTGCTTATCTCGATCATGGGACGCACCATGGGTGCTCTGGGCAATCTGACCTTTGTCCTCTGCATTATCATATTCATCTTCGCCGTGATGGGAATGCAACTCTTCGGAAAGAACTACGTGGGTAAGTAGCTCCTCGGGCCCTCGACAAAGCTTCGCGCGCTGATTCGTGTCTTGTGTTGGGTTTTGTGACCATTGTTCTTTCATATTCTTCTGTGTTTTATATAGATTTAAGTGCATTATTTTTGTTTCAGTTTTTCGTAAAGTTTTGTACATGTAATTCTATCACTTATACGCAACTCATTGTCTTAATATTTCTATATTTAATGAAGAAACGTCGAGAAGAATGTCAATGTCAATGGTTTTCGTGTCTATTTAACAGTTTTAATTACATTTACCTCCAAATACTAAAATCTTCTCCACTTCTTCTAACTCCAAGCATCGTACCACACAAACATGTATTCAAAAAAAAAACTTAAAACCTTAACTCCTTATAGAATCTCCGTAGTTCTGTATTCTTAAGTAAGTACATCTAAAATCTGTCGTCCTTTCTCTCTGCTTTAGAGTAAAATTCTTTAAATTTATTCATAAATTAAACATTTAAATCGATTATTGGGCTGTTTATTGTGAAAGTAGATTACATTTATAAATATATTTTAGCGATATTTTAGGGTTTCTGATATTAAATATACTGCCAAAGTGCATCTGATGGAGCTAAACTAATAGTTAATATGAAGATAATGGCAGTTAATCAATTAATACAAACAATTTCAATTTCGTTGTAAAATTTAAAAGTTAATTCAACATACTTTCAAATTTAACATAATTTAATTGAAAAATCTGGACTAAATTCATTTTATGTATGTATTTCTACAGCACTTTAAACGCAATATGTATGTATCACTTATATTTTAATTAAATAAATTATAAAAAATTGATTGCTCATCATTAGCTATAATTTGTGCGCTAAGCTGTTAAATTCTTTTCAATTAAACTTCATTCGAACTTTCAAATAAACTGCTCAAATATCTTTTATACTTCTGTACACTTTTTTACCTGATCGTGCATATTTCTGTAATATACGAATTCATTTCTAGCATCCTTTAAAAGTTTTAGTGTATATTAAAGCATGCTTTAAAAAGTCGCTGCATTCTTTCCACGATTGCTTTTCTATTTTCCATGTTACTATTGAATAAAAAGATTTTGATGCTCATTTCATTTTTCTCCAAGATCATGTGGACATGTTTCACGATGGCGAGCTACCGCGCTGGAATTTCACAGACTTCATGCACTCCTTCATGATAGTGTTCCGTGTTCTGTGCGGAGAATGGATAGAGTCCATGTGGGATTGTATGTACGTCGGCGATGTGTCCTGCATCCCGTTCTTTTTGGCCACAGTCGTCATTGGCAATCTTGTGGTGAGTAAACTGCTCCTAGTCGAGCACTGTAACCATATTCTATCTGCACTGATTGGCTTTACTGTATCAACAAGGACATTTTTCCTTCTTATTGCAGGTTCTCAACCTCTTCTTGGCCTTGCTTTTGTCCAACTTCGGTTCGTCAAGCTTGTCAGCGCCCACTGCCGACAACGAAACGAACAAAATCGCCGAGGCCTTCAATCGCTTTGCGCGCTTCAAGCGCTGGATCAAAAGTAACGTAGCCGAATGCCTCAAATTAATCCGTAACAAATTGACAAATCAAATTAGCGATCAACCATCAGGTGAGCGGACCAATCAGATCAGTTGGATTTGGAGCGAAGGTTTTTATCCACTTGTTAACAACTATTAAGTTTCAACTATGTAATCAGTAACAAACAAGCCAACAGTCAGTCAGTCAGTCGATCAATAGTTAGCATTTCGTAGACTCGTAGCGTTCGCCAGCTACATCCGAACATCTCCATCTCAAGTAGAGAAACGTGACCGTACAGTGGGCAAAAAAGGAAGAATTTGTAACCAAGTTATAGCCATAGACTTCTTTTCCTTAGTTTGCCTCAAAAGACATGAATCAGTATTAACGAATTTTTCCTTTTCGATTCGATTGTCTATCAATCTATTTACCCACTGTCCACACGATCCGTTGCATTTCAAAACCTTCTTTGGTAGTTTATCTTTTAATCAAAATTGCTTTACTGTAATACAGTTTAGTAGTATCTCTCGCTGAGAAGATCAAAGTTGTGTAAAAATCTGTTGCAAATGTTTTTGTTAGCGTTTATTTTAATTATCTTAACTTCATATCGAAATTTTCCCGCTTTCCTACCTTTCCGTAGATCGAGTTATACCTCGATATGAGTACAGTCCTCTTCTGATTGATCAGCGCAGCCTAAAAGTAAGCATTGACTTTACGGTACAAAGTAAAAAAGTACGAAAACATTTCAACAATTTGTAATTGAATTTGTAGTATTATTTAGTTGTTTGCTTTTAGGCCGCGTTGATAATTCGTTGGTTGATTAAATCAGAATAGAGCTTGTTACACAGTTTGAAGGTTACATTAAAAATAGAGGCTCATAGGGACTGTGCACTGGCAGCTATTGATTGGTCGAGTGCCAGGGCAGTCGTCATGAGTATTCGCCCAACATACGCTATAATTTATGATATTTCTATTATTTCATAGTCGAACTCCTGGCCTTTTACTCAAATTTAGTAAAATGTATATATAATTTTATCCCTTCTATGGACCCTATGGCCCAATTCGTCACGCGTTTCCCGTAGAAGTTTCGATTTTGATTCCATTGAAATGTCTTTAACGTTGCTGTGAAAAATTAAATAGAAAGAAAATATTTTTTACTAGTTTTAAAACGAAATAAAGTGGAACAGTGGATTCGACCCTTTTAGCTGTAGTGTAAATTTGTTTATGTATTTCATGTTTATTTCATGTAACGTGTGTGCCAATTGTGACTAAAATTGACATGCTTTCAAAGCGCTGTCTGATGTTTTACGTGGCGAAACCTGCGAAGTTTCCACGGTTAACCTATGGAAGCATCTGATTTAAATACAGATCTGTGTTGAGATCCAGATCAAAAGAGATCCAGATCAAGATCAGTGGCGAGAAGAATTCACATATTATCAGAATTTGTTGCGTTTTGCACAGATTTAGACACAATTGGCACAAACTTTTAATAGTTGCTTCATTCGAATACAGAAAAATTGATAATTTATTAATCAATTTTTAAAAAATACGTTGAAGAATTCCTTAAACATTTTATTACATTGTTTTCTTTACAATTATAAAAGAAGCTGATTTTTCCACAGAGGTTCATGGAAATATAAATTAGCAAATTAAATGGCAAAATAATTTACATTTTATCGCTGAGAAAGAAAATTTAAACCGAACTTGAAAATCAAAAAAATACATTAACTTCACTCAGACTTTTCCTCGAATTCTTTCAACTTAATTTTTGAACTTTTTTCTTGTTTATTTTGGATGGTAAATTAACCACCGGATATTTACCAATTGCTGAATTTAATCAGTCATCCAAAAGGAAAAATCAGCTCGGCAAAAAACTTTCTGGTTTATTATATAGTATAGATATTTGTAGCTTAACTCATCCTCACTCTTCACAACTTCATTCACGAGCTCTTGCATTCATTCATGGTGCATTCATCGCTAGTCTGGCATTTATGAGAAATTTATTGCTCTATTTTCATTGATTTAATTCGTTCCATTGACATCAACTGCGTATCTCTTGCGAAAGAGGACAGAATCAAGAAAATTGTTGATATATTGTTTTTAATTGTTTTAAAAATATGTAACTTTATCATGATTTCATTTCTGCTTTCTTATACTTCACTAAATCGAAGTAAATCCTTTAATTGTACTTTTTTCATCTTCTTAAATCGAAGAATTGATTTGTTTATTATAATTAGTAACAAATATTGTAGAAAATCAATTATTTATTTCTGCTTCTGACGTCATAAATGTTGTTCCTTGTGATGAACGTTGTCATCGATGTGATTATTTGTCTCTGATCTGGTTTTAATCGCCTCGAAATTCCCACCTGTTTCCGAAATTCTTCTCGAACTCAAATCATTGGCTGGCAACAAATCAATCGAATCCGAACGCATCGCATCACCTCAACATTTGTCGACTAACAACAACTGCTTGAATCCGTTTCGTTCATGACAAACACACACATCCACGTACACGTACGTACGTGGAACACATCTGTACAAATATCTCCACAAACATCATCCACATCCACTTGTTTTGCTATGCTACAAACTCACCCAACACCAACATTAAATATTATTAAACGAACATGAAACGAAACGGATACGTTAGGCAAGAGGCTTTGTCGTTGTATATCTGCAGAGCACGGCGACAACGAGCTGGAACTGGGCCCCGACGAGATACTCGCCGACGGCCTCATCAAGAAGGGACTCAAGGAGCAGAACCAGCTGGAGGTCGCCATCGGCGACGGCATGGAGTTCACCATCCACGGCGACCTCAAAACCAACAAGTCCAAGAAGAAATACCTAAACAATGCAACGGTGAGTAAGCCAGCGCCCTTCCTCCCACGACGGCACCTCCTCCTTCACTCCGACGACTTTTATTAATGAGCTCCTCTTGAAATTCAACAAATATTCCTGTTTTTCCTGCCGCCCCGCAGATGATTGGCAATTCAATTAACCACCAAGACAATAGACTGGAACATGAGCTAAACCATAGAGGTTTGTCCTTACAGGACGATGACACTGCCAGCATTAATTCATACGGTAGCCATAAGAATCGACCGTTCAAAGACGAAAGCCACAAGGGCAGCGCCGAGACGATGGAGGGCGAGGAGAAGCGCGACGTCAGCAAGGAGGATCTGGGGCTGGACGAGGAGCTCGACGAAGATGGCGAGCTGGAGGAGGGTCCGCTCGACGGCGAGATCATAATTCCAGCCACAGACGAGGAGATCCTGGACGAATACCCGGCCGACTGCTGCCCGGATTCATACTATATAAAGTTTCCAATCTTAGCCGGCGACGAGGACTCGCCTTTCTGGCAAGGATGGGGCAATTTACGACTGAAAACTTTTCAATTAATTGAAAATAAATATTTTGAAACCGCTGTTATCACTATGATTTTAATGAGTAGCTTAGCTTTGGTAAGTTTGGAACCAATTTCTTCAAAATTCAAAACTAGATTCACTAGATTCAAGCCACATCCAATCGAAATGGAAGGCGCTACGAAACCGTCGGCCCACAACCGGCGATCGAGCGTCGTGCTTAACGTTTAAAATGTTCAAATAAATTGCATTTATTCTTTGTTGCTGTTTAACGTTCGAACTTTTTAACAATTGGAGATGCAAATACCAAAAACAAATCATTACCAAAGTTTCATGTAGAAAGCTTTTGTAGAAGATATATGAAAGAATTTAGCTTAGTCGAATAATTACATTAAAACAGTACGCTTCTATAAATATTACTAGAACTAGAACTAGTCGCTCAAACTGTGGTCAAATGATTTGTCAAAGTGAAAGAAATTAAGACAAAATATTGTTTATCAAATGCATCAAAAACTTTATTAATTTAAAGTACAAACTTGACATTAATTGAAGTGAATGAATTTAAATTTGATTTATTAACTTCAATCAATCGAAATGAATTTCATTTCTTTTTGAAAGCAAGACTTTATATTAATTTATATTAATTTGTTTTATTGATTTATTAATTTTATTTATTTATGAATTTGATATTAATTTAAGGTAATTTGATTTAATAAGCTAAAAAAGATTATTAAGCTTGGATTTATTATGCTTAAAACCGGACTTTACATTAATTTGATTTAAATTTTAATTTATTAAATTATTATAATATATTATTATTATAAATTATTTATTAATTCATTTGGTTTATTTATTTTCTTTATTAAAAAGCCAGAATTGATATTAATTTTAATTATTATGATTTATCATTAGTTTGAAAACAAAAAACGTGCTATTAATTTTATTTATTTTAATTTATTTATTTCAAACTTTGCTTGTATTTGACTTATAAAAAACATTAGATTAACTCATATGAAGCTTATAAATTCAACACAATTTAAACTGGATCGATCGATTACACTTAAAGTACAGTTAAAATGTTTAGTTGAACGATTTTCATATGACCACAGGAATTAAGATTTTCTTAGATAATTCTTAATATAGATGTTTGAGGAGCTTAAGCTTAAAATATTTTGATGTGGCGTAGCTTTTCTAATCTAGTTTTACACATAAATACGTGAAAGATTCAAAAAAGTAACGAAAGGAGAGAAAAAAGAACTATAAATAATATTCAAAATAATGAAAAAAAATAAAAAATATGTAATTAAAAATATGAATTTAATGCTCAAATAATGCAAAGTAAATTATACAAATTAATATATAGTATTTATAAATTAATAATAATGTTCTGAAATGACTTCAAAGAAATTCATGAATCTGTTTTGAAACTTTCACATTACTGCTTTTATATTATGGTAAATATGTAAATTTGTATTCAATTGTGTTAATGTTTAATGTAGCAAGTATTATAATTTAGTCGGAGACAAACTTTCTAAGAAGAGTATTTCTACTCTTCTACTAGAATCTATTTACAACATTAAATTTAAATTTTTATTTAATTCAGTTTATGTATTATATTTAATTTATTTTATTCTTGACTCTATTCATGTTTTTTATATTTTTTATTTCTATTCAGGACAATTTTCATCACTTCCAAATGAATCCAACGATTTTAAGTGAATTTAAACTCGATTACTTGTGGAATATAAATATTCATTAGACACTTTTCTATTCGAAATTAAGTGAAATTCCTAACTAAGGATTTCCTAAAAGGTTTTCTTAGAACTTTGTTTACTTCTCTTTAATATTTAAAGTTTCCTTAATAATAAATAATTTGTTGGTTAAAAAAGTCAAGAAAATAATTTTAGTAATGAGCGAAGGTAACAGAATAACTCGTCATTTTTAGTTTCTGACAGAATTAATTAATAAATCTTAGTGAGAGGATTGACATTAATTTCATTTAAAATAATTTGGATGATGAAGAAAACAAAAAAATGGAAAACTTCTATTAAATTCGTAATTAATCGACCGAATTCTAGCCAATTTCTTACTTTAAAAACTTAACAGAGGTCTAAGAAAATTGAATTGTTATTTTTCTGTTCTTAAATTAATTAAATGTAAAGGAAAAGCTATAAAATGTAATACTAACAAAATGTAATTTCGTGTTTGGCGAAAGATGGGCCATGAAAGTTCAAGGAAATTCTATAATCTTTGGTTCAAATGATTAAAAATCGAAAATCAATAATGATATAAAGAAAAAATAAAACAAAGTAAAAACTTCTCTGCTTGTGGAAATTTTCGGATCACTAAATTCAATTTTTAATGAAAGGAACTTGAATATTTCACGCCCTTCTTCAGCTTACATATGTATATGCATTAATTAATGTTCTTGACTTTACTTTTGTAGTACTTATTTTATGCAGTTCTTTTTTCACTAAAGACTTAAAACTTAAAAGTATTTCTTCATTGAAAAAAGAACTAATTTTTGATATTTCATTGCGATAATTTCGATGATCGTGGTGAAATCTATCGTTTACGATGTATTTTCGCAGCTAGTCTTAGAAATGTAAATTTAGTTAAGTTATATTTTCAAGAGTTTTGTCTTCAATTTCTTTGAAAATTTTTCTGCAAGTGCAAATATTTTGTTGCTTATAAAACATTGCCTTTGATCCTTTGCGTAGAGCGACGTCTTACATAGATACAACGTAGTGTTTTACTGTTACTTTAAAAGCGTTCAGAACATTGTGCACAGCTCAAACATAACCAAAACGACTAACTACTAAATGTAATAATTGCAATTATTTACAATTACAAATTCCTTAACGATACGAAGATCGGTTGTTTTTAGAGTTTTTGTCGATTGTCGCTTTGGTTGTGTTTGAGCTGGAAGAACTCAACTTGTATGATAGACACACGCACAAGCGAACATGCATTGCAACCGATCCACCCTTAAAATGTCTGTACTAACGTGTACCTTGTACACATGCACTTTTCTCTCTCGTTTCATTTGGCGGGCCCGTGCAGGCATTAGAAGATGTTCACCTTCCCCATCGACCCATTCTACAGGATATTCTCTATTATATGGACCGAATATTTACTGTCATATTTTTCTTAGAGATGTTAATCAAGTGGTTGGCGCTCGGCTTCAAGGTCTACTTTACGAACGCGTGGTGCTGGCTCGACTTCGTGATTGTGATGGTGAGTTGAACGTTTCTGAGCTAAATGCTGGATTCTAATTAATTAACAGGTTCACAACAAGGACATACACCACTAGAAAACTCTACAAACAAACAAGAAACACTTAAATATCGGATCTTAATCCACATTCTGTATTAAGTATTGAACAGAAAAGCAAAAAACCGACAGAAACGACTCGAATCGACTACGAACTGTCAAAGAAACCCTCGTGAGCTGAATGAACGGCATCCAACAGACCGAAACGCATTTATTTCTTACGCATTTTTATTAATTATTCTTATAATTGTTTGATTTCCAAGCGAAAACCAGGCTACGACGCATACAACTCAACTTTTGTCATTTGTTCAACTGTTATACAAACATTCATACAAATTTTAGATCTTCTCTCGAACTTGTGTATGATTTTCCTTTAGTTTTATAACAATCTAGACTTATTATTATTATGAATATATTTACATTCTTAGTTGGTCTTTAGTTACGTATCCTATCTCTCGGTTGATGTAGTTAGTTTTAGTTAGCAGAGTCCTCTGAGGGCGAACCCAAACGTAGCCCCAGCCTTAGTCTAAGCCTTAGCAGAAGGTTGTAAACCTTCTGAAGTGTAGCTGTAATTAAATCATCTTAGTGCTAAGTTGTTAACAAAAATTACATTTGCATTAAACAAAAATGTAACCAAATCTGATTTGATTTTTTCATACACAACCATCCAAACACATCCCTAAAATCCAATACCGATTCGATTTTGAATTGATTAGCTGTCGCTAATCAATCTGGCGGCGGTGTGGTCCGGTGCCGATGATGTCCCAGCCTTCCGTTCGATGCGCACCCTTCGCGCTCTCAGACCTCTACGCGCGGTCTCCCGCTGGGAAGGCATGAAAGTAAGTAGCGCCACACGAACACCAACCAATCGTGTAGCAATCGTATCGAATCGTTTCTGAATGTCGTGTTGCAAACAGCAAATGAAAGCAAATAGCAAAAATATTTAAGAATAACTGAGAACATTCAAAACTATTAACTATTTACATTCACCGTTGCCAAATAAATTTCTAACTCTCGTAAATGTAAATCTTTGTAGCTCAAACGCAACCAAAACGACCAACCACTAAATACTAAAAATTTTATATATCCTTAAATCCACGAAGATCATTTGTGTTTTTTCGCTCTCGTTATTTTCATTTCTCCTCGTTATTTTGACTACCAAATGAGAATCCGTCGCTTCAACGAGTTGTGCAACGAGCATATTTATTCGCAACGAGATTTCATGATACTTTAGCAGCTATTATTGAAATTATTGGTTACTTAATCCAACGAGAATGTTACTCGTTGCTTAACCTACATGCTCCCAACGAGCATTGGAGATCCAATGGAACTTGCTCGTTGCTCGTTACTTTTGTTATTTAATAGTAATTCTCTCACTCGGCGGCTGCTTATCGTTAATCGTTATTTTTGGGAATAATCGTCTACTTTTGTCGATAGTCGTTTTGGTTCTGTTCGAGCTATAAAACTAGCTGTAAAATACTTCTAAGTACTATTCTCTCTACTCATCTCTTCTCTACTTTTCGGACAGAGAAATGTGTTTTTTACATCTACATATGTAATTGTGCAATAAAACGTAATTTGTTACATGCGTACAGACCTTTACAGTGCACTCGAAGAGCTTGAAACATACGTTATTCCTTTATTTTTTCTATTTACAAATATAGAATATCGTATTTTCTTATTCCTCAAATTCATGTTAGCTTCGGGAGAAAAAGCGATTTCCATTCATGTTATTATAAATTTGAATCTCAACTCATTCATTCAAGCCATTCAAAAGCTTTTTGCCCTTTACATTTATGTTTTCTAAATATTTTCTACAGGAAAAACTCAAATATAAATTTCAGAAAAGCCATCTTTATGTTATTTCGTATCACTTTGTTCGTAGTGTTCAAAGCAATCACCAAATTCTAATGGTTTTTTATTGATTTGAATTAAAACGATAATTAAATGTATGAATTTTTCACAATATCAAACGTGCAGAACCTCGACTATTCGTAGTTCATGTTATCGCGAGTGCACTGTACATGGGTCTGAACGGAAGCAGCTGCCTGTACATATGAAACTACTAACGAAATCATTACTATTTCGTATTGGTACATAAGTAAAGAATTATTTAGCCTATCGACCTGTAATTTCAATGTTTGCCACTCTCTCCATCTAACAACCAGTCAATAAATTGTTGTGTATGTGTGCTATGTTCTATATATTGTTTATACATACTACAGAGTACATATATGTTTTGGAAATTCTTTAAAACTGTACAACTGCTTATTTATCTACGGAGTAAACAATTCTAGCAACTAATAAACTTTTCGTAAATGTTGTAAATGTTACGATTTCGCTAATCTAATAAACATATTTATCTGCGGATATTGGAAGTCCTCAAATCAACTGCTTTCTCTTTATGGTGGCTTCATGAATACATACTTATAGTAAACATTAGCAACGCCTCATACATGCTCATACTTGTCTATATTTCCTCTCGTAATTGTCTGTAAAAGCCATAATTTTATTCACATCTTTAACTTAATTTGTTGTGTTTCTTACTTCATGTTGACCCGAGTTTATTCTAGTTTAACTTGTAGTTAGTGCTAAATACGTTATTTAAGATAAACTTGAAATAGAAATAGTAGAAATATTTTTTTATTATTTATAATAATTAAGCAACTGCAAAGATTGTATTCTTTATGTACGTAAGTATTTTGTAAAAAGCTTTTAAGTAATCGTAGCTTTTGGGAATAGTCCAAAAATAATAGTTAATGCATTGAAGTAGCGCCAGAACTAGTCCAGTAACTAGTGTCAAGTCGAAGCAAATAGGCTTAGAAAAATCTTTTACCAGAACTCATTCTGCGTGAAAGTCCATCGAGAATAGTAGTAGCCCTAGAATTAGACCTATTCTGAGTTTAGTCATTTAACCGGAATATTGCTGTAGAGTAACTGGTAACCTGAACTATATTCCCCGAAACCTAGCAAGCAATTAAACCAAGCAGCTCCTAGTGACTCATTCATTGCTCTAGATTGCCCTAGACTGCAGTGTTTAGTGTGTTGAAATGTTATTTAGAAGACTTGATGATCCATCCGTCCCATGATTCTGTACAAAATCACCCAATGCACCCACTCGTTTTGTCCCGAACGGATCAGAACTGAAACTTTGCACTTTTAAGTAAACCAAATCCACTGTATTATAGACCGTCTTCTCCGAAATTCGTATTTCTTCACTCCTGTCTCTATCCATCTGTTAATACTCTCGCTCTATCTCTCCCTTCTATCGTAGCTGTGTATGTCTACCTTTCTGTCTCTCCGTCTGTGTTTAAGGTAACTCGAAAGCGTGTATTTATCTCGACCTAGTCAAGAGATCCTTGCCTACGCAGTGGTGGCAGTGTTTCACTTAAAAGCAACCAAAGTGACTTTGATAGATACGAACTACTCTCATAACCGCTTCGTCTTGGGGAGAAAAATTATGGTGAGAAGGTTTCGCACTTCTCCTCCACGAAGTCTAGCAGCAAAGTTCGAGCAAAAATGTGTCAAAATTGGGACCAGTCAACCTAGTCAATAGACAGGCTCCACCATTGCCAAATACAGCGTCGAGTCTCATCATCGGGTCGTCATAGGAAGTCACGAAGCGGCGTAAAAAGCTTCACGAAACATAAGCGTAGTTTTGTAAATATGTTAAGGAAAATGTTATGCACGCACACACACATTTGCAGCATATGTCACTTGCCAGACTTGACGTTATATTCGACTCTGGCGGAGTTCGTCTCCATCCATAAAAATACGAATGCCGACAGTTGATCCCGGCGACTTTTAATCATGAACGCTTGCAAAAGAATCAGGGCAAAATAAAGAGTCAGGAAAAGGGAAATAATAATAGGCAAATTCTTTTAAACTTTTATGCCATTTTCAGGCCATTTCATTTACTTATTAAACTAGAAGAATTGCATTAATTATCTAAGGTAGGATATGTTTAAGATCTGAACTAACTTAAGAGTAATTATTTGTCCCTTCACAAAACTTTTACTCTTTTAACAAATAAAATAGCATATTACATAAGCCACTAAGAATAATCTATTAATTAAAATTCACAATTTACTTATCTTAACTATAATAATTCCAATTAATTTATTTTAAGGCCGAAAACTATTTTGCTAACCTCAATAATATTGGAGTTAAGCTGATTTTCTGTCCCTTCTAAGCAAAAAAATATTTTTTTTATATTTAACTTGAATTCTCTTCAACGCAAGGTATTCTATTATGAAATATTTTGTTATTTTACTATTATGTATTTCAATTTTTTATTTTTATCACTTCTATTCTAAGTTCCAATTCAATATTTTACTCATGAAACAACGAATTGTTTGACCTCAGAAGACTTTCACACTGATTTATAACAATAACTTCGGAAACTATTTAGCTATGGCGAGAATAAGCCTTTTCAGATATAAGTTTTTTCGAAATTTACACGATTCACTTGCAAAATACTCGATAAATTTAATTACCGCAAACTCGAAAACAAACATAAACCGAACCCACAAACTACTGAATATTACGTCTCCACTCGAAAGTTAAACCAACAAAAAACAAAAATTAAAATTTTATCGATCTTCAACGAAAAAGAAATTCCTTGTCTTATTAATAAACTTCGCAAAATCGAAACTAGGTGTCGCTTATCAACTTCGTTGCTTCACTTGTTGGAGCTGGTGGTATTCAAGCCTTCAAGACTATGCGAACGTTAAGAGCACTGAGACCACTACGTGCCATGTCCCGAATGCAGGGCATGAGGGTACGTACTTTCATAATATCATCATATCTCGTACTCCATCACCAACCACTCCCAACAAAAATCAACAACCAAACAAAACTCAATCTGATTACCCAAGTACCAAACAAACAAATTTTATTACTACTTTTTTGCATCAAGTTTCGCATTTTGTATGTTTTGATAATACTCATTCTACATGTTGACCATAGAATAAACTCCGATTGAGAACCGAATTGATTTACGAAATTATTTATAATTATAAGTTAAGCCCATTTACGGAAATATCCGATATTATACAAAGATAAGTTTCATTCGTTAATATTATTATTTCTTTCAATCAATCTTTAACATTTATAAATTGACCGAGACTCAGTTGAATTTTCTTTTTATTAATTTTTTTTTATAGAGATTAGCAGCATTATTTAAGTTGGGTCACAAAAATAAAATAAATTTAGAATTAAAAATTGAAATTTGAATTTTTATGAACAGTTTGCAAGTTTATAATTTTATTTGTAACATACGAAATATAATAATATTATTTGTAATGCTGACACGGTCCTATATTTCTATTTTTTTTTAGATTTTATATTACGTTAGAGTAATTGAACTGTACTTAAATCGTGATTTAAAATGTCTCAATTAAACTTAAAAATTTCACAACGCAAATGCATGATTTTAGGCGGAAATTGCTACGATGTCTTTTGTGACTCAGGCATGAATATTGCTGTTAAACCTTTGCAAATTTTCTCAATTTTCTCAATTCCACTGATTTTTTATTTCTTTAGTACATAAATCGTTATTAAACACAAAATTTAGATTACTAAATTTCGACACGTTTCATATGATTGCCTATAAATTTAGTCCAGGAAAAATATTTGTATTATTTTCCACGAATTAACTTACAAAAACTAATAGAATGAGCTATAGTGACAATTACTAACATGTTAATCAATCTATTCCAAATGCATCACTTAGAATTTTCTTAGTTCCACCTCAACTCACACGTTTACTTTTAATATTATTATTATTACGTTGATTGGAAGTAAAACATCCTGTCATTAACCAAATCAGAAAATCAACTGCTCTTTTAACGATATTCCATCGATAGTTATGTTTATAATAGCATCGTTTGCTTGCTGCTTTTCAAATAGTCGTAAATGTAACCAAATTAAAACTCGATTAAGCATTAGTCTCGATTTAAGCTTCTGTTAATTTATACACATTCTCACTGAAAATATATATTCTATTATATGCTTTTTATTTGTTTCCTATCCTAAACTAAATTCAAAAAAATTCTTCTTTTCATTAAGCTTTGTTAATTGCTTTGTTAATTTTCTCTTGTCACAGAATATTGTTTCGCAATTTGCCTTTAATACTAATTTAAAGAAATTCGATTAACAAAACAAATATCAATTGTTTTGGAATTGGTTTCTATATAAAATTCGATTTTTCATCTATATTCTAAAAGCGAAATTAAGGTTTATTTTGAAGACTTTATTAGCTGATTATGAATTTTATTTATTGGCTCTTTTATTTAAAATCAATTTATTGGCTCCTTCACTGTACATTTAGAAGAGTATCTCTCTTCTTTCTCTGTATACTTTCACTCTATGCTCGATATTTGTAGTGCTTATATGTAGATAATTTTGTTGCATGCCGTGTGGAGACAGACGCACACCATTTTGCACCTTTCTTCACTTAAAAACGTAGAAATGCATGTAAATCTATCAACACGGATGCACTTTCTGCACCTTTCGCTAAAGTCTGTTCAAATAAACTCATTGAATTTCCCATTTTCAACTTCTACTCAATTAAAGTGCTGTAATTAAAAATTTTTAATCATTTTACAATTTTTCATTGCCCACTTCTCCTCCGCTGTACCTATAATTTCCCAAAATAAAAAAATGGAACACGATCCCATCCTCGATATGGTTACCAATTCTACAACAACAACACTTGTCCCACTCCCCGCCACGCCCCGCAACCTGCTGATCTTCCTCCTCCCGAACGGCGTTGCACAGGTCGTCGTCAACGCGCTGGTTCAAGCTATACCGTCCATCTTCAATGTGCTATTGGTGTGTCTAATATTTTGGCTTATTTTTGCCATTATGGGTGTACAGCTTTTTGCTGGAAAATATTTTAAGGTACGTTTTCAATTCGACACAGAAAAACAAACACAAAAAAAACACAAAAAGCCTTTCGAAAATACGATATTGAAATTTAATAATAAACAAAAATAACTTTGGTATGAACAACACAATATTCCATAAAGATTTCGAATATTGGGTTGTTTTTCCCTTCTGCAAAAATAAATCGGTCGATTCAAAAATCTGAACATCAGCAATTGATTAGTAACATATTCGCATTAAAAAGAGACAGAAAGAAGAGATGTAAGCTTCTTTTTGCATTTCACAAGCGTATCTTTGCATCTATTTTTCGTGAATAGTTGGAAAATAAATTAGTTGTAGCTCCTGTCCAGCCTCTATTCAAATGCAGGACCTTACAACTTCCAAAAAGCAGAAAACTCTCTGCGTTTTGCAATAGATACAGGTACAATACATATTCTAGTATTCATTTACTAAGAACTCATTTAGTATACAGATAATGATACAGGAACATCCATTCGCAAGTTCCAACAAAATATTCCTTAAATGGTTTCTACTTTAAATCATTACTTCAAATCATTTTAATTTCAGAATTTTAATCAAGAACTTAACAGAATATAGCGATAATTTAAATTCAATTAGTTGCGCTTCAAGCCTTAAGCTTCAAATTAGAATTCGATTAATAATCGGCTGATATTCACAATTCCTGAGTATAAAATGCACAATGAAAACATTAAAAAGTATCTCGAAGCACACAAAAAACTTTATCGATAGAATTGCATAAACATCAGTAGTGAAAAAAACTACAGAGTTTTATTATCCAGGTTATGTATACCGAGAGCTTTAAGAAAGAGTGAATATTTTAGTAGCTGTCGGAATTAACCAGTAAAATAATCAATATAATTATAAATGTAATATAATAACTACCATTAAAAAGGTTTCTAAAAACTGTTAGCGTTATGTTGAGACTGAATGACCCCTGACTCGAATCTTTTATGTAATGTGGACCTCCTCAAAAGTTGAAAAAGACCACATCCATCTTACATAGTGAAGGAATGACAGTGAAGGATCGGTATCTGTTCAGCTAGAAACACCGTTCGGTCAGTTACTGCGTTACTGTGTCCAGTTTGCTGAGGGAGCATCTGGAATGCTGGGCTCTCCAGTAGAAATCGGTGCCGATTTCAGCACCTGTTCGAGGTTTCCCCTGTGCTTAGTGAATACTGCGTCAGTGCAATATCTCCCCAGTATCTCGGGTTCAGACAAGTGTTTAGATGCTAACACTTTGCGAAGGATGACTTGAGTATCACCTGAAATAGGGAACTCCGACGTCGTCCTCCGTGAAAAACGCTGCTTGTTAATCCGCGCTTGGGACCGACTGTTTTATAGCTTAAAGCGTGCAATTGCCGTTGCATTTAAAGTAGATTTTAAAAAGAAAATATAATAATTAAAACTGGTGATTCCTTTTGATAGACAATGAAAATATTCACTCTTTGCTCCTTTGCTGTCTTTTCCGCAGCAGCATAAATAAATTTTTTGTTTGTTTTGTGTACAATAAATTGTTTGAATAATCTTCCATGAACTCTTATAAACGAATGCTTTCTTTGTACTTTCTCACTTTAAACAACACATAAAAACAAATCAAATTTTATTTAATCTCAACGACAAATTCAACGACGATGACGTCACTGGCGCCGTATTCAGTGCGAGGATCTCAACGGCACCAAGTTGAGCCATGAAATCATACCGAACCGGAACGCGTGCGAGAGCGAAAACTACACATGGGTCAATTCTGCAATGAACTTCGATCATGTAGGTAATGCGTATCTGTGCCTGTTCCAAGTGGCCACCTTCAAAGGCTGGATACAAATAATGAACGACGCGATTGATTCACGTGAGGTAAATCTTAAATCTGAGCTTTTTTTCCAAATATTTTCTTGTATTCGCTTTGATTCTTACTAATCGAAATTTATTTTTCTCTCTTTTCTCTGCGTGTTCAAACATCAACAACTTCACAAAATCACCACAAAAACCAAACATCGACAAAAATCATTATTACGAAATACTTGACACCACAACAACATCGAAAAATACCTCCTTTTACACGATTCTTATACGAACAAATACTTTCTTAACTGAACAACACACACACACAAACTACAGGTGAACAAGCAGCCGATACGTGAAACAAACATCTACATGTATTTATATTTTGTGTTCTTCATTATCTTTGGATCATTTTTCACATTGAACCTGTTCATTGGTGTTATCATTGATAATTTTAATGAACAAAAGAAAAAAGCAGGTGGATCATTAGAAATGTTCATGACAGAAGATCAGAAAAAGTACTATAATGCTATGAAAAAGATGGGCTCTAAAAAACCATTAAAAGCCATTCCTAGACCGAGGGTAAGGCTCACTCAGAACATCAAATCAAAAAGCAAAAAGCAAAAAGCAAAAGCAAAAGCAAGCAAAAATATAAAATCAATTCATAAAAAGCAAAAATCCTTAACCTTAAAAAATCCTTAGCACTGAATAGAATACGCTAAAGATGCTTTATTTATTAATGAATCTGTGCCAATTGTTTATACTTTTTTTCTTTCAACAAAAATACAAAATCCAAGTTTCTTTTTTTTAGTATTTATTTAATAATAACAAGATTTTTATTTTAAATTATATAAATTATTTTTGTAAATAAGTTGAAACGTGAAAAAATATTATCATTTGTTGTTCATTTCCTGGTTCAGATGAATTTTACGATCAGACTTTAATTGGTGATTATTTAAAGAAACACCCAGAGCAAAATAACGAAGGCAGGCAATTAAAACAATATTTATTAGCAGAAAATTAACTTCTCTACAAAAGTAGAAATTCTTCTATTATGCGTTATGACGAAATCCTTACACAAACGTTTCAAAGTCGGGCCCAAGAATCTAGCAATATCTTTCAGCAATAACAAGACGTAAATTTTAACGAAAGAGTAGTCGAATCGCATAATTAGTAATCTTCACTGAAGATTTGTTACGTGACAAGATATTCCGAAATTATGCGTTTCAACAACTGAACTGAAAGCACTCACTGAAGGCATTCGTTATTGTTAAGTTAAAAAAACAGGATGAGGAAGTCCACACGGTTATCTGTTCGTAAACATTTTTATGTCTGCCATTGAAAGACCGATTTTCAATTTAATATTAAACTTAAAGTAAATTAAATATATTCCACAATTTTTATGGCATGTTTTGCATATTCAAGTGTCTATAAATAATTACATTATATTACAACAAACGAAATTAGAACAATTAATAATTAAAATTCAACTACTACTTTTTGTATTTTACTAGATCTTCTTTAACAATACAAATCCTTGCATTCCTTTCGCAACTGTTCTACTGTTCTTTGGAATTCTAATTCAAACTAAAAGTGCTGCCAGACTGAGCCTATTAAAAGTACTTTTCCAGTGTGCTTCCACTACATCAGCAACGTAAAAGATCGGCAAAATCGTAACAGATCAGATTCAGAGGCGACGGGAATGTAGCTAAAAGCAAGACACGATTGCGCTTGGATTTGAAGTATTTCAATAATAGTACTTTTGAATAATTTTATGCTTTTTGGAAAAAAAAATTTATCTAAAGAGTCACATAACAACTCTAAGGCTGCAATTCATCTTTTCAATAGCAAAGCATGCTGTCGAACTCGCATAATTTGACGCTTTCTATGAGCCGAAACTCCTTTTTATTTTAAAAGAATGTTAAAATATTCGACAGAAAATCTTTTTAACTCAAAATTTAATTGCATTTTTAAGCGATTTCGTTTTAAGCCGTGAATTAATTAATCAACAAATGATTTTTTAGTTTAATTTCTGCATTTTGTACTTTTGTAATTCTTAAATTTTATTCAATCTAATATTTTTTGTAAAACACATGCTAAAAATTAAATCAAAGAATCTAAATAATATTTGATAAATAAAAAAGTTCGCTCTTGGCACAGATACAATGATTTTAAAATAACTCGCACTGCGCTAAACATTAACAACGCTCTTAAATAATAGAAACTCCGTAAAAATTCTATATGAAAGCTAATATTTACAATCAATAAAAACGAGCATATAACAACGTAAAGATCATAACTGGAAATCATAAATAATAGCATTAGCAGCTGAAAATCCCTAAAACCAAAAAAACATATCTCAATTTTCTCTCTTTCTTCTCTTCCTTTCTCTCTCTCTTTCTCTTACAGTGGCGTCCACAAGCAATAGTATTTGAAATAGTTACAGATAAAAAATTCGATATAATTATAATGTTATTTATTGGTTTAAACATGTTCACCATGACACTCGATCGTTATGATGCTTCGGATACATATAACGCCGTTTTAGATTATCTCAATGCGATATTCGTAGTTATTTTCAGTGCCGAATGTTTATTAAAAATATTCGCTTTACGATATCACTATTTTATTGAGCCATGGAATTTATTTGATGTAGTAGTTGTCATTTTATCCATCTTAGGTAAGTAAAAACCGAACTCTTACTCGTTCTCTCTCTGTGTATATCTGTATCTCTGTCTAAATGTTCCTCACACACTTACACACACAACAATACACGTCTATATAAATACTTACACACATATACATAATTGTCTATATGTTTATTATGCAATTCGCTTCTGTTACTGCGTTTCTTTAAATGTTTTCGTTGTTCGCTGCTGTCAATTGACAGTTAAAACCGTCAAACATAAAAATTTAAGCTGACTGATAAACGATATATGTTGTGCTTACGTGTATATATAAATATATATTTAACAAAATACATAGTTGGGAACAATTTTCAGCTATTCGCGTTAGAGAATTGTGTTATTAATTAAATTCCTACGTTAAATGTTTGTATAAAATTGTTTCAGTTTCATGAAATTACAGCGATTAAATTAAAAAAAAAATTATTTAAAATGAAATATAAAATTTTATAATCATACGTAATACGTACGAAAATTTAATTACTAGAAATCTTTTTTTACTTTGTGTGTACTCATTTTCGGTATTTATACAAACGATTCGTACACATTCGTTACTTCTGTACTCGTCGATTTTGGTTCAGACTTTGGCTTGCGACGCCCTCAACTCAAAATGCAATTAAATGCTTATTTAAATTTTAACTCGCTTATTTTTATCTGTTTTAAATTTCTATATATATATACAAATTTTCTTAATTAAATTTCCTCAAAAACTATTTATTTCCAAAGCTTAATTAAAAAGATTTCGTTTCGTTTCAAATTTAACAGCCTCGCTGTTATGCAGAGTTCCTAACATTAATACTAATATCCAATGAGCTATTGATGTACATTTGTATTTAAGTACTGCTTGAAAATTAGCTTCCCTTTAAATTCCCTACTAAATTCTATAATATTATGTGTAAAAATATCCACATTGTAAAGTGTCTTTAGATATCAATTGTGTATACATTTCGTGTACATTTATGTAAATGTGTATCTAATTAATCTAATAATTTTATGTCAAAATGTAGAAAATCTAGTTTCGTAGGGAATGCCCACAATTCTTATAATTGTCGGTATATACATTAAATCACTTAAATTTAATCCTTCTTTTTCGATAACAAATAAATAAATATGTACCATATGTATGTATTTATTAGAATATGTTGAAGTCCTAATTAAGTAATGATAGGTAAACAAAATAATATATCCCAGAAACCTGAAACTTAATATTAACATTAACTTAATCTCGGAATAAATAACGCGCAGAATACGCATCTCCAAATAAGAAACAGAAGAAGCCAAATAAAACGCTTATTTGTTACCACAAAATAATGCCAGATCAAAATTTTGTTGCTTAGATTCTTCACGAAAAAGCTGCTTTCCCGTCATCGTTGATTCTAATCTGAGTTTAACCAATTAAAACCATCAAACATTCTGGTTCTAATTTAAACCACAATTCAAAGTAGCGCCTATAAATGTCACCAAGATATTCCTGTGTTTGGCGGGACTTTCGGGCGGCTTCCACCAGTCTTTAATTGACATTTATCCGCTCCAACTAAGATGTTAGTGTTCCGCTCCTGATTTCCCGTGAGACGGTCGATCACGAATCAGAATCATGTACTTCCCGAGGTGGAGCTCGCAACTCAAGCCTAGTTCCTCAGAAATCCACCAGCACCAGGGAATCGAATACCATGCAATTTTTCAAGAACACGCATTTCACTGACGTATTCTTTAGAACTCTGTCAAGAATAGCAGCACTTCCCCACTTTATGCTTTACGGCACCAGATATCCGTGCCGTCAGTTGGACAGGTTTTGCCCACTGCAGTCGAGATCCATTGGGCCCTTTTTGTGGGACCACATCGAAAATTGTACGCCGTCCTTACCAAGAAAGGCACTATTTCTGCCTTTCGCATCCGATCTGTATCCAGATGATCCTTCGGGGCTATTTTCTTATCCATGATTACTTGTATATTTGACCTTCTTGGTAGGCCCGATTTCGGATTCTGATATCCTGAAACCTTACATTCTCGATATCCGCCTTTTTCTCGTGAAACGTATTAGATTCTATTTGGCAATGTTTATGGTGTGGCCAATTGTCTACATTGCATTCTTGTTAGAGTATCGCGCATTCTTCTTAGTGAGAATATTTTTTGGGTGCTTTTGAATTCTTTGTCGTTTCTTGTGGCTTCGTCGTGATGCGTCTTCTGTATTCTATTGATTCTTGGCTTAAACTGAATCGTGGATTAAAACTATTCCGTTATTTAAAACTCCAACCTATCTACAATAAGTTTTCTGATATTTTTTTTTGTATTTGATTTGTCGTAATTTTCCAAATTTAATTTTAATAGGAAACAATTTAGATTATATCAGATGATATACTATAAAATTTAGGACAATTTAAAGCCTATCAAACCTAAAAGTGAACACCAGGAAACGGAAAAACTTCTGAAAAGTTATTTACAACAATTCATGCTATAAATTACGATTAAATCTGAATTTAAATAATGTGCAGACTTGCATTGAGCAGCGAAATACTCGTGTACATTAAAAGCTCTCCCGGATCAATAAAACGAAGAACTTATTTAAAAGATCAACTGTTTGACTGCGTAAAGAGTTTATTTTTTATAATATCCACAAGAAGCGAAATCCCAAACACCGCGTTTCCAAAATTCCTTTTCAGTTAATTCGAACACACGAATACACAAACACACACAAAATTGGTCTAAAGCTGACATCTAAAATGGTGAAAACTTCCCTCCTCAGCTAGAACCAGGAACGTACTAAAGATGGCTTAAAATATGCTTTACTACATTATTTTTATGAATCTGCAGAAAGCCTCGGTTTCATAGCTTTGCAACATGAGTTATGAAAAAGTTGATACACATTTCTGCAGCTGAGAGAAAAACTTCCTGCGACAATGGCTAAAAGAATCCTTCGCATAGGAAACCGCTGATCATACAAAAATTGCTTCTGTTCATTTTCCTGCAGTTTTGCTTTATTTTGTATATATACAAACGCAAAAAGTCTATTTCGTAGCTCGTATTTTGTGCTTTTTAGGTAAATTATTCAATATTTTATGAGTTCGTTCTGCTGCGATCTGAGCAGAACGAAACACAACCAAAACGACTACGAATACGAAACATCTTAGCAAATTTCTCAGTTGTTTACGTTACTCCTTCCGATGTTACGTCATTGTCACTTTCGCAATGACATTCGTCGAAAGTCGCTTTGGTTGCGTTTCGCCTATTAAAGTTTTCGTTTAAGCTTCGTTTGCGTCCTGTCCTAAAACCAGTTTTAAATTGCTTACAATTTCATACGCTCAAATTTCGCATTCAGCTGCCGTTGCAAGGCACCGAATCACCCCTATTCGCGATAGCCAATTGCTGGAGCCAACGGACCGCAATTCTTTATTCTTTCCAACACACGCAAATTCTTGCTTAATTCCTCAGGCACTTCTCACCTCTGAAACTTCTCAAAAACTGGAGAAGCCCCCCATCCACCCTCAGCTTGTTGAGCAGTTTTTTAGTGGCGCTTTTGTAGGCTTCGTTGAACTCGAGTTCGGAACCTCTGCGCGTCATTTTGGACATCGCTCCTTAAAGAAAGGGCGCAGTTACCATAACTAAAGTGATATCAATACTGACGAATATATTAATATACTTAAATTAAGAAAACTAATGAAAATAACATAACGAAAGCGAGACCAGAAGAGAACGATTCAAAGGAATCGGCCGACTAGCTTCATGCTTGGGAATGAATGGGCTGAAGAACGTAGCGAAGTGGAACGCCCGCAAAGTGATCCAACAACGGATCCGACAAACGTAGATTCAAGCAGAGGTATCAATTCTCGTCCGATTGCATAACTCTGTGCGTCTTTTGCCCCGTATTCGCCGCTGCCATTCAAATATATTCGCCGCGCAAAGTAAACACTCAGCTTCCATCTTTAGGCGACGAATGCATTTGTGCACATCTATTTGTCGCCGGCCACTCTAATACCGGGCATTAGCTGAATCTTTTTAATGGTTTTTGTCCATTCTGCCGATGGAGATTATGTACTTTACTATGAACGCCAATCAAGCAACGCATGCGTCCAAAAAGTCACTAGCGATTTAGAAAAAGTAGCAAATAGTGACCATCGCTCAGCTGAGCAAGCTCGTTAAAGGAATGCAAGATGTACACTTTAATCACGATTGCAGCACATCCGCCCGAAGGACCAACACGCACACCAAACTTTAATCCTCACCTCCCAACAAAACACCAACATATTTCGTAATAAACTTCCCCAAAATCCCCAAAAAATTCCCTCCCACCGAAAAACAACCCCACGTCAACAAGAAACACTCGCAAGCAGTTAAACAATTAAAAATTCAGCTCCAGAAGACGAACGATTCTTGAAAATATTCAATAAAAGTCGACATTTAAAATTTAGGAAGGGTCCAGTTAATTAATTTGATCGATTAACAGTAACAAATTACGATTAAACATTCCGAGCTTCTGTTCAATAAACAAAATCAACAGCTAATAATAGCCAAGAAACATTTATTTTTCGCACTTTATAGTTTCTAATCCGCTCAGCTTATTCGTGTTAATAAATGAAATTATATTCTAAAAGCACCTCGAACAAATTGTCTTCAGAAACAAGAAATTGTTCAAACTAAAAGTCTCAAAAAATTGAAAAAACATTTCCGCTTTTTGATCTTTTGCAAAAAATTTAAAAATGCTTTTCATTAACATTGTTTAAGAATTAATGTTACGCTTCAAGCTGTCTTTAAGTATTTTATAAAAGAATTCAATCTGCTTCAGATCGAAATTAAAGCTGCTTAAAAGAGTATCAATGATTTTTTTTTAAATACAACTTCTTTTCTTCTTAAAGGATTTTTGATTTAAATTTTTCTGTGAACTTTTTGTGCTTCAATAACGGTGACATTTTCCCCTGTTTGAAAATATAATCAACCCGTCACCCCAAATTTAAAATAAATCCCGTCGACCCCGACTCTGCCTGTGGAACTAAATTAGCTTTAGTTTATTCGCAATGATCGCACACAAACGATGTACATACATGGGCACCAATACACGCACACAGAGCATCCACCTGCTCTCCTTCGTAGTCTCCACTCACAGCCCTTTTGCCCCAAGCCCCAGTATTCACACTTTTAGACGTCATAGATTTTTCTCCAGCGACACATCACAAACTACGAACGTCAGAAGATTGCTTCAAATGGTTTGCTGCCAAACATAAATTCCCTAAAGCACATACATTCATTTGCATCGCAGTTTTTTCCCTTGTCTCTGACTGAAACTCGGAACTGAACACAATTCGACGATTCTGGGAACTTTGGACTGCGACGAGGTTCTTTCACTGTTCTCGGGGTGATGATGTTGATGATATTTGGCACTAATTATACGCTGCGGATTATCGCTATCTGCGTGTTTATGTACATATATATAAAATGTCCATTTTTTCGCAATTAATTATCGTAATCCAAGCAGTTAATCTTACAATTATAAGCTTAATTGCCATTTTATATTAAGCTTAAACTAATATTTAAGATGTTTCACAAATCACAAGTTACAAATCGTTTCCAGTATTTTTAAAAACATCTTTTTTCCATTCTTCATAGCATCGTTTCCTAATTGCTCTTTATAGCCTAAAAACAAAAGTAAACAATGCTGCCAAACTAAGCCTAGCTTAAGCAGAAACTAACATTTAATTAAAGCCATTGTCCTAACAGCTTTCAAATGCAACAAAGAGCTTTAGCGAAATATTGTAATAATATTTACAATAGTGTACATGTATATATATATTTACTAATTCCATTTATGTATAGATCTAAGTTATGTACAAAATTTTACATCAAGTTATACAAATGTGTTTAGCTTTGTATATTATTTGGCAAACAAATTGTATATTAATTGTATTTTGTATTATTAATATTACATTATATGTTAATACAGGAGTACATACAATTCTTTTATGTTAATTATTTATATTCTATGTTGTAATTATGGTGGGAGAAGAAGGAATAATCATATTTAAATAGTTATAAATCGTTAAATTACTCAATTTATATAAAGTTATTATTTTTATTTAAATGATTTCTTGTTTAGCTAATTCCGAATTTAATCTAATACTATGTATTATCAGACATATATTTTAAATATCTACTAATTTAATGGATTTTTTTTAACGTTGTCTCATTTCGTTTACTGCTTTTTCATATAATATATTTTAATTTATTTCAATTATTCTAATTTTTCTCCCATTTTCGTATAACTTCTTATTTTTATATTTTCATTTCCTCGTTGTTTCGTTTAAAATGATTTACAGGTTTATTTAAATAATTTATTACAATTGCTGAAATTGTTGTAGAATTACATGTTCCTCACCTTAATGTACAATATTATGTCTTAGCTTGTATACGTCTGTACTTATTTAGTATCTGTGGAATTGTGTTTCCTTCTAAGTAAATCTGTTGTTCAGAGTTTTGTTGTAACTAGCTGTTAAAAAGAGTGCCTTACACAACCATTCGTACGCCTTTATTTGTATATTTATGTATCTGTGTCAAAGTTTTATCGATGAATTTATGAAGGAATTTATCGATGCCTTTAATATGAATTTTTGTTTCTTTCGAAAACCTTTTCGAAATGCCGACTCTTCCCTACAGGTCTCGTTCTTAGCGATATTATCGAGAAGTATTTCGTGTCGCCGACGTTGCTGCGTGTAGTGCGTGTAGCGAAGGTCGGGCGCGTCCTGCGGCTGGTCAAAGGTGCCAAGGGTATCCGAACCTTACTCTTCGCATTGGCGATGTCGCTGCCAGCCTTATTCAACATCTGCCTGCTGCTGTTCCTGGTCATGTTCATCTTCGCCATCTTCGGGATGTCATTCTTCATGCATGTCCAAGAGAAGAGTGGCATCAACGACGTGTATAACTTTAAGACTTTCGGACAGAGTATGATTCTGCTGTTTCAGGTAAGAACCACGCCTTCTCAATTCAGACTGCAAAACTAACATTCACACAATCGGTTTGTGTTGTCTATTGTTGTTGTCGTTGGGTGGCGTTCCACTGGCCACCGGACGCGACGCAGTTGGTCCTCTGGTGCAGCGGGGCGCCACCGCGTTGATTCATGCTCCGGTAGTTGTTGGTAAAAAGCTAAATTAGTGCGCTTTTTTATGCTTCAGTTTGTGCCTTCATGATTCCTTAGCCTTATTATTTCTTTACACTAAATCACGTGTGCGAATTGTGTTTTCTGAAAATGTAATCAATATTAAGTTCTTTAGTTTTGCTTAAACTTCAAGCAAATTGAGCTCCATCGATTTGTGATTAATTTTAAACCTTAGCTGCGTTTATGTGTTATTGTAGTTATTCAATTTTGCCAAAGAGTTTTTAGTTATTACTTTGAAAATGTTAAATGTTGTAAATAATGCTTTTTTTTATTTTCTTTCCTACAAAATGAAGACTAAAGTTTAATTTGCTATTCTTAATCTTATTTCGCAATAACCTTCTTCTCTTCGCGCCTTTTAGTTTTTCTTCTATGTGAAATTTAAAACCTAATTCAGCTCTTTCAACAATCACCAAAAATAATGTTTAATTCCTCATTAAATCGCTTTCCAGCAAAGAACCCAAGAAACCGAATCTTATCCGAAGTGGTTCAAAGCACTTAACCGCCAACGCATCGACTTCCTTCTAATACCAATTGCTTTGTATCATAAATAGCTTTCGGCCAACCTAAGTTTAGCACCACTCATTAACAAAACGACCTTCCCAAACGTTTATGCTTTCAAAATATTCCCTTTTCCAGAGCAATATCGTGCTTTAAGTTACCTTCACGGGCCCACAGAAGGTCTGCGTTTTCACAACAGACCTTCACTATGCGCTTCTTAAAATATGCAATCGTTTTTCTAGAAGTTAAGTTGAAAATTTACCAATACTAAATACGTATATATATAAAAAGTGCATTTAAAAAATTCGCATTTGTAACTTTGTAAAAAAATTTCAGTATATAGCAATTTTCTCAGAACAAAACCCAATAATTTTCGAAGTTATCTTTTAATATATGCATCTTTTGATATACGTACAAGATGTCGATTTAAAAGTTGTTCCGAATACCGAAAAAACGACCCATAAGAACTCTAAAATAAGGAAATTTCCCATCTTATGACATTTTCGGCTGTTGTTACTGTGATTTGACAGCTGAAGTAAATAAATACCTATTTCTTTATCGGAAATACATTTACCAACCAGCTTCGGTAAACAGATCCAATCGTCTAGGTCCATTGCTAACTGTTAACTGCTTCAAACACAGATCGCCATCCTATAATCTGTAGCCTAGAGTAGATGTGTGTTGATCGTAGTCCCCAGAACTGTAGTCACCTCGTACTTCCCCGTAGATCGATCACACTGCCAGAGTTATCATACTGCTTAACTACCGAAAGCTTCTTATCGACCTCCAGAGAGCGGTTTTTATTTTGTAAGTTTATAGTTCACAAGTTAACGAATAGGCTTTTAATGTGTTTCTTGCTTTGTTGCCGTGTTCCTCATGCTCAAACACAACAATACTTTCACTTTTAAGAGCCAATACTTATTCTAACCTAAAAATTCTTCTAAACTCTTTTGCATTCGTCAACTCCATCGCTCCAACCAACCGTGCGCCGATTGACCGATCCCTCGACCGATCGTTCACGCGATCGTTCACCTTCGTTCGTGTCTTGCATCCTGTATGTGCGCGTACCCTGTGCGTGTTCTATACAGATGTCTACCTCAGCCGGTTGGGATGGCGTTTTAGATGCCATTATCAATGAGGAAAATTGCGATCCACCCGACAACGACAAAGGCTATCCGGGCAATTGTGGTTCAGCAACTGTTGGAATAACGTTTCTCCTTTCATACCTAGTTATAAGCTTTTTGATAGTTATTAACATGTATATTGCTGTCATTCTCGAGAACTATAGTCAGGCCACCGAAGACGTGCAGGAGGGGCTGACCGACGACGACTACGACATGTACTACGAGATTTGGCAGCAGTTCGATCCGGAGGGCACCCAGTACATCCGCTACGACCAACTGTCCGAGTTCCTCGACGTGTTGGAGCCGCCGCTGCAGATACACAAGCCGAACAAGTACAAAATCATCTCCATGGACATTCCGATCTGCAGGGGCGATCTCATGTACTGCGTCGACATTCTGGACGCACTCACCAAGGACTTCTTCGCGCGCAAGGGCAATCCAATCGAGGAGACGGGCGAGATCGGCGAAATCGCCGCCCGTCCAGACACCGAAGGCTATGAGCCAGTATCGTCGACGTTATGGCGACAGCGTGAGGAGTACTGCGCCCGTCTTATCCAACACGCCTGGCGGAAGCACAAGTCGGGCGGAGAGGAGCCCGTTGTGGAGGTTGTCGCTGTCGATGGTGAAGGCCCTGAAGGAGGCAGTGGTGACGACGGTGGCCTTGTGAAGCGCACATCGCTAAGGAGTGGAAGCAGCAACGGCAATGCAGCGGCGAATGCGGTGAACAGCCCCGAAGCGGCCGATAGCGGCGGCTTGTCAAGTCCGGGGTGCGCGAGCGGCGGCAGCAACGGCCGGCAGACGGCGGTGCTGGTCGAGAGCGACGGGTTCGTAACAAAAAACGGCCATAAGGTTGTAATCCACTCGAGATCTCCGAGTATAACATCGAGGACGGCTGATGTCTGAGCCAGGCCTCGCCCCCCTCTCCAAGAAGCACGACAGAACTAAACTCAACAGATCGTTTCAACGAATAATTTTCTGCTCAAACAACAACAGTGTTCTTTATTTCAGTTAAACACAACCAACACCAGTAACAAAACAACATCATGCTTATCTAGTGTAAGAGAATGAGAAAGGGAAAGCAGAGTCTCTCTACGGACATAAAGTGCATTCCCGTCCTCACTGATTCTGATCTGAGCTCAATTCTAATTCGAACGAATTAGATTAGATTCTTTGGCTAGAATAGATCCAGAACAGGATCAATTGCGACGGGAATGCAGCTATAGAAATCGTTAATTGAAATAAAAGAAAGTGAAAATTATCATGATTCGAAATTATTTTTATATATAAAAGTGAATATTTCATTGTAATTTTTGCTAAAACATGAAAAATTTAAAAACTTTCATTTATTTCTATCAATTTATTTAGTATTAAAAGAAAATGTATTAAATTAAGCTCTGGAAAAAATTCATAAAAATCATTATACAAGCAAAAGGCAGCAAAGTACAGTGATTTTAAAATTAACTGAACAAATTAGTATCAATGCAAACACATACAGAAATACACAGGTTTTATTGTCAACACAGCATTATTCAAGCAACACACAAACTCCATCAGCAACACGTACACTGAAAATGGTTTACTTGGAGTTGGGGTGCAATAAGATTAATAAAACACAACAAAGTGGAAACTTACGAGAATTGCAAGAAGGGAAACATAAACTTTAATACGCAAGAAACAAGTTCAAACGTGCAAAGATAAGAAAACAGTAAGAACAAATAGAAATGCTTCATAAAAATGTGTTATCAAAAACAATAATTGAATAAACTTAGCAATACAAGAAGCGAAACTTAAACTTAATAAGAGAAGTGAGAAGAACAGTGAAAAATGAGAAAGTGAGTGCGAAAAGGAACTCATTCAGTGTAAAGCAAAACAATAGCAACACCCAACAGGAAATCAGCTACAAGACCTAAAATCCTGATAAATAATCACATCAGCAATTAATAATTAATGTAGATAAAGTCTAATTTCAATTTCATAACAATTGCTAAAAGGGCCGTAACGAGAAAAGCTTTCCGCTGGATCATAAATGGATTAAAAATTTGTATTCGGTTTGCATCTAATCTAATTCCAACTCCGTGAAAAACAAATGCGCTTCACACACTTCGAGTTTTCGGCCCTGATTACTAATATTAAAAGCTTTAAATGGAAAACTAAATAGAAATCAGTAATAAATGCAAAACATAGGCATGTAGAACTTAAATTAAATACCTTTAAATTATGGAATTTTAACATCTGACATTTACAGAACGTATCAAAGTATCAATTAAAATTAATTCCGAACAGAAAAATTCAAAATACAAAAACTTAAACACGGAATTTTCTGTAAAAAGCATTAATTTTGCGTTGAATTTATTTGAAAATTTATGTTTGGCTTTTCTTACGGATTCTCGTATTTTACTCGCTTTAATAAATGATTAAATACTCTTGATGTCACAAACGCACACACCACACAAACACTGACTGACTGTTTATTGAATTTATGTTTTGCTAAAAGACGACAACGATTTTTAAGCCCTGGTGCGCTTCGAACGCAAACTGCATGCAACTATTGGAAAAAACAGAAGTATTACAGTTAGAAAATATATAAAAATACTCATTACTGCTTTTACTTCGATGCTAGGGCTGAATTTATACGAGAAATACATTTATTTAGACTTAGTTGACAATAACAGAAGCTGGGGACATGCTACCAACTTACATAAAAATCCCACAAACATATAAAACAGTAAAGTACAGAGCTTTAATATCTTTAATAAATACACTCAGTTAATCTTTTAGTTTCAAATGGGCAAATGAAGAAACCTTATAAAGCATAAACACAATGCGGAAACTGAAGACTTAAGACACAAACCCTTTCACACTTCTGAGCTCTAATATTTCTCTGTTATCTTTATATTCAGTTGTCACTCTTTAAATTGTCATCACTTTGTATTTAATTGCTCAAAATATTTACATTTCTATATTTACCGATATCAAACTGAAAGGGTTTCAATAATCCAACCTTTTTAGATTTCTCTTTCACTACTCAATTCGTATTATTTAAATTCTAATTTTTGACATGGATATTTCTTACGAATTTGGAAGCTACAATTTTTTATGAGATGTTTACAAAGCGAAATCCGAATCCAAAAATTTTTATGAAATATTAAGTTTTATATCTAAAAACTTCTGCGTGCACTTTTGAAAAGTCAGTGACGGGCGGGGCGAGATAAAATAAAGAATACATAAAATTATCACATCCGAAATTAAAGACTTTGTGATAACACATCTACAACTGAAATGTAAATGAAAAATCGTTCGATTTTAAATAAATATCTTCAACAATTAAACATTGCATGCAGCGATTTCGTTGAACACAAATAAAAGAATAGAAACGGTTGAAATGCGAAATAGAAGCAAATGTCTTTCAGTTTTGAGACTAAATTATTTTGTCATATTCAAAAAGAGATAAACTAAAAATCAAAAACTCTCACACGCAATAAATTCATAAATAAAAAATTTGCGAAGTGGAAAAGCAGAACGAAAAGCAAATAACTTTGAATTTCTTCGATCACATTCAAATTCGCTTTAGACAAATAAAATTCGTTACTAAACAAATTCCCTCGCGTAAGGAAAGTGATTTAAGTATCTTCGTGGCTGCAAAGAATATTTCCTTTAATTCTCATAGTTATTAAATTAATTTAATTCGTTAAAGAAATTCGCAATTGCTTAAATGTGGAGAACATTAAGTAACATAGAAAAATGCAATATTGCTAAAAATATTAAAAATACAGAAAAGAAAATCAAATGAAAACGCAAAAGAAGAACCGGAATCTTCAACATTCAAAACTTCAAAACTATTTTATTAAACAACGTTGCTTTTTTTGCAAAATTCATGCAATTTCATCAAAAAATGTAAATTTCGGCACAAAGGCCAACAACACGTTCATATAAAATGTTTATTAAATGTATAAATAAATGAAAATTAATGCAACGCAATAAAATATAAAGTAAAAACTAATTACAAAAGAAATACAAATTAAAAACAACAACAAATGCTTCTTTGTTAACACTAAAACATTAGCTTTATACATTGTAAAATATACATTAAAATCTAGTTAATTATATAATTAGATTAGAATGCATTATAACGCAAAACCACATAATTGCAAAAAAAGAATTAAAGTTAGATAATTAATTAAAAGACAATTTATATAATATTTGATGTCAACTTCAAGTAAAAAAAAACGGCTAACTAAAGAAATTATTGACTCATTATGCAGTGTTGCTAAATTAGTCAAGCGCTTTCTGTCGATAATCAGTTTCTTCTGATTGTTTTTTATTTCGTTTACAAATCTTTTCTCAAAATAATATTCAAGCCATTTATTGTTTTCAGCTGTTTTTCCTACCCTATTCGAATACTCTACGTACAAAAATGTCTCTAAGATCATTATTTAAGTTTAGTAAGCAAGAGAAAAAAACTATAAACATATTTACAATCTGCATACAAACATATATAAAGATATATAACACTCATAAATACTCTATTTTTCCTAAAAAATGTTCAGTAAACAAAAAATATGTAGTGTAAAGAACAACTGCAAGTAAAAATTATTGAATTATTTTTAAATGTCAAAAAAAAGCTCGGTTTATGTTATATTTTATTTTATTGACATTGCAATTTTTGAATATTTTTATGTTTTGATTCATGGGCGTGGATGTAGTCGCGGACGTTACTTTCGCAAACATTGCCACGCCCAAAAGCGTCGCCTTCTAACGCCTACCCTATATTTCAATAACGTAACGAAACGTAAGCTATGCACATCCTATTTCAATTCATCTTCAATTATGTACATTTTACCTGAATTTTTCTACTTTTCTAAATTGTAACAAAAAAGCAATGAAATACTTTGTACATAATTAACAAAATAAAAAGGTAGGAAAGAAACTGCATCATACACAACACAACACAACAAAATAACTAAGTAATTTAAACATACGCCTGCTACAGCAAACATGATTAACAAAAGAAAAAACAGACGAATTCGAGTCATCTTCACAACTCAAAATTCACTTTTTATATATACATACATATTATATATGATACTTATTATTTGAATACAAAAAAATGCTTGAATAAAAAATTTTTAAGAAATAAACTCTAAAAATATTGCCATCCAATTTGCTTAAGTTAAACCAAAATAAAAACGGAATAATTGCATAATAAATTTATAAAAAATAGACTGAAATGTATTAATATATAACAACAACAAGATTTGCCATATTTTACACGCCGTATTTTGCTGCGTCATTCGATCATAATAAATATGAGGAATATTTTAAAAAACACGTTATTGCAATAGCTAAGTGCAGAAAGACATAATATTGAACAGTACATGCATATGTAAATCAAATATTATGTACTTTATACGAAAACAAAGCAAAACTAAATTTTATGAAACAAACGTTTATGAATTTTGTTAGCTGTTGTTTATTTGTTTCCTGGGCACCATGTTTTCTTTTCAGTTGCAAATACTTACATATTTCATTGCTAAGTTAAATTTTTCTACTAATTTTAAGCTTTATTTATGTCATTAAAAAACTCTATTTTATAGCAACTTCCCCGGCTATATTAGAGTTAAAAGACTGTTTATTATAATCATTAGTTACGTCTTTGGTAAGCTTCCTAAACCTGCCTCCCTTTACTTCCTTGTGACAATTATTAAAAATAATTCAATACAAAAAACACTATAAATTCGTTATTATGTTCTAAAGTTCATTCCAAAAATGTTGAAATTATTTAAGTTTAAATATTTTAAAAAAAATGGACTTAATTTATCTCTTGTGTAATTTTTCTGAGAAAATATTTTCACTACTTACAGAAATAACAGCAAAAGTTATTCAGAATAATAAAATTTCTATCTGTAATAAAAACAAATATGCAGCTCTATAAACGAGATGATGAAAAAACACAATAAAAGTTTCCATTTCATACCCGATGCACAATAAAATATATTTAAGAACAAGGAAGAAGAGCAACTTGAATTTTAAACATTAAAATCAGTAACTTTATTAATATAAATAAAATTTAATAAGAATTATTATTGTAATTATACTTGCTTTTTTTAGTTTACGTAAGAGTTACATATTTACATAAAATCATAAAAACAACTTAAGGAAATTAAATGAAGGTAAAATGTAATATAAATTTAATTAAAAGCGAAATTTTTCACACTTTAGCTTAATAAATTGTAAAAAATGGAATAAATATAAAATTTAACTGAATTTGTTATGCAAATGAAAAATAATTTGTGTTTTATTCTACAAACACCTTCAAACAAATTTCTTAAAAGGCAAGATTATTTACGGATTTCTAGAGAAAAATAAAATTTCAAAAGGTCAGTATTCTAAATATTCTTTTAAATAGACGATAGTTTGAAAAATTTTCAAAAAAAACTCTTAAAGAAAAAAAAACAGTAATTATTGTCAAGAAAATTAAGAATTCAATTATTGTCAAAAAAGTATTAAAGAACTCACAACAATCAACAGAAGAAGAACAAGAGCCGCGACCAAAATGGAAAATTTTCCATTTCGATCGCCGTCGCTGGCAGAGGCAGCGGCGACCTGTTATTTTTTTCTTGTTTCCCATAAGAGGCTATGTAATTTTGACAATTGGCGGAGAGCGACATCGCTGCGCGATATTCTATGTGTTTAAGGCATTACTGAGAAGGGAAATTTTGATGAAATGGTTAGTGTTGCCGTCTACACAAATATTAAGTTATTTCATTAAAAAACTATGAGGGAAATTTCAACGTATGTGAAATCATTAACGAAGTTATTTGAAAATATAGACTGCTTTGTTTTAAAGCGTAATATTGTTTCTAAAATAGTTCCAAAGACATATATATATATATCTACGTTTTCATTGTTTGTGTTTATAAAAGATAGGATTTATGGTGTTTTTCCAAGTAAAATATATTTAGTATTTAGATGTCGTGTCAGTATGACTAGAATTCAGGAACAAAAAGTGCGACAAAACAAAAATACGGCATTATTGTAACACATGGACATATCGTAAATATTTAAAATCGTGGAAAAATATTTAATTTGTTTTGAATTTTCAAGTAAGTCGGAGTTTGGTTAATTATGGGAGGTCATCACAAGAAGAATCTGCGAGCTGAAAAAGCGAAAGTGAAACTTAAAGGTTCGATATTACCCAAAGGTCTGAATGTAACAAAAACTGATTTTAAAGTACGTAAAATCACCATACGTGAACAACTGAAGGAGTCGCAGATTGTAGATGGACAGCGAGTACTCAATTTTAAGGAAACTTTAAGCCGTCTCAAGCATCATAGTTCTTCGTTTCGCTTGGAGGCATTGCGCAATATTAAGGGAATCATTGCTGCTGAAGACACGAGAATTCTTTTTAATCTAAATGAGTTGACACATAGCATTGCTGCTATATGCTTGGATGTAGATAGAGAAACCCGTCAGGAATCTTTTAAAGTGCTAAATAACTTATTATCTATTGTCACTACGAAGACGGTGGAGCCGTTTTTTCATATAATTTCATCATATTTGCGTTGCGCCATGACGCACATTCAGCCTTCCATTCAAGAGGATTCCCTGTTAATGCTGGACGTGCTCTTGCAGCATGTGCCACATCTCATCGCTTCAGATAGTGGTAAAATATTACAAAACTTTCTAGAGATGATATCGAAGGTACGTGCAGAGGGTGACAAGGCAGGACGTACTCTCACTATCAATATGGGCAACAAGCAAACGACCATTAAGTGGCGTTCCAAGATTCTATTACGGCTACAGCAAATGTTGCACGTCCTTACTGTTGAGAATGACACAAATTCTTCTCGCGCTGGCAAACACAGAAAGAACCTAACGTATACTTTTAGCAGTAAATCTACACACCATTTTCCTATTATACGTTCCTTCCAGGGTGGCCAAGTTTGCGACTTAACGACAATATTTTGTAAATCTGTTAGTGACTCGTCGAATAGTACCGCCTTCCTAGGAGGGGCCGCCAGGTCTACAGTAAATGATTTTCAAGTTCTACAACGGCATGTAGCACATTTGTTGCCTTTATTATTTGAGTCGTGGCTTGAAGTACGTCCGGAGGCAGCAACAAAAACGAGTAGCCAAATGATAATATCCCAAGATGCAGCCTTTACACTAAAAACTGTGCTAGATATAATTGAAAGCATCTGGTCTCTAGTAGAAATACAAGAACGCGAGGTAAATAATTCCGACTTCAGTTCATGGTTATGCAGTGAATACGCTGAAGCTTTTGCATCTCATTTCTTGCATGGTTCTTTTCCCTATCAACAGGCTAAAACCACTGGTAGGCTATATAATATAATAAAAGTAACATCATGCATTACTTCTTACGTTTTCATTTTCAGTTGAAGAGAAAAAAAAACTGAGAGGTAGGCAGAAAACAAAAACTGCTTCATCTTTATCAGGAAGTCAATTTTGTATGCAACAAAACGTGAATTTGTGTTTCCTTATGTCCCGCTTTTATTCACAGAATATTGCTGCCCAAGCAGAGCGGTTTGACTTCCTGCTAAGCTATCTCGCATCGATTGTTGACAACTTAAAGTCAGTTCCTTTGGAAAGCTGCACGAATCTTGAAAAAGCCTTGCGCTCTCTTTTGTATTCAAATGGGTATGAGTTATTGCAAGTAAATGCTGAGAAAGCCCGGCTACTGTTTGGCGGCACAGTTAAAGCCTTTCTTGGTAATGAATTCTGCAGCAAAGAAGCTATATCTGCAAAGATACTTGTGCTTCTTTGTGACATCGCTCAGAATTCGAAACTTGTAAATGGCTACGGCACGGAATATTTGAATGCTTTCATAGCCTACTTGCCGCAATTGTTGTTGCAATCCGCAATAACGGAACAAGCTCTGCTTTCAATGTGCCACATGGGTAAACAAAAGAATGTCATCTTCGCAAACGCCTTACGAGAGATTGTAGTTCCAGTGATTGAGAATCTGCAAAGGATTCAAGTTCATGGGGCTTGCAACGCCTTTGAGGGCAAGAAAAATATAATTAACCTCTTCTACTGGTTGGATGAAGCTTGGACTACTGAAGAACAGTGTAATTTAAATCAAAAAATACATAATTGCGTAACCGATAAGCGCCTTGTTAGTTACTTTGCATTCATTTTGGCCAACGGGCGAGGTCCCATGGTTTGAAAAACCTTTTTCTTTTGTATTTTTCTTTACAAAAATAAAAACATTTATTAAGTTTTAAGTTAAGAGAGTCTTGAATTATTGCTATTTAGGGAAGGATTTTTAAAAACTAACTATGTATTTTCTTTTTCGGCTTAAATCTATCGAGCACGCAAGACTCTGAATTCAGCGGGATGAAATCGTCACTTGTATGATTTTCGGCAATAATTTGTTTCTTAGCTTCCCGCAAGTCTCTAATGAATTCCTGTAAAGAGTAAAAAGCATTGGGTAATTTTATCATAAATTCGAAATTTATGTTTTTAGCAGTAACCTTGCGTTTCAAATCCTTCACGATTTGCTTCTTACGCGCTGTATTGACGCCACTGCGTCCCCTTGTCTTACGGCGCGATTCTAAGTCTAGCTTTGGAGGCTTCACGAAGAACAGAGACTTTTTGGCTTCAACCTTCTCTTGAAGAGTGGACACATCTACGCCAGCAATTTCATTGGGATCTAAAGTGATCAGCTCCGGCGGTATTTTTTCTAATAAAGCGTGCACTTCATGCTCTCGCCGTTGTGTTTTGGTTTGGAATGGATTGTCTTCAAGTGCATCAAAATTGGGCTCGCCTGCACCGGGCACAAGCAAAGATTGAAAACCCTTTGTCGTAGAAATACCAAGAACATCTTCGTACGCGCAGAACTTTAACCCATGAACAAAACCATCGCAGTTCTGGCGCAAATACGGCGACTTGGCTTTCTCACCAATCATAACATTTGAGTACATCTCGCAATAGTTACCCTGAGATAGTGCCAGCACGCCGCGTTGCGAAACATCCACCTCATTGGCTGCCAAGCGTAATTGATAAATGGCCAATGGTCCATTGAGTTGGCGGATGTCCCACACCTTGACTTTGCGGTCTAGGCCTGCAGTTACCAAGTGCATTCCTTTTGGATCTACGTTGAGCGCGGACATCGGAGTTGTATGGCAGAGTAGCTTGGCTAAAGGTTCTCGAACCTTAGGCGACCACATCGAAACGACACCTTTGGACCCACCTACGCACAACACCGCATTGTATGGATTTTGACACATCAGGCGTATTTCACCCAACTTGGTACTATAATTGCCCACCAGCTCTCCTGTGGAAATATCCAACCACGAGACATACCCTTTGCTGTTGCCGCTAGCCAGTAGAAAATGATAAGGAAGAAATTCCAAGCGATTTACGCGATGCAAGCGCCTTATGCAGTGCAATTCGGTACCCTGATTGTCGTATATGTAGACCCAATCCTTCTGGGCGCAAGCAAACATTGTGTTAACGTGCAACCAAGAAACATCTGCCACCTCTTCCATAGCGTTGAATTCACAGTGCAATTTCTTAGAGACCCAATCGAAAGCAGCTACATGACCACGTCTGCCACCAAGCAGCAAGTGCCGTCCGTTTTTAGTGTAACGCATGTAGTAGGGGCCGAAGTCTAGATTAAGTTTAAAGTGTTTTGCAGCCGCTTGTATGCTTACCTAAATGAGGGATAATAATTTAGCGTTTGCAGTTTCTTGCAAGGAAAAGTCTTACATGTTTCACTATTTCCTCTTGTCGATATTCTGCAGTAATCTCTTCTTCGTCTGGTTCAATAAAGCCATGGCCTTCCTGTAACAATAATTCCGTACGCGCCGCCTGTTCTGTAGCATAATCCACATAGATTTCCTTGCGTCTAAGCTTCTCTTTAAAGAATGTTGTTTTAACACCTGAACCGTCTACCTTTTCACCACGTGAGTATTTATCAAGAGCTTCCTGTGGGATCTTATGTTTCTTTTGTAGTTGTTTATTCACAATTTTATTGTGCTTGTGCAAACGCTTATTTTTTAATTGATCCACTTTAATAATTTCACCTTTAAAGTTTTGTTGAGATTTTGGCTTCATTTTGATTTTCTGGACATCGTCATCCTCCACAGACTCGTGAAAATAGCGTGTGGATGCTTCATGACCTTTCTTCTTAGGAGTAGGTTTCGAGGCATCTTCACAGGACGATTTTAGCATATTTTAGGTATAAATCGGACTGGCAATAATTTCAGTTTTCGAAAGTCCACAAACAAAAACAAAACAACGTGCTTAGTGACAAGTTCACCACATTATAGCCAGTGTTGCCGAAGTGTTAATCTTTTTTCCAAAAATCCCAAATCGGTTATTAAAACCATAGATTATGATTAAAGCGGATCGGTGAGCCAAATTGCATCTTATGTCAAACCTTTCAGTGAATGAGAAAAACTATGTATTGGTAAACTTGTATTTGCAAATAATCAATTATAGGAAATTATATAAATAAACTGTAAGATACATATTGTTATAAACAAAAAACACACAAAAATTGGGAAGTTTGTCAAATTTCCCAAGATCGGTATAGAAACCTCGATCAAGATCGGCGATCTGTCAGTTGTATCGCGAAGATCCAGATCGATCATTAAAAAAACACAGCAATGATTATCTCGATCTTCGCCATTTACTGACATGTCACCGATATTACTGAGATTTCTAGCCAAATCTTCGCAATTTTTCAAACTCCGTTTATCGTGTGTTGTTTGTCTATATCAAGATGTTTGTTGCAGTCTATTTATATAATTTACTACATTTGACTGTTTGTTTGCAAACAGAAACTTAGCAATTAACCTTTTACCAATTTCCTTTCCGATGTCACATTGCAATCATTTGGGAAATTTTTTTTTGATGGATAAGGAGAGTTAGCAATAGGGTAGGACTGAGTCAGCAAAGGAATTGAAGCGATCAAATTTGAGCGAATACCATGCCTATCGGTTTAAAATAATACAGGAATGGAAAATAATTATAAGTCAGAAAAAAGTACGGTGCTCGAAATTATAACTTTTGTAGTGTTCTTAAAGATTTCATGCCAACTATTATTCACAGCGAAGAATAAGCTACGGCTAGCAGGCCTATGTGAAAAAAGGTTCTGTTGCAACACTTACCAGTTGAATAATTTCAACATTCGTTTTATTAAAGCCAGATGAAAGATCAATTTTAGTAATAATAGTGAAATAGTTAAAATGAAACATCATGTTTTGTTTTTAAATAAGTGTTTTCTCACTTTGTCATGTTCTACGACTCTCCAGACTAATTGTTAGTGTATGGGAAGAATGTATTAACCGAAAGAATAAATTTGAATTCGATTATTTCTATCAACATATTTAATAAATCAACGATGGTCAACAATCTTATTTTATTGATACCAAAAATACTCTTCTAAAAAGAACTGAATAATTTAATTAATTTAGTACTTTTATTTACTGCAAAGAACTCTTTTCAATGCGGTCAATTGAGTGCTCATGTGACGTACCATCGGTCATCACACTGTACTTTGAGCGTAGGTCAAATGATTGCAATATGCTATCCACTTTATCGACAAATCGCTCATCATACACTCATCGTTTTTAAATGATTAGGATAATAGTACGTTTACACCATAGATGCTATGGTTTACACAGCCTGCAAATTTCCCAAAACCTGAACAGAAACCTCGATTGAGTCTGATTTCTATCAGTTGTATGGCGAAAACCTATATACATAGTTGAACTCTAATAGTTCATAAAAAAAGCAGCTCACGTGTTTATTTACATAATTTCGTTTTTAATGTTCTGTTAAAATTAATGCACTTCCAGTGGAAAATGGCCGAAAGTACTACTCTTCACATCTTATGTTTAACTTTTAGGTGTTATTGCTTATTGTAAAATATATCAATATAAAATACATATTCTTGAATTAAACGTAAAAACATCTCAATTAAAATAATAATAATAATAAGTGGTGTCCATACAAATTTATGCTGTCTTTTTGAAAATGCTGATTTTGACGACTTTTGGATTGGAAATTATCCCCTGGATATATAGGGAAATTTGTAATTTGTAATTTCCCTTTTTGACACACTCATTTGAATTGACACCATGTGTCAATGTAAAACTCAAACGAAGTGATATTTCAAAAGTTGCCATCTTACTCTTACACACAGCTTTGACTAATTTCATGTGTGAAAAAGTCGAACAGTAGAGGCGTTTCTGTGCTGCTCTAACAAAAGTTGGTAAAATTTCAATTTTATAAGCGTGGCTAGGCAAAGTATTAAGAGGTAAGTTGTGTATTAAGCCGAAATTAATTCTTTAAAAATTGGAATTTACGAAGGTAAAAACCTTACAAAACTTCTTAATGCTTTTGTGGACTTTAAAATGTATACAAATCATAATTAAACCAATACAAAAAGAAAATACACACTATCCTAAATCTTCATTCACTGGTAAACGACGAGGAAAATTTTGTCGATTTTACAGTTGCACTGTAAAATTGCTCGCTTTTACACGCGCCGGGACAACAACAACAGGAGAAAAGAGTCGGGTAGCGTGTCATACAAGAGATAGATAGAAGTATCTTAAAAGAAATTTAAGACGAAATGAAAGGAAGTTTGTGAAAAAGAAATATTCCAAGCAAAAACTATCCATAATTTTTTCATTGAGTTTACCAAAAAATGTCGGATGTGAATGGAAGTTTAAAAGTTTAAACACTGAATCCGTCGGAACAAAGTGAATTAATAATGTTATTATTCTTTTAATTGTTGATTTCTTAAATTTGCAAACATATTTCGATTAATGTGCGTCGGATATTTAGATATTGTATTGATTAATGAATATGTATTTTAGTATTATATCTTTCAAAGAGATTTTGTAAAAGTTGGTTTTACACTTCTAAACTCGTTACAGAAAAATGAGCAGCTCCGAGGAAGTCTCCTGGGTCACATGGTTTTGTGGTCTGCGCGGCAATGAATTCTTCTGCGAGGTGAGTTTGGTTTACTTATGGGTAGTACATTTATATGAAATGGTTTCTAATGTTTTATACACGACTATCTGCTGAAATCGTTTTACTTTAGGAACGGTTAATTGTTTGGGTATCGGACAAAATATATATTTTGACCAAATTGGTCCACTCTTTCCAGCTCACATTTTTGGGCGACGCCTTAAAGCAATATTGTTTTCAAGTATATTAAATAAGATTAATATGAGTACAGATAAAGACGTGATTTACAAACTATGATAGCTCAATTCTTCATTATATATAATATAATAAATAAAATAAGTCATTGTATGTAGAGAGATCTATTATCCTGTTATTTACTCGTAGGTTGATGAGGATTATATCCAGGATAAATTCAATTTAACTGGCTTAAATGAACAAGTCCCCAACTACAGACAGGCGCTCGATATGATTCTGGATCTAGAGCCTGGAAAGTTTTGCAAAGAGTAATTTTCTGGTTATATATTTTAATAATATAGCTTCACATTTTCAGAAGATGAACTAGAGGATAATCCACTGCAATCAGATATGACTGAGCAAGCAGCAGAAATGCTTTATGGTTTAATCCACGCTAGATATATATTAACGAATCGTGGCATTGCCCAAATGATAGAGAAATATCAAACTGGTGACTTTGGACATTGCCCACGAGTTTACTGTGAAAGTCAGCCAATGTTGCCACTGGGTAGTCAAAAACTTCAATGCTTCAGCTTTAAATTAGAATAACACTTAACTTTTAGGACTGTCTGATATTCCTGGTGAGGCTATGGTCAAAACCTATTGCCCTAAATGCATTGATGTATATACACCAAAATCATCGCGGCATCACCACACAGACGGCGCATACTTTGGTACTGGTTTTCCACATATGTTATTCATGGTCCATCCCGAATATCGTCCGAAAAGACCCACCAACCAATTTGTTCCAAGGTATGATTCATGAGGTTTTATCTGCTTTTTTGTATGCCTCACACATAAATTTTTTTTTTAAATTTCAGACTATATGGATTCAAAATTCATAGCTTAGCTTATCAAATTCAGCTGCAGGCCGCAGCCAATTTTAAAATGCCTTTACGAGCGGTAAATTTAAAATGAACCTTTTAATGCAAACAACTAAATATACATTAATATCGTTTTTCTTTTCGTTTTTCCTTTATATTTTTGTTTTAACTCTTACTCCTCCACACACACAACTAAATGCATTTATTTGTTAAAACAATGTGGATACGTCATTGATACACCACGAACAAAAAGAAAAATTAATAATTCCAATAAAAGCAAACAAAATCAACAATTAAAAAACAGCAACCAATTGTAAACGAACAATAATTGTAGCATATAATCAAGAATTGAAACGATTTGAAAAACCAATCTCAGACATTTCCAAAAAACACAAATAAACACTGCAATTGCGCGTAGCCATCCAAATCTTTTACACACATGTATGCGCATATCTTCATACACACAAAATAGAATTATTGGATATATAGGTACTCGCAATATCAAGAATCAGACACAAATTGCATTCATCATCATTACCATCATCAGCATCGTGGTTGAAGTCATGTTTCTCCTCCAATTCCTCACTCTAATATGAAAATTGTTAATGAAGGATTTTAGTTTACTGATCTTTTCAACTACTTACAAAAAATTTCGTTTTAAACTGGAACCTATCTCTTGCAATTATAATTTCAAAAGAAATAGAATACTTTTTAACTGTTTTAATGCCAATTAAAATCGTTTAACCTAGAACCTGTTTAATCTTAAATAAAATATAAATAAAAACACGATATTGATTAACAAACTATAAAAAATAATTAATGGTAAGAAAATTTAACAAAACATACAATAAAGAAAATTAATAAAACTTAGTTTATACATAAATTTGATTGTAAAAATAATTTCGTGTTTTCTTTTTAAAAATTTTTAAGATTCCTTTGATCTGATAGTAAAAATTTTAGGGAATTTCAGTTTACTATTTTACTTATTTAAAAAGTAAGATGGAAGAATTGTTATTTCATGAAACCTATGGCAATAGTGAACTTTTACACGCCAAGTCCATGATAATTATTCATTTTTATGATAAAATATTCGATATAAACAACTCTGTTCTCTCAGTGAGTTTGTGTATTCGTGTCTAACAACCAAGCAACCATCCTTTGTGTAAGTTTTTTTCTCCCTTTAAACAAATATTCTGTTTTTAATATATTACTTCTTTGTCCTGAAATAGGATTATATTGCTCTTTGTCAAGAAATTCTAAGCCGACCAGATCCTGAGGCAGAAGCAAACGAAAACAATGCTTAATAATAACATCGGTTATATCTCAAAAATTATTAAAGTTTAAATCTACAGAAATATTTAAAAACTTTTAATTTTAGTTTGAATTATAATATAAATATAAAAATACTACGTTGAATTTTTATGTGTCTGCGTCTTTCAATTAAAAATGAGACTTGAATATTAAATTTAATACCGTAAATAGAATGATAGGAGAAAAGTACGAGATTCCGCAATGGCCCCTTCTCCTACGCAGCTGATCAACACCATTTTGTTTTTCATTCCACAAAGTTCTTCATATTCCATTCATGCATACAAGTGAAATCATCAAAGCAGTCAAACATACATACATATGTATTTAAATAAATGCGCGTATAGTTTTTTAACCAATTTACACGCATTTTTTTATTCTTTTTCTCTATCTTTTGTTGTTTCTTTTCCCTTATCTCGGCGACAATTATTATTGTGGATATGTTTTCGCTATTGTTTCTACTCGTTGCGTGGGAGAAATTAGGGTGGTCCACCCCAAGACGAAGACGCTGTCACCGAGAACAATGTATTAGAGGCTATTCCTAAACAGGTCTAGAAAAGACCGGCTACAACGAATGCAACCAACCCCAACTTCACCACAAGTGCTGCTGTTGAAGTGTTTCTGACCAACTGCTATAAATAATTTTACTGCAATCCAAGTCGTGCATGCGAACAGAGTACATAAACTAAGCTAAAAAAGAAAATATATCCAACATACTTTGTGTGTATTACTAGATTTTTATCAAACACTAATTTAAGTAAAGGCAAGGAAATAAAGAACATTTTTAGAAAATATCAGTAAAAACCTTGTAAAATTACTACCCAATATTTCCTTACTTTCATATCGATTTCTGATGCCTTTTTTCAATGGTGCTCAAGATAAAGCCACAATAACTTATGTGATTTTTCCAATTATTTTATTTTAATAAATTATTAAAACTCCTCGTAAAATCGAAGAGCTTTCTCTCTTTATTACAAAATCGCACTCTCAAAGTAATTCATTCTACAATAACTTAAATTCCAAATAAAACCTATCGTACATAATTTGTTTGCTTCGTTTCAATCAAACTAACAGAATTATTAGCTAAAACAGGATTCATGAAAAAATGATATTACATATCTCAGTAATTTAAAAATTAAGTTGTAATTAGAAATATAATCGCTTCGCTGGGAGAAAAAAAAAACAATTTATATGACCTAATAGTTAAAAGGAAATCAAAATGCATGGAAAGTTGTGAAATTGTTTTTACATTGAGATGTGTAATTGTGTTGTCTGTTTTTTAAGTGAATCAGTCTGAATTTATTTATTTATAACTTCCCGTCTATCCGAACAACCAGGACGCCTTTGCAGTTGCTTAAAGCTCGTCTTTGATTTCGTCGCTATCTTCGGCGCCTTCGGCAGGTGGCATGCCTCCTTGGCCTTGATACAGCTTGGCAATAATTGGCTGCACAATAGCTTCTAAATCCTTTTTCTGCTTCTTGTACTCTTCCGGATCCGCATCGGCGTTCTGTTCCATCCATTTAATGGTGTCATCGATGGCGGTTTCCATTTTGGACTTCTCATCATCACTCAATTTGGCACCAAGTTTGTCTTTGTCGCCAATCTGATTCTTCAAACTGTAAGCGTATGATTCCAATTCGTTGCGAGATTCGACTTTTTCTTTGAGCTTCTTATCTTCATCAGCAAACTTCTCAGCATCGCGAATCATGCGATCGATATCGTCGGGCGTCAAGCGATTCTGGTCGTTGGTGATGACAATTTTTTCCTTGTTTCCGGTGCCTTTGTCCTCTGCACTAACCTGCAGGATGCCGTTGGCATCAATTTCGAACGATACTTCAATCTGTGGAATGCCGCGCGGTGCTGGAGGAATGCCAGTCAAATCGAATTTGCCCAACAAATGGTTGTCCTTGGTCATCGGGCGCTCACCTTCGTACACCTGAATGGTGACCGTGTGCTGATTGTCAGATGCAGTTGAGAAGATCTGAGATTTCTTTGTTGGAATGACAGTATTGCGAGGAATTAGTTTGGTCATCACACCGCCAACAGTTTCGATACCCATAGTCAGCGGATTGACATCGAGCAATACAATGGCGTCTGTGTCTTGTTCGCCAGAGAGCACACCAGCTTGAACAGCAGCTCCATAGGCCACAGCCTCATCAGGGTTGATACCTCTTGATGGTTCCTTTCCACCGAAGAAGTCCTTGACGAGCTGTTGAACTTTGGGGATACGAGTCGAACCACCCACCAGCACAATTTCATGTACATCTTTCTTGTTCATATCAGCATCTTCCATGACTTTTTGTACAGGCTTGAGCGTCGAACGGAACAGATCCATGTTCAGCTCCTCAAATTTGGCACGGGTCAGGGTTTCGGAGAAGTCTTCACCTTCGAAGAATGATTCGATTTCAATGCGCACTTGATGGGAGCCCGAAAGAGCACGCTTCGCCTTTTCAACTTCACGGCGTAACTTTTGCACAGCACGATTGTCCTTGCGGATATCCTTGCCTTTCTTCTTCTTGTACAGCTTGATGAAGTGATCCATCACTCGCTGGTCGAAGTCTTCACCGCCCAAGTGAGTATCGCCGTTTGTTGCAACCACCTCGAAGACGCCGTTATCGATGGTCAAGAGAGAGACATCGAAAGTACCACCGCCCAAATCGAACACTAACACATTCTTCTCGCCTTCCTTTTTGTCCAAACCGTAAGCGATGGCAGCTGCGGTGGGTTCGTTAATGATACGCATCACATTCAGACCAGCAATGACGCCAGCATCCTTGGTGGCTTGACGTTGAGCATCATTGAAGTATGCAGGCACTGTGACAACAGCATGGGTAACGGTCTTACCGAGGTAAGCTTCGGCGGTCTCCTTCATTTTGCCCAAAACCATAGCGGAAATTTCTTCGGGAGCAAAAACCTTCTCGCCCTGTGATGTCGAAACGCGGATATGTGGCTTCGAATTCTTCTCTATCACCTTGAAGGGGAAGAATTTAATGTCATGCTGCACATTTGAATCTGACCACTCGCGACCAATCAGTCGCTTGGCATCGAAGACAGTGTTTTCGGGATTTGTGGTGAGCTGATTTTTGGCCGCATCACCAATCAGACGCTCACCATCAGCGGTAAAAGCAACATAAGAGGGTGTGATGCGGTTACCTTGATCGTTGGCGATAATTTCAACTCGACCGTTTTTGTATACACCAACACTGCACAATCGTAGAAAGGAAAAAAGTTTCTCAGTATGTTTTTGAAATATTTGAATAAATGTTGAGAAAATTCAATTTTATTGTCGATCGAATTGAAGAACAAAATATTTATGTAAAGTTTACTTACCATGAATAAGTTGTACCCAAATCAATTCCAATAACTGTGCCGATATCCTTATCTTTCTCCTTCTTCTCTTCACCAAGTGAGAGACCGGCAAAGGCCACCACGACGAGTAATGTAAAGAATCTCATTTTGAAAACGCTTTCAGTTATCCTAGAGTCAAAACTGTTAAGATAGAGAAGAAAAGAGTTTAATAAGTAATTTTAGAATATTATTATAATTGTTAACTAATCGATGCGCTGTGACACACACTCACATAACTGCGCATTTCAATTTTATATCTTTTAAAACGGTGTTACAGTCATTTGTGCTAATTAAGAACTATAAATTAATGTTTGAATTGTTTGACTACGTTGTGCTGCATTTGGCCCAGAAAAATGTAAGTCAGTCGCTTTTACAAAAGAAGTCACTGCTACAACTACCAACATCAGATGTGAAAGCAACAGTACAAACGACTTCGATCATTGGCAGTAATGACGTACGTACGTATGTACATATCCATGTTCTATGAGAGTACACAAATATTGTGTACGTGGTAAAATCTGCCTATAAACTCACCACAAGCCAAAAGAATAAATAATATTCAACTTTCTCTCTGGGTTAAAGTAAAAGCCCACCACTCACTCACCTATCAACAAATAAATTCATGTCTCTAAAGTTATCTTCCTGGGCATAAAAAATCTTATTACATTTTATTCACTAGGCACAATTTAATAGTTATATATGTACATATGTAGAAAATATATTATATGGTTAGTTGATTAATATATGTATGACGTGTAAAAATTTGCTTGCAACTGAGGGCGTAAGCGGAGCTTGGCTACTCCAATGGTACAGCCTGTGGAAAGAACATGATTTTGTTCCGACATGAAAAACGCGGAAACAGAACGACAATAAGCTGTGTATAACAATTTCAATACCAGATTACTAACCCATTAACAAAATTTGTACTACCTGTTGTACATAATTCTGCTTCTAAACGAAGAATTCTGAAATGTGGTGGAAAAAGTCAAAGAAAATTACATACTGATACTGCCAGTTTGGATTTGGAAGCTTTACAAAGTTGATATCAATTCGCAAAAAAACTTGTACTAATCCAGTCAACGACAACAGAAAGTTGTCATCCCACTGCTTTCTTTAGCATCAATGCGTTACTTCAACGTGTCTGACAAAAAAAAATAACTTCAACGGTTCTGATTAGCAACCAATGAAAGCGTGGAAGATAAAGAGAATTGTAGCGCTTACGAAGTAATAAATCTCTATTTTCTAGCTTGTTAAAATTATCTTTTATAAAGAACAAATATATTTTTATTGCCATGGTCGGAGCAAACATTATTAAAAGAAAATAAATTTCTTTTAGAAATAGCTGAGTTGGCCAATCTCACAACCACAAATATTGAACTAATAAGCAAATAGCTATATGACAGGGTACCATTTGGTATAATGGCTATTTTAACTATGCTAATTAAAGGAAATCCGAATCTATCGTCCCAATTCCAGGTGGCAATGTACTCTTGGCATTTCACGCATTAACCTTGTTCGAAGGTAGTAGCTCGGACAAAACCAACAACAAGAATTGAGTAACATTGATACTTGCTCAACATTCTCCAATCTTTCCACTTTCTTTAATCAAAATTTATGAATCTGAATTTGTAATTGGCGATCGAGTGTGACATATTTTTTAGTTCTTCGTTTTCATGTCACCAGTCCAAAGTCATGCATTTAGAAAACTATACCATAAACAAAATTCACGAAACTTTTGACACTAATTTTTTCCAAATTACCGTTTGAGGTACTTACATTTTAATGGTTATCCTTTGCTATTTAGAATAATTTATTTCAATGATACACTCCTCAAGATTTTTTCAATTGCTTCAATACTACTTTATTCTCTGATGATGGATTTCGTCGAACTGAATGCTCTCTCAGTGTTGCCGGCTATTTTACCATTTTAATACTCGGCGTGGTATATTCTGATTGGTTAAAAGATTGTCACATCTGGAATACTGCAATTGGGCCACGTCAACTATAGATTACTTAGATTGGAAACTCATTCTGAATAAAGAAGCATAGCTAAAAATCAGGGCTTTTTCACTGGTAAATTTTGTTGTACTACCTCTGCAGCCAGAAGGTGATAGCAAGTAAAACTCTGTCTGATTTACCAGAAATAATAATAAGTAGTTGCCACCATAAGAAAAGTGAGAAATGCGGGCATTTTTAAAAAAATTTGTGGGATTTCTTCGTCTATATATATAAAAATGAATTGTTCGTTTGTACGTTCATAACATGCGAACGTGAAGTCCGATTTGCTTGATTTTTTGGTATGTTTTCATTATTTGCCTGTAGAAGGTTTGTGTGAAATAATAATTTAAAAAAATTTCATTTAAAAAAAATTATTATTTTTGCATAACGGAAAACAGAGGAATCAAAGTAAATTGAAAAATAAATTTGACGTTTTAATTTTGAATTTCAATTTGACAATGGAAGTAAGTAAATTGTAAATGTCTTCCATTATTGCTTTGTTTTGACAAATTATTTTGACACACATAGAATTTTATTTTAAATTTTGAAAAACAATTAAAAATTATAAAAGGCTTAATGCCGATTAATTACTCTGTTTCGGGTGTGTCAAGTCCAAAACAGTGTTACGTATGACAGAAAATATGGAAGCGTTTAAAAGTGATGAGCAGCAAACCGAAGCGAATCAAGAAAAAGACGAAATGTGTTTTATTATAAACACTATAAACACTTATAAACATTATTTGTTTTTTTTTTAGTTATAATTATGCCGCGACCGAGACGTGGCGCCAATATTGGTCGTCGTACTCATAATACAAGACGAGTTGCATCTGTTAGAGCAGGTGAATCTGAAGCGGAACGTGAAGTGAGACTTGAACAGCAAAGAGAGCGTCAATCGAGATCGCGTTCTGCTCAAACAATCGAAGAACGATTCGCGAGTAATTCTTCGGATCGAGCGAGAATGAGTCGCAATCGCGCTGTTAGAAGTCGTGCCAATGACAATATTAATCAGCGAGTAATGCGTGCTGCTTTCAATTATGATAGTGAAGTTGACTATTGTTCTCTTCCATGCCTTTCAATCGGAACTATGACTAATGTCTGCGAACAGTGCAATGCATTGAAATTTCCATCGGAAACTCCTGGAATGTGTTGTGCAAATGGACAAGTAAAATTGCCTGTTTTGAATCCTCCTCCTGAGCCTTTGAGGTCATTAGTTTCTGGTTTGACTCCAGAATCGAATCATTTTTTGTCTAAAATACAGCAGTACAATTCATGTTTCCAAATGACGTCTTTCGGCGCCACAAATATAATCAGAGATGGATTCATGACTTTTAAGGTAATTACTGAACACGACACTAACAATGAGTTCTATCGTGAGATTGAATCAAATGTTTCATGTATGCAGATTCAAGGTCAAATCTATCATCGAATTGGATCGTTATTACCATGTTTGGATTCCAATCATTCCTTTTTGCAAATTTATTTCATGGGAAATTCAGATGTTGAAATTGAACGGCGTTGTGTGGTGGCACAAAATCCAAATGATAGTAATGCAGTGAGAAGAGGAATAATTGAAAGATTGCAGCAGTTTTTTCACGATGAAAATTGTTTGATCAAATTATTTCAAACTGCCCTTGATCAAATGCCTTCGGATTCTCATAGAATTGTTATTCGGGCCGATAAAGCACCTGGTGGAATTCATGCTGGAAGGTTAAACGCACCAACAATTGATGAAGTTGCCGTATTAATTGTGGATGAAGGAGCGAGCAGTCGAGATATTGTACTTCATCGTCGAGATCAAAGTGTTGTGCATGTTTCGGAAACTCATCGTTGTTATGATGCGTTGCAGTACCCAATTTTGTTTTGGCAAGGCGAGGATGGTTACCATTTCAATATTAAGATGAAACATCGTTTAACTGGTTAGTTACAATAAAATGCATCACACATTTTGTGAATTATTGATACTTAATATTCGCATTTATTTCAGGCTTGGAAACAGCAAAAAAAGTTAGTGCGATGAACTATTATTCGTACAGATTAATGGTTCGGCTGAACGAAATTAATCATATATTGAATTGTAGAAGGCTTTGCAACCAATTTATAGTTGATGTTTACGCTAAAATTGAGTCTGAACGATTGAATTTTATTCGATTTAATCAGAAAAAGTTAAAATCCGAACAATATATTCATTTGCGCGATGCAATTCAGAATGATGGGAATATCAACGATATTGGCCAAATGACAATATTACCAGCAACATATACTGGAAGTCCACGACACATGCACGAGTACGCGCAAGACGCAATGACGTACGTTCGGCATTATCATCGACCCGATTTATTTATTACTTTCACCTGTAATCCTCAATGGAATGAAATAAAGCAATATATGTTTCATGGTCAAAGTGCTTCTGATCGCCACGATATTGTTGCGCGTGTGTTCAAGCAAAAATTGAAAACGCTTATGGATTTTATTGTCAAACAACAAGTGTTTGGAAAAGTTCAATGTTGGATGTATTCTGTGGAATGGCAGAAAAGAGGACTTCCGCATGCACATATTTTGGTTTGGTTAGTTGATAAAATTACGCCAAATGAAATTGATAGCGTAATATCAGCCGAAATTCCTAATCCAATCATTGATCCAGGACTGTTTGAATCAGTTACGAAGCACATGATTCATGGACCATGTGGGGCATTAAATGTCAACTCACCGTGCATGGCTGAAGGAAAATGCACAAAACGGTACCCAAGAGCATTAATAGCGGAAACAATTTCTGGTAATGATGGTTATCCGTTATATCGTAGACGTTCACCTGAAGATGATGGCGAAACAGTTATGGTGAAATGCAAAAATCAAGACATTAAAATTGACAATCGTTGGATCGTTCCATATTCGCCGCTATTATCCAAAACTTTTGGTGCTCATATAAATGTTGAGTATTGTAACTCAGTAAAATCCATCAAGTACATATGCAAATATGTTAACAAAGGAAGTGATTTGGCCTATTTTGGAATTGCTGGGGATAAAAGTGATGAAATCACTTCATATCAATTAGGCCGTTATATTAGTACAAATGAAGCAATATGGCGAATTTTTTCATTTGCAATACACGAAAGGTATCCAAATGTACTGCACTTGGCAGTTCATCTTCAGAATGGTCAACGTGTGTACTTCACACCTGAGAATGCGGCGCAACGAGCAGAACAGCCACCGAAAACAACGTTGACTTCATTTTTTGATATGTGCAGAAATGACGAATTTGCTAAAATGTTATTGTATTCTGAAGTGCCACGATATTTCACATGGAATGAATCTGCGAAAGTTTTTCAAAGACGGAAACAAGGGCAACCAGTACGAGGCCATCCAAATGTATTTTCTACAGAAGCATTGGGTCGTGTGTATACCGTTCATCCAAATCATTATGAATGTTTTTATTTGCGTTTATTATTGATTAACGTTCGTGGTCCTACGTCATTTGAAGATTTAAGAACAGTCGATGGTGAATTGTGTGCGACTTATCGGCAAGCATGCCAGCGTTTGAATCTACTTGAAGATGATATGCATTGGGAAGCTACACTTGCTGATTCCGTAATTTCATCATCTCCACATCAAATACGAACATTATTTGCAATTATAATATCTACATGCAGTCCATCAAATCCATTTGAAATATGGCATAAATTTCGTGATGACATGACGGAAGACATTTTACTTAGAGTGCGACGTTCAGTTTCAAATCCTGAATTAGAAATCACACCGGAAATGCATAACGAAGCTTTGATTTTGATTGAAGACATGTGTATAATGATTGCAAACAAAATATTAGTGCAGTTAGGAATGATAGCGCCTAATCGTGCAGTTCATGATGTTATTAATCAAGAAATGCATCGTGAACAACAATATGATCGTAATCAATTGAGAACATTTGTGCAGTTAAAAGTTCCACAATTGAATAGTCAACAGAAATATGCTTATGACAAAATCATGGAAGGTGTGAACAATGAAGGAGGTGGATTTTACTTTATTGATGCACCAGGAGGCACTGGAAAAACATTTTTGCTGTCATTGATTCTGGCAACCATACGATCGGATAATAAAATTGCTCTTGCAGTTGCTTCATCTGGAATTGCTGCTACCTTATTAGACGGTGGTCGAACTGCGCATTCTGCACTTAAATTGCCTTTGAATATAACAACGATTGAATCTCCTACGTGCAACATTTCCAAAACGTCGGCAATGGCAAAAGTTTTGCAGCAGTGTAAAATAATCGTATGGGACGAATGTACAATGGCTCACAAAAGATCATTAGAAGCATTAAATCGAACCATGCAAGATCTTCGAGGAAATGAAAGACTTTTTGGTGGCGCCTTTATATTGTTATCAGGTGATTTTAGGCAAACTTTACCTGTCATTCCACGATCTACTGCTGCTGATGAGCTAAACGCATGTTTGAAGTCTTCAGTTTTGTGGAAATATGTTAAAACATTGCGTCTTAATCAAAATGTACGTGTACAATTGCAAAATGATCCTTCTGCAGCTGAATTTTCAAAACAACTTTTGGAAATTGGGAATGGTAAAGTTGCAGTCGATAAATCAACCGGATTAATAACATTACCAAGCAATTTTTGTAATATCACTCAATCGAAAAAGGAACTGGTTCAACGTGTGTTTCCAAATATATTGCAGAAGTACAGGAATCATGATTGGTTGAGCGAACGCGCAATATTGGCAGGAAAAAATAAAGACGTGAACGATTTAAATGCAAGTATTTTGCAAGAAATAGATGGCCAATTTTTTGCATACAAATCAGTGGATACGATAATAAATGAAGATGAGGTAGTGAACTATCCTACTGAATTTTTGAATTCACTTGATTTGCCAGGCTTGCCACCACATTATTTGGCATTGAAAGAGGGAGCACCGATAATAATGCTCCGAAATATAAATCAACCACGGCTTTGTAATGGCACCAGACTTTCCGTGAAAAAACTGATGGCCAATTTAATTGAAGCAACTATTCTGAGTGGTAAATATAGAGGCGAAAACGTTCTAATCCCCCGAATTCCAATGATTCCATCAGATATGCCATTTGAATTTAAACGGCTTCAATTTCCTGTCCGTCTTGCCTTCGCTATAACCATTAATAAAGCTCAAGGTCAGACTTTGAATATTTGTGGCTTAGATTTGGAGCAACCTGTTTTCTCGCATGGACAATTGTATGTTGGTTGTTCACGTTGTGGTAAACCCTCTGCATTATTTATAAACACAAAAGATGGAAAAACTAAAAACGTTGTTTATCAAAGAGCATTAAGTTAATTTTTAAAGTATTTTCATTTTCGACCTTTTTATTTGAAAATAAATTATTGTAAGAAATTGATTGTGGATGAGTTTTACTGAAAATTGAAAAGAAATTTCGCAAGTTTCTTTTGTGTATTCGCCCTGTGAAGCGGGCGAAGGTTTCGCTATCTTTTATTATAATTATAAATTTTCATAAATATCTTCTTATTATGTACAGAAAATATCTTATATATAAGAATTAATGTGGATTAATTAATCTATATATACGTTTAGGCGCCAGACAGACAAACAAGAAACATTGTTTATCCACGTGCATTAGAATAATTTTAGCACTATTATCTAGACAATCTTTTATATTTTCTTTTTCTAAACAAGTTAGAAAACAACAAACTTTATCTTTTTTTAACATTTTTAGTGGGGCAGCAAAGCGCACCGGGGCAAAGCTAGTATTGTATAAAATATTTCTATACATTAGTTTACATAATTACTTACACACTTTATATTAAACTAAAAACAGAATAAGCAACTCAACAGAGCGCGTTACACAAAATGCCAGAATATATTCACAAGCATTCATTTACGAGTATTGCCAATTTTTAAAAAAGTAGTGATTGTTTAAAAATATTCAAAAGAGAACAAGGTTTTTTATGTTGCATGAATTTTACCCTTGTCCACGTTATAGGGCTTTCTTACTGTGTTCACGCTACAGAGTAGTCAGTGTAAAAGCCTAAACACAGTTGGAGTGGCCGAATACAACTTCATTACTCAGCTGTCAAAAATTACATGGGCTCTTATGGACAACGAGAAAAAAGTTATTTTCCAGATTCCAACGACGTTCCGTCGCTTACTTACGCCGCCAGAGTTCGGCTAATTTCTAATCTGGCGGCATTTTGCTGGCGGCAGAGCTGTCTTCTTCTTCTTTTGTGTAGATGTTGTTTGTGTAGAAAAAACCTTTGTATACAATGGACGCCCGATTACGCAGCTATAACTGTGTGTCATCGCCAGAGTTTGACGGCTGGAAAAAATTTCAGTTGTATCCGGCCACTCCAACTGTATTTAGGCTATAAAAAATATTATGTTCATGCTTGCCGGTGTTCACGTAAGGCGGTGTTCATCGCGAGTCTATTGTTTGTTCTTATATATACATATATCTTTAAAGTATGCATATTAATTGAATAATATTGCATTATTAAATAATATTATTAATTATGTTAACTAACGTTTATATTGCTTCCACAAACGAATGTGGTAAACATTAAGGCGCGTTATCGATATTTGTTTGTGGTGTTCGGTTCCCAATATGCAACTAGGGCTAGAGCTAATATTGTTAATAATATTATATGTATATTTAAAATTTATAAAAACACTAGCTTTGCCCCGGTGCGCTTTGCTGCCCCACTAAAAATGTTAAAAAAAGATAAAGTTTGTTGTTTTCTAACTTGTTTAGAAAAAGAAAATATAAAAGATTGTCTAGATAATAGTGCTAAAATTATTCTAATGCACGTGGATAAACAATGTTTCTTGTTTGTCTGTCTGGCGCCTAAACGTATATATAGATTAATTAATCCACATTAATTCTTATATATAAGATATTTTCTGTACATAATAAGAAGATATTTATGAAAATTTATAATTATAATAAAAGATAGCGAAACCTTCGCCCGCTTCACAGGGCGAATACACAAAAGAAACTTGCGAAATTTCTTTTCAATTTTCAGTAAAACTCATCCACAATCAATTTCTTACAATAATTTATTTTCAAATAAAAAGGTCGAAAATGAAAATACTTTAAAAATTAACTTAATGCTCTTTGATAAACAACGTTTTTAGTTTTTCCATCTTTTGTGTTTATAAATAATGCAGAGGGTTTACCACAACGTGAACAACCAACATACAATTGTCCATGCGAGAAAACAGGTTGCTCCAAATCTAAGCCACAAATATTCAAAGTCTGACCTTGAGCTTTATTAATGGTTATAGCGAAGGCAAGACGGACAGGAAATTGAAGCCGTTTAAATTCAAATGGCATATCTGATGGAATCATTGGAATTCGGGGGATTAGAACGTTTTCGCCTCTATATTTACCACTCAGAATAGTTGCTTCAATTAAATTGGCCATCAGTTTTTTCACGGAAAGTCTGGTGCCATTACAAAGCCGTGGTTGATTTATATTTCGGAGCATTATTATCGGTGCTCCCTCTTTCAATGCCAAATAATGTGGTGGCAAGCCTGGCAAATCAAGTGAATTCAAAAATTCAGTAGGATAGTTCACTACCTCATCTTCATTTATTATCGTATCCACTGATTTGTATGCAAAAAATTGGCCATCTATTTCTTGCAAAATACTTGCATTTAAATCGTTCACGTCTTTATTTTTTCCTGCCAATATTGCGCGTTCGCTCAACCAATCATGATTCCTGTACTTCTGCAATATATTTGGAAACACACGTTGAACCAGTTCCTTTTTCGATTGAGTGATATTACAAAAATTGCTTGGTAATGTTATTAATCCGGTTGATTTATCGACTGCAACTTTACCATTCCCAATTTCCAAAAGTTGTTTTGAAAATTCAGCTGCAGAAGGATCATTTTGCAATTGTACACGTACATTTTGATTAAGACGCAATGTTTTAACATATTTCCACAAAACTGAAGACTTCAAACATGCGTTTAGCTCATCAGCAGCAGTAGATCGTGGAATGACAGGTAAAGTTTGCCTAAAATCACCTGATAACAATATAAAGGCGCCACCAAAAAGTCTTTCATTTCCTCGAAGATCTTGCATGGTTCGATTTAATGCTTCTAATGATCTTTTGTGAGCCATTGTACATTCGTCCCATACGATTATTTTACACTGCTGCAAAACTTTTGCCATTGCCGACGTTTTGGAAATGTTGCACGTAGGAGATTCAATCGTTGTTATATTCAAAGGCAATTTAAGTGCAGAATGCGCAGTTCGACCACCGTCTAATAAGGTAGCAGCAATTCCAGATGAAGCAACTGCAAGAGCAATTTTATTATCCGATCGTATGGTTGCCAGAATCAATGACAGCAAAAATGTTTTTCCAGTGCCTCCTGGTGCATCAATAAAGTAAAATCCACCTCCTTCATTGTTCACACCTTCCATGATTTTGTCATAAGCATATTTCTGTTGACTATTCAATTGTGGAACTTTTAACTGCACAAATGTTCTCAATTGATTACGATCATATTGTTGTTCACGATGCATTTCTTGATTAATAACATCATGAACTGCACGATTAGGCGCTATCATTCCTAACTGCACTAATATTTTGTTTGCAATCATTATACACATGTCTTCAATCAAAATCAAAGCTTCGTTATGCATTTCCGGTGTGATTTCTAATTCAGGATTTGAAACTGAACGTCGCACTCTAAGTAAAATGTCTTCCGTCATGTCATCACGAAATTTATGCCATATTTCAAATGGATTTGATGGACTGCATGTAGATATTATAATTGCAAATAATGTTCGTATTTGATGTGGAGATGATGAAATTACGGAATCAGCAAGTGTAGCTTCCCAATGCATATCATCTTCAAGTAGATTCAAACGCTGGCATGCTTGCCGATAAGTCGCACACAATTCACCATCGACTGTTCTTAAATCTTCAAATGACGTAGGACCACGAACGTTAATCAATAATAAACGCAAATAAAAACATTCATAATGATTTGGATGAACGGTATACACACGACCCAATGCTTCTGTAGAAAATACATTTGGATGGCCTCGTACTGGTTGCCCTTGTTTCCGTCTTTGAAAAACTTTCGCAGATTCATTCCATGTGAAATATCGTGGCACTTCAGAATACAATAACATTTTAGCAAATTCGTCATTTCTGCACATATCAAAAAATGAAGTCAACGTTGTTTTCGGTGGCTGTTCTGCTCGTTGCGCCGCATTCTCAGGTGTGAAGTACACACGTTGACCATTCTGAAGATGAACTGCCAAGTGCAGTACATTTGGATACCTTTCGTGTATTGCAAATGAAAAAATTCGCCATATTGCTTCATTTGTACTAATATAACGGCCTAATTGATATGAAGTGATTTCATCACTTTTATCCCCAGCAATTCCAAAATAGGCCAAATCACTTCCTTTGTTAACATATTTGCATATGTACTTGATGGATTTTACTGAGTTACAATACTCAACATTTATATGAGCACCAAAAGTTTTGGATAATAGCGGCGAATATGGAACGATCCAACGATTGTCAATTTTAATGTCTTGATTTTTGCATTTCACCATAACTGTTTCGCCATCATCTTCAGGTGAACGTCTACGATATAACGGATAACCATCATTACCAGAAATTGTTTCCGCTATTAATGCTCTTGGGTACCGTTTTGTGCATTTTCCTTCAGCCATGCACGGTGAGTTGACATTTAATGCCCCACATGGTCCATGAATCATGTGCTTCGTAACTGATTCAAACAGTCCTGGATCAATGATTGGATTAGGAATTTCGGCTGATATTACGCTATCAATTTCATTTGGCGTAATTTTATCAACTAACCAAACCAAAATATGTGCATGCGGAAGTCCTCTTTTCTGCCATTCCACAGAATACATCCAACATTGAACTTTTCCAAACACTTGTTGTTTGACAATAAAATCCATAAGCGTTTTCAATTTTTGCTTGAACACACGCGCAACAATATCGTGGCGATCAGAAGCACTTTGACCATGAAACATATATTGCTTTATTTCATTCCATTGAGGATTACAGGTGAAAGTAATAAATAAATCGGGTCGATGATAATGCCGAACGTACGTCATTGCGTCTTGCGCGTACTCGTGCATGTGTCGTGGACTTCCAGTATATGTTGCTGGTAATATTGTCATTTGGCCAATATCGTTGATATTCCCATCATTCTGAATTGCATCGCGCAAATGAATATATTGTTCGGATTTTAACTTTTTCTGATTAAATCGAATAAAATTCAATCGTTCAGACTCAATTTTAGCGTAAACATCAACTATAAATTGGTTGCAAAGCCTTCTACAATTCAATATATGATTAATTTCGTTCAGCCGAACCATTAATCTGTACGAATAATAGTTCATCGCACTAACTTTTTTTGCTGTTTCCAAGCCTGAAATAAATGCGAATATTAAGTATCAATAATTCACAAAATGTGTGATGCATTTTATTGTAACTAACCAGTTAAACGATGTTTCATCTTAATATTGAAATGGTAACCATCCTCGCCTTGCCAAAACAAAATTGGGTACTGCAACGCATCATAACAACGATGAGTTTCCGAAACATGCACAACACTTTGATCTCGACGATGAAGTACAATATCTCGACTGCTCGCTCCTTCATCCACAATTAATACGGCAACTTCATCAATTGTTGGTGCGTTTAACCTTCCAGCATGAATTCCACCAGGTGCTTTATCGGCCCGAATAACAATTCTATGAGAATCCGAAGGCATTTGATCAAGGGCAGTTTGAAATAATTTGATCAAACAATTTTCATCGTGAAAAAACTGCTGCAATCTTTCAATTATTCCTCTTCTCACTGCATTACTATCATTTGGATTTTGTGCCACCACACAACGCCGTTCAATTTCAACATCTGAATTTCCCATGAAATAAATTTGCAAAAAGGAATGATTGGAATCCAAACATGGTAATAACGATCCAATTCGATGATAGATTTGACCTTGAATCTGCATACATGAAACATTTGATTCAATCTCACGATAGAACTCATTGTTAGTGTCGTGTTCAGTAATTACCTTAAAAGTCATGAATCCATCTCTGATTATATTTGTGGCGCCGAAAGACGTCATTTGGAAACATGAATTGTACTGCTGTATTTTAGACAAAAAATGATTCGATTCTGGAGTCAAACCAGAAACTAATGACCTCAAAGGCTCAGGAGGAGGATTCAAAACAGGCAATTTTACTTGTCCATTTGCACAACACATTCCAGGAGTTTCCGATGGAAATTTCAATGCATTGCACTGTTCGCAGACATTAGTCATAGTTCCGATTGAAAGGCATGGAAGAGAACAATAGTCAACTTCACTATCATAATTGAAAGCAGCACGCATTACTCGCTGATTAATATTGTCATTGGCACGACTTCTAACAGCGCGATTGCGACTCATTCTCGCTCGATCCGAAGAATTACTCGCGAATCGTTCTTCGATTGTTTGAGCAGAACGCGATCTCGATTGACGCTCTCTTTGCTGTTCAAGTCTCACTTCACGTTCCGCTTCAGATTCACCTGCTCTAACAGATGCAACTCGTCTTGTATTATGAGTACGACGACCAATATTGGCGCCACGTCTCGGTCGCGGCATAATTATAACTAAAAAAAAAACAAATAATGTTTATAAGTGTTTATAGTGTTTATAATAAAACACATTTCGTCTTTTTCTTGATTCGCTTCGGTTTGCTGCTCATCACTTTTAAACGCTTCCATATTTTCTGTCATACGTAACACTGTTTTGGACTTGACACACCCGAAACAGAGTAATTAATCGGCATTAAGCCTTTTATAATTTTTAATTGTTTTTCAAAATTTAAAATAAAATTCTATGTGTGTCAAAATAATTTGTCAAAACAAAGCAATAATGGAAGACATTTACAATTTACTTACTTCCATTGTCAAATTGAAATTCAAAATTAAAACGTCAAATTTATTTTTCAATTTACTTTGATTCCTCTGTTTTCCGTTATGCAAAAATAATAATTTTTTTTAAATGAAATTTTTTTAAATTATTATTTCACACAAACCTTCTACAGGCAAATAATGAAAACATACCAAAAAATCAAGCAAATCGGACTTCACGTTCGCATGTTATGAACGTACAAACGAACAATTCATTTTTATATATATAGGTTTCACACAAACCTTCTACAGGCAAATAATGAAAACATACCAAAAAATCAAGCAAATCGGACTTCACGTTCGCATGTTATGAACGTACAAACGAACAATTCATTTTTATATATATAGATAAATTTTACTCCATAATAAAAACGTAAACGGGAGATACTTCAAGGTTAATTCTAAATAAGCACTTGCGTAATTTACTTGTGCGCAAAATCTTATTTTTGAAATCGGTTTCAGAGAAGCGTCAAAAGTCTTAAGACAAAAAAAATTGTAACCATTAAAAGCTCCAACAGAGTTTGAGTAAGTAGCCTAAAATTCTTTTCGCAAAAAAATTGTCTGTAGCTTCCGACTGCAAATTATTCACGAATGACCATATCAACCGCGGTTAACGGATGCCAAAATAAATTGGTTTAACAGTAAATATTGCACATTTTTGCAAACAGCCAAATTCAACAGTGCAATGTTTTTGTAAGAGTTGCATTAAAACTCACCTCTTTCAAGCAAGTAGCTTATATTCACCCGTTAAAATCCCAAACAAACCATTAGCCGTGCTTTTTAAAGAACTATATGGTTCTTGCTATCCGGTTCATTAAAAAAACGATGAAGGAGATTTCAACTTATGCCAAATCATTAAGCGAAGTTATGACTGAAAACGACTGTGTATCGCTAAATTTATGTTTCCAAATAATCAAATATAGTAAATTATATAAATAAATTGTTTAAATTATATAAATAATTGTATAAATTATATAAATAATTGTTGCGAGGTTACGCAAGTGTAAATTGAAATGAGTGTGATTGGCTGCATAGTACAACAAAGTGGGAAATTTCCCTATAACCTCGATAGAAACCTGTATAAAACCTGGGTAAGTGTCACTTGTATGGAGAAGAACTATATAGTTCATTAAAAAAACACGGCTGTTGTTTGGGTTTGAAACGGGTGAGTTCACGTAGAAGAATTACACATACAACACGCGGGCATTTTTTCTGTCAGCTGATTTGTTCTAAGTTTCCTATCTATGTGATCTATGGTTGGGCTCTACTCTAACCGCAGAAATTTTGCTCTCTTTCTCTGGGAAAAGGTTGCCACTATTTAAGTGTAATTTCAGATACTCCGTGAAGGACAACATTGAAATGAAAGAAAACCATGTGTTGATGGATGTGCTTAGTTTTTTATAGAAATATTTGCCAATATGAATCTGAAATATAATCAATATTTGCACAAATGTACCATAAAGAAACCAATTTATATTACTAACCTAAAAGATCTCTCTCATTTCGTGAGCGACCCCATAAAAATGTCCGTGCACGTACACTGTATGTGATTCTTATGGTGAAATTCTCTCTTTCTTACAATCTAAAACTAGCTCTTACAAAGCGTGTAAACTTTAAAAATAATCCATTTGGGCATGTTACCACACAATCTTAAGATTATGGGAAGAATTACCTGGGATTACAACTGGACAAAGTTTCTATAGTTGAAAACTTCTTATTTATTTTCCTATTTTTCTAAGTGAAATTCATAAAATGAAATGAAATTATAACGATTGCGTGTCTTTACACTTCACCTTTTAGTTATACTTAGCGCGTACCCGCTAACTTTTTTTCCTTTGGATGCCGTTTAGCGTCGTTCCAATTGAATCAATCAAAATAAAATAAACTATTAAGCAATAATAGAAGATTAGAAAATATATATAAACGCAAGATCAATTAAATTTCATACCAATAATATTACAATGAAAATATGATCGAACGAAATAAAATAACAATCGACAAAAGATTAATATTAAGTCACAGATTAATTGTATACAATGCAATAAAAAAAAATGCGTACAATAACAGACTTGTCTGTGTTAATATTTTAGTGCTTCTATAGTATATTTAACGTCTTTGAATCGCAGAAGCCTCTTTAGAAAGAACAAACACTTTCAGCTGCGGAACTATTGAAAGGGTTCAAAAATTGCTCTCAATATTTAAGGAATAATAAACTGAAAAGTATTCAATATCTAGGATTGTTTAGAACATCCGAAAGCCCCGAACTATATAAACTATCTGTACTTGATGCTGCGTGACATAAAATCTGAACAGCTAGACTAACAGAGAATTATTAAAAATAATGTGCTGAACTAATCAACATTAAAATAAAAAAACATTGGCATCTCGATCATATGAAAAAAAACTATGGTAGAGCAAAACAGCTAACTATATTTGCAATTCCTTGAAAATAAGCAATATTTAACAAATGCAAGACTTGAAAAAGCTTCTTTATGAATTTAGACAAGTATTAATTGCTTTTAATCCACTCTGTAGTAGCTGTAGTTTTTGTAGTCTACTACAGCTAAGCATAACGCATTTTCACTAACGCATTTTAAGATAAAATTTATTGCAATATTTCAATTGCTGCCATGTTATATTGAAATTTTTCGATTGCTGCAAACTGGAATATTTTCACTCTCTTCAATTTTTTATTTGATGCTATGTCAAAAAAGAAAAACAAGTCTAACAATTCATTACAAGTCTTAAATTAAATTATGGTTTAAATTCATTAGCGCTAAAAAATTTTAGGGAATTTGGGAGCTTAGGGAAATTGGTTACAAAGTAAAAGAGTTGCTTTTTCAAGTTACTGAAAAACTACTTTTTTAATATAAGTGGATATTTTTCACTACAGAACATACATATTTTTTTACGTCGCACAAAACCCGCTTTTATGTGGAATTTGAACAACGGTTCATCGGCACTCAGATTTCTCCGAATGAACATAACGTTGACAGATTTCCACAGAAAACAAAAAACAAAAAAACAAAAAATTGCATGTTATATGGGCATAACTAAAACATTATTTCTGTATTTCTCGGAAAATTAAGAATTATTTGTTGAAGTTATCAAAGTGCAATATTGACTTGAAAAAAAACCAGAATATTTTGTAGTCATAATATGTTGTATTATATTTCTTATAAAATCATTTTTGCAATGTTTCTTGTTTGGCTGTGAACACGAATTGAATTAGAAATTCTGAGAATATATTTTATAAGCTATGGAAACATTTTGCGACGTCAATCAAATATGAAAGCAGTAAGGTTTGCACTGACACACATATCATGGAAGAAGTTTACCGAAAAGCACAACCCGATTGCATGCGATACATCATCGAATATTTCCTTTCAATAAAATGTGAGTCTTCGGCATCCGCTACCATTGATCGGTTAATTCGTTTACTCGTGGAGAAGGCAAACTTTTCAAAGCGTAAGTATTAAGTTATTACTTTACAACAATGTGGTTTGCTTACTCATAAATTACTTGTAGCTGCAGCCACGGATAATATTTGCAATGCAATACAAGATGGCTTGCTGATGCCGGTTATTAGTAGCCCACACGGTGGTTCACCACGCGTTCGATTGAATGAAAGCAGAGCCGTACGTCTTCCAGATATGAGTGAACTACAGGCAAGTTATTTTTGGTTTTTATCCATATCGGATAAAATACGAGTGCCAACCACACTAGCAATAGTTTTCATGTCTCATATGTAGTCGCGATCGTTGTGCAGTGAATAATGAAAATAATCGTAACGAAGTTTGCAAAAAATCAAAATTAATCTTTCGTTGTAGTTTTCTGGTCCATTCAGCTAATTTTGTGTAATTTATAGGAATCTGATCACGACTTCTATTGCTTTGAATGCCATCTGCCAGGCATGTTGGAGTTCTGTACTCAATGTCCACGTTCATTTCATAGGCAGTGCTACCGAAAAAATGCAGACCGGCCCAACTATAAGGTACCATCGGCCAAGTTGCAAAAAAATCGTTTACCCGTCTTCACCTCTGAGGAAGAGAGTTCCGATGAAGAGTGTTTCGGACGCGATTCAACTAGATCGTTACAAGCTTCAAAGCAATTGCCCTCGGTTCCTGCAACTACTCACGATCCAGCAGAACACGCAGATGAGAGCACGTCGTCAATGTGTGTCGAACGAAAGCCACCTGTTCCAATGAATCATGATTACAACACACTGCAATGCGATACAAAAACAAAATTGGAGGTTTTGTGCATTGGAGAAGTTCGACCACCAAACCGCCAGCGATTCACGGCTGCAGCGACAAATGCATCAAATATTTCGTACAAAAATGAAGTTTCACATAGCGATGATGTTGACATGCAACATCTATGTACATGTTGCCGTCTGCTAAAAGGCGCCAATGTGAAAAACCCACCCAATTTAGACCCAGATGAGATATGTTACCTGATTAATTATACATTTTCATACAATAGGACATGGGTAAGCAATTATATAGCTTTTAAACAGTTTATTGTAGATTAAAATTTATTTCGCTTTTGCGTTTACTTTATCAATCAATCTGCACCAAAACCCTCGATGCGCAAACTCTTACTCAATTGAGATCGATGTTCCTCTTTCGGTTTAATAATTGGTGTTGCGCATGAAGCTTTGTTTCTATGTTAGCTTCTTTTCAGTTGCTTGCCTTTTAAAAACAGCCAATAAGTATATCGTTAACACCTTTCCGAAAACAACAATTATTATGCTCATTATTTTAATTTAGTTCAGTTTTGTTTTATAGTTGGTGACTGACGCTCGGTCTTATATAGAAATGCTTAAGCTTTCTGATGAGGAACGCGAAGCTATGACGAAACTATTGTTTAAAATTCCACCACAGAGCTTGGATGATATTGCAGATAAACTGAAGAACAATAAATACAGTTTTTTAATGGAGTTCCTTGTTGACGCTCTCGATATACAGCATCATATTGGAGTACTTTTTGGACGTAAGTTTTATATTAGTTACAAAATTTTCAAGAATGATAGAAAACAAGATTAGGCCATCCCGCAAAAAAAAAGTGTTTCGTTCTGCACAGTGACGTCATTGAGGACTCTGGAAGTCAAACGGTGAGTATTAAGGTCGCTACATATGGTTCAAGTTCACGAACTGGAAACACCTACGAGGAGGCAATTGAACAAAGTTTATTGAAAATACAATTATTATTAAAATTGTATTGAGTCTTTTCAATCAACATTAAAGGTTTACGTAATTTTAGTTAACAAATTACAAATCTAAATTACATATTTTCCTATTCAAAGTGAAAACAACAAGTGGATTGTAGAACGGAAGTGTGTTGCACCTTCTGATCATCTTCCATCATTCTAGCCAACTTCCAATATTTCCAGTCCTCAATGACGCAATTTATTGGAAAGCAGTGCTGGAAAAACATAACGGACCTGCTGATGGCCAAATCTTGTTTTCTATCATTCTTGCTAAATTTTAGCATATTATACTATTATGTCAATTTCTTCCACTAAAGCTTATAGCACCGAAATAGAATCTACCAAGTGGTTCATTCGCGATATCATGCACGATCTATCTGAAATACGCCGTTGTCCAGATTGCTTTCGCTATTCGAACGAGAAGAGTTCAGATCTTTGGTTTGCAAGCCCCTGCGTACAACGGCACGAACTGGTATTTGCAAAGGATAATGGCTATTCCTACTGGCCAGCCAAAGTTATACGTGTACTACCCAACAACAAATATGATGTTCGCTTCTTTGGCGGCAGTCATTCCCGCGCCCTGATAAATGTGGAGTATATAAAACCTATAGACAGCGATGGTCGGACGTTAAAACTTGTTAATACTCCGGCCTTAAAAAAGGCGATAGAAGAGCTGCGTTATCATCAGGTGCTGTTGTCTTATCCACCAAGTAAATTTTCTTTTCATGCCGATAAAAAAGAAACTGAAAATATTATACGAGAAGTTATGGGTCGAGGTGTACACGGAAAAACTAGTTTGGGACGCAAGCGCATGGTAATCGCTACGCCAGGCTCTGTTCAAGAAAGTTCTGAAAATCGTATTCAAGGCTCGTATGAAGGCGATTCGAGGCTTTTCTCGCCTTTAGAAAAAAGGTTGGTTAAACAATATTTTTTATATATTATCTATTTGCATATATCCAGACATTAAACATTCACAGAAAGAAATTTGAAGAATCATCTGCGCGAACTGAGCGCATGACACGATCGTGTATTGCAATGCAAAATTTGCCAGATTTAAAAAAAGTATAGATCATTAGCTTTTGTTTAAATATATGATACATTTTCATCATTGCTTCCACTGTTATAGATAAACGCAGATCTGGAAAAAGCTTTAAAGGTTGCTGATAATAGGAATAAAAAAAACGATAAGCTATGTAATCAAATAGCAAAATTGAAAGAAACTTTAAGAAAGCACGAAATTGAAAAAACGATAATAAAGCGAAAACAATGGGTAAGATAAAATCACTTTAATAAGTATTAGCACTTGTCTGCATTATAAGTTGCAGTCATGAGAACATTTGTTGAGATTTAAATTTTATAATTTTTACATTTTGAATAGTGCCAATGGTGCCTCAACGAAGCCATTTATTTATGCTGCTTCACAGCTGCCTACTGTTCTCATGTTTGTCAGTTACGTCACTGGAAGGATGGTCACAGTAGCGAATGTAAAAATGAAGCGCATCAGAATGAACTAAGTAAAGCTACTTCAACAACATAGTTTTTTGATATCAAAAATAAATATTTATTCTTTTTTTATAGAAATATCAATGTTCAATACATAGTGTAATAATAATAAGTGGCCTCGATAGGGGAAAGTGCTTTCCTTCACTCCCTTTTTGTCACTTGAACTCGCTCGTCAACTTGAAATGTTTATTTTACTCGTTTTGCCTTGGAAATTGTCATTTGTGCATAAAAGAATTTTTTGTTTATCATACGTAGTACACATTTTTAGCTCTCTCTATCGAGATTACTGTCATTGCACTCTGGTTCCATATATTATATAATTACCTAGCCGTAAAAGATGTTAGCGCTTATGTAAAGAAATGTTTATTTTATAACTGCATTGTGTGTTGTGCGGTACGGAATAATTTAGGGCGAAAATTTGGTTTGAAACTGTAACGCTCTTTAGTTTAAGGCATGTTTATAGAATATAAAAAAAAATTGTTTTTGTTTAATGTTTGCCTTTTTTATGTAATATATTAGAAAGTGTTTTTATTTTCATTAAATCTTATTAATTTAACCTACGCAACATGCAATAAAAAACAATTATGTTATGGAATTAAAAAATGATGTTTTGTTTAATATAGTTTATTTCCATCCATCGTACATACATATGCAAACGCTGCTCATAGGATCAGTTTGTGGAGATAATGATTAATTGTGTCCAAAAGTTTCAAAGACATTTTATGAATATTAGAACATTTTTTATTATATTTGTGTTTTCCGAGTTCCTATTTGAAATTTGTAACGTCCGTCTTTTTACATGTTTACAAACAAATATTGCAGTTTTAGTCTGCGTGATCTAGTGTTTCTCTGGAGCTATTGTACACTTAGTATTTATAAGTATTTTATTTTTGTTGGTAAATGTTAAATTATTGGAGATTTTATGTATATAATCCTTTATTCGTGCAGCACACTTGCTGACAACGGCTTGTCGTTTCTTATGTAGGGGCATGTATCATACGTCGTGTTAATAATACGTACTTTTTGCTTAAAGAAAGTCAATTTCTCGGTGTATTGCAAGAAAAGTCATAGATATCGTTATTTTTTATTTATCCTTCAACGCAAACGTATGGTACAAATTTCATTTTCACTAAATAGTGTATCAGTTGGGGCCCAGTATATTTTTAACATTGAACCATTCGTCAAATTGCTCTGCAGTAAGTAAACCCGATTTGATTGCTTCAGTTTTCAGATCCGTATCATTATATTGCGCTAATTTGGCTATTTTTGCAGCTTTTGCAGAACCCATAGTAGTACTTATTGCATTCATTAAGACCAAAGAATCGTTAATTTTTTTCTCAATATTATCAAAATTTGCTCTTATTCCACATACACAATTGGACGCAAAGTTACGGCAACCGTCAGCTTTAAATTTAAAATACAATATACATACGTATGTATCGGGGTGAATATATTATGTATTTTATTAAATCGACACAAAATATTAACTTACACAGCAAGCCAATTGAGCGTAGCAGATTGGAGGCAACTAAGGGCTTGAAATCGTTTAACTGGAAGTGCCCATTAGAACCACCAATCGTCACCGCAACCTGGTTGCCCATTACCTGCGCAGCGATCATTGTTATAGACTCGCATTGTGTCGGATTTACTTTGCCAGGCATAATAGAACTGCCCGGCTCGTTTTCTGGCAATATCAGTTCACCAAATCCACAGCGTGGACCAGATCCCAAGAAACGTATATCGTTAGCAATTTTCATTAGGCTCACGGCAATGGTATTGAGGATTCCGTGCACTTCCACCATAGCATCGCATGCCGTCAAAGCTTCGAATTTATTTGATGCCGATACAAAAGGTAGCTGAGTGTGTTGTGCAATTTTAGCAGCAGACTTCTCGGCGAAACCAACGGGAGTATTTATGCCAGTGCCAATAACGTTTGCACCCAATGCCAACTCATAAACACGCGGCAAGCAATCATCGATGCGTTGCAAGGCGTAAGCCAATTGCTGCGTGTAGCCACTAAATTCCTGGCCCAACGTCAAAGGTACCTCATCCATGGTGTGAGCCCGACCGATTTTCAAAATACTTGTAAATTCTTCTGACTTATTCCTCAAAGCGTCATGCAAAATTGTGAGGGATGGCTTCAGATTATTGTTTAACTCCAGTGCAACAGAAATATGAACGGCTGTCGAAAAGGTATCTTCAGCGCTTTGCGATTTGCAGACATCGTCGTTTGGGTGCACCTCTTTGCTACCCATTTGTGCATTAAGCAAACTGGTTGCACGATTACTTATCACCTTCGGTAAGATAAAATGTAGCAGTTATAGAGAATTATGTATTTGAAATTTCATGTATATACGATTCACTTCATTAACGTTTATATCAGCATGTGAACCGGAACCAGATTGCCAAATAACTAGTGGAAAATGATCCTCATAAAGCTGACCAGAGATTACTTCGTCGGCGGCCCTCGAAATAGCTTCACTTACAGTATGATGCAGCAAGCCACATTCTTCGTTTACCTCAGCGGCAGCTTTTTTTACTATTCCCAAGGCTTGTATAAGAAGCTTCTGTGTACCGATTATTTCCATTATTAGTATAGATTAAGTTCAACAATTTGGTGAAAGCATCACTTTTACCGGCATACGTTCCGTTGAGTCGAATAATGAATAATTGTTCTTCGATCGCATCGTTTCAGCACCATACAATTTTTCACATGGTATCTTAACTGAGCCACGGCTGTCAGATTCGTTCCGATAATAGTGAGCAGTCTGAAAGGATACATCAATAACATTGGGTGCATTGTAAACGTTTCTTTAAAGTGTACCATTCGCGTCAGCTTCAGGCAGTATTCGATAAGCTCCAAATCAGGCTGTGACATTTTAAGATGTAAATATAAAATGTACCTCGATAAGACGACACTACCTGATATAATAACTATGGAATCACAAATTTAATTGTTTTTTTTTTAAATGATTGAGATTTCATTCTGTGCTTGCTGTGTGCGATAACTAATTTATTTGGGTATTGTTTTTATATTCTTCCGTTAAAAATGTTATCGATTTTAACTTGTAATTCTTATACGCTGATTTGATATTTTATCAATATCTCGAGGGCAAGACAACTTTAAGCATAAGGCAGTTGTTACTATCTCAAATGTGGTGCATTGTACACATCGTAATTGTCTCCTAAAGAATTGAATATAAGCTCAAGAAGGGGTGAAAATAATTATGTAAATAATAATCTGATTTTTATTTTAACAATTAAATTATATATCAACCTAAAAGGTTGGATTTTTTACTTATATAAACACAAAAAGAAAAATAATATTCTCATAATTTAAAAAAAAACAATACGTAATCATAGATAAAAAGTTAGCAATAACCGACTATAAGTATCGCGCTTATTTAGGACCAAGCATGTTCTGTGGTTTGACCCACTCATTAAATTGTTCTTCGGTAAGATAGCCCAAGTTGATCGCTTCCTCTTTGAGTGTGGTGTTGTTCTTATGGGCAGTCTTCGCAATTTTGGCAGCTTTGTCATAACCGATATGTGGATTCAGAGCAGTTACTAACATCAACGATTCCTTCATGATTTTGTCAATACGGTCGCGATTAGCTTTGATTCCAGACACGCAATTCGCAGCAAATGTTCGGCTGCCATCAGCTAAAATACGAAGATTTTATATTAGAATAAAAACTTGAATAACTGAAATAATTTCAGGCTTACACAACAATCGAATCGAGCGCAGAACATTAGATGCTATTAAAGGCTTGAAAACGTTCAATTCAAAGTGGCCATTAGAGCCACCTACTGATACCGCCACCTGGTTGCCCATTACTTGAGCCGCCAACATGGACAAAGATTCGCATTGTGTTGGATTAACTTTACCCGGCATGATAGAGCTTCCTGGTTCGTTTTCCGGCAACATAAGTTCGCCCAAACCGCACCGAGGACCAGATCCAAGGAAACGTATATCATTTGCAATTTTCATCAAGCTAACGGCGATGGTATTTAAAACGCCATGCACCTCAACCATAGCATCTCGTGCAGCTAGAGCTTCAAATTTGTTGGGAGCTGAGACAAAAGGCAAATGTGTTAGCTCAGAAATTCTACTAGCACACTTTTCCGCAAAGCCAATCCGAGTATTTAAACCAGTGCCAACAGCAGTGCCACCCAAGGCCAACTCATAGACTCGCGGCAAACACGCATCAATTCGTTGCAAAGCGTAAGCCATTTGCTGAGTGTAAGCGCTAAATTCCTGTCCCAAAGTTAATGGCACTGCATCCATGGTATGCGTTCTTCCGATTTTAATAATATCTTTAAATTCTTGAGATTTGCTTTTTAATGCATCGTGCAGAGTTTTAATTGCTGGTTTAAGGTTCCGGTTCAGCTCCAAAGCAACAGAAATATGTATGGCAGTCGGAAAAGTATCATTGGAGCTCTGCGATTTATTCACATGATCGTTGGGATGTACAGGGTCTTTACTACCCAACTTACCTCCGAGCAGTTCAATCGCACGGTTACTTATTACCTTTTTAAAAACAGAAATATTTACACCAAAACTTATTACTTTAATCAACAAACAAATCACCTCATTGACATTCATGTTCGTTTGTGTGCCGGAACCAGTTTGCCATATAACGAGTGGAAAATGATCTTCATCATAGAGCTTTCCTGTGATCACATCATCAGCAGCTTTCGAAATGCTTTCGCTTATCTTCGCGTCCAAGCCAAATTCTTTGTTTACTTCAGCGGCAGCCTTCTTCAAAATTCCCATTGCTTGAATGAGGGGCCTCTAACAAGTTATGTTTTTAATGTCGGTAAAACCGTCATTTGAATTTTTTGTAAACTTACTGGCATTTGTTCGCTGATACCACCAATTGGGAAATTAATTTTCGAACGCATTGTTTGCGCTCCATAGTATTTATCTGAGGGTACTTTCAGTTCACCAAAGGTATCGGTTTCAATTCGGTATTCTGTGGCCTGTAAGAAGCAAAATAGTTATAAACTGCAATAGAAAACATTTCAAGTGTATTGTTTAACTTAATTCACATTGGGTTGCTTTAAATAAATTGTTTACCTTGCCTATGTTCATGGTTTTCAATAAAATGGAGCACTATTGATTTTACAATCCAGCACTGTTCTGTGGATCACTATTTATTTGTATATTCGTATGAGTTTTACTGCAATATTTTAGCTAAATCTGTAGGACTAACTTCAGGAATCCAATGCCACGTTTCTAAATCATTAGACATTATTTTTTTTTGTTTTTATAATTCCTATGAAATTGATATTAATTATGTTTTTTCAAAAACATTTAACAAACAAATCTTTGAACTCTGAATTGACAAAATAATCATTGATAAGCTAGTGATAGAGTCGAAGTTTATATTTACGCAATTATCATTCCTCATAACTAAAACTTTTATTCATTGCCAACATGGGCTTAAAGCATTGTGTACTTCTTGTTTTAATGCCTAATTGAAGAAGGATTCCAATGTTCCAATTAGAAATTTATTTTCAGATATTGTTTGAATTGCAACACGTTGTTTGATATCATGGACGTTATAAATGTTATTAATATTATTTTCGGATTATATATAGTTAAACCACTGTTCAGACTCGATCCAACAAGTATTTAGTTACATAAGGCCGATAGAAACACTTTTTTCACTTTACTTACCATTGCTCGAACGATGTTGTTTGTCCAAAGAATTTTATTTAACTGTTGAACTGCCTGCTGCGGTGATCGTTTTACAAAATTAAGAACCATTTTTCCGTCTCTTATTTTTTGTAATTGATGTCTAAAACCAGCTGAATACCTACCACAGGAAAAACTGAAAGCTTCAGATGGTTAATTAACCCACACTACCTCACTTTCATAACCTGACCAATGCTTTAGGAAAACCAAAACAACTATTGTTGTCGAGTTTTCAATGCACTTCCAGTGGAAAAGTGCCGAAAATACTACTCTTCACATCTTATGTTTAATTTTTAGGCGTTATTGCTTCTTGTAAGATATATCAATATAAAATACATATTTTTGAATTAAACGTAAAACGATGTGTATTGCGTAGTCGGACCGCATTACAAACTCGTAGTTATATTAGTAATTAAAAGACATCTCGCAATAATGCCCCAGTTTAAAACCAATTGGAAGTGGTAGTTTACCTTCTAAAACTACCTGCCACTGTGGTGGATTTCCATAAAAAAGTATTATACAAAAACGTAAAAATCGGTAGAGTGTAATTATGAAATTTGCAGGACTTCTGTAACCGTTTTAAAACTATTGTTGAATGGATAACCACAACTTTTTCAAATATTGCAATATATTACTTAGTACAGACTTATTTTCTGCAATCGTAAATATTTTTTTTTTTATACTTGGTTTGTAGGGATATGTCAATATTTAATTTTTTTGAAGTTCCATAACATATCATATAATTTGCTGAATGTACATATATTATTTAATTTACAACTCAATTAACTTTTTAATTAACGTTATTTATTGCATTTAAAATGAAAGCTATACCAGCGATGACACGGCTGAGTAAAACTCACTATCTGATTATCAGAGGATTGGTAAGGATTAACAGTTATAAAAAATTTAATTTAAAGTATTTGAAATGGACTTTGCAGTGCTCTAAAAATACAGAATTCCGAATAGAATCCGATACTTTTGGAGAGCTCAAAGTACCTAAGGATAAATATTATGGAGCTCAGACATTACGTTCAAAAATTAATTTTCCAATCGGAGGACACACGGAGCGAATGCCAGTGAGTTATGCATTTATATAGCTTCATTTAATGCGTCTTAATTAAAAGTATTTCTTCATTAAAAGAAAGCGATAATAATTGCGATGGGTATATTGAAAAAAGCAGCAGCTGAAGTTAACAAAGAATTCGGATTGGATGCAAAGATAGCGGATGCAATTTCACAAGCTTGTGATGAGGTCATCTCAGGTTGTCTCTACGACGATCATTTTCCATTGGTTATTTGGCAAACTGGTTCTGGTACACAAACGAACATGAATGTAAATGAGGTGAGATAACGCACTAAAGCATAACAACCAAAAAACTGTATTTGAAGACAAGAAATTTAAACTGTGATGTAGTAGTACGGCCTTTCATTTTACAGGTGGTTAGCAATCGTGCCATTGAATTGCTGGGTGGGCAACTGGGCTCAAAAAAGCCCGTACATCCTAACGATCATGTCAACAAATCACAGAGCTCAAATGATACGTTTCCTACCGCGATTCACATCTCTGTAGCCCAACAATTGAATCACAATCTTAAGCCCGCAATCTGTGCCCTGCATGATGCGCTTAAAGCGAAATCGGAGGAATTTAAAGATATTATTAAAATCGGGCGTACTCACACAATGGACGCCGTTCCTCTAACATTGGGACAGGAATTTAGTGGCTACACCCAGCAAATGGCTTACGCAGTAGAACGCATTGATACTTGTTTGCCACGTGTATATCAGTTGGCATTGGGTGGTACCGCTGTGGGCACTGGGTTAAATACTCCTGTTGGTTTCGCAGAAAAGTCTGCGGCTAAAATTGCAGAACTGACGAAATTGCCATTTGTGTCAGCGCCAAACAAATTCGAAGGTTTGGCTTCACGTGATGCTATGGTAGAGGTACATGGGGTTTTAAATACTATTGCCGTTAGCTTAATGAAAATTGGGAACGATATACGCTTCTTGGGATCTGGGCCACGTTGCGGCTTAGGAGAGCTCTCCCTGCCAGAGAACGAACCAGGAAGCTCAATTATGCCTGGCAAAGTAAATCCCACTCAATGTGAGGCCATGACAATGGTGGCCGCTCAAGTGATGGGAAACCACGTAGCAGTAACAATAGGTGGCTCTAACGGTCATTTCGAGTTGAACGTTTTCAAGCCTTTGGTAGTATCTAACGTTCTTCGCTCGATAAGATTATTATGTAAGTCTAAAAAAATTGAATGTTAATAATTTATTGTTTTGTACTGTTTTGCGTATTCTTAGCGGATGCAAGCCGCACTTTTGCTGCCAATTGTGTGTCTGGTATCAAAGCCAATAAAGACAATATATCAAAAATATTAAATGAATCTTTGATGTTGGTTACTGCATTAAATCCTCACATTGGTTACGATAAAGCCGCACAGATTGCAAAGACTGCACATAAAAATGGCACCACACTGAAGGAAGAAGCCATTAAATTGGGATACATGGACGAGAAAAAATTCGATGAATGGGTCAATCCAAAGAATATGCTGGGACCGAAATGATGTTATTGAGAATTTTGTGTATTATGTATATAATAATATACAAATAATATAAAGTTATTTTGAATCTGGTCTATGTTTTTATTTTTCACTTTGAATTCCAATTCTTCTTCAGATCCTCTGTTGCTATTATCAAAACAAGCTCTCTACGCTTCTGACGTAGTGCATGTGGGCCTAGGTCCTAATATTCGGTCCTAGCCTTCCGAAATTCTTTGAATCTGGTGAGTCAAAATATTTAAGGGGCATGTAGAACTTTGCCTCTGTAAGTTCAATAAAACATTCGCGCATTCTTTGTCATTTTAACATGTCAGCCCGATTATTATTATCATTATTTTTCCTGAATATGTAACTGCTGTTATTTAAGTAGGATGTGCTATCGAATGCTCCTGATACTTTTCTATGACGGTAGTTAAGCCAAAGAGTATATATTAATTAATTATACTTATTATTTTATTAATATATACTCGTTGGTTAACTATAAATTGCTAATAGCCTAATTGAGAGGCACGCTCATGTAGTCAACTGTGGTATTTTATTGTTTTTCTATTTAATTTTATCTAATCATTTATTTAATTAATTTTAATTTAGAATTTAAAAATTTTATTTTAGAAAACGCAAATTTACAGTGTGAAAGGATCCACTGGGACGCCGTGCTATTTGGTGAAACAGCTCATGACAGACGAACTGATCTTTTATTTCAATTTCGACAAACAAATACATAGGTAAAAATATTTTTACGTATGCCATATGGTAACTTACAAGGTAATTAACCAGTTAACTCCAGAGATCCATCTCTAGTTCACTCGTAGCTTTACAAAGAAATAACCAAGTTATAAAGACTTGCAAAAATATCAAAACTTTTTGATTTTTCTGCAACTTTTGTCCCAACTTAGCACGACTGTTTCATCAACGTCACAACTTTGTGTACAATTCTTCCAAGTTGGGCAATAAATCGCAATGGCCACTATTAGCATCTGCTATTCTCCACTCCTTAAAGGAACTCTCGCTGCGATAAAAAGAGCCGAGAAGCTCAATTGAGATACGTTGGCAATGATACGTTACATTTGGGCAAGCATGAGTTCTAATGGTCATCGTTAGCTGAAGGTTTTCCAGTTTTTGTTAGCGTCAGAGATTATCAGAGGTTACCTCTGGTTAGCGTCGATAGTACAGAATTCTGACGCGATACATTCGCGGTTTCCTGCTTTCTTGTAGTGAACGTGAACGAATCAATGATGTTGGTTACTGCATTTTCAAAGATTGCGCATAGACGTTGTATCAAACTATGGACGGTTTTCAATGTCTGGTAATCATTGTCTGGCAGATCTGTAGTTTTATTCTGGTTAACTTAAATTAATTGGAACTTTAGAGACTAATTATTTCAGATAAATCCTTCTACTTGGCTTCTATAGAGAAAATGTGTGAAAAATAAATTTGATGAGATGGAACGAGTTGGTTGTTCTTGCAGATTTCGACGAACAAGCAATCTTGCAATCCCTAAAATGAAATCATTCTTTCTTCTCGCTAAAATTTAATAATAAAGTAAAGCATAAAATCCCCTGATAAAACCGGTCATTTGATGAAAAATGTTGTTATCAATATGTCTTGGTAGCAATTAAATAGGGACGAAAAACCACATCATGGATTTGTCAAACAAAAGGATATGATTATTAGTAATTAGCATTATTAATTCTTTACTTGTCGAGCGTAAAACGTATGTTGCCGGCAATTACTCAAATTGACCTTTCTTGTAAAATAATAAGCAAAGTTCTGTGATGGTGCGCATTTACGTTTTATTATTTTACATTTAGCAACCTTTGCATCTACTTAATGTCTTCGTCGTCTTCTTTCTTGCTATAATCGAAATCAACCTCACTTACACGTGAGAATCCGGAGTACCTGATAATCTTTCCCTTTTCAACTTTCAAATACTTAGCCCACCATTGTCCTGGCGTCATGTTAAGTTCTTCTTCAGTTTTATATTCTTTGGCCCAATCAGCACGTCCAGTGTAGCACATGTAGCAAACAGCACCAAAAGCATGCCAAGCGAAGATAGCGTACGCTATGCTTAGGCGTTGCTTCCAAAGAGCTGCATCATCCTCATGCATTGGTTTTGTGTGCCGTCTCACAAATCGACGCAGCCACTTTATTTGAAAAAAAGCCATAGTGGACCATATTAAATGGTCCGATAAAATATATATTACTTGGTTACAGTGCTGGAATAAGAGTACTAAGGCGAATATTTAACGGCGACGGCGGCGGTTGGCAGGAGTTCTATGCCGGCGCGTAGCTTTATCGGCGGAATCGTATTGCTTATAACAATTGATTCAACGAGTATTTATTTATTTATATATTTATTACAAAATAACAGGAGTATAAAAAAGGCCAAAGCAACTTATGCATTATACAACAGAACTGATCAATAAAGTATATATTAATATAATATAATAATATAATATAAATTAATTATATTATAATTAATTATTAATTATATTAATATATACTTTTATACTGAACAGTTAAAGGGAAATCTATCGACATCAACGAGAAACCTTCAAGAAGTTCTCTGAAAATTGAACTGAATTTAATGATTTGGATTACAAGATAACATTAAGAAACGTAGCTAAACTGATTTTAAAGCAAATAATGGTACTGAGTTGACATTTTGTAGTAGGTATATTTCGAGAAAGTGGGTCGTTATCATATTGATATAAATTGAAAAAAATTCAGAAAATTACGCTCTTAAGAGTCTTGTAAGTTCCAATAATGCAAATTAATGTAATTTCTTTGTTTGTTTAAGAGCATAATGACCCATTTAAAAGTCGGTAAACTATTACAGTTTGAGGTTATTAGTTTAATTTTGTTGATTTTTTAACTCAACTCTAAATGCTATCTTCACACTCGCGATAATTTAAAAAAGTCAGCTGTTTTCTTCTTTTGAACAAATACTATACGTTGAGTAGTAGTAGTTTTTAGGCAAAACCCGAATAATTTGTTCCATTTGTATTTCCTTTTGGTTACACAAACTTTATTAAAAACGGCTTTGATCAATAACTAAAATATAAAACTTGTTAATTGAATATATACAAGTAATTCGAAATGGAAAAACCACAAAAAATGCCCAAAGTGGCAAAGGTAAGTACTTATATATCTGAATTCAAAGTAACCTTTTTTTGAAATTGTTTATACGTACCAGGTAAAAAATAAAGCACCTGCTGAAGTCCAAATTACCGCTGAGCAGTTGCTGCGTGAAGCCAAGGAACGTGACCTTGAAATTTTACCTCCGCCGCCAAAACAGAAAATTTCCGATCCAGCCGAGCTCGCCGACTATCAGCAGCGCAAACGCAAAACTTTTGAAGATAATTTGAGAAAAAATCGTATGGTTGTTAGCCATTGGATCAAGTATGCACAATGGGAAGAATCGCAAAAAGAAATACAGCGGGCACGTTCCATCTGGGAGCGTGCTTTGGACAACGAACATCGCAATGTTACTTTGTGGCTTAAGTATGCTGAAATGGAAATGAAAAATAAACAGGTGAACCATGCGCGTAATCTGTGGGATCGTGCCGTCACCATAATGCCACGGGTCAACCAGTTCTGGTACAAATATACGTATATGGAAGAAATGTTAGAGAATGTTGCAGGGGCACGTCAGGTATTTGAGCGTTGGATGGAATGGCAACCAGAGGAGCAAGCTTGGCAAACATATGTGAACTTTGAGTTGCGCTACAAGGAAATTGATCGTGCACGCGCTATTTATGAACGATTCGTTTACGTTCATCCGGATGTAAAGAACTGGATAAAATTTGCTCGATTCGAAGAAACTCATGGATTCATACACGGTGCACGTCGTGTCTTCGAACGTGCTGTTGAGTTCTTTGGTGATGACTATATAGACGAAAGATTATTTATCGCATTTGCACGTTTTGAAGAAGGTCAAAAAGAGCACGACCGAGCACGTGTTATTTACAAATACGCCTTGGACCACTTACCTAAGGATAAAACACAGGAATTGTATAAATCTTATACTATACATGAGAAGAAATTCGGCGACAGGGCGGGAATCGAGGATGTGATCGTATCCAAAAGAAAATTCCAATATGAGCAAGAAGTTGCGCAAAATCCGCAGAATTATGATGCTTGGTTTGATTATTTGCGTCTAATTGAAGGTGAGCTCTAGCGTTTACTTTTAAAAGGATTTAAGAATTCATCTTAATTTATACATTAATGAATTAGTTTTGGTTTCTCCTTGCTTTGTACAGACAAAGAAAATCATCAGAAAGAAATCACTTGTCTGCTTCATTATGAACGATTGCATACTGTAAAGTATAGGAAATGGAGTCGCCTTCCAGTCTCCATAAAGCAAAGCCGTTCTATTCCTTATTTTAAGCTCTAACGTCGTAAGACATCTTGAATTGTGAATGAGCTTTTTCTTTCTCTGATCTGTTAGCGTATCTCAGACTTATCTGAGATTACTTATGTTATTTTTTATCCAGGAGCGTTCTTAGGACAGTAGTAGCGAAGTTTTGCAAAACACTGTACGTGGATTATATTGAGTCAAACACTTCATGCTGAAAGATGGCAAAGACGGCCGGGTAAAGTCTTTAATAGTACCCCATTTCCTATACTGTTGCGAGATTTATGGTGCTTGTATGGCAGCATGTTTCAGTAATGAACAGTCAGCGCCTGCTTTCGTTCGGCTTGTGTTTACTCAAGTGTCTGAGGCATTCTTCAAATTCCGATTGCTTCTCTTCTTTAAAGTTATTAGGGATTGTGTCGCTAGTTATATTTTTAAGAAGCTTACAACTAGCAGCTCAGCTCGACTACTTAACATCATTCTTCTTAGATTTTATTCTCTACATAGAGAGCGGTCAGGAGGGATAAAGCTTTGCTGCCTCTAATAAATTGCCTGGACTATTAAATAGAATAGTCTGGATGCTCTGGGGTGTTGTTATTATTTGCATGTCACTATAGCGTCGCGTCCCGTTGCTCAGTTTGATGTCGGTCTGTAGAAAGTCGAAATTTTATATTTGACTCTTACATATATAAGACCTAATTGTACACCTATCTTTTTTTGATGGAAATGGTGGGCATAGAAAGTAGATATTTTGTATTTAGGCCAAAGGACAGTTCGATTAGGGGACTAGGTGCAATTTCATGGTATTTGGTTTTTTTCTCTTTTTTTTGTTAGAGAAACAAAATTATGTTTATTATACAAAAGCTCCCTATATTTTTAATATTTCGCATATTTCTGCCATTCGCATTCCTGTGATAAATTTCTACGTTATGTTCGTGAAGCTAGTACAATTACTACTTTCGACCAATAACATCATTGAATCATTGCCTGCCTCCATTGTGTTTAACAGGTTAAAAAGAGATATGTTAAAGAGCGAACAAAATTCTGGTCCTCACCTCCTCATAAGAGTGAAGCAAAATGCTCGCTTCTTTTTCCAATCAGCGCTCAGAGAATGTTATTAATAATCTAATTAGATCTGTGTTCGTATGAAGCATGAAAAGCAAAAAAAGAACATCGCATACTGCTCTGCACAAAAAGAAGGAAGCGAAATCATTACGAAAACACAGGTGGATTTCCTCACCTTTTCGCGCATTGCATTAGGGAAGGAAAATACGTACAGATTGGTGTATCATTCATTAAAAGTAAATAAGAGGCTGGAAATATTTTTTGTTGACGTATTTATTTTACGATTATATCTCTGACCTTGTACAAATGATGAAACTAAATCAATAAAAAATATATTCTTGCAGGCGAAGGAGACATTTCTGCTATTCGTGAGACCTACGAACGCGCCATTGCTAGTGTTCCACCCGCGAACGAGAAAAACTTTTGGCGCCGATACATTTATCTTTGGATAAACTATGCAATTTTTGAAGAACTTGAGTCCGAAGACTTGGAGCGTTCGCGCCAAATTTACAAAACCTGCCTCGAATTGATACCGCATAAAAAATTTACATTCAGTAAAATTTGGTTACTGTATGCCAAGTTTGAAATCCGCTGCAAGAACCTGCAACTGGCAAGAAAGACATTGGGCTTATCCATCGGTATGTGTCCACGCGATAAGATCTTCCGTGGGTATATAGAGTTGGAGATTCAACTGCGTGAGTTCGATCGTTGCCGGATATTGTACGAGAAGTTTCTGGAATTCGGACCCGAGAATTGTGTAACTTGGATGAAATTTGCAGAACTTGAGAATCTATTGGGCGATATTGAAAGGGCACGTGCTATCTTTGAATTAGCGATACAACAACCACGTTTGGATATGCCTGAGCTACTTTGGAAAGCCTATATAGATTTTGAGGTTTCACAAGGAGAAACAGAGCTCGCACGACAACTCTATGAGCGGTTGCTAGAGCGCACTCATCATGTGAAGGTGTGGATGTCATATGCAAAGTTTGAACTTACCTCTCGAGATTTAGTTGAAGGTGACAATGATGACATGAATATACAATTGGCCAGGCGAGTCTATGAACGCGCTAATGATATGTTGCGCCAGCTAGGCGACAAAGAAGCAAGAGTTTTGCTACTTGAGGCTTGGCGTGATTTTGAGAAGGACTGTGGGGAAGTTGGTGCTTTGGAAAAAGTAATGGAGAAAATGCCCAGGCGTGTTAAGAAACGACAAAAAATTGTGTCCGACTCTGGGGTGGAGGAAGGTTGGGAAGAAGTATTCGATTATATATTCCCTGAAGATGAAATGGCTCGTCCAAATTTGAAGTTACTGGCTGCAGCGAAAATGTGGAAGAAACATAAGAATACATCAACAATAAATGATCAAGACACTGATGAAAGGAATGAGACTACTGTTGCTAATGGTATGCAGAGGGAAGCGTAAAATTATACAACAAATCTCTAGTTTCGGTTTTTGTAAAAATCATAATAAGCCGTATAAATAAGCCGTTTTGATACTGATAATTATTAATGAATTATTTTATTTCAATATTAAATGTTAAAAGCTCTAAGTTTATTTTATTTAAAATAAAGTTATTAATTTTTACTTCCTTGTATACGTAGTAAATACAAGAAAGTATTGTAATCATGAAAAATTTCGATATTGAGATTTTGATGGTAACACACATTTGACCATCGCGGAGTCCATTTTGACTAGTTTGGTCGTGACGTGTGTACGTATGTACGTATGTACGTATCCTCAATAACTTAAAAACGGAGAATCGTAGAAACTTGAAATTTGGTATTTGAGACTCTTATAAGACCTAGTTGTGCACCTCCCTTTTTGGATGCAATCGGTTGCGCGAAAAGGACACTTCTCATATAGTTTTTTTCAAATTTCATACATTACTCAAAAACAAACACTCCTAGAAAGTATATTGGGCCTTACATAAGACACAATTTTGTAGCTCCAATTTTAATGATGGTTCGCACCAAAAGGACTCTTCGCCAAAGGAACACGAAGCATGCATTATCCGAATTACATAAATGATAATGATAAATGAATGTTATGCTGCTATATCTTTTACAAAAATTGGTTGTACCCTTACAGAACTAAACAGGGAAATCAAAATTAGTACGATTGATAGTTAAAGCTGTGTGGAAACTAATTTGTACTTCCTTGTTTTTACTTACTGCTATTTAAATTATTTAAATTAAGAGAAACCTATGAAATTTTTTTCATTATAGAAGTAAAAATACTTAAAATTTTTAAAACTTCAATTTTAAAATATAAATAAAATATATCAACCACTCTTGAAATAAAACCATACAATTGCCTTCATACAAGGAAGTCATGTGTTGGCCGCATCAGATATTTTTATTTAATGTTTACTTCGCTGATTCAAATGCTATTATAATTTATCCTCGATTGTAATTGTTATCCAGACATAAATTACATCAATACGATATCTGCAAAATATATGATTTAAATTTCCATCCGATTGTTATCATCTCATAAATACACCTAAGTCTGTTTTTACACGGTCTTTTTGTACACGGTTTTGATATAACGCGGTTTGAAAATTGAATATTTTTAATTTTTTTACACGATTTTATTCCATTTAGCACGATTTGAAATTTTATGTACTTAAATTTTTTTTGTCAAATTTAATTTTTGCGAAGTTTGTTCATATCACAAAAAAGTATTTATGAAAAAAAAGGCTGAAACCATCGATAGTATCGATAGTTTGCGAACACTAGCTTAAATAAAACTAGTAAAGGTGTTGTCTACAGCCGGGCTGTAGCCGAAATACCCTACGTATATATATTTAAAAGTGGTGCGATATAATATACTCGTATATATATACAATATATATATTATAAATCTAATAATAAATATACAATATATATATAATAATAATAATAACTTGTAAAGGTGTTGTCTACAGCCGGGCTGTAGCCGAAATACCCTACACCTTAAAGCTGCATATATACTCGTATATATATACAATATATATATTATATATCTAATAATAAATATACAATATATATATAATAATAATAATACATAAAAACAAAAATTTTTTTTTAAAGTGGGCGGATCACGCCCATATTTGGCATATTAACTGGAAGCATTAGTCTAAACCTACATATAAAATTTTCTTGTCTTCTCTCAAAAAGTGATGCTGATATGGCCTTTTTTAATAGGCAAAACAGAGGTAACTGCACTCTCGATATAAAAAGGAGGCGTGATCCTTGGGCGATTTTTCCCATTTTCAATACGAAACACCCCAACATAGCAACGAATATTTTTGCCAAATTTCATTTTGAAATCTTAATCCGTTCTCCTGTGATCGTGATTTCAACGGACAGACAGACAGACAGACAGACGGACAGACATCGTTATTTCAATTTCGGTGGTGATGCTGATCAAGAATATATATACTTTTCCATACCTATCTTGTCTAGTTCTATGCGTTACACACTCCGGTAGAAAGTGAATATACCCTCAACCTTAAGTTGTAGGGTATAATAAACATGAATTCTTGTTCTTAAAAATTCTTGTTATACCCTACATCTTAAGGTTGAGGGTATATTCACTTTCTACCGGAGTGTGTAACGCATAGAACTAGAAGAGATAGGTATGGAAAAGTATATATATTCTTGATCAGCATCACCACCGAAATTGAAATAACGATGTCTGTCCGTCTGTCTGTCTGTCTGTCTGTCCGTTGAAATCACGATCACAGGAGAACGGATTAAGATTTCAAAATGAAATTTGGCAAAAATATTCGTTGCTATGTTGGGGTGTTTCGTATTGAAAATGGGCAAAATCGCCCAAGGATCACGCCTACTTTTTATATCGAGAGTGCAGGTACCTCTATTTTGCCTATTAAAAAAGGCCATATCAGCATCACTTTTTGAGATAAGACAAGAAAATTTTATATGTAGGTTTAGACTAATGCTTCCAGTTAATATGCCAAATATGGGCGTGATCCGCCCACTTTTAAAAAAAATTTGTTTTTATTATTATTATTATATGTATATATATTGTATATTTATTATTAGATATATAATATATGTATTGTATATATATACGCACCACTTCTAAATATATATACGAGTATATATGTATGCAGCTTTAAGGTGTAGGGTATTTCGGCTACAGCCCGGCTGTAGACAACACCTTTACTAGTTTTTACTAATTTTAATAGGTTTTAGAGATTAGGAACAAATCACCAATTTTTGTATAAGATCAATGTCTTTTTTACACGGTTTTTTTTTTTACACGGCTTCTTCTGGAACCAATCTACCGTGTAAAAACAGACTTAGGTGTATTTAAGATAGAATTTTGAGCACTGCATGTAGTGGAAACTATTCAATTTTAATAAGTAGACGTTAACAATGTACGTAATATCGTTGGACCATGATTCAGCAACAAGTCCTTTTACAACATTTCATCTACAGTAAAATAACACAAAATTATTAATATATGTATGTATATAAAATGATTTCATGTTTCCTGAATAGTTTACCTTAGTTTCACCAAGAGTGTGAAAGCTGAATAAGTGTATTTCACCAACTGCGTACGTTCAAAAGAGCATTATTTTTTTATTTAAAATTAAACTTCTAATTTACCTGCAAAAATGTTGTGAGGTCAACTGGGACATAGTTCCCTGCAAGGACTACGGAGGACCGCTGCGCACGTAAGAGCGCTATAATCAAGGTCTTCTTGAATTTGGGCAATTGCTCTATCCAATTACTTGCGTAGAAAGCCACAAACAAATCTTCACTTTGTTGGCGCACAAAGTGCCCGAAGTAACAAATAATGAATGATTCTAGGGTTACTGCTACAAAAAATATGATCGATAAAACCTGTCCACTGAAATCGTTCTCATCCACAACATAGAGAAAGTGTAATCCAACTGTACATTGCACCAGGGCAGAGCAAATGAATTGCGCTAGACAAGCATTCGATATTACTTGCTGTATGGTTTTGTGTAAGCTGCAGAAACAATGACACTAAGATATGGAATAAATTGTTGGTAAACAGTGTACTGACTTTATAATAAGCAAATGGTCCTGAATGCACTCCACCAGTTGCAGAAAATTATGCTCCAAAGCATTTAAATCAGGTGAAGCACTTTCCATGCCATCGAGCGTTGATGTATGCCTACGCACACCTATTTTGCTCAAGCGCAGCTCTAACGCACGAATATGTCCGGTGAGTAGACAGAGGTAAGCTGGCGGGTATGAATCATTAGCACAATTTTGTACTGCTTGCACTGTTAAACCCAGCAGTTGATAAATAAACACCAAGGTATATGCAACATCAGAGTGTAGCCAATCGAAATAAAACCACGCTGGATAGAGCAAAATGCGATGCGTCGACATCCAAACTTTAACAAGACTTAAGCAAATACCCAGCGCATAGATGCACCAGAAGACGCGAAATAAATTGTGCGAGATCCTTACTGCTCCACGCAGCACTGAGCACTCGTCCTCAGCATTGGCTCGACCATCAAGTTGAATAATAATACTTTTAATCTCCAACATCTTAGACCGCACAAAGACCACGTTGAGAAACTTTAAATTGGCAATCGTATCAGTAATGGTTATCGTGAGGTTTTCGCACACTTCTTGCAAATTGGCGGAGTGAAATAAGTTGGCGAAAAGTGTTAGTGGAAATAAAGTTGTTATAAAAACATTTATAAATACAGCGTAGCAGTAATAAAGACGCTTCGATATATTTTCCGGCGCATTAATACCGTTATATTTCCATACTCTCCAATGGTAACGTAAAGCCTCCTCCGTATTCACGATGTTGTCTTTATGCGATGGCATGTTTGGAACTAATAAAAAATATTGCGACTGCAGTTATTTAACCCAACAGTGTCAGCTTTTATAATCTATCTAACCACCTGCATAACTGATCAGTTTCAAGAATAGTTAGAACACTTTTCGAACTGTAATTTTGTAAATTGACGCAAGAGATAGAGTTCTTGTATTTAAAGTTTTGCACATAAATGAAAACGTAAACCAATTAAAAAAGTTTTGTGCTTGGAATAGAGAAAAGCATATTTAGTTAAAAAACAGAAATAAATTAACAGATACGTTGTTTTTTCGCGAATAAATACAAAACACTTTGAAGTTTGCACTAAGTACACTACTATCATAAAATAATTTATCAGAAAACCAAATGTCTATTAAATTATTTCACAATTTTAAACTTTTTGTTTCAATTTAAAGCGGGAAACGATAAATTTGAAATGACAAAATGGCAGTATTAATAAACCCTAAAAATTTGTATTGTATCAATAAAACACAACATACATTTTTTATATATGTAAAGGCATATGTATGTATTTTATTAAATGGCGCAATGTGTAATATGTACGTTTGAAATAAAATTATGTTTTTATGTGTTTATGCTATACGTAAGGTTTAATTTCCACAAGTACTAAGTTCTAGTACTAATATCAAGTACTAAACTTTGATATTAGTTGCGACTATTTCCCAACTAGCATTGTATGTGTAGAATATCGTTGACGATGTCAGACAAACAAGATTTCTCAAGCACACATTCGAATAATTCCACATGAGCTTTACGGTTATATTTTACATTTTTTTTGTTTTGCAAATTATTGCTAGTAATACAATGATTTTATTTATTAAAAGAGGTTAACTTTTATATTATTAATCGAAAATAGTAAGCAAAATGCCTCTATAAATCAACTAATAATAGTTACTGTTTTATAAAACATTTCAAATTTAGATACTTTAAATAATATCGCAAGAAATTATAAACATTATGTAGAAATGATATTTAACCTTTAAAATAAGTTAGCTATTGAAATGTATTCATAGCTTTTTAGACTTAATTTTTAGCATAATGTTTAGTTGCCCAAACATGGCTACAATTAAGTTACTTTTTTAATTTTCATATTAATTTGAATTGATTTTTACGGCTTCAGCGTTTCTGTTGCATTTTAATTTGTTATCTTTCACAATATTTTGGGTACATAAATTAAGATATTGAAAACCTTGACCGGCAACAAAGTGCTGCCTGTTAAAAGATTTAATAAAAGTATAACTAGAGCCTTGCATTAGTAGTGCTACTAGATTTAAGTGAAACATAATTGCTTTCAACTGTGCTTGCTGTGGACAAGCAGCTGTTGCATTTCCGACTCAATATATGCTACTCCTCAGAGTAATGTCATCAGAAAACAATAGTTTTTAAGATACATTATTTTATGCCTTTAGGCTGTAGCATTTGCTTCTTTCTTATTTCCGTCCTTTGCGGCGGTCTTATTTGTTTGTTTGTCATTATCATCCTGCAAATAAATATGCCAAAAACATTCAAGAAAACAATATAATTATTGTAATTGATTGTATTCTGTTTTTTTTTTAAATTTATATATTTATATTGCAATGCAGGAATGATCAAATAATCAATAGCTTTTCAGGTAAATGCGTTTTAAGGAATTGTTCAAAGTTCGTGTTTCAGAAATATAAAATATTTTCATATAATGGAAGATTTGATTTGCATTGATAACTATGTATTAAAATTATCTTAATAAAAAGAGTTGTTAAACTAAAAGCAAATCTACTTATTACGACTTTCTTGTAAATAAATGTAAAAATTAACGCATCATAAATATTATATTAGTAAGAACGAAATACTAACTGTAAAATCATTGTAAAAGCGTAAATTAAAATCACTATATATTCTTTTAGGGAATATAAATATTTTCTAAAAGGATTTTCATAACTAAACTATCAAATTTTTAAGAATAGTGCTTATCTTATCGTTAAAGATATGAAAAAAATATATATAGATAATGCAAATCAAACCCCTCACTATATTACTTTTTATAACCTAAAGAAAATACAAATTGAATCATAAGTAACAATCTTGCAAGCAGAAATTGAACCCCATCCTTACTTGGAATTTGTTACTTGTGACTAATTTTAATTTGCTGAAAATGTTATATAAAATTATGATTTTAAAAAACTGTACCTTTGCTTTAACAGCAGCCGCTTCCTTTGCAAGATACTCTTCGCGCGCTTTCTCGTACGCACTCACAAACTTGTCCCTTTGTGCCTTAAACTGTGCGAACAACTCATCGTCTTTGTTGCCTTTAAGTCGGTTTTCGATATCAACTTTTTTGTCGTGTTCTTCGCGTATTTCTGCAGTTACCCATGGCTTGTCAACCGGATATTGATTTACCAGATTTTTAAGAGTTTTTATTGTGCTTTTACCTTTGACTGCTTTCTTGATTATTTTGGAATTGGGTTTTTTGATCTTACCAGCTGGTGCAAACGGCAGAGGCGGCGGAAGCGGTGGCAGGCCACATGGTGGACCACGACGTGCACGTGGCGGTACCGGTCCTACCATGGGTGGAATGGGTGGCATGGGGCCCCCACGTCCCCGCCGCAAGAAATGTGGGTTGCCACCCATTGGTGGCATTGGACCGCGACCCATGGCAGCAATCGGTGGGATCATTGGTGGTTGAAAAACATTTGGTGGCATATGCGGCGGCATCGGAGGCATTGGTCCATTACGTATTCCTCCAATACTAACCGGTGGCATCATGCGACGCCCTCTATTAGCAATAGGACGGCCTTGATTGAAGCGGCGCTGTGGCGCATTACCAAATCTGTTGTCGTTTATTGACTGCGGCTGATTCTTATTTTTATTCCAATTACCATTCCTTTGCAAATGTTTCTCCTGCTGTTGTGGTTTAGCCTTTTGTTTGCCTTTTTGGTTTTTCTTCTTCTGACCAGTCTGTTGTTGTTGTTGTTGTTGTTGTACGCCGACAGTAGGCGGTGTTGGATTGTTGAAGTCCGTATAACCGGGGTTTTCTGGAATCTGACTGGCATTAAACATCATACCTATATTGTGTCCGTCACCACCTCCTTGTGGTTTTGATTTTTGATATGGCGTCGATGGTCCACGAAGCGTGCGACGATTTACGGCTCTACCATTTTGTTGAAAATTCTTTTTAGAAACCATCTTTGGAAATGATTTGAGTACCTCAGGGTTTGTTATTACCTATTATAAACTTTTTTAAGAGTCTAAGAAAAGTATAGGTGTCGTTAAGTTTCCGTTTTGCAATTTATATTCAGAATATTTTGCTAATAAAAATACAAAAACGTAAATTTGCTCAAAATTCTGATGTAAGATAAAAATGTCTGCTAGGAAATGTCATACCCAAGGTGTTTACCAGTGTTGCCACTTAAAAAATTGCTATTTCAGCGTTTCATGTATTATAATCTGTTAAATTTTATTTAGATTCCTTAACTACTTGTCAGCGGTAGATGTTGTTATATTTCTCCAAAACATTGATTTTGACAACAATATTGATGTAAAGGTACCCACTCAGCATCCATAACAATGCAAAATCAAGACAAGGAAAAGCACTAGCTACATGACCATCGACTTCAGAAATTTATTACACTATTGTAATAGACTGTATTGGCGAAAACTGGTGCGAAATTATGAGTTACTTTATTATACCCTACATCCGAAGGAATGAGGGTATATTCACTTTGTGCTTCCGTGTGTAACGCATTAAAGGAGGCGTGGCAGGTATGGAAAAGTATATATATTCTTGATCAGTGTCACCTCCTGAGTCGATTTAGCCATGTCCGTAGTCTGTCTGTCTGTCTGTCTGTCTGTGGAAATCACGATTACAGGAGAACGAATGAAGCTATCGCGATGAAATTTTGCACGTATATTCTTTGTCATCCGAAACTCTGTGGGATTGAAAATGGGATAAATCGGTGCAGCGCCACGCCTACTTTCTTAACAAATACTAATTCTTTTAACAATATTTCAACTTGTAGACTTAGTTTTGAGCTTCAATTTTGTTTCCGAATACATCGGTACAGGTAGATTAAATTTTTAAAAAAAATGGGCGTGTCCGCCCACGAACATATGACATTGATATAAACCGCAATTCCAGAATAACGGTTGGAAGAATTGACTTGAAATTCGGTACGAATATTCTCTGCCATCATAGATAACTCTGTATTGAAAATGGTGAAAATCGGCGGGATGTAGGGTATATAAGCTTCGGTCTGACCGAAGGTACCCTTACTAGTTTTAATTTAAAAAAAATTTTATATTTCATAAAATTCCATAAGTGCACATATCCTTAAAATTATTATAATCAATTGAATGAACAATAACATATCGTATAATATTGTAATACCTAATTCACATATGTTTGATTTATAATTTTATTTCTTTAAAACTAAATGTATAATAAGAATTTAAATTCTTTCTAGTACAAAAAACAGACCTTGACATAAATAACAATGAATATATAAATATCTTTTGAGAAAAAAAAAATAAAAAGAAAATGGGATAGGAGGTAATAAAGCCAGAGTGATAAAAAAGTTCAAAATACACTCAGATTTTCTAATTCAAATGAGTTCTAAATCAGTATTTTCCAAATGCTCTCATAATGTCGCTGTTGAAGATGCTTGTACGACAAAGCAGCAAAAGAACAGGAAGAATTTCCGCCGACATCTTGTTTCGGAGTTATAATCATAGATTATCTAATCTAATCTAAACTAATCTACGGTTATAATTTTAAGTAAGTGTTATATATGCTCAAGCGCTTGACGAATAAACAGCTAGAGAGGATTTTTAAATATCTTTCCTTTATTTTTGTAGGACCCCACTTTGTACTTTGGACTACTCTTTTCGTAGTAACATTTTGTGCATATCGGAATGTTTTGTAGTGAAAATGTGTAACTCTGAAAAAAGTATTAAATAGCGTTTTCGTGTATTTTTCGCTAGATGGGATATTTTTTCAGCTGCGTTTATGAAATTCTTTGCCATATTATGTAGGAATTTTTAATTGCTTTGGGATTTTTGCATTTTGTCCGGCTATTCGTTATAAAAAATTTTGATTTAGCAACAAAAAGGACTGAATTGGATTCGCAGTTCTGCTCACAAAAGTTGAGAAGGAACCAAGACTTGTAAAACAGAATACCAGTTTTAAAATGGCTAAATGTGCGCTATGCAAGTCGAGCAAGGAGGATGTTTACCAATATGGAGATATTTTGCGGCAAAACGACCTTACTGTACATACATTTTGTTTGGTAAGTTTGTTTTGAATATTAAAAATTGATGAAAATATTACTGGGGTTCTTTTACTAGTATTTGTCGTCAAATTTGAGTCAACGAGGTAATGAAGACGAGGGCTTTTTCGGATTTTTGCCGGAGGACATAAGAAAGGAGCAGCGTCGTATATGCAAACTTGTAAGATTGATTTATTTTTATTATAAACCTAAAATATTCTCACTAGTAGCAACGTTTACCTTATCAAGACATGCTGTTATTGCTCCAAGCGGTATGCCAACATTGGCTGTTGTAATGTACATTGTCGACGATCTTTCCATTTAATTTGTGGTATCGAGAATGGTGCCGAGAATGAATTTGTTAATACGTTCAATTCATATTGCCATGAACATGTACGTAAACACTACGGTCGGAAGCCAAGTAGAGGTGAAGAATGCTGCATTTGCTATGACAAACTTATAGCGTCTGGTAAGCGTTTCAATAAGGTCAACATGCTACGTGCGCCTTGCTGTAAGAACAAATGGTTCCACAAGTTATGCGTGCAGAAATTTGCAATGTCTGCTGGGTATTTTTTCAAGTGTCCACTGTGCAATGATGCGGAGATTTTTTGTAAAGAATTACGTTACAGAGGAATTTTCATTCCGGAAAGGTTAGTTGAAAGTTATAAAGTTGCTAACTGCTAATTGCTAATTGTATTTACCAGAGACGCTGCCTGGGAGTTGGAGCCAAATGCTTTTTTCGAATTACTTGAGCGACCAAACTCTTGTGCTGCGGATAATTGTCATTCTGCAAGAGCACGTACGAAAACTAGTTCGAAAAATCCTTTATTGCTTTGTAATGCCTGCGGCTCTGTCGCAATGCATAAAAAATGCCTTCCTGAGAGAGCCAATCAATTTTTGTGTACTGACTGCAATTTGGGCAACGATAGCGGCCGTGCAAGTTTTCATTCAAGGAACCGCAATAGCACTAATGATGATTCTGATGAAGTTTTGGATGTGGATGTTGAGGAGTATAGTGATGATAGTGTACTAAAAATTCTTGTGTCGGATAAATCGCTAGCAGACAAATCACAAAATGTCACAACCGAAGAAAAAGAAGAATCGAAAACTAATGAAGAGTTTATCGAAGCATTCACAGCTAGTGATAACTTGGAAGTAATTCAGAGTTATGATGATTCTGTGACCTCGTCGACTAAAGAGTTCATTCAGTGTAGTCAAGATTCGAAGCCTTTAGGAAAGATGAATTCTCAGTCAATTTTACAAATGCAACACAATAAAGAGAACACTAAATTTTTACAAGAAAAAGATGACCACGAAAGCAGTTATATTCGGGATCGATTTATGCGTATGGTGGATTCCATTTTTATTGATGTTGATGCAACTATATCCTGCAGTGAAGATAGCGAACAGAACAATAGGAAATTTGAATCAATGCCGTCAAAAGCCATGTGTACAAGTAAAACTAACAATTCACCATTCTCACGTAGTAAAAAAAATTCTCAAATAAATTACGAAAATTCTAAATTAGAGATTTCAAAAAATAAAGTCGATGATGGAGAAGAAAGCAAACCAATATCATTTGAATCAAAAAGACGCAACACGCGTTCTCATTCCAGCAGCTCAGATGAATTTAAAATGCTAAGGCCGCATAATGCAAGCGACAGTTTTTTGCCTCTCAGAATTCAGAATGAACAATTTGAAAGTGTAGACGAATTGGAAGAGGTAATATCAGCATCTTTTTCTCCAAGACCATCTAGAGTCATCGAAGATGTGCAGCAGGTCAAAGAGAAGAATATGGATAGAAAGAAAGGACTGAAACAAGGTGATGAATCCGAAAAACTCCATCCATACAAAAAATGCTTCTAATTTAATATCTTTATTAAAAAATATACTAAGTTGTAGATTATATTTGAAAAACTCCTTTATTAGCCATGTCAAGTTAAAAAATCAGAACTTAAACATCATCATCATCATGTAAACTTTCTATATAGATTATTTTATTTATGTTTTTCTAGGTCGGGCACATAGAACAGCAGCAAAAAGAATTAGAACTTCCAGGTCATCCCGGTCATTATTGCCAGCTTCATATCATTCGCGTTCATCGTCATCGTCGCCAATAGGCGCACCAAGTCTGACGCGCAGACCAAAATTTTGTGTTAAGCGAATGCGTATCTGCTCTTTCAGCGAGAGCGAACAGTGGTCCTGATATCACTTTTGTGATAGCATTTCAAAAGCGTAACGTGCAAGTGCTGTAGAATCTCTTGGAATTTATAAGCAACAGTCAACATCATTTCATAAAATCATAAAGAGTAAAATCTGGTCATGCTTTGCTTCGAGAGCCAGATTCCATTAAATTAGAACTTTAAAGATGTAAGAGCGATGAGACTTTGAGTAATTTTCAATAAACTCGTAAGAAGCGTTTGAATTAAATATCGAGAAACTTAATAATAAGAAATGATGAAATGTGGAGGAGTTTAATAAGCGTCACTTGTAAATCAGAAAACGTAATTTCTAATTTTATATCTCATCTGAAAATATTCTTCTTTCTGATTTACAAATGACTCCTAGTATCCAAAAACGCTTTCGATTTACATGATGACTAATATGAATTGCAACTTAGTAAAATTAATTTTGTAAATGATTGTCTTTACTTATAACAATTCCATTAATAAGGTTTAATATACATATCTAATATACGGATTAGTATAATATAGCGAAACGGCAGATGATGATTGAAACCACCAATTTTTTGAGAATAATTCAATTTTTAATTTCCTAACTTTTTAGTGACAGTTCAATTATAGTAACACATAGTATATTGCATATTATAATTACAATTTCAATAATTTCAACGACTATTACTTGTATAAATTATATTTCGTCCACGTGTTTAACATACACAATCAAATAAAGAAATCCCGAAAACAATTGTGAAACGAGTGCTGCTTTGTGGAGAGAATTGTTTTTACGTAGTTTGTATTTGGTGTCATTCTGGAATATATTTATTTTGCAGCCGTACATTCAGCTTATTTCAAACGCCAGTTTCAGTTGTGTTTAATACTCCGGAAAAATCGGAAGTTCAGAAAGTGTGTCTCTTTGGAAATCCGTGAGAAACTTGAAAGATGAGCTTGCATTTTACGGATTTACCAACAAACACAATAATAATATACACAATATAATAACACTAAGCCAAGAAATAACAAAAAGCTGAAGTTTCACTAAAAACTACTCACAGTTTAACAGCGAAAGGTAATTTGAAATATATCGACATGTTATACGTTGGTAGTCAAATCGTGGGCCTTCTTCGCGAAGATTTATATATACATATGTAAATTTGCATTAAAATTAATTTGTAATTAATACGACGAAGCAAACGGACAACAAGGAAACTAGCAGGTGGTGCCTAAGCAGATATATTCCGAAGTGAATTGCGCTTACATGGAATTTTTCCCTCAGAGCTAACAGGCGGCCCCCTTCTCAGCCCGGTATTAAGTTTTTGTATCATGATAGAAATTTTGATATAAATAAAATGCCTGACGTTAATTTAGTGGCTCATCAGTGTCGTTGTTGCTGTTAGTCACATAAATAATCTCCTCCTCATTCGCTCTCCTTAACCTCAACAACTGTAATTATTTGGTTAATGATTACTGCTTGAGGTCTACTTAAAATCCTTCAGCCTATCAATTATTCACAGAGGAACTGTTGATGGTCTTCTGAAAAAGTCACAGAAACTTAAATCACAGTAGCGAAATAAGGGATAAACAGAATTTATATAGATTTTAAATTTCTATTAACCGACAAACAAATTCCTGACTCCGCTACTGCATCTTGCAGTCGCATGTTAACCTCCTTGGAATTTTTTGTTGCAGTTGCGAGTGTGCAATTTTTCGCAATCGAGCTGCTCGGTGTGAACATTTCCACCTGTATGAAATTTTTATAATGATAGCGTTATTATAAAATACTTTTCAAATTCTATATATTCCATGTATAAATTTATTGACACATGTACATATGTATATTTAAAGGGTAATAGTTTCAAGTTCTTTCTTTAGCTTCTAAAACTGTTGAAAGCATTGAAATCAAATAAAAATTTCTATTCCGTCCAGTCACTATTTTCAATAATTTTTCATATAGTGCAACCTCGATTACCGCAACTAAAAGGAATTGTAATTCAAATATTTTGAATTTTAAAAAGTCATGCAACTGTTGTTAAATATAAAAATGGTTAAATGTTTTAAAATGGTTATTTTTGGTGAAGATCTCGATGTACCAAAATGTGTTCTAAAGCAACGTATTAAATACGATATATGTAAATTAATGTTGGTGCTTATTGCATATTTTTAAATATTCCTAAATAATAAGCGCAAAGTTTTTGTATGCAGCAAAACTAATAAAGTGCGCATTTACTTTTTCCACTAGCCAGTTATTGATTTCATCAATTGGAACTAAGTTTTCTGAATATAATCGGAATTTTCTAAAATAATGAATGCTGAGGAATGTCAATGTTAACAGCGAAAGAGAGAATAGGACTAAACAGTTGCGATAATCAAGTCGTTTCTCCTTTAAAATTTCGTTAACTGATTTAACAGTGTCAATAAAACAAGTGTTGCATTAATCGAGATTGCACTGTATTTATTTAAATATATTTCGTATTAATAACCTGTAGGTTTTCATTAATAGTTACCAAAAAATTGTATAATCAATAAAAACTTCAAAACACTCAATCTTTTGCAAAGGAATGAAAAGTTCAAAACAAATTCAATTAATCTCTTTCATTAATATTGTGTTCCTCCCATTTTAGACGATTTCAGATTGTAGAATATTTTTCAACATAGTATGATATAATTTAATACAACGAAACAATTAAATATAGAAGACAAAAATGTATGATTTGAAAAGTATTTTTTTTTGTTCATTATGAGAGAGGATGTAGAAGACAGCTACAGAGGAAAAGAGCGAGAGGGAAGAAAAAAAGCGAGAAGTAATACGAATGATATATGTACATACAAATTATCGATTTTCCTGATAGAGTTTTCCAAGCTCTTCTTTCTCCAAGCCAACTGAACAAGTGGTCAGTTTGTCAGTAGGATTTCGATACCGGAGCGAGTTGGACGATGTGTGATGTGCGGCCGCAAGTAGTGCAAAGTTTAAGTAGGTTTCTATTAAACTACACATTATAGATTCAAGTGTAAACTTTCAAATAAATATTTTAAATTCATATTTAAGTTAAACAAATCACTCAGAAGAGAGCATCGTTCTTTGTGTGTTTGTATAGAAAGTGAAAAATAATAGAGAACATGATTTAAAAAGCCTTCAACTCCCTCGCTCGATGTTAACTGTGGCAACGAATTCGATGAACTCGAAGAGGAACGTTTTATAACAACACAGAAACTAGAAGAACAAATTAAAATAGATGAATTAAACTAATATATGTATGAAACCGTTTAGTGATTTCAAATTTGTTTAAATGTAAGTAAAGTCTATGTACATAAATGTATCAGCAATTCGATAATAGTATTAAATTGAATCTAGAGCAGATATATTTGAATAATCCAAAAATGGGATCAAGATAATTGCTATACAATACATTTGCTATTACACATTTATTACATGCACCATTTTATGTACGCATTTATATCCAGTACATATTTATGAATGCAACACAAACCGATGTGTCTTTAAATGTAGGAAAATCTTCAATGAGTCGTTGGCTGTTAGTCGAATGTCGACCAAAAGTAGGTCGTTGGCATTTTATGTACATATGTTCTGCCGAATGCCGTCGTCGCTTTGAACCACGTTGACAATGTTGAGTACGGCTTAACACCAACAACAACGAGTGTTTGCGCGTCACACTAAAACAACAAAAACAGTGCTGCCCTATTAACTCTCTTACGGTGAAACCGCAAGATGGTTTTTTTTCTTGATTGTCTATTTTGCTGTACTTTAAATTTATTTGAAGTTCATCGCATTCTTGTAATGAGATGTTGGACACAGGAAATACGCCGACATTTACACATTTAAGCAACTTCCATGTCAAGAAATTAAGAAAAACATTCTTTCGAAACATAAAACGACTTTTTGAAATTTTTAATGACAAATGATGATGATTTGAAAACCATTGCGAGTTTGGGAATTTTTGCATTATTATTAAGTTACCCGAAACGCCCGATTGTTAAATTAAATATTAGATTTTGTATTTGGAAGGAAAAGAAATCAATCAGCGTCTCATTTTGCCGATGGCGGTGTATATATTAAACAACTTGATAATTGATTGACTTCCTTCCATTTTATTGCCGCCGTCAATTGAAATGATTTCCCAATCAGCAGCTTCAATTGAGCTTGAAAATAATATAATAATAATAATAATAAAAAATAATATAATAATAAATATAAATAACACAAACCGAATTTCAATTTCCCGTCAGTAGCAAATTATTTTTATTATTCCCCAATTAATAGGCTAAATCTCATTGAAAGCCTTTGAGAAGTGAAACAGTGTTACTAAGAATTTTTGAATTTAATCGAAAATGAATGTAATTCGTTCTCCAACAGCAAGAAGCTGTAGAACGCCTTCTTTATGGAATTTGTAAGAAAAATTATAGTTAATAAAGAAACCTTTTAAAAAGCTTTGAAGAAATATGGGTACATTAGCACTTTAGTTATTTAATTGGTCCAAATATAATTTTTTAATCTTACGGACGGAATTGTGTGGATTCAGCTGGCCTTTGTGAGTACGGGTAAAATTTCAGTATTTTTCCACAGTTTACGAAACGCGGAAATTGTTTACTTTCTTATGTAACCCTAAAAATAGTTTCGAAAGCGATCTACATTCTACGGTGATTAGTAATAATACAAACGAATAAAATGGAAAAAAAACAAGTTATGAATTATGTTCTCGAATTATTTTATACTGAATGCATTTACGTTGTTGCTTGTCTTGCGATTTTTGTATTCAGCCGATGATTGATTGATGTAGACGACTTTGTATAAGGTTTTTGCGAACAATGAAGAATTTGAATTGTTTACAAGTGAAAACAGAATAACACAAACACGGCAATAAAAGACAATTTAAGCAAACACAATTTGTTTGAAGTCAATTGCAAAAGGAAGACGTAATTACAACGAACAACAGATATAATTTTATCGACAAATGACAAAAAGTTAAAAATAATTGCAAAATTTTCATTTCAATCAGTACGATTTTGATTCGTTGTTAAACCTCATTGAAAAACGGCTTGTTTAGAAAAATTAAAATTGCCAATTATCAGTTTAAAGAATACACAAACGGAAACTCGTTTAATGCTGCACTGAAAATGAACAATGACAGATTTTACGACGATCGTAACAATTTTCCGGTTGTTAAACAGATCCAATATAAATCCTAAATGTTGTTTATTTTGCCAATGTTCGAGTTAAATTTATGGACTTTTGATCTTTTCCATTTCCACCTACAGTTGAATCGAATTGCTCAATTATTACTTTGCAACAAATTATACAATAAGTTTCTAATAATTAAAATAATATTTACAAATAAGAGTAGATTTTTGGTTTTATGAGTTTTCCTTCATTTCCGCTTTTCGTCGACTAAATGTCGATTACATACACTTCGCTTTTTACATTATAAATCCGAAGTGACATATATTCAGTAAAATGGGGAAATCGGTCCAGTGCCACTCCTACTTTTAATAACAGACACAAATTATTCGCTGCTTTTGTTTTAAGGTGGAATTTTGTTCTCGAATTGATCGCCTCAGGCAAAAACATCCTAGAAAAAGTTTTTGACAAAAACGGCAAAGAACGATATTGAAATATATGTTTATACTATATAGTAATATAGTTTGTGGATGATTTTGAGGTCCGTCCACCTATAGCAAAAAATAGAAATAAAGGATAACAATGATAATAGCAAATTTGGCACGATTATTTTAACTTAAATTTCCTATATGGAAAATCGGACTATTTAATTAAATCGGACATAATAAAAAGGCCTGACGGATGTAGGGTAGAAAAGCTTTGGGCGGGCAAAGATATCTTCAATTCGATGTCGAAACGTCGATGTTTATGAACGCTTAGAACTTCTTTACGCTACTATAGAAACGTATCCTGAAGCGTATCCTGTTGTGGACCTTGTATCAAAACGTTCTGTAGGTCCTTCTTTGTAAACTGCTTTATTAGTCTTATAAACGATCATTTGAACAATAAAACAAAAAGGGGTTTAGGGGTTACCGTAAAAGGAATAGAATTAATATATAAAAGGCTATAAACTATGCTTCGAACAATGGTTAACATTTCATTATAGATCAAACTCTAATACATTTTTACTTTTTCCAGCAATTTCCATATTTTGCTTCTAAATAAAAATTATGTCAGAATTTTCCACCGATTTTCTTTGTCAATAACTATAATTTCTACTAGTTATTATTACAATGCACAACTGAACAACATAGTTCTTCTATTCTTCATATATTCATAAATATATATATAGATTACAGCTTATCCAGCCATTCGAATTGACGCTTGTCGTTAAAACTCTTCTGTTATATTTACTTTAATGCGATAAATCGTAACATTTGTTGTTTGACTACTAAAGAAACAATTAAAAACAGGTTGTTGCAATATAGAAAATAATTTTATTGTCAATTTTGTTTTTAAAATTTCATTTGCACGCAAACAAAAACAGCCAATATTCGTGCTTCTATTTGTTTATTGAGCAGAACATAAAAGAATTAACTACGTCAATTGAAGAAGTACGTCTGTTAGTTCAAATACATCATTCAGCATCATCAGCAACAATCCGATTTTAACTGTAAATTTTTATTATCATCGGCAGCAAAAGCGTTTCTTATTCATGTTGTTATTAATTTTAATTTCAAATTTTCAGACATAAGTTTGACATTTATGTTTTTTAGATATTACAATAGATATATATTTGTACCAGAATCATTATTATATCATTATTTAAAGTATCTCAATAAAATTTTGTTGTACGTAAATTGTAAAATCAGTGATTACATATACAATTTTTCATTACCGTGCAAAAATGTTGGCACAAATTTGTTATTGTTATTAGTTTATTAAAGTTATTAGTTTATTAGTGTCGTACACGGTTAAAAATTTTAGTTCAAATATTCAACCATAAAAGTTGGCATATTTATCCTTACTAAAAATGGGTTTGATTTTGAACCTTAAGGTTTATCTCATAATTAGTAAAAGAGTTGAATGGGTTGAATATCATTTTGCTGCATTTCAGGTTTTTATTAATTTACAGTAACTTTTTCTTTGCTGACGCAGTTTATAAGAAGCTGCGTAGCCAATAAAAATAAAGGATTTTGGAGTGCAGCCAAATTATGTTCAGTGAGACACGATGCGGCCAATCTATTTGAGGCCAATTGTGTAAAACATTTTCTATAATTTATTTAAGTAATATCTGAAAATTATTATAAACCTACAAACTATTTCCCCATCCGACCGACTTTGGTTTTGCACCTGTGGCCTCCAGATACAGGTCCAGCACACTATCCTATGAGGTACTTGTCATCATAGTTCTATGAAGTCAAATGAGGAATATGCAGCTGAAGTTATCAAAAGAACGAAGTTTCTTTGTCTTAAGAATTGTATGGCCAAAATAGAGATTTTTAAATCATTGTTAAAATTGCTAAAGGCCTTTTCAACTTTTAATACCCCATTTTACACTTTCAAGCGGAAAATACAAACTTAGATGTTAAAAATATTCAAGTTTTTAACGAAATGCTTAATTTTTCATGCCTTTTAGTATAAATAATATTATGAAAAAAAAGAAACTCAGTTTTTAAACAATAATACCGACATATATGTATATATATATATATAAACTGAAGCGAGCTGAAAAAAGTGTACTGAAAAGTTTAAAATCAATGTTTAAATACAAAAATTTGATAAAGGTTTTAAAACTAAACCTAAATTTGATCATGTGGTGCCAATTCTTTATTATTATTTATTATAAAAGGATATTTATAATATAAAACTCCGAAGGGATTAACGATGGTACTTTTTACCTGTTATCTTCAATTATTATACAACCACACAAAATCGAAAATATATTGGTTACGTATAATTTTCCCCTTTGTTTTTTATCCTGGATAATGAACAATAATGACACTATTCATTGTTGCTTGCTATTTAGAGTGAAAAAACGTAAAAAAACAGAAGTCAATGGAAAAGGTAATGTTGAAATAAAGTTTTCGGGACTCTTGAGGAACTCCTTGGATGGAGAGGTCAAAAAACAAAACAACTCGAGAGGAGCGAACAATAGTTATAAGAAGTCTGCGGAATAGAAGAGAAACTGCTTCGCAAATAACAGCCGAAATAGATTTCCGTGCTTCAAATGCGGAATGCTCGTATAAGCTTGTTTCAAAATAACTTTTTATAATGCGTCATTAAACATAATAATAATTTTGTTACGAATTCTTGGGATTTTGTTCGTAATTTCAAATTCCTAAGGGATTATTTGTGACTTAATAATTGTGTTTTTCACATTAAATTATACTAACAGGCCCTCATTAAGATATCATCTATATTAATATAGTGTGAAAATGCTTTGATCTATTTAGCAGCTAATTCATAGAAGAGAAATTATTAATTTTAATAAGAAACGCAAAACAACAGGTTGCAATATTAGAAAAAGCGTAATTTTCCCAACACAAACTCATGCAAAGATTGGGCTCTATTATTGGGATTTCACCTGTTTTCACAACACGCAATTCCGGTGATATAAAAAACACAATCAAATATAAACTCCTCAACACGAACAATTGATTAAATTAAAGTACACGAAATGTATTACACACATAAACTAATATGTATGAATGCAATGTACATATATATATAATATATTTAATTTCAATAATGTATTTACATCGGTATGAAATTGAAATTTTATTGACCCACTTTAAACAACGAATAATTACAAGTAATTCAATCAACGACTGTAATGTAATATCTGAAAAACATAATTGTACAACAGTAACAAACATTTGGATGACAAGATGAAATTAAAATTAATAAAAACATGAAAAAGAAACGGCCAATTGCGAATATAATATGATTTGGAGGTACATCTAACGTACATGGGTATTGAAACTAGCTACGTACAATTCTATACTTCATACTAACTGTGATCTAACACTAAGAGACCAAAGCAAGCAAAAGAACAAATAAATCTTAAATTTTAGCCACTGTGACAACCGGGAGTTGATTTCTTATAAAAATCATGACATGACGAAACATTTAGATTAAAATTTGTAGGGTCTATCGTATTTGATACGGTATTTATCATTTGTAGGATAATAACTCTTAATTTACAGTTTAAAAATTATTTTTGCTGGTTCAAAAATAAATAATAAATAATTTTTAAATAAAAAATTGAAACGTATTCATGATGAAATTAAATGTAACGTCAACCCATTAAGTGAAATTACGAATGAGAAAAATTGTGTATTGCTAAATTCTGTTTGCAAATAATTAAATATAGTCAATTGTAAAAGAAATTTGTTATTTGATGTTTAGCTATTATTCAGTATTCAGTGTTATCCTGAACAGCTGGGCTTAAAGTCCTTAAAATCGTCTATATTTCAATCTGTAATGCGTGGTTACGGTCAGTTCAGATATTGCAGTCGATTTAATAATATCAGTGACATGCAATGATAATAACCATAAAATCACAGACAAATAATAGTGTTACAAAATTGTTTCCCTGTGGTAATATATTTCCACCTGACGAAGGTGTAACACGAGGTGCAATCAGAGTTAACCAAAGTTAATAACTAATTATTTTTTGTTGAAGTTAAAAAAACCATGGTCAATTTCACGAAAAATCTCGTTATTTATTTATTTATTAATTGACTAAGCTAATCGAAGCTTTATAGCTTGAAATAGTAAATTACAAAGCAATCGTTATCGTTGTACTAATCAAGTGAACTGAACTCGTAATTTTTATGGCGTCACCCTGGAAAATTACCAAGGAAGACCAAGATGCGTGTCCTTGATGATTGATATTGGAATTAAGAATCAAATTGCAAACAAGACTTATCTGAAATATACACAAAAATTGTAAAATTAAACCTCAAGAATTGCAAAAATCCATGATATATATTATTAGAGGCGCCACTTGGCGAACTACTGTAGCTTTCTTGAAGTTCCCGATCAGCAAAGTAATCGTAGGAGGCGTGGGACCTCCTACATGATCAGACTTCGCGACTTACTCTAAGTAATTAAAAGCTTATTGGTAGTACAGTAGACCTACCAGATCTAAGTGAGATCCGCAATGGGTCACCCATATGAACAGAACAGAAAACAAGGTTGGAGCAGAGAATTTAATGTTTTTTACATTAAGACGGAGATAGATGTCAATTGTCTATTTCAATTGTTGAATTAATTTCACCACTATTCCAAATGAGAAGCTGAAAGCAAATTAGCAGTACGAGCAAAGGAGGGAAAAGAAATCTTAAACAATGTATATAATATCGAAGAAAGAACTTTGTTCATCACACTTGTTGATTGTTTTTTTAAGAGATAGAAGAAAACATTTTTACTTTCTTGTACGTAGTAAAATAAAAAAGAATTGTGAAATTTAATTAAGTAATTCGATCGTATTTATTTTCGGGATAAGTATTTAATTTTTAGTGTTGTTGTTGTTGGATGACTGCTAGCATAATATGCGATGGGAAATTCTTTTTCAAATATTAATGGGAAAATTGTAAGTTTAGGAAACTCAACTCCACCATAAAGGGATTTATAGGAAAACACTATATTAAATCCAACTGCAGAATTTTAATTTATATATTAAAGTGGATATCTGCCCATTTTATATGTATATTAATTGATTGATGGTTGTATTGATCATCATATTAATAATAAATTATTATTAACACTTCATGTTGTTTTTATAAATAAATTGCTTCTTTAATGCGTAATTCTATCCTTTTGAAGAGCTAATTTTTACCTTATTTATTTAACCGTTGTCATCGTCGTTTGTTTACACGCGTCTTTGGAATTATTTGGTTACTATTTTCGTCCTGTTGCTCTGCGTTAATTGTTGTCGTTGGCATGCGACTTTAATATTAAAACTAGGAAAATGCGACACTTTTAGAAACTTTCTGGTACCATTTCTAGTTGTCTCTGCTTGCGTGTGTTACGTTCGTTCGTTTCACACGGAAGTGATGAACGTTAACAGGTTTGGCTCACAATGGTTTCAGGATCTATTTATAAATACAAAACACAGGCTCATTTAATTGAAATGAGTTTCCGCATGACGCATAACGGTTCCACAACCAACGACGTTTTTGTATTTTTGTTGAGAGGATTGAGGGATCCATAAATCAAAACAGCGTTGGAAATATTCTAGAAATTAGTGATAAGTGCAACGAGTTTAGTACAATTTTCCACTTCTCGGTTGACGATTATAGATAATACAACGTAACCTGCATATTGTACACAAATCGCATATATTTCATTTTGAACTTGTGAATAAAACGGTGAAGTTATAAAATCACGCAGTAAATCATTCGATAATCGACTTCGCCCTTAATCGCAATTTTGATTTTATAGGGGAAAGAGTCAATTTATTAATAATTCATAGCAAAACGAAGCATTTCCACTACATTTATTATTCCATTACATTCGTTAGGTACGAATATTTCATATAACGATACAGATACGGAAAAATGAATTAGTTGTTTTTTTATTATTGTGAACGGAAAAATAAGTATATTTCTATAGACATTCTAATGAGTATTATTATTTTGTATTAATCACTCAATCGATTATATGAGAATAAAACCATTTATTTTGTTAATATTTGCTAAATATAAAATTTGAATCAGACTATTTTGCTCTGTTTTTACAATCGATTGCCGAATACATTTTCCTATCAGAGACTTAAGGAACGGACATGACGAATGGCACAAGTCGCTCAGAGGATATTAATGAATATTTTGGGATATTTTCAAGTGGTGCCAAGTGTGGAAGGGAAATTGCAAGAGAAATTAAATATTCAACACGTTGTTGTTATATTGAATATATTGATAGTTCCGACAATAAACTACGTGCTATTTATTTGAATTTTTCAATTTCAAAATTTAAAATATCCCACAAAGAAACTTAATTTGTTAGCGTCTGCTTCTATTGTATTCAGGGCTTTGATTGGGGTTGTATAATAGCTGTGAAAATTTCACTTCAGTTTTGCAAACATTTATAAACATATTTATCAGCTTTTACATAATTCCTCTTCCTTTGCTTGATGTTAGTCGTTCTGTTATTATTAGCAACTAATTTCGCAAAGTAGCCCAAATCGTATTAGAAAACATTTTAGCTCATTGCATGCTTCATCATTATAAAAGTACAAAAAATAAATAATAAAAGCAAATAAAAACCTAGAAAGTAATTCATCAAAGTAAATTGACGACAGAGTTTCTGTATGTCTAGAAAATAATAAATAAAATACGTTATTTAAATATACATATATTTGTTGAATATATGACAAATTTCGTCTAAAGATCAGTCATTTAAACTATTGTAAGTACTAAGAGTAGCTAAAATTTCATTGAATATTTTAGTTGTCATTTCTAAAATTGTAAAAATTATATATTGCATTTACATTCTAGTTTATTTATTATTTTATACACCTCCGTCAGACCTACTTAAACACACAAACAAACTTCGAAATGAAATTGATTCTGTTTTCCAATTATTAGAGAATCAATTTTTAGACAAATTATTTATTGACAACGATGATTACAATAATCGGCAACATGCCTTCATATTCTTCATTTATTTCGTCCGTTTCGTATTTTTGCCTTCACGAAAATCAGTTTCATTTTGTCGTTCTTAAGATTTGGACGAACTGCTGCGACTTTTCCCAAAACAGTGTTGCATTTAAAATGTTATTTTTCCTCGTTATAGAAGATTACATATTATCACAATTTCCTTTTAATTGAAATGTCGCACAACAATGGACTTGAAATTACGGGTCGACGAATAAACATCCAACACATTTCTGCTGCAAAGTTACTCACCACACATAAATTCCAGGAATCACGCTATTTTCAGAATGATTGCAAAAATCATAAAACTGCCGCAGATTATTCGCATATTAGCAACAAAACAAGACTTTCAATTAAATGTAATGCTTCAAGCCAAAGCATCTACTCGCGAAATCAAGTGCCGCACTTAAAGAGATCAAGGGATTTTTTTGGATGACGTTACGTTTTACCCATAGCTGTGAAGGATTTTTCTAGGTAGTTTTTGTGGTTTGTGTATAAGTTTTGTGTATTCAATAAATCAATTTGCAACAAAGTGAAAAAGTCACGCAACGCACGGAAATGTTAAGCTAGAAGAATTTTCAGGTTGTTTCCGTTATATTTTCTCACTCATAATAGAGTGAAATCATAGAGGAAGAAGACGATTTGTCACTCAATGCTGAGTGTTTCGCACAGAGCGCTTTGCCAATCTTGTCTTCTCTTTTGTTTTTGTCAATGTTTACGTTTTTCAGTGTTGCAAAATCAAATGTACATACTTTGAAAATCATCAAAGAGCCTTGCAAAGCACTTGAAATGTAAATGTCCGCTTACAACGTCATCGATCAAAAGGCATCGATCTTCCATTATAAATAAAATAAATAAATGTCATGTTGATTTTTACCACTGGATACTGAATCGTTTATAGATTATTGGATTAAATTGACCGAAATGTTCGCTATAACTATACATGTCTTCGTCGAAGACAACGTAGATGACATGTCTTGTACTGCGTCGTGAAAGAAAAACCGACATTTGCATAAAATGTCATTAGCGATCAGGATGGGCTCGTCTTGTAGGCGTTTCGACGAGTGTCTTTCGTCGTAGACGACTCCTCAAGGATGTCTACAAGACAAGAACTTCAGCAGGTTGGGTTTTCGCTTTGTTTGTGTTGTTTGAATTGATGCTCTGAGAATTCCTTCCTACTCAATACTAGATCGTATAAGGATTCTTGGTATAAACTAATCGCTTTTTCCATTCCGTCTGTTCGTGTTTTTGTCATCATCAGATGCTTCTTTACTGTTTATTCGCCGCGTGGAAGACAGACACTTTGTGAAACGCTGCCAGCGGACGCTACGCGAAGCGATACGCTGCGTAGAATCCGAAATGCGCACACAACTGCAGACTTCGAGTTGTTGTTGCAGCGTCAATTAAAAGTATCGCAACGCAAGCTGCGTGCAAGAGCTACGAACACCGCAGACGGACCAAGCAGAAGCACCACGTTGCGATGTGTGAAGCCGAAGCAGGCAACTCGTGGATTGGCAAATATTTCAAGCACTGAGCAGGAATTGCCACAAATTCGCAAGAACCGCACATTCAACCGCGAAAATAGCAACAATCCTCTGCTCAAGAATATTGAGTACCTTGCATCGATTGGCTCGCAACCAATCAATGCAGCAAATGCAGAAATAAGAAAGCAACTAAACAGAGACGAGGAAGTCTTAAAAAGAAAAGGAATAGGAAATCAATCGTTTAGAAGCAGAAGAAGCAGCAGCAGCAGGCCAACGGAAGAGGAAGCACAACCGCGCAGCGTCAATCAGCAAATATTCTCGCTCGACAAACCGACATCATCCACTCGAAGTCATGTGAACGGTTCCCCGGCCGAAAGAGCAGCCACTTGGTTTCGAGTTGTAATAATTTTGCAGAAAATTGCTAAAAGGAAAAGTTTTCGATTGAAGCCGAGCCGACAAAGCTGTGTTGTGGGGCAAACTAAAGGGACATTTGTCGATTGCCAGATCCGCGTAAATATCCAACCGACAAATCTGGAAAAATCCACAAACAAGAGCCTTTGCAGAAGAGTTCACAAAGCAGAAAATCAGGGTAATGAATTATACAAACAACCGAAACAAAAAGTAAATAATTTCAGCTTACACGGAAATCGTCCCTAGAAATCGAAGAAGGGAATTTATTTTCGTGCGGTGGAAGAAGGGAATTTATTTTCGTGCGGTGGAACCAAGCTCGACCTTCAATGGGATTTCGTTTCTTTTGATTATGTGACTATTTTATGTGATTTAAGGAAAACACACACACAACCGCCAACACATTTCCATTTCTAATTTAATTAAGTCGACATTCTAATATATAAAAATAGACAAAAGTACTTTTTTTAATACTTAATATAATAACGATTTAAACAAATTGTATATATAATTTTAATGTAAAGATTTAATTTTCCCTTTCTTTCTCTTCATTGCAGTTGTTCGAACGTTAAATTTGCATTCATCTGGAGTCAATATTATGAATGATTTTCTTAACCAATCTGAGAACGTTATTAGAAATTGTGATCATAAATTGCAACAGCAACAATTTTTAGAACTTATCGAAAACCTGCGACAGTTGAAGTTGCACGATTTCGCATTGCCGAAAATCACTTTGACCTCGGCTGACGAATGCGGCCACACAGCCGAAGTTCTCAAAGACTTCTCATTGCTAGAGACGGAGAGCATCAGATATTTGCAAGCCGATTTTCACAACTCCGGTACAGATAAGCGAACTGCAGGCGATTTCAAGGAAACGTTAGAAATTCCAAACGAAAATATTTACCATAGCGAAGCCAGACCACCGTAAAATTTGCAACTCTTAGCCAAACCCACAACCAAAAGCAACACAAACACACCACGGAAGTAACATAAAATAAACAAGAACACAATTCCACCACGCAGCCAATCTCAGCACCTTCTTAACTTAATTTGCCGAAAGTTGAGGTGAGCGAAAGGAGTCGCTGTTGTTGAACAATGGTAGCTATCGAACATCGCCAGAAGCCGACCGCCAGTGAATCCGCACCGACAGCAACGACAACGCCCTCGTCAGCGAATAACAACGCGCCGACGGACGATCACCAGCAGCACGGAGACATCATGAACATCACAGAGCAGCAGCAATCGGAGCAGCCGGAGCTCACAACGGTGAGTTCCGCACGAGTTTTCCACTCCGATAAGAATCTCAAAAACGAATTGGAAAGCGCTGCACTGCTAAAAACACACCACGAAGCTGCTGCTGCTGCTATAATCAAAAGCGCTGCCAGCCAACGCGGCGTCGAAATTAAGTTGGCTCCGTCGGATGTCGCGTCCAAAGATGTGACAAAGAAGGTGCTTAAGCTGGATCTTTCCGCGAAGGATCTCGATGAATTCTCATTGAAATCACCCAAGTCGCCCATTAGTGGTGAGTAGAAACATTTCGATAAGTGTCGATGTGATAAATTTATTGAGCTCTCCTTTTTCTTCGTCTGTTAAGCTCGCTTGCCTCATCAAACTTCGCTTACATCCTCCGTCGATGTCGAGGATCGCAAGACATTACGCGAGGCATTATATCAGGGAATTTTTCATCGTCATCGAAGAACCATATTCGCCGTGGGAAGTTTCCTGCGCATGCTCCGCAGCCGTAACGCGCAGTACAACACAATTCGCAGTTCCTCCGAAGGCGAAGACACTGAAGAACTTAGATAAAACTTACGACAAAATTCGAAGACGATTCCTTGTTCGGACCATGGAATAGAAACGCGTATTACTGTACCAGAAACCCATCATCAACTAGATTTGTTATCGATTAAAATTCAATTCGCCACAATTTCAAGTTACACAGTTGCCGTGGCAACTACGAAAGTTGGAAAGCTTCCAGCTGTCGGCATATTCAAAAACACAACATTTTGCAATCATGGAATGTTATTTTTTCGATGTTTTTTTTCCAGTAATTTTTCCAAATGTGATGAAATGTAAGTGTCATGTTTTTGATTGGGAAATGAAGGAGTGGCCTACTAAACTGACAGAGAAGATGGACGATAATTGCATTTGATGTATGAGATGCGTGTATTGATACATGACACTTATTATTATAGTAGAAACTGGCGGAGATATTGAAGAATTTATATAAAACATACGACAAAATTCGAATACGATTCCTTGTTGAACAAAGCGAAAGAAAATTAACAAAGTAGTAAGAAAAGGGAAATTTTTCTCGTACATCCCTGAATTCTGCGGATATTCTGTATATTCTATTACAATTATGACGTTCAATTACAGAAAAGTAGTGCTAAACACAACTTTAATTGGGAACAAATTTATTGCAACTGAAAACATGTTTAATGGTTAATTTGTAGTTTGTCATGTATTTACTATGTATTTGAAATTTACTAATTTACATTTTCCTTATGTGCTTTTATTAGTGAATAGATTGAAATAAGCTTTTAAAAATGTATTTACCTAAACATTTCATTCACTTTTATAAACAGCATTTCGTTTTATTTGTTAATATAGAAATTTTAACGAGATTTATATTTAGTAATAATAAGTTTAAATGTTTATAATTAGAACAAAAATTAACACAAATTTATTAAAAATCACTTGATATTTAAAAGAAATTAATTGAATTTCATTCATAGATTATTCAGTTTATATTTTTGCGAATAATTTATTGAATTTAAAATGTTAATTATTTTATGTTATCCACAAAAACCGTAAACGAAATTTCGAATTATCAGCTAAAATACGATTAACGTATGCATTATTATTACATCAAATTCTCAATCGCATTCGTTTTGAAACGAATAATGAATTCAAAGTTCACGACTTTGCGAATGGTGAGAAACAATCGCGACGAATGCCGCAAATACTCGCATTGATTCGTTGGAGGCTCATTAAATGAGCATGCATTGAATGTAAGTAGGTAATTTACAGAAAAATTGTGCTTTTAATTTACCTATTTACAAATAAAGTAGAGTAAACAAAAAGCCTTGAACACAGTGAAAATAAGGTGATTCATTTAGGCATTCACAGAAATTTCTTTGAATGTTTAAGAGTTTCATGTGAATCATGTGAATATGTTCCCGTATGGACTTGTCTGCGATTCAAGTTGGTGAATGCGAATTATGCAGACATTCATAAGCTGTAAATGTAAACGGCCTTCTCAGTTAAATAGTTTGAATGTGAATGATGCAGGTTAAGTAATTTTTGTGAATTGAGTTAGATAGTGAATGTATTCATTCTTGGTTCTTTGATTCGCACACTCGAGGCAATTTTTTTATTCGCTTAAGAACGACTATAAATAAAGCTCAAATATGTATTCTGTAGTCGTTAACAACTTCATTTACGAATGAAAAAGATATTTAAATTTCCACAATTTCGAAATTTCTTACTAAATTTTGATATATATTTAAACTCTACCTCAACAACGAAGACTTTTTTTGCAATCACTCTTTTTTTTCAAAGTGTACTCCTCAGGGAAGTTTGCATATACATAACTGTAAAAGCAATTAAAATCAATTCGAAGGCTTGCTATAAAGAACAATTCAAGCTCCACGAGAATTAATCGCGCCATGATTCCAAAAATGCTGCCGTTTCTGCTGTTCATGGCTTCAGTTTCAATTTGTTGTATACAGGTAAGCAAATTTTTTAAGGTAATAAATTGTGGATATATATTTACAATTGTATTGCGTACTTTTTGAAGGCAACGTATTTAACAAACGTAATTACTGCACTAACTGAATATAAGGAAAAGCTCAACACAGACAGATATCCCAGGCAGGTAAATATTTTTCTGCAATGCACGCGCTAAAAAGTTTATATAAAATAAAATCTTCTAAAAAAGGTAATTCAACCGAAATGGCTTATTACGAAGAAAGACGCGAATCAATTTGTCGATGAGGAGGTGCGAGTGACAAATAAATCCCTTCGTGAGGTAGCAGCTCTTCGCAAGATTATACAAAAGGCGCTTGAGGAAGATATCTACGCAGTGGAATAAAACTTGTGTTGTGAATATGCATAAAGTAGAACCTAACAATGACAGACACATGTTTGAGCTTAAAAAATGGTAAAATAAAAACCACAATTAAAAACCAAAGGAAAAGTTTTGTTTTGAATGCCACAGCAGAAGAGTCGTTTCAATAAATTATTAAAAAGCTTGCAAGCTAAAACTTTATTTCTTTCCTACGAAAACAAAAACTAAGGACATTAACAAATTATATTTAATTTTATATTAGGAATATTTATTTACTTTATTTTTTATCGCTGTTACATTTATCCACGAGACACAATATCATCCATTTAGAGTTACACACACCCAATACAAAAATAATACATGAAATTTATTTAAAGAGCTGAAGCCAAATAAAATGTATCAAACGAATGGTGATAAATAAAATGAACAACGCAGAAGTTATTAAACATTTTGATTTTTTTTATCGATACTTTCGGTATTTATCTCCCATCCTACTCTAAAATTTTTTTACTTGTCTCCAAAAATTTAAGCCAAAGATTTTGAAATCCCTGCAATGGTTTGCTTTCTTGTGAACTCTCAGCACGCGGCATTCCTACCATTTGTTGAGTGCTTCCCACCATTTGTTTGGAGTTATCCAAAAAATTCATCCAAAATGTTCTTAATTTTTCAGTGAAAGTGGAATCGCTAGTAGCCGGCGATTCAGTTATAGGAAGCACGGCGGAGAGCAAGTTGGAGACATAAGATTGATTGGAGGACTGATTAGAGGAAGAATCTGACGCCCTTGACTTTTGTGGAGCACTGGAAACCTGAAAATGGAGAGTCAATATTTCTTTCTGAATGGAAAATGAAGTTGTACTCGGTTAGGATCGGTTGCATATATAGCAGCATCTAAAGCCTGCTTCAAAATCTTCCTTACGGAGTCGGCTTCACGCAGCAGTTGGTCTGTAAGCTGTTTTTACTAGATTATAATAAGAAAAGAATGCATCAAATGGATTGGTTTACCTGTCTCCGAGTTCTCGTGAGATTCTTTTGCTTCATAAGAAGATTTTGATCCATTAAAATATCTCCATTTAAGCCACCCAGCGACTCTTGTAATGGTTTCGTAATTTCCTTAACCTCAAACAGATCAGCGCTTCCAATTATAGCCTTGGCGTGCACCTGTTTACAGAACTTTATTATTTAAAAAACCTGGTCTAATGGATTAAAATTACCTCCGTGTAGTAGCACATAATCAAAAGGGTTGCGAAATAACTGAACAACTTTAAAATCATTTTCCAGCTATTTTAATATCATTTAATTGAATATTCGATTTAATACCACGAATGCTTCCAGAACACTACAAATAAAAATGATATACAGTTTTTATTTTAAATTACAGTTATGAAATATGTATACTCTTTAATTTTATTTTGTGTTAAGGAAGAAAGAAAAAGACAGAGGAAAAAATACCCATTAAGTGATTACAAGCATTTTAAACCTTGCTTTCTAAACATCAAAATTTTTAATGATTTTCTTATCCTTATCCTTACAAAAAACTATGAGGGAAATTTTAACTTATGTCAAAACATTAAGCGAAATTATGAATGAGAATTATTAAATATAGTTTTAAACTTAATAATCATCTTAAACTGATAGAGAATTTTGTTTATCTAAAAGTTGTACATCGACGCACTGCCTTACCATTGTGTTATTGTAGCTTGGCGTCACTTTTGTTAACCTACAAAAAACAGCTGATTGTTTCATTCAAATGCCAGTTTTGAGGAAGAACAAGAGGTAGAGGCTATCGCTGAAAATTGAGTGGCCAAGTAAATAAATTCCCAGTTTCGCAAATTTGTTGAATAAATATACTTGTTTATCAGACCTAATAATGCATAAAGCCAAGAAATCGCGAAAGGAAAGTGAATCTGAAGACTCGTCGTCTAGCAGTTCCAGCGATTCCAGTTCAAGCTCATCATCGTCGTCTGACTCGAGCTCATCAGAATCTGAGTCTGAAGCGGAAAGCATTCAGAAAAAACGAAAACAGATGAAGCTTAAAAGTGAACAGCCGGCAGGAAAAGATAGCAAGTCGAAAATTAATAGCTCTCCAAGCCGAGAATCTGTTGTACGACGTGAGACTGAACGCAGTGTAGTTGACCGCGATGATAGGACGAAGCGCCATGGTAGTATTGAAGAAAGATCTCGACGACGAAGCGGAGACAGACGAGAAAAGAGTGCGGAAATAGTTGAAAAAAGCCTAAACAGACGAGATATAATTACGGATAATATGCAAAACATAAGCACAGATAGAAATATTCGAGATAAAGACAGAAACAGAGACACACGTGAAAGCAGAGACGGGCATGGCAGCAGAGAAAGACACGGTAGTAGAGAAAGATATGGTAGCAGAGAAAGACAAGCTAGTAGGGAAAGGCATGTGAGCAGAGAAAGGCATTGTAGCAGAGATCGTGGTAGGCAACGAGAAATTGGCGCTTGGGGGAGTTCAAAAGGCAATGGACGTAGGACGAATTTTCAACAAAATAGTCGGAACTATGGTGGGCACTTTAGAGAACCACGCTATGACAATAGAGATGACAGAGAGCGATATACTGAACGGTATAATCGATTTGGCCAGCATGACGATTGGGATAGCAGAGGCCATCACAACGATCGCAGAGAGTAGGAATTATTAGCTTTACTTTAAACCTAAGAAATTATAAGAAATATAAATTTCTACTTCAGAGAGCCACGTCATGACCAGAGAGATGACAGAGAGCGATATACTGAGCGGTATAATCGACCTGGTCAGCATGACGATTATGACAGCAGAAGTCATCAAAACGATCGCAGAGAGTACGAAATACTTAGCTTTACTTTAAAACTTATAAAGAATATAAATTTAATATATGTAATTCTAGGCGCAGCCGAAGTCGTAGTTTAAAACGCGAACGTGGTGACAATAGAGAGCGACGACATCTGCCAGATCAACGACCACCACAAAGGCAACGACGACGCCATAATTCTAATAGCGATACCAAAACCTACGAATGGGGTAAACCTTCGGACAACGATAAAGAAAAAAAAGAGCCTTCACCTGACCCAGCTGACAAGGAGAAACCTAACTTTGCTTTGAGCGGTGCTCTAGCCGAGGATACAAATAAAGTGAATGGAGTTGTTGTAAAATATGCCGAGCCACCAGAAGCTCGTAAACCGAAGCGCCGTTGGCGTTTGTATCCGTTTAAAGGTGAAACAGCCCTTCCCACCCTACACATCCATAGACAAAGCTGCTTTCTAGTAGGACGCGACCGCAAAGTTGTCGACTTGGCTGTTGACCATCCCAGCTGCTCAAAGCAACACGCTGCTTTACAGTACCGGCTCGTGTCCTTCGCCCGTGAAGATGGCACAATGGGCAAGCGTGTGCGTCTTTATCTCATTGATTTGGATTCGGCGAATGGAACTTTTTTGAACAACAAGCAAATCGAAGCACGAAAATATTACGAACTAATCGAAAAGGATGTCATTAAGTTCGGATTTAGCACTCGTGAGTACGTGCTGCTGCATGAGAATAGCAAAGAGGATCAAGAAGACGATGATGTGGATGTCAAGGTAGCGCCAGAGGAGAACTCGACAGCTGCGAATTAATAGTTTTACATCTTTTATGCAAAGAAACACTTCATAATTAATTATACTTTGAATTAAAGTATATTGTAGCAGAAAAATATAATGTAAGCATTGATTTCAATTACATCGTATTCTCCCAGAGACGAGCATATTCTATCAATGGTTGAAATAGGGGGGCGGATCCTAAATTAAATTAATTGTTACAGAAAGTTCAATTAAATCGAAAGATATGATTAAATTATATGAATATCAAGATTTAAGTAAGAACAATATAATTTAAAAGAATTATATAAACATAATTAATAATTTTTAGCTTTCTTTCTTATAATATTAATTGTAAAAGTTATAATAAAATTTTCTGAATTTCAAGCGGAAACATCTCTTTGGAAGTAAAAACAGTTACGTAGCCTTCAGGATGTTGCCCTAAATCGAAAGTTATAAAATTTTTGGGCTTGGCTCTCGGTTTCGTTGTTATGGGCAAACTGCGATATCTACCAAAGCATTAGGTGTACCGAAATGACCGATATATCGTTTGAAAGGTATTGACAAGATCTATTAGCTTAATATCTTTTTGGCGTTTGTTTCTATAATTATGGAATAAATTTAGTTTTAAGAAAAAGTGGTAGAGGTAATAGTAAAATCATAATGTACGCCTTTATATGATAATTAACGTATAGAATAAGATCAAGATTATTAAAGCCTACAATTTACCCTTTTTAACGATATATGTGCATATAACATGTGGTATGTCGTATAGTTTGGCTTAAAATTATCGAAATATTCAAAATTAGTATAAACAGCAAATCTCTTGTTGTAGTATACTGAGCTCTGCAATTTGCCTAAAGAAACCATTAAGTTTGAGGGGGAGGGGGGAGGGGAGTATTCGCAGCGGTTGAGAGCCTCTCAAACTCATCCTAGATTTGGCAACAGAAAACTCGGTCATTTTACGTTCACTTCTTATTCGGGGTATCTGCAAGGAAAGAACACCTAGGAAATTATAACTCGTTTTGAAGGTTAAACAATACGCTTTTATAGCACAAAGTTCTTTGTATACCTCAACGAAAACCTTTGTCTACCGAAAAAAATGCTTTGTAAAGTCACAAGACTGATATTTTCGTATATAAGCCATAAACAAAATGGAGCACATATTTACATTAATAACTTTAAAAGAAAACGATAAAAAAGGAGGACTAAAAACACGCCTACTTGCACACGTCCTACCTACTCCAAAAACAGTAGTTACGTGCCTTTGCAATAACAGCAGCTACTTTTAATGCAACGCAGTACATTTTTGTGCCCATTGTGGCTTAGGAAAACATTTATTTTTTTCCATTGGACATTGGAATAAGGTGCTTTCAATTTCCACAAAAAAACAAAAGTGCTCCAAAAATTGGATTCAATTTCAATTGAGAACCCTAGTAAGTAAATAAATATTTACTTATTATTTATTTATTTTATTATATATCAGTGTTTTTTTCTGCAATAAAATCAAAGCAACCAGTTTTTTATTACACAAGCGGAAAAAAGCATTCTGAAGAAAAGTCGGCCACAGTTGCTTGGCGACCGGCTTTGTTAGAAAAAATTTGTAGAAGGTGGAATTAGTTCTAGGAATTGAAAAATATTTGCTTTTATATATTTAACGAATTTAAATATAAATCAACTTAATATAAGCCAACTCTATTCGTGCAAATTGCTTTACGACATATTTTGCACATTTTTTCATTTCTGCTGACGATTTCTTAATAACAGTAGTCTTGCAAAATGGCACCCAAAAAGAAAGCGTCATCAAACGGCTTTATGGAGTTTATGTTTGAGTGGAAAGGAAAGTATGGTCAGCGAATGAGTATAAGTGAAGCTACTCATGCGGCTGGAACAATTTGGGCGGTAAGTGTTCGCTTCTAGACCCGAATAATATTTTATGCTTCCATTCTGCTCGCAGGAAATGGGACCAGAAGAGCGAGCGCCTTACAACGCTCGAGCAAAACAGACAAAGTTTGGGTCGGCCAATCAGGACAAGCTGACATGCACCGGTCAGTCGTTCAAGATGGTTGAGAAACAGAAAAATGACGCGGAGCAGCGTGAGCGCCAAATCAAGCGAAATATTGAATCCACTGTCCAAAACAGCTTAAAAAATAATGGTTCGTTGATATATTTAGGATGGTGGGAGGGGAGTTTTTATAATTAATAATATATTCCTTTAATTTTCTTCAGAACTTGAGACTAAAAGTTATTTTTTCATTATGGTGAACTATTTCACAAAAACCCTAAAGAACGGTTTTTATATTCCTGCTGAAATTTCTCTGAGCGAGTATAGTTTGAAGAATGGAGTGCAACGTGTCTATCATACCTTCGTCAATCCCGGTGTGTTTCGAATAGATTCAAATGTTTTCAATGTTTTTTGAACATTCTTTTAATTTGTCTTTAGTTGTCCAAATCTATGGCCATACATATGATGCTAAGCACTATGCCGAAACCACGCATATGTTGCCACTGCCACCGAAAGCGATGGGCGAATCAAACTTGCCTCGCATTTTCGACGATATCCTGGAGTTCGTTCGCTGCAAGGAAACTGGGCAGTACGCTCCGGTTTATACCAACAGAGATTGTATTCAAATAGTCGAATCTGTATTCTTTTTCTTGAAAACCGACAGCGAAACCAAAAACATAGATTTGGATGTTTATCCCATTCAGTACTTGTTTTATATTTTAAAGGAAGCCACTTGTGAAGTAGGCGAAGTGGAAAAACCTAAGTCAGCCTATATTACTGACGCGTTCTTTGAGCGCGACCATTTTGAGTATACAGTAGGATGCAAGGTAAGCAGCTGGTGTTTTGCTTCATTTATGTTGTACCTAATTCACATTCTCCTTAGTATCATGATGATTTAGACCGAAATAGATACTGCACAAAGTCATTCGTCACTCGCTGGGGTTATATATTCTCCGATTACATGTGTGCCGATCTGGCCATCTCCCTAATACCCGAACGGCATGCGCCCAAGGGCACCAACTTCACAGCGTGCGCACCGTCCTTTGGCAGTTGTAATGATACCGAATCCACCATATCTATGATGACCAACACGACATATGCTACCAAAGCTTTGTCGGAGCACAAAATCTATCGCGACGACCAGACATCGGTCATCTCCGAGCAGACCTCTTCGCACACCTGGCACACAGCGAAGCAACCCGCATCTAGCGAATTAAGAAGTGGTGATTTCCCGGCTTTAGGTTCTGCGTATCCAAATCGTAGAAAGGCTGCTCCTACTGAGCAAAACAAAAACGCAAAAATTGCCAACGCAATAAACTCCTACATGGACAACGATAATGATGAGGATGATGATCTGAATCCGTGGTCTACGCGCAAAAATAAGGTGCCGCCAAAGCCCACCGACACGTCCTTTTTCGGTGTTGACCTTAGGAGCGAGAAAGCTGCGTCCAGTTCGGAACTTGACGAATTAAGCCTTATGTGGGGAATAGGACGTGGACGGAGGATAGATTCTTCAGTTAATACCACTGGCAGCAGTGCCGGACGTGGAAAGCTTCCTTTTAAGTAAGCACGTCGGCGGTTGGAGTTGACGAAAGAGTTTAAAAATCAGCAGCTATTTTGAAAAGATTATTTATATGCTTCCATTACTTTACTTGATCAGACTTTGAATATTATGACTAATTTGTTTGCTTTTTTAAACTTGTGACGAATTGAATTTATTTTTTTTTTTTATATAGTTCCATATTTATCATTCAGAATTATTTACAATAACAATTAACGATATGCACATCTTGTTAAGATAAATTTTCGGAACGGATTTCGATTGAAAAGCGCTAAATAAGAAATGCCATCGTTGACGCTATATAAATTGCTTAATGTCTCCAACCGGCTGTTAATTCGTAAATATACAATCCAAAACGACGTTTGCTTACATAATTAAATTGTAAAGTGCAACACAGAAAACACTAAATATAATTACACTATTGTTGCTACGGCAGAAGGTGTTTGTATAAATCAATATATATTAATAATGAATATTTTATTATGTATCCTGACTGTAAAATAAAGAAACCAACTGAAAATCCTTGTGTGCTTTTTTCAAACGTTACGAAAACCGATAGAAAGCTGCGAAAATGTCTGCTTCAAAGATTCTCTGCTTTCTGATTAGCTGCTAATTACTAATTTTTAATGCCATAAATTAATATTTGTTAAGGAAACAAGACAAAATTTGTTGCTAAGACAACTTTTGGAATTCATATTTAAGCCGTTCAGTACAAAAATTGATTAAATGGATAAAACATGTGGAAAAAAGCTATTAAATAGTATAAACTTTTTTTTAATAAGTTCCCTTTATAATAGCAATTCAAATCAATATTGCAGAATACTGATAAATATAATATAAATAAAATAAATATTATCGAAAATAAAATAAATATTATCGAAAATAAAATAAATATTATGTAAAATATAATAAGAAATTTAAAACTAATAGCAAACTATTTATCAGTGAATGGATAAAAGAACTAGTGTTACTTTTAGATAAATTTGTTTGAATATTCTGCAGTTAGGAGTTAATAAATGTTGTTGACATTAAAATTTAACAAAATACAGAAAGTGGAATTCTTTGCTTTGTAATTCTACACAATCCGTCAAATTAGAGGATCGTCAATAAATGAAAATCTTCGTTTTATTGACGAATTAAAAGCAGGGTTCGTAATTGCTCGCTCTTGCTCGCTCGTACTCGTGAGCACGAGTCAAAGAAAAAATTTCCACTGCTCCGACTCGCTCAAACGAGCAACTGATTTCGAGAGCACGAGCGAGCAGCAGCGAAACGAGCAGGTACTCGCGAGTCGATGCGAGCAGCCTACTCGCGAGTGAGCATTTACGAACTCTGATTAAAAGTTAAAATGAACTGTTATTTCTAAGCTATGTTTACCTTTCATAAATTTTCCGATATAAAATTGATATTAAAATTGCATTAATTTAAAAATACTCGTCTATGAATAATTATCCTAATATTAGCTAAAAAAGTAGCCTGTGAAATCTTCTTATCTTGAAGTGCCGTTAAAAAATGTTTTTATAAATTCATCTGCGTTTTACATTAATTTTTTTTTTGTTTAAAAAAAAACTAGTAGTTAAAAGTGAAGCACATTTATAATCAACGAACTACATAAATAAGAAAATTGTTTGCTTAATTAAAAGCGAACAATGATCGCTGCATAAATACGTTTTCTATAACGAAAAACTATAGAAAATACTAAAAAGATCAACATTAAAAAGAGTTACAAAATATTACTCTAAAACTTTACAATTTACTTTAGTTTTTTTACATTTTATTACTTAGAAATAGTTAAAAATTATAAAGAGCCACATAATAAACCGTTCTACTGCAAAGCATATGAATTAACAAACCTTTAAAACTTTGCTTACATTTAAGAAATTATTGTAGAAACATTTAGAAACTGTAATACAAATATTGCGCGATTATTTTGGTAAAAAAATATTAATATTCTCTCTTATATTCGTTTTAATAGGTGCTGGCTGCATAATTTTTGGTTTATCTTCGCATTGCTAATGCTCTTTAATTGTGTTTTGTGCTCGTTTCTTCGGCATCCTTCAATGCGATTTGAGCCATTGTTGCTTTTGTGGCGCGTTTGTTGTGCAGCTCGCGCTTTCACGCGAAGTGCCGACTTTGTACCGCTGCAACACCTCCGCCGAAGTGTGCTTGTAGGTCACCGTCATTTGGCGGTGCACGGACTGCATTAGCGCCGGCAGATCCGCTTTCGTCAGGCCGACTGTTGAGATCGGCGGCATCGCCGTGACGATGATGTGGCCGGCGTTGAGGATCTTTTTGCGATCATTCAGAAAGCTGCAGTAGGAGCTGAAGACGACGGGCAGAATGGGAATCTGCTCGTCGATGGCCATGTGGAAGGCTCCCTTCTTGAAGGGGTGCAGCTCACCCGTGTTGCGCCGCGTCCCCTCCGGATACACCCACAGCTTGATCCGCTGCTCCTTGATGCGGTGATTCACCGCGTTCAGCGTGCTGCGCGCCTTCTCGCCACGCACCCGGTCGATGAATATGAGGCCCGCCAACCAAGCGGCCAGGCCGAAGGGCCACGCGTAGAAGAGCTCGCGCTTGGCCACCACGGTGCACTTGTTCATCACGGGCCAGATGTCGAACATGCCTGCGGGGCAGGGGGAGGGGGAAATGAGACGCTTTGCACTAATGTCAATTCATTCTACAAACCAAGCACATCCAACGAGCTCTGATGGTTCGCCACTATGACGCAGGCTTGGTCCTTCTCCAGGTGCTCCTTGCCGCGCAGCTCCCAACGAAGGCCGATCAACGGCGATATTCGATGGCAAAATGCACTCGCCCAGCTGAGAGAAGAATTTCAAATTAAATAATTGTATAAATGAATGAGTGTATATAATTAGCCTTAAGTAGTAGTTAAATCACTTTGAACTTGCAGTGAATATAATTAACTTTATCTGCGATTAGTTTAAAAAATATCAACTAATGAAAGTTAACCTCAAAGTTAAAACCAAAGTTAAAACCAATCAAAGTTAGTTAACCTCGAAGTTAAAACAAAATTAACAACGTAGCCACCAATTGAATCAATAAACGCGATCAGAGACCCGCTGAACGTGTGTGTGTTGCACAAATAATTTCGTACTTACAGCAGATTGCGTACATCGCAGGGCCGACAGAGGAAAGCGGGAATCAGCAGAATCGAGTTGAACGAAACGATGCCGTAGTAGAGCAGGAACTTGGTGTAGTAGCGAAAGCTGTGGCTGGACTCGTACAGCAGCGGCACCAGCAGAACCACGAACAGCCCCAGCAGCTCGATCATCATTAGTAACGGCTGCGGTCGCTGGAGTGCGTTTCGTCCTCTGCCGCTGCTGCAGCAACACGTTACTTTGTTGTTGTGCTTTTACTGTTACTGCTTTTTTTTATTGTGCGTTGTCTTGATCAGTGTGCGTCCCTTTGATTGATTGTGTGCTGCGCGACGAGTGTTGTGGCCACGGCAGCTTATTTTGTAGTTATCATTGGATGATGCACTTTCTCTCACTCGCTCGCGCTCTCTTTATACTCGCTCATACGTTTTGGAGTTGTGGTTGTAGTCTAGAATAGCTTCCGGCGCGACTTCAATTGCAAAAAACCTCATCAACAAAGGGCATTTCTACTGTGGGGAAAAATCAATTTTCGCCCTGTTTAAATTTGTCTTTTAATTGGTTTTTAGTGTTACAAAAAGAAAACGCAGAATTTGCAGCACAAAAGAGAGAAACATAAGAAGTAAAAGTTTTAATGATGCTCTCACCAAAGATTCCCTAATAAACTTTTATCTTACTGGACAAGTTCCAATTAGATTTCAATGGACGGAGTGGGAAATAAGCAATTCATTTGTGGGTTGCTTAAGCAAATATTCAAATGCATTTAGCAATCCGAATCCCTCTCTCTCTCTCTCACCTACGCATAAGTGTTTGTGAATTCAAATCAGATGTCCCTTGTAAAAACCAATTAAATCACATTTCGTATGTATTTCCGTCTCTGTTTGTTGATGTATGTATTTGCAAGCAAAGGAAACGACAAATTATAAAAGACTGTTTGTTTTATTGTGTTCTACGTTCAAAAACAAAGTTTAGTTTCCATTCTCATGTAAGCAATGGAAAAATACATACAGAGACAATGCTTATTAACCGCGAGAATTGAACTTACACAATCATCGGCCACAACGATATCAGAATTGTTATTTGATTATCACATTGCGAAACAATCGAGGCGTCAGAAAACACTGACTGCGCTGGATGCTTGAGGTTTCTTTTATCAGAACGCGGGTGCGATAAACGTCGGTGGACGAAGCGAAAGACGGAAAGTGATATGGACCGAGTAATTAGAACAATTGAATTGATTCTCCGAGCTCCATGCGAAAGCCGATGCCGTTCTTCGTCGTCGCTTTAATTACAAGTGATGCAATTAAAGTTTTTGTCTGCTGCTGATATCCGCATTTAATATTATTCATTAATAATTTCAAAGGTTACTTTGCCGTTGTTATTGTTGCTGCGAAAAGCACTTTTCTATTTTTTACTTACTATTTATTGGGTTTTCGCTGTGTAATCAATATGTAAATTAATTTAAACCACACATCTGTCGATAACCGTTAAAGCACGACCGACCGCCCCGTAGTTTTTTCATTTATTTTTGTATCTAATTCATTGATTTAATTATTTTCAGCATTTAGCCGTCGGTGGTCATGCTCCCAGTCACTCCGCGAAAAGATTTTTCGATATACGAAATCCGAGTCGATATGTTTTGACATTAATGCAAAAAAAAAAAAGAAATTAGAACTTACAATTACCACCACACTCGACGACGTCCATTTTGCAACTGCTTCTTCCAACCCTTGTGACCAGTGTTGCCTCTCATTTTATTCTGTGAGTACGAAATTACACTAAAAACACCTTTTTCGTCCGTTGGGTAGAAAACGTTTCATAGTTTCATTTGTGTCAGGGTTGCCGCCACCAGCGTAAGTAGTAAAATTCCCACTCTTTAAGGAAATATCCCTTACAAATTAACATGTCTCCATATAAAATTCTGTTTCGCGATTAACCTCTTTTCATTTTCTTTTGGTCACATCCCTGTATTATGGTTAATCAACATCTTCAAGCAACACTTCTTATTACAGTCCTTTATTATTTATTGACACACATTTACACTGAATTCTCATATGAAGTTTATTAAACTGATCTATTGCTATACAACTTTTACCCGGAAGTGTATCATTAAGAAAAAAAAAAAATAAATAAAATAATTAAATAATAATAATATAATATAATTAATATTAATTGAATAATTATTATAATTATAGATTATCTTATAATTTCTATGGTTCAACTGTCGATGATGTAACTCGCACAAGATCGCGCCAAGCACCAAGATCAAAATGTGTTCAATCAAGTTTATTTTTATTTAGTTTATTTTTAAAAAAAAAAGTAATTATATATAATTGTTTATAATTAATCTTATAATTACAATTAAATATGTTGACACAAAAGCATGTCTACAAACAAACAGAGAGAAATTTCAATTTAAGAGTTTAATTAAAATTTATTAAATTGGATGTCGATTAACCAAGAATATGTTGAAATACAATTTATAGAAAAAGTATCTTGTATTTGAAGGCGAACAAAGAATTTCATTAGATAGAAAATAAAATATTATTCCTATCTTTCATCTTTCACACAAAAAACGGATTGTTTTTACTTGGCTTATAGGTTATGGGGCTTATGTTCTTTTAATTTTAAATTTGCTAGTTAAATTATTGAAAGATGCCGACGGCACATTTAACTACTTTTCGCTATGAAGACGCAGTTGAAATTGGATGATGCGTGGAAGTGCATTGAGCATGCAGAAAACGAGGTAATTTATGCAACCAAAAATAGAAAAGCCAAGTTGTAAGATAATTTTGGCTATAGATAAGAGTCTACATGTGCACGTCCAAGACCTTTTATGTTATTAAAATCTTTAATTTGACCTTGTCATCCTTAAGTCTGATACTGATGTATATCCATGTTTTATAGACAATACATTATAGTCTTTAATTGTAACAATTTGTTAATTGAATTACTTGTTCTTATACTGTTATTCAAAATGGCTCAATAAATTTCAAATTTCAAGAAGCAACAACAGGTCAGAAAGTTTGCTTTGCATTAAAAAATCAGTTGGTTTCTGTAGTCCTCGTTGATTGCGATTCTGTAGAAGATTATATCAGCTAAATCGTTTCTACAGTCTATACGTCCTCACCTCGAGGAATCCGATCAAATAATATAAAAGAAACTCCACCTTAAAGGAATTGATTATAACAAGGAAAGTTTATTAGTTTGTGTTTCATGCGCAGAAGCACCTTTGCAACAGATTTCGTTCTGGAGGATCGAGGCTTCTAGTAGAATTAATATATTCGGATGTGTGTGTGGGTCGATGAGAATTATATCGAATAGAGGAAGTCGTTATTTTGTCACATTCATTGACGATTTTACACGAAAAGTTTAAATATTCAAACTCGGAGGAAGCAAGGATAGATCTGGAACCTCTAGCTCTGCGCAGAAGAAGTGGACGATTTAATAAGAACCTAGAACAGAACACAGTGCAGAAAAAATTGAGAAACTTGAGGACTCTAAAAATTTAAAAGATGCTTTAGGTGGAAGAATGCAGAGTGAACTGCAATCATTCAATAAAAATAACACTTGGAAAGCTGTAGATAAACCTGCTGATGCGGATATAACAAAAACTAAATGGGTATTAAAAAAAAAAAGGAAAGAACAAGAAAATAATAGTTGTTACAAGACTCTTTTGGTTGTAAAGGATTTTACGCAAAAGAAGTGTATTGACTACGACGAAATATATTCTCCAGTAGTCAGACACAAATCTCTTCGGCATATCATGGCATCATCAGTAAGATATGATCTACAATCTTACAAATGGATACTGTGACGGCTTCTCTGCAGGGTGAGCTTAATGAAGATATGTACATTGAGAAACCGAAAGGTATTTCCCTTTGGGAGAGACGGCCAAGTATATTAATTAAATTCAATTCAAATTCTACTTCTGAACACTTCAACAATAAATTGCTATTCAATTTTGAATTGCAAATTGACATTAGAAACTCAGTGGTAGCAGTGCCCGATTCAGTTGCTATGGCCGAAGCCCGCGCCTGTGGTGACGAAGAACTTAAGGCGCCTCTAAAACCTCAGCAGCAGGTATTTACTCTAAGACTGGTTGTTCTTCCCAGTTTGTAGCACGTATTCATACTGGGGTTTGTTGCGTGTCGTCCTCTGCGGTGTAAGTCTAGGAAAATAAAACCAGGAAAAGAATAAATACATGTCATTGAAGTATGATAAATGAATATAATGTGAATATAAATTAAACAATAATAAAAGTTACCTGCAGTTGGTTGATGTTGTCTGGTTGAGAGCAGTGGTTATGTTGACACTGCATTTTGACAACTGGGTAAGGAAATTTTTCTCTCATTATTATTGAACCTACTACACACACTAATGAGTTTTATAGCAAGAGAGTAGCAGCGAATGTCGCGAAATAAGCACTTGCCAGAGGCAAACGTAAAAACCTATGAATGAATTTTAGGGAAGAAATGAAAAGAAAAGATCAAAACTAGGAAACAAAAAGGTGAACGTCATACCTTCTTGTGAAGCATGAGCGCCTGGTGTTTGAAATAAAATGGCCATGTAAATACTAGGCACTAATGACCTCGAGCATTCAAATTCACTTTGGAACGAAAGTATATGCACATGTTTAGGGAAACAGAAAGAAAATTCGTGATAGAAAATTCTAGAAGGAAATAGTCTTAAAACGAGAAGTGAAGGTAGCGGAATTAAAGCAAATTTACTGTAGAAAAAGGGGATGGGCTTAAACTGGTTTATGGAAGTGGTATAAAGATTGGATTGGAAAGATTTGAAGGCCGTGGGAAGCCTAGTAGAAAGGAACCGCGGTATTTAAATGAAACTTAAGCTTAGAAAAAGGGGGAAATCAGAACAATTCGTTGCAGAAGACGGTTGAGTAAGACCGTCATAATTGTGCAGTAAAATTATATATATGTATCAATTAAAAGTTTGGTTTATTTTTGCAAATATGGAGAATTTAAAGTTTTATTGCAATTGTTAAAAAAAAAACACATCTAATCATTATCCGACGAGTGAAAGAAGCTACAATTTATTTGGCTGATTTCAACCCACGAGAAGCATTGGAATTCATGACCAGGATTCTGCGAGACCAGGATTTGAATTTAACTATCGCCAATGAGTGGAGTGTCACACTTTAATGTTCACCCACGAAGTCAATTCCTGTGAATCGCTGAGAAGGAGAAACAGATAAGTGCACGAATTTCTATATTATTTGGGAGCAGACATCTGTTCGTTATTACACAAGAGCAGCATTGCCTATAAGGACTGGCTCGAAATTAGCTTTTCGGCGATATATATATATGTCGTACAGACAGATCAGCATAATCAAGAGAAGGGGTTCCAGAAATATTTAAGCCACGAAGTTATGTTAGAATTCAACTTTTTATTGTTGCGTGAAATCTACACGCCGAAAGGTCAAATGCATGCATCAATATATATTTTTCTTTGCATTAATTATGTTCATATATGTTAAGAAATTTGGTTTGAGTCATATCATTTTTAATTTATTTATGTATATATATAAGGTTGAAAATTGATGTTAGCTTCCGCGGGAAATGTTGAAATTCAATTTTGGGTTCATTGCGTTTCAATTATGGTTTTAATTGCCAAGATCAATGGTTGTCATTAATAGACAAAATTGAAAGGGGAGGAAAAGGTGAGAGCAGTGATCGGTAGAAAGTAGAGTTTCGAACCATTAGTGGTTTAAAAAAAAGTCCCTTCTGAAGAGCTCTTCCGGGGTGGTGAAATTAGCTAAATCGTTTATCTCGAAGGAAAATTTAGCAGAAATATTCGCTGCTACAGCTGATTCCTTTTCCTGGTAAAGAGAAATTAAGTCATTTGGAAAATAAGTTTTGTCCAAGATTGAATGTGCGAAATAATGTATGTGTGTTAAATAATCATAAACCGAAATATTTGTAATTTGATATTGTGTTATTTATTTATTTAATTTTATTTATGTAAGTATGCGGATTGTACATGTATATAACAAGATTAAAGAGATTTGCTAAGATGAAATACTAGAATTTTATTAGGGGATGGAGGGTCAACGCGAATGAGAGTGATGGTGAGAGAGAAGAGGAATGAGATGATGAGGGAAGTTTTTTTTTATTGTTACCCTAAGCCCGAGCCTGGAAGGGTTTAGAACCACAACCTATGTCAGCAAGAGTTAGCCGGAGCGAATACAGGCCGGATCAGCTGAGGTAATGTAACAATAATGGCGCCCAACTAAAAACAGGCTGTGGTCGTTGCTTCACTGTGTATCCCAAACGCGATGGCTCGTGCAGACGGATGATTGCAAAGCGCAAATGCACGAAGTAAGGGATACGCGGCGGATGAACAACCACGGAACAAAGTAATGGAAAATAATTTTTTTTTTGTTAGTTAGAAAAGGCGCCATAATCAGATGGCGCCAACAAACAAAAAAAAAAAAAAAAAAAAAAAAAAAAAAAAAAAAATGGAGCTTGGCGGCTTTTCCTCCACTGTGTGTCCAGAACCTGATGTCTTGGATTGACGGAACAGTCAATCTCAATCGTATCAGGCGAAGGATACATAGTGGACGAACAACCGCAGTCCAGTCTTAAGAGAAATGTTTTTAGGGAACATTAAAAGAAGGTGCATTAATTATATTGCACCCGAGCGGAAGTATAATCTGGAGGCCCTTTGCGCGCCGATAGTCCGAACACTGGTGGCTTGGAATTGGCAACGCAGCCGAAGCCAATTGCAGCAGAGCAAGCATGCGCCGCAATCAAACAACCGCCAATGATATTATAATTTAGTTAAGCTGTTAAATCTCATCGAAAAAGTAGTAGATGAAGTGTCGTCCTCCGTGTGGGTTTCCGAACGTGTTGACTTGGGTAGCAACGCAGATGTAAAGTGGCCCAATAGCACATGCAAAGAAGGCTTCACGGATGAACAACCAGCGTAATGAAGTGCATCTAGTGCAGCAGAAGGGTGAATAGACACTTCCTCAAATCGCTTTTGGTTGAGTGATAAGAAATGTAAGATCATCTAGGAAAAGAGTGTAAATTCATTAGGAATGGATAACACGGACGAAAGATAAATGTACGAACTCACCAGTTCAAGCGGCACAGTGACTTTGTGCAATGAATATAAGAATAGCCATATGGAAGACATAATTAGCACTGTACCGAATAGAGGAATCAGAAGGCGAGGAATCCCTTCCCTGGAAGAAGTGGGAGCTATAAGAAAAGAAAGAGGAAGTGCCTGCAGGAGTGTTAGAGATCTCCCAGTAAAAGCATATGGGTGATTAGATTCGGTTTTTATTGAGTTAATTGAGGTCGAAACTCTCTCTCGTTCTCTCTCAGGAAGCAAAGTTGACCCGATCCCCGTCTGTCTATATTAAATAGAAAAATAATTTAAACAAGATTAGAAAGAGCAGTGAGTTTGAATCTAGGTACGTTTACATTATTTATTTTAACATATATCAATATTCTTATTAGTCCAACATTTACATTTATAGGAAGTGGGTATATATATGTTAACTGATTATTTGTAATTTTTGATTTATTTGAATGGTTCATTAATGTTATTAGCGTGAGTATTTGAATAGAATAAATTTTTCTTAATTTAATTAAGCACTGAATCGCTGTTGCTTGGTCAATAAAATATTTTTTGGGCAGCGTATAAGTTTTTTTTTTGCAGAAAAAGCGTTTTAAGAATCAGGATCAAGGATTAATCATTTCCAGTTGTCTTGTACTGAGAAAAAAATAAATTTATGAAAGGTTAATCAGTCACGGTAGACTGCACTGAAAAGCAAGAAAGAAATTGATTCATAGCAAGGAATGTCACAAGCGGCTAAGGCGCGCTCGATACTAAAAAAGAAAAGAAGAAGCACGCGATTCGATCTAAATAGGTCGTCGCCGCAAGAAAAAGAAGTTAAATTCAATACACCCTATCAGCATCGCAATCGATGTCGTCGAAGTATGGCGACGAACAATCCGCCCAGCGTCCGGAAAGCAACAGCTCCCACGTCAAGTTAGATAAATGGGGAATAATCTTCAATGGGAATCCAAAAGGTCTGGGCGTGGACGATTTCATTTTTAGGATAGAACACTTACAGGCTCAATATGGTTGTACATGGTCGCAGGTGATGCGTGAGTTCCACCTTCTGTTGGCAGATGAAGCCAAAGAATGGTACTGGCTACACGTACGAGAGAACCAAGCCATGGATTGGGATAGCCTGCGTAGGGCGTTGAAGTGCCAATACAGAACAAGCCGGTCTGAATTTGAAATAATGCAGGATCTGGTAGAGCGCAAGCAACTGCCTAATGAAGCCATTGATGATTACTTCCAAACCATGCTAAAGTTCCGAGGCAAATTGGTGAATCCGATTCCTGAATATGAGATGGTTAAAATAATAAAGAGGAATTTAAAAGAGGATATGGCGCGTTTAGTTTACCCGCTACAAGTTTATTCTGTTCAGCAACTCCGCGAAGAATGCCACGAGGCTGAAAAATACTTTTTGCGTCGGTCGACGCGTAATTTCCAGCAGTCTCGTTTTCCAAGACAAATTAATGAAGTGGAACTGGCTGATGAGGAAATGCGAGCATCGCAACAGCGGAAAGATGCGGTGGTCAGCCGACAAGCCCTGGCAGACAACTGGATTTGTTGGAATTGCAAGCAGCCCGGTCATACATTCAGGGACTGTAGGTCACGAAAAAGGAATCTATTTTGTTTTAAATGCGGTCTCAGCGACGTGGTGACTCCAAATTGCCGCAGATGTAATCCGGGAAACGCAGGCAGGAGAATGCCGGTGACGGGTCGGCCTTCCTCCAAAGCAAGTCCCGTCCAAAGAAACAGAGATTGAAGGTTAAGTTGAACCGGCAGAATAATAAAAGAACAGTTGAGCCGAGAGTTAGTGAACCTAGAAAAATAAATAGAATTAGTGTATTAAGAAACATTAGAAATATCAATAGAAAGGATAACGAAGTTAGAACGTCAGCAACCGTAGAGGAAAAATTGCGCAGATATGCAGAAGCAAGGAAGCGTATATTTGGTGAAAATATAACGAGTAGATTTTCAAAAACGTCTAAGAGAATCATGAAAGCGCGCGAAAGATATAAGCAGCGAGTATCAACACGGAAGGCGGTGCTAGCAGCTCTCAAATCCATAGAAAAAGAAGATCCTAGGCCATATGTCCACATTGTGATCGCTGGTCGAGCGATAAAGGGACTTCTAGATTCTGGAGCTTCTGTGAGTATCCTAGGGAAAGGATGTAGAGAGCTAGTTGAAACCTGCGATTTACAAGTAATACCATTTTCTGCAAATTTGAAAACAGCTAGCGGAAGTAGGCATTTAGTAATAGGTTGTGTTGAGCTAGAAATACAATATGATAATAAAGTAAAGAAAATAATGTTTTATATGTGTCCCTACTTAGACCAAGCACTGTATCTAGGAGTAGATTTTTGGAAAGCTTTCGGAATCGCTCCAGAGATCTTCGGAGTAGACTGTTTGAGTTTAGATAATAGAAACGCTGCAAATTCGGATCCAGAAGCTCACGATTTGACGGCAGAACAGCGAAAGCGGTTAGAAGCTGTAAAGAAAAAATTTAGATTCTTTGAAGATCAGGGACTAGGCAGAACCAAGTTAGAAAGACATGTAATAAAATTAAAAGAAGGAGCGGAACCTTTTAAAGATAGATACTACCCAGTATCACCAGCAGTGCAAGAAATAATATACGAAGAGATAGACAACATGTTGGAATTAGGCGTTATTGAGCATAGCGATAGTCCGTGGAGCAGTAGAACAACATTAGTTAGAAAACCAGGGAAAAATAGGCTTTGTTTAGACGCTAGAAAACTGAACGATCGGACGGTGAAGGATGCCTATCCGCTGCAAAATATAGAAGGCATTCTTAGCCGCATTGACTACACTCAATTTATAAGTAGCGTCGATTTGAAGCATGCGTTCTGGCAAATCGAGCTAGACGAAGAAAGTAGAAAATATACGGCTTTTACAATTCCCGGGCGACCGCTATACCAATTTACAGTCATGCCATTTGGGTTGTGCAATGCTGCTCAACGCTTGTGTAGGCTAATGGACAGAGTAATTCCTCAAAGGTTGAAGTCCAACGTATTTGTCTACTTAGATGACCTTTTGATAATAGCTCCAGATTTCGATACGCACCTGAAGATTTTGGGTGAAGTAGCAGAATGTTTAAAAGAGGCAAATCTAACAGTGGGATTCAAGAAGTCCAAGTTTTGCTTCAAAGAGTTGCGATACCTGGGTTTTATTCTAGGAGGAGGCACCTTGAGAACTGATCCCGAAAAGGTGGAGGCGATAATCCGGATCCCAACGCCTAGGTCAATTCGCCAAGTACGAAGTTTTTTGGGAGTTGCCGGGTGGTACAGGCGATTTGTAAAAAATTTCGCTTCCATATCTGCGCCACTCAGCGACACTTTGAAAAAGAACGGAGAAAAATTCCAAATGACACCGCAAGCAATAGAAGCGTTTGATCTTTTGAAAAAGGCTTTAACTACAGCGCCAGTATTAGGACACGCGAATTTCGAAAAACATTTTTTTATTCAATGCGACGCGTCTAACGTTGGAGTAGGAGCAGTCCTGTTTCAGATTGATGAGGAAAAACACGAGCGACCGATTGCCTTCTATTCGTACAAGTTAAATAAACATCAACGTAATTACAGTGTAACGGAGAAAGAGTGTCTAGCGGCGATCTTAGCAGTGAAACGTTTTAGGCCGTACGTCGAATTGATGCCGTTCACTATAATTACCGACCACGCAAGCCTCAAGTGGCTCATGTCTCTCAAAGATCTTAGTGGGCGATTAGCGAGATGGTCGCTGCTCTTGCAGCCATTTGATTTCGAGATCGAGCACCGAAAAGGAACGGACAATGTTGTAGCTGATATGCTCTCTAGATCAGTGGAGGAAATTGAAGCCGAAATGGGGGAACTGATGGAAATGGAAACAACGGAATTCGAATCGCCAGAGTACCTCAAGTTAAAAGAGGCGGTTGAGCAGAATGCAGTAAACTTGCCAGATCTGAAGGTAGAGGATGGTTTAGTTTTTAAAAAAACAGCTTTTACGAAAAGCTTACCGACCGAAGAGTTTTTGTGGAAACTATGGGTTCCTGAGGCATTAACGTCAACACTAATTGCAAAGGCACACGAGCCAGAAATAGCTGCGCATGGAGGAGTGGCCAAAACACTGCATCGATTACGTCACTTTTATTATTGGCCTGGCATGGTGAAGCAAGTGAGAGATTTCATTGGTAAATGTGTAATCTGTAAAGAAGTGAAATCAGCGAATATTGATCTACGGCCAGGTATAGGAAACGAAATAGTAACCGTCCGACCATTTCAGAAAATATACATAGATTTTCTTGGGAAATACCCACGATCAAGAAAAGGAAACGCTTATGTTTTAGTAGTGGTAGATCATTTCTCCAAATTTACATTTTTAAAAGCGATGAAAGAAGCCACAGCGAAGAACGTTGTGAAGTTTTTGGTCGAGGAAGTATTTTACAAATTTGGAGTTCCGGAAATAATTCACAGTGATAATGGCGTGCAATTTGTGTCCAAGGAATTTCAAAAGATCGTTGAAGCATTCAAAATAAAACATCTAAGAACAGCGTTTTATTCACCGCAGTCTAACGCAGCGGAAAGGGTTAACCAATCCGCTTTAGCTGCAATCAGAGCGTATCTAGCGGAAGATCAGCGGGACTGGGACCTTTACTTACCCGAAATTGAATGCGCTTTACGTAGCTCGGTTCACGCAGCTACAGGAGTAACTCCATTTTTCGCTTTGTTCGGCTGTAATATGTTTACCAGTGGAGCCGACTACAAGTTGGCGAGAAAGTTAAAAGCTTTAGATGAGCATGAATTGAGGATCCTGAGCAGAGAAGATCAACTGCAATTGTGGAGAGATAAAATAGGTCGGAATTTGCATGCAGCTTATGAGAGAAGTGCCAAATACTACAATAAACGTAAGAGGATGGTAAGATTTGTACCGGGCCAAGAGGTCTACCGACGAAATTTCGTGCAGAGCAATTTCAAGCAAGGCATTAACGCAAAATTCTGCCGCAAATATCTGAAATGTAGGGTAACCTCAGTCGTGGGTAATAACATGTACGCTCTGGAAGATCTCAATGGAAAGAGTTTAGGAACTTTCCATTGCAAAGACATAAAACAATGAAATAACAGAAAGGATCACCGCTGAATAGCATTATTCGGAAACTGCGTACAATAAACCGGCGAACGAACAACGTCCTGTGCGTTAGTTATGACAAAAGTGCAATAAGTCTTGAGGTGCAATATTTACATGACTCGTGATTCGTGTTTGATATATGTATTTGCATGTTTTACTTACCTTTTATCCAGTGCGTCGATTTAGTGTTCGTAGGCGTGAATTTCATGGTGTAATTATTCGCAGCGTGAGTTTTGTAGATATCTGTAAGGCAAACAAAGTAAATGTTCAAGGGGAAGGAATCTATTAAGTACTTCCCGTGATAGCAGGTTGTCGATTTAAGCCGGCTAGCTCAGCGAGGAGTAGAGACCATGGTCAGGGCATGGGCGTGACCCTACGTTGGGCACCGAAAAACCAAAGAAGAAATTACCGACAAAGAAACAATAGCCGAGAGTCGCCAGCACACTGCCTTTGCCACGTGCGTATCACTGCAAACGCAGAGTTTTGTTGCGTGTCGTCCTCTGCGGTGTAAGTCTAGGAAAATAAAACCAGGAAAAGAATAAATACATGTCATTGAAGTATGATAAATGAATATAATGTGAATATAAATTAAACAATAATAAAAGTTACCTGCAGTTGGTTGATGTTGTCTGGTTGAGAGCAGTGGTTATGTTGACACTGCATTTTGACAACTGGGTAAGGAAATTTTTCTCTCATTATTATTGAACCTACTACACACACTAATGAGTTTTATAGCAAGAGAGTAGCAGCGAATGTCGCGAAATAAGCACTTGCCAGAGGCAAACGTAAAAACCTATGAATGAATTTTAGGGAAGAAATGAAAAGAAAAGATCAAAACTAGGAAACAAAAAGGTGAACGTCATACCTTCTTGTGAAGCATGAGCGCCTGGTGTTTGAAATAAAATGGCCATGTAAATACTAGGCACTAATGACCTCGAGCATTCAAATTCACTTTGGAACGAAAGTATATGCACATGTTTAGGGAAACAGAAAGAAAATTCGTGATAGAAAATTCTAGAAGGAAATAGTCTTAAAACGAGAAGTGAAGGTAGCGGAATTAAAGCAAATTTACTGTAGAAAAAGGGGATGGGCTTAAACTGGTTTATGGAAGTGGTATAAAGATTGGATTGGAAAGATTTGAAGGCCGTGGGAAGCCTAGTAGAAAGGAACCGCGGTATTTAAATGAAACTTAAGCTTAGAAAAAGGGGGAAATCAGAACAATTCGTTGCAGAAGACGGTTGAGTAAGACCGTCATAATTGTGCAGTAAAATTATATATATGTATCAATTAAAAGTTTGGTTTATTTTTGCAAATATGGAGAATTTAAAGTTTTATTGCAATTGTTAAAAAAAAAACACATCTAATCATTATCCGACGAGTGAAAGAAGCTACAATTTATTTGGCTGATTTCAACCCACGAGAAGCATTGGAATTCATGACCAGGATTCTGCGAGACCAGGATTTGAATTTAACTATCGCCAATGAGTGGAGTGTCACACTTTAATGTTCACCCACGAAGTCAATTCCTGTGAATCGCTGAGAAGGAGAAACAGATAAGTGCACGAATTTCTATATTATTTGGGAGCAGACATCTGTTCGTTATTACACAAGAGCAGCATTGCCTATAAGGACTGGCTCGAAATTAGCTTTTCGGCGATATATATATATGTCGTACAGACAGATCAGCATAATCAAGAGAAGGGGTTCCAGAAATATTTAAGCCACGAAGTTATGTTAGAATTCAACTTTTTATTGTTGCGTGAAATCTACACGCCGAAAGGTCAAATGCATGCATCAATATATATTTTTCTTTGCATTAATTATGTTCATATATGTTAAGAAATTTGGTTTGAGTCATATCATTTTTAATTTATTTATGTATATATATAAGGTTGAAAATTGATGTTAGCTTCCGCGGGAAATGTTGAAATTCAATTTTGGGTTCATTGCGTTTCAATTATGGTTTTAATTGCCAAGATCAATGGTTGTCATTAATAGACAAAATTGAAAGGGGAGGAAAAGGTGAGAGCAGTGATCGGTAGAAAGTAGAGTTTCGAACCATTAGTGGTTTAAAAAAAAGTCCCTTCTGAAGAGCTCTTCCGGGGTGGTGAAATTAGCTAAATCGTTTATCTCGAAGGAAAATTTAGCAGAAATATTCGCTGCTACAGCTGATTCCTTTTCCTGGTAAAGAGAAATTAAGTCATTTGGAAAATAAGTTTTGTCCAAGATTGAATGTGCGAAATAATGTATGTGTGTTAAATAATCATAAACCGAAATATTTGTAATTTGATATTGTGTTATTTATTTATTTAATTTTATTTATGTAAGTATGCGGATTGTACATGTATATAACAAGATTAAAGAGATTTGCTAAGATGAAATACTAGAATTTTATTAGGGGATGGAGGGTCAACGCGAATGAGAGTGATGGTGAGAGAGAAGAGGAATGAGATGATGAGGGAAGTTTTTTTTTATTGTTACCCTAAGCCCGAGCCTGGAAGGGTTTAGAACCACAACCTATGTCAGCAAGAGTTAGCCGGAGCGAATACAGGCCGGATCAGCTGAGGTAATGTAACAGGTTCACCCCTCTAAGCGCATTAAAGCGTATGGGCTGCAAGGTTAGAGGTGTCGTTAGGGCTTGCCTGAGCCTTCCTAAGGACATGGTCAACGCATACGTCCAGTTGGCAGTAGAGGTCTGTCTATCAGCCATCAGTGAGAGCGGATTTCATTTTATGAAATGGTAGAATATCCTCGTGGATAAGTGGGGCTGCTACCGCTTGGCTTACCATCTCGTGGAGGAGTTAAAGACTGCCGTCGGTTCCAGCAGTTGTCATTGCATCGAACTGCTACTGATGATCCTGATTCGCCACCTGCTCTTGAATAACAAAATCTTAATAAAGTAGCAATTGAAATAAATTATCAACTTAAATTATATCTATCAATCTGGTTCCGATTTAAATAATGTAGTCACTTTTATAGCTTTTTATAGTCCTTTTAACAGCTCCTTTTGAATTCACCATCTCCGCGATAATCGTCGCTCAGCGGAGATTTTTTTAGATACGATTGAGTGACCAATTTGCATGCATTGCGATGAACTCTTAGAATAGATACTTTTCTAGTTAAGATAAAATTTTTACAAAGTTTCGAAGCTGGTGAAACTAAGAAAATTCTTGCGAAAGAGTTATCGTTTCGGTTTTAGCGTCGTTCGCTTATTCAGACACGGTCCCTGACTTCTTATGCCGGTCCCTTCGCCGTCGCTATAACCGAATTCGACTGTATTAGTAAGTAATCGTTTATAATTTTACATCCGCTTAGTAAAGAATTAGCATTAAAGCACAGGATTAACTTTTTTGAAAAGAAGGTTTTTGTTATTTTTATTTGTAGTAGAGGTTAAAAAGCGACTAGTTTCCGGCGATGTTTAATTTTCAAATTTACCATTTTTGAGAATCGAGGTGAGCGCGAATTTTTTGTGTTGCTTCTAGCGTTTGTGATTCAAATTGGTTTTAATTCCATTAAATTTACAAGTAATATTAAAAATAATGAAGTAACCGATTGTATTCACATAAAACATTTCTGTATTTATTTATGTAAATAAAAAAATTAAATAGATAAAGGAAATTTATAACTACGAAATTTGGATCAGTCTCTTTTATGTTGTTTGTTTTTGACTACTACAGAAATCATACATAATTTAAACATAATAAAAGAGATTATTAAACACGAAAACGTATATTTCAGAGTCGTTAAACATAATAAGAAAGATTATTAAACACGAAAACGTATATTTCAGAGTCCAGTGTGCCTAAATTGAAAAACGAAGGTGAACATACAGCAATTGGAACTCCACGTTAACTGCGATTCTCAAACATATGCTGACTGGCAAAGTGGAACATGAGAGAGCTTTTTTGACTGTGCGATTTATCCACTGGTAAATTCACCAATGACAGGATCTATCCTCTCCCGCTATAGCTCTATTTCTCACGTTGAATCATTATGGATTTTTAACAGCAGTTGCAAGTGCCTCAGCTGAACGAAACAAGGAAAACGTTTCTTGTTCGAAAGAATTTTGAATATTCCTTTTGGCACTGATGCTTCGTCTGTTTTCGGTGAAGCTTTATTTTCCCTGACAACCTGTGAAATGCGGAAAGTAGAAAAATAAAGCGTTTCACTGTACATTTTATGGAGTACGGACATTTTTATTGATATTGTATTTCATTTTCGTATAGTGATGAATTTTGACAGTTGACAATAATTACACAAAATCTAAATACAGCGTTTTTCTAATGTTATGTAGTGAGGGGAAGCAAGCGGCGTTCGGATCCTTAAACATGGTTGTATATAAGTATTACATAGTCGAACATACACATTGAATATCTAGAACTGTTTTCGATAGTTGTTTAAATTTTCCGGCGAACACAAATAATTTTGTTAACCGTTTTATTTTTTATTTTGCAGGAACGAAGCATATTCACCGAGTTTTTTTTTTGTTTCTATTCTTTTTGTGTTCTTAACTTAATTCTGTTCTTTCTTCAATGCTTATTTATTTTGTAGTTTTCTCTAAATTATGTATCTATGTATGTAAGCAGTTAATGTATGGATGTTTTATTGATATTTTTCTATTAATGCATTTTATTTGTATTTTAAGTGAACTTGTTTTTTATTGATTCTTTAAAAAAAACTGACGCGCAAAATTATATTTGCGATAACGTAATAAACGTTGTTGTTGATACAACGAGTCCATCTACTCGTTGGTTGATATCTGTATGTGTCATAAGAGACGGGCCATCTACAGCGAGTCCATCTACTCGTTGGTTGATATATGTCATAAGAGACGAGCCACGCCACACTCAGCTCCATGAGGACAGCCCATGAAGAGACTTTTTTTGTTTTATGAAAAAGTTTTTATTTTAAATTAGTTTTACTTTTAAATGCATCTCAAGCAATTTGAATACTTTTAGTTGTTTTTTGTTGAATTAATTGTAATTTGTTTTTGCTTTTGTTTGCCATTTATTATTTAACTATATAAGGAAATATTACTTTGAGGTAGTTAAATTTATTCTTACTTTGACTTCATATAAATATAAATTACATATTTCATGCACATATTTGCTTTTGCTTACACTATTTAAGTGCTTGTTTTTAATATGTTGTATTGTAGTTGGTAATTTTGGCTTTTTATTGGTTGTTTCTTTTACTTTGGCGTATATAGAAGATCGCATAATTCCACCAGTGGTCATTTTTGCTTCTTGTTGTGTTCAGAAGATGTCGTAAAAACACCTGATTTAAGAATATTTTCTGTTGTTGAGTGAAAGGAACTGCAATTTGTATTTAAATGAACTGCAAGTGGTTGGCAAATCAAAAAACAAAATAGCTGCTTTTAAAATGCATGAAATTATATAATTTAATTCTTGGTGTTGCTCGTATTATTCTGAATTAACTGAGAATAATTATAAACTAAATTTAAAGCATTTTTCTACTGCTGTTTGCTGCAACGTGGAGCTTGTAACACGCTTATATCTCCTATTTCGAAAATTCATAGGCTATTGAAGGAATGTGCTAGCATATATGCTTAGGATTACGCGATTTTCGTGAAAACGTGAACACCTCAAGATATGAAAGTGGCTTTCTGAATTTAGTACTTGAAAATATGATCATTTTATAATGCACAATTTTAAGTAAGGGAAAATGAAAAACTTCGAGACTATCAAAGCTGTCAACAATTAAGAAATACCTCGGACTTTCGAATTCTTCATGAGAAATACAACAAAATCCTAAGATTTACAGCCAACTGAAGCGAAGATAAAAATTTTAAAGCATGTCTTGAATCAAACTCAAAAGGAATAAACAGGATTAGAAAAAATTATCCTTTGTTAAAACAAAATTAATACATATTGGAATTTTTTGCCTTCGGTCGGTCGGTCTCTCAAGAGCGAGCTGCATATTAATTGCAGATGGAAATAAAAATTTTGAATTTATTTGCGCGTAATCGCAAGACGTCGAGAATATAACAAATAAAAAGCACGGAAACTTTCACAAATTGGTTCCATTTTTGGCAAAAATATATTTTCCGAGTCAGTGTAAACAACACAAACAGCTTCTGTGCCAGGAATGTAAACGCCTGGAATAGTAACAATGAGTATATAGCAACTCGTTGCTAGGAATACCAACAAAAAAACCGTCCACTCCCGAGATACTAAAGATACAATGCTCAATAGCAACTCACGTATTATGCGCTGGAGGTACACTTTCGTTGTGACACCCAACATCATCACATGTCGCAGTGCGATTAGGGTAAGCGATCACTTTTGACGACAGTAAGAAATTCCCTAACTGAAGTCCAAGCTTCATACATAACATTATCAATGCGAACTTGCCCAATTGCAGCTATGGTACCTTGCCTTGACTTGACTCCCCTGCAGGTCCTAGCTATAAACACAAACATAGTATGTACATATATCCGGCGAACTCATTCTGGGACGTAACATTAGGGACCAGAGTATTGTATTATGTTTGTTATTCCAGAGCTATTAAGGCACTAGAGTCCTAGGTAACCTCAAGGTTAATAGCCTGCGCAGTATAAATCAATTCAGACTTCTTTGGATACTGGGCACGCGGGAATAGCAGGCAATGAACTGGCGGACTAGCTCTCTAGGAAGGGAGCTGGTACCTCTTTAATGGGACCACAAGCCTACTGTGAATTGGTCCATTATATGGAGGAAAGCAGGAGAGAGGAACTAGGATCTTACCTTTTTATAGACTTGACTTATCAAAAAACAATTGTAAACTGTAATTAGTGGACTGATGAAGGGGCCACAAGACATCTAATGGTCGCAGTGCGGTATCTCCCTTTTAATAATAATAACAACGAGAGAATGAGTCAATGAAAAGGAAAGAAGTTATGTGAAATGAAGGAAAGTACCTTGTCGATGGAGTAATCGAATGCTGATGTCGTCGCTCTCGTTGCTCTCTTCTCTCAACAACAACAGGAGTTGCCAGCTCGCAGGAAAAGGGGTAGAAAAGGCTTTGAAATAAATACTGAAATAATAATTAATTAAATGAAGGGAGAAAACTGAGGCAAATGAAAACAAATGATGTCGTTCTTTGGGTTTATATTTTGCATAAAATATACACAAACAGCAACAGAAGTAAAACTAAACAAAAACTACTTAAAATGTTGATTTTTTTGTAAAATTTTATTGTTATTTTTTTGTGTTTTTTAATGTTTAAGGTTTTTATTATTTGTAGCTGTACTAAAATAGAAATTAGAAATAAAAGTTTTTTAAAAATAGCATACATCAAATATAAGCAAATTTTTTGTGTTTATTTTCTCTTCTCCACTTCGTGTTCTCTTTACAACTACATACGTGTTTTTTTGTGTATGTGTGTGTGTGTGTATCTTATCTTCAATAATTATTAATAAACGTAATAATTAAATACATTCAGTAAATCAATTAATTAATGTAAATATGTTAAACAGGAAAATATTTAAGCATTTCGTGAGAGGAAGCGGGAGGAGGCAACTGTCAAGGGAGGGGGAGGGGGAAGGGAAGGGGAAGAACAACGTAACGTTCACGCTGTGTCCCGCCGAACGATTCAAATTAAAAAACTTACTATCACACAGACGAATCGCTCGACGACACCAACGACGACGCGCCTTCGTTGTTGTTGCTGTTTTTGTTGTTTTTTCCTTAATTATTTCTACTGAATATTATGAAAAAATAACTGCAAATCATCGTTGACAAAAAGATTACAAGTAGAACGCATTCAAAACGGTGGCTTGCTTAAATAATTAAATTCCAATGATGAATTTGTTTGCCTTGTTCGCCAAACAAGCAGAAAAGCTGAGCTTCAGTTTGGTTTAAAAGTAAAATTACTAAAATAATAATAATAAAATAAAGTTGTAAATAGTTGAAAAAGTGACAATAAAAAATTTCCGAATTATAATTAAGTTTAAAGTGAACCTTAGACGCTTCAATTTGATTAATTTCCAAATAAAAATAAAATTAAACACGATTTTAATCAATAATAAAAGCGATCGTAACCAAAGAGCAGCTTTTTTTGGGATGCAAAAATAATTATCGATTATTTAATATAAGAAAAACATTTAATACAAATTTTTATTGTATTATTTTTCATTGTTTCATTGTTGGAAATTTTCACAAACCGACCAAACTTCAATGTTTTTAAGTAAAATTGTAATTTTAAAAAGGTTCATAATTTAGAAAATGCCAATAAAACATGAAATTGAATTTTTGAAGTTTGAATAAAAGTGATTTTCAATATTCGTTGATATAATGTCATTTTTAGGGAATTGAATTTAGTTTTAAAAAATTGAATTTAGTTTTAAAAAGTTGAATTTAAAGTGCTTTAATCAAAAGATTGTTCTGTGTGTGTGTGTGTGTGTGTGTGCATTGTGGGCGTGGTTAAATTCTGCTTTTTTGTGTATTAATAAATTTTTAATTTTTACCGGAAAAAAGAAATCAATTTTCTTGGGCTTTTCTTGTACAATTTTCGACTTTTCCATTCACATTTTAAAATATAAGTGACAATTTACATTTTTGTTGATGGGAAAAAGAAAGAAATTTTAATAATTTTATAGGCTAAAATGTATTTTCTGTTATAATTTTTTTTTAAATTAAAGATTTTTTTAAACTTTGAAAGTTTTCCTGTCGAAAAGAATTTTCATATTTTCTTGAAAGTTGAAATTGTTGTTTGTTTTTTCCTTTCTGTGGCTTCATTAATGACAAATTCTTTAGTTTTATTTCAGTTTAACAATAAAAGTTTTCGCTTTAAATTGAATATTGAACAAAGATTAAAGTTTTTAATTGGTTTTTAGTTATTTTTTTTATATCGTAAAAATCATAAAAACACAATTCTTTGTTTCATTGAATTCTTTGCTTATGTTTTCTTGTTTTTTTTTTGTGTTCTTTCTTAACGTAACTTAACGGTAACTAACGGTAGTTGGTTTGCATGATTTTTGCTTTCTTTAATAAAAAAAAATTACGTGGTATAAAAAAGTAGGCGTTTCTTTATTCATTCAAAAAAGAGACGAAATAAAATTAATAATATTCCTTTTTATGATTATAATTATCATTAGTTATATTACTATTTTATGTATATAGCATATAATTAATGTATATATAAAAAAAACATAGGAAAAATAACGGTTTAAACGAATCTTATTTTAAAATTATATCGTTTTTGATAATATTTCTTTTTATCATTATTAATTAGTTTTTATTTTTCTTTTTTTCGCGTCTATTCAAGCGAAATCTGGTGTAAAATATAACGGCAAATAAATATGTTGTAGCTCAGTCTCCAGGAATTACCGTTATATTTTACATTAAACCTCACTCGAAGTTGATATCATTTCTTGTTGTGTAGTTGTTTTATTTTCCCTTTTTTGATAATCATAAAATATCCAGAATTTGTAAATAAACTTCAATAATTTATCGGTTTTTTTCCTTCCCGTCGAAGCTCCTTCAAATCCCAAAAAAGCTCTCAAAAAATCCCCTTTTGACGGACAAATTCTAGGTACTTTTTAATCAATTAAATGTTTAGCGGTTGTTGAATATATAAAATAATAAATTTCTTTCCAAATCAGAGCAAATTAATGTATGTAAAAAACCATTATCTGCATATTTACAGTAAGAAATTTAAATAATTTAGAAATTTAGTGGTTTGATTGAATGCGTCTGTATGTGTTTTTGTATAAAACAGAAATTATAGTGAAGCTATTAACGAGTAACAATCTGCCAGGGGCATAAATTTTGTGTCACTTTCACAATTTTGTTAATGGAATGGTGACGAATTTCCAATGGAATTCCACACGATTCCAAAATAACGCAAATCACGCATGTAGCGACCACGTAATTCCAGCGAATCGTCTGAAATTTGTGCGCAGTCATTCCAACGACCACTGCTTCCATTGCTGACTGGAAGTTTCATTTCTGGTTCATTTGGAAAAGCTGATTGGAAATCTTTCGTTCGCTTCGCCATTGCCAACTACACTCGTCATTGTTACTCGCTACGCTTGTATCTCATCTGTTAAAGGTTCGTAATAATCAGTTTTGAATTGTTTTTTTATACTTTTTAAATGTATTTTTATGTATTTCTGTAATTTTCGCTTTATTTAGTTATTGAAACTAAATTAAAAACGTAGAATATAAAACTTTGCTTCGGATTAATTCCTTCATTCGAATTTGTATTCAAAGTATAAATTTCCAAATATTATTAATGAACAAATTTATCAAAAAATTTATGCATTTTTATAAAAATTCTGTTGTTTTCTTTTGTTACCAAAGGAATCTTGTGTTGTTTTTTTTACGCGATCTTTCATTTTAGTTTTTTTTAAGAGTTCGTTTTTTCTGTTATTTCATTCAAATTTGAACTTTTGTTTAATGTTTGTTTTGGTTCTCATTTTTAGTATCTTTTGTGTAAATTTTTGTTGCCAATAAATTACAAGCCAAAAACTATAAAAAGAATCGTTTATTCTCTGTCGTTGCTTGTTCTTCGATCTTTCATTTTTTGTTTTAATGCATTTGTTTAATTATTTTTTTCTTCGTTAATAAATTTCCCTTTTTCAAAATCATTCACAAATTTTTTCCAGTTTCCAATTCCTTTAGTGTAAAAATTAATAAATTTCTGGTTTTTTTTTTTATTTAATGCGTTGCTGTTTATAAACGAACGGTGACTAACGAATTCCATTTGATGCCTCAGTTGTTGTAATTTATTTTACCAGCTTTTGGCTTATTATGGGAATTATCTGCAGTTGAGCTTCTTCCTCATCTTGTTCTTTTATCGTGTTCAATTCCACTTTGCAAAACTGTTTTGCGTCGGTGTTATTCGCTGTTGTAGTGCTTTTCCGATTGGCTTTATTCTTTTATACTGTAGCATTAAGTTCCAATTAGACATGAAGATTTCCTATTGCGCTTGCAATAAGGTATTGAATGGGAATCGTTGCCTCATTTGTCTCCATTCGTTGTATAATTCTTCATTCGTTGGAGATTTCTTTTCTTGGCTTCTTCTCTCCTCTCTCTCACTGGAGCTGATTGGGCGACATCACACTCAGTCTCATGAGGTCAGCATCACTCAGGCGGATCGCAACGCAATCAGAACGAATGAAGGCGACCTCATGACGGATTTTAATGCTTCCCGTGCTTTTTTCCATTTCCTTGTTTAATTCTTAATTCTGTTGATGTTGTTGCTGGTTGTAATTCAGAGTTTTTCCTTCAATATCGTTCTTTTTATACAATTTCGATAATATTATAAGAATTTATTCTATACACTTGCGAAAAAAAATATGTAAAAGTAGGAAAATTTAATTGCAAAAATCATAAAAGCTGCGTAGGATTTGTACTTGATTTTTACATGAAAAAGTGTTTAAATATTGTATATAAATTCATAAATAGTTGGTTAATTTCCTTTTTCAGATATGAAATTTTCAAAAAGTCGATTCTTTGTAGAAATGCTTCCGGAATGCGAAAAAATGAACATTTGACGGTTGTGAATATGCAAAATGATGTTCGTTCTATGAAAACAATTCCGACGTTTTTGTCAATTATTGAATATTTCATTGAAGAAGTGTGAAATCGTGTTTTCTGTGCGCTTTTCCTGTATTTTATCGAAAACTCCATTAACAAGAAATGCTTTATGGCAATATTCTGTCTTTCTCTTTTCCTTCACTCCGAATTTTTTGGTTCTCCACATTTAAAATTAAAGTTTGACCCATTTAAGGGCGGCTTAATGAAAAGTGTGAACGGAAAAGAATTCAAATCCAACTGAAAAATATACACAAATAAATTTAATTTAGGCCAAAGGCTGTTACAGCTCTCATTCACACTTAATAATAATCAGTACTTGGCAACACTTACACAAAAACATAAAAGGACTTCAAATGATTTCCATTAAAAGTCCATTAAAATTGAAACATTAGTTTTTGGTTAAAAACTTAGAAATAAAATGTTTTGCTTTTGTGTTGTTTCCTTTTTTGCATTTAAATTTTCTTTGAGAAACAGTTAAAGCTTCTTCAAGCGGCTTTTTTCACATCGATTTCGATTCAGAAACTTTAGAAATTTTCGTGAGTGGATTTTGAAAATATTTAAAAAACTTTTAATATTCTTTTTTGGCGCTATTGATGAAAAACTTGTCAAAAATCGGTTGTGAATATTTTGAACGTCTTACACACAATTCTAACGATTTACATTAATTAGCCTCTAAATACTAAATAAATAAACTCTTTATTTTCCCCGCGTACTTTTGCAAATTCAACATATTTATTCTAATGCTGCTTCGTCTTCCGTGTGGTTTTCTTTAGCGGCTTGGTACAATTTAAAAATTCATTATTTGCCGTGTATACAAAAATCACTCTCTCATTTGCAACCGAGAGAGCCTTTGTTGCTGAGTTGCGAACGCAATGAGAGCTGCTGTGGTGTGTGCGTTATTTTCTCTGGAAGAGAGAAAAGCTTTTCGCCGCCGCTCTTTCAATCATTCGTTCGTTCGCAGTTCGCATTTGTTGCTCTCTGGTTGCTTAAATCGTTAATCGTGTGTGGTTGGTTGCTTTAATCGTTACTTCCCAGCATAGGTTACTTTTGAAATATTACTCTCCTTTCTTTTTCCCTTATTCATATTCACTTATACATATATACAACGTTTTGTATGTATACGAAAAACTCAACATATTCTTAGCTTTGCTCAAACATCACTCATCGAACATAATATTTATCATCGTCGTCGTCTTAAGTGGTACTTTTGTGTTCATTAATGTTTAATTGATTAGTTTAAAAAGACTCTCAACAAAATATAATTCACAATATATTCATTTATATATTGTATATATATGTATGCATCAAAGCATTTCCCTCTTTTAAATACTTGTATATATTTTTTAAATATATGTATGTATGTATCTTCATGAGTGCTTATATATATTTTATATACATAATTTTCACTGGTGACAGAGTTCGTTTGGTTTAAGTTTAAAAATTCATTTAAATATCAATTTGAATCGCATTTAATGCGAATCAGTGGCATCCTTCAGAGAGTTGAGTTTCTCTCTCGTTTGGTGAGTTCCCTTCTCTTTTGTGGCTCTAAACGAATTAATTAGTTAAAACGAGTTTTCAAGGGTTTTGTTTTTGCTATTTTCATGATCCAGTTTTGTTTTGAGAATGTGGAAATGTAGTGCGAAAGGTGGAGGTGAAAACGCGCATAGATCGAGTTTACTCATTGCAATTATTGCTCTCCAACATTTCCACTAATTCTCACCACTGTTCAATTTCTGCGTCATTCCAAGGAGAACACAGCAAACTTCACTGTGAATGAAGTTGTGTTTGTGTCACTCATAGATGGCGCTGCAAGGATATCAATTGATACCAACGCCGTCTATTTGCTGTATTTGGCTGGATGCAATGCTTTTGCAGTGTTGTCGTGTGTTGTTGCTGGTTTTTGTTGTTGTGGCTGGTTTTTGTTGTCGTGCTCCGTTGTGTGGTTGTTGTCTATGCTTTTGTTGTGTTGAGTTTGTCGTAATTCAACAACGTTTTTCAATGAATTGAATTTTTGCTTATATTGAATTTACTTAATTTCTTTGCATATAAATTTCTTTGTTATTGATGTTTTTATGTTATTATTGAATGATTGTATTTATTTAACTGCTATTAAAGATTCTTTGCTTTCTTCATTCGCTTCGTTTGGATATTTTTTGTGCTTATCTATAATTATTTTTTTTTATTTAGGTTTTAATCAAGGCTTGATTATATTTATATTTGAATGCGGAAATTATTTCAAGTTGATTTCATTTTTTACATTTATTTTATTTAAATATTTGTTAATTTCTTTAAATTGATTTATAATAACTTATAACTTGTTTTGAAAAAGGCTCAATAAACAAAATTTGAATTTTTTTAAATTGATTTCTTAATTATTCATTTATTTATTTATTTATGTTGTTTTTGTTGTTGTTGTTGTTGTTAGAGAAGATAATGCACTTACATTGAGGTATTTATTTTCGCTTCGTCTTCTTCTTCTTCTTTCACTACTTTTGCTACTCTTCTACTACTATTTCTACTACTATTTCTCTTCTGCATTTACAATAAAATATTTGTAATTATTTCTGTCATATTTTCTCTTCTTTTTATCAAATTTTGCTTTTGAAATTTTGTTTGCCGAAAAAATGTTTCTTTTTGATATTTGTTAATTTTTCAATTTTTCCTTTTTTGAAACGCCGAAATGTGTGCTTTTTGTTGCTTTTGTCTTTCATTTTTGTTTGCCGAAATGTTTTTTGTGTGTTTTTGTTAAATCGAAAAATCAAAGAATTCTGTTTTTGCTTTTTTATCATGTTTCAACAAAAAAAAAAATACGCTATAATTTATTTTTTGCTTAATAATATTATTATTTTATTATATTTCATTTTTACTCGTTTTATCATTCATTTTAAAAGGAAATTCAGCTTAAAAACCTAGCATTTAACTATTTATTTATTCAATTAATTAACATGTAAATTTTATTTAAATAACAACGGAATCTACTTGGTACATAATATGTATTGTGGAACTTTATAATTGCAGTTGAAGTTGCTGAATTAGTTTTTGCTGTTTTGATTGATTTTCACAGGGCTATGGGTTGTATTATATTGCAAATAGAAGCTTTTTCAGTCGATGCAGCAGGAGAAATCAACTTGGAATCGGCTCCTTCAATCGGATCAGAATTCAATGTTGACGACGAATTGCTAATGGTGAGTTTTTATGAGAAACGACAAATACTCGTTTTTTCAACGGCCAACTCGTTGATTTCTTGGAGAAATTAAGCACCTTAAACGAATAATAAAGCCTTTAATTGCGCCTTGCAAGCAACGAGTTGGACTTTGAAAGATTTCTGACGACACGAAGAGCATTCGTGTTCTTCTCTCTCCCGCTCTCGACATTTGACGTCGTCAATCGATTGACGATTCGTCTGAGGATCCATTGCGAGGCTATTCATCTCTCTCTCCCTCTCTCTCTCCATTGCTCGACCAAAAAAGCTTCTTCTGTGGCTTGCTTTACTAAGAAAGTTTGATTGTTTGCTGCTCGTTACTTTGAATATTGTGAATAAGCAATTCTTAATTCGCTTTAATTTCTATTTCTTCAGTTGTAAATATGGAAATGTATCTCTATGTATATGTAAAAATATTGTAAACTATTTCATTTCTTTATTGTAACTTGTTCTTCTTCTTATTATTATTATTATTTTTATTGTGTGTTTGGTGTTGGTTGCTTCTTTAACTTTGCTTTTAATTGGTTAACTACACGATTGTCCTTTTAAAAAATGTCAACAAACTTTTGTCAATAATAGTATTCATTATTCATATATGTAAAAGCAATTTAAAAAAAAAACAAGAAAAAAATTACACTGCTTTTAAATTACATCACTTAATTATTTGCTAAAATTATTGAAGAGCAGAAACACATTTCATTAACATTTCAGCACCGTTTCAAGGCAAACGCAATTTCATTTTATCTTCTTTTCCTTTACTTTTCTTTTGATTTGTTTTGTTTTGTTGTCTATTGTTTCTTTCGGTTGTATTTTTTTCTTATTTCAGTTTTTATCTGTTTCTCTTTCTTTTATTGAATTCTTGCTTTGTTGTTGTAATTTTTATAGAGGGACAGCGAGAGAGGATTCCACTCCACGACAGTGACTTGAAAAGAGAGAGAGAGCGGCTTTAATACGAGTCTTAATTGGACATTGTCCAATTGGATTTTCATCGTGTTGACATCGAAATCCTGACATTGTAGCCTCTTTCTCTCTTTTACTCACTCCCTGTCGCTCTCTTCTTTTTTTGTTTACTAATTCTCTTAATTTTATTGATTAGCAGTGGAAATGTTTTTCCACTTTCGCTTTCTGTCTATTTCAGAATTCTTTTTTGTCTTTTTCTTAATCGAAATTCTGCTTAAATTGTTAATTAGTTGTTGTTGTTGTTATATTGGATCTCTTTTATCTTATCAATTTTCTTTTCTGTTGTGTGTTTGTTTTTCGCTTTTGTTGTGGGTGGGAATTGTTTTTTTGTTTTCTCTCTTTTCTTCTCTTTCCTGTGATTTATTTCTCTTTTCTTTGCATTTTTCATAATTGTTTTTAGTGTGATTTCATTTTCTTTAGAGAAACAATGAATTTACTTTTTGAAATATTGACATTTTGTTGTATTTTTTTTTTTGCTATTTTCGAAATCTTAACTGATAAAATGATTATTTCATTTGAATGGAAAAAATATATATGTATATGTATAAAATCAAAATGTGTGACAATAAATTTGCTAAAGGTTGAAAACTGTTCGCTTTTTGCTTTTATGCTTTTCTTGTTGCAATGATTTGCAAAAGAGTTTCGCGTTTTCTTAAAAGGACCTTAAAAAACACACACATTTTCTGAAAACAATAAAACGCACTTTTACTGACTTGAACTCGTCGACTGCTGCTGCTGCTGCTGCTGTAGCTGCTGCTGCTGCTGAGACGAGGATAATTGGCTCTGCTGTGGTTGTTGTTGCTGCTGTGGTGGCTGCTGCTGCTGATGTTGTTGCAGTTGCAGCTGCAGTGGCTGCTGTTGCAGTGCTGGTCCCGTGCCGCTGGCGGCGGACTGTTCTTTGGCAGCTTTCTGCTTTTTGGTGACTGGCGGAGGGTTCGTGGACATCATCATGGCGCGAATTCGTCGCTGAGCGGACTGTATAGCGAAGGGATGAATGAGTGAGTGAGCGAGCTGCGGATGGTTGCACGGTGGCGCCTTACCTGAACACTGAAGAACTGGCCGATGATGTGCACCGGGGTCTCCTCGTCGCCGCCCGGAGCGGGGCCCAACGAGTGCTCCGGCAGCTTGATGATGCTGCCTGTGACGCGCTGCAGCTCGCGCACGTTCTGCCCGCCCTTGCCGATTATGCGGCCCACCTGCAAAATCGAATGAGTAAGAGAAGGCTCAATAACAGCCGAGAAGGCGCTCAAGCAGCCGCACTCACCTGTGTACTGGCCACGAGGATCTCCACGGTGAGGCGGACGTCGTCGGTGCCGCACATGAAGCCCTCCTCGCGCATCTTCTCGAAGATCATGTACTGCGCCTTCCATTGGCCCTCCGGCGAGCCGACGATGGTCACCTTGCGCTCCGCCTGCTGCTCGGGCGGCTTGTCGCCGTCGACGGGGGCGATCTTGAGCGAGGCGTTCGAGAAGCGCATGATGTTGCGAATGTGCGAGCCCTTGGTGCCGATGATGGCGCCCACGGCGTTGTTCGGGATGTAGAGGTAGGTGATCTCCTGCAAGTCGTTGGGGAAGACGGGCGGCACGACGGCGGCCGGCGTCTTCGGCAGCGGGAAGCCGGGGCAGCTGCTGTACGGCATGCCGGCCGAGCCGAAGATGCTGCTGCCGGGCGTGGACATCATGGCCATCGGGTGCAGCCCGGGGAACATGACACTCTGCGGTGCCATCGCCTGCAAGTCGTTCTCATAGCTCTGGCGCAACTTGGAGCTGATCTGGCTCTCGGCGCGCGACATGTTGTCGATGTGGCCCTTGACCGTGATGATGCGCTCCAGGTTGAAGCTGCTGATGTCGTTGATGGAGCTGACGGTGATCTTGGTGTCTGTGTCCTGCATGATGCGCTTTATTGTGTTGCCGCTCTTGCCGATGATGCGGCCGATGAGATTATTATGAGCCAGAATCTTCAAGCAGATTTCACTGTAAAGGGAAAAGAGCAACAATTGAATTTGGAAACTATATAGAAACCGAGCTTGAGGCGGATGTGAAGGACCCCAGGCGGCTGTCCTTTGCTTACCCTTTGTTTGTGGAAATGGCTTCCTGCTGCATAACCTCGAGGATGCGTTTGCATGCGTTCGTGCAGTTGTCGGGGTTGCCGTAGATCGTGATTGCCTTCTCCAGCGAGCCGACGTTCTCCTTTCGGTGCACGTCGACGCGGGCCCGGCTCTGCTGCGTTATCGTCCGGATGGTGCTGCCCTGGCGGCCGATGATGGCGCCCACCATTTCGCTTTGCACTAGAATGCGCAGCGGGAAGTCGGCCTGGCGGCCCGGGCCCGGCATCCCGGCGTATTGCTGGCGCTGGGTACGAGTGGCGCGACGTTGGCTTTTGTCCAATTGCTCGGCGTGCAACTTGTTGCCCTCGAATTCGACGCCGTTCAAACCGGCAGCAGCTCTGCGGATGGAAGAAAGTGGAGAAGGACATCATTAAGTGAAATTTCGATAATGCTCTCTAAAATGCATCTAAAGTTATAATCTTAAAGCTATAAAGTAATTATTAAGAATCTTGATGGCTCTGCTATTTGACTCTGTTGCTGTAGCACATTTTCCCCCTCTTATTCTTCTTCTCCTTCTTCCGTTTCCCCATCACAATACCCATCACCCTTAGAACTACATAAGTAAAAATTTGGCCGAAATTTGGACTTTTCACAATAGAATTTTGAGTGATTCGCCGATTGAGTGATTCATTGATTGATTGCGTGTTTGTGTTTGAAAAATACCTTTGCGCCTGGTCTGGATTCTCAAACGTTATATGCACAGTCTGAGTATTGGGATCCTTACTAGAAACAGCTTCGCACTGTTTGACGATGCCGAATGGCGTTAGAAGCGGTTCGATGTCTTCAAATCGTGTTTGCAGCGGAATGCCGCTTATTAAAATTTTTGATGAAACACTGCGGAAACAAAGATAAAACGAAAAGAATAGAAAAAGCAAACAAAACTAAGAAAAAAGAGGTTGTGATTCAATTTTGATGCGAGTCAATTGCATTCATTGCATTGAACTCGATTCATTCGCTGCTCTTTCTGATTTCTTAATTGATCAGATTTCACAGGGATTGAATTCGCTTAAGAGAGTTTAGGAAAAATGAGGGAAAAATGTATAAATGTTCTAGAATTCACATTAAACAACAAATCAATAAAAAAAGACTACAACTAAATCGCCAAGAATAAGGATTAAGAAGGGCAAAAGAATCAATAATACGATGAAAAAATAAATAAAAGCACAAAAAATAATAACAGTAATAAACAATGAACAAAAATACTTAAATAAATTATAGAGTATACATCAAAGAAAAAGGAAAAGGAAAGGAAAGGAAAAAAAAGGAAAAGATTAAAGCTGAAAGCTGCTAACATTATTTTTATTACTAATTATTTAAAGCGAAAGAAAGGAAATTTGGTCTGTACAGTCTAATGAAACCCTGGTAGAACTACTTGAAGAGGTCCTTCGATTTAGTAGTCGATTGACTGCTGCCGGAGGAGGCCAACGGAGCCCGCGTTGGCGTGAAAGGGACTCGCCTCAAATCAGTTTGAAGTTCAAGTTTCAAGTTTCAAGCAAGAAAACGTGGAACGTTGAAAAAAGGAATCATCAAAGCTTGGAAAATGTATCAAAGGATGAAAAATGCATCGAAATTGACGCATTATTGATACTTTTAACAGAGATGTCAGCTTTCAGGTCGAATCGAATTGTTGCATTCAATTTATAGATAATTAAAAAGCAATGGAAGAGAAAAAATTAAATTTATCTTGAAGCAGAAAGGATTTAACTGTATATATTGGAAAAATATAGACTAAAACGGAGGATTTCACAATCGTTTACATACCTGAACATGATTAAATCCAGATTCGGGACAAGAATCGAGACTAACGATTTTGGTACAAATTAAATACTGAAATTTGTTCGCGAATTATCACAAAAATTATTGCGTTAAACGAAATTTTGAATGGCCAAATATTTTGAATACAAAGAACAATGGTTTTTATGAAATACGAAACATTCTTTATACGAGTGATTTTTATATCTATTGACGCAAAACTGAATTCAAAAGCAAGAGATTCCTAGAATACGAGTTTTTTTTGATTTGAAAATTATTCCAGAGACTAGAGTAGTTTTTTTTTCAAAAGAATTACGAATTATAGCAAGTGTTTTTTTGAAAATAATTCAATGAGAGGCTGATGGATTGCAATCTTCGGTGACCATCTCAAGGCTCTGGGACCTTGAGGTACTCACACTGCGTATAAAACCATCAAAATGAGTTCAATGAATGCGGTAACGGAGTAGTCGACGTCATACGTGGACTCCATGCACGGCAGCAGTCGGTCTTGATCGAATTTGCGATTGTGAGATCACGATTAAGGTCACAAAAATAGGGTCTTCAGTCAGACTCTGGTACCAAAAGCATTTCTAAGGACTTTTACATCGAGTCCATTTGAAACAAGATGGGAAAATCCCCATTCTAAAGCTGTAATGTTAGAGTTTAAAGCAGCGACGGGCATTCCAGCACTTTTGAGGACTCTTTTGAATAGTTATTATTATTCAAAGCGCCACTTTACATTGTAAATTGCGGAAAAGAACGAGAAGATAACTAGTTTTTGGTACAAATCTGTTAAGCATTTTCGTTTTCTAGATATTACATTAGGCTTTAAATTTTTTAGTTTAAATGGCTCAATTAATTTCACTTTTAAATTCTTCAGCTGAATTATGATGGTAGCCTAAAAGTATGCAATTGCACTCCTTTCTTTGCATAATTCAACCATTTATTCCACAAATATTATTTATACAAAATGTGTACAAGAAACATTTACTTAAAACTAGCGATTCGAACAAAAGAACGAACATACTAAACATATTTACCTAAGATTATATACATTACATTATTTACAACTTAACACTTAATCTCCTAATTTATCTACATCGAATTTAAGTAAGTCGTTTGGTGTTTCCGAGCCAAAGCAAAACTTTACAACACGCATTCAATGGATATGAGAACCCTTATTGAAGATACGAATATATAAACTATTCAATATGGACTCAGGGATACTCAAAATTTCTACATATCACCACTTAAATCACAATATCGAAATTCTTCGCGATTACAATACTTTCTTGATTTTACTGCGTATATGTACAAGGAAGTAAGACTACTACGCGTCTATTCAAAACTTGTTTGCGTTTCCAGATCTATTTTATGTTTTCACATTCTTGTATTCGTGGGAACTGATCTGCTTTAGAACTCTCGCTGGGAGGGACCTCTGCGAAATCTCGGTAATTTGCATAAAACCGGAGAGCACACAATTTTTCGCTCTTTCTCTTCCATAGAAAAGTCGAATACAGTTCAAGGAGCTTCCTAAAATTGTCACGATTGACGGCATCGATCAGGCAGCACTTCAAATCATAATCACATCATTAGGAACCGATTACCGCCTAGGTGACTTTGCTGATGTCCTATCCTGGGCTTGAATCTCACCATCTTTGATCTTTTCATGAATTCAATGATGAAGAAGACTTCATAAATGAGTTCTTGACTGGTATTTTCACTGAATTCATAGCGACGTTGCATGAAGTAAAGATTTCAATATTGATCCGAAAACGATGACTACTGGGAAATCTTGATGCAGTTCGGTTTTTGTGTGGTATATTTTTGAAAATAATTATTACATAAATTGCAATTTGATGGAGAAGTTTTCTGCTGAAAACCACAAAAATCTCAGATTTCTCGATATTAGAAACAAATAAAGTGGGATTTTTACGGTTCCCGAATCGAAACTTTATAAAAATTATGCAAACTGCAACAAATTGAAACACGAGTTTTTTAATCTTTTTTTTTGCTTGTATTTTTTTTAAACATCCACCCACCCACTCGAGTCTCATTGCATTGCAAACAGTTTTTAATGGTGACAAACGAAAAATGCGGTCTCATAAAATTAGAAAATGTGATGACTGTTGCAAAAATAACAACAACAACAACAACAACAACTGCGACGACAAAGACACATCCTCAACAAAGAGAGGAAACTGAGAAGAGCGCAACATGACGCCAAAGAGCAGCCAACGCAGTTTCCGAGTCGATTGCTGACGATGAGGATGACGAAGGCGCTGCTCGGCAAGAAATGTTGTTTACAGTATTTTACACACACTGCACAAAACGAGCTCCACAGCAAGTGAATGTTTCTTTTCTTGTGTGTGTGTGGTGCATGTTGTTCTGTTCTCCTGCTGTTGGTGTTGTCTTGTTTGCCTATTTTTCCCTTTAAAGCTTCTCTTAAAATTATATTTATTCAATGATTTATTTATTTATTTATTAATTCAAGGAAGTTTGGCTGCTGTTAACGGATTTCAATGCATTTCACTCGCTTTTAAACGAGGAGCAGCATTTTAAATTGCTTCATCCGACTCCATTTTGTTGTTTTCGCTGTTTTTTGGAGGTCTTTGTTTTCGTTTAGATTTCGTTTTTAATTTTTTAATGGCTTGTGAAATATTTCTGAGCCGCTGTTGAGCTTTTCTGTGGCTCTGAGCGCGTTTCTGAGAATTTGTTTTGGTTTCTTTGTTGGTTTTTGGCACTTTTTAATTAAGCACTTCGAATGCAACCGCCAAAGCGTCGCGTAAGGCGAGGAGAGGAGACGAAATGAGAGATCAGCAGCGTCAACAGAAACAGAAATAAACACAATTCGCGCCAATTTCAAATCTCTGCAGAAATTAAAACGCAGTCGTTCACCAATGCTTCGTTTTAAACGCAGTGGACACGGGACCCGGACAGAAGAGAAAGGCGACGACGTTGAATTCGATTCTGCGCGGATTCCATTTAAAAGCTTCCAAGTCAACATCGCGCGCAGACTCACAAATGCAAGCACATTTAAAGCCGCTCATCACAAGCACAATAAAACGCGTTGCTATAGCTTTTGTTGTTGCTGCCCTCGTCCTGTTTTCAATTCGTATCCGTTGTGCTTTACGCTGCTGCCTGTCTGCATAACTGCGCCGCTGTTGACTGCAAACTGAAACAGTTTGTAGTTGTTGTTTTCGCCGCTTCGCCACCTCGCCACAACAACACCAACAACAACAGTTGTTATTGCTGCTTCGGTTTCTGTTTGTTTTCGGTTTTGGTTTTCGATGCGTTTTTGTTGTTTCCGTCTATGTTTTGGTCTGGGAATGCAGCGTGTTGCGCACTCGACGCCGTTGATGCTGCGTGGAGTCGCTTGTTGGATACTCACTAAGGTATCGAAGCCGTTCGCATGTGTGTGGTGCCTGCATTTCTTACGCCGCGCTGTTGGGAATTTTTGTAAAAACATCCGCCAACAGCAACAACAAATGAAAGCGAAAGAATGCGCTGTCGCCGCTGAATGACTGAGTGACTCCATGGCGAAGTGCGGCCGCAGAGAGGCCGCCTTTGGAACCTCGTGTGGCTTTGCTGCTTGCTCTCTCGTCTGCTCCATCGGCTGCCTTCGCTTCGGATCGCTTGAACTTTGCATTCGCCGAAGTCTGTTGAACTTCTGTTTCTGTTTCTGTTCCTCCGTTTGTTTGCTTTTGTTATTGCTGCCGTTGCTGCTGCTGAAGTTGTTTTGGTGCTCGCTCTCGCTCTCATTCTTGTTCTTAATATTGCTGCTGGGGCGCTGTTGCTCTTTTCTTGACGTTGTTGTTGTTATTGTATCGTGCAGTTTATAGCATGTTATGTTTTGTTGCTTTTGCTTTGGCTGTGTTTATTGCTGCCGCGACTTCTTCTGCTTTTAGTTCCAGAATTTGTTATTGTTGTTTATGTTGTTGTTGGCGCTGTTTTCTGTTGGGCCGGCGCTGTTTTTCCTGGAATTGTTTTTATCGAAAATGAGTTATTTTTGCTCCTTTTCCCCCCACAGTTTATTTTTCGGTTGCTGCAATATTTGCATTTTTTTGTTGATTGCCGACGACGGCGACGTCTGTTGCACTTGGAGCATCTGCGGCGTCGCGGCGGCGGTTTTGTTATATTTTTGACTTCAACTCCTGTCGTTGTTTCTTGTCTCCTCCTCGGCTGCTAATGACCAGCTCCACAAAGTTTATTAAGCAATTAACCACAGTCAAAGCGACTTGATAAATGTTTGTTTCCTTTGAAATTCAAACGACTTAAGCACCACCATAAAAACAGAAGTTAGCACAATAAAAATGATATTTTTAGATCGAGTCTGTGTTCAAATTTGATATGTAACGGTAAAATGGCAATAATTATTGTTTGTTGAGAAATAAATCCAAAATTGCACTCTCTCTCTCTCTCTCTCTCCGTCTCTCTCACACCAAGGCATCCTTGCTCTCCTTATTCGTCAGAGTCCAGCAATATCTTCAAGGTTTCCCATTCAAAGTGGTTAAATTCCCCTCACTACCTTTTAGCTGACCTTTATTGCTGTCTCTCTCCCCCTCTCTACCATCTCTCCACCTCTCTCTCTCTCTCTCTCTCTCTCTCTCTCTCTCTCTCTCTCTCTCTCTCTCTCTATCTCTCTCTCTATCTCGCTCTTGCACCAACGTTCGCTTTCTCCATACGTGAAAAAAACAAGTAACGATCAAAGGCAACGATGAAGTAGATCGTCTCGCTAGGGAGGGAGCCAGCGCCTTACTAGTAGGGCCTGAACCTTTCTGTGGAGTTGCACCTAAATAAGAAACTAGAATAATCAACCAGTTGTGGAGCCCTCTAAAATGGTGCTAGGGACATACAACCAGGCTCGATGTATAGAATGCAACAATTTCTAACAGGCCACTGCAGACTGGGCAAACACCTATACACTATAGGTGTTATTGGTTATGAGTCGTGCAGGTTCTGCATGCGGTATAAAGAAACCCCAATTCACATATTCAACTCATGTGCGGCGCTAGAGCCTCCAAGACTGGCAATATTTGAAACAGTTTACATGAATGAGCAGACCATACGATCTGCGAAACTCGGTAAAATTATCAGTTTCGAGCTCGAGCAGGAGTTACAATAGATCAACAGGTTGCAACAGTACATTACTTTGTTACTAATAATAATAAAAGAATATTTGATGTAGCCACCGATTTCCTTATAGGTGAAATAATTACAAGAATGGTACTTAGTTACGGATAGAATTCTTCGAGAGAAGTGTCCTTTTTGGTGCTAGCGATTGTAAGAAAAAAAACATTCTGTCAATTCTGTTAAATACATACATATGTATGTACATCCGAGAAAAACATCTGCCAAGTGGATCTGGACCCGAGAACAAAATAATCTAAGCTGATTGGAATATAGGCAGTCATCCTTCAACCTGAAAGAATTGCTATTGGTATATGCAAGAAATTTAACCTGGATAGGAATCTCAAGAACCAAAACACTGCACTTCTAACAGATAGGAAGGCTGCAATCAAAGCTCTATTCGCATACAGCATCAAATCGAAGGTTGTATTGGATTGACTTTAGAAACTTCACTTGCTAAGCGCAAAAGAACAAGAGTATCTCTTTGGGCCTACTAGACATGAGGATCCTTCGCATAGGATTGGGCTTGCAGAAGAACCTTGGAAACGAGAAGGAGGTCACATCTCCATTGAGAATGACTCATTGAACCCCATCTCTAGTTTTTATAAGATGCATCCGAAGACAAAAGTGTATATTCACATTGTGCTCTCGTTTGCAACGCAATAAAGAAGGCGCGGTAGGTATGGAAGAGTATACATATATTCTTGATCAGTGTCACCGGAGTCTATTCAGCCATGACCGTCCTCCTACCTCTGGAAATCATGTTCGCAGGAGACCGAATGAAGCTATCGCGATGAAATTTTGCATGTACATATACATATTCTTAGTTTCCCTGGAATGTTTGGTATTAGATTCGGTCAAGTGACACGTCTACTTTATATAACAATTATGAATTCTTCTGTGCTAATATAGTAAGTCAATGTTTCAACTTGTTGACTGAGTTTTGAGATGATATTTTGTTCACGAATTCATTACTTCAGGCAAAAATAAAATTTCAATAAGAAACTAGTAAGGGTTCTTTCGGTCAGACCGAAGCTTATATACCCTACATCCCAGCAACCTTTATTATACATATTTGTTATAAAAAGTAGGCGTGTCACTCCGCCGATTTTCCCCATTTTCAATACAGAGTTATCTATGATGGCAGAGAATATTCGTACCGAATTTCAAGTCAATTCTTCCAACCGTTATTCTGGAATTGCGGTTTATATCAATGTCATATGTTCGTGGGCGGACACGCCCATTTTTTTAAAAAATTTAATCTACCTGTACCGATGTATTCGGAAACAAAATTGAAGCTCAAAACTAAGTCTACAAGTTGAAATATTGTTAAAAGAATTAGTATTTGTTAAAAAAGTAGGCGTGGCGCTGCACCGATTTATCCCATTTTCAATCCCACAGAGTTTCGGATGACAAAGAATATACGTGCAAAATTTCATCGCGATAGCTTCATTCGTTCTCCTGTAATCGTGATTTCCACAGACAGACAGACAGACAGACAGACAGACAGACTACGGACATGGCTAAATCGACTCAGGAGGTGACACTGATCAAGAATATATATACTTTTCCATACCTGCCACGCCTCCTTTAATGCGTTACACACGGAAGCACAAAGTGAATATACCCTCATTCCTTCGGATGTAGGGTATAACAAGGAAAAATGGGCATGTTCTGCCGACGTACATACATATAACATTTACATAAACGGCAATTACTGTAGAACAGAAGAAGACTTGTCTTGAAATTCGGTACGAATATTCTCTGCCATCATAGATTCCTGCGTATGGGAAATGGGCAAAATCGGGGGAGTCTCACGCCTACTTTTTATAACAAATAGGAATTTTTCTGTGCTAATATCTTATTTTGTCATAATGAAAGTAAAATGATAACGATGATAATAGAAAATCATTATTTTAACTCAGATACGGATACGGAATATTACGGAATTAAATAAAAAGGTTTGATGGTAGCTTAGGCTGATCCCAAATGACCTTCTTTAGTTCCTGTTTCTCCTGTTTTCTCAAACACTTTTCGCTGAACTCGGAAGTTAGAGGTGAAGGAAGTTGTTCGTTATTGTTAAAACTATTATTAATGTTGCTTGTGTAATCAGTGTTATTACTAGTGCTCATCATATATCCTTTCTTTCCGATGAATGCAAAGCAGCATGTTTTTTTTAATTTTCCCCGTTTCTGTTGTCTTGTTTTCGATACTGTCCCGAAATCACCAGTCACTGAATCGTCTCCATTCATAAGAATCCGCATTGAAAACACAGAAGCGTTTCAAAGAAATCCACTTCCAAATAGAGGGACCCACGAAAACTGCATTAGAATGAGCGAGCATCTGCCTACATATAAATTTATTTATTTATACATTTGCATGTATTTATTCGGCATAAATACATTTGAACGCTTCGCACAATTCATGCGTGTTCAGTTTTCCTCTCCCATCCATGCATTTCCACTGCGCTGCTTATCCTCACCTCCCTTCAACTGCTTCCTCCACCAACAACCTCTATTTTCGCTTTCGTGTTGCTCCTCTTCACTTCTGAACCATTTGACGTGCAACTAGTGGCTCTTCAAGCCCCACAACAACAGCACAATCACTCAGGAACACTGCGCACTGGCAACACTTCATGCTGCCGCCTCGTCGCTCTGTTTAACATCGCATTGCAGTTCGTCTGCATGCAAACGCAAGGGCGTTCGTGAGACACACACACACAGGCAATCATTCACACAGTAAACACACAAAAGCGAAAACACGCTCATCCTTTGCCTTGCATCGACGTGTTTTTCATTAACTGCGACTCCATGGAATCGGATGCAATGAGTTTCGTTGCAGTCGACGAGAGTGTTTTTTTCCTATCTTTTGCTCTGTGGATTCTTGAGTTTGCGCTGATGGCGCTCCGTAGATTCATCTGCTTCATGCTGCGGCTGCTGCTGCTGCTGTTGTTGTTGTTGTTGATGCATTTATTACACGCTGCTCTTGCAGGGAGAGACGAGAGCATTTTTATGAATGAACCGTTTTTACGCCCTTTGTTTTTGTTTGCGCTTTCTTTGGGTGCTGCAGCGCATTCGTCGTCGTCGTCATCGTCGTCGCCGCTGCCGATGTCACTGTTCTTGTTCTTATTTTTACCGTATTATTGCTTGATTGTTATTGTGGCTTATCTACGCCGCCAATGTTGTTGTTGTTGTTGTTTTTTTAATTTTAAAAAAATATGTAATATAAACGATGAAAAGTTTTCCCATCGATTCTCTTCTATTTCTATTTTCTTCCTTTCTATTCTCTTCTCTTTTTCGATTGTTATTCTTCATGGCCTTTTGATATTTTGCTCACATTTATCATTGGAAAACTTTTATTTTCCATTGCATTCACATTCAATAAAAATGCAGCGCCATCATTAATTTTGCATGAGTGACACTTGGGCCAGAATGAAGAACGAGGAGAGAGAGAATAGGGAGAAATTTTAATTTTTCCCTATATTTTATCCTTCTCACACTCTTCTTCGTATTATCCTATCGTATTTATCCTTGCAACTCTTCTCCCACCTGCGTTTGTTTTGATTCTTTTATTCAGTGTTTTGGAAAAGTGTCTTTTTAGTTTTTCTTTAGTTTACCTTTGGAAGAATCGATGTGCTCCAGCCACATGTCCACAATTACGAGATTATCCATTATATTAAGTGGATGTCTCCATTGCAGATTAACTGCTAATGCATTAACGTTAACCGGCTCAGCTTAATCTCGAATCTCCATTAACAAAAGTTCATAATAAGAAACTCACATCAAGAACTTCCTGCTACATCTATGCTAAGGTTCGAGTCCATTATGGCCTAACTCAGGTTCGGTCTTAGTCCATGGTATTTGGAATTCTGTTTATTTATTGAGTTGACATTCTTTTAATTTCAATTTCTTATTCTTTTTCAACGAAAATGCCATCCTAATTCTCAGAGTTTCTCTTCTACATGGAACATTATTGCTTTGCTGCTTGATTAGTAGATAGTTTTCTCAGTGAGTAAATTATAAATCATTAACCAAGTGAAATGGAAGCTGATTAGCGAGTACAGATCGAGATTGGACAGTTAATCGCCTAGATAATCGGCAATGGAGATATAATATCACTTATAAAACTGCAAAGAATCGTTTTTAACCCAACAATCTCATAAGTTGCCTTTTACAATACAAAAATAATACACACAAATGTATTCAATACAGGATATCTATGTATATACTGTCTCTAAGATTTTATGGAAGGTTACACACGAAAAGGTTCTGTACTTTTTCTATTCCATTGACTCTTGAGTTGTCGAATCTAGAAAAATTCGATTTCTGACTCACAGATTTTTTATAGAAGTAGAAAATCCATTGGATGTCTCCATTAGAGCCCGTATACAATAGATATAGAAGGTTTAGCCGAACCACTCTGCTTTCCACTTCGAAATCATTTCGGTGTTCATTGCTCTTTAGAGTCTTTAAAGTCTAAGAATAAGAATTGTCATGGTACTTTGTCGCATTGGCCCATAAAGGCACGTATAGGTTGCACTGCATTAGGTAACTTATGAGTGATAGATTATGCAACACATTCGCGTGGGTCCTCGGACATAAGACGATCTATGATTATGAAAGGGGGATGACTCAATGGGGAATAGCGCCAATAGCTGCTCCTTTTAAGATGTACGATGGAGTGACCACCGCTTTTTCAAGTCCTATGCCGGACAATGGCCGGCAGCTGTAATTTAGTTAGTTATGTAGTTAGTCCGGGAAAGGGCAGCTTTTCCCGTTAAAGACAGATATGCGGGATCCCTTAGACGAGAGATCTCTCTCAGGCTCTCAGTTTTGCAGACGGATGTGGACTTTTTGTGATGGCTATGGACGTTTAGGAGCGGGAAGATTTAAGGCTCTTTTTTTTCAGACATGGTAGAGAGCATGCCACATCCTCCGGCAGATTCGTACTCTATAGAAATTCATAAATTGCGGGTGGATACATTAGGGATTAGAAAGATGCACATGAATCACAAAGGACATGCACACACGACGAGGTCAATGGGTTGGTTTCTCTTTGAGAGAGAGGATTTCTGGGTTTTTCGTCATGGCATTGATCGAAACGTGATTTTTCGGATCTTTTTTTTAGGTAAGTATTTTAATTAAATTGCAATTTTGTTAGATCACTTTATCGAAGGTTCACTGTAATTAAACTCGATTGCATGCTTTTAATTTATGACATAAATTCTACAGGGTGCTCCGTATAATGAGGAAAAATCGTGTGATGAGAGGAGTTGCGATTGTTTTGGACGTCCTCGATGAGCAGTTGCAGGAAAGGGAAAAAGCACAAATGGAGGAGAAACATTTCAAAATGCCTTCAACGTTCTCGCTGCTGTGTTTTGGGTGCTTTTTGGATGAAATGTGATGCAAAAATAGGTTTCTGAGCATATAATGAGTAAAACACCCTGTACAATAAACACGAAGCGAATGATTCTTTGTCATTTTTCAACTTCATGCGCACATTTTAAGGTCATGCGATATATGTACATACATAAGTGAAAAAGTTTATATAATAAACTCACCGATAAATTCGCGGCATATTGGCGGCCATTAAATTTGTTTGCTGCTTGAATCGTGGAACTGAAGATTGAAATTGGAATTTATTTTCGAATGTTGCCAACTTGTTGCCGATCGGATTTTGCAATACCAAGTTTTCCTCTGCAACTCTTTGCGCAACAAGAATCGAATATGTAAATAAAATTTAGTTCAATGCGAGCGTCGCTGAAGCGGCGGCGTAGAGAGCGAGACAGCTAGCTACAGATGGATAAACGAAGCGCTACTCTATTCCAACGAAACTGTGTTTTTTGTTCTTGGTCGTTGTTGGCGGCGGCGGCGGCTGTTGCCGATGTTCGCTGTTGTTTTCGTCGTGAATGCGATGACGACGATCGAATAGAGAATTCTTTTTATTGCAGTTATAACAGCGCGACAGTCGCTGTTGTTGTTTATAATTTAATGCCGCGTTTGTAGTGGTGAAAATGATTACGACGAAATCGGAATCACAAATTTCATTTAATTTCTTCTAAGTGATTTCGTTGCTTGAAAATGTGTACGGTTCACAAAATCACAAAAGAACTGAAGTGAAATTAACCTTAAAAAAACTCTCTCAATTGCAGATATGTGCAAAGAAAATTTATATGTATACTATTTATTTATTTATTTGAGCAATAACTATTGAAACAACAACACTAAGCAACACAATTGCAATGCACACAATAATTCACATTTCCTTCAGCTACTCGTTCGTACTTCCTTTTGAGGAATTTTAAACAAATAAGAAAATCATTGCACATACGTCATCACAGTGATCACTTAACGGGTATTATCGAAGAGAGAGCAAGCATTAGCTAAGCGCTGTTGCGATGCTTCACTGCTTGATTCTATTGCTTTGGATTTACTCTCGTCACTGGCTTCTCTTCGGAGTCGCCGGTGTGTGTTCGCTCTCGACGATTTCCCAGCTGCACTGAGCGAACTGTGCTTGTGTTTCCAATATGATTCACGTAGAGGAGCGCCGACGGCTGACAGTTCGCATTAATTTGCTCGTCTAAAGATTTTCAAGTGTTTTTCGACTCTATGATAAATGTTCGTTCTAATTTTGTGCTAAACACGATCGGCTTCGTATGCTTTGCGTTTTGCGCTCGTTATTTCCGTTTCACTTCTTAGCTATGATTGCATATTATTGTCAAAACATTGCTTAATAATATGTAAAAACAACTGCATTCAACGTCTCGTCTTCTATGCTGGTCTTTCACCCGCTATTTCCCTCACACAAAAAGTCTCATACACTAAACGTGCTTCGCCTCTTCCCCGCCCGTTAATTCAACAATTGCAGGGTGTTGCCACATATGAAAAAATGTTGAGTCTCTCCACACACACAAACACGAAATTAAACAAATTTGTAGCTTATCCCCTCATGAACGACCTTTCATTCTTCTTTTTCGCTCACGAAATCATTACACACCGGCAAAAAAAGTTCATCCGACGAAAAAAATCAAATAAAATTAGTTTTTTATTAACACTCGCAAGCAGCGACTCGCAGCGATGACTAAAATACGATACACAAAAAATTCAAAGAGAATAGAGAAAAGCTCCACAGTGGAGCAGTCGACCGCCGATGAGCTACAGACCCACAAGCAGAGCGGCACATGGAAATGGCGTGAGAGAGCAAGCAATCGGCAAGCCGAAGTGTTAATGAGAGCGCCACGATGACGACGTCAACGTTGGCGACGATGCTGATAATAACTTTATGAAATCGTTTATGTTGCCGTCTCTCGCATTAACACACTAACAATTCATGTGTGTTTCTTCAAAAATTATATTGTGTATTAATAATAATTGACGATCGTTTGAAAGAGGAGACAAACACTAGAGCGTTGCCAATGGAACAGAATGGATAAATCTTTGGGAAAAATGTTTTGATAATTAATTTACTTATTAATGTTTTAGTTAATCGTGGGAATTAATCGTTTTTTATCTATTTTCTGCGATTCTCTTATGTAATCAGCAAAAAACCTTTGTAAACAAATCGCTTTTAAATGCTTTTTTATTGTATTATTTATGTATTATTTTATGTTTATTTACAAATTGGAAACTTGTTGAATTGCTTAATGAAGCGAGCAGACAGATTTAGTGGGAAATGTGGCAACGCTTTGTAAACAGATTAGCGACGTTTTTACAATTTCAAAGTAGGTCGATTTGTCGCCGGCTCCCCACACAAGCGCACCTGTGTGAGTGTGTGTGTGTCTATGCTTCGTTATTTGTGTGAATTATTTGTGCGCTTAATTTTTGCCCCTTCTTTTATATTCGCATAGGAAAAATTGGAAATAGCAACAAAACAAAGCAGTAAAAGTCATGAAAAAGCAGACACAGGGTGTCTTCCTTTATAAACTTTCGGCACATTATTGAAAATCGTTTGGAAATGTCCAATTTTTGTTTCCGTTAAAATTATTGAAGCTACGAAAACTTTTCGCTCGACTTTTAATCAGTTCGATAGAAGGAAATCAACAGTAGAAAAGCTGTTGTCGTCACCGTTGTTGTTGTTGTTGGTTTTCCGCAAAAAATATGTCACACACAAACATCCAGCCAGCTTCGTGCTAACGGTACATCTTGGTTTTCTCTGTGTGTGTGGTTAACAAGTGCGTCCCTTTTGGGAATTTCTTTAAAACAATTAAATAATCATTTGTGCTTTTTGTTGTTGTTTCTTTCGCTATTGCCCAAAAATGTTTTTTAAATATTTAGGAATGCATAAAGCGTGCTTTAAACAAACCTTTACGACTTTTTCCTCTTTCAACACAGTTTCATGATTTCTTGTCTCTTTCTTTTCACTGTTTTTCGTCTGTATTATCAACTCTCATTGCTGTTTAATTGCTTATTTCTTCCCTAAACTTCTCTCTCGCTCTTGCCTGCTCTTCCTCCGATCCTTTCGTCGCTTTCTCGCTGCTGCGGCGACGTCAAATTCACTGACTGTTTCTTTGGCCCTACTTAATTTGAGTTGCTTTTTATTTGGCTTCTTTTCTTTTTCGCAAACTTAAAAAAATCGCTGACTTTTTCGCTGGTTTAATGGAAAATGAATATTTGCTAGACACCCGCTTCAACCGCACAAAACTTTTCGTAGCCAACGTTATTGCGACCGCAAAACGAGACAAACTAAACTAAACTGAAGCGAAGCGAAGAGCGTTCGGAGCCGAGTCGCGATGTGTCGCGTCGGCATTTTTACTACTTGCGCCGTTGTTGTTCTTTTTTAGTTGCTAACTAAGCACGAGCGGACGACTGCGTGGTGGCGTTCGGTAGCTTGTAGCGCGCAACACTGCAAAAACACAGCGGAGAGAGAGCAACAGACGTTCGCACAAACACAGCGGCCCCAACCGGACACGAGCGCGCTGAGCATGTGACTGTGTGGTGGAGTCGTCGCCGATTGCGGCTTCGTATCTTCGTCTGCTCGCACGACCGCCAACTCGTCAGGCCGGCCGGCTCTTCAGTCGCCCCGACTGCGCTGCGCCTGCTTTGGCAAATTCAACGCCGGCGACAGCGTCGTCGTCGCTGCTCCACATTCGTTCACTCGCTCGTTCGTTGACTCGTTTTTTCGCACGTTCAGTCGATGGTTCGTTTCGCAGTGCGCGGTGCAAGCGGAGGATGGTTTTCTCTTTGTCCATCCATCGCCAGCGCAGAGCAGCTCCCAAGCAACACAGCAGTGTTGCCACTTGTTGCCGCATTTCCGCGTCTTCTCTCGAAATGTTGCTAATGACTGCAGTTCAATACTCTTCGCAGTTAAGAGCAGAAGATTCTCTTAAAAGAGTCGCAAAGCAGAGGCGTTTCTGATCGACTGCGCGGCTTTTTAATTAGTGCACAAAAAGCGAAAATGCATTAAGGCAGTTAATTAATAAAATTAATATTAATTTTAAATAAATTCGTGTTGTTGGCGGTCGTGCAAAATCGGAAGAATCAAAAAAATAGTATTTCCGGTTCAACTTCCAAGTCAATTAAACATCGAAATGCTTCCTCTTTCTCTTCTTTCGGCCCCTTCTTCGTTAAACCACGGATAAAAGTTAAATCAATCGATTTGCCATCGATTTTCTGGCAACGAGGACTCACAGTGCACTTCGATCGCTTTATGGCCAACTGCCATCAGCGGCTGCAGTTGAAGAGTTGGCAGCAGGCGATCGGAAGACAGCACAAAACGTGGCCTGAAGTCGTTGGCTGCGGCTGCCGTTTTTCGGCTGCCTCGCAGTGAAACGGTAACAAAAGTAACACGAAATTGAAAACGGAACCAACAACAACCACCAAACACACAGTAAACAATAAAATTTGAGTATTTTCGTAAACTGTTTAAAGTTTTTCAGGTGAAGCGATGTTTTGCGAGTTCAACGGCCCTAAAACAGACGTGGCGACTTTTCTTCCTTTTAAGCCAAGTGCAGCAGCAGAAGAAGCAGAGGAAGCAGCACAGCACCCGGCAGCAACAAGCGAAATTCGAAGGCAGCCGCTGCTAAAGAAACGAAGAAGAAGATGCATGCATTTGGGACTGCGTGGATCTTCGCACGCCGGCGAAATGCTTTCTCTCTGCGAAAGGGCTGAAAATTGCAATTTTATTGCACTGCTCGAAGGCGGAGAGAGCAGAGGAAAGGGCGCCGAGCATCTGTTCGAAACGGGAATTTCGAGGACGGAAGAGCGCCAAATGTTAAATTCATGCAACTTCAGGTAAATTGAAGAATGCAACGAAGGAACAAACGAGGACAGGATACGAGGAAGGGAAGAGGAAGAAGAGACGATGGAAACTGGAATAAAATTAAATAAACTCGAAAGAAAGAATTATCAACTTCATTAATTACAAAAATTCAGTCACTTCACGAATCATCGCTTTCGATTGAATTGATTTTTAGGTTTTCCCCGTAATTCTTTTCAGCAGCAAACTGAATTTCTTGGCTCTAAACTCGATATTAATTCGTAAACCTGAGGAACAGATTTTTCTTGCTTTCCTTTTCCTTTTTTTCTTTGTATTCGGTTTTCTTGCATTTCTTAATCTGCGGTATTTAATTTAACTGCCGCATCTGGCAGCTTTTATGGCTGGCACCGCCTTCGTGACAACGGTCCGTCGTTGGGCCAACAACACCGACGACCAACGCCGACATCCTTCAGCAAAGCGGCCGCCACAAATACCGTTATGCATCTCATTCACCTCACACACTCCGAATTCCAGGAAATTTCTAATGAATGACGAAGCACAGGCGAAATGTAAGCCGCGTTAATCGCGCGCTCAGCGAAGATTAATTAAATCCAGCCACGGCGATCATAACGGGACAGCCGAGGACGATCCACTTGCGGCTCTTCCTCGCCAACATCACTTTTTGCTGCACTTCATTGATGATTTTTGGGTAGTCCTTTTTTAACCCTGAAATTCGTGCGCCGAACAAACGTCGACCCAAAATAATGCGGCAACAACAACAGCATCTGCGAAACAGGAGCAGAAGTAGCAGCAACTGCAGCAATGTAAAAGTGCTCAAACAACAGTAAAAACGTTGCGCAGGCGCTGCCGCAAAAAAAAACACCATTGAACAAGCGACCGAAAGACCGAAGACAACAGCGAATACAAACGAAAACTTCTCTTCATAGCGGCAGCTGGTCTGAGAGCAGTACCAACGGCATCGACAGCATTTGAACGTGGTAACAAGCTTTGAATGGGTTTGCGAGTTCGCTCAGAGAGCAGTTGAGTTGCGGAGAGGCATCGGTTGATCGGTGGCTCTACCTGCGCCGCTGCTCGTATGAGTCGTTCGTGTGCTTCGTGCGTCTGTGTGTGTTGGCTTTACACGAATCCGGCGGTGCTTTTCGCATATGCAGCGCAGGCGCTTCCTGTGCATTGCTGCTGCTCTGCGCTGCTCCGACCGATCGCCTGCTACCTGCGCATTTTATTTCAATCACGTTCTTTGCTGATTGCTCTCCGCATCCTGTTCGCAGGCGCTGTCCTCGGACGTCGTCGCCGCATCGCAGTGGAGCAGAGGGCGGGTCACATCAACATCGATGCGGTTGCTGCAATTTTTCGGCAACTGTGCTGCTCGTTAATCGCGCAACAAGACAAAATGTGGCATTTTTACCGTATGCGAGGAAGACGCTTTGTTCGAAAATTCCCAAAATTCATTCAAATTTCTTCACTTCGAACGGGTTTGATTAACAAAAAATGTTGTAGTTTTAATTATTTCTGAGTGTTTTTTTCTTTTATTTACTATATTTCATTTTATCGTTTCGGACATCGTTCGTCCGATTTTTTCTGGTTTCTCTTGTCGGCGGATTTTCGCTTTTCGCGTTTATTTATTGACGCCGACGAGTTAACGACGAACCAAGCCAACAACGTTATTAGTTCATTTAAATATTTGTAGCTGAACGTTGAATGAACTGAACATTCATTAAGAAGTGACAAATTACGTCAAAGTCACAAGGTTAGGCGAAAGTCGCGCAGTTCAGTCACGTTGTGGCTGCTGCCGCCGATTCCACATTTCCAAATTAAAGTTATCAGTCAAAGGTACAGGTCACCTGCGATAAGGTGAACAAGATCCTTCCACTAATGATAAACAGTTACCTCACGGCACCTTGTCGTCTCAGACATTACCTTGAAGTTCGACTATGGAAAACAGTTATATGTCTAAAAAATCCGTGTGCGTTTGTCCTGTAATTCACAGACAGAGGATTGTTGAACTTTTTGATCTCAGCACAAGTTCCTAACCCTAGATTATTACAGGTCCTTAAATAAGTCCGTGTGCCTGATGTCAAGAACAACTTGATGGGAGCGCCGAGTAACTGAACACCAAATGTTTTACAGTAAGACCTTCTCTCACTCATCGCAATAGCTCCTACAGAAGTCTTTGCAGCACCTCCCAATTCTTCACCAATCGCCGCAAATATGAGAACGTCCTGAAGCAAGTCCAATCACATGCTCAATACTATTTCTATTTATGTGGAAGACTGCTTGTTTTGCAAAGATTAGAGGCTAGTCACTCCAGCATTGCAATGCTTCGATTTGAACCTCCACTCGATGAAATCTTTACAGCCTTTATGGAATCCTTCTCTTCAAATATATGTGCCCATAGGCATTCCCACACTCAAGTTGTTAAGCGTAACCGGCAAACTTGTCCTTGTCAAACAATTCCGTAGAGTATTACTGTGACCTGGAACCCAGGACAGATTTATTTGGGTTCGAAGTGACACTAAGGCGAAGGGCAAAAAAAAAATACACAAAGCATCGTTGTTAGAAATCAGTGACCACCATTGAGCTTCAGTTGGTAAAGCTACTGATCTCCACGACCATTAATGGACTGATGACAGCTTTTCATCTCATTGACGTGGTAAAGTTTGCTATTAGGAAATTCATCGCCACTGGGATCGCCATAAAAGTAGATGTCGATATCTCTGCTAGATTTACTTTGCCGCAAGACAATGCCTTACGAATGGCTTTCCGAATGAAACTACAATGGTCAAGAAGACTAAATTTTTCCTCTATACTATAATAGTCAATAAGACTAAATTGTTCCTCTAGATCGCAGAGCTTCAACTGGACGGCTTCTCCTACTCTGCTATTCAGCTTTGACGCAGCTGTATATAGATGTATGCAAATGTTGGGGGCATGTAACCATTGTTCCAGGTCGCTTCTTCATGTATGAGTGTATAAATGCATTTGATTAGCGGTCTTCCCATATTATTTAAAAGAAGGTGCAAAACTGTCTCGAATACCGCAGTCAGTGAGACATTAGCGTCCATTCCACTAGTTCGTAAGTTGCATTCCTATCTAAAGCAGTTCACCAGATGTAGACTCAATATAGGAAGCCTACACATAGATCCAGTGAGTTATCTTTGGAAATAAATCCCTTTTCCTACCAATGCAAGACTAAAGATCCACTGTGGTTCTCCTTACTCTCTCTTCGACATTGGAATTCTAGTTCAATTTCCTGTCTAGAATCAGTCCGAAGAACTTTGCATTCTCCTGTAAAATTAGACTGGCCTAATCTAGTCTCAGTGGGTGTAATAGAGGACTGTTGTGTTTTATGTACATAATACGAATTCGATTTTACTGAGATTTGCCCGTAAAACCCTCATGGTTTCAATTTTAGCAGGTGTCACATGGTGGTTCCCCAATAACTGAACAGAGATCTGAGAGTACTTAAGATCGCATGAGCTCATCTTTATTGAAGGAGAAGAATGTGAATAAAATCCCGCAGAGTAAAGTTCTTACATCACATTGATTCCTTTTCCTAATACTTAACAGGGAATGTAGACCGATTTCTACTTTACGATAAGCGTGTTCCGCAGAGGACAATTTTCACTCCATATGCTGCTAGTGTCATGCGATCATTTCCCCGTACGTAGCATAGATTTCACCTTACTACTTTTTCATACTAGGTAGAATTTACCACGTTTTAGGTAGCCAGATTCTACAGATTCTGCTGAGTGTCCAGCTTTCCATCACACCAGAGGATTAAGATTCCTACTTGAATGCGTGACTAGATAACTGTTGCCCGAAGCAGTATTAATGATAGTTTAGGTTAGGTTAGAAAGGCATGTGGTCAGAACGATCACTTCCACCGAGGCGTGAACGGCCCATTGTAGCAGCCCTAATTGGTGTATGGGATATGGGGAAGGATGGTGTGTGATGTGGGAACCGGCGACTACGTATGTCCGTCATATTATCAACGAGCCGCTCCGAACGCCGTACTCAGTCCCATATGGGCCTGAAAAAGGCGGACTTGGTGCTATTGATGTCTCTCAGCAGACTGGCGATCGGTAGCTCCGCCAGCTCCGACTCCTTCAAAAAGCTAGCTCCTAGTGATTGGAGTCGGCGGTAGTGAAGAGCCGGGCAATGGCAGAGCAAGTGGATCACAGTCTCTTCCTCATCAGTGTCAGTGCAGCATCTGCAGTGGTCCGATTGCGGTGGCAGGTTTCTACCTAGCCACTATATTCTTGACCCGACACTAGCCCGCTATCGCCCCTGTCGCCTGACGAAGTTGCTCCACGAAATGAAAGAAGTGGCTTTGACGTGCTCCAATTCAACCCATGCGATGTCAGGCTGTTATAGCAATTTGACCTGTGTACCCAGGTACGCTTTGCGCCACCCATGACTATGATTTCGATGGTTGTTTTTAGATGCCCCATTGGAACATACACTGAGGAGACTATCGTGTGGTGCTCTAATGAGGAACCAGTTTTGGCCAGGCAGCTCATTGCCCTCAATTTTTGAGTTCCCTGGAACCCAGCAGAGCTTAACAGTGTTGTCTCTCATAAGGCCCCCAAGCGTTTCCCTGCCCGTCAAGACAATTCTGGAGTTCAATTGCACCGCAGATATTGCCTTTAGGGCCGCCTGGCTGCCCGAAACAAGCTGCAATCATTGGGCAATCTATATGATCGCTGTTCATGCAGTATGCTGGAGTAGAAGCCAGCAACCGTACCCTCCTCTGTCTTGGAACAGCTTCGGTACAGCTTGCCACACACAAGGCAGCCGTAGGTGAGAATCGGCCGGATTACCGCCGTGTAAAGCCAGTGGACTGTGTACGGCGGCAACCCTCAATGGCTTTCCAATCCAATATTAATGATAAGGAGCTTATAAAATTTATAAGGCTAGATTAGGGCATATCCTTTAAACAGTCAGTACAATTTCGTCTTTAACAATATTAAATATTACTACTATCAATAGACAGCCCACGAACCGTGCTACCAGAAGATCTTGAGCGTGTCGCTTGGATCTTGGCTAGAGTAATGACATTTCAAACAGGAGACTAGAACGGCTTCAAGCTATTTATAGCCCCGCCGAGTGTAATGTCTATTAGATGGCACTTAAGATGCTGTAGGGGAATGGAGTGCTTTTCAATGATGCCCAGCTTAATCGGAAGATAGGTCTTTTTGGAATGTATTACCTTCCGGTGTGTCTCGCTTGACCTTTCTTAACACTATTTTATAGACAGCCTTTTATAGATTTAAAGAAAAGGCCTCAATTGTTTTATAAACTATAAGTTTCTTCTGCTACTGAAGAAGCTAAAGTATGCAAATAATTCAGGATGAATTGCATCCTTGTCGTATCATGACACGTTAAAAGGCAGTGATGCCACCTTAAGGGACTTCCATAAACTAAAGGTTTTAAGGGGTTTGGGGAAGAACTGCAACGAAAAAGAGTGACAAAAGAAGTGCTGTGATGGATTCCGCAACGCTAAATACACCTAATTTTGTTAGATAAATTGGCCAGAGACAACAATGGATTCTCATCCGAAGCATCGTTGGACAAATTTTATTATTTTACCTATTCGTGATTTCAAGTGGAGTGAGCGGCAAATTTGCTAGTTGAGGGTTCACAAAAGTAAGGGAAAATACGGAAATACTGTCAACAAGGGGTTGATTGGTAGGCAGTTCAACGAACCAAGGATTTCGTATGCAGAGCCTCAGAAACACGCGCAGATCAACTCGGAGGCAGTTTTTCTTCTACGTTTCATCTACACAGCAAGCAACAACTTGTTGCTGCACCCTGTGTCTAAGATGCACGTGTAGCATTATAAGGTCACCACAGAGAATAATTTTCATGGAACTTTTATGAACGCACAAAAAAGTTTGGAAGAATCTTGAACCCCTACTATTTTTTCAATTTCTGCTGCTAATTTTCTTTTATCATTCAATTTTTTACACAATTTCAATATCAAAGGAGTTTCATTTCCTTCCTCCTGCTTTTTATTTCTTCATTTTGTAGTTTATCGTTGTCGTTTACTTCTTCCTATGCTTCTGCTTCTGTGTATATTCTTAGTTAAAGCAACGCTTGTTTTTTAAGCCGTTGCGAAGTTCTTTAAACGTGTTAGTTTCCAGTTGAACTGATGCTTAGAAAGAAACCCTTTTTCTTTTCCCTGCGGTCTGTTGCTGAGTGTGAGCAGCATCTGAAGGCGAATCTATCTGCGGCGGTCTTCTAAACGCATATCCGCTGAGCTGTACCCAGGCAAGGGACGAGCGACGAGCAACGAGTATCTGCTGAAGCATCAAAGAGCATATTCGCCTTGGAGGCTGCGACTTTGGTTTCCTCTACTTCTGCTTAGAAAGCAGTTTTGGAAGATTTCTTTTTCGTTTGTTGTTCTTTGTTTTCTTAGGAAAACTGAACTAGTTTTTGAACTGAGCTCGTCTCTGCTTGTTTCACATCCCTTGCTTTGATCCTTTGAGTGTTTTCGTGGGTTCTGGTTGCTTGCCATTAACTTGCCTTCTCCTTCAGCTCTGATTCCGTCACATCAGATCAGATCAGATGAGCTCAGCGCAGATTATATCACTGAGTTTCAGAGAACGTTTTTTCCTATCTTTCCTTTCCTGTTGCCCGAATCCGTCAGCTTCTTTTGCATTGCTTTGTGATTACTGTTGTTGTTGGCTCTCGCATGTGATATATTCACAGGCAGAGCTGCGAAGCTTCCCTCGGAGCTGCTCTTCGGCAACAAGAGCTGCAGTGAGTCCTTCGTTCACAATTTGTCACACGAGTTGAAGCTGCTCCTTATATATCGGTTCTTGTTGCGGGAAAGAGGCCAGAATCCATTGTGAACAAGTTACTGTTTCATCTGATCATTTGCAGTGTCTCCGTGTGTTGTGAGAGTCCATTTTAACCCCTTTACAGTCTTATTGCCAGGAGCCTCTTTTGGTACTGTTTGGACTTTATACCAGAAGCAGGGAAAGCTGCAAGTTGCTTGTTAGCAAGGGTCACAAGAAACATTTCTAGTTGTCATAATTCTGCAGAATAATCCACTGCTAGGGATTCGCCCCGTACTCTTCTTCACCCTTCCAATACCATCGGTAATGGGTTCCAAATTAGGTTTGCGATGTGCTTTTGATTGACGTCGAAACGTGTACCACGAGGTGTTTCCCCTCCGAGGCGCCTCTTCGAGGGTTCGCGCAGAACAAGAAGCCTGCGAGGTTGGCCCCAATTGACTATAACGCGAAAATTTGTATATAAGATTCGATGAACGGAATAAGAAGTACAAGAAAGCAACAACGAAGTAAAGTTCCATTTGTGAACTGCTATTAGAACCTCATGATCGAGAAGATCTTTGAAAATGTTACTTTTTCTCTGTGGTCATGTTTTTAGGTCCTCGTGTAGAGGTTTTTATTACTATAGAGATGATATTGATCCAATTAGTGTCGAAAATTAATGTAAGGAGATGGAAAATTCAATTTTATCCATCTAGTTCTGCGTTTGGGCGTTATTTAATCAAGGCCAGTAAACAAGTTACTACAAACTGAAGGCGTTACGATATAAATGGGCTTCGCACCATCCTCATTCGTCAGACTTCGTGCAACGGACGTTTTCCTCTTTCCCCAACTGCAGCAGTAGTTCAATAGGGAAAGGCTTTACTAGAGTGACGAAATCACGCTGGAAAAAATGTCTATTTTTAGTGACTTGGCGCCTAGCAATATCGCCAAAATATTTCCGAACTAGTTGATGTAGATTATCACTACTCTAGATGGAGAATATATCGAGGAATAAAAACCTTTTCCCTTTTTAAAGCAAATCTAATATTTTTACCATCTAGTATGTAGCATTGCGACGTGGTCTAGTCTAATACAAGAAGCCGCAACCTTGCCCATGATCGGGAACTGGCAAAAGGCTTTCTCAGGTTTTTTATCCCCTTTCGATTCCTTCAGTGGTGAAGTAGGTAACTTTTTTACCTACGAGTCGTGAGGACTCGAATTTCAGCACGTTTCTCATTTGTCTATCTCTTTCTGAAAGGCGATGTGGCCTTACTTGGCACTACTTACTACAGTAATAAGAACGTAATAACAAAGGTCAAGCTCAAATACAAATAACAAATATCAAGTTGAAAGTTTGAATTGAATGTATACTCCGTATATGGTTAATTGTCATTGGGGGATACACTGGAGGAAGTCAGAGGACTGCCCAAAAGATTAATCGATTGTGTTATCCCCGTAAAACCCTTTTAGGTCCTCTTCTTTATAGTAAGCTATAATTTGAAGTGTTATTAGACAGTTTTAAACTCTACGAAGCAGCGAAGTTAATTCTAGAAAAAGCCAGCTTCTATAATATCTATAAATAATACTAAGCAGGGTTGTAAAAAGCATTTAATATTCACAGTCCATCGTAGGAGCTTGAATTTCTCGGTAACTTTTAAGCAAATAGCATAAGAAATCCTAAGAAGCCAATGTTTTGAGCCGATCAATCTACAGCGTGAAGTATTTCTGGCAATTAATTTAACTTAGAAGTAATCAATCAATCAATCAAATGTACTGTCTACATGGTGCTTAAGTACTTAAAGTAATGCCTAATTATTGGTGTTTTAAATGAGGTTGTTGTAAATACCTTGAGGTGCCAGCACCTTCCATTTGTTGCCGGTCTAAAGGCGGATCGAAAATCTGTTCGCGATCCTCTTTCGACAGTTCCAGTTCTGCAAACTGATCCAATTCTGAAGCCATTTTGTTTTTAGTTTTCTTTCAATTTTATCTTTTCTTTTTTGAATTTTTATTTTGCAAAAACTTTGTATTTTTTTTAACTTTTTTGCTTTCTTTTTCAAATGGAATGTTTTTTTTGTTATAAATTTTGACTTGAAATATTATCGCTTTTTTTTGTTTGTCAATTTTGTAAATGTTTTAATTTTTTAATGTACATTGAATTAATTAAAGAATTTTGCGAAATTATTTGGGAAAAACTTTTTTAATAAATTTTTCTTTTTGCAGATTTTTTGTTTTTGAATTTTGTTTGGATAATTTTCGAAAAATGTTACTTGGCCAAAAACCTACAACGAAACGAAAAAGAATGAATTTAAACAAAAATGTAATGCGGAAAATAGCAATAAAAGTGAATTATAAGAAAATGCAAAAGGTAGAAGTGATTAAAGCTTAAATTGATGTGTAATTCCTCGTTAAATTACATAAACTTTTTTAAATAAACCGCTAAAAACGAGGAAAAAAAGTGGTTTGCTGCCCACATTTAAGGCGTGCCCCAAACACACGTCTGTCTACAGCGCCTATAGATGGATATGTAAATATTTGTTGATGTATTTAATGAGTTCATTGTCCTTATCTAAGACTCGTTCAAGTCGAAAAACTGTTAGTTGTCGGCTACTCGGTCGCCGAACGTTGCGAACTGATAAAGTTTTGCGCAATTGTAGTCGCTTCGCATAGAAATCAGTTCGTGGAGTCGCAAAGCAAAGAATTAGACACCAGTGAACACGAACTTTTCCGCGTTTGAGCTCTAGTTCCAAAGACCAGTTGCTCTCTCTCCAAACATCGCTGGCGGGGCTCCACAACTTCGAAGTAATTGGAGAGTCGCAAGATTAATGTGTATCGCCTCTCTAATTGATTGCGGGGTCACAGAACACATACTCCCCCCTCTCCCAACATTATATAAACGACCATCGGTGGCTCTCTATCTTTCATACACACACATACACACACGCATTCACACTTCGTTACTCTAAAGGGCTAGTTAGTTGAACTTTCCGTGACAGAGCAGGGCAGATTGAACTGTCAAAAACAAAGTCAGACTTATGGGATATGCATGTAACCGATTAGTAGAACTTTGACATAGCATGGCAGAGCAGAAAACTCAGATCGATTCTGATATTTGAGGAATTTCTGCTATGTGACAGCTAAAGTCGTGATGCCATTTGTTTGTTTTGATTTGAAAACAACGAAGTGAGCTGATGATATCATGGGTTTTGAAACTAAATTAAATATTCCGAAACCTAAAATAAATATTAATATAGGACTTAAAATAAATAGTAAGCAGTTTTTTACATATGAGCGAATGTTTTTAAAGTTCTATTATTGTATTTGTATTAGATTGTATATAATATATATTGTATATAATATTTATATATTGTATTGTATTATATTAGTATATATCTAATCGTATAAAAATAAAATAATTTTTCGATTTGTGTGCGCTTTCAACAGCACACGCATTCAACAGTACCAAACCGTATATAATAAATTATCTAAAAGATATGACTTCTTAAAATGTTTAGCGGTAAACTTCGAATCGGTAAAAATTAAAGAAAAATAGAAGATTTATTTAGATTTAGAAGACCTGCAGATCTAATACCCATATAATTCGGTTTACATACAGTTACATTAAGTGTTTAAGAGTTGCAGATGCGAAATATTTGCATTTGTATGGTTAACTTTCATAGGAATAATGGTTGCAATATGTTAGTTCGTTTTCTATATATTATTATTATACCTTACCATAAATATATATCTAATAATATGACCAATTATCACGTTCACCAATTATCAAAGATTGTAGTTTGATATCCTTTGCGAATGTGGGATTAAAGTTATTCACAAGATATTTACATCAAAATATTACCCGCCAACGATGACAATATTCAGACGACAAGCAAAATTGTGGCAATGAATCAGAATGTGGCAACACCTTTGTTTACAAATTTTCCAGTTTTTGGTTTTCTTTCCCTTTACCCTCCTATGTTCTGCTATGTCAAGTTTTTGAGAAAAGTTCAACTAACTAGCCCTTAAGAACGACGCTTGCCTGCAGAAGAGCGCAACTAGCAAAAATTTCTATGGGAGAGCAACACGCAAGGAGACAACAAGAATATCAAATAGTTTTTTATGCGAGTGTAAATGACATCGTCTGCCATTTTATTGCTAATTTGATTTAAGATTTGTTGGTGTTGCTGAGAGCAGCGTTACGTCATAAGGTGACCAGCTTCTGAAGTCGACTTTCGGTATAAGCGGCAATAATTTTTAATCTCCGTGAAGGTGTGGAAATGTACAGAATCAAATGTGTCTTCATTCAATACTTATTTCAATTGATTGCGATTTGAATACGCTTGGAATTTATTACGATAATTTGTTTGCTTGTGGCTGCTGTCAAACACAACGCTTTAAATCTGAATAACGAAACACCATTGCCAAAAATAACCGATATGTCATTAACAGTTGATTGATTTTGGAAACACCCGAAGTGTTCAAGACTTGAGGTGTCTGAACAACAGCTGATTGCTGTCAAAAACAGCTGATTACGACTGCTTATTGGTTAATGTCTCAATGATGTTGAATTGAAATGGAAAAAATCAGAGTTTAGTTTTAGATATTTAATATCTTGGAATAACAAATATTGAAAGTCGCAATAAAATTGTATTGCACTGCGAAATTTCTCAATGATCCAAAATCCAAAATTGTGGTCTCTTCTTGAAGTTTTTGGTACCTAGGATAAATTTACAGTATAAATTAGTTGAAATCCCAATTAGAAGCTCTAAAAAATTATTTAATTTATTCACACGATTCAATTACTTCTATTCTCTTACTTCATGTTTTATTCTGGATTAGAAAATCGTAAATAATGTTCGATTATTATTTATTAAATATTTCGCTTATTCGTCATCTCCTTAAGAGTTTTACTTGTTTTCATCGCCTTTTATTTTAATGAATTAATTAATATAAATTTAATTAATTTAAAAAATTGAAATTTGTTTCATGAAACTAGAAATAGGAATTCCACGTGCCGCAAAATGTTCTGCTGGTCACCTTAAACACATTTTATTGCAGATGTGTGCGTTAAACACGACTGCGAAGCTTTTCTCTCGTTGGTCGCTGGAGCAACGTGCGTTGTCATTTGTTGTTGTTGCTGGGCTTTCGTACGCATCGAGTGCGTGGAGCAAAACATAAGAGCAACCGATGACGAGTACCCAAAAAACAACAACAACAAAAGCGATTATTTTTGAAGCTTTCGCAACAAGATTTTTACAAACTCCATCGTCTATTATAAAAACATAAATAAATATTTAAATGTATTTCATCGCTTTTTGTTCTAGCGTATTTTGCTGTATATAAAGACACATACGCATTATAATGAAATTTTAATGGTTTCTTGATGCCGTTGTTGTTGTTGTTGTCAGCGAGCGGGCTTATTTAAAAATGTGTTTGTTTTTATATGTATTAAATTGCTGATAGTTTTATACGTTTTGTGAGGAAGCGAAGACACAAAAAAAAAAGAAAAATTAAAAAGTCATCGAAAGCAAAAGAAGAGTGCGAAAAAAGTAAAAAAATGGTGCAAAGATGACGATAACAAAAAGCAAAATAATAGATATCAGAACTACATGGAATATACTCTAAAAAAATTATAAAAAAATAAATACTCAACGTAGAATTTATTCTCTATAAAAGTGAATAAAAGTCGACTTCTTGTGAAGTCCGCGAGACGAATAGAAATAATAAATATGTAGATAGACGGCCAATAAATGAGCTGCTCTCCATCATCGCTCAGTCGAGTTTTTTACGCTTTCGGTTTTTGCAATTTCAGTTTATTTAAAATCCTTCACTTGCGTTATCATTTCTTCGTTATTTCCGCACATTTTCTGCATTTATGATTGTTTTTGCAAACTCCAAAAAAAAAGGAAAAAATTCCGACTTTTATTAATAATATTAAATGAATTTTCCTGCGTTGTGTTTTAGGCTTTAAATATTTAAATATTTACTAAACAACAACAAAGAATGGCGACTAAAATGGCAGCCGTTCATTCATTTGGCGGCCTTGCAGCAGCCGCTGCTGTTGTTGTTGTTGGCCGACGAATGGAAAAGAAACTTTCAAAAATGCTGCTTTCGAATTCTTAGAAAAACATGAAGAATTTCGGCGGCGCAAAGCAGAAGCAGAAGCCGCAGCCGCAGCCGTGAGAAGAGCAGCGCCAGCAGCAAGCAAATTATAAAAAGCAAATCAATAAAAAGACGATTCCTCTTTATGTACAGAAACGTCTTAGACTCACACACATTCCCTGAACAATAATAAAAAATTTGCGCAACAGAGCAGCACACACACACACACACACACACACGCACACAGAATTCATGGATGTGTAAAACACGTCGTCGCTGACTTCGAGGTTCGGCTAAGAAACTTGGAATTCTCAAGCGATTAATGAACGCTTCGTTCGATTCACGTTCGGAAATGAAAATTCCAAATTCACTTTTCGCTGAAAATCGATGACTTTCCTTGTCTAACCACAAAAATTCAATTCCTGATTTTGGTTGTCGCTTTTTTTTGATGGTTTTTGATGTGGAGCTTTTTATTGTTCGATGTTTTTTGTTCGTTGTGATTTTTTCTTTCTTTTTTCTTTTTTTTTTTGCTTTGATTTTGTCACTATTTCTGCTGTTCGTCTGTGGTCGTTCGTTTGATACCGATTCGAGTTCCTTTTTGCACTTATACGTACTTCTTCTTCTTCTCTGTTTGTTCCCTGCTTCGAGCTCAAACGAAATTTTGTTGCGTAGTTGTTCTAAACTGTGAATTTCGAATTTTGAATTGCGTGGCTTTGGAGCGGCGGCTTTAAACTTTCATCGTGATAATTATTGGTCGATGTGCCGATTGGTTGGCGCGTCGCTGTCGCTGTCGCTGTCGGCGTCGGTGTTGGCGGGGGAGGTGCGCGGCAGCGTTACAATTTAATGCGAGCAGAACGAAAGAAGCGAGCGAAAGTAATAATAATTCGACGACGGAGGAAAACTTAAAGCGAGGCACTGGCACTGGGCACTGCACGGAACAGAGTTTCTCAGGCGCACACGTTGTTGCTCTCGGTTGGGAACGCTTTCAGACACTGAACGGAGCCACAGCCGAGCAGCTCAGCGAAGCCGCGGCCCGAAAATATTCCCACTCGACGCAACTCGACTCGGCTCGTATCTGGAACGACGCTCGTTCGTCGCCGGCGAGCCTCGTGTTAGCGCCAACAGCATCGTCATTGCCGAAAATTGCTGCTGTTGTTGTTGTTGCTGTAAGCACAGAAATTCCAACAAACAAATCGAGAGGGCAACCAAACACACACGCACACACACATTCACGCAAGCACACAGCAGTTGCCAAAAAAGAGCCAATTAAAAAAACAAAAAACGCCAAAAACACACGCACACAAAAGCGTTGCGAAGAGCGAACGGCGCTCTGCTCGCAGCCGAACTTCCACTCAGCTCGCACTTCGGCTCTCGCACTCGTCGACGCCTCGCACACGAAGCGAAAGCACGCCAAAGCAAACGATTGATGGACAATCGAGCGGCTTCCACGCGGCGACGCTGACGCTGCGGCAGCGCTGCGCTGTCGAGTGCCTAACGACGACAAAGGGTCTCGGAAATCCTTCGATTAGCCGATAACCGTTATTAGAAGGCGGCCGGCTGTTGCTATCCCATGCGAAGTGCACTCGCGAGTCTTCGCTGCATCGTTTTTCGTCCTTCGTTCGCACTTTTGCAGCTGATGGCGAAAGCGGGCTCGAGTGAACTTTTGGCACCGGCAACAAGCACTCGAAATGACATCCTTCGTCAGCCGAAGGACCAACAACAACAGCAGCAGCCGCAGTCGTCGAGCGGAAGACTCGAAAAAGTTGCACTCAACTCAAATGCGATTGGAATGAAGCTTTGAATGTGTGTGTGAGTCATGGTGCGTCAGGATATGCAACGTTGGCGTTGCCAAAAATTCTGCCGCACTCAGCTTTCAAGGATACACAAAGGAACGAAAGAAGAAGCAGCAGCGACACACGAAGGAAGGGAAGAAGTCGGCTCATGAAGAAGAGGAGGAGGAGGAGGGGAGAAGGAAGCGCACACAAAACTCGAAGAAGTCGACGAATTCGAACCGAGTGCAGAGGGACTCCGAGCAGCGCAGCGGCTGCGCAGCCGACACTGAATCTTATTTAATTCTCCTTTTTTACTTCTCACTGAAACGTTTGGCCTTCGCCTTGTGAATTTTTTCCCTTTTCGCTTCGTTTTCGTTCGTTTCATTGTTGTCCCTTGCTCCTTGCCCCTCGCCCTCCCCTCAACAGATCCTTCCCCAAAAAAGGCGCTCGGAATGTTCCCTGTTCTAACAATTAGAAGATTTCTGTTTAGCTGCTGCTTCTTCGCTCGCTTCGCATCCGCATCCTTCGCTGTCGAATGTGGATCTCGTTGCTGGTGTTGGTGCGTGTTCCTGGATGCGTTTGTCGCGCCCTGAAGACAACCTACAACTAGTTACACAGAGGAATGTTCGTTAGGCGCAGGACTTCGTCGCGGATGCGAGCTTCTTCGTCCTCAGCAAGCAGCAAACACATTTAATGATGCCTCGGCTCCGTTGACATTCAATTGATGCTGCAAGTGACCTCCTTAAGGGTCCTTCGATGGATGCTCAGTCCTTTTCTTTGAAATGCAGCTCTATAAAAACGAAGAAGTGAGAAATTAAGTGGAAATCTACGAAAAATGGTCGTAATTTTGGCTACGAAACTTCAAAAGGAAGCGGAAAACGTGAAGAAGCTGAAGGATTTCGAAGCAGTTTATACGAAATCATTGAATGATCTGCTTTTCATCATTTTCTTTTTTAAATAATGCGTTAAAGTTTATTAATTTTAATGACTGCCATCGCTGTTCTTCGGGTTGCTTTGAATGGAAGCTACAAGCGTCTAAATAACATGATTTCAAGGAGTTTCTGTCTTAAATACAGTTTAAAAAAGCGATTAACACCCAAAAATCGGTGTTATTATTGATAAATCCCTTTCGATTTTTATTTTACCGTTGAAAATTAAACCTTTTATTATTAAAATTAGAAGAAACTCAAAAGCAACAACCGGAGATCTCAACAATCATGTCCACAACCCACTGCGGCTGTTGAAGGACCCTCGACGAACGCAATAAAACGTCATCAACGAGGACGTCACTCGGAGGCCGCGTCGAGCAAATCACAATGCAGAATGATGCGGCAGGTTCAACGCACAAACGCACAAACCAACAGAAACAAAGGGCAAGGGTCAGCAATAAAATCAACACAGAAGCAAAAAAAGTGACACGAGCGCTGGTCAAATGGTCAAAGTAGCGTCTGTTGTTGTATGTCGTTGGATCGCACAAGTGCCAATGCATGAGTGCACTCCGTCATTCACAGAAACACAACACGAAACAAAAACAACAACGCAAAAACGCATACCTCACGTGGTTGAAGCACCAACAAATCAACAGAGATGCTCGCACCGGCTTCGGAGAGCAACAACAACATCAACAGCCAGTTGCATCGCTGCACACTTCGTCATGCACGAACATCTTTCGGCGCTCATATAGAAATGTGCAATAATAGCGCAATTGTGTGAGTGTGTCAGTGCCTCGTGACTGCGAGTTGTGGCTTTGTGTGAGAGCAGAGAGCATGCGTAGGGCTTTCACACTCACTCCATTGCGGAGAGTGTTTACGTTCGTTGGTGCTGCTAAACAACAACAACAACAACAACTTGCATTATGCAGTTAAGCTTTAATTGTTGTTGTCGTGGTTGAATTAATTCCTTGCGCTCGATTGTCTCTCTCTCCATTGTGTAACTCGAACTGCAGCGACTCCTCTCCATTGTTCCCCTTTTTGCGCATTTCGCGCACGTTAATCTTCGTGTTTGTGGCTGTGTGCACACGACGCACATTGCAATGCGTGCAAATCGCTTTACGCTTTCAGCTTCTTTTCCCACCAATGAATAATAATTTTATTCATTTTAATGAGGTGTAAAAGAATTCATTAATACGATGACTGCCCGGACCGCCCCTCGCCGGTAGAATGCAGCAGGTGGCACCCCGTGTTGCACATTCGCCACGTTCACGCATGAGGCTTTGTTTGCTTTTGCCGACTTCATTTTGAGGTTATAAATTGAGCTGCATGATGTCAAGTGATGTCCTTTGTACATTTCCGATTTCGTGTCTACTGCTCTCCCTCTCGCTGAGTGTCGACTAATTGCGCTTGTAAAAATGTGTTGCTAATTACGCCTTTTAACGCTGCCTACAGCGTAGCCAGAAGCTCCCGCAGATCACTGCTCTCAGCTCGTTAAGCCGCAGTTAATCAACGTTACGCTGTCGCGCTCGCTCTCACTCTCGCTCTTGCAATGCAATCGTCTCAATCGAAGTTACAGAAAAATGCATGCATTGTTTTATTTAATTTCGTTTTTTCTCTGTGTGCCGTCGGTCATCGGCAACAACATCGTTAATTATGCATGAGTTCGGCTCTTTACTTGAGGTCACCTTCAGAAGAGTGCATAATAATAATAACAATAATAAAATACACTGTGATAATAAATAAAAAAGTGTCGTCCAGAAGTTTTTATGAGTCCACAGCGCAAATAAAAACTTTTGAATGATTGATTTAAAGATGCATTTCCATAAAAGACTCCTCGGAATAAAGAATAAAGCGATTAACATAAACTCTTTGGCGAAATACAGGGAAAAGGTTACAAAAATATCAATTAAATTAGATAGATTTCTTTAATTCAATGAAAATTTATACAAATTTAAGTCATTCCTTATTTTTATTTCTTAAATTTCTTTTTATTATTCGCTGCATTTGGTACTTTTCATAAATCTCGATTGCGCACTTCCTTAAATTCATGGTTACGCAATTTTTGTTTCCGGAAGGAGACAACAACGACGAAGATGACATTTCGAAATCCCACACCACAGTTAAAAGGCCGACCGCGAAGTCTGCTTCCGGAGTCAACGTGCAGGAATGAAAACAACCCAAACAACAGCCGACATCAACTCGCGGAGGCTTCGCGTACTAAAAATATCCCACATCACGCTGCTGCGATCGACGCTGTGCCATCGCCAGTCGTGTTACATCAGAGGCTGCATTTCCACGTTCGTTGCTAGTTCCGCCCCCGCCACGAGGGCTGCCGCAATTACGAGATCCGGAAAATGCGTTTGACATTCAACTGCAGACGTTTACGCGTGGCTAGCGACCCACAACAACAACGGAGCGCTATTTTAAGACTGACAGCCGAATAGTTCAGCAGACAGTTTCTTGTTCTTGGTTCTTGGTACCAAGTTTAGGTCTCGCGGTACACTAAGAAGAATAGAGAAAAACCTTGTCGAAATCGGCGAAATTCGCATCCTTTTACTCGTTGACCTTGCTGCAATGTTGTCAAATCCATTAACTTCAACTGAATGCCCAGTTTTCAAACTCTATTTCCTCCCATATGCAAGGAATTTTTTTTCATATATCGCACTGTATTTTCCGGCGTTGGGTTGCCCCAAACACCTCCACTAAATGCTTTCTTGGGACCTCAAACTACACCCATTTGACGAAGGAGTGCTCTACCATCTCCAAAAGAGCATTCAATGCCATTATCATGGCTGGAAAAGATATTCTCTGAAGCACAGATGACCAGACAAGAATTGTGTCATGTAGAAGTCCACATCAGCGTGCGCTCTGTCGACCCAACATTTGATGTCAATCGGAATGTTCAGCGCCCAGTAGATAAACGCTCCACCGCCTTTGCCATTCAGCGTAACTGTTTTCGCGTTCCGACTTTCTCTCAGCTAAAGTTAATGGTCTCTCCGCAGATTTCTTTCTGTCATATATCCTTTAAATTTCTTTTTTTTCATCCGCCAAAATATTAATTGACTCCTGCAATCACATTAGACGCCTCATAGGATACACAGCTGAAGGCATATTCTCAAACTGGTACAGCGTATACATAGGATTATAGACTCACTAATGCCGGCTAGTAGAATTCTGCGACTCTGTCTGGGCCCGCCAATATTTGCCATAATTATTGCCAGCGCAAAATGGAGCAGTGCTGCTTTCTTTCAAGCCACAACTGTGATAAAGTGCTCTACTCTGCAATAGATAATGTGCTCAAAGAGTTTCGCAGCCTAGGAACTGTTATATAACCTTCTGCTGAAGCAAATTAAGCTAAACACAATCTGATGGACTGTATAGCTCCTTGGGTATCATTTCGCACTTCTTTGTTTCTTACTCTCGTCTTCATGTCTATCGAATAATAAACTAGAGCCACATCTGTCTCATAACTCGTATTATCCTCATAGTTCTTCGTGTATTTCGAAGTTGGGAACGTTTCCACGTTTTTGCAAAGATCTGCGTGGACCGTCGTCCATTTCGCTCGGATTTCGGATGGTATTTGTTTCGCTCTTGACTCGATTATAAATCATAGACGAACAAAGGAAGATGGGAAGCTTTCAACTAGTTTTGCTACGCGAATTGCGAATGAAGGACGGCATCCTGCGATCCCATGAGTGAAGCCGGATTTGTCGCATTCAGTAGCCGAGATCAGCTGCGGACAGAGGATTTGTATCCCGGGCCGTACTCTGCCCTCGACCTCAATTTGAATTCTATTTCTTCGTTTTTCCTCAGCTTTTTTCCCGCCATTCAACAGAAGTTCTCTTCAATAGACAATAGATCGGAGCGTTAGATCTGTTGCTGGGGCTTTGTTCTTTCAGGTTTTACACATGCGCCTTTGTTCGACTCGTAGACAATTCAAATGGAATTCCTTTCCTTTCTTGCAGAGATCATTTTATAGAGAAATTAAAACGCAAAACATGGCGAATCGTCGATTGAATTGGGCGATGTAAATTAAGTCAACTCCAGATGATGGATTACGCATTTTAATCATACGAAGGCCTTCTTTATAAGGCTTCTTTATGAAGGTCTTCGTTCTGAACGGTATCAATAATAAGTTATTATTATTATTATTTATAACCATGGTAAATAGAGCAATTTTCCAGGTTTTCGCTAACATAAACATAGTTACTTACATTTACGGCCACATTCCCGATACTCCCTCGCTGTGAGCGCCCGAGACGCCAGCGTAGCCGAAACTGAGACAGACTTTGTATTCTGTAATCCAAGCGTCTGCCAGCGTCAATCAGCGTCTTGCTTTTTTTACCTCATGTTATGCTTTGCAGACTGTCGTAGTTTGCAGACCGAATAGTGTTACCGTCCACGGGAAACCTTTTTGTAGTTTGGTGATATAGTTTGGAAGCACTTTCAAAAACACCAAAAAATGCAGTCACTTCGATTTCAACTACGTGAGAATCCTAGTGGACACATATATTATTGTATTAAAATATGAACATGAGTGTGTGGCAACAATGTATGAAGCAAAAAGCAACTATTTGTCTTATCATAATAATAACAACTAGAACCTCCATTTGACTTGTTCGTGTAATATAGCAAGCAGCACGCGATACCATTCCTATTTTTGTTCGAAAATGAAGCCTTACATAAAACCGTAGCACTTGTGAAATACATTTTGATAATTTAAAATTAAAATTAGGTTCTTTATTAACAAATATATAATTAATAATTTAATAAATCTACCTTTAATAATTAATAAATTATTAGTTATTACTTCAACAATTAATAAATTAGTAATTATTAATTTAATAACTAATAGATTACTAACTATTAATTTAATAATTGATAAATAAATTTCTTTAGCAATTATAAATTTAATTATTAAAAACTTCGTTACAAAAATTTCTGTCAACCACAACATTTTTGTTCAAGTCGGCAACTGTTTTGTTCCCGTCTCATTTCGAACCGACTCCGTTTTTCCGGAATGCCTCGACTAAAGATTGACAACTGATAAGGTCTGCAAAGCAGGTAAAATACCAACAAAATTATACAGTAAACGCCAGCGAGCGACTGCGTCCCGTCTGGGTTTTTGGCAGCGCAGTTTCTTCAAAAACCATCGACGCTGGCGTCAAATACAAAGAAAAACTACGAAAACCACAAAAGAGAATAAACAACTACGGAGCGTCTGAGACGCGAGCGAGTATCGGGAATGTGGCTGTTAGTTTATAACGTTAAAGTGTGCACTTTAATTAACATATAACAAGTTATTTATAATCTGGCATAACTGTTACTAATTTCAAGTTAATCGGTGAAGCTAATCAGCTCGTCTCCGTTTAGTAAATAGTCCATAACAAACACTTAAGTTGTTAATCTGTTTGCTGGTTGATTAGTTCTTAATCTTGTCACTTAGTAGATTATAAATTGTGCGGGTAAACAAGTAAAACACACTCACTTTTTAGAGATTATCCAGAAAATTATGTTAATCATGCAGTTATGGGGAATGGAGAGAAGTTATAACCGATCGTGGATCCATTTCTCTGCTTTAAAGCTCTTAGAGGGAATTATGGAAATATCTCCCTATAATTTCTAAAATGTAGCTATGAAAATATTCCCACACGTTTATGTTACTTCTCAGATAGAAGAAGGTCAACAGTTTTGGTCAGTTTTGTGTTTGACCTATGGTCTACTGATGATTTTTCTTATGGAACTCAACATCACTCCCATGAATTTAGGTTTTCTTTCGCAGAAGTTTCATAGAATTTCGGGTATTTGTATTGAGTTTCTCGCGTAAAAGGACATTAATAATAATTTTCCAACAAATCTGACGAAAGAAAAAGTATTTTTCATACAATCTTTGGCCCTTTTTCCTCTTAGAATCCAAATATCCTTTCTTAATCCTCGTATATACCTTTAAAGATCCCTTTGTACAAACTTTTAACTTTCAAGGTCTGCGATTTAGTCCTGGGCTCTGAACGTAAATCAGGATTTTCGGTATAGGAAGACGTAAGCAGTATCAAACAGCGCTAGCGAGATACTGATTCTAACTGATTCGCTTTCCGTAAAGAAGTCATGAGCGTGTAAAGGCCGACAATTTCAAGTATATCGCCTAAGCTTGATGTACACCGATTTAACAAAGGTCAATGGTCCTTCTAAGAAATATAATTATTATTTAAACAAGAATATACATACAATAAAATTGTATCACTCGGGAGAAGGACGAAAACTAGATACATCGGCAACAACTCCCGGAGAATATCGCGGTGTTTTTATGCTTTGCCTATAATTTTAAGGGTTTTTAAGGGTTGTGTAAACGTTTTTATTGCTGTTGAGTTTACATGCATTAATAATTTATTACAATGATAGTTGTGTCCATAACTGATGATTTTTATAACGCGTAAAGAAATTATGTAATGAATGGATGCCGGACTATTGCTGCAAAAGTTGCATCGTGGAGGCACCTCTTGATTCTAAAAAGTATCTCGTTTTTGTTGTATTTTGTTGTATATTTAAATTTTGTGGTGTCTTCCGCTTTCTATTTTTGTTAAAATTCTTGTTTCTTAATTTTAAAATGAAAAATTATTATTATTATTATCACTATATGCAACATTATAATCGATAAAAAGAAATCTTTAGCGTGGTATTAATCCAACTTTTTATCACCGAATGCGCCTAGATCATATAATATATAAATATAATATATATTCATTGACATTATTACTCTAACATATTCCTACTTCCGGAGTTATTTTATTCTCGATATATGTAAGACTTTAAACGTGCATAAATCCAAAATGGCGGCCCATTCCACGAGGTAGCGGCCATTTTCCAACAAATAAGGGTAGAGATTACACTAAAATAACGGTAAAAATGGCAAATACAGCGTCTCGTGCGGATCCATTAACCGTAACTTTTATTTAATACTACCGACGTTTAATTTTTATATAGATAAGAGTTCTATAAAAATGCTATATTATAATAAATAATTATTGATTTATTCTCCGATATAATTATTTCTTTATTTATTACAATATAAAATTATTGTAGAGCATTCAATTATGTTTATTTATAAGATCTGCGTTGAATTTCTTCTTATATTCTTCTGTAGCGGATAGATTAGGGTCTTGAGATCTTTTTGTATTATTGGTGATATTTTATTAAATAAATATATAAATTCTCTAGAGTATATCTCTGCTCTGGACTTCATATCAGTGAAGACTTTATTAAAAGTCAGTTTACTTTAATTTTGTGATCAATTATAAAAAACTCACCGATTGCCGTAGTCCAGCGACGATGAATTGGATGCTCCGGACTCACGTCTCTCTTTTTCCTGTTGGAAGTCGCAATTTTCGCGCATAATAAATTTTCTTCTTTTCCCGAACGAAGCGACGATCACTGATTGTGTTTAAGGATTTCGTGTTTTTAAATCGAATTCACTTGTAGATGCTTTTATTTCTCAAATCTGCCTTGGATTCAATTTATTTTAGGCCGGACGAGGTTATTGATTTTCGAGCAGGTGGAACGCACACGGTAGAGTATTTAAATCACTGGCAGATGTACATAAATTGAATATCTGGCTCGGTTTTTATGTATTTAAGTGTATAACGGCGCCTTGTTGTGGGCAATAAAGGACATCTACAAGACGCTTGCAAGGAGAAGGAAAGCATGATATTAAAAGACAAGAAATAAAAATTAAATTAATCCCATGACGACAGATTTAATTAAAAAAACCATTCAATGGAAGTTTTTTCCATCAAATTTAAGTTTTCTTGAAAACTTCCTTTAAACGACATTAAAGACTGGAAATGCTTTTGGAATGAGATTTGATTTGTCCAGAGGACATCGAAGGAGTTCTTCGAATACCAGCTTTCATTACAGCCAAAGTTCGGTGAACACAATCGTTGAAATCGATTAATTAATTGAATTTAGCTCAATTTTATAGCGACTTTAATTTTACCTTTATAACTTTTATTTATTTATTTATGGTTTATATTTTTATTTGATTTGTTATCAATTTTTTCTCATGTTTTAATAAATCCTTTTCACTTTCGACGAAGTCTCGTGGACTTTTCAACTGTTGATAGAAGTTTTCTTAATTGAAAACTCCAAAAGAAGTCCATAAATTGATATTTATTAATATTTATTGATCGGCTTTGAAATGATTTCTCCTCGTGAAGACAACTTAGAAGCAAAAACATAAATATAAAAATAAAAAGCATATAAAAAATAAATAAATGGCTAAATAAAAAAATCTTTTACAACATTTTGCATTGTATTTGTAATTTTTAATTATTACGCATAACTTTTTTAATGGTTTATCCAGTAATTTTAAGGTATATAATTAATTAATTAATTCGTTTATTTTGACATATTTAATGGTATTTATTGAAAAAAATTACCTAATTTGTATTTTTATGAAATGCAATTTTTTAAGTCGATTTTTAAGCTATTGTAATAATATTTAATCTTTATTCAATTTTTTTTGCTTCATATAATTTTTCACTGTCGTCTAATCGCGCCATTTTCTTTATTCAATTTATGCAATTTTGCGTTATGTGAAATTCTATAAATTTCTTTAATTCTTTAAACAATTACCACAAAATTTTTTCTACCGCAGAAGTTCTGCTTAATTTCGAAAAACAAAATGGCCGCCGCAGTTGAATTCAGCACTTCGTATGCAGAGCGAAGCCGATTCTCGCTGGTCAATTTTCGCCTCTTCGGCTTTTTGTGCCGTATTTATGTATATATATTTCTTTAACACAAACACACAATGGAACGGCCGAAAGTGCGTAAAATGCGTCGTCGCGTCGCGTCGCTTCGTGCTTCACTACGGTGAGCGCTACAAATACAACTCGCGATAGACGCCGAGTCGAGGCGATGAACGACCGAACGACCGAACGAGCGGCTGCTTGTGGGAAAAATTGGAAAATGAAAAACTGCGAAGCGCTCTCGCCGGGCGAGCGTGCCTCTGTGTGTGTGCGTTGGTGTGACTGGGAACGTGTACATGCACAACGCCTGCCGTGTGCGAAAGTGTGTGCATAGAGAATTCTCATTATAACGGAAAATCCTCGCTTGGCGCGTGAAGAAGAGAGCGACGGCAGCTGCAAACATCGATTTCGATGGATGAAAAGCGGTTTCCTTCTGCTTCCAGTGGTGAGTTTTTCTATGTGTGCATGTGGCACACACACACACCAACACAGGCTCAAAGGGATCATGGGTTTTCCTTGTATCCCGTTTGTGGATAATGGATGTAAATAGTGTCTGTGTGTGTGTGTGTGTGTGTGTGCGATGGCATAGTAAAATGCTGTTTTTTTTTTTTGCTTTTTCTTTGATTCTTCTGCTTCTTATTCATGTGGAATTTGTAGACTTTCAGTGAGTTTCCTGATTCTCTCAGCTTCACTGCATTTCTGCTCTTTCTCAGAATCCTGTTTTATTTGTTTTTCCCTCCCTTATAACGGAAAATGTTCACGTTTCTGCATTTTCCGAGCTTGTCACAATGGAAAATTTTCTGTTTCCTTCGGTTTGCGCCTCTCCGTGGCAACGGGGAAAACTCAGCACTTTTCCAAGGAAATGTTTCAATGTTGTTGGTGTTTTTACTGCAACTACAACTGCTTTTAGTGGAATCTCTCCTCTTTCCCCTCACCATCCCTGCATTTTCTATTCTCTTCTCGTCTTCTTTGCTGTCGTCATCGATTTACGGACTACATTTATTTGCTTTAGCAGATATTTCCTTGTCGATGCGTGAATGTAGCGCAACATTTGTTAAATTTCCTTCCACGTTCTACTTTCGACCCTCGCGTTCGAGGATTTTTCCTTTCCTTCATTCAAAGCCAACAAGAAGCAACCGTATGCTGCGTGTTGTTGTTGTTGTTGTTGTAAATAACACATTCAGGGTGCGTTCTCACTCCCGGCCTGCATCCCATCTGAGAATAATGCGTAAATCCTTCGTTTGTCGGCTGCCGCTGCTTTCAAACGTCTACACAATGAAATCATGCAGTCCGCTGTTGGAATACTGTTATCCTGTTATCCTGTTGTTGTGTTTTATTAATACGCACATCTTGAAGCATCCACTGTGAAAAAGCAACCCTCGTCGAGTGCGTTGCGCGACGTCACAGCGACGCAGCAGATGGGACGTCGTTGTCATGCAGGAGTTTGAATAGGGGAAACAGGGAAAGCGCAAGGAGAGGATCACAGGCAGACAGTCAGCCAGGAATCGTTGACTAACTGACTGTTTATCTTGGAAGAAAGCCTTCTCAACTTCGCTTTAATATTTAATAGCAACATTCGAAACATTTCAGCGCAAATGTTTTTTCCGTGTTCGCTCCACGCTCCTCGCTCTCCACTCTGCGCTACACGAGAGCGAACGACTTTGGAAAGCGCTGATTTATTTTTCACCTCAAACTTAGTTACTTGAAGTGTGATTTATTTCCTCCTTCGATTGCAGTTCGGAAGCATCACGAACCGGACACGACTCGAGCTTAGCTTCGTTCATAATAGAAATGAGAGAAACGAGTGTTTCTCCATTAGAATTCAGCAACAACAACAACAAAACAGCAAATGCACTCTCTTCTCTTGCATCTGATATTCACACACAACTTACTTCGTCATCGCTCGACTGCTGCTCGTGAATAGCCGACGATTATCCGAGGTGCGATGCATTTCTATGGTCGCAATGCTTTTGAACTCGTCTGGATTCTAATTGGAAATAATGATGCTTGTGCTTGTGGTTGTTGTTTTCGTTTAATTGCGCATATTGAATGCTAATTGCCGATGTTGCAGTGGCTGCTTTTACGAAAACGCAGCAACGCATCGGAGAAAGTCGCCGAGGTACGGGACGAAAATGTTTTCATTATTGCAGCATGAAATTTGGAAACATGTGGTAATTAGGGCACACGGAAAGAAGAGGGTGCAAAGTCAAGCTTAAGTGGAACACACACAGAGACACAAGCCAATGGACGACGCGTCTGTGCAGCCGCTGTCCAAAAAAATATGCATATCGCGTGCCAAAGCAATAAAAGCGCACCAACCACAAAAAACTGAAATGAAATACATTTTTATTAAAGCAAAGACAATGGAGGAGCAAAGAGCAAAGAGCAAAGGCATATGCAAGGGAAACATCACTGCGAATGCATCTGATGCAGGTGAAGGAAAGCGGGACGAAGCGAAGCAGGAGCTGCACGAAGAAGAGTGACGCATGCCAACGGAGCTGCGATGCATCGAACGACGCTGCGTCAACAAGAGAGGAGACAGGAAAACAAAAGAGAAATAAGCGCAGTTTTTGCGAGTGTTTTTCCTCGGCAAGTTCACGAGGACGCGTGCGCTGCCGATTGCAACAATCACACGGCTTCGCTTTTACGAGGTGTGGTTGGCCGATTACTCCTCTCCTTCGTCTGTTTCTTTTTTACTGCGTTGTTGACGATGACAATGCAACTGTTGTTGTTGTTGTAATTTTTTCCTTATTGGAGTCGCTTGCACGTCAACACTTTGCGAGGGTCGAGAGCATCGCCTCAACGCAATCAAAGGAGAGGATTGCAGTCGATTAACGAAGAGCGAAAAAACGAAATAGCACAACAACAACAACAGCAGACACGTTAAAAAATAGTTTTTATAATGATGCAAAAGAGAATCGAATTGTGAATGTTGTTGTTGTTGTTTGAATGCGGCCTTTACGTCGGCAAACACACAAAAACACGGCCATCGACGACGATCTTCATCGCCATTGAAAAGTCCACACGAACATTTTTAAAACGCACACTTTTTGGGCGATCGCTTAAATTAAAAGAGACGCATCCGTCTTGAAGAGCAACGCTCACAACAACAACAATAGCAACAACAGTTTAATTCAGAATGACGCAAATGACATTAATTTGCAGCCGAATTTAATGAACGTTTGTTAATTTTTAACTTAATTTGTGAACATTTCTGCGATTGAGCGTCCTTTCGAATTCTTCTCTCTTCGGTGTGTGTCTGTTGCGCGATGTGCTGCCGAGCAAAAAAGGTAGCGAGAGAGCAACAGACACGAAGTGCTGCTCGTTAACGAACTGAAATGAATGCGTTCGGTTTTCGCACGTAGAAACGACGAACAACAACGAACGAACTTTCATGTCCGATCGCCGGCGAAATTCGCAACAACAACAACAATAACAACAACAACAGAGGTTGGAAAGAAAGAAAGAAGCGCAGAAAATAACTCGTGCTTTCTTTTTACACGCTGCGCTTATTTAAGAGCGCGTTAATGATGCTGCCCGCTGGCGGCTGCACCTGCGCACGACACGGCATCGACTTCGGCGCGTTGTTGTTGTTGCCTTTATTTAATTTCCATTCCCGTTATCAGCGATGGAGCGCGCGCCTTGCATTCATCCTTGTGCAAATATATTTGCTTTAACTGCTTTTTTACAACTTGCGGCAAAAACGCAAAAAGCAAAAAGCCCACACCGACAACAACGAAAAATTTCCTATGCAAAAGCTTCTGCACGAAATGTTTTGTGTGCGTTCGCTGTAGTCCTTGGTCCTTGGCGTGTGCCACACGAATACAGATGCACATTTTCACAGCCGGCTTCGGTAATCGGTTTCATGCTGCATCCACCTGTTCTTGCTGCGTGCTCTGTGCCACCAGCAGCTGCAGCAACAGCATCAGCAGCAGCAGAATCATCATCATCGTCATAAGGCGTTTCGGAAAATAAAATCCACATGCAACATTTACCAATTGTAATTCAGAAAGCATCACTTGTAATTCAGAAAGCATCACTTGTAATTCAGAACTGTCACTTGTAATTCAGAACTGTCACTTGTAATTCAGAAAGCATCACTTGTAATTCAGAACTGTCACTTGTAATTCAGAATATTCAGCGATAAATCAAAAAGAATAATTTTATAATTCAGAAAGCGTCAATTGTAATTCAGAAAGTATCACTTTTAATTCATAATTGTCACTTGTAATTCAGAAAGCATCACTTGTTGTTCAAAATTGTCACTTGTAATTCAGAATTATCACTTTAAAATGAGAAAGAATAATTTTTTAATTCAGAAAGCATCACTTGTAATTCAGAAAACGTCATTTTCAATTCAGAAGCGTCATCAGACGTCTAATTTAAACGTCGTAAAATTCTTTTGCAGCAGTGTTGCTGCAGCTTTTCGCGATGACTTCCGTATTCGAAACTGCAACAGCAACGGGCCGAAACCATAAACTTAATTGCTTTTAATTGTTTAAAGCCGAAAGAGCAAAAGTTGCAGTCCGTTAATGGGCAGCTTCCAACTTCGAGTCGGGCCATTAAACGGCAGCCGCCGAAAAGGAGCAACTTTAAAAATTCGACAACATAAACTTGGCAACATTGTAGGCAAAAACAGCGATCGAAGTGAGTCGAAGTTTGGGTGGGTTTTCTTGCAACTTGATCCATCGAAGAATGCAGAATTTTCCATTTTGAAAACTACGAACAATTGAAGAGTGATTAAATATGGAAAGCCTCATTTGAACAAAGAAATGCTGCATGGAAATCAAATCTCTGTGGCAACACTGCCGAAAAACTTTAACCCATTTGAATTCTTCGTCTTTGCAAAGCATAAAAAACGACATCAACCGCAGCAGACCGACGCAAACGGCTGCAAAAGGTGAAAAGAGTCTCGCCAGACAGAAGTCAATGATCGCCGCGGTGTGAGGACCGGGAACCAGGGCAAGGATCGCCCGGACGCCGCCGTCAGCGTGTCCTGATCCGCAGCACTTCTGCAGCGCCGAGGGATAAGCAAAAAAAACGGTGTTTCGCAAAGCATTTGCAAAGTTAATTCACGGCAGAAGGAACACAGAAATAATATTAAGCCTGAAGTGGTCGGCAAGCCACCGGGAAAGCGAAGGTGCGGGAAGAGGAACGACGGACGAAGCAAGAGCAGAAACGACGCCACGAACAAATACACGAAACGCTAAATCGATCAGATTAAAGGAAAGGATTCAAAGGATCGGCGCAGGATCGACGACAGACTGACCCGAATGCGATATCCAAAGACCGATCGTGCTGCTGCTGCTGTTGTTGTTTTTGTTGGCATGGCCGTCCAATTATTATTCTGGCGCACCGAAACAGTTCGTTCGTTTTCGCCTTGCACCTGTCCCCGAGTTGGACCAAAGCCGGAGCCAGCAGAAGCCGAAAATAAATAGGAACGAAGGTTTAATCGGAGGCATATGCAACGCACAGGATCAGCAACGAAGGACTCCGTCAGTCTTTTCGTTCGTTTTTCGGCAAGTGTCTAATTTCGACCGTCGTGCCGTGCCTCGTCTGGCTCCGCGGTGTTCGTTCAACGTTTATAAATGCGGCTCCTATCTGCCGAGCCATCAAATGTTCTGCTGCCTAACTCCAACTCCGAGGGCCGCCATGTTGCGCTAATCCTTTGACATGCACTAAAAAGGATATAATTTTAATTGCTATCAATAATAATAGCAATTGTTTGTCCTTGCTAATGATAATTGTTATCGATGCGGACGGAGTTTTATTAAAATCAACAAATATTGCAGCAGCTGCAGAGCAAAAAACCAAACATGAACCATAAAAAGCACATCACGGAAATGCTTCGAGTGACTCTGAAAAAATCTTGATAAACTTAAATTTATATATGACTAGCTGGTCAGGCGAATTTCGTACCGCCTCAGAATCAATAAATGTTGTGTTAACTTATTACCTTAATTCAGTTTTTCATTTATAGTTTTTATAGTTTTTTATTTTACAGAAAATGTCGTGATTCTGGTGTTTCGCCACGAAGCAATGAATGCAATGGCTCAGGTAGCAAAGGAAATAATGGCAATTTCACCTTGCCACTAAGACAGCACAATCCAGGCGTTTCTCCAGCGAACTTTAATGCACCGCAATGGTCGCACTTATTCTCCATTGGGCCATTGAAACGCTGCTCGATTCAAATCAATATTTGAAGAATTTCTTCTCGCGCCTCGAATATTATCACATTATTGATCTCTGATATAAGCTCGACGATTTCTCATTGCCAACCGAGCAGTTTGACGTACTGCCTCTCTTTGTTCTTGTGTTTGAGAAGCACGAAGTCGGGCCATACTAACGCGGCGGTCTTCTCGTGCGATTTCTTGTTCATCTGCTGTGGATTGATTCGCAATATTCCGAAGTCTAATTGCATTATGACTTCGTGTCTGCCACTTCCATTTTTGGTACGATTGTCGACAATGGCCATACGAACCTACCCACCAAATTTCATTCGGCTGGGATCAATATGTTCCTAAATATTAAATTTTACCGATTTGCCACGCCTCTTTTTGAATTTTTTCGATGTTGTAATAGTTATTCTGCTATTCGGAGCTGAGACAAATGCAACAAATCAAAAATCATAAAAATCGGTCCAGCAATTCTCGAGTAATAAATGGTGTAACTAACACGACTTTCTTTTATATATATTTATATATGATAATATGGACATACTAAAACAAAGTTATTTATATTCACTAATAATTTCACTTCATAGTTGACATTATATATACGATACATATGTACATACATCTGAGTATAATTTCGATACTATTTTATCGTATTTTAATGAAAATACCCATTCCGAACATCCAATAAATTAATTAGTTTCGTCCAGACGTGTTACGTATGTATTTATCCTGCATAACTTGAAAACGTGGAGCTGTAGAAAGTTGAAATTTTGTCTTTGAGATTCTTATCGCAGCTCGTTGTGGACCTCTTTATATGTTTACAATGGGTCAAGCCAACAGAAAGCTTCTTCTGACACATTTTTGGTGACTATCAATTTGGAGTTGGATTAATAACCCACTATACTCCTTCAATTTCGGTTACAATGATCACAAACGATCACGCCAAAAAAGGAAGCTTCTCTTGAAGGACTTGATACGAGATTATGCATAACTCAAACCCGATCCACGGTAGAGAGCGAGAGAGTCTTGAGCTGGGCAGAAATTCTTTTTACAGATCGGAAATACTTCTTCGTGAATTAGCCAGTAAAGTGAGACTTCTAGCAGAGGAGACAACGCACTTCGTGGAATTCGGAGCAGACCCAACCATTAGGTCGTTCTCCTTCCCCTGCAACCTACACGGTCAAACATTTTAGTAAGAATATTCAACCATAAAAGTTTGCATATTTATGTTTACTAAATATAAAATCAGATAATTCGCGCTTCATTTTTTTGCAGACGCGTGGTGTGGAGTCCCTCAACGTTCGGTTCTTGGACCAATCTTGTTTATGCTCTACATAAATGATCTCTGCATGGCGGCGACACATTCAGTACTGAACATCTTCGCTGACGATGTGCAGTTATAGCTAAGTTGCGATAGTGCTAGTCCCGACATAGGTGTGAACAGGATTGTAGCTGATTTGACCTCCATTGGCTTCTTGAAGAGACCTCTCCATGTGTTGGTTCCGCCAATAATTTTTGCAAATGTACAATTGCTGTATGTCGATAATGCGAAGTAGCTCGGGGTAACAATTAATCAACATCTCATGTGGGAAGGCCACATTGCACAGATTCGGCGGAGGGTTTATCTTATTCTTAGGAAGTTGTGTGCTATCAAAAATTTTCTTCCCAGAAACTGAAGGTTGCTTCTTGTCAAGCTACTTATAGTTCCACATATTAGATATGCATGTGAGGTATACAGTGGGGTAGTGCTGACGGTATTAACAAGTTAAAAGTATTCGTGAACTCGGCCGTGCGATTTATTAATTCATTACGTGCCAGGGACCATAAGTCGCATCTTGTTCCTCTAGTGCTTGGGTCCGACCTAGAAACGTTTTTCAAATTCAGATCGGTTCTTTTGCTCTTCAAAATGATTAAAACTCAAGCACCTAGGTGCCTATTTGATTTGTTGATTGTCCAAGTCAATCGTCTAGGTCATGCCCTTAATACTACCAATATTCTCTTCTCTGGCTATGGATAGATCTTTCTCGGTAAGATGCATTCGAGATTGGAATCGATTTCCAATTACGCAGAGCCGATCAGTTCGAATCTTTAAGATCCTGTTTTTGAGGCATATGTTGGTATATTGACCCCTCCACCCTTCCTCTCTTAAATAATAATAATTAAATAAAGAAAAAGAGAAAATAATTTCGTCTTGTTTTCTTTTTCTTTCTCTTTTTCACTTCTCTCCTACCCGTAAGCAAACGATGTGTACCTTATAACTCTTATATGTCTATGAGAGTTTGTAATCGGTCGAGTTTTTTATTTCCGGTTGTTGTTGGCGGGTTTGTTCGTGGTGGGTATGAGGGCTTGGTGTTTGCAGCAGGCTTATGTGCAACCAGTAGAGCGCACTTAAAATTAGGGAATATGTCAGTTGAAAAGATTGTTTGCCTTAGCTTATATCCCGTTTATTTATAAAATTCTACTGTAATATAACGTATGGATCTCTATTTCCTCTTTTTGCTTTATGATTTGGTGCACGAACTTCTGTTACATACTCTACATGAAATGTAAAATCTAGTATAATTAAGTTAAGGTCATATGACCTTGTTTTATACAACATGAAGAACGATAAACAAATAATTAAAATGGGTTTAATTTTTGAGCTTTAAGGTATATCTTAAAAGTCAACCAAAATTATAATTTATTACGTTGAATACCTCTTTGCTGCATTAAAGTTTTATTAATTCATAGTTTCTTTTACTTCGCAAATGCAGTGTATAAGAAGACACGTGGGAAATAAGAAAAAAGATTTTTAAGTGAAGTAATTCAGCATGTTCTATCCATTTAAGGCCAATTATAGTCGGTGGCCAAATTATTAGGCCCATAGTGGAACATAAAAGAAATGTGAAGTTTCACGCTAGTAAGTCCTTACTGAAAGTATGGTCGGTAATAAGCAGTATGAGCCAGGACCAGTACATCAAGGTCCTGCAGATGGAACTGTTTCAACAGGCCACAGAATGGTTTCCAGATGGAAATTTTACATTTATGCACGATTTAGCGCATGCAATAAAGCAAAAAAAAGGAAATAAATTTTGACTCGAAAACCTGATTGTAATGCTAGAGTGGCTTAGAAACTCACCCGATTTGAAGCCAATTATAAAATTGGAGCACAATTAATTTCCAGCACACGCCAATTAATTAAAAAATTTCCGTAATAGCTGCAAAGGGAGGAGTAACTAAAGGTTAGTGATTTTTTAATATTATTAACTCTAGAACTGCTTCATCACTCTATTTTAGAATAGTTTAGCTGCCGATTTTCCATCACTGAAACAAAAGCTGAAATATTCGTAATTTTCCACTATGACTCCAATCAACAAGATATCCTCTCTCTTCCAATAACCAAATCTATCTAGCGCCCTGATCGGTATCGATCAGATACGTTGTTAGTTTATACGATTTTTCAAAGTCCGGTTGGTTTTTATCTCTCTTTACATTTCGTCAAAAACAAAAAACATTACATTTTTCATATTGTTTGAAATGGCTTTTATATTTACATTAGGTTGTAATATCAGATGACATGTCAAGTCGCAGTACAGATTTCTGGTATTCATACCTCAGGTGAGTTTTTAACCCTGCAAACAAGTCCTAGGGACTTCGCAGGATAACTAATTGAAACTGTAATTATGCATATATGTATATCTCTTAAATGAATTAATAATTGAAATGGAAAATAAAGTAAAAATTTAATAATACAACTACTATTTTTAAATAAATTTAAAAAATAATAAATAATAATAATTTGGCCAACTACTGTACTTGGTAACGTTTTCCTCGGGATAGTTGATTTAATTAATATCTGAAAATTATTATTACAAATTACTACAAATGATTTTCCCATCCGATATCTCTTTTGAACCTGCGCCTCCACATTCCCGTCCACCTCACTATCCTATGAGCTACGTGTCATCATAGTTCTATGAAGTCAAATGAGGAATATGTAGCTGAAGTTATCAAGACGACGAAGTTTCTTTTTCTTAAGAATTGTATGCCCAAAGTAGAGATTTTTATCCAATTGCTAAAATTGTGACCCTTACTGAGAAATGCAGAGGTCTTTTCAACTTTTAATCTCACATTTGCAACCAGTTGGATTATTTTTGTAAAATTGTGCCACCACACTTTAAACTTTCAAGCGTAAAATACAAACATAGATGTTAAAAATATTAAAAAAATATTCAAGTATGGTTCAAGAAATGGTTAGTTTGTCGCAACTTTTAATATAAATAAATATCGTAGAAACAGGAAACTTATTTTTAAAGTTTAAAATAGTGACACAGACATATTTAAACTATGCAAGTTGAAGGAACCTGTACTAAAAAGTTTAAATTCAATGTTTAATGCCAAGAATCTTGATAAAAGTTTAAAAAAGGAACCTAAATTTTTGACCGTGTGATAGGACCGTGTTAAGGAAAAAATGTAAGTAAAAGTTTTGTACCGTTATTAGGAATTATATAATAGCTTTATAACAAAATGTCAATGGAAATTCGTATACATGTTTTTTCTTAATTTCAATTTTTTCTTGATTAAATTTTAAAGCAACATATTTTTCAACTTTACAAAAACTAAATTTGAAACCAAAATTGAGTGTGGCCTCAATTATTTTAGTTAAAAAATCAGCAAATTACACAGAGAAAAATTACCAAATAAAAATTATAAGAATTTCTTATTGAGGCACTTTTTCACGAAATCTGATTAAAACATAAAAACAATTTGAGTTTTCCAATCAAATCTTATTGACTGTATAACGAAAAAAACGCGCAAGTTATTCTTATTAATTTATGATTTAAATAAGAAATTTAAATTTATCCCTTCAGAAAATTATGAAATTAATAAATTTGAAAGTAAAAAGAATTCTTTTTATGAGACAAACGTCCTTTATGACGTTTTTATAAGAATAACGTGTTAAAATAACCAAGAAATCTGAAATTCGTCATCTTTCGTAACTTTCCTTCGCTTTCGAAGAATGCAGCAAGTAAATATTTCAGAATTGACGTAATAAAAATATCACGATGCGAAGGACGGACTGTAACGAGAAATAATTTGTAAGTTTGTAATAATTTTCAGATGTTAATTGAATAGTTTGTCCCGAGGAAAATTGGTTCACATTTCTGAATTACAAAATTTATAATTTCTCAATTAAAATCTGTTTTTTTACTTCCTACGAAGTTTCTTATGCAGCTTGCATAAACGAAAAATAATCTCATTTTGAATTAAGAAAATTCGATGCGAATGGAAAGAAAAAAAACGTAATATTAAATTTTTCTAGAAAATTATAAGATATTTCATTATTATTTTTAGAAGATTGATCCTGAGTGATTGAGGTATTTCTATGAAGGTATTTCTAATTTTATTTAAATTTTTCTATGGTTTTGACGAAGTCTTCTTGTTATTCTTTGTTTATAACATATGTTTTATATTTCTCTTTTTCCTCTGTGTACAAAATGAGGACGCTTTCAACATGAGACTAAAAAAATAGTGAGCAGCGGCATTCAAAAGGAGAGAAATAGGTACATGGATAGAGTCACAAAGACCGAAACGTAGAAAGTCAGATTTGAAGGTGGTTCAGCTTCTGAAGATCCTCAGAAGAAGATGCAAGGATTTCCAGACACACTCGAAAAATTGCCTTGTTTGGTTGCATATAAATAATTTCCAATAAAATTCAAGAATTCCTAGGGTTAATTTAATTTATGATATATTATAATAAAGTGTAATTCTTTCGTTTTTCGCCTGGCGACTTGATTGATCGCAAATTTTTATACGAAATGACGACGGAAGCGTAAAAAATACAATTTTCCCCCTTTCTAAGGATTCGTAAATTGGAGATACGTCGGTGAAGCTTCTATTTCGCTTGCTTATCAATTAATTATTCAATTATCAATTATTACTAATTATTATTTAATTATTCACTTTAAATGGCTACGTCCGGCATTAATTTGAAATTCATTTATACTTGCAATAATTATTTTCAATAAGATTTGTGAATATATAATAAATAATTTCAATAGGCAAATAATTCTATGTTCAAAGACGTTCCAAAATGACAGACCTACGAGAAATTGCGAAACACATACTAAAAACTCAAAATAAGGAATAAAATTAATCTTGAATGGTTATCGAAGTCCCATAAAAAGTGTTCACAATGCGTGTTTATTAATACAGAAAAACAAAAGAAGGCAAAAGCAGGAATCCAACAGACGGCTACGGCTCCAAGAAAAAGCCAATGAAAGAATCAAACTCGATGGAAAACTCACAGATCCGACTTTCGTAATTCCAGCCTTAATTATAAGCTTACAGTAAAACCTGCTTAAAACGGAACTCTAACGAAGCGGCAAATATGTTTGCCTTGAACAGATTTCTATCTTAATGCACAGATCCGTTTTTTATTATTAAATTTTCATTTAAATTTTGCTTATTGAACTCAAATATTTATAAAAGCACCTACATATTTATAATTTTTTATTATTTTGCTTTTTTTTGGGAAATCATTGCTGTTTTCCCTTCAGTAGTAGTTGCAGTTTCGACAGTTTTCTCTTTTTCACTTCCTCTGAAGAACATTTAAAGGGACTTTTTTTAATTGAAATTTTAAAAAAAAATGCTGAATAAATTTTCCGTTTTGTACAGGTTTTTTAATATAATATTTTGCAGAAATTATTCCGTTTCCGTCTAATGGTATTTTCTATTATACACGTGTTACATTCAATTGCAGTTTTTTAATTGACGTGATTTGCTGAAAATAGTTTTGTCAAAATTTAGGAGACACAAAAATAGGAAATTTGTTCAAATTCGATAAAAAATTATGCTCGAATGTGATTGAATGCATAACGAGATGAATCAATTAATCAAAGAAGGGACAAATGATACGATGACTGATTATTATAGAAGAAGATATGGACAACGGATGATAATTACACTCTACACTTCATTACGTTGTTTTAGTTATTATTTTGTGTATTAAACTTGAAGGATCGAACTTAAATACAGTTAATAAGGCTAGGGATATTGCTTGATCCGAAACTACCCATCCACTGCCATATTAACCGTATGTTTAGCAGAGCTCATAGTACTTTGGGCTTTATTAAACGTTGGGACAAAGAGTTTAACGACGGCTATATTACGAAGTTACTATATACCTCGCTTGTTCGCCCTCCACTGGGACGAATCTGTAAACTTACCGTCTTCTGAATCCCGCCTGAAACTGATAAATTTACCATCACTTGCTAATCGTCTAGTTATGCTCAATTGTTTAGGTTTTCAAAGGTTGTTGTTTGTGAAATACAGGTAACGCTCCTATAACGCGGCACTTCTATAGCACGGATTCGCTACAACGCGCTTCGCAAAATGCGGAAAATTTCCTATAAAGCGATTTTCAAGAAGTTTGTTAAATAATGTTCTAAAAACCTTTAATTTTTTGTTATATGTTTATTTAACAAATTTAATGAACTACTTCAGACGATCTTTCCAATGCCGAACTTGAAAACCTTTTTACTAAAAAGTGTGGCGAAGCAGTTTTGGAAAACGATCCTCTGAAGGTAGGGGGCAGAAATATTCAACAGAAATCTGGAAAATAATTTATCTGGCTACCAGGAAAACTATTGTACACAGATTTAAGCAATAAAAGATTTTGTTAAAAGCAGTAATCGCGGAAAAGGGTCACTCTGATAGTAGATCAGATTTTATTTAGTTTTGTTGTTTGTTGTGTAAATAAATGAAGTGGTATTAATTATGTGTTTATGATGAAATGAATAAATAAAAAATATCTGAAATAAAAACATATAACAACTAAATCTTGGATCCTAACCCTAAATTTTGTATGGAGTTGAAGCGGATTCATTCAGGAACCTTTTGACAGCGTTAGAGGACGTTAACATGTACATATACAAAAATGACATTAAAAATTAATTAAGTACAATTAAAATTATTAAAATGTTCGAGAAATGCTGTTAAAAGCAACGTTGAAATGTAATAGTTTTATATAGTAATATTATAATTAACAATGTTTTATTTTTCATTTTTATTTCATTTCATTTGTTTTACAATGTTTTTTTATAAATTGCATGGAAAGTTTGTAATAAGAGGAAATATTTTGTATACACTTTTATTTATCCCGTTAATACAGTTTTATTTATTAATTAAAAATAGAAGAATTTCCGTCGTGTTCAAAAAAAATTAAGTATTGTTGTCGTTTGCTTAATTTTTGGCATTTTCTTGGTTTTGAGCAGAGACGACGAGACCCCGGACTCCTCTATCTAGTACCATCAAAAAATGCAAATGTCTCTGGTTTTGAGGTCCAAACAGCTGATAAAAAAACATTTTTCACGCAATTTACACAGAGATGCGTTTATTAAAAGTGACAAATAATTTCATAAAATGTAAATTAATTCTATTTTCTCATATTAAATTTCCTTTAAAACATGGTCAAAATTCTGTGTGTGACATTTTAAGAAGCTTTTCAGTTGCAGCGACGTCGGTTACAATAAAAATTCCCCAAATTTCATAATTTCTTTATCCGTCTGTTTCCCATTCTTCTGAGCAAATATGAAATAATAACAAGAAAATTTCTTCATTCATAAACAGGAAAAATTCCTAAAATTCCACAGCAACACAAAAATGTGTGCTTTTCTCTCATCTTCTTCTTCTTCTCATTGTTTGATTAGGTTTTTTTTCTGTACAATGCATTTGTTTATTTAACCTTTAGTTTATTCCTCAGCGATGATGTTTGTTTAAAAAACGACGTCTTTAAACAGCACACGAAAAGCCGAATGTTTAAACAACGAAGCGACTGCAACTGCGACTTCGGCTTCGGCTTCGATGGCGATGGCGACGCGTTGGAAATGCAACGAATGCCGTTCGCTTCCTCGTCTTTTCTGCTTCTATTTTCCATTCGCTGTTGACTTTGATAAAATAGGTTAAACAGAAAGAATGCGACAACACAAACAAACACAGCAACATTTGTATTTATGTTTTTTGTGTGTACGCAGCTCCTTCAGAGTTTTCACAACGCAACGACGCAGTCACGCGGCGGCGGCGGCGGCGGCGTCGTCGCTGCTGTTGTTGTTTCGGAGCCACACAGAAATTTCCTAGAAAAGGTAAATTTTATGACCTCGTCACATTCGCTTCGGCTGCATTTTCCTGCAGTTTCGTGTCTTATCGCCGATGCAGCGTTTCACAGCGGGGCTGCCACTTGATAACATTTCAAAGATTTCTCATTTAGTTTTTGTGAAGTTGCCGGCGTCTGCTTTGTTGTTGTTTTCTTAGCAGTTGCACTTAATGAGGTTGCAATTGATTTCCATATTTTGACAGCGTGTAAAATATTAATAAATATTTTTAAAATAATTAATAATTGTTAATTATTCAATTGTTTATATGTATCCAAATACTTTTAGTAGCGAAAATCATTCATGATGCGCAGTAATGGCGGCCGCCTTCGCTTTTTATTCAAAGTCAAGCGAATGCAAAAACAACTCAAACTTGAAAAAAGAAGCAACAACATTTATTTAATAGTGTTTATTTGTGGTATTTAATACAGAGATAACAACAATTAACACTTGCGTACTCTCACACACACATACCCCATGGCTGCTTTGGCACATTCACGTATTCTTTGCTTGACTCCAACTGGAAATGAATGGTTGAGCGAAAGAGAGAGGAAGAACTTCGGGGAGCTTTTAAGAGACGATTTTTAGTTTAACAAAAAAACACAAAATCGAATTATTCACGAAGCAGTTGATGACGACGAGCGAAAGCTTTACGTTAACAATGCAAAACGATGTGATCATCGGCAAAAATGGCTCCAAAGACGGGAAAGCGACGGGTGAGAGCGGAAGAGAACACGAATAAAATGTAGTTAAGTAAATAAAATACGAAATTTGAGGATTGTTTTCAAATTGTTATTAAATTAATGTTGAAAGTAATATGGAAAAATTAGCTCTTAATAAATGCGTATATATTTCCTATTTGATTTCTTTTCCTAACAACGACAAAATCTTATTAGATTTTTTTTTAATATCAAATGTATAAAAAAGCAACTAATCATCTTATATCAAAGAGGAAAGCGTGTATGTATGTATGTATTTTATCTTGAATCACAAAAAGCAACAATGACAACGTATCAACGCAAAATGGCATTGAACTTTTCCACGGTTCATTCATTCTCTTTTCTCTCAAGCAGAGAGCGCAGCGCCTTCGAGTTGCTACTTTACACACACAGCCATGCACGTGTAGCGCACCATATAATAATGAGCCTCAACTAATAAATTAGCTTGAAGATGTGTGTTTGCGAGCACCGAAAACCCATGTATTCGATTAGCAGCGTGATCCAGCGCCAGATACGATCTCCGACGAGCAACTCCGTGCTTCGTTTCGTTTTACGAGTGTTTTTCGAGCACGCCGCAGTTCGTATTTCACTTCGTTCACGTCGTCCCCAACCAATCGAATGTTAAAGCAGTGCATTCATTCACCGTTCTTTCACTTCATTCCCATTCAAGTTTTTCTATTACAACGACAACAACAACAACAAGCAGCAGTTGTAAACGTTGCTTCATATGAAAACGTCGACGTGCTTTTGGCTGAATGTTTTGTATGCAACGCAGCAGCGCTTCCATCGCATTCCAATCTGATGACGTCGCTTGCTTTTTTTCTATCGCAAGACTTTTGTTGTTGTTGTTGTTTTCACTTTTTTTACTTTTCTCGATTCTTCTTCTTCCATGTTGAATATGAAATTTGAACTTGAAGATGTAAAATATGTATAACAATTAGAGAAATGAATTTTATGAAGTTGGATAAATTTGATCTTTAAACATAACAAAAAATTGATACGAAAATACTTGGAAACTGTTAATATTGAAATCTTTAATTTAAAATAATTTCCATTTAATTTTCAAGTTTACAATTTAAGGTAATAAATTTTTAAAGTTTCAAATATCGAGTTTCTTATTTGAAAGTTGATTTTTTATCATAATAATTACCAACCATTAAATTATAATAATTTTTACTATTGAACGGTTTACATGCAGTTCACTCTTGCGTGTGTTTGTATTCGCTGCTATTAGCGCCTAGTTCACTCGTTGGGCTTATTTAATTGCAGCCATTTTAAAAGTATCAACAGCGAGAAGAACAAGCAACTCTTCTCTAGTGCAAGCTCTCTAAAGGGGGACTCGCAGCCAATCAGATTCGTCAGCCAAAACAAAAATGCAGAAATACAAAATGCAATTTGCAAGCGCCAATGCAAGTGTTCGTATTGCTGTTGTTGTTGTTGTTTTGCTTTGCTTCATTGCAGACACAATAAACGCAACGTGACTGCAGCAACACACGAAGGTGCTCCGCTCCGCTCCGTTCCGTTCCATTCAGAAACCAAACAACTTCGTGCAGTTGCGAACAGAGAGTGCTGAATGCAGGCCCACCCCAGTAGGAAAACCGTAATGAAACCCGAACAATACGTGAAGAAAGTATGCAATAAAGGGAAAGCGTAGTTATAATGCATCAAATATATGTTTTACCTCTCTACATTATCAGACAAGCGAATTGATAATGTTAGTGTATTTTTTAAGGTATAAATATGGATAAATACGACCGTCAGAAGAATGTACTTAATAGAATCCAAGAAAATAAGATTTTACAAAACAATAAACACAAGATGTAAATAAGTAACAACCAAAGAAACTTACGCATTTTTAGTATAAAAGTTATACACTTAAAAATATAATCAGATAATCAAAAGTGTAAAATTACAGAAATTTATAATAAAAATATAAATGAATTAATTTAAATAATAGACAAATTAATGAATAAATTAATTAATACATTGCATACATTTTATAACCCAATGAAAAATTGGTTCGACTCGCAGAGAAATAATATAGGATATGAAGGACTATTTCGTAAATTATATCAATAATATAATAATCGCTAATTAATATAGTAGCGATAATCGATAATTTGGAATTCTAAATTTCGAAATTTGCAATCGGAAATAATCGGAAAAGGTGACGTTTAACATTTTGTAATTAAGAACATACATAATGATAATTAATAGTAATTTTTATTTATATAATTAACATTTTGCCTAATAAAATAAAAACGAAGAAGCTTCTTGTATTTAAAGCAATGTTTTTTCAAGGCAAAATATAGATTTAGCAATTGATTGCATGTTCATTGAATTCAATTGATTGCAAAGGAATTCATTGCATCATTATTTATTGGGGAACTCATTAAATACATCAGCGATTCGTAATGTAATATTATTAGCAAAAAACCAACACTCCGTTCACCAGATGTTATCATTTCCGACTGGGTATTTGTCTAACAGCATTAAAGCGAGCTCAATTGAAGATGACCGTGTGCAGCGAGAGGCGATTTCGAGGTAAATAAAGGGGAATCTCTTTGCTAGGCTTGCAATTTGCATATTCGGCTTTTCTTTTGTTGCATCTCTCTCTCTTCTGTTAAGCACAGCGCAAGAGATGAGAGCCCGCTGCACATTTTTTACGTTGTTCGTCGTGGGAGAAGTCGATTGGATTCCGTTATCAAGAAAAACAAAAAAAATCATACTTACGCACATTTGTTCCACAACAAAACCAAAGCACTTAAAAACTCCAGCGAACAGTCTCGAAGTGTGCATTTTCCTATTTATGTAACTAAGTTTTTTACACATTTGAATTTTAGTTTTTAACTGATGAATTTGTTGCTTAATTTTACGCATTATTCTTCACTCATTAACAGTTAAATTAACGAAGAACGCGTGCACCTCGTGCATTTTTCTGCCATCACTCGTGGTTCTCTTCTCTTTCGCTTTTATATTGTTTAACTTCCGTATTTTGTCAGTTTTCATGTAATTCAAATAAACTTATGCTATTAAAAGACACTATAATTTAATTTAAACTAAAAAGAAAGGCACTTGAATTGATTTTATCGCCTCCGAAATTCCCAATGCCGAAAATGTGTTTGCGATCGCTGCAACGCGCTCAACGAATACATAAAAAAACCATTTGAAGTGTGATCAGCAACTGCGACGCTTTCTCATTGTTGTTGTTGTTGTTGTTGTACTGCGTTTTCAATGTCGAATGTCATTGACACTTTAAAGAATGCTGCCAATAAAGAAAAACGTTCATCGATCAGCTGTTAATTAATTTTGCTCCTATTTTGATGAAATTTTAAATTAAAATAAGAATTTAAATTAACTTTCGGTTTCCCTATTGATTTCTTCCATTCCAAGTCAATTTTTACCTGCGATTAGATAAAGACATTTACTAAGAATTAAATATTTTGTTTCGTGTTGGTTTCGCTCCGTGAAAGTGTTCCTAGTGTGTCAATGACCTCTGTTCCCAAACGGTCCACTTGTAATGAATCGCAACAGCGCCCAAAACCTGAATTATCATTTGTGGACGAATGAATTATCTTCTATCGCGCGTCGATGGGCGACAGACCGAGCTGCAGCCGTAGAAAAGCCGCTTTTGAGTGTTTCTGTGGCTGCAACGCCTGCATCCGGTGCGAGGATGAAATCGCACTCGGTTGCGTGTAGTCAAAGTCGCAAATGGGTCGCCGTGACTGGGATGTCCCGAGGGATGTCACACAAACTGCAGAGTAGCAACGGGGACGACTTTACGCACGCGTTGTGCTGCGTGTGAGGCAGCAACAGGGGCAGCTGCGGCATGTTACGTGGTCCTGCATGAGGATGAACCGAGCGAGCATCCTGCAGCTCATTGTTAAAGCCACAGCAAAGCAATTTTTGCCAGTGAAAGTCTCCGGCTGAAGGAGATCGGCATTTTTCCATTTTCAATTTCCCTTTTTACAAAAGAAGCCGAATGAAAGGAAAACAATATTTATTGTGTGCTAAAAACTATTTAATTACTTTGCATTCGCTTCTGTATTTCAGTTTTAACCTTAATAAATCTTTCTATTTTAAATTTTCAGCGAGAAATTATTGAAAAATCAGGTTTTCTGAAGCCAGCTGCTTTGCACGAGAAGCACGGGACTTTTCTGCGTTAGAAAAAAGGTGTGTTAATTCGTGTATAAAGAACTCTTTTCTAATGAAACTCGATCTAATTTACATTCCCAAGTGACCAGAAACACAAAAGCAGAACTCTTTTCTAGTTTCTACGAATGTCCGCTCAAGAAACCGCATTTCGTCGGCTATCCTGTTTGCAAACAAGAACAAGAGCAGCGAATTTCCCAGCGCACCCTTCGCCAAACTCCGAAAGCTGTATTCAATGTCCAGTCGGGTGCCTGCGAAGCCAGCTTCGGTCCGGTTTCCTTGAGGTCACATCGAAGATGAAACCAAGACTGGTCCACTGCGCACAGCCTCGTTTCTGCGATCGTTAGAAATAAGATCAGCGAGCGTCCAGCACCGCGACGAAATGGGGTGGTCCAGCGCAGAACAATGGAGTGTCCAGCGCCCTTCAGAGTGGACACACATGAGCAAGCGCAGCAGACGTTTTCCGCCACAAAACTAGGCATATTTTTGTTATTTATTGCCGCATAAACTGTCGGACGTCAACGTGGATCCTGCGAATCTGCAATGGGAACTGGACTAAAAGATGTTCCTGAATTTATAAATGGGTGCTAAGATAAATCGTGCTTCCTTCATTCATTTCTTCTACATCCGAAAACAATAACACAATCAGAAATACGTTTATAGGAATAAATTCAAACTTGAAATATTTATCGTAAGAAGTAAACCGAAACCCAGTTTTGGCTGTTACGGCGAGATTACTTCACTGCCCACCAGCTGACATTCATTGAAGGCTCACAACAAAAATTAATTCCTGTTGGTGATGTTAAGCAACGCATAACGACAATACTCACTTCTGTTTCATCTTCAGTGTATTTATTTTAACAATATTTTATTAATAACATTGCAATATGCACCTTTTTGCATATATATTTTATCAATAAAATTTTGTCTCTCCTCTTTGGTTTTCGTAGTAATTCTATCCACAGGTAGATGGCGCTTGCACTTTCGGTCAGATGGGAATATTCCAATAATTCCAAACGGTTCCAATTAGAGTCGATATCGTATAGTTGTACTACGCAACATTAGATGTCGCTGCAGGCACTTCTAACATATTCGCAGTTAAGGCATTCATACCAAACACAATTCTCCCGCAAAAAATTAGTACCGCAGTCAAATAATATTGCGACTTTTCGTTCATAGCGGAAATGACGTAAACAGTTCATCAAAAATTTCACTTTCCAAAAAACTTCAAAATGTTGTACGTTATGGTGCTAATGAAAATATATATTGTGTAAATCGGTAATCAACGGTAATTAGAGAACAACATTTCATGATTTTAATAACCAATTGAAATTTCCATCAGAAAATTCCGACAATTTTAAAAGATGCCAATTTAACGAATGACAATTGAAAGCATTATCTTCTTTTCTAATCTTGTTTGGATTAAGAATTGTTTCTTTGTAATACATAATAAACTCAAACGTTCTGGACATGTTGTTTCTCTGAGTTGCGGCAACTTCGAATGGTAGACATGCAGCGCCATCTTCACGCTGTTTTATCGCTTCCATTGCGTTTCGCGTTGCGCCATCTACCTGTTAAAAATTTTGTATCATTCCAGTTCGTTTGTCAGTGGAATTCCACACATCGAAAAATCACGCAAATCACACATTTATCTAGGGAGCTCGCAACGGAAAACTTGTGTGATTTACGTGATTTCTCCTTCTGTATGGAAAAAGGCTGTCATAAATTGATATAAGCGTTATCTTAAAAAGCTTAAGTTAATATATAATGGGTCGCACCAAAATTCAATGACAACGCTTTAACTAGATAGTTTTTCTCGCAAATAGTTTCCATAGTGATGTATTCGTGTTTTAGTACTAAAGAGTTGCCTTGTGCAATTATATTACTGCAAAGCTCCTTTTTTGAATATAAGTAGATCTTTTTCAACCCAACGTGCATAATTTCTTATTACGTCGCACAAAACCCTGTTTTAATTGAAATTTGGCCTCGTCGACTGCAATTTTTTTAATTGCTACAAATAAGGGTTCATCCGCTCTCATTTTTCTCCGATGAACTCAAGTTGACTGTTTTCCCACAGAAAACAAAAACAACAAGTAAAGGTGTTGTCTACAGCCGGGCTGTAGCCGAAATACCCTACACCTTAAAGCTGCATATATACTCGTATATATATTTAGAAGTGGTGCGATATAATATACTCGTATATATATTCAATATATATATTATATATCTAATAATAAATATACAATATATATATAACAATAATAATAAAAACAAAAATTTTTTTTAAAAGTGGGCGGATCACGCCCATATTTGGCATATTAACTGGAAGCATTAGTCTAAACCTACATATAAAATTTTCTTGTCTTCTCTCAAAAAGTGATGCTGATATGGCCTTTTCTAATAGGCAAGACAGAGGTACCTGTACTCTCGATATAAAAAGTAGGCGTGGTCCTTGGGCGATTTTGCCCATTTTCAATACGAAACACCCCAACATAGCAACGAATATTTTTGCCAAATTTCATTTTGAAATCTTAATCCGTTCTCCTGTGATCGTGATTTCAACGGACAGACAGACAGACAGACAGACGGACAGACATCGTTATTTCAATTTCGGTGGTGATGCTGATCAAGAATATATATACTTTTCCATACCTATCTTGTCTAGTTCTATGCGTTACACACTCCGGTAGAAAGTGAATATACCCTCAACCTTAAGGTGTAGGGTATAAAAACAAATTGAAAAATTGTGCCATCGAAAAATTGCAATGTAACATGGCTATTACTATATGCATTAAGGGAATTTTTAGGTTTGGGAAAAAGTAGAATTCTCAGATGAAAGTTGACATTATGTCAGCCACGATTTGAAATCATTGATTGTAATCTTTTGTTGTGCTATAAAAGAACTCCTAGGAACCCCTAGTGCATCCGACAAACTATATAGGTAAAGAATAATAAAATATGTAAGTACATCTTTCTCATAAATAAACTTCCTCATATACAAATAATTCAAAATCTTTTTATTAATTTGTTAATTGTTATTATACAACCGTCAATTTTTATTTGCCAAATTTTTATTAGATTTCGGTTTCTTCACGTTGCACTTTGAACTTCTGGTGCGTTTCAGACCTTTCATGCTGGGCTTAGATTTTTCCACTGTCTCTATGATGTCTGTAGACTTGAGCACTTTAGGATCAGCGCAGTACTCACGGTTACGCAACTTTAAGTACCCGAATCGCAGACCGCCTTTCAGAATTTCTTCTACAGCTGGCTTTATTTCGTTCACGTTTTTGCCAGTAGCTGCAGCAACATGTGTAATGACTTTCGCAACCGTTATGCGTCCAGCAATCTTTTTCATTATTTTTAAGACAACTGCTCCATTGCAATTAGACATCGCGAAATCCAAATTAAGTTACCAGAAAATATTAAAACTGCTTTGAAAATTAAAATAGACGCACGATTTATTTTTTCGTTCGTTGAATTTAAATTTTTAAATGAAAAATTTCCTTCGTAGATTCATAAACTTGTTTTGATCAGCTTACTCGATCTACTTCTTCAAATATTATTGTACTAGTATTTCAGATCTCATTCAGAAATTGAAGAAAAAATCAGACGATTTTTTTACTTTGTTTATGGTAATCATTTTGCACACTTCTTTGCATACCAAGTGTAGGGCATCGTCGATTTCCTCAGGGCAGGATGGCCATAACGGGCTGCATGGCATCCTAAGCCGTGCAAGTATTGCGGAAACACATCTCGCCATGTTTTCGATTGAGCCAACTCCCAATGTTTAGAGTGTAGGTCCACCTTCCGTTGCTTGCTTCGCTCTAGCGCCTCAGCCAAGCTTGTAGGGACATCTCGTGTTTGCTCGTAAGAGAGCAGAGAGAGCGTTACCAGTCGGTTTTGATTTATATCTATTCGCAGCTTCTGCCAGTACACATGCCGCTTCGTCGCGTTATCACTACGGAGTATTTTTTTTCCTCCTTTTCACGGTTGCGGTTTTGATATACTCTAAGTCGTCTTTTTATTTCGAAAATTATGGCTTGGTTGTCGCTGTAAGTGAAATTTTCACTAACATACCATTTTGGGTATGATAGTAGAGCACTGTTCACGAAGGTGATATCAATAACGGACTTTTTAAAATTCCTACTAAATGTGCTGACAGAACAGCGATTTGCAAGTATAATGTCAAGTGCGAAGAAGGATGCCAGTAACAGCCTGGCTGTGACGTTTGTGGATTTGCTGCCCGGTAATGTCATTAAATCCGAGAACAAACGATCAAACGAAGAAACCAATTTTTTATACGATTGCTGAGTCAATAAGGATCCATAATGACCACAGGATACATAAGTACTTCGGTAGTCCTTTTTTTTGTATTTATAATTATTATAAAAACCTTGACCTGATGCAGTGACATGCGGATGTAAGGACTGAATTTGCTATCGCCATGTATTTGAGACCTCAATCCATTTTGCGTCCATCCGTCTGTTTGTTTTTTTTTTTTTTTTTTTTTTTTTTTTTTTTGGTGGGTGGAAACCCCTCATGGGTGCTGCTGCTAGTTACTCTGAGCAGTCAGGTATGTGAGACTCTTACTCACCCCGAGACCGCCAATTAAGCATTGCATAGCGGGGAGGAAAGGCCAAATACGCCATTTCTCTATTGTGCTCTTCTTATTCTTTCAAGTCTTCTTTGCTCTGCCATAACTAAGGCCGCCATTCGACTCACTGCCTTCCAAAATTTGCTATCAGTGAGCATATATATCACTAAGTTATCTGGCGTGATGGGTGTGTCTAGCAGGACCTGGATGTCATTCCTTAGCGTATCAACTTGGAACATTCGAAGAACGTATGCAACGAATCCTCTATCTGCGGCGGACGGCAAGAGTCACAGTATGGGTCCTGTTCATATCCAACTCTATGCAGATAGGATTTAAAGCAGCCATGTCCGCTGAGAAGCTGTGCTGTATAAAAGTCAACTTCCCCATGTGATCTGTTCAGCCACGGGTCCAAACGGGGAATAAGCCTGTAGGTCCACCTCCCATTTTCTGCACTCTGCCATCTTGTTTGCCATTCCTCAATAACGGCTCGCCGCGCTTCAAGATACGTATTTGGGTTGCTGAGTGTGCGGTTGCCACCCCATTCTGCGTTTACTCTCAAGTGTGCCTCTTTGGCCAAGAGGTCCAACGGAATCATACCTCCAAGCACTAGAGCCGCATCCAACGAAACCGTTCGAAAAGCGCACGAAACGCGCAGGGCACAGGTCCTATACGTCGCATTCAGGCCGCGAACGTAACTTCTTTTCAAAAGTGCTTCTTTCTATATTGGTGCTGCGTACAGTATTATGGACTAAATCACAACTGCTAAGAGTTGCCTTCTGCGCTGCCGCGGGCCTCGTATGTTGAGCATTATGCGAGATAGTGCTGTGGTAGCTTCTGCCGCCTTGCGCTGCACATACTCCACATGAGCTTTAAATGTCAGTCGACTGTCGATCATTACTCCAAGATACTTTATGTACGGTCTAGATGCAATAATGCAATTACCAACCTTAACACTAAGGCATTCGACCTTCTTCCGGCTACTGATCAGGACAGCTTCCGTCTTGTGATCTGCTAGACTAAGCTTCACAGAAGTTAGCCAATTTCTTATTACAGAAATTGCTGTTTCGGCAACTTCCTTTATTTCCACCAATTGCTTGGCAACGATAACCACTGCGATGTCATCAGCAAATCCAACAATTGTAACTCCCTCTGGCACTCTCAACTCCAGTACCGCGTTATACATCATGTTCCACAGAAGTGGACCAAGCACTGACCCTTGTGGAACACCTCCTGTCACCTCGCATTTTTTAGGACCCCTTGATGTATTGTACAGCAGAACACGTTCGTTCAGATAGCTAGATACAATCTTGGAGAGATATTTTGGCACCTCAAAAGTTCTGAGCGATTCGAGTATTGTCTGCCAGTTGGCAGAGTTGAACGCATTTTTGATGTCTAGAGTGACAACCAAACAATATTGCTTTGAGCCTCCTCGCCATCGCTTCCCTGCAATTGCGTTTTCTGCGACATGTTTAACCATCTGAAGTGCGCCAGTGGTTGAGCGACCCTTTCTGAACCCATATTGTCTGTTCGACATTCGCTCGCTTACCGATAGCAACAATCTCTCTTTAATTATAAGCTCTAAAACTTTACCTGCAGAGTCAAGCATACACAGGGGACGATACGACGCAGGACTAGCTGAATTTGCGCCCTTCGGAATCAGTACAAGCCGCTGGCGTTTCCACAGTTTTGGAAAGGTCCCTTCTTTCATGCAAACATCAAATACGCTCCTTAGCAGTTCCGTCTGTTTGGCAGCCGCAACTTTAAGGGCTATGTTTGGCACCGCATCTGGGCCTGGAGCTTTGTTCAGCTTAAGCTCACCAGCCGCTTGGACCACCTCCGCCGCTGTCACCATTGGCACGATTTCAGCATCATGTTCTTCTAGCGATCCTCTATAAAAGCGTTGCTGTATTGGGAAAAGCGTCTTAACTATGTCATCCATTACACGTGGATTGGTTGGCTCCGTCTGTCTGTGTGTGTTTGTCTGTCTGTCCGTTGATATCACGATCAGAGGAGAACCGTTGAAGATATCGGAATGAAATTAGAAATTTTGTGCTTTTACTATATTTTCAATCAATTGTTCCTTTGTGATAATAACTAATTAATATTGCAATAATGTTCATGTTATATTATTATTTGTGTAATAATCATTTTTGTATGTGGTAACATTTTTTGTTCTGCAATATTATTAGTCTGTGTTTTTCTTCATTGTATGAATTTTTAAAACCTGTTGGAAAAAGCGATTTCCCACAGATCCGAGACGTGATTTTAATTATTATTTGTAATCATTTGCTTCGCTATAAAAGGACTTCTGTTCCTAGTGCATCCGACGAATCAATTAAACAAAGAATACTGAAACAAATACTGCTTTCACATAAGTAAACTTCCTCATATACAAATAATTCAAAATTATTTTATTAATTTGCTAATTTTTAATATACAACCGTCAATTTTTATTTGCCAAATTTTTATTAGATTTCGGTTTCTTCACGTTGCACTTTGAACTTCTGGTGCGTTTGAGACCTTTCATCCTGGGCTTAGATTTTTCGATTGTCTCAATAATGTCTGTAGGCTTGAGCACTTCAACCTCAGCGCAGTACTCACGTTTACGTAACTTTAAGTACCCGAATCGCAGACCGCCTTTCAGAATTTCTTCTACAGCTGGCTTTATTTCGTTCACGTTTTTGCCAGTAGCTGCAGCAACATGTGTAATGACTTTCGCAACCGTTAGGCGTCCAGCAATCTTTTTCATTATTTTTAAGACAACTGCTCCATTGCAATTAGACATCGCGAAATCCAAATTAAGTTACCAAAAAATATTAAAATTGCTTTGAAAATTAAAATAGACGCAAGAATATTTTTTTCGTTCGTTGAATTTAAATTTTTAAATGAAAAATTTCCTTCGCAGATTCATAAACTTGTTTTGCTCAGCTTACTCGATCTACTTCTTCAAATATTATTGTACAAGTATTTCAAATCTCATTCAGAAATTGTAGCACTATTGTACAATAAATCAGGCGTTTTTTGTTCTTGTTTATTATTATTGGATTTGAATAATGTTTATGCAGAAATATTGTATTCATACAGAAATATTATAGACTACTGCATGACTAACTATTTTTCTTTCTCTATGATTAAACGCAGCCACAATATTTTCATTATTCCTTCGTACTCGGTTAATTATGGATTTCGGCAAAATTCAGAGCAAAGCAATGTTACAAGCAACTTTCACGAGAAAAGTTTCTTCGTAGGTAGGAGCGGTTATATTTTACCAGTATAGCGTACTTAAAATTAGAGAATAGGTCAGTTGAAAAGATTGTTTGGCTTAGCTTATATCTCATTTATTTATAAAATTCTGCTGTAATATAAAGTATAGATCTTTTTAGTTGCTCTTCGTGCTTTATGATTTGGTGCACGAACTTATGTTACATACTCTATATAAGGAGTAAAATCTAGTATAATTAAGTTAAGGTCATATGACCTTGTTTTACACAACATGAAGACCAATAAATAAATATTTTAGAATAAAGGTAAATTTACCCGTTTTTCTTAAGCTGACATTAGATTGCTTCTAAATCTGTCTCGGGGCACGTTAGGCGATATTTTGCTATGATACTATCGATTAGCTGTTTTCGCTAAACTCAAAAATCTTAGAGATAGCACGTACTGGCGATCTGCTTAGGGCTCGTCGGAGGTGGGAGCGGACCCATCAGCGCAACCCAACCTTACTACTGATGTTTTTAATACTAAAAATCCCCTTTAATTGGTAAACCGTGTATAACTTTAATTGGCCATCGGGCCTTGTACTATATTTATTGAAACACGATTGAACCCTAAAGCATAGCAAAAACATATAACATAACCAAAATGTGGCTAGTTTGGTCGTGACGTGTACGTATGCTCGGAGGTCCTCAATATGTATCGTCAATAACTGAAAAACGGAGAGACCTAGAAAGTTGAAGAAGTGCATACTTCACATTTTAGCGACCCAACTTCTTTGCTGTTCTTTATTCTTCCTGATAATATCCAACCAAAAACTGTATTTTGCAGCATAGGAAAGTTGTTTCCGAGGGATATTTGTCCAACCACTAGTAGTTGGTAGTAGAACTCGGCTCCTAGGAGGACATCGATGGCTTCTGGCTGATGGAATTTGGAATCCGCTAAGTTTATGTTCTTCTTTATGGGCCACTGAGATATATTTATAGACTGAGAGGGCTGTTGAGATACGATGTTATGAAGGACAAACGCCTCTAACCGTGTCATGAAATTGTTTTGTGGAGATTGCAAGCAGACATTGATCCTATGCTCTGTGTTCTTTGCTCCTCTCCCGATGCCCTAAATGCTCATCGTCGTCTTTGATGTAGGGACAAAATAAAGTTAAAATTTTGTATTTGAGGCTCTTATAAGACGTAGTTGTGCACCTTTATTTTTGGATGCAATCAGTGGCGCCGAAAAGGAGATTTCTGTGGCAGGATTTCTCAAATTTCATGGATAACTCAAAACCAAACACTGTTAGAAAGTAAATTTTTTGTATTAAGGTTTGCCATAACATCCAAATAAAGGGTCCACCATCGAACGTTTTTTTTCAAGTAGTGCTTATTTCGTGAATGGTAACACTTAGCTCATGTTTGATTTCACAGGTAATTAGTTTTATCCTTCCGCTGAACGAATATGGTTGTGTATACGCTTGAACAACAAATATTGCAACATTACTTTGAAAATCATGGTAATGTTTTCCAAATAAGTTTTTTTTTTAAAAAAATGCTTTAAAAAAACTACTGAATATTTTTTCAAATTTCTGTTTTTCTTTGAAAGTACAATCCTTCCGGTTAATAATGGGAAATAATTTCATGCAGATGGCTGCCTCGGCTGGCCATGCAGTAGCCAATATTGTCGTTTTGTCGGCGTAACACTTATCTTTGACGGCACCCCACAAATAATAGTCCAACGGTGTCAAATCGCAGCTCCGAGGTGGCCAAAATACATCAGCTCTGCGGCACTTCTTGAAAAAAAAACGTTAGATGGCGGACCCTTTATAATCCTTTTAGCTTACAATCGCTAGCATAAATAAGTACAACTTTTTTAATTGAAATTATTTCACCTAGAGAGATGTCATGTGTTGCCAACATCAGATAATTTGAATGAAGTTACGGAAAACATAATTTTTTTTTTAATTTGCAGTAGTAATTGTTTGATAACGCAATTAAGCAAACGCATAAATAAATCTTGAACTTTTACATAATTGATGTATAATGATTTATTAAATAAATACTTCATTTTGCTTGATATATGTGACGGTGCATAATATCATGCTAATATAATAATATTACGGTAATATATTAATATTCTTTAGTTATTTTTTCTTTTCAGTTCTATTCTTTAGTTTCTTTTGTAATTTTTTGTGTATCGCAAAATTTTGTAATGATTGGGTTTTTGTAGTAATATTATTAATTAGTTTTGTAATGCACCCAAATCGCGTTTTACAATGTTAATGCGTTCCACCGATGGTTGTTTCAAAAATTTAGAAACTTTCCTTTGAAAAATCGTGTAAAAAAGAAGACGATGAAAACTAAATTTAGACATATTTTTATGTTTGCATAAATTTGAAAATATCATAGAACTGAATAAATAACAGAATAACGTTAAAACTACAAAAAAATAACATAGAAAATCACTTAGATTATTTTTTTAGTTTGAATAAAATTTTATAATTCAAGCTTTTATTGATTGTCTGTATCACTGTATATATTGAAATCATCATCAATCCATCTTAAATCAATTGGAAATTTGTAATTGGTTGCTGGCTTTTCGGCTTCTTACGCTTAGACATTTCCTAAACCCCGGGCAAACAGATGGGGATCATGTGACAAAATGATCCATAGTTGCCATATTTCAAAACTTCGCTGAATAATTCCGCCTTTAATTGCAGAATTTAAAGGCCTCTCAATTTTTTCCCACATCGAGCGCCGCGGTTGCAAATTGTTAACGCCTTTACGGGAAGTTTTTTTGGTACAAAGTTACGATTTGAGAGAGATTTTGAGTGTTCCAAATGTAATACGGAACTTCCAAACATTCTTACAGAAAGTATTGAAGTTGAGTGAAGAATTTTTAATACATATAAAAAGAGTTTCGGTTCTGCGTTTTTGATCGTGTTGTTTCGAAATCGTGTAAACAAATGCGTGTAAAACGAGAGTTGGGTGTAATAATAATATTTATTATTTGTGTGTTTCCTTGTTCTACATTATTATTATTAGTTTGTGTTTTTCTTCATTGTAGGAATTTTTAATAGCTAAAAATTAAATGCAATTTTTAATGACAGATTTATCAGACGAAAAGGATATTATTTCAGCCGTGATTTAAATCATTGTTTTTAATCCTTTGTTGGGCTATGAAAGAATCTCTGTTCCCAGTGCATCCGACGAACCAATTAAATAAAGAATACCAAAATAAACACTGCTTTCACATAAATAAACTTCCCCATATACAAATAATTCAAAATTCTTTTATTAATTTGTTAATTTTTAATATACAACCGTCAATTTTTATTTGCCAAATTCTTATTAGATTTCGGTTTCTTCACGTTGCACTTTGAACTTTTGGTGCGTTTCAGACCTTTAATGGGGGGCCTAGATTTTGTGATTGTCTCAATGATGTCTGTAGGCTTGAGCACTTCAACCTCAGCGCAGTACTCACGTTTACGTAACTTTAAGTACCCGAATCGCAGACCGCCTTTCAGAATTTCTTCTACAGCTGGCTTTATTTCTGTCACGTTTTTGCCTGCAGCTGCAGCAACGTGCGTAATCACTTTGGAAACCGTTACGCGTCCAGAAATCTTGCTCAATAATTTTAAGACAACTGCTCCGTTGCAATTAGTCATCGCGAAATCGAAATTAAGTTACCAAAAAATATTAAAACTGCTTTGAAAATTAAAATAGACGCAACGAATTTTTTTTTCGTTCGTTGAATTTAAATTTTTAAATGAAAATTTTTCTTCGTCGATTTGAAGTTCAAAAACTTGTTTTGATCAGCTTACTCGATCTACTTCTTCAAATATTATTGTACTAGTATTTCAGATCTCATTCAGAAATTGTAGAACTATTGAAGAAAAAATCTGAAGAAAATTGTAGAACTATTGAAGACATAACGGGCTGCATGGCACCCTAAGCGGTGCAAGTATTGCGGAAACACATCTCGCCATGTTTTCGATTAAGCCAACTCCCAATGTTTGGAATAACGGTGTAGGTCCACCTTCCGTGGCTTGCTTCGCTCTAGCGCCTCAGCCAAGCTTGTAGAGACATCCCGTGTTTGGCCGTAAGAGAGCACGTTACCAGTCGGTTTTGCTGGTAATAATAATCAGCTTAGATTTCCTTGACGATGTTAAGTTTAGCAATATACTCGAGAAGTTGTTGATATTTTGAAGAGTTACTTCTGATAAAAGTTGAACAATCGGTTGAAACTTGTGTATTTTTCGGAGGTTTTCAACGATAGGGCAACTGACGACAATATGGTGCACCGATAATGTGCTTGTACAGCAGAGTGGACAAGTCGGTGCGGGATCTTTAGTAAAGTAGTGCTCAGTTGTTAGCCTTGTATGTCCTAGGTGGAAGCGTGTGTACGCAATAATCTTTTTACGACATATGTTCTCAATGGGGAAGCGAGGTGGTATTTGATGGGGATTGATGTCCTTGTAATGGTGGGAATAGTTCACCCAGCGCATTTCTCTCTTTGTTAAAGATTCTCTTGTGTAAGGCATGAAAAATATCCCTTGTAGAGTGTGTAGTAGCGGTGATGAGTGGAGACATAGTGGCTTCTTTGGCCGCAGCATCGGCCGCCGAGTTCCCTGTGATTTCGACGTGTCCAGGTATCCAAAAAAGTTTGATGTTTTCGTTATTTATTAGGATGTCTCGAATTTCACATATATTGGCTGAATTATTGTTGATGCATTCGATAGCTTTGATTGTGGATAAGGAGTCAACACATATGATGTGTTTTGCTCAATACTGCTGTTGCTTCCGCGGAGAATATTGTTTGGTAACAAATTAGGGCTGCATTGAGGGTGATATCACCGCCTTCGTCTACCACACTGAAGGCTACAGAGAAATTTTTAGTAGATCCATCTGTGAAGATAAAAGTCCAGTCACTATAGCGATCTCTGATATCCAAATACATTTTACGGTATACATCTTGGCTAGTTGAATCTTTTATGTGAGAGTGCAGGTCTAATATGAGGCTAGAAGAACGAAGATGCCATGGTGGAGCTAACTGAGTATAACGCTTAGTACTGCAATGATTCCCTCATCACTTGCAAATTTTGTAATTTGATATAATGTTGAAGGTTTTTTTGAAGTTCGTTTACGATTTGACAGCTTTTTAACGTAATCGTGTATTATATAGCCGTGCGAATGACTGAGTCTATATATATATGTCTACCGGTGAGTTGTGTTAGACGGTCCTCAATGGATGGTAATCCAGATTCCGTGAGTATGTTTAGTATGGAGTAGACCTAAACGCTCCTATTGCTATACGGAGACTAGAATGATAGATGAATTTAATTTTATTTAAGTTACGCTGGGATGTAAAACCGTATAATGCTAGTCCATAGTCAATTTTTGAGAGGATTGTGGAGCTGACAATCGAAATCAACGAATTGGTGTTAGCTTCTACTATAACTTGTGACTACTTAAGCTCTTGATTACGTTAAGCCTAACAGTAAGTGACTTATGAAGATAATCAGTGTGACAATTCCATAAATATTTTTGATCGAGAAAAACTCCTAGCACCTTCATAAAGGAATCGTTTTGGAGGGTAGAGCTGTTGATAGTTATGCTCATGTCACTACATACACGTTTTTTACATATGTGTTTGATTTTTCGAAGCATGCTTTGTAACCGCTGTAGTTGCCCCATCTACTGAGTATCGAGAACAGATCAATGACTTTTTCAATAAACACTGAAGCGCTTCTAACTTTGCAATATACGAAAAGGTCATCAGCGTATTATGTGATGGAAAAATTTTTGCTCATCAATCAGTTTACTGAGGCTATTAAAAGATATAAGAAGTAGTACCACCGACAAAGGGGATCCTTGAGGAATCCCGTTTACTAGTGGCCAAATATCAGAATAGCTGTTGTTAACTTTAACTCTTATCTTTCTGCTAGAAAGAAAATTTTTAACATAATTGATAATATTTTTTCCTAACTTCCATTTAAACAATCTATCTATAATGGAGTGCATACCAATCCTATCAAAAGCTTTCTCGGCATCAATAGATAAAACTGAGATATGGTTTTTAGTGGATAGAGAATCACAAATATTCTGGTCAAGTATAAGTAGAGCATCCATGGTTTTTCTGCCAGCTTTATAGGCAGTTTTATAGGCAAACCAAAAGAGTCTCTTAGAAAATATTTTCTCGAGCAGCTTTGGAGACATGCCCTTTCTCCGTTGCGGATTGTACAGTAACACTAAGTCGCCCTCTTTGAATCCGTCTGTATTCATACCTCGGTCATAGCGATCCTTCATTTTGTTACTCCTACGCCGCCTCACCATTTCGTGTATTTTGTACTTATTTCCAGAGTCACTAGTCGGAAATGGGCCAGCTTCATCCATCGAGAATTGTACTGCTGCAACTTCCCTCTGCTTCGAAATTTAGGTCATTTAGCAGCCATGCACTGCGTGCAGTTTTTGATCCATTCTGCTACCGCTTCTTGACAGTTCACCCAAAAACTGGAATTTTTAATAGGGAAGCACAGATTTATCAGACGAAAATTGAGATTATTTCAGCCGTGATCTAAATCATTGTTTTTAATCCTTTGTTCCCAGTGCATCCGACGAACCAATTAAATAAATAATACCAAAAAAAATACTGCTTTCACATAAATAAACTTCCTCATATACAAATAATTCAAAATCCTTTTATTAATTTGTTAATTTTTAATATACAACCGTCAATTTTTATTTGCCAAATTCTTATTAGATTTCGGTTTCTTCACGTTGCACTTTGAACTTTTGGTGCGTTTCAGACCTTTAATGGGGGGCCTAGATTTTGTGATTGTCTCAATGATGTCTGTAGGCTTGAGCACTTCAACCTCAGCGCAGTACTCACGTTTACGTAACTTTAAGTACCCGAATCGCAGACCGCCTTTCAGAATTTCTTCTACAGCTGGCTTTATTTCGTTCACGTTTTTGCCAGTAGCTGCAGCAACATGTGTAATGACTTTCGCAACCGTTATGCGTCCAGCAATCTTTTTCATTATTTTTAAGACAACTGCGCCATTGCAATTAGACATCTCGAAATCCAAATTAAGTTACCAGAAAATATTAAAACTGCTTTGAGAATTAAAATAGACGCACGATTTATTTTTTCGTTCGTTGAATTTAAATTTTTAAATGAAAAATTTCCTTCGTGGATTCATAAACTTGTTTTGATCTGCTTACTCGATCTACTTCTACAAATATTATTGTACAAGTATTTCAAATCTCATTCAGAAATTGTAGCACTATTGCACAATAAATCAGGCGTTTTTGGTTCTTGTTTATTGGAATTGAACGCTGCAGTAAAGAAACAACCATTCTTTAGCTTGGATTTGAATAATGTTTATGCAGAAATATTGAATTCATACAGAAATATTATAGACTAACTATTATAACTAACTATTTTTCTTTCTCTATGGTTAAACGCAGCCACAATATTTTCATTAGTCCAAAAGAGTTCCGCTTCGTACTCGGTTCATTATGGATTTCGGCAAAATTCAGAGCAAAGCAATGTTACAAGCAACTTTCACGAGAAAAGTTTCTTCGTAGGTAGAAACGGTTATATTTTACCAGTATAGCGTACTTAAAATTAGAGAATAGGTCAGTTGAAAAGATTGTTTGGCTTAGCTTATATCTCGTTTATTTATAAAATTCTGCTGTAATATAAAGTATAGATCTCTTTATTTGCTCTTGGTGCTGGTGCACGAACTTATGTTACATACTCTATATGAAATTCAAAATCTAGTATAATTAAGTTAAGGTCATATGTCCTTGTGTTACACAACATGAAGAACAATAAATAAATAAATAGTTAAATATTTTAGAATAAAGGTAAATTTACCCGTTTTTCTTAAGCTGAGCAGATTGTTTTTAAATCTGTCTCGGCGCACGTTAGACGGTATTTTGATACAATACTATCGATTAGCTGTTTTCGCTAAACTTAAAAATCTTAGAGATCTAAGATCTTAGGTCTCGTCGGAGGGGACCCATCAGCGCAACCCAACCTTGCTACTGATGTTTTTAATACTAAAAATCCCCTTTAATTGGTAAACCGTGTATAACTTTAATTGGCCATCGGCCCTTGTACTATATTAATTTAACCACGATTGAACCATTCAACATATCCTAAAGCATAGCAAAAACATATAACATAAACAAAATGTGGCTAGTTTGGTCGTGACGTGTACGTATGTTAGGAGGTCCTCAATATGTATCGTCAATAACTGAAAAACGGGGAGACCTAGAAAGTTGAAGAAGTGCATTTACATTGTAGCGACCCAACTTCTTTGCTGTTCTTTACTCTTCCTGACCTTCCGGTTAATAATGAGAAATAATTTCATGCAAATGGCTGTTTCGGCTGGCCAAGCAGTAGCCAATATTGTCGTTTTGTCGGCGTAACACTTATCTTTGACGGCACCCCACAAATAATAGTCCAACGGTGTCAAATCGCAGCAAAAAAAAAAACGTTACATGGCGGACCCTTTATAATCCTTTTAGCTTACAATCGCTAGCATAAATAAGTACAACTATTTTAATTGAAATTATTTCACCTAGAGAGATGTCATGTGTTGCCAACATCAGATAATTTGAATGAAGTTACGGAAAACATAATTTTTTTTTAATTTCCAGTAGTAATTGTTTGATAACACAATTAAGCAAACGTATAAATAAATCTTGAACTTTTACATCATTGATGTATAATGATTTATTAAATAAATACTTCATTTTGCTTGATATATGTGACGGTGCATAATATCATGGTAATATAATAATATTACGGTAATATATTAATATTCTTTAGTTATTTTTTCTTTTCAGTTCTATTCTTTAGTTTCTTTTTTAATTTTTTTTGTATCGCAAAATTTTGTAATGATTGGGTTTTTGTAGTAATATTATTAATTAGTTTTGTAATGCACCCAAATCGCGTTTTACAATTTTAATGCGTTCCAGCGATGGTTGTTTCAAAAATTTAGAAACTTTTCTTTGGAAAATCGTGTAAAAAAGAACACGATGAAAACTAAATTTAGACATATTTTTATGTTTGCATAAATTTGAATATATCATAGAACTGCATAAATAACAGAATAACGTTAAAACTACAAAAAACAACATAGAAAATTACTTAGATTATTTTTTTAGTTTGAATAAAATTTGATAATTCAATCTTTTATTGTCTGTATGACTGTATATACTGTATCACTGTATATATATCATCATCAATCCATCTTAAATCAATTGGAAATTTGTAATTGGTTACTGGCTTTTCGGCTTCTTACGCTTAGACACTTCCTAAACCCCGGGCAAACAGATGGGGACCATGTGACAAAATGATTCATAGTTGCCATATTTCAAAACTTCGCAGAACTTAAAGGCCTCTCAATTAATTGCAGAATTCAAAGGCCCCTCAATTTTTTCCCACATCGAGCGCCGCGGTTGCAAATTGTTAACGCCTTTACGGGAAGTTTTTTTTTGGTACAAAGTTACGATTTGAGAGAGATTTTGAGTGTTCCAAATGTAATACGGAACTTCCAAACATTCTTACAGCAAGTATTGAAGTTGAGTGAAGAATTTTTAATACGCAAAATTCTTCGGAAATCGTGTACAAAATATGAAATCGCGTATAAAAAGAGATTCAGTTCTGCGTTTTTCATCGTGTTCTTTCGAAATTGTGTAAAAAAATGAGTGTAAAACGCGAGTTGGGTGTAATAATAATATTTATTATTTGTGTGTTTCCTTGTTCTACATTATTATTATTAGTTTGTGTTTTTCTTCATTGTAGGAATTTTTAATAGCTAAAAATTAAATGCAATTTTTAATAGGGAAGGACAGATTTATCAGACAAAAAGGGAGATTATTTCAGCCGTGATTTAAATCATTGTTTTTAATCCATTGTTGGGCTATGAAAGAATCTCTGTTCTCAGTGCATCCGACGAACCAATTAAATAAAGAATACCAAAATAAATACTGCTTTCACATAAACAAACTTCCACATATCCAATTAATTTAAAATTCTTTTATTAATTTGTTAATTGTTATTATACAACCGTCAATTTTTATTTGCCAAATTCTTATTAGATTTCGGTTTCTTCACGTTGCACTTTGAACTTTTGGTGCGTTTCAGACCTTTAATGGGGGGCCTAGATTTTGTGATTGTCTCAATGATGTCTGTAGGCTTGAGCACTTCAACCTCAGCGCAGTACTCACGTTTACGTAACTTTAAGTACCCGAATCGCAGACCGCCTTTCAGAATTTCTTCTACAGCTGGCTTTATTTCGTTCACGTTTTTGCCTGCAGCTGCAGCAACGTGCGTAATAACTTTGGAAACCGTTACGCGTCCAGAAATCTTGCTCAATAATTTTAAGACAACTGCTCCGTTGCAATTAGTCATCACGAAATCGAAATTAAGTTACCAAAAAATATTAAAACTGCTTTGAAAATTAAAATAGACGCAACGAATATTTTTTTCGTTCGTTGAATTTAAATTTTTAAATGAAAATTTTTCTTCGTCGTTTTGAAGTTCAAAAACTTGTTTTGATCAGCTTACTCGATCTACTTCTTCAAATATTATTGTACTAGTATTTCAGATCTCATTCAGAATTTGAAGAAAAAATCAGGCGATGTTTTTGCCTTATTTATGGTAATCATTTTGCACACTTCTCTCCACATTTCCTTGGAGGAAAGCATTGCTTCCACATTATTATCAGGAGCCAGTTGGTTTCCGAAGCATACCAAATCTAGGGCATTTAAAGAGAACTTGGTTGGCATCGTCGATTTCCTCAGGGCAGGCATGGACATAACGGGCTGCATGGCACCCTAAGCGATGCAAGTATTGCGGAAACACATCTCGCCATGTTTTCGATTAAGCCAACTCCCAATGTATGGAATAAGGGTGTAGGTCCACCTTCCGTTGCTTGCTTCGCTCTAGCGCCTCAGCCAAGCTTTTAGAGACGTCTCGTGTTTGGTCGTAAGAGAGCACGTTACCAGTCGGTTTTGATTTATGTCTACGCGCAGCTTCTGCCAGTACACATGCCGCTTCGTCGGATACTGTGCGGTAAACACTAATGACTCGAAAAGCACTAAGTCTATAGACTCTATCGTAGATCTTCTTTGTTGATTTAGTTTTCGGCGAATCCGCCCAGATTGGCGCCGAATACAGTATTGTCAACTTCCTGTTACTAAGGTAACTGTTTATTATTGCTAGCAGGAAGTTGGCCACATTTCTCTCATGAATCGATTGTATGATTTCCTCCCACCTGTCTGTGTTGAATGCGTTTTATATGTAAAGCGTTATCACTACGCAGTATTTTTGTTCCTGCTTTTCACGGTTGCGGTTTCGATATACTCTAAGTCATCTTTCTATTTCGAAAATTATGGCTTGGTTGTCGCTGTAAGTGAAATTTTCACTAACATACCATTTTGTGTATGATAGTAGAGCACTGTTCACGAAGGTGATATCAATAACGGATTCTCTAGCATTCCTACTAAATGTGCTGACAGAGCTGCGATTTGCAAGTATAATGTCAAGTGCGAAGAAGGATGCCAGTAACAGCCTGCCTATGACGTTTGTGTATTTGCTGCCCCATTCCGTTGCCCATGCATTGAAAGCTCCTGCAATTAAAACCGGATTCTGATTCCGGCCGTCGTTGAAAATATTCAGCGGCATTAGTTTGAACTCTGTCCTCGGTAGCATGGCGCTGCATAGCAGCTATATAAGTGCAAACCCGCTACCATAGCATACACGAATCCTCGGTGCGTTCTTTGTACTGGGTATTGACCGCAAGCCCATATTGCGGCTCCTTTTGTACGGTTAGCTAACCAAGAATTACGGGACTCTATATGGCTCTGATATCAATGCTATATCTTCCTTTTCTTCTCTGTTCTCCAAAGGATATTTTGCTACCTGCAGTTCTCAGAATGTACCCAAATTTGGCAATACATCTGCTGAATGTCTGCTAGCACGGTAATCAGATCGTTTTGAATCATGGGTCCGGTATTCATGATGTCAGTGAGCTGCACTGCTGTGGATGTTTCTGCTGAGGCGTCGAACACAACTCTTAATTTTGTAGTACTGCTGTCAGGGCGTTAAATACAGTGGTGTGGGGTAACATAGTGGTAGGTCCATACTGTTTTTATTGATTTCAGCCCACAGTCTCATATTCTTCCATAAATTTAATGATTTTTGCTTTAACTCGATATCTTTATCAAGTCGTGTTTCCAGAGCGAGAAACCGATTCGTTGCCATCTGTTCTTTCTACCGGAATTATACCACAAACGTCCATCCTTGTCTTGGGTGGTGTTCAGTAGAAAATGAGATTCACAGAATCGCTCTGATGTTTACTAGGGTCATCAGTCCGGTCTTTGGTGCAAGCAACCTTTGTATGAGAGTCACACGCGGCACTCCGCAAGGAGGAGTTCTTTCACCTCTGCTGTGGCTTGTCGTGGCTGACGAATTACTTAGGACACTTCATAGCACAGGTATTAAAGCCATAGCGTATGCCGACGATATAGCCATTTTGGTTTCAGGCAAGTTTTTGCCGACCATAAGTGAACTTATGTCGCTGGCACTGAATAAAACGATGATGTGGGCGGACAGGAATGGTCTTCAGGCAAACCCTGCTAAGACGGATCTTGTCCTTTTCACTAGGAGATACAAAATTCCAGTTTTTGAGAGACCTAGCCTAAACGGGCATGTGCTCTCACTCTCTGGTCACGTAAAGTACCTCGGCACAGTTCTGGACCGTAAGCTTTCTTGGAAGCAGAACATTGCTGAGAGGTTGAAAAAAGGTTTGAACGCTTTCTACGCCTGCAAACGGGCCATGGGTGGTAGATGGGGTCTGCCACCGTACATTGTCCATTGGATGTACACGGCAATAGTCCGCCCAATTCTTACTTATGGCTGTTTTGTCTGGTGGGAGGCGATTCTAAAGAGCTGTAACCTGAAGATATTATCGAAGGTGCAAAGATGTGTGGCATTAAGTATAACAGGTGCAGCCAAGAGCACTCCGCAAGCAGGGTTAGACATGCTTTTGCACTTTCTACCCCTCAATGCGTTTATCATGGGCTCGGCAGGGAAAAGCTTCATTAGACTTAAGGAGCTCAATCTCTGTAAGGCATTAAGTTTTGGACACACCAGTGTGCTACATGCTTTGGAAAAACTGAGCTTGGGTCCTCGGAAGAACCTATCCTTTAAGACGGATCTCATTCTCCCGAGGCTGGATTTTGAAGGGGTATCCATTATAGAGCTCCCCAGTAGAGCTGACTGGGATATGTTGAAACGCAGGCACCCCGAAGGACTCTTGTTTTTCACAGATGGCTCGAAAACTGAGGAAGGTACCGGAGCGGGCTTCTACTCGGAGACGCTCAACGTTCAAAGGTCATACAGACTGCCAGACGTCTGTAGCGTTTTTCAAGCGGAAATCTTCGCAATAGAAAGAGCAGCGGATTTTGTCTGTAAGGAAAAATTAACAAATAAGGTTATCTATTTCTTTGTGGACAGTCAGGCTGCGTTGAAAGCACTAGGATCACCCATGGTGAAATCTGATATAGTTATGAGGTGCATAAGTAAGCTGGGAGTGCTAAGAAGTAGCCACAACGTGAGGCTCGGCTGGGTTCCAGGCCACTCAAATATTGAGGGCAACGAGCAAGCAGACCTGTTAGCGCGTACGGGCGCTTCATTGGGACTCCATGAGGCTGATACTTCACTATACGCGCCCTTTTCCATTATCAAGAGAATGATTGATTCCATGGTGACGAGCGAAGCCAATCGTAACTGGTCCAACAGGAACGATTGTGCTACGACGCGAACTATATGGCGTCAATTTAACTGGAGCAAATCGCGGCTGTTACTTCATCTATCGAGGGAACAGTTAAGGTTGACCGTTGGAGCGATCACGGGGCACTGTCCCATTGGGGACATGGTATCTAGATGGAAACCAGGTGCCAAAGTGGATCACTGCAGATGCTGCGATGACACTGATGAGGAGGAGACCGTGGCTCATCTGTTATGCCGCTGCCCAGCCTTAGTATACCGACGCTTGAATTCGTTCGGGTTTGGTTTCGTGGCTGATCTTTCGGAAATCGCAGTCCTTCCGCTCAAGGATCTCCTTAAGATGATTAGGAGCTCTAAAGCCGCCTTTACACAGCCTTTACCTGTCATAAATGACGGGTAGGCTACAATTGGAGAGGCTTAGGTAGCTGCTATGGGAGACCCACGGGACGTTTTAAGGGCATTCGCAATAGGCCGGTAAGGCCTAGGTGGACGTGGCGTTGTCCAAGGCAGCCACACGCCCTTCTAAACTAAACTAAACTAAACATTATTAATTATTTTTGTAATGCACCCAAATCACGTTTTACACTATTAATGCGTTCCAGCGATGGTTGTTGCAAAAAAAATTGCGTAAAAAAATATAAAAAATCGTGTTTCAAAAATTTAGAAACTTTTCTTTGGAAAACCGTGTAAAAAAAAACGATGAAAACTAAATTTAGAAATATTTTTATGTTTGCATAAATTTGAAAATATCATAGAACTGAATAAATAACACAATAACGTTAAAACTAAAAAAAATAACATAGAAAATTACTTAGATTATTTTTTTAGTTTGAATAAAATTTGATAATTCAATCTTTTATTGTCTGTATGACTGTATATACTGTATCACTGTATATATATCATCATCAATCCATCTTAAATCAATTGGAAATTTGTAATTGGTTGCTGGCTTTTCGGCTTCTTACGCTTAGACATTTCCTAAATCCCGGGCAAACAGATGAGGATCATGTGACAAAATGATCCATAGTTGCCATATTTCAAAACTTCGCTGATTAATTCAGCCTGTAATTGCAGAATTTAAAGGCCTTTCAATTTTTTCCCACATCGAGCGCCGCGGTTGCAAATTGTTAACGCCTTTACGGGAAGTTTTTTTTTGGTACAAAGTTACGATTTGAGAGAGATTTTGAGTGTTCCAAATGTAATACGGAACTTCCAAACATTCTTACAGCAAGTATTGAAGTTAAGTGAAGAATTTTTAATACGCAAAATTCTTCGGAAATCGTGTACAAAATATGAAATCGCGTATAAAAAGAGATTCAGTTCTGCGTTTTTTATCGTGTTCTTTCGAAATTGTGTAAAAAAATGAGTGTAAAACGCGAGTTGGGTGTAATAATAATATTTATTATTTGTGTGTTTCCTTGTTCTACATTATTATTATTAGTTTGTGTTTTTCTTCATTGTAGGAATTTTTAATAGCTAAAAATTAAATGCAATTTTTAATAGGGAAGGACAGATTTATCAGACGAAAAGGGAGATTATTTCAGCCGTGATTTAAATCATTGTTTTTAATCCATTGTTGGGCTATGAAAGAATCTCTGTTCTCAGTGCATCCGACGAACCAATTAAATAAAGAATACCAAAATAAATACTGCTTTCACATAAACAAACTTCCACATATCCAATTAATTTAAAATTCTTTTATTAATTTGTTAATTGTTATTATACAACCGTCAATTTTTATTTGCCAAATTCTTATTAGATTTCGGTTTCTTCACGTTGCACTTTGAACTTTTGGTGCGTTTCAGACCTTTAATGGGGGGCCTAGATTTTGTGATTGTCTCAATGATGTCTGTAGGCTTGAGCACTTCAACATCAGCGCAGTACTCACGTTTACGTAACTTTAAGTACCCGAATCGCAGACCGCCTTTCAGAATTTCTTCTACAGCTGGCTTTATTTCGTTCACGTTTTTGCCTGCAGCTGCAGCAACGTGCGTAATTACTTTGGAAACCGTTACGCGTCCAGAAATCTTGCTCAATAATTTTAAGACAACTGCTCCGTTGCAATTAGTCATCACGAAATCGAAATTAAGTTACCAAAAAATATTAAAACTGCTTTGAAAATTAAAATAGACGCAACGAATATTTTTTTCGTTCGTTGAATTTAAATTTTTAAATGAAAATTTTTCTTCGTCGTTTTGAAGTTCAAAAACTTGTTTTGATCAGCTTACTCGATCTACTTCTTCAAATATTATTGTACTAGTATTTCAGATCTCATTCAGAATTTGAAGAAAAAATCAGGCGATGTTTTTGCCTTATTTATGGTAATCATTTTGCACACTTCTCTCCACATTTCCTTGGAGGAAAGCATTGCTTCCACATTATTATCAGGAGCCAGTTGGTTTCCGAAGCATACCAAATCTAGGGCATTTAAAGAGAACTTGGTTGGCATCGTCGATTTCCTCAGGGCAGGCATGGACATAACGGGCTGCATGGCACCCTAAGCGATGCAAGTATTGCGGAAACACATCTCGCCATGTTTTCGATTAAGCCAACTCCCAATGTATGGAATAAGGGTGTAGGTCCACCTTCCGTTGCTTGCTTCGCTCTAGCGCCTCAGCCAAGCTTTTAGAGACGTCTCGTGTTTGGTCGTAAGAGAGCACGTTACCAGTCGGTTTTGATTTATGTCTACGCGCAGCTTCTGCCAGTACACATGCCGCTTCGTCGGATACTGTGCGGTAAACACTAATGACTCGAAAAGCACTAAGTCTATAGACTCTATCGTAGATCTTCTTTGTTGATTTAGTTTTCGGCGAATCCGCCCAGATTGGCGCCGAATACAGTATTGTCAACTTCCTGTTACTAAGGTAACTGTTTATTATTGCTAGCAGGAAGTTGGCCACATTTCTCTCATGAATCGATTGTATGATTTCCTCCCACCTGTCTGTGTTGAATGCGTTTTATATGTAAAGCGTTATCACTACGCAGTATTTTTGTTCCTGCTTTTTACGGTTGCGGTTTCGATATACTCTAAGTCATCTTTCTATTTCGAAAATTATGGCTTGGTTGTCGCTGTAAGTGAAATTTTCACTAACATACCATTTTGTGTATGATAGTAGAGCACTGTTCACGAAGGTGATATCAATAACGGATTCTCTAGCATTCCTACTAAATGTGCTGACAGAGCTGCGATTTGCAAGTATAATGTCAAGTGCGAAGAAGGATGCCAGTAACAGCCTGCCTATGACGTTTGTGTATTTGCTGCCCCATTCCGTTGCCCATGCATTGAAAGCTCCTGCAATTAAAACCGGATTCTGATTCCGGCCGTCGTTGAAAATATTCAGCGGCATTAGTTTGAACTCTGTCCTCGGTAGCATGGCGCTGCATAGCAGCTATATAAGTGCAAACCCGCTACCATAGCATACACGAATCCTCGGTGCGTTCTTTGTACTGGGTATTGACCGCAAGCCCATATTGCGGCTCCTTTTGTACGGTTAGCTAACCAAGAATTACGGGACTCTATATGGCTCTGATATCAATGCTATATCTTCCTTTTCTTCTCTGTTCTCCAAAGGATATTTTGCTACCTGCAGTTCTCAGAATGTACCCAAATTTGGCAATACATCTGCTGAATGTCTGCTAGCACGGTAATCAGATCGTTTTGAATCATGGGTCCGGTATTCATGATGTCAGTGAGCTGCACTGCTGTGGATGTTTCTGCTGAGGCGTCGAACACAACTCTTAATTTTGTAGTACTGCTGTCAGGGCGTTAAATACAGTGGTGTGGGGTAACATAGTGGTAGGTCCATACTGTTTTTATTGATTTCAGCCCACAGTCTCATATTCTTCCATAAATTTAATGATTTTTGCTTTAACTCGATATCTTTATCAAGTCGTGTTTCCAGAGCGAGAAACCGATTCGTTGCCATCTGTTCTTTCTACCGGAATTATACCACAAACGTCCATCCTTGTCTAGGGTGGTGTTCAGTAGAAAATGAGATTCACAGAATCGCTCTGATGTTTACTAGGGTCATCAGTCCGGTCTTTGGTGCAAGCAACCTTTGTATGAGAGTCACACGCGGCACTCCGCAAGGAGGAGTTCTTTCACCTCTGCTGTGGCTTGTCGTGGCTGACGAATTACTTAGGACACTTCATAGCACAGGTATTAAAGCCATAGCGTATGCCGACGATATAGCCATTTTGGTTTCAGGCAAGTTTTTGCCGACCATAAGTGAACTTATGTCGCTGGCACTGAATAAAACGATGATGTGGGCGGACAGGAATGGTCTTCAGGCAAACCCTGCTAAGACGGATCTTGTCCTTTTCACTAGGAGATACAAAATTCCAGTTTTTGAGAGACCTAGCCTAAACGGGCATGTGCTCTCACTCTCTGGTCACGTAAAGTACCTCGGCACAGTTCTGGACCGTAAGCTTTCTTGGAAGCAGAACATTGCTGAGAGGTTGAAAAAAGGTTTGAACGCTTTCTACGCCTGCAAACGGGCCATGGGTGGTAGATGGGGTCTGCCACCGTACATTGTCCATTGGATGTACACGGCAATAGTCCGCCCAATTCTTACTTATGGCTGTTTTGTCTGGTGGGAGGCGATTCTAAAGAGCTGTAACCTGAAGATATTATCGAAGGTGCAAAGATGTGTGGCATTAAGTATAACAGGTGCAGCCAAGAGCACTCCGCAAGCAGGGTTAGACATGCTTTTGCACTTTCTACCCCTCAATGCGTTTATCATGGGCTCGGCAGGGAAAAGCTTCATTAGACTTAAGGAGCTCAATCTCTGTAAGGCATTAAGTTTTGGACACACCAGTGTGCTACATGCTTTGGAAAAACTGAGCTTGGGTCCTCGGAAGAACCTATCCTTTAAGACGGATCTCATTCTCCCGAGGCTGGATTTTGAAGGGGTATCCATTATAGAGCTCCCCAGTAGAGCTGACTGGGATATGTTGAAACGCAGGCACCCCGAAGGACTCTTGTTTTTCACAGATGGCTCGAAAACTGAGGAAGGTACCGGAGCGGGCTTCTACTCGGAGACGCTCAACGTTCAAAGGTCATACAGACTGCCAGACGTCTGTAGCGTTTTTCAAGCGGAAATCTTCGCAATAGAAAGAGCAGCGGATTTTGTCTGTAAGGAAAAATTAACAAATAAGGTTATCTATTTCTTTGTGGACAGTCAGGCTGCGTTGAAAGCACTAGGATCACCCATGGTGAAATCTGATATAGTTATGAGGTGCATAAGTAAGCTGGGAGTGCTAAGAAGTAGCCACAACGTGAGGCTCGGCTGGGTTCCAGGCCACTCAAATATTGAGGGCAACGAGCAAGCAGACCTGTTAGCGCGTACGGGCGCTTCATTGGGACTCCATGAGGCTGATACTTCACTATACGCGCCCTTTTCCATTATCAAGAGAATGATTGATTCCATGGTGACGAGCGAAGCCAATCGTAACTGGTCCAACAGGAACGATTGTGCTACGACGCGAACTATATGGCGTCAATTTAACTGGAGCAAATCGCGGCTGTTACTTCATCTATCGAGGGAACAGTTAAGGTTGACCGTTGGAGCGATCACGGGGCACTGTCCCATTGGGGACATGGTATCTAGATGGAAACCAGGTGCCAAAGTGGATCACTGCAGATGCTGCGATGACACTGATGAGGAGGAGACCGTGGCTCATCTGTTATGCCGCTGCCCAGCCTTAGTATACCGACGCTTGAATTCGTTCGGGTTTGGTTTCGTGGCTGATCTTTCGGAAATCGCAGTCCTTCCGCTCAAGGATCTCCTTAAGATAATTAGGAGCTCTAAAGCCGCCTTTACACAGCCTTTACCTGTCATAAATGACGGGTAGGCTACAATTGGAGAGGCTTAGGTAGCTGCTATGGGAGACCCACGGGACGTTTTAAGGGCATTCGCAATAGGCCGGAATAGATTATTTTTTTAGTTTGAATAAAATTTGATAATTCAATCTTTTATTGTCTGTATGACTGTATATACTGTATCACTGTATATATATCATCATCAATCCATCTTAAATCAATTGGAAATTTGTAATTGGTTGCTGGCTTTTCGGCTTCTTACGCTTAGACATTTCCTAAATCCCGGGCAAACAGATGGGGATCATGTGACAAAATGATCCATAGTTGCCATATTTCAAAACTTCGCTGATTAATTCAGCCTGTAATTGCAGAATTTAAAGGCCTTTCAATTTTTTCCCACATCGAGCGCCGCGGTTGCAAATTGATTTTGAGTGTTCCAAATGTAATACGGAACTTCCAAACATTCTTACAGCAAGTATTGAAGTTAAGTGAAGAATTTTTAATACGCAAAATTCTTCGGAAATCGTGTACAAAATATGAAATCGCGTATAAAAAGAGATTCAGTTCTGCGTTTTTTATCGTGTTCTTTCGAAATTGTGTAAAAAAATGAGTGTAAAACGCGAGTTGGGTGTAATAATAATATTTATTATTTGTGTGTTTCCTTGTTCTACATTATTATTATTAGTTTGTGTTTTTCTTCATTGTAGGAATTTTTAATAGCTAAAAATTAAATGCAATTTTTAATAGGGAAGGACAGATTTATCAGACGAAAAGGGAGATTATTTCAGCCGTGATTTAAATCATTGTTTTTAATCCATTGTTGGGCTATGAAAGAATCTCTGTTCTCAGTGCATCCGACGAACCAATTAAATAAAGAATACCAAAATAAATACTGCTTTCACATAAACAAACTTCCACATATCCAATTAATTTAAAATTCTTTTATTAATTTGTTAATTGTTATTATACAACCGTCAATTTTTATTTGCCAAATTCTTATTAGATTTCGGTTTCTTCACGTTGCACTTTGAACTTTTGGTGCGTTTCAGACCTTTAATGGGGGGCCTAGATTTTGTGATTGTCTCAATAATGTCTGTAGGCTTGAGCACTTCAACCTCAGCGCAGTACTCACGTTTACGTAACTTTAAGTACCCGAATCGCAGACCGCCTTTCAGAATTTCTTCTACAGCTGGCTTTATTTCGTTCACGTTTTTGCCTGCAGCTGCAGCAACGTGCGTAATTACTTTGGAAACCGTTACGCGTCCAGAAATCTTGCTCAATAATTTTAAGACAACTGCTCCGTTGCAATTAGTCATCACGAAATCGAAATTAAGTTACCAAAAAATATTAAAACTGCTTTGAAAATTAAAATAGACGCAACGAATATTTTTTTCGTTCGTTGAATTTAAATTTTTAAATGAAAATTTTTCTTCGTCGTTTTGAAGTTCAAAAACTTGTTTTGATCAGCTTACTCGATCTACTTCTTCAAATATTATTGTACTAGTATTTCAGATCTCATTCAGAATTTGAAGAAAAAATCAGGCGATGTTTTTGCCTTATTTATGGTAATCATTTTGCACACTTCTCTCCACATTTCCTTGGAGGAAAGCATTGCTTCCACATTATTATCAGGAGCCAGTTGGTTCCCGAAGCATACAAAATCTAGGGCATTTAAAGAGAACTTGGTTGGCATCGTCGATTTCCTCAGGGCAGGCATGGACATAACGGGCTGCATGGCACCCTAAGCGATGCAAGTATTGCGGAAACACATCTCGCCATGTTTTCGATTAAGCCAACTCCCAATGTATGGAATAAGGGTGTAGGTCCACCTTCCGTTGCTTGCTTCGCTCTAGCGCCTCAGCCAAGCTTGTAGAGACATCTCGTGTTTGGTCGTAAGAGAGCACGTTACCAGTCGGTTTTGATTTATGTCTACTCGCAGCTTCTGCCAGTACACATGCCGCTTCGTCGGATACTGTGCGGTAAGCACTAATGACTCGAAATGCACTAAGTCTATAGACTCTATCGTAGATGTTCTTTGTTGATTTAGTTTTCGGCGAATCCGCCCAGATTGGCGCCGAATACAGTATTGTCAACTTCCTGTTACTAAGGTAACTGTTTATTATTGCTAGCAGGAAGTTGGCCACATTTCTCTCAAGAATCGATTGTATGATTTCCTCCCACCTGTCTGTGTTGAATGCGTTTTATATGTAAAGCGTTATCACTACGCAGTATTTTTGTTCCTGCTTTTCACGGTTGCGGTTTCGATATACTCTAAGTCATCTTTCTATTTCGAAAATTATGGCTTGGTTGTCGCTGTAAGTGAAATTTTCACTAACATACCATTTTGTGTATGATAGTAGAGCACTGTTCACGAAGGTGATATCAATAACGGATTCTCTAGCATTCCTACTAAATGTGCTGACAGAGCTGCGATTTGCAAGTATAATGTCAAGTGCGAAGAAGGATGCCAGTAACAGCCTGCCTATGACGTTTGTGTATTTGCTGCCCCATTCCGTTGCCCATGCATTGAAAGCTCCTGCAATTAAAACCGGATTCTGATTCCGGCCGTCGTTGAAAATATTCAGCGGCATTAGTTTGAACTCTGTCCTCGGTAGCATGGCGCTGCATAGCAGCTATATAAGTGCAAACCCGCTACCATAGCATACACGAATCCTCGGTGCGTTCTTTGTACTGGGTATTGACCGCAAGCCCATATTGCGGCTCCTTTTGTACGGTTAGCTAACCAAGAATTACGGGACTCTATATGGCTCTGATATCAATGCTATATCTTCCTTTTCTTCTCTGTTCTCCAAAGGATATTTTGCTACCTGCAGTTCTCAGAATGTACCCAAATTTGGCAATACATCTGCTGAATGTCTGCTAGCACGGTAATCAGATCGTTTTGAATCATGGGTCCGGTATTCATGATGTCAGTGAGCTGCACTGCTGTGGATGTTTCTGCTGAGGCGTCGAACACAACTCTTAATTTTGTAGTACTGCTGTCAGGGCGTTGAATACAGTGGTGTGGGGTAACATAGTGGTGGGTCCATATTGTTTTTATTGATTTCAGTCCACAGTCTCATATTCTTCCATAAATTTTATGATTTTTGCTTCAACTCGATATCTTTATCAAGTCGTGTTGTTCTGCATTATTATTAGTCTGTGTTTTTCTTCATTGTATGAATTTTTAAAACCTATTGGAAAAAGCGATTTCCCACAGATCCGAGACGTGATTTTAATTATTATTTGTAATCATTTGCTTCGCTATAAAAGGACTTCTGTAAACAAAGAATACTGAAACAAATACTGCTTTCACATAAATAAACTTCCTCATATACAAATAATTCAAAATTATTTTATTGATTTGCTAATTTTTAATATACAACCGTCAATTTTTATTTGCCAAATTTTTATTAGATTTCGGTTTCTTCACGTTGCACTTTGAACTTTTGGTGCGTTTCAGACCTTTCATGCTGGGCTTAGATTTTTCGATTGTCTCTATGATGTCTGTAGGCTTGAGCACTTCAACCTCAGCGCAGTACTCACGTTTACGTAACTTTAAGTACCCGAATCGCAGACCGCCTTTCAGAATTTCTTCTACAGCTGGCTTTATTTCGTTCACGTTTTTGCCAGTAGCTGCAGCAACATGTGTAATGACTTTCGCAACCGTGATGCGTCCAGCAATCTTTTTCATTATTTTTAAGACAACTGCTCCGTTGCAATTAGACATCGCGAAATCCAAATTAAGTTACCAGAAAATATTGAAACTGCTTTGAAAATTAAAATAGACGCAAGAATATTTTTTTCGTTCGTTGAATTTAAATTTTTAAATGAAAAATTTCCTTTGTAGATTCATAAACTTGTTTTGATCAGCTTACTCGATCTACTTCTTCATATATTATTGTACAAGTATTTCAAATCTCATCGAACGTTTTTTTTTTTTTTTCAAGTATTGCTTATTTCGTGAATGGAGACACTTAGCTCATGTCTGATATGACAGGTAATTAGTTTTATCCTTCCGCTGAACGAATATGGTTGTGTATACGCTTGAACAACGCTGGGAAATATTGCGACATTACTTTGAAAATTATAGTAATGTTTTCCAAATAACTTCTTTTTTTTTGAAAATGCTATAAAAAAAACAAATGAATATTTTCTCAAATTTCTTTTTTTATTTGAGCTTTTGGCTAGATCGCTAGCGCGAAGAGAACACTTCTCTGGAAGGAGTCTATATTATTCATAACTAATAAGCTACACAGTTTTTAATTGAAATTATTTCACACACAAGGAAGTCATGTGTTGGTCACATCAGATATTTTAAAATAATTTTTAGAATAACGTCGCCACGTACGTCGCCACTGCCTATGACGACATCATTGGAAACTGGAAGTGAGGATAAATCACAAGAATGATAGAATACAAGATTGCGCCAAGAATGATAGAATACAAGATTGCGCAGATCGCGTTTCAAAAATGCTTTGTTCTGCGCATCTACGTCACAGCAGTATAGAAATATGGCCGCACTGTGAAATTAGTATACAAACTGGAAGTAAAAGTGTAAACATTGAGCTAAATTATTAAAATTAATAATAATTGTGCGGTTTTGTATAAAATTATTGTAACAATTGTGTAAAGTGAACATTTCTTATACAGAAAAACCCAAAACAAATATAATAATAAGATAACGAACGATGCAATAATCTCGCACAACAATTGGAAAATTCTGCCAAAGAAGCGAAGCAATTTTGTGAATTATAATTAAATTTCTGAAAAGAAAAAAAATTGTATCTAGGGACCAAATAATTGGAATAACTATAAAAATACAATTTTATTGATTTAGAATAAATTTATTGATTAAAAAATAAATCACATAATAATTTAACTTATATTATATTACATAATAATTTAACTTATATTAACACAAATTGGGAAACTATGTCACAATATTGCATAGTTTCCGTTTCTTTTTGTAGACATTGTCTTCAAGGCTTTTATTTAATTGCCTTATTTTAAAAAACATCCTAGCCCGGAAGAATAATTTCTTCACCTTTATGTCGCAATCGATGTCAGACGCTTGCTCAATGTGTTGCTGTACAAAATTGTTTGTAATTAGCAAGCCATCTCCGTTGATTGCTACAAATATTTTTTCCAGCTTATTAATGCTATCCATCATATCAGCTGTGGGTTTGGATAAACCGCCTTCGCTGACATAATTGACCCATGAGAAGGAATCATCTTGGTTGTTGTCGACGGCTATATTCGGGAGTTCGCTCCGAAGCTTGTGGCAAATATAACTAGCAATATTTTCTAATCCATCGTACTCCAAGTCTTCCATATCGTTGTCAGTTTCAGGGACATCAGGAGCGATCGTTTTCAATATCACGCCTAAGCATAATCAAATATATTTTGTTTGTTTGCATTCAAATAGGGTAAAATGGAAATACCTGTAAGGGATGTCTGGAGTGTTATTGTTGGTGTTGGTGTTGTTTCGTTCGGTACGTTTTGAAGAAAGCAGTTGGCTATTGGCAAGTGGATCAAATATTGATGGCACAGCTTCAGGCTTCAAGAGTCTCTTTTTTGCAAATCCTATTAATTTAGACACATATTAATACCAAATAAAAACTGAAAAATTCCTTAAAAAATGCTTACCCATTTTAAATTTCATTTCATTATCGAAGTCATTATAGCTAAAATGTTTCATGCAAATAACTGAATTTTTTGTATTGAAATTTTTTTCTTGCCGGCAAAATTGTTTCCACAACTTCGCAAGGCTATTTTCACGTGGAAATTTGAAGAAACTAATTTCACTTGCTTTGTAGTTATTAAAACTATCACAGTTTTTCACTTTGCACTGCATTTTTAATTTTTGTTTGTAATTTTTATTAATTTTTCACGTAAAAATCGAAATATACGCTTGTTTACAGCCAGAGTTAAAGCAATTTATACTGGTGTGACGTCATGCACTGGAAAGCCGGCTGTCAAAAATTTGGAAATCGAATAACGGACCTGCGCAATGCGCAATCTCAAGAATGATAGAATACAAAATTGCGCATTGCGCAGGTCCGTTATTCGATTTCCAAATTTTTGACAGCCGGCTTTCCAGTGCATGACGTCACACCAGTATAAATTGCTTTAACTCTGGCTGTAAACAAGCGTATATTTCGATTTTTACGTGAAAAATTAATAAAAATTACAAACAAAAATTAAAAATGCAGTGCAAAGTGAAAAACTGTGATAGTTTTAATAACTACAAAGCAAGTGAAATTAGTTTCTTCAAATTTCCACGTGAAAATAGCCTTGCGAAGTTGTGGAAACAATTTTGCCGGCAAGAAAAAAATTTCAATACAAAAAATTCAGTTATTTGCATGAAACATTTTAGCTATAATGACTTCGATAATGAAATGAAATTTAAAATGGGTAAGCATTTTTTAAGGAATTTTTCAGTTTTTATTTGGTATTAATATGTGTCTAAATTAATAGGATTTGCAAAAAAGAGACTCTTGAAGCCTGAAGCTGTGCCATCAATATTTGATCCACTTGCCAATAGCCAACTGCTTTCTTCAAAACGTACCGAACGAAACAACACCAACACCAACAATAACACTCCAGACATCCCTTACAGGTATTTCCATTTTACCCTATTTGAATGCAAACAAACAAAATATATTTGATTATGCTTAGGCGTGATATTGAAAACGATCGCTCCTGATGTCCCTGAAACTGACAACGATATGGAAGACTTGGAGTACGATGGATTAGAAAATATTGCTAGTTATATTTGCCACAAGCTTCGGAGCGAACTCCCGAATATAGCCGTCGACAACAACCAAGATGATTCCTTCTCATGGGTCAATTATGTCAGCGAAGGCGGTTTATCCAAACCCACAGCTGATATGATGGATAGCATTAATAAGCTGGAAAAAATATTTGTAGCAATCAACGGAGATGGCTTGCTAATTACAAACAATTTTGTACAGCAACACATTGAGCAAGCGTCTGACATCGATTGCGACATAAAGGTGAAGAAATTATTCTTCCGGGCTAGGATGTTTTTTAAAATAAGGCAATTAAATAAAAGCCTTGAAGACAATGTCTACAAAAAGAAACGGAAACTATGCAATATTGTGACATAGTTTCCCAATTTGTGTTAATATAAGTTAAATTATTATGTAATATAATATAAGTTAAATTATTATGTGATTTATTTTTTAATCAATAAATTTATTCTAAATCAATAAAATTGTATTTTTATAGTTATTCCAATTATTTGGTCCCTAGATACAATTTTTTTTCTTTTCAGAAATTTAATTATAATTCACAAAATTGCTTCGCTTCTTTGGCAGAATTTTCCAATTGTTGTGCGAGATTATTGCATCGTTCGTTATCTTATTATTATATTTGTTTTGGGTTTTTCTGTATAAGAAATGTTCACTTTACACAATTGTTACAATAATTTTATACAAAACCGCACAATTATTATTAATTTTAATAATTTAGCTCAATGTTTACACTTTTACTTCCAGTTTGTATACTAATTTCACAGTGCGGCCATATTTCTATACTGCTGTGACGTAGATGCGCAGAACAAAGCATTTTTGAAACGCGATCTGCGCAATCTTGTATTCTATCATTCTTGGATAAATCAACCATTGCCAAAAGCGAATAGTATTCTATCATTCCAAGGCGGAATTTACATTGGTGAGATTTAAAGGGAGTCACTTAATTTTCAATGCGTATTCTTTTTGCTCTCAACTGGTATGTCACACTGAGTAGTCAGAGTCTTCGCTCGAAAAATTAGCACACTCTTATTTTTCTGAGATGCAACACCTCTGACTCTTTGACCCACAACATTCCGAGAGTCAAAGAGTGACCTATAGAGTAAAATTCATCCGCTTGTTCTTCTTAGAATTTTATTAGCGAAACAAGAACAAAATTTTGACTCTTGACTGATGAATCTTCAGTGTGAATTCCACCTAAGCTTTCTAATCTCTAAGAATTGGAATTTGAAAACTGGCTTTGTATCGGCATCGAAATATTTGCCACTGTATTTGGAAGATCTAACGCTGCACTAAGGCCATTATAGCCAAAATGCATCCATCACGGCAGACGATATACATTTTTTTTTACATTATAAACTTTATTGATCGAATTTTGTATATACAATTTGACTTACAAATATTCTTAAAATTAACATGCATACAGATAAATAAATATATACATATAATATTTACAAGTGGCGCAGAAACAGGGCCCACTGGAGCAATGAAGTTGCGAAAGAATTAAAATAAGAAAATTTTAAACAGTGGAAGAAAATGACAGCAGTCAGCAATGAATGGCGGCGGAAGCCGCACTACCCATGGTAGTAGAACTGGTCAGCCTGGGCGTAGAAGTTGGAGCTCACACCTGGATGCAGGAACAAGTACATATCTCGAAGCGGCTGGATACCGAAGCAGAGCACGGATGTCATCGTCTTCGTGAGTGTCGATGTTCACAACGAATCGTCTGGCGATGTTGAGCAGGAAGTCGTCGATCGAAGCGATGTGCAGACGATAAACTTCGTTACAAATTGAATATATATTATATATGTTATAAAAAAACCATCAAAAAATTTTACGATTATGCGCTATACGCGCACTTTTATGATGGTGTGTTTTGCCTATATAAAATGGGTGGGTATAAGGCTCTGCTTGCTGGCGTCATTTGAATTATTTCATTTCTGTGATTTTATTAATTGTCGTTTAAGTTTACAGACGTAATATGTATGTAATCTTTTACTTAAAATTAAAATCTTTTAAATAAAAACAAATAAAAAAATTATTCAACAATGCTGCGACGAAGACGTTCACAAATTGGCCGACGAACAAGTCGCAGCAGTCAAATACGTTTAAATACATACATCTAATCATGATGAATTAGAGTGATAAGAAAGTAATGAATTAATAGAGTGATGAATGAAAGTAATAGAGTGATAAGCAAGGCAACGAATGGCACGATCAAGATTAAATCAAGAACAAAAAGAAGAACATATTGAAAATGTGAGCGTTAGAAACAGAAGAGATCGTGAACGTAACACTGAACGTTACAATAGCAACAGGCAACAATGAAGACGTAGCCATTCAATTGGAAATTTGGATCATGCACGTTTTAATTATGATCATAACATTGATTACGCTACGCATCCATCTATCCAAATTGGCAAAATGGATAACGTTTGTAATAAATGCAATGCATTTCAATTTAAAAAAGAAACCGATGGAATGTGTTGTGCTGGCGGAAAAGTTAAATTAACACCATTAAGTCCACCACCTGAGCCATTATTCTCTTTGGCTGGTGGCAGTACAAATCAGTCAAAACATTTCTTGAAATTCATTAAGTTCATTAAGTTCATTCATTAAAACAAAGACGTAAACGTATGTTATTGTATTGTCCAGGGTTATCTATTATTTCTATCATCAAAACTATCATTTCTATCATTCGTGACTCTACTTTACATATACAGTAAATGCAAAAAAACAACATCGAAATGATCGAGTTTTCGAATGCTGCGTTGGTTAAGCTAATTTCATACTGTTTGAAAACATGACACGTAAACACCTTTGTACGGAAATGCAAAGTGAAAAATTTAAATTCATTTCATTTTTATTAACTATTGCCTAACTCCAATTAAAGGAAAATAAACTCATGCGGTCAATTATTTTGTGTTTACCCATTTCAGTATATTATTAACAAATAATCATAATTCCAATCGCAAATAAGTGGGAAATGTAAAGAATTTTGTTTAGAATTCCAATTCTGAAGGCACTCCACAACCAACGAGTATGTATTAATATTAATATATATGAATGAAATATTTATATATAATCTCAAGCACTATCAATTGATTGAATGTACACTTCAATGTAAATACAATTTGTATTACAAGGCGTTATCTGCAATTAATCCTAGATTTGCACATAACCTATTAGATCTGTTTAATGAGAAATTATTTTTAAAATTAGAAAGTTCTGTATAGATTTTTAAAGCAAAGTCAGCTTGGCAGCCCTATTCCAAAATCTCCAATTGGAAAGTAGTCTTTTTGGAATAAAAAGAAAGCTTATAAAATTGAAAGTCATTGATTGCAAAGAGAGCAAAAACAGCAGTTATCAGCCGTTCAAAAAATAAAAAAAAACTGGCTTATCAGATCGCACCAAATTTTTTTGGAAAGTTGCTGCTGTTATGTTTGTATTTGATAAAGTGAAACTATAGAATACATACATTATACATTATAGAATACATAATGTAGTCCTAACCGCGTGCTCTATAATCTTTGATAAAACCTTTTAAATGCAGCCGGCGACCTGTCCACTAAACTATAATAATAATTAGATTTTTAATCCAAAAGTAACAGGTTGATTAGTTCTGCGGAAGTTAGTATAGGAAGTGCTTTAATCTGAGGATAACGAACGGACATGGTTTAACCGTATTAATCACCACTGTTAAAACCAAAGAGTTTATATTCATATATAAATTCATGAATTCATATATGAATATATACTCTTTGGTTTTAACACTTTGTTAAAACTCATACCAGAACTTCATGAATTGTCCCAAAGTTCCAATAATTCCAAAAAAAACTACTAAAAACACTACCTTCCAGATAACTACTACTTTCCTAGATGTTTTTGGTACTGTTTTTTTGGAATATTGGAATAGCACTCTTGCATCGAAATTTGCACTCTTTCCAGTTGAGAACACGCGGAAATTTGTCATTAGTTTTCGAACGTCCGTGGCGTGTGGAACGTGGTTTGCGCATTCTTTGATTTATTTGTGGCTTGATTGAATTTTTTGCAGTGCTTCAAGTGGTTTGTTTTAGTGCGCCGAAAATCACTTAAAAACAGACAGTAAAAAGAAACAAAAGCTCAGCATTAGTAAAGCTAGAACTTGCAAATAAATCTATCTTAGTTATTTTCAAGTTAAATTCAATCTCTCTCTCTTTTAAAATTAGATACATTTATTGAAAGTTAATAAAAACGACTGAATTTGCTCGAAGATGGCACTTTCACGCATTTCCTCGAGTAGACTGCTAGAAGCACAGGTTAGTAGAAACATTATCTATGAGTCTATTATGCAAGACTTTGTGAACCTTGAAATTAAGCCAAACGTTTTCGGTTTTGATACCATCTGTCGCTCCAGAGTGTCCATAATTGGCTTTGCTATCAAGTGCGTGCGTGTTAGTTAGTTTGCACGTTTCATATTGCTTGGCACAACGTGTGTAAACGTGGAATCATGTGGATTTTTATAAACTCATTCATCGGAAGTGTAAAAGGTCATTCGCTGTGTTTTTGCCTTAAAATTTACCCACAGAAACTGATTTTTATAACAGAAGATTTGAAGAAGTTGATTTTTTTAAGTTGATTAAAATAAAAGTAGGAGGTTACCTTAAAAAAATACCGCTAAGCGTGTTTATAGCGTAGCATTTCCTATGGCTGCGCACAAAATCATGAACAAATTTTAAAACATTTCTTATTAGACATTTGCCGAAGTCGTGACCGAAGCCAGGCTTCATTTTAGAATTTCTCTTTAGGCTGAGCTCCGTTATTGATTTTTACATGATATTTGAAAATCATATGAAAACGCGAACCAGTGTTGGCAAAAGAAAAAATTGTTACGTAAACTTAATTATTTTCGGATGAGAAAAAGTGATAAAAATTTTGCAGTTTTTTTGAATTAGAGGATATTTATTTTTGTTTTATTAAAATGCTTCGTTGATATTTACAAAATCTCCGAAATGCATCTATTAAAGATTATATTCGTTGCAATCCTTAAAGGGGATGAAAAGAATGAGCTTTGCTCCACTTGAGGATATGAAAAGAGGCTTTTTTTTAATGCAGTTCTCTCTCTTTCTAAAAGTTCTCTTGAGCGGCAAGCGTTATCGACCTAATCTGTGGCATGCAAAATATGCTTAAATGCTATCATTGAGCCGCAGCATAATCTTTTTTTTAGTTCTCCTTTAATAAAAAAACAATGCATCGTGTTTTTGCATTTATCCTTTTTTAAATACTGTGACCGTCTGTTGACTTCTTTGGCAATTTACCAAACATTAACGGTTTCGGTGTTTATTTTTATCTCACCTTGTTGTTTGTTTGCGTAGATTAAATGTTTATACCTCGCAAATATATAAGCATTTTCGCACACATCACCCTGTATTTGCCAGGTTGTTTCGTAATATTTTCCGATTTCTGCGTGTAGTGATTTCTTTTCGACGGAGGCTTGTCTACACAAAATTTCTTATTAGAATTATAGTGTTACCTGCATTTTATAGTAGCAAAAGCTACTTTGAAATTAATTGCATTGGACTTCTCATAAGTCTCCACAAAATTTCTTATTAGAATTATAATTTTACCTGCATTTTATAGTAGCAAAAGCTACTTAGAAATTAATTGCGTTGGAAATATGAGAAACGCAAAAAAATAACGCAAATATACACAAAAAAAATTACTAATTATTAATCTAATCTACTTCGTTTGGAAGAAGTGTTTTATTAAAACATTTCCCAGTCGCATTTATATAACAACTGAAGCATTATGAAGTTTTTAATAAGGCTCTAGTTGGTGCGGTAAACTCGATATTAATTATGAAAACAATTAATTTTATTTATTACGATCTTAATTTTTTATTACGAAAAAATATAAATTTTTTATTAATACGTTTGCCCTGAAATCCTTTTAGCGTTGTTTATATAATATAGAATTTATTTTCTCGTCCTATTATTTGTTGAAGTCGCCTTCTTCTGTTGTTGGACGGTGCTACGAGTTGCATAACTCATGCAGCGGCTGCTTTTCATTCGTGTTGCGCTGCATTCTCTTTTCTCTGCGCGCCGCTTTTCTTGCTCGTTCGCAATTCTTTGTTCTTGGCACATTTTTGCTGCACGAAATGAAAATTTCCATTTACTGTGACGCAATCATTTAACAGCAGAAAAAGAAAAATATTCACATGATGGACATTAATAATTATAATTTTAAAGATTATAGAAAATTAAATGTTGGGTTTTCTTCATCCCATTGAGTTTCTTAATTATTTTAGCTTTCATTTTTATTTTATTTTATATGACAAAATTTTCAATATTGCAGAAATTATTGAATTCAAAACCTGATTTCAATTTTTTTTTGCTTACGTTTTCTTAAACAGCGGCGTTTGTTGAACTTTTATTTAAATAAAGAAACTCAGAAATTTATTCCTATGTGTTAAGAACCGGAATATTTAATATATTAATAATGCTACATAAAACAATGACTGTTAAGGAAGCCAACTTTAAACATTCGCCATAAAATAAAGAAAAATTAATTATAATGCACTTTTCTATCATTAATAATTTCGATATTCTTTATTTACAATTAATTAAGGGGCAATTTATTTTGCGGGTTGTTGTTTTGCAATATCCAACATTCATTCTATTGCAACTTTCGACAAGGAAATTACTTCCTGAATTACGTGAAACCTTTGCTTTTTTCCGCAATCGCGTTTTTTATTCAAACAATTGAAAAACACGCTCATGCAATAAAAAATTACTACAATTTCCAATCGTTTTGCTGGCATTAAAACAGATTGTCTCAAACAGAAGCAGATCGCTTGAAAAAATAGATTCGTCTGTTAGCATTTTAAAAACCGACCGTCGTCTGTTTTAAGTGAATTCTTTAACAACTGTCATCACGAAAGCGGATAATTTGTAATAGAATATTGTGTGTTTTCTTATGTTGTTGAATTATTTAAGCAGTAAGATTATTTTTTCAGTTTCCGATGTTTTCGTCGGTGCATGTTTTTAGTTCTACTTCTAGCATTAAAGGTGAATATGTATATTACTATTTTTTATTAATGTAGTAACTTAATGAATACGAAAATATGTGTTGGATATAACAATACTAGCAACGAACGAAGGCCATCGCCTGGTAAGGAAGAGAAAAAGGCAAATAAGAAAGAGTTGCAGGACAGAGAAAAACGATCACTAAATCACAGAATACTGGAATTCATACCCAGTATGATTCATTAATGATAGACAAGAACGTTACCTACAAAGCCAGGTATTCATATAAACTTTTAAAGGCCTTTTAAAATCTTACACACACCGAGTTTTAGCAACGCGTAAATAAAAGGTCAAAATTTGTATAGAGAGCAAGTGTTCAAATATTGTTAAATTTAAGTAAAATTTTTTTTTATAGACGACCTCGTAACTTTTCCTTGATTTTATATTGTCAATATTTAAAGGTTAATTTAATCAGAAAGTCCTTGAAAGCTGATCGATTCTCACACGTGTGATAATTATTTCTTCTTTGTTCTCACTTCAAACGTAATATTCTGTTCACACTGATTGTGAATGGGTCATTCGAATAAGATTTTCCGAATCAGAATAATTTTCATACGATTTCGCGTATAAGAATCCATTTCATTCGCCATGAATGTGAAGCGAATGGGAAGAAAATATAGATTTTAAATCATTCCATAGTAGGGAACACAAAATTTCCCAAATAAAACATTGGGAACGGAGGGAAAATAAGTGCCACAATCTGTTAATAAAAGTTTGGCGCCAAAAATTAGGTAAACAAAAAGTAATACAACCACGCCAGAGAAATACAAAAGCATAGACATAAGTTTATTACGTAAGCCTTATCTTATAAATATATATCATACAGTAAATATTAGATTAATAAAGCGTAAAGGAAAAGTAGAATCTTGTGTACTTTACTGTCTCAGGTCTTGTACACGAACCCTGGCACCCGCTGAGGATATCTCGGCCGAAGTAAAGTTCGTTACAATTACAACAATTATAGTAACAATTGTAATAAGCAGAAAGAGAATATGGAACTGACTCAAAAAATATAAAAATAAATGCACTTCTTAGCATTATTAAATTACTTCTTGAATCTTTACTTCAATTACTATTAACTAATTAATTACGTTAAATATTTTCGCATTCTTTATGTGATTTGTTTTTTTTTATTAATTTATTATTATCACTTTATTACAATTTAATAAATAGTGATGTCCTCTTCAGTTCTCCTTTGGCAAATGTGATCAGGTAACTTCTCAACAATTCAGCGTTCAGATTGTTGTGACCCTTTTCAATGGCATTCGTTTTTCTATCTGTTGTTCTCTGGCATTTTACCAAACACTAAAAAACTTTGGTGTTTATTTTTATCTCACCTTTTGCATGTTTGCGATACTTAGATACTTGCAAATTAAATATTAGTAGGTGGAAAATACAAAAATATTTTCGCAAATATCAACCTCTTTTCTCCTCATTGATTTGTTAATTTTGCTATTAGAATTTTAAACTATTAAATTTCTATTAAATTTAAACGTGGTTACTTAAATTTGTTTGTCTAGTTAAGTGTAAAATATAGACATCTATGGAAGTGATTCCCATTCGGTTGCTACATTCGATATTCAAGTAAAATCTCAGTTTTCACCGCAAACATTTAATTTCTACAAATGGTTATGAATTTATAAAAATCTGTATTAGTTCTGCGAAATTGTATTTTAGCAAAACAAGTACAGCTTATAAATTTATATTAAAACAACAATATAATCCTAGATATGCCATTGTTATTGAAGACTATTATGATTATGATTTAGGTACCTGCGGATGTATTTACATTGCAGCCGAGTTGCTAGTGTTTTCAGCTGTCATTGAACTCCTTGTTTCGTTATTCATTCAATATTTCTATTTCCCTTACTAAAATTAAACCAAAAAAAAACATAACAATTCATAATATGTATTTTGTAATTGACACCAGAAATACTAAAACTGAATATTTTGTTATATATACATCAATTCCAAGCAAAAAAAATACAAAAAACTGACTATATTTCGCCTTAAAATGTAGTCACGTAGTTTTACACTGAACACAAATCTTGGTTTTTTTACGAGCAGCTGCAAAAGATCGTTATTCGTTTTGATTTATTAAACACGATAAATGAACGTAAACATCACCAGCTTCATATAATAGAAGATGATTTGTGCGTCACTTCGTTAAACTTGTTCGAAAAATCATTTATATTTTCGGAAAACTCACTGAGGCTGAATTCAGTTCCAATTTCGACGATTAGTTTCATCTCGCACATCTCAGGAAATGGCTACATCATAACCTTCGAATGGCATTACGCAAAACAGCGTGGCAATATCAAACTTTATTTTATAATATTTTTGATTTTCGCATCAATTGAACTTCGCTTTCCCAGCGAAGTCACAATCCCAGCCAATTGCACTTCAAACTTCCGAAAAGACGGTGATTTGGGCGTGTTCTTGATTCATAGAGTGTCCGCTCGGTCCTCGTTTAGAGTAGTCCAATCATCCAGGCTTCAGTATTCCAATCGTGAAGGTCGCCTCACAGTTGTTCCCAACGAGGAATTCAGCATTGAATCAAGTGAATTTATATATGTACATACTTCCACAATCTCAAGCATGAAAAATCGCATGACCCTGAACACCCTCCGATAGAATTAGTTAACGTTATCGCAAGTCTACTGCATGTATACCGACATTCATACAAATATCTAGTCACATGATGGCGTGATAATGAACACAAGTAAATTTTGTATAATACGGTTACCTGAATATTAGAGTATATATGTATTATTAGCACGGCGCTGGATGCGAATCTTTGATTAGATATAATTTTATTTTATAGAATTTATGAAAATTTAAATTTTAAATAATTTTATTTAGAATTATATAAAGAGAATGCAAAGAAACGCTCAAGCAAAGATTATAGAATTTTGTATTCTATAATCTTTGGCTCAAGGGTTATGGATTAAGGTGCTAATAGGGAAGTATAAAGAGAAGTGCAGAACAATCAAATCATAAATATTGAGTGCACTTGAAGTGTTTGAGGTGATTAGAAAGAATGAATTGAATGTGTTCATCAGTATTCAATAAAACTGTGAGAATTGGCTTTTACTTGTGGCTGGATTTTAACAAGGAAACGATTTCAGATTGTTTATTTTCGTAAATCCTTCTTCTTCATTTGATTCATGAAGTGAGCGCATTTGTGATGTGTGTTTGTACAGAAATTCCCATCTTCCGTACAGACACGCTTCATCATAGTATTTACAAATTCATTCTTTTTACTATTTATGTTCGTACTACGGTGTTTATTATGATTTCCACACGCGCCAAGTGCACATCCCAGTCTACAAAATACACACAAGTTTGTAGTATTTTACGATTATTTTCTTAACTCGATTCGCCAATTAAGAAAACAAAGCTGAAACCTGAGAAGACGGAGACTATTTTTCACAGCATTTGCTTTCTGTGCGGCGTCTGCTTTGGTGTGGTGTTGATTGATAATAATACTCGCAGCCGAGTGTGCATACTCCAGGCGGTTGTCAGCAGATCATTGATTCGAAAGTCAAAGCAAAGTCCGCCGCTCGAACACGCCAGACGACGGCGCAATCAAGTCAAACAAACGAAACGTGGCGCTTCATTGAGTTCAGTTCAACTTGAAGTAAATTGGGAAATCTCAGTTCATTGAGAACCTTTGAAAACTGCTCGGCGGTGAAATACTCAGAGCAGAGAACAGATTTATTCAGTTGACAACAAATGATCTGAATTGTAATGTTTCATAACGCTCGTGGTAATCCTTTTGGAATGTATTTTTCAACAATAAATTGTCTAAATAATCGTTGATAGCAGTCAAGTAGTGCAAATATATTCACGTGTTATTGCAAATTCACCTCAAACTTCTGTTTTCTGTTTGCCTTTTGATTTATTTTTTCGATGCTTCTGTTTTACTAATCAAACTTTGTATATTGACCAATTTAATCCTCTTGTCAAGTGCAGTTATTTTAATAAAAGTTATTGCATAACGACAAGAAGCAAACACAATAAACGCGAAAGTTTATTGCCGATGTTCCATAATCTTCATGAGTCACCTTGTTACTTAAAACAACGTCACTTTTATGCCAATAATGATTGCTTTTTGTTTCTACAACATTTATTATGAACTGAGGAATTAAATCTTTAATATAAATTGAAATTTATTGCTTTCTTTTACTCTTTGATTTCTTTTTCGTTTGTCTAACAAAAGCGGAAACCAAGTGTAAAAAATTGCTCCAATTGAATTACATGTTGTCGATAGCGAACAACTCGACTTGATGACGGAACTGAATTTGTTGCTGTGCGACAACCGGTCATTTGCATATCTCCACTGGACTAGTAAACTGCAATACGAACATGGAGCCAAGTGTTTTCCATTGTGTGTGCGACAGTTGACCCACTCGGGCGGCTGTCGTTTCTCAAGTTCAACGGTTAATCAAATTTGCCGACTTACTAAACGAGCAGGCTTTTAATTTTTCTGCGTTGCGCGATATCAGTCTGCGTAGATTGATTTGTTGTCTGGATTTATGGGCGGTGCTCGCGGGGAAGAGGCGACAGCAGACTTGATTCGGGAACCCAGCAACATCACCAAGTGTGCCAAGTTTGCAATTTTGCATTTCAATTGAATTGTTGCTGATAACGGCAGCGGTTTCAATTAAATATGATTCGATTTGATTTAGTAAAGTTTTATTCAAACGCACCGCAGAGAAAAAGGAAAAGGAGAAAATTTAAAATATTTTTTAATACGACTTTGGAAATGGAACATAAAAAATTAAGAGATGTTAGTCAAAGAAATTCTCACATGAGATTCAAGTAATACAAAACCATTTCAAGAGTTCTTATTGTATATATACTTTACTATATTGGATTATTTGCAAAGAGAAATCTAGGTATGCACGTTCTTTTTCATTCAAGACATTATTTGATATTTCCCTCATCATTATTATATAGAAAAACCTATACAAGAACCGAAACCGAACCTAATTTAGTCGCAGAAGAGAAAGAATCTTCAAGTTTTTAATCTATAAGCAGTTAATCTGCAATGGAGACATGATATTAATAAGATATTAGAACAAGATTATTATTTGCTTGCACACAACTCTTTTGCCAACGCAAAACTTCGTCATTGATACAAAATCCAATATTTTAATTTTAACTAAAAATTATTTAGTTTGAAGATTTTATTTAAAAATGAAGATGTTAAGCGACAAACACATCGTAAACGATTAAATTAATCCCTACAAATAATTAATTTGATTATTTAATGAACGTTTTTGGTTTTGTTTCAGAAATTCAATGCTTTCACTGCGACATTCGTGCGCAGCAGTTCTTCAGACAATCTGCGCGAAGTCCTCGCTAGCAAAATTCCTGCGGAACAGGAGCGCATCAAGAAGTTCAGGAAGGAGCATGGAGCCTTCAAAATGGGCGAAACTACCATCGACATGGTGAGTAGTAAAGCGACTAACGAAGCAGTTATTCATGTTAGTCAATGATCCCCGTTGCTGCTGGATGCAATCGTTTAATTGCCGCATGTTAAAGGTCACATCTTGTTAATTATAAGTGAGGTACACGCAACACGCGAAGCTGACGTAGTTAAACCTGATGCAAAAGCTTAAATAATATAAAATCGCATAAATTCCAATCGTTTTTCCGGATTCGCGTTTGTGTGCGACTTTATACTTAATGTGTTTGAGTTATTTTATATATTCATATATAGCTTTGCATGTGTTTAGTGATCAGCTGATTTGGAAAAGATAAGATACAAAAGATCGAGAATCGTAATCAGCCTATAATCGAAGTTAATGAATTGAAACTGAAATTAAAAATTAAACGACATCAGAAAAACGCTTTGAGTTCCACGTTGAACTTGAAATTCTCCTCACTAAAACATTGAGCGAATAGAGAATAAAAAGAAATTGCAAAGTATTCGGAATTTGCTGTTAGGAAGCGGTTTATAAAAAAACGTTTTTCAAACTATCGTAAAATGTAAAACTAGCAACAAGTAAATTTTTTTATGTATTCCTTACGAAAAGCCTTTCAATGCTTAAATTATTTTAGTAAAAATCGGAGAAAATAGATTTAACTGAAGGTCAACCGAGATTCTTAATACATTTCATTTTTGTCCCGTTTTCGTCTCGCCCTCTCACTCTCTCTCTCTCCCCATCTTCACTTCCTTTTGATCAGTTTTTATTTAAAATTATTCCTTAAGATTCTTCATTGTTCACCTTCACATTTTTTACTAACCGCTTCGATACGTTGTCGTCTCTCGGTTCTCCTTGATGTGGCCGCTGTAAAGAAATGGCCCTAAGCCAAGCGATTAAATAATCCAAAAAGTGTCTTTTTTTCTGTGCTTTTTTAAATTATACAGTCTTTTCTTTGCCTTCAAGATTAAATATAAGATAATCAATGCTTTGTTTTATTAACTGCTGTAGCTGCATGAATAGAAATCGAAAAATCAACTTGGCTTTAGCCTTTAATTAATAAATATGATTTCGTGGTTATTCAACAATTGCCGCAGGAGCACTTGACAACAACAGCGACCGCAAATTCGATCAACGCTGCAGATGTTGAGTGATATTTTTAGCTTCTTAAAACTGCAATGCTTTTTATAAATTAATCAAGAGTCTTCTAAATGAACAAAATAAGTTCATTAAATTTTAAGATTACAATAAAAAATGTGATTTCTTTTGCCTTTTCTCCCACTCTCGCGTTTCGTTGACTCGCTATGCAGATGTATGGTGGCATGCGTGGCATTAAAGCCCTGATCTGCGAAACGTCAGTCTTGGACGCCGACGAGGGCATCCGATTCCGCGGCTTGTCCATTCCCGAATGTCAGAAAGCGTTGCCCAAGGCCAAAGACGGCGAGGAGCCCTTGCCCGAGGGTCTGTTCTGGCTGCTGCTGACCGGCGAAGTACCCACCAAGTCACAAGTCGATGCGGTGTCACGTGAGTGGGCGCAGCGAGCCGCTTTGCCGCAGCACGTCGCAACCATGCTGAACAACATGCCAACCACTTTGCATCCGATGTCGCAGTTTTCGTGCGCCATCACCGCCCTGAACCACGACAGCAAATTCGCCAAAGCGTACTCGCAGGTGACTAGTTGGACTCTATATCATAACTGCAAACAGCAAAATATACGAAAGCCACTTTTCCGTTAGGGTGTCCACAAAAGCAAGTACTGGGAATGCGTCTACGAGGACAGCATGGATCTGCTTGCCAAGCTGCCTGTCGTGGCTGCCACCATCTACTCCAACACTTACCGTGGCTCGAAGGAGTGCACCCCCATCGACAGCAGCGCGGATTGGTCCAAGAACTTCGCCAAGATGCTGGGCTACGACGACCCCAAGTTCATCGAGCTGATGCGCCTCTACCTCACCATTCACAGCGACCACGAGGGTGGCAACGTGTCTGCGCACACCACGCATCTGGTTGGCTCTGCTCTGAGCGATCCCTACTTGTCTCTCGCCGCTGGCATCAATGGTTTGGCTGGTCCACTCCACGGCTTGGCTAACCAGGAGGTCTTGGTGTGGCTGATGAAACTGCAGAAGGAGGTCGGCAAATCGCCAAGTGAGGAGCAGCTGAAGGAGTACGTCAAGAAGACATTGCAATCCGGTCAGGTAGGTCCCGCCCCCAATAAAAGCACAAAAAACTGAGCCTTTCTCTAATTATTTTCGTTGCTACTCCAGGTTGTGCCTGGCTACGGTCACGCTGTACTCCGCAAGACAGATCCGCGCTACACCTGCCAACGGGAGTTCGCCTTGAAGCACTTGCCCAACGACGAACTCTTCCAGTTGGTCTCCAAAATCTACAACGTCGTGCCACCCATTCTCCAGGACACTGGCAAAGTAAAGAACCCATGGCCCAACGTAGACGCCCACTCCGGCGTGCTCCTGCAGTATTACGGCATGAAGGAAATGAATTACTACACCGTTCTGTTCGGCGTGTCGCGTGCCCTCGGAGTCTTGGCCTCGCTCATCTGGGATCGTGCTCTGGGTCTGCCGATAGAGCGCCCCAAGTCGTTCAGCACCGATATGCTGATGAAGATGGTGAAGAAGTAAAGAAAGTCAGTGAATGGAACATAAAAAATATCTCAACAAGAAACACAAGATTACTAACAATCACAAAACGTTTAAAAAGAAACAGTTTCGCTTGAAATGTTAGCATCCACTAACGCAGCCAACGAACTCCTATTATTTTAAATGCGATAATATTTTATGTTTTAAATTTAATTTAACTTACATTAAAATAGAATTAAATACCTAAAAGATAAGTATGTACAGACAACATATGGAAGGAAGCGTTTCCAAGCGAAGCTAATTAAGCATAAAATTTCCCCAAACCGCAGTCTGTTCTGCACTCATGTTTAATTTATTATATTTCAACTCCAAACAATTATTTCCCTTAATGAAAAAATATTACTTGTTAACATAAACGTACTCGTAACGCATTGACCTACTCGAAACAGTTGTCTAAATTCGAAATGTGTTCAACTTGGCCTCAACAATAAAGTTCACACATGCAAATATGAGAACCAACCTTTGCGAGAATATTAATTCATTAGAGATCGACAAAGTCAGCGTATCACAGAGAAACAGAACAATAAATTCATTTAATGAAAAATTAACCAAGTTAAACAACTTTTTTTCCTCAGATTCTAAACAAAGTAAAGTCCTCTAAAGTAGAATAGAATCTAGCGTTTCGCCTATTTAGAATTAGTTTGGAATGTAGTAATAATGAGTAAATTTCACAATTAACAACCTTTAGAATAATATATACTTCCAAGACATACATAGAAGGTATTTAGGTCCATGGTAATAAATACATGTGCAAAGGGTTAATCGGAAAACTTCGATCCAGAAGCAATCGATCGACATCGATAATAAATGTAAATATCTGATGTGGCAAACGGATGACATTTTTGTAGGTGAAATAATTTTAATTACAAATGTACTTAGTTATGCAGAGAATCCTTCGAGAGAAGTGTCCTTTTTGTCTACCAAAAAATGTAGATTATACGTGGATGTTATGACAGCTCCAAATGCAAAATTTCGACCTTCTAGGGTTTTTTTGGTTTTGAGTTAGAAATGCAATTTTAAAAATCCTGCAAGAGAAGTGTTCTTTCGGCGCCATGGATTTTATCAAAAGATGTAGGGGCACAACTAGGTCTTATAACAGTCTCAAATACCAAATTACAGCTTTACGAATCTCCGTTTTGACGACACACGTCACGGCCAAACCATTCGAAAGGGACTCAAGGATGATCAAAATGTGTATGTAGGACCATTAATATCTACATATATCGAAATTTTTCTCGGTTACAATACTTTCCTGCATTCCACGATAATCGGCACCATTTCACGTTGTGCTTTCGTCTGTAGCGGAGTAAAGTTGGAAAATGGGTAAAATGGGCCCACTACCACGCCTATTTTTTACAATAATTATGAATTCTGCTTCTGTGCTAAGAAGTCAAGGTTTCAACTTGTACTTTGGATAAAAGAAAAGTTACAAAAATGGGCATGTTCCGCCCACGTACAGAAAACATTGACACAAACGGCAATTACAGTAGAACGAATAAAAGAATCATATTCGATTGTTCTCTGCCATCATTTATTCCTTAGTGTTAATAATGGAAAAGATGGGATGTGTGCCACGCCTACTTTTTATAATAAAGACTTTTTTTCTGTGTTATTATATATGCATTATTTTTCAGAATCTAGCCCGAATTTTGAGCTGTAATTTTGCTCTCCAACAATTCCATCATGTTAAAAACAACTTGCCCACAAGGGCGTGTCCCGTTCTTTTTTGACATACGGCAATTACAGAAGAAATCATAATAGCATATTCTTCAAATTTTGCACGAATATTCTCTGTCATCAATTTTTTTCGTAATGAAAATATTGGGCAAGTGATACAATTTTATAGCTCAATGGCTCAATGTGAAGTTGAAATTTTATTCTCAAGTCTAGCAACACAAAACAAAATAATTTTTCACAAATAGGCGTGGTCCGTTCACCTATATCGAAAGTAGAAATAAAAGGATAACAATAATAATATAAAACTTATCACGATTATTTTAACTCAGTTTTCGATACGGAAAATGGAGAATCGAGAATTGAAAATTGGACTATTTAAGTAAATCGTATATAATAAAAAAGGCATGATGGATATATATGCTAGGGTATATGTGCAATGTATAAATAAACTAAATTATATCGTCCATGGTTGATCTGAAATAAATTCTTGAATATCTTCGGAACTAAACTGTCTAGAGCAACAATTCCTATACTAAAAATTGCACGCAGAGGTCCTTTCTCAAAAAAATGTATGCTTTAGTTAGAATGGTATAACTAATTCAGCAGAGGCTTTTAATTGTTTTGAAAATTTGAGCACAATTTTTCAGCAGATTAAAGATAGCATTGTTATGCAAGATTAACAATGATATCGTATAATAATATAAAATTTCATGGGTATTGGTGCATTACGGTTCTTGGTACAAGCCGTGCAGGCCGCGAGAACGTTTCTTAAAAATATCTCGGTTACGAAACCAACGAGTATATATTAATTATATGTATTAATTATATATTAATTAATATATATTAACATATACTCGTTGGTTGAAGCGTCAAAAAAATCCAGAAAATTGCCCTCTATAAAATAGAGTAGGTGTCATTATGTATGTTCAATTGGTATAAATAGCTCAGCGAACGCTATTTTCTCTTATAATCTACAAAGTAATTTTTAACTTCGTCAAAAAATGTCGGTTTACTGATAACTTGTATTTATTATATTGACTCTGAAAGACATAGCCCATTTTTTTCTTCAAAACGACACAAACATTTTTCCCCTTTTTTATAGCTTATTTTTAGTGGTTTGGAATTGGGCTTATTTCTCCAGCAAAAATACGATCCAAAAAAACCACCCTAAAATCGTTGCTAACTTCCATTACTAATTTCACGCACATGGTTCCAGCTGTAGCAAATAACGAAAAAGACGTGTTGCCGAAAACGTTTTATTTTTCCCCAATTGAAGATCGCGTATCCAAAGGCAATTAAGTAATCGCAAATTGCTTAAATTAAATCTCTACGACACGTACTGGCTGTTTGGAGGACATCTGCAGACAAATTTGTGAAGAGGTTACAACAGCTGGACTAAGGAACGATGGCTTACAACTTGAAAGACGAGTCGGAAGTCAAGGAGTATCTGGAAAAACTAGGCGTGGAATACCGCTTTGGCTGCTATTCTGAAAAGAAACCTGAAGGTATGTTGTCCACTGATCGCTAAAATTTGCTGATTGTTAAATTGGTTTTGCTTAAGTCTGTCATCTGCTGGGAGACTATTTGGAAGGTATAAAGAAAGATTTTGAAAAGGCTTCAAAAGTTTTTAAATCCACATGTGACGACTACGGATACGCAAAGTCATGCTACAAATTCGGCAACTACAGTTTTCTTGGCAAGGGGATGAGTGGCAGCAAGGGCGATCCTCGTAGTGCCTACACTTACTACGAGAAAGGCTGCAATCTGAATGACCCTGATGCGTGCCTTCACTCAGGACTGCTGCTGGTGTCACGTTCGATGCCAAAAGAGATCGACAGAAATGTCCCAAAGGTATTAAAAGATGACAAGCGATTCATAATGTAAAACAAAGAAGGCATCCTTTAAATTTTATGTCTAAGGTAACAATTGTTAAAACTGTTTTGTTTCCTTGGCTAGGGCTTAGAGTTCTTGACGAAAAGTTGTGACATGAACAACGCAACTGCTTGCTTCTATCTCTCTGGTATGCATATATCTGGCGTTCAGAAACAGGTCGAGGAAACATCGCTGCTGAGCAATCCCAAAAAGGACAACGACTACATTGTCATGAAGGACATGAAAAAGGCTTTTGATTTCGCGTATAAAGCGTGCGAGCTGCGGAACATGTATGCTTGCGCGAATCTTAGTCAAATGTATGCCCGCGGTGACGGCACAGATAAAAATGAAAAAGAGGCTGAAAAGTATAAGAAAATGGCAATGGAAATGCAGGACGAGGTAAAGAAACCACAGCCAACGCTGAACTTTCAGCAGGGTTTGAAAATATGAGACTCTGGCACTGGCTGCGAAGAAGAAGTAGAAAAGTTGTTACGAAGAAGAACCTAGAAAAGTGAACTAGAATTTATTTTAGTGCGTTTTATTAGAGATACATACGAGGAACTAAAGTACCCTATAAAGTGTTTCTACAGCGGTCATTTTTACTTTTAATATTTTTAGTTTATCATTTTGTTGGCACAGAGTTAAGTTACAAAATCTCAGTTATGAAATATATATTTTATTAGTGTTAAAGACAAGAACTTATTAAAATTTTAATGGTTATTTAAATAAATAGATAAAACGCAGACTGAATAGCTGACTTCAGTTATGCTCTTTAATTAATTATATTGTTGCGTTGTACAATAATTTCTGTTGTTTTAATTGAGAATCATTTATTGGAGTCTTGTTTTTATAGTTGACTAAGTGAAAGTGAATGTTTTAATTAGTTTTGTGTGGCAATCACCTTAAAACAAATGCCATAACGAACACACTAGCCATTAGCATACTTAATTTAAGGAAGATATGAATTAAATGCGATAAAAAGCCGTAAGCAGACGTTTTTAAATGAAAAAAGGAAATTAAATTGAATTGCACTACCGTGTAGAGCACCTTGAACATCTCGATTTGAATGAATTTTATCGCAGAGGTTTCGAAACAAGATCACTTTTCCTCAATGACGCATTTAATTAATCTCTGGCAGCTATTTGTCTCTTCTCTGTTAACAAACATTAATTGGAATTGCACTACATTGAAGATAACTGAATTTATTTTATTTAGCATATAAATCACAAGAAAAATCTTTTGCTACTAAATAAGAATTCTTTAATACAATTCTTCATCGAAGATTTGGACCTGAATCTAAAGAAATGCAAACAAATTACTTTTGCACGTCGCCGGAACCCACACTTCATTAATTAAATGATTGGTGGATGCAAATTAGATCCCTTTGAATCCATTCTCGAACTAGGAGGTGTTCTTGATCCGAAGTTGGGGTTTCATAGACATATAAATCATATAGCTAATAAAGCTCATAGTACGTTGGGATTTATTACACGGTTGGCTAAGGAGTTTAAGGATCACTTCATTACTAAGCTGTTATATACATCACTTGTTAGACCATTGTTGGAATATTCCTCGCCTGTTTGGAGCCCAAACTTCGTCTGCTACATCGCTGAACTTGAATCTGTTCAAAAGCAGTTTTTACTGTTCGCTTTGCGTCATCTTCCTTGGGATGCATCTTTAAACTTACCACCTTTTGAATCTCGTCTAAAATTGATAGTGATTCAATTCGTTTAACAAAGCAAAAGATATTAACTTTTATTTATTTCTTAGTATTGATTATATTAATTATTACATACAATTTAGTGAACTATAAAGTAATGTATATACTTAGTTTATATGAATAAATAATAAAAGAACACCACAGAAGATGACGAAATCAATGAAATTCGTATTTTTTATCCAAAAAAATCTCTAATAAAAAGTGTATTTTTTGGTTTTTTTTTATTAGCAGCCAGCAAAATGCCTTTAATCGTTTCATGTCACGCCGCTTTCTGGAAAGAAGGCGAAAATTAATTAAAAATAAATTGAATCATCGTAAGTTCTTAATTTGTACATCGTTCCAAGCAGAAATTTTCATGATCTTCGACTTAAGGCGTCAAATTATATTAAAGTTCACTTTTCTTCAGGCCGTAAGAATAAGAATCTGCCATTGACAGAGGCGAGCGAGGGAAGGAGCAAAGATTGTGCATGTCCATATTTAAGACGGAATCCAACGCGACTGTTCGAGACTGACGTCACTTAACTATCTCAATTATCTGCCAAAATTAAGTCGAGTTTGTCACTGTTTTCCTTAGTTTCAGTTTAGTTGAATCGCGGACGCAAGCACTTAAAGGCTTTTGCTTGTTGCGAATAATTTATTATTTAAAGCAGTCGTTCTTATACAGTGGAGCAAATCTATCCAATGTAAACGAAAGAGAAATTTCCCTGAATAAACGAAGACTCATGTTAATAATTTGTCGATGTACATTTTTTTGAAATAATTGTTCTTTTTTGTGTTGCTTACATGTAAATGAAAATCGATTAAATATTCATTCATATCAATCGTTGCTCACGCATTAATTCAATCAAACAATTGAATTCCGATCCAACTTAACCTCTGCTATTTATTGAAGCGACAGCGTTTAGGATCGCGATGCTGAGTTGAGAAGTTGCCCAACCCCGAAACGTCCAACTTAATTGAGCCGCGGCTGCGACGGCTGAACGGAACATATGAAATTATGACGCTGACAGATGGACAGACGAATAGCTAGCAAATAGTCAATCGAGTTCCCCAGTGATGTTGGTGCAGTTCAGCCGAGAGCACATCCAGAGCTCAGCGCGCTTCTAAGCGTCGTCTAACCGTAAACAACTGCGCTGACGACAAACGGACTTTTGCCAGATGCTGGGATGTGTGTTTGCTCCGTTGCTTCAATTAACGATCGCTTCATACAAACAAGAACCGCCGCTCGCGGCACACAATGAAATTAAATCCGTTTTAACCCATCACACTTTCCACCCCTCAACTGACTGCCACCACAACCGTTACTATTGCTGTTCTGCTTCCTCTTACTGCTCACACACTTGTTTAAGATTTCGTTCACAGCTTCTCTGCGCCAGCAACTACAACCTAGAAAAGAACAATAAGTAAGCAACATCAATAACAGTACAAAAACGAAGCCATTGAAAGAAATTCCAAATACTTGTCCGTGTGAATGCATTCGATGTGAATCCATTCACGTATGTTTAAAGTGTTCCACAGCTATATTTGAGTGTGTGTATAGCTGAATGCATTTGGGAGTGTATATTCGAAATTATGTTCACATAGAGAAACGAGCGAAATGCTGGCTCGATCGCCACTGAGTTGGACCGCTCTGAGGCGGTCAGTCAAAAACTTTGCGCACGAAATAATAAACGCTTCGTTTCGAAGTAATGGAATAACGTCGCGTTTAAACGTGACAAAAAATTGAACTCATATTAAAGAAAGGGGAAAAAAGCAGATAGGAAAGAAGCGAACAGTAAAATTAAAGCAGAGCTTCTTCAGTTGAGAAGAAGCTCTACTTCGAGACGACATCGCAACGTGTCGCATCTTTCTGCCGCCGCTTGGATTATTCTCACAGATACGGATAGAAAAATCTATCAGAGGAGCTCGGCGACTGCAGTTGATTCGTGGCCGCCGCAATACAAACATGGAAGATCATTGGGGACTCAGCAGTACAACGGGTATCGAATGTGTCGTACATAAACTTTATATTGAATAGGAATTTAATTTAATTAATAATTAAGTCACAACAACAGAAGCAATAATGGCAGCAAAATAAAATCAAAGCATCGATAATTAATGACGATGCTGTCACTAATAAAATTGATTGCATTTAATAAGTGAAATGAATTAAATAATTAAATTGACGCAAGGAAGCTCTCAGTAATCAACACGTCGTATACGCAACCTTTAATTGCAGTTTAATCAAATGAAGGTCTTTGAATGATACAAGAAAGTGATTTTTTAGTGAAACAATGGGCAATAAACGGCGAAAAAATTATACGAAGCTATTTAAAGAATGTTTAAAATACTAACAAAGTGTTATATTTGTACAATTAATGTGTTACGAAATGTTAAGAAGAGAAGAAGAAAATTAAAAGGAATTAATTAATATGTGATCTTGAATTGGAGAAGTGAAAAGAATAAATAAAAAGGAAACTAAAAATTTTGAGATCATCAGACATTTATAAAGGATATTTTATGATAAAGTGATCATAATTATATAATAATCAATACCAAAAGACTTGATAATATAATGTAATTATGAATTTAAAAGCGAAAATGAGGACAAATTTGTACAAATTAATTTAAAAATAATTGATAATAAATAAACAAATAATTTAATACACTCAATTCCGCTTATTTATTTAAATTTTTATTTACATACATGTATATAATGAAAAGTAATATGAAAAATAAATAGAACATAAAAATACTTTACACACTATCCACAAAAGAAAAAAATAATTTAATTGAAAATAATAATTATTTCCATAAAGAAGGAATTCCTTTTAAGTATGTAATTAAAAGTATATTTCTGATAAAATACTAATAAAACCTGTATCAATAAAAATAAAGGTCACATAAATGAAAAATCAAAATTATCTGCAATTCTGTGTGTACATTTTTATGTAGTGTTTCCTGTTTTTTCGATATAAATACAAATATTAATTAAGAGTAAAAAGAAGCGTTAACAACGACAGCAAAAACTAAACGAACAAATATCACGCAAATTTTATAAAATTAATATTTGTATAAACTTTTCTCTGATTACTGTTAAACTAAAAATCGAAAAACAAACAGCAGCAAAGACAACACCATCAATAATAACAAACCAAAAGGATATTCAAAATAATCCAAATAGAATATACGTTTCTGTTTCACTACTCGGCTTCTGCAACCAATAAAAAGTGAAATTAGACACGTTTTTATTAGGAATACAAATGAATGGAAACATGCTTAAAATACATACAAAGGAGTTATTCCACAAATTCGAATTTATCTCTATTCTATTCATCTTTTTAAAATTAATTCAATTCTTTATCAGTTTATTTCTTTAATTGTACTTTTTCTTTTGTTTAAAATTATTTATTTCCTAAATTCTGAGATTCTTTAAAGTGTTGAGTTCAACTTTTTTGCTCTTCATTATGATTTTAGGGACCTTAGAGTATTAATTAATTATATTAATTCTTTCTTTATTTATAAAATATATTTTAAATTTTTAATTTCTTTGCAAAATGAATCATTAACAAGTAATTGTGAGGAAATTCAGGTTTCACTTTTAATTAATGAAGTATTTAAATTTTTGAGAGAAAATTTAATTTAGAAATATTTAATTATTCATTGTTAATGTTTAATAGAAAAATTACTTTTAATATTATTTAATTAACAGATTAATTAATTTGTCCTTCCATGCATTAAAATTATATGAAACAAATTTCATTTAATTAGTTAGTGAATTAAATTTTAACAAAGTAAACGTTTCCAATGCCTTTATTTTGGTTTTTCTACGGCCTACGTGTTTCTGAGGCAAAGCTACAACAACAACAACAACAACAATATAACTACATCTTAAACTGTGCGATATAAAAATAAATGCCGTTGAATTAAACCCGTAGATAGTTTGATCAATACACAAAAGTCGCATTAGCTGAATTATTATTGCGAACAATAAATGATAAACAAGCAGAAAGCCTGTTAAATTCAATTGAAAAAAGTCTTTAAAAACAACAACAACAACAGCACATAAAGGCAGAATAAAATGTCATCTGTGTACGTGTGTGTGTGTGCGTGTGCCTAAAAGTGTGATAATAAAAAGTGTGGAGCAGATCGGAGTCGAAGAGTCACAGCAGAAGCACGTAGAATATCAGCAGTGCTTCTGCGGTGTGGATGCAATAAAATGAATCAATATAAAATTCAGAATACAAGTTTAAATACTTATACACAAGCAAGTAGCGACATCATCATCGCCATCCTCTGTAACTGACTACAAACCAAGACAAGGAATAACCACAAAGTGAAAGAATGCTTTCATTTAATTCAATTAAAGTGAACTAAATTGTGCAGTGATTGATATCTTCACGTCGTACTATATACACACTGACTACAGAAATACATGCATTCATGAATACGTAGCATTCAGTGGAATTTCTGAATCTTAGCTCAGCTTCAGTTCTTCTGCTTCTTCCAGCGAGCAACCCAATCAGCAGAGCGTTACAGATCCGATCAAGTTATAGACACAAATATTCCATAACCTTTATCTAGAAACTAATAAACATTCAATTAAATAAATCATTCATTCGTAAACTTTCCTTTGGAGTTGCAGAGGTGAAACTCTGTTTAATCTCAGTGACGAATTTAGAGAAACAAATGCAAATGGAAGTGGAAATACCACAAAAAATAAAAAAAAACTAAATTTAATTTGTCTTAATTTCATTAAAAATATTATTTTTAATTTTATTCAAATTTCTTATTTAATTTTCTGATTTCTTAAATGAATTTCTTGATTGCTGAACTACAATCAGCGCGACTCAGTCGCTGTCTCATAGATTTTGCACACAATCTAATCGGAGACTTAAGAAACGAACCAGGCACTGTTACAGTCGCTGTCATGAGAGAAGTTTAATATTACAATAATTATCGAAACCTAAACTATTTATTTTAATTGGGGAATATATATAGATATTTTTTAGAGGAAAATTACAAAAAAAAAATTGCATTTTTTAAAACTCTGTCAACTTTTGAATATTTCGATAACGAAGTGCATTTGAATGCATTGATGAATATGGAAATAATTAAAAAGAATTAAAGAAAACAGGCTTTCAATTAAATTTAAAACTATAATGTTAAAACCTCATCAAAGTTTGACAGCCCAAACATTTATTTTATTTAGAAACTTTCGTAAAACGAGAGTCGCGCAATTCTGTCGCTTTAATTGCGCTCCTAGAGAGATTCACAATACTTTATATTAAAAAAATGTTAAAAATATTGTAAAATTAATCTTAAAAATATATTTAAAATAAGAAATTATTATTTTTTATATATTTATTTGCTAATATTGTATTTTATAAATATTTATTTATATTTATATTTATTTATTTGTATTTTATAATAAATATTTAGTCTCACTAACTTGGGAAAAATCTATTTATATTACCATTATGCATAAAAAACAATCGTAATTCCTTGATATAGTATTTTTTTGGGGACAATTTTATACAGTTTAGGAATTTGAAGGTGGTCAGTCGCACGCTCGGTCGGTTTTCCTTTGAGAAATTTACTAAATTAGCGGCAACAATTAATGTTACCTTGGGAATGAAGCGTTGATCGCTTTGACGATATCGCAATAATTTGCCTGTCGCTTTTTACCTTTTTATTAATTAAAAGTAGAAATTGAGAAATCATTTTCTCAATTGATTTCGAAACGAATTACCAAACAATGCTACGTAAAACGGAAACGCTTGAAACAATCCACTTAATTTATAGCAAGCTACAAAATATTCCATGATATAATTTAGAGGCTTATGAATACTAACGAATGCTGCTGCTGTCAGCTGCAGATGCAGATGATGTCGACACAGATGTAGATTTGGCTACAGATAGAAATACCGATTTTTAATTGTGCAATTAGTAAATGTTTGCAGCGACTAATAGTTCCCTAGATACTGTATCGAACAATTGAAGGGTGCTCGGTTGCTTGTTCGGCTCGTTTCATCCTCACGCAAAGTCGTACGTAGCTTCGTTTGGTGTTGTTTGTCCGAGGAAAGAATAGAATTCAAATAAATTTATTGCGAGGAAGTCTTCAAGGTTCCCAATAAAGAATATCAGCGTTTCCGTTCCGGCCTGGCTCTTTTCTAAGGCGACAAATTGTGAGTTTAAGTCAGCTTTTTAAGCTGAAAGCAGTTCTGTCGCTTGAGGATTTCCAGTTGAAGCCGAAGGATGGGTAAAATCAGCGCTACAATTTAAGTCTGCAATCTGTATTATTTCATAGATTTTTTCTTAAGTTTATTTTAAGTTTTATTTTAAGAAACGCTATGATATAAATTTAGGTTTTCAATTACAGAATAATTGCGCCAGAAGTGATTTTCAAACTTTATTCTTTTTTCAGACATTAACTGCACGCTACCCGCCATCGATGACTTCCCCAGGGATTTATTCACGGAAGCGCAGAGACAGTCCGGAGCTGTTGTACTTCATGTGATAGCAAGTTTATATTTATTCGTAGCCTTAGCTGTAGTGTGTGATGAATACTTCGTGCCCGCGGTGGAAAAAATATGCTCCGGTTTGTGATTTTCTCAGACGAATTCCTCCGTGGGTTTGCAATTAAATTCATTTATTATCACAGCGTTGAACATGTCCAACGACGTCGCGGGAGCCACTTTCATGGCAGCGGCAACTTCGGCTCCGGAGTTGTTCGTGAACATGATCGGAACCTTCATCACCGAGGGTGACATCGGCGTCGGCACGATTGTGGGCTCGGCGGTCTTCAACATTCTGGCGGTGGCCGCTTGCTGTGGAATTGGCGCTGGCATGGTGCGTATGAGTTGCCGAAGAGACGTGTTTGAAACGCGTTCCATTTGCAGACAATTCCGCTCGATTGGTGGCCGTTGACCAGGGACAGCATCGCCTACGGCTTCACGGTGGCGATCCTGATCTGCGTGATGCACGACGAGCGCGTCGAGTGGTACGAAGCGCTGATTCTAGTGTCGCTGTACGCGGTCTACTTGGCCGTCATGTACTTCGACAAGTCCTTTCAGAAGTGTGCTAAAGGTAGGTTTGCTGACGGAGCAATAAACACACACCCACAAAAACTATTAATGTCATATGCAACACACACACAAACACAATCACAGGTGGCGTAAAACAGGCGCGATCGCGAAGCCGTTCATCGAATTGCAGCATTCATACCAAAAACAGCAGTGAAAAGGAACCAGGTTAAGAAACGCAGCTATACAAGTATTTCCTGAACACTAACACATTCTCCAACACTAAAATGAATACAAACACAGACGCTTTTAACATTCCCTTCACCTCTTTCGAACAGATAATTATTCGTTGATCACCTTTCCATTAAATTACTCATCGTTTAGAGTTTCAAATTTATTAACATCGAGCATTTCTAGAACTTGTCGAAAATCGCATATGCAGCAATGTTTCAACAGTCCAATTGAACGGTGGCGTTAATAATGAGCCAGTTAAAATGCAGCCAACCTCTTCGCCCGCCACGGAGCACGTTGTGGGGCAGGTGGCGGTCCTCCAACCGGTCGAAACCTCAGAAAACGCCGAGCCGCAGCCTGAAGAAAGCTACTCGCTGCTGCGCTATCCCAAGGACAAGAGCTGCTTCGCGCAATTCACATGGCTGATCATTTGGCCCATTCATCTGCTGTTCCGGATCGGAATTCCCGACTGCAAGAAACCCAAGAATAACAAAATATTCCCGCTCACGTTCGTGATGTGCATCGTTTGGATCGGGTCGCTGTCGTATGTAGTCGCCTGGATGATAACAATAATCGGTGAGTTGGGCGCGGCTCTTTTGCCGTTATTAATGGGAGTCTCTTCTGCACAGGCGACACACTGAAAATCCCCGACTCTGTCATGGGCATCACTTTCCTGGCAGCTGGCACCAGCGTCCCCGAAGCCGTCTCCAGCGTCATCGTAGCCAAGCGAGGTAAGTACCATCCCTTCCCTCGCCTAGTACTCCATCCATCCATCCTTCATCTAGGACACGGCTCAATGGGCATCTGCAACTCCATCGGCTCCAACACCTTCGACATTCTGCTGTGCCTCGGTGTTCCCTGGCTGATCAAGGCCGTCTTCTTCCCCATACAGCCGGGACAGAACTACGTGGGCATCAACTCGGCTGGGCTGGAGTATTCGGCCATCACATTGCTCTCCACACTCTTCTTGCTCTACATCGCCTTCTCCTTCAACAAGTTCAAGCTGGACCGCAAAGTGGGCACAGCGTGTCTGGTGATGTACCTGGTTTTCCTGGTCTTCGCCTCGCTGATCGAGTTGAACGTCTTCTTCCGAGTGAATCTGCCGACTTGTGGGCGAACATGAGGGCACAGCGAGGGCAGAACCGACCTGAAATAAAGTCTTCGCGAAGTTTTTGAAGCCTGTTATAAAATGTCTATATATATAAAGGTATATAGAAGGTAACAAAGCAGTATATAGTGTGTTTTCAACTATGTGCTATATATAAATAATTGAAATACTTCTAAGTTCACTTTTGTTTGTTGTACTTTCCACAAATGATTCTTTTTTTTCGATATCCTTCCCGATATTTCCATTAATGAGACATTTTTGATTTTTGTAAGATATTTGAACAATATTCAATAATATTTATGTTTCAAGCAGTAAAATAAGTTCACCTATTTACAAATTTTTCTTCTGCAAAAAATTTTATCAAATTTTTAAAATTGTAATTACCTCTAAAAAACAAATAAAGATTGCACAACAACAAAAAAAAAATATAACATTCATATAATTCTCTATAAAAAAATCAATAGTTCTTAAAATGTATAAAATAAGCTTCGTAACTAAGTTAATGCCTATAACTAAAGCGTTCAACTAAATTAAAAGAAAAACAAATGTGTATTAAGTATTTTATTAAAAATAATAATTGTTTAACTTTTATAATAAAACAAAAAAACTATAATAAAAAGTGAAAAACCGTATAAACGAGTATTCAATAATATTAAACAATTTTAAATTAGATTTACTATAAATTCTAATTATCAGATATTTCATTTTAACTCGAGATTAATTATAATTTGAGGTTATTAAGTATTTTATTAATATCAATGCGAGTTTTTGAAAATTAAAAGCTAGAAATTAATTTTTGTTGCATTTTGTATCTGGCAAAACCGAAAAACTGATTCTTGAGAAGTTAAATAAAATGCTCTAAATTAATAACCATCCCAAAAATAATATTACGTGGTTTCGCAAGAAATTTGCTTAATATTTTAATTGGGCACGAAACTCGCAAGAAAATAAAAATTAATCACACTTGGGTTGGGTTTAATTAAATATTATTCAATTTGAATTTTATTTTGCCTCAGTCAAAGCAGAAAATTTTAAGGCTTTTGTTAATGAAGCAACATTATAATTGAACCTACTCAGAATATTTATATCAACATAAAGTATTATTTTTATATTCATTTATTATGTTTATTCAATAAAAATTTTGTACTGTTTAGCGAAGGTGAAGGACATGAATATTTACACCTCGCTGCAGCGATAAATCTTTCGCTCTTTACAAATCCAATTGAGTTCTGTTGACATATGATTTCGATACGCGTCGCTATTTTGAGACATATACTCAAAAACTGATCTTCAATTAATTGTAACCACTTGAATTTTTTTAAGTTGATTGATTCGTTGGAACTCCGGCCACGATAAACGTTTACGTCAAAGATTTTGTAATAGATTGATAATCATATTAACAACGAAGAGATTTCACAGCTGATGATAATAGCGACCATGACAGTAATTGTTTTTATAAGATAACGAACGCTGTACATTCGTGCATTAACCTCATAAAAGAATTTTTATATGTGGCGCGTGCGACCGGAGGAATTTGCGGCTATCCTTAGGGGAATTTATTAAGAAATTCCTCAAATGTTCAAGAGATATCAGATCGGAATTCATTAAACTATAACGTTTCACTGCTCCGACTGCCCATTTCCAAGAAAAACTCGTGAAACAATTATTCGAAAATATCAAGAATTTATGCTGTTTTCGCATTTTCCGATGTTGTTTCAATCGATGTTCCATCAATTGACGTCGAAAAACTAAATATACCACAACCAAAAATTACGGTTAGTTTATCTGCAATGAGAAATCTTTACTTGGCACCAACTTCACCGTTATGTTGAACGTCTGTATCGACAAGTTGAATGTCTTGTTATCATATTCAAGTGGGTAGGGATTCCCTTTTTATACTCTACACTTAAAGTTTAGGCAATATTCACATTGTACACGCCTATTTCGGAATCTTTGTAACGCATAGACAACTGCATCAGCAACTGAATCGATTTGAAGCACATATGTCCATTGAAAACACTTTCAAAGAAGAATCATCGAAGATATCGGAATGATATTGATCCTTATATTGTTGTTTAAAAAAATAATGGTTCTAATGTATATATTCGTTAGTCATGATCCGCATGTTCGTTCTACTCAACGAGAGCGGCTCACAATGAACGAACAGTGGTGCTAACTAAACTGCAACCCTGACTACATTTAACGAAAACGCATTAAAATACAAATTATTACAAACGTGGCGCTTTTCACGGTTGGCACTTGAATTGAGATAGATTTTGAAAAATGACATAGTGAACATTGTGAATTGTTAAAACTTGAAAAGTTTAAGAATTTCTACAAACATCACATTGCCAAGAATTAATTAAATAAAAAACCCTTAATAAATGAGTGAATAAATGAAATGAAGATAAAAATCTTTGAAATAACGACATGTGTCCAAAATCTTACTAGAAACAAGTAAGAATATAATTGTTTTTAAGCAGTAGAATAACCTCAAAATGAATACGTACTTATTCAAAAATAAGTAAATATGAATTTAAAAAAGCATTCTCTTTTAAGCAAAAAGTTTTCTTGAAAGAAATACAAAATTCCTTAATTTAAATCCCTTATTTTCCACCTCTAAAGAAAAACACTTCTTCAATTTCATATTTTTTAATGTTTTATTTACATAAATTTATATTTTATTTAAATCAATATAACAATGATTCGATTACTTCCCATCCTTTAAAATTGTAAAATTTTCTTAGAATGAGGGAAAAAACATTTTCAAAGCGAAGACATCATTTCTTTAAAAGGAAAGACTACAATTTTTCTGAGTGTATTACCTTGGCTATGCATATTTTTGTATTTTTATGTTATGTTTTGTTTGTATATGTTAGGACTTTGTCTCAGAGCTCAGATTTTTATCCTTAGATTCTAACTGAAATCGAAGCTAAATTCAAACGTAAATAATTCCGAAGCGTTCGAAGCCATAAAATACATCTTCTAAAGCCGTGGTCACACGGATCTGTGGGATAGAAATTGTGGACTATAACAACATCGCAATAGGATCATCACCAAACTGTGACTGTGTAGGATCTTTAAAATCGACAATTCTTAAATATGTTTAAGTAATTCCACACGATCTTAAATCCGAATACTTCTATTCTATTCGCAAATTACTTATCAGAATTATATACATATTCCAGTACGAAAATAAATCAATCCTACTATAAGAAAATATCAGATCTTCGGCTAAGCCATACACCGATTTGTTTTAATTTAAGTTAATTTCCAAATACAACATGTTAATAATTCTGATCAATTTTTTATCAGTTTCTGATTGGCGAAATACCTTTATTTTACTTGCGTCATTTAAAATTAATCTGATTCTAATGAAGTTTTGAATAACATGTTTCCTGCAACGCTTCTTGTTTCACACTTGCTACAGAAATCTATTTCATACGCAAAATGATAGAATGAAATAGTGATAGCTTCAGGTGATATATAATTATCAAGCCGGCCACTGTATATTCCCAAGTTCCCCGTCCTTATCGCAAATATCAGCGAAGATTCTGGCTCTCAAAGTGACAAAAGTTTTAAATACATATAAACTAAAGTACAACATCGGGTATTCAGGGCTGGAATAGGTACACATTGAATCGTTTGCACCAAAGTTTCACTCTATAAAATTAATTTAAAATTTGTGGTGCATTATAAACGATTCCCTTCTTCAAATTCGAAAATTATGTGTTCACAATCTTTGTTATGGGCTTTGGATTTATTTATTATAATTACTATAAGTTAAGTTAAAATTCAGAACTGTGAAATACGACTCAGTTGAGCATAAATTATATATGCTATTAAAGCGGACTGTTTTAGACGAATCCATGAGCCGCCCCACCTGCTACGCCCCTGTTAATATTGTATTAGTAAACTTTTTTAAACGCCGAAAGCTTGATAATAGCTCACCTGAAATCGTATAAAATATATGAAGCATTCAATAATAAAACGGAAAACATTGAGTTGATTTTATTTATTTAAGTAACCGATTAAAGACACTTCACGGCCTGCGTTGAGTTAGTTGAGCAGTTCATTTCTAATTGTCCGGACGTGGGTTCGCGGTTACTGAAATACTTTCGATACTTCGATTTTAAGGACAAAAACGTATTGAGAATCACATTTCAACAATTCTAAAAAAACGGGATCAAAATAAAAGAATTGTGAATTTTAGTTCGTACGATTTCAAAAAACAAAACGCTTTTGTCCGGTTATTTGCAAAGGAATCGTTCGGTTAAAGCGATTTAACAAGGTTTTTAATTAAATATATTAATTAAAAACGTTGTCCGAAACAAATTCGACTTTTAAGAGGTGATACCATAAAAACGACGCCATCATGTTACGTAAGCATCTCTTCACTTTGAGTGGATGCATCATTCTTGGCCTCAGTTTTGTGCCGCTATTTGAATGTACAGGTAAAATTCAGTGTGGTGAATATAGGGAAAATACACTTTAAACTATTAAATAAATTTAAATTTAAATGTGAATTTACTTAAAACAGTTTTTAACTATGCAAGAATATGATAAACAATTGCAAGCAAATGCAATTCATGGAATATTAATATCCTATGAGTTGTATTTTGATTATTTATGTATTAAAAACTACTTTGTAATTAAAGTTATAAACTAATAAAAAAGAGCAAGAGAAAGCAGCACAAGTGAAAACAAAAAAATTAACAGTTTCAATGAAATAAAATCAATAAAATTAAATTAGGGGAAGAAAATATCAATGCAAAGAAACATTTACATATTCTTATGTAAATCACTTATAAAAAACATAATCATAAAAACCATTATTAATTAAACATTAATATGTATAAAATATAGCATTAATTCTTCTATAAAATTCAAATAAAAATCTGTGTTGATTATTAAAAAAAACAAAAAAAAATCCAGCTAAAACTCGGTCTACAAGTTAAAACCTTGACTTATTAGCACGGAAGAATTGATTCCGGAATTGATGGAAGTTGATTTCCATTCTTTATGATATATTTATTGAATTAAAACGGAATGTGGCTAATGTTATCCAAAGAGTTAGGCGTCTTTATCATAAAAACACAAGTTGATAGCAAGAAAAGGTGGCCTCATATACGTAAAATTGGTTTAATTCCTTCATCTATCTCAGAGCATAATGAGGTCGAATGAGGTTGATGGTTGTGATCCGAAATTTATCAAATTGTCTTTTTGCAAATTGTAGAATTTGGTAATGCTAGGGGACTTACTTCCAGTATGCAGTCAGGATTTCGGCAAACTCATGATTGTATAAGTGCCTTGGTTAACGTGACGGAGGACATAAGACGTGATTTGGATCATCATCTTGTAACATTTCTCGTGCTTCTTGATCATTCAAAAGTGCTTGATACTGTGGACCACGCGACTCTTTTAACGAAGTTGCATCGAATCTTTGGTTTGTCTGTATCTGCGGTCTTGTTACTTGAATCATATTTATCTAACAGGTTCCACCTCAGAGCCCTTATCACTTAATCGTGGGGTCCCACAAGGGTCTGTTTTGATACCTTTTGTGCCTCCTGTTCAAATAATAAATTTCCAAAGACAGACAGACGGATGGACGTACGTAGCCAAATCGACTTAGGAGATCACACTGGTACAGAATATATATCCTTGTCCATACCTACCACGCTTCCTTTGATACTTTACAAACGGAAGTCAATATACGCTCATTACTTTGGACGTAGGCTATCAAAATGTGTGCAATACTAATTTGCTAGTGCTGTATTGATCCAAAATAGAGAATAGAAATGACTATAATGATAAGAGTACTGCGTTAAAGGTATTTACCTAACCAAAGTCGTTTAAATTTGTAACTTGTCTGGTCATGAAAACTTTTATTAATGTTGAAATATTATAGAAAAGTGATAGGATAATTTCAAGATCCATCATCGGAATATGATCGAATATTGCTCTAAATTGAAATTTCTGGAGCAAGTTTTTTTACAAGATACGCGACCCGGAAAGCTTTTGGAAACTAAACTCAAAAAGACAAAACTTTATCAAATAAAGAAAAAGTATAATCGCCAAAAATGCAGTACCTTTGTTATAACAATAAAAGTTTTTTATGAGATAATATAAATACTGTAACAACGAAGAAGTACTTTTTAAACAATCTGCTATTGCTAGGAAAGTCACATAAATCACTAACAATGAATTTAGGAATAAAATTTCAGGAGAAGCAACAAGCTAAAACAGCTAATATATTGATTTGCTAAGACTGAAACAATTTATTTAATGCTTTGATACTAACGAATTCATAATTTTAAGCATAGAGGAAGAATAACAATAAGAATAGAATTGAATAGTTATTCTTTCTCTATGTTTTAAGCTAAAAGCTCTTTCTATCTGACTTTTCACTCTATTACTCAGTGGTGTGTATTCTGGAAAGCACTCTATTACTTTGTGCAACTTTGTGTTTCATTAAATCTTTTACATTTACATCCCAATGTGATGGTTTACCTCACATTCTCGCTTGAGTCTAAACAAAACGAACTAACTTACAATTTTTCTTCATTAAAGTTTTTTTAATTTTTTCATGGAAAACGTTAACTTAATGAAATTAATTAAAAGTTTTGTGGTTACGTACATCAAAAAACATGTTAAAAATTTTATTATATATGTGTGACTGAACTACAACCCTGGCCAGACTTAAGGACCTATCATTAAAGAACAAATTATCATAAGCTTTTTCCACTTGTCACTTGAATTGAAATAGATTTGGAAAACAATTGCATCGTGCGCATTGTGAATTGTTAAAAATTCTAAAGTTTAAAGATGGCTAAAAGTCATTTAAACAATACAACTTCAGTAACGCATTCAAGAATTAACTAAATAAAATGTATATTTATATAAGAACTGTATTTGCTGGATTAAAAATTTATTCAAATTCAAATCATTTAGCTTAAAAGCGGGAAGGATTTCATTCAAGAAGTCTTAATTGGAAATGTTTATTGAGATGTGTTGCCATATATATAAACTACACATAAATAAGGAATCAATAATATCAAATTTCGAATACCTTCCCCTTCTTTCATATTATTCTTAACTGGTAGAGTAGTTGAAAATGGTGTTGGGACCGGATGTTTATCCTCTTTATCTTCAGTTATTGCTCATGTGGACGCGTTGGTAGATTTAGAAATGTAAAATAAACATAAAAATGTTATCTAAAATTACGAAAAAGAACTCAAAAAATAATATAAACCGTTAAGTAAACAGATAATATACAATTTTTAAGAATCTTAACTTACAACAACAAACGTGTATTTATTTTAAAATATAATATATAAAATTATAGCCGTTTCATCACTCGTTTTATCACTTTATTCTTATTTTAATAACAAATGCTTTGTAACATTAATTTTTAGTAATAAAATCTTTTTAGAATCTATAAATTAGTCTTGAACTATTAATATTAATTAAATAATCGTAAATATATTACTTTTTATAACCTACACCCTTTAAAGGGTTAAGGGTATATTAAGGGAAAAGTAGATACGAGTAGATTTTTGATCAGCGTCAACTCCATAATCGCTTTTGCCATGTCCATCCGTCTGTCCATCTGTCTGTCTGTCCATCTGTCTGTCTGTCCATTGAAATCACGATCACGGGAGAACCATTAAAGATATGGGAATAATCTCTGGCAAAAATATTCTTTGTTCTGGCGGGAAGTTTCCTATTGGGAAAAACGGGCAAAATAGGTCAAGAAACATGCCTAAGGTCTGTTTTCATCCTATAAAATTGGATGTATATTAGCACAATTTATTGAGTTATTTTGACAAAATTTCAGTTATTAAAATTAAAAGTTCAAATCTTAATAAATCAAATTATTTTGCTCCGTTATTTTTTTTTTTTAAAATCTGTGGGTTGTAGGGTTTTTAGATCCGGCCAGCCCGAATATAGCGCCCTTTCTAGTTTTAGAATTGAGACATCAGATAACTAATTATGTCCTTTCTTCAACGTTTTGGCTTATTATTCTATATCAATTTCAGTTATTATCAAAATTAAATGTTTATGTAATTTATTTTATACAGAAAGAAAAGTGTATATTTTTTCTCAGGTAACGGAAAACCCGCGATTTTATAGTTATTTCCATTGCTTTTATAGATATATTATTTAGTACTTGTCATATTCTAATTTATTGTGATGTTTTAATGTCATTGCTGCTTGTGTTTAGTTAATTTTCAAATAGTTTTGTAATTTTAAATGTTATTTAGAAATGTTTTGGTTTTACAAATAAATAGAAACGCCTTTTACGGCTTTAATTATATGCTATTAATAAAAATAGGTAATTAACGAAGTCAGGATAAATTTATTACTCGTTTTTCAACGAAAGAAACCCAGCTTTAAAATACCCACACAATAATGAATGGGAAGCTTTAAAGCTCATCTGATTACTCATGAAGCGAGTTCTTTCCAGATTTTTTTTTTCTCCTTAAAGAAAAGTACTCTCTCTGATGTGCAAATATTTCCGATTCTTGAACGTCCAAATCCAATTCTGAAACTTCCAATTAGCTTACATTAGAATTAGAAAACAGCTAAATTAAAACTTATTTTGTTAGAATTTACATTATTTAGTTAATGGAAAACTGTATTGTAACTTAAAGTTTATCTTATCATCAGTTTATTCTGATTTGAAAGAGTTTATCTGTGCAAATTGTTTCGCAAATCGTTTAATCGCTACGAAAGAAAATCAAATAATCTAATCGGGAGCTTTTATTATTTTATTTGAAGGAAAAACATTGATAATTCCTCAATTTCCCGCCAAGCTATTAAAGGTGATCAATTTCACCGCAAAGTTGAGTAGTTTTTTTCGTAATTATTGTTTATTTTCTTATAATTTTTACGATCATCAATAATTTTCTTTTTCCCCATTTCAAGGCAGCGATTCATTAATTGAATATTTAATTGAGTTTCGAAGTTTCTGTAATAATGAATACGGAAATCGGATTGTAATGACTTTATTTAGAGTTTTGGATAGAATTTTGGACTGAGATTTTCAATTGTTACATTTTCCTAAAGTCAAATCTATGCACTCAGATTTATTTTAATCATCAGATTCGTATCTGAATATAAAATAACGTGGAAAATAAATAAATCATAGAAATAAATGCAGACAGAACAAAACCGCACTGAAATATAAAAACAAATCCAATAAAAAACACGAATTGAATTTGCTTTTAATTCAATTTAAATTCTAACTTCAACAGCTGCATTCTGAGGAACGCGTTGAAGAACGCAAGCAAATAATTAAAGCAGCATGCATTAATTACTCATTAACAGTCTGTAGCACGAAGCGTAACTATTGGGAAATAAACACTGCATTTATTGAGAAATAAAAAGTCGTTTTCCCGAAGCACACAATAAAGAAATCGAAGGTGTGTCAGTGCATTCAACTGGCCGATAATAATAACAACAACAACAACAATAAACGCATTTCCATAGTTAATCTCTACGTAAGACGATGATTTTTTTAGAAAAAATCCCACACGATTTAATTAATACGTGAACATCAACAATAATGAACATCTCTCGTTTCTCTTTAAGTCGACGTGCTGATGGATGGATTTAGAATAAACTTCTAACAATCGTTATATAAATAATAGAATTAAATAAGATTTACTAATCAAATGTATTATATAACTGTAAACATTAATTCTGTAACAGATGATAGTTCAAATGAAAATACTCCTCTCTTTTGTCTGCAGACGAAAATTGTTACATCCAAATATATAAATAAAATATCCATTCCAGGCTATTATAAAGCTACTCTTTTCCGGTTGTAATTCAGAAATCAATACTTGGACTTCAGATTTTTAAACTTTTACTTTGCAACTTGAGAAAATTGTAATTAAATTTCATAATTTTACAATTTACTTTGAGAAAAGTTCAATTTAACCTTAGAATAATCAATTAATATTCAGATTCTGACAAATGGACAAAGGAAAGAATCAAAATTGTGCAGTTTTTAATTGAATTTAACAAGTTTTTAATTGAACTTTAAAATTCGAAAAGTGTGAATTCCAATGAAGAAATTTTCAAGTCCAATGAAAAATGTCACCATTCGCAATATAAATTTCTCAAGTATTCTTTATTCCTTCGTAAGAATCTGAATTTCAGTTGACTATTTTAAATTGCTTTCGAATCTTTGCCGAAAAAAAATATAAATTTCTAAAATTTAGTTACAATCTTAATTTAATCTTAATCATTCAAAAGTCCATTTGAAATCAATAGAATATGAAATGAATACTCGTGGAAAATATATATTAAAGTTTACTATAAATAACACCCAATATTTAATAAAAATAAACACAAATTCGCGGCATAAAATCTATTCTTTAATTTTAATAACGAAAATAAAATTAATAACTAATAATAAGATATAAAAATTAATACAAAAGTTTAAAAACATCATCTGGAAATTCTCAAATTTAGTATTTTTGTGTTTAATTAAATGCTTTTTATTGTTTTTGCCTAAAACTATATTCTTATTTTTTTATTTATGCTAACTGAATTGTAAATAAATTACAATATATCAGCGTTGGCGTCTGGCGATTGATGATTCTATTACAAGCTATCAGAATCTCTATTATTATAAAAAATAATCACTACAAAAGAAAACAAAAAAAAAAACCATAAGAAAAACCTAAAAAACCGTCTTCTTTTCTCAGTATTTCTTTCATGTTTTCTATTCGTTACAGCATTTTGAACATCTCAGTGATTCCCCATTTAATCAGCTGAGTAACTGGTCGAGAAATCAATCATTTTCTTTCTAATCGTTTAGTTATTATAATTTAAAAGATTGCCAGCAATGTTAAGCAATATCAAGTTTTGTAAAGGAGAAGATTCGCCGGTTCGTATAAAAAGCTTGCACTCAGCTTTTAACGCTTTTATTTGGACGTGCAGCGTTGCTCAGCAAACGTTGAGGTTCTTAACTAAATACGAAATAATTTAAACGTTAAGAAATTGAAGTTTTGGTGAAGTAATCAAAGAGTGAGCCAAAGAAAAAACTTAACTTTTAAAGCTTATAAACTTTCTGTACAATCACTGTGTAAAAAACTAAATCAAAACTATAATAAATTTAAAGAAAATTTATATGAAACGTAATGGTTAATGTTAGCTGCAAAAAACACACGAAGAAAATAACAACAGCAACTTCAAAGGTTTTCTATACGATACAAGGATATTTCGAGTAGAAAATGGGTAAAAATAAACACAAATAACCAAATAAATTATTCAATTGCTAAACCGTTGAAGTGTTACTGAGTGTTCTTTCCGCAAAAAAATTAATTAATATTTAATATTGTTTTTTATGTGTACTGCTTCATGAATTCGCAAAAGTTGACCTAAATGCAATTTTCCTATATTTGAATCTATTATTTTCGCAAGACACAATCGAGTCCATTAACATTGAGTTATCAATTAATTAAATATGTAATGAATAAAAGTGTGAATGAAATTAAAGGCTAGAATTAAAGGCACGCCAAATAATAGAAAACTGTTAACAAAAGACTTGAAATAAAAAAGCAACATAAATGCATTTAACGCTCTGAAGTGTAGAAAAGCATTAATAAAGAAAAGGAAAAATATTCTTTAAACAATTTAATTGCTTGAAGTTGTAATAAAATTCAATACGAATTCAACGAATTAAGATTTGCAACATTTTTAAATGCGTGAATTTAAATTCCTTGTGAACCAAAACAATAAAAGTAATAGACGTAAAAACAATGCAGAATATTTAGTGTTTAATTAAATTAAATAGTTGATTAATTGCTTGTTGCTGTGTAAATTAATAAAATTCAATTGCAATCTTTCATTGCTTTAACTTTTATCTATAAAAATTCGTTTGTTATTTTATCTTTAAAACTTTATATTCATAAATCTTCGAAGTTTTGAAGAATTTGTTTTTTAACTTTTTCTTCCTTTTTAATTTGCTGTCAATTTTCATTGATAAACAGAAACAAACAACGAAAACACGCTTTAAATAATTAAGCAGCAGTTGACGCATCTGAAAATAGCCGGCAACGAAATCGAGATTTCCTAAAAGCAATTAACAGAAAATTCAAAAAGAAATTCACTGTAAAAAATGCAATTCTTCTCTTAATTTCTTCTTAGTAATTATTACGGCATTTAATGATTATTGATGAAGTCTTTTGTTTTAATACAAACAATATAAAAATTAATTCTTGTGCATTTTGAACTGATCAAACTCATTCAGATTGCATTCCAGCAGATGTCTATCTAAATATATTATATAAATACAATATATAGATATATTTTTTTAAAGATAATGACTCGCGGCGTGTATGTGGAATGTTATTCTATTGAATTAATTAAGAGCTAAGCATTTGTTATCGCAAACAAACAAGTTTGATACTTCTATCAGCAACAACTTGGCGCTTGTCAATTACTGCAGCAAAATTGCAATCAGTTAAACAGCAGAACGAATTTCGAACTAAAAGACTGAATTTGTTATCTTTTTTTTGGGGAATTTCGTTTAATTAAACTACGTTTTAGAGCAAAATTGAATTTAAAAAGCATTTGAATAACTGAAGTCATGACAATAAATTATCGAAAAATCACTAAATTTGTTCAGCTACTTATGTAATAAATTTTTTCTTTTATTTATTTATTGCTAGTTATATCATAAATCTGTCAGCTTCGCTATATTTTTATTATTATTATTATTGTTTTTCTTAGAATTAGATAATTTTCATACATTTCCCTTTAAACGGAACGTCAAATAAATAAAGATAAGCTCCAATCAAATAAATCTAAGAAAACGAGCGACTAAAATCATTCTATCCATCATTTTTTAACCTTTTCTTGCTTTTTTTTGTAGTTGACAGGCGGATTTCCTTGCTTTTTTCCATCTGATTAAATAACCAAACACAAAAACGGCAAAAGCAATTATATTTTTTAATTATTATTTGGAAAGATAAAAAACGACGTACGAAAGTAATAGTTTTTAAATTGTAGCCCAACGAACACGACTTTTCTATAAAATAATAAAACGAAAGTTAATAAAAGCACTTAATTTATTACTTAAAATTAATTATTTTAGAATTATTTTTCTGTTTTGTTTGGAAAATGTTTATTATCTCTATTAAACTGAATTTCTTAATCTTTTTACGGTCAGTTAAATCGAATTCTTTATTCAATTAAGGAATTTGCGTCCTTCTAAGAGCCTGAAAAGCTTTTTTATTTTATTGCATTTTTATTATTTGCAAAAGTCGTGACTATTAATTAGTGTTAATACAGTTACGGATAAAATAATTCGTCCACAATTACATTTCATTAGCTCTATATTTACATTAGATAATGCTTATTTGTTTAGTTATAGTATGGAGTTTGTATACAGTTTAAACAGTCACAGAAACTGTAGACATTTTAGCACAATTTATTACTTACTTATCCTTCATTAAAACATTAATTAATTAATTATTCTTTCTCATAAACGAGCATTAATTAAAAATAATTGTGCCATAAAAGACCAATAAATTCCGTTTAAATCTTAAATTAAACCTTTGCAATATTAAACGCTTCACTCTTTTAATCGTGAAATTAATACGAATCAGTTAAAGGAACGAACCTTGACTTTATGAGGTTTTGCAGTGTCACGCGTTGATTTCTATCACTAAAGTAAGTCTTTTATTGCAACTCAGACTTGAAAGGAAAAGGTTTCCTATTAATTGATATGGTTAAATAAACATATATTCAATTCTACGCAGGATTTTATCATTGTTACTTATAAACCATAAATAATTTTTACATCTCCGTATTTTATCCAATTCAATTCAATACTTTATTCAACAATAAATATGTTTTTAATTGTTGAGGTTAAAGGATAATATAAGTTTTAGTAGTTGATTTGTTAGCTTAAATTAAATCCACTTAAAATATTTATGAATCTTTTTAAATCCAATTCTGCCAAACACTTATATATTTATATCAATACACGAATTGCATTTCTATTCCTCAGTCTTTATTTTTAAATCCTTGAAAAATCAACAACGGAATGAATTTATAAAAAGCATAAAAAATTTCCCAATTAGTTACTTATAATCGATAAATATGTTTATAAACAGTTCTTTATAAATAAATGCTCACGAGTCTTTTTACGTTTTTAGAATATAATACAACATTGCTGCATAGAACATTTAGCTTCATTGAGCAACATTTTCCTGCCTTTAATTACAATACTAAAGTGATGCCAAGTGGAGAGGATGATATTTGCCCTGATGTCGATAAAGGATCGCCGTTGGATGAATTCCCCGAGTATTTTACAGGTAAATTTTATATCTGTTTAAAAATCAAAAGCTGATAATTTTATTGTTGGAAAATTCATCATTTGTTCGAAATTTAAATATATACATATCAGCAAAATAAGTAAATTATACTTTTCGCAACGCAAAAAAATAACTAATCTTCTGCCAGAAGAATCACAAATTAATCTGTTGTTAAATTAAGTTTTTAAGATAAAATTGTCAGTATTTCAGTCATAATTTTTACTTTAATTATAATTAAAGTTAAATCATGTTTTTGTCTATTTGTACAGAGGATGAATTAAGCCAAGGTTACGTCGTACTGCATGTCTTTGGGGCCATTTATTTCTTCGTCCTTCTGGCCATCATCTGCAACGATTACTTTCTGCCCACCGTTGAGTGCATTTGTGAAGATTTGCACTTGACGAAGGATGTTGCGGCCGCGACTTTCATGGCCACGGCGACTTCAATGCCCGAGTTCTTCACCAACACGATCAGCACGTTGATTACGGACTCCGATATGGGTCTGGGCACGATTATCGGCTCTCTGATGTTCAACACATTGGGCGTGGCCGCTCTGGCAGCCGTCGCTTTAAACAAGGTATAAAACGTTTTTCAGCATTAAATAAATAAAAATGTCATGGTGTCGTCTTTCGGTGATTTTCGCAGCCTGTGCAATTAGATTGGTGGCCGATAGCCCGTGACTGCTTCATCTACAGCCTGAATACCGTGCTGCTCCTGGTCCTCTCCTGGGGCGGCACCATCACGTTCAGCGAGTCCTGCGTAATGATGGTCTTCCTCATCATTTACTACCTGATCACATTCAACAATAATAGGTTTATGCCGGCGATACGAACGTTTATCGAGGACAAAATGAATTGCTGCTTGTCGACGCGCTACGGTGAGTTTCCTTTTTGATGAGAGAGAAAGAATGGGCTTTTAAACGAGGGTATTCTCTGGCCTTTCAGACTTCACCGAGCCACCCGAAAACAGCGCCAAGGCGCAGCTGCCTCTGAAGAGGGATCCACTGGACGGCGATGGTATGTTTGTCATTAACCTGCCTGAATACACGGATTCGATGTCGTCGAGAGTGAATCTGACGCAGTCGCAGAGTTGTGAGTATGAAAAAGCACCATAATAAACATGAATGTTAATTATTTCAATGGAAAAGGGATCAGCGAAGGCTCACAATCCGTGGAACTTTCCTCCAAAATCTTCGCCCTACCCAAGGAAGAAACAAAGCTCATGAAATGCTGGTGGGCTTTTACATTTCCGCTGAAGGTCGTGCTTTCTTGCTGCATACCAAATCCCATCACCCATCGACGCCTGTATCCGATATCGTTTCTGATGTGCATCATCACGATCGGCCTGAATGCTTACATGATCGTCTGGATGCTGACAGCTTTCGGCGTTGCCATCCAAGTGCCCGAAATCGTCATGGGGCTGACCTTCCTGGCGGCCGGCTCAACGATGCCTGAGGCGATATCGAGTCTGATATCCTTGCGCAATGGTAAATGCTGTCGCATTATGTTACGAAACCTTCAGCAGCATTTTAAATACTCTTTCGTAGGCGAGAGTGGAATAGGAGTTTCCAATTCACTGGGCGCCAATTCGTTGGCCATTCTTCTGTCTTTAGGCGTGCCTTGGTTCATAAGAAATGTCATCAACTACGGCCAAACCGATGGCAGTGAAATGATTCACCTGGCCGCCCAAGGCATTGAGTACAACGTGCTGATACTAATGCTGTCCACCTTCGCACTCTTCCTCGTGCTGAGCTGGAGTGGCTACCGACTGACAAAGCGAGCCGGCATCGCTCTCTTTTCGACCTACGGATTTTTCATTGTGCTGCAGTTGCTAATCGAAATGAACGTCTTCTTTCCCAGAAGATGCTGAGAGACACTTCGGCAATTAAATTCTACTTTTCCCATAAATCAAGACTGTTAGATTAAGCTTAGGTTTAGTTTAGAAAAGCGCAAATACCAAAGCCTCCAAAGCACAACGCAATAACAAATCATACTCATAACTGTGCTAGGATGGCGAGAAGATTTACAAAATAAAAACTAGTCTAAAAATAAATTACACATGAATTTAAAACTTCGATAATTTTAATTAATTAATAACAGAAATTGGCGATAGTTTTACTTTTGAATATATAAAACACTCTGTTACTTTAGAGCAGAGAAATGTGTTTGTTGTTTAGTAAAAGAAAAGTATTGCTAAGTTAGAAATCTAATAAAAGTTAAACAGGGTCGATGAAGCTGCTGTATAAAACCAAGAACGCAAAATTTTTCTCTGATGCTGTTTGTACCTTTAACCAACTATTGAAGCCTTCTAAATCCAACATCAGTTAAACCACACTTGAAATTTCTGTAATTTAGGTAAAGTTTTTATTATTCAGCGTATATGACTTGATTCAAATTATAAGTCATTGTTTTTTTCTTAACTGCATTCATCTTCACGTATGACCTTATTTTGCTTACTACAATTTAATACAATTAAATTACAGACACTTTTTTGACTTTGGATCAAAGTTCAGAAAATACTTGCAAAAAATGTAACAAAACTAAAAATAAATAAAACAACTTATAAACAATAAAAATGTATGAATTTCAAACTAAATGAAAAGAAATGATGCAAAAAAATAGGGCACAATTCATTTCTTGTTAGTATAAACTAAGTACATAAATAATTTACTTAAACTATGTAGTTTATGTATGAGTATATGTTTCACAGAACAAGATTTTTAATTCCATTCGAATTAATGCTATACATATGCATTATAGAAATACATATATCGTATTTACAAATATTACTTTAAAATACTTTGCAGCCTTAATACACAAATTATATGAGTTACTCTTTTCAGTCAGCATTTAAGCAAAAATCTAAATGCTAAGCTGACAGTTTCTTAGTGTACACAGTATCAATCAATGCGATGACAACGACAGTTAAGAGCAACAATGATAGGTGTGTCCACCGTTTTTGAGGCTGTAATCGTTGTGCACCAGCGGTGAGCTCTTGCTGTAGCTACTGCTGTGCAGCTGAGCCGAGTCAATCGAGTGTTGCATGGTTTTACAGGAAAACTGCCGATGGTTAGCCGCATCCTATTTTAAAAATGTAATGAAATTAGCAAAAATTACAAAATAATGGAAAATTTCTCACTCACTTTCGGTTGTATTGGGAAGCAGCACCATAGTATAAAAGCAATAAATGCCACCAACGTCCCCACCAGCAAAATGAAATCCTCGATGGTCTGTGTGAGAAAGTGATTACAAAGAAATGAAAACTCCTGCTATTGATCTCCACTTACCGGCTCTTCGCCCAAAAGAACATGATTAATTAGATAAGCAAAATCATCAAAGGGTGTCATTTTTCCACCCCGTAGCTCCAAAATTTGAAGCTACTTGCGTAGTTCCTTCCTCTTCTCTTAACTTATGTTTCAACACTAATTTTTCCGCTAACGTCTGCCGCACGGATAAAGTTAATTTACACCTACCTTTTATTGCTTCAAATCAGTTTTCATAACTTACATTGACATAGTGAAGGAAATTTAAAATTAACTATTGTTGCTGGCTCATTTTTAAACTTTGTTGTTCTTAATTTTCCTTAAAAATTGCAACATAAAATATCGATTTTGACATTTCATCTGCATCTTGTTGATCCAGACGTTAATGGGCACGCCACATTTGATATCATGAGGCCAAACAATATTTGTCAAACAAAAGCACCAAATTACACAAATTTCCCATATTCAATTACCTACAAAGGTGTTTTTTTGGACAAATTGCACTTACAGCATTAATTTAAAAGCAAAATGGTAACAGATGTGATGCTAAGGTTAAATAAGTGCACGCGAGATTTCACAATAGAAGAAAATCCACTATCAAAATCCAAAGTCAGCGAAAACCAACTTTACATCCATAGAAATACTTTCAAATGAGAAGTCAATGAAAAGCTGTATTTCGTTTAAAAGCAAACAAAATTAATTTCGCAACTTTGATTTCCCATTTATATATGTACCATTCAATTCCATTCTCAGAGCTTTTTTCTTGGTAAAATTGGCAATAGATATATTACACTTAATATTTTCAAAAATCAGACCAATTCAAAAGCACCCAAGTCAAAAAAGAAAAAGAATAATATGCTTTGTCCTTTCAGTAATAATATAATTGAAATATATTCGCGTTTCTGTAATTATTCATTTACATTTATGCTTGTTCTTCCCTAATTATTTTTCTTGTTCAGATGTTTTTTTCACAGTGCGAAATCTTTGTTATAGCTCTGTTCTAAACACCAACAGAAGAGAATTTCAAAAATTCACATTTCAATCACTGGCGTGTAAACGCCGTACTAAGGTAATTTATTTGAGTACGCTGTAACGTTATTGTATCCACTGTATATGCATTAGATGTTTAAACCAAGTATATCTGTGCATTTTTTCTATATCATCAGTAACCTTAAATTATTTAATGGCAATATTAAATAACAACAATTACGGGTATTTTAAATCCACTTGATATTTATTTTATCATTTATGTTTTTGAACGCAATGGCATCGACATTTTCCCACTCCCGACTTTTCTACAAGCTACGGGTTTTGGTAGGAATTTTTGTGTTGCTATGCACGCCTTTTGTTGCTATGAATTCCAGATATGTCGAACAGTATTCCAGTCATACTGACATACCCACTCCTAGGATATTTTCCTGGAAAACCACTAACTGCAATAAAAATCTGCGTTCGAAAATAAGTAAAATTGCAACTACTTCATAACATTGCCGCAAGGAATTTATTTATTTTTATAATTAACAGAAAACTAGGTTTTACCTTTTAGTAAAATGATTATTTTTACTATTTGTTTGCTTATGCACAACAAGTAAAAAGTGTTATGTTATTTTACACAATTAATTTTGGATAGTTTCTTATAAAGATATCTTTAATTTCTTTGTCCAGTGAAAGCAATAGAAGTTGGCCATTCATTGACGATTATAGCTACATCGGAATTAAATATTACTTAAGAAAACTATAATTCTGATTTCGATTAGGAAAACCGTTTGCAATCACACAGTTTCTCCGAACATTTATTTAAGAGAAAGAATTATATATATTCAGTATGCGACTGACTAGAACAATTGTTATGTTGAATTCTGTTTTCTTAAAAGTTGCTTATAATTCACGGACAGATTTGTTCCTAATTGAGCACACTTTCTGAAGAAAGGTACGCAATTACTTTGAAGATTCCGGCAACACTGGCGCTCCCTTTGAAATCGGAGTTGTGGAATGCACAGTTATTGTGAAATTCAATCTGGATTTTTCATTCCAATGAGTAATTAAGTAATGCCATTTTCTCTTACTTGAACTATTCTTGGCAGCACTTTTTTCCTGGAGAATTATCACCTTCCAGGAAACTGTATAAATTTGTTCGATTAACTACTGTTTTTCTCTCTGATTTGCGATATTTTTGGATAGAATCAAGAGATGGCGCTGCTGTACCATCAATAAAAACCTCTAATCCTCCCTACTTAACTAATACGCAAGGCATTTGCTTGCCTTAACAAAGCAGCTTCGACTGTCGAAGTGCAGGAAATGAGAGTAGTTTTTCATGCAATTTTTCGTTTTCCCAAAAACAGTACCAAAAAACTCCTTTTACTAGCAAATCTACAAAATCTGGAATGTGGTGTTTTTGATTGAGAGCGAGTTTGGAAGTCCAGAAGGGAAGTTCCGTTTCCATTGCGGGGCGAAGTACAACGCCGGGAATCGAGTTCAGTTTTCGGCGAGTTCGTTGAAAGCGTATTTTTTTCGTGTATGTGATAAATTTTATATTTCTGCAACCAAATTTCATTATTGTAATTTAGTGAAAAATGGCCAGATTTGTGCTAGATCACGACGGAAAGTGTTGAGCTATTGTGTGAGTGTTTTTGAGATCGCTGTAAATCGTTTCCCAGCCCAAATTTATGGTTTTCTGTGCGGCGTTGAAAATTTTCCAGCTAGCCTCGTGAAGCACTGATGGCGCTCGTTTGGGATGTTCGCGGCGATGCTTTTTCATCAGAAATTTCAATTTATTTATATAAATTTCTAAGCTGTTCATAAGAAAAATTTTCCGACATAATTTAAATTCTTGTCCCGAATTCCGAGCGTTCATCAGCTACTGGAGAATGGACGTAGGCTTCAGCATCGAATGTAATGTGAAAAATGTTTGTTGGCCGATGTCTTCGTCGCTTTGTTGCTTGTGTAACGCAGTAGGCGGCGCTCAAGAATTTCGTCCGACTTTTTGTTTAAACAAGAGAAAATGGTTTATAGCACAGTGAAATGCACTGATGGTGATCGCTAGATAGCAATTCATAAAAGAGGATAACGCAGCCAGGGAGAAATGTGAGTTCAAAATATAAATACGATGCCCAGATTCCTGAAATTCTTCGCCCAATAAAAATTTGACTTTTATGAAAGTGTAGATATCCACTTTCTGCATTCCATTTCGAGGGCCTTCCAATTCCAACTTCATTTATACATTTCTAGGTTATCTATGCGGTTTATTAACTTATAAATAATTGTTAAAAAAATCAATGCTAAAATTTACTTTTTTTTAACATTAAAATCATCTGTTTGACAAATTTTAATTTTGGTGCTTTTTTTAAAAATATATGAATGTTTTTTGTGTAGTTTGTTTTAAGTTTTGTAAAATATTTCCTTAATCGAAAATGTTTTTATTGTTTACATATTCTGAAGTTTCTCGTGAAGCTAAAAAGAATGGTGCAAAATGAAGGGAACGACCACGAATCCACATTCATGCAGAAATTCCCAATGGGATTTTGTGACTCCATGAAGTATCTTCAAAATACACTCCTTGCTCTTAAAATGTAAAGGTTTTCTCTTCTACTGTGAATCTCTTAAGTCAAAAAGGTGCGTACTTTTGTCGCAGTTCAAAAATATCCCGTCGCTAAAAATTAAGTAGGGTGAATTCGATTTTCGAAACGTCGAAGGGAATTTTTACACAGGTTGCGAAGAAGTGATCAACATGCGAGGGGAATTATTAATAGCCTTGTGGACAGAGCGTTGATTTATATTTCTGCTTCCATAAATTTAGCCAAACAACCATCAAAACGCAAACAAACAGAATTTCCCGAACTGAAACACCCAAAAAGAACACTGCCAGGGTTGCATTTCATTTCTGTTCAAGACTGAATAATGTTCAGCTGTTTGTTGATATCAAATTTCTTACACGAAACATTCCAATTAAAAGCTGCTTCGAATAGGTAACAGAATCTAACAATAAATCTACATTAAAACAGGATTTTAGCCGCCATTTATTCAATTAGTTGTTAATCGCATTCATAAACACAAAATAAAATGCGTATAAATAATTAAGCTAGTTGGTAATTTGAACCATCGTGGTATTTCTGTTGCCGAAGGGTTTTTTAAAAAACTTTCACGTTTCGTCGCCGTCTCTCAATTGCATCGGCTGCATATAAATTTTCATAGATTCTCTTATTTTCGCGCAGATCAGCTGATGCATGATGACGTGATGACGTGTGGAGAAGAAATGACGAGCTTAGAATCGTTTCTCAACAAAACTTGTGTTGGCTTCTAGCTGCAGCTTTGCTAAAAGGAGAGAAGAGTACAGAAAATGACTTCGTGGGGAAGATTTTTTAATAATAAATAAAATTTGTTCAATATTTTTCGCTATATCAGATTAATTTTGAATGAAAGCTGCATTTGATTCTATTTAATGAAAAACTGACTCTTTGTCAGCGGTTTTCGTTCGTTGATTCAGTTTATTTCGAACTCAAACAAAGGAAATCTTTAAATAGTAACTAGAAATCATTTAAATATTTTATGTGATCGGGAATTAATTAGAGAATTGTTAAATTTACATGATAAATAAAATTGCAGTAATTCTTTTTTTAGTATATTTCAAAATTATTACTTTTTTGTGATGCTTAATTTTTAATATTGATTTCTATTCATTTTGTATTAAGCAAGTTTCGATATTAGCACGATTAAACGCAATTTATTTTAATTTATTTTATTTATTTTAACATAGTTTCACTATTTTTAATTAATTTTTAATAACGTTTATAAGCTTCAAATCTTCGCGAAACAATTAAAAGAAATGTTTATTGATTTCTGTGATTTAGGTGAAATTTTACACAACTTCCGTAAATTTAACTAAAAAGGAGTTAAGCTGTTATTGCTTGTGAGCTCAGAAATGATTTCGAATTTTGTTCATAATTAAAATATGATTCTTTTGGAAATTAAGTGAAAGTAACGCAGAATGTGAATTTATTTTGCATTCTTTAAGTATGACGCTGGTTTCTATATTACATCAATATTATATTTTCACAATTAGAATACGAAAAAAAATACAAAATTTGTGAAATTAACTATTAAATATTATTAATTATTAATTAAATATTTTAACGAATACGAACTACGGCAGAAAACACAGATTATATTTTTGTCTAAAGGGAAAAGCTTTAAAAGATTCTTCCTTTCAAGATGCTTGTGTGTGTTTGTTGGCATGTAGTCGTCAGTTTGAGCCGTTGTCAAGCAGAAACTTGCAATCAATGAACATGCACACATTGTATCAGCCATGTCTGAATGCGCCGTCGAAATAACTGTATCCAAACCACGATACACACGTTTGTATGTCGAATTGTGCAACACGACGACGATATTCTTTTAGGTTATAAATGTTGGCAGCCTGTCGCCTTTGCGTTGGCGCCAACTCTGCGCCATAATAGCTTCACTATCAGCAGAACTTAACTTTGATAAAATGATTTCGTGTGTATGTGTTGAATCGGCGTCGCTGTGTGTTTGCAGAGTTCAGATTCGCACATCAGTCACAAGAGAAACTAGAAATAGTTAACAAATTTGTGACGTCTTCTCCAACACACGTGAACAATCTTCTTTCAATCCTAATCTTATCACTTTTACTCTTTCTTGTCGAACAAAAAAGCAAATATCAGGACGCAAACCTGTGAGGCATTCTTCTGATTGGAACAAAGAGAACAGCAAGAACGCTGTTAATTGTTGAAAACAACAGAAATGCAAGCAACAACAAATGTTAGTGGAAATTATGACGGTACGAAAAATTAACAGAGCGCAAGTCTGAATTGAGCAGAGAGAGAGAGAGAGAGAGAGCGAGTTAGTAGACGATTGAGCGAGTGAACTGTTGCCACCTGCGCATGAGAGAACTTTAAACATTTGTTTGTTGTTGATCATGAGCCAATTATTGCAAGATCGCAGCTTCTTCAGGAAGTTGTTTACAAATCCTTTTATTTATACGTATTTATTGCATATTATATTTCCACAATGGCTGTTGTCTAATGAATTTTTATAATATCGTTATATAAATCAATGAAAACAGTGCGAACATCACACGTAAAACAGACCTAAAAACATTGTAAAACAGAGCCAAAATATTCAAGCGATGTTAACGGTTTCTAACACTAAAATAAAAAAGAATAAAAAATTTTAAATTAATTACAAAATCAGAAAAATGCAGAAAATATACTCAACAAAAATGTAACCGTAATAAAAATTTATTTGAAAAAAAGTATTAAATATTTGAAAGAAAATACCAACGTACATTGAATTATGACTCAGAAATTTACTAACGTCATTCACTTCACATAGAAACGGAAGCGCAATTTGTGCGCAAATCTTCAAATTAATTGCGTTTTGTGAATTCGGTTTTCTCAAGTTGTGGGTGTGTGGGTGAGTGTGGGTGGTTGCCATGCTTGATTGCAGTCGCAACTGTGCTTGAGGTTTGTTTGTGCGCTGGAATGTGTGCTCTCTGTGCAAATGAACCGGAAACTCTTGAGAGAGGATGTTCGAATGTGATTGAGAGGGCGCGTGTGTGTTCAGAAGAGAGCGAGCGAGGGCAGCAAAAAAGCAACGTCATGCAGTCGCAGCTGTTTGACAATTGTCGAGAGTGCGTCAAGTGGATCGAGGAGCTTCCGAAGAATCCCGCAGACCGATGCAATGACTAATGACAGCTAATTAGGAAAGAATAATAATAAAATATAAATAAAGTTGTGAATAACTGCTGACGAATAGCAACAATTGACGTGTTCTCTGCCTATTCAAATATAAAGACAGTTTTGCTAAACTATAACCGAGAAAATCAGTTCGAAATCGTATAAATTTCAGGCATTAAAATTCATATTTCCTATTTAAATTTCCCTGATCTGATATTAAGGGAAATAGAAACCAAAAAGTTACAAAGTAGCATGATTTTGTATTTAATTTTGAAAGTAATGAATATGGATATGGATCTAAATGCTTAAATATGCGATAATTGATCGACATAAAATAAATAAAATTAAAATGAAGTACAATTGAGTTAAAGTCAAGTTAATTTCTGTCCAGCGTGAGGAATAAATAAATATATGTATATAAAAACTCCTTCAAAGTACACTTTTGAAACCTCATTTTAATATTTGTCCCCATCAATAGGGAAACCTTTAAAAATCTTTCAATATATTGCGAAAAAAAAACCGAGTTATTAGCACCCACTCTTATATTTTTTCATACCAAATCAAACCAAGTTCAAAAACTTAGAAATAAATTTGAATTCTGGCGAGTAAAGATCCTAATAAACAGTCTTTTTTGCTCTATGATGATCGTAATCGCAGGCCCCGAATTCTGTGTTATTTTTTAGTTGACTATGGGTAAAATTTTTACAAAATTGTTAATACATTTGATACCAAATTTGGTTCCGACTTCACATTTCAAGTAGGCCAAAAAGGGACGTCTTTTAAAGTAACTGTAACGAATGTAAAAGTAACGAATGCCGGCGACAACTCCCGCTTCATTCGCATGCAAAAAGCTACTCAAGAGACTCGCATTCGGCAACAGGACTCAACAATTGGGTCCAGCCACCGGTTGGCGGAGGATGTTGGGACGCGTTCGATGCGACATCGGCTGCATACTCGACTTGTTCGTGAGCTGCAGAGGTTAACGTGCGCTATGATTTTTAGTGAATTTCTGGTTGCCTTCATCAGACGTCGTGGCTTGTTTTTTACATATTATTATTATTATTATTGTTGTGGCTACATTCGCTGCTGATTGGAGTGCTTATTAACAGAAATGTACGCAGATGTAAAAGTGTATACAATTTCTTGTTACTGCTCAACTGACGTCAGTTGCTTTCGAAGACGTTGCCCACTGCTGCCTCTCCCGAAACTCATTTAGTCGCGTCCGCTCTCTCCTGCGACTCTCTGCTTTTTATAAATACTCGTTTGTTGCTAATTTTCGTTGTCCCCGGCCGGTTCGCTGCTCCCCATCGAGGCCAACGAATCTGCTTTTATTATGGTTTTTGCTGTTTGTTGTTGTTGTTTGGTTGCTCTTCGCCTTTTTAACTCTTTTAGTTTTTTTTCTGGTGTGTGTGTGTTTTTTGTTTCTCATTAAATACTTTATTCTATTTCACTTTTCTATTTGCGAGTTCTATTTTGTGAAATTTTGGCCTTTTAGCATAATTTTTGTTGCTATGGTCGTATATTTTCTGTGTATGTGTGTGTGTGTGTGTGTGGGTTCGACTGTGTGCATGGAAATTTGGGTTCTCCTTGGATCAATTTTTTTTGTTTTTTTTTTAAAAATAGATACTTTTGCGTTTCGTTCTTGGCGATCGCTGTATTTTTGTCAAGTTTCGTATCTTTGCTCCTCTTTAATTCTTTTTCGTTCCATTTACATAGCGGTAGTCTCGACATTTTCCCTTTTTGTTTTAAATTCAATTTTTATACCCTACATCCGAAGGAATGAGGGTATATTCACTTTGTGCTTCCGTGTGTAACGCATTAAAGGAGGCGTGGCAGGTATGGAAAAGTATATATATTCTTGATCAGTGTCACCTCCTGAGTCGATTTAGCCATGTCCGTAGTCTGTCTGTCTGTCTGTCTGTCTGTCTGTCTGTCTGTCTGTCTGTCTGTCTGTCTGTCTGTCTGTCTGTCTGTCTGTCTGTCTGTGGAAATCACGATTACAGGAGAACGAATGAAGCTATCGCGATGAAATTTTGCACGTATATTCTTTGTCATCCGAAACTCTGTGGGATTGAAAATGGGATAAATCGGTGCAGCGCCACGCCTACTTTTTTAACAAATACTAATTCTTTTAACAATATTTCAACTTGTAGACTTAGTTTTGAGCTTCAATTTTGTTTCCGAATACATCGGTACAGGTAGATTAAATTTTTAAAAAAAATGGGCGTGTCCGCCCACGAACATATGACATTGATATAAACCGCAATTCCAGAATAACGGTTGGAAGAATTGACTTGAAATTCGGTACGAATATTCTCTGCCATCATAGATAACTCTGTATTGAAAATGGTGAAAATCGGCGGGATGTAGGGTATATAAGCTTCGGTCTGACCGAAGGTACCCTTACTAGTTTATACATAATTTCAAAATCGTAATCGCACAAATCTAGTTTTTATTTTTGTTATTCTTCAGCATAATATTCAAATTTTTACAGTTTCTCTTCCCTGAACTTTTACTTAATTTAAAATTAAATACTCAGATATTTGATTTGTATTTCTTCTACTAAATTTTCAATTGAAAATAAAATTATACGATCTTAATTCTTTTTAATAATATCTTTATTTTGTGGTAGTCCCCAAAAGGTTTACAGAATTGTAATAATTTATTGGTCGCCTCTACTCCACTCGTCGTTTGTAAAGTCTTAAAATTAATTTCATAGCTTCACCTTTAATCGCACTCTGTCGCTCTCCTTCGCGCCCTTCGCTCTGCTTTTACCCATTTCGCTCCTTCTAGCGGCCAACAGCGCTTCATGTATTAATAACCTGTTTTCGGCGCTTCATTATCTCTCGTTCTCCTTGCTTCTCAATGAATTTCACAGAATCTTATCGCGTCTGCTCTCCCTGCGACTTGCACGCGTTGCATCCGTCGTCACGTTTTCCATTTCTTTAGCAGCTGGCAACAAGGTGTTTTCCCTAATTTAAGCTTATTGCTTTTGCCTTATTCCAACTCGCTCATTCGCTGCGTGCTTCTTTTCCTTTCTGCTGCTTCTGAGTTCGTCATCAAATGATTCCGGGAACACAAAACAACTTCATATTGACTTTTGCAGCTGCCTAATATGGGTTTTTCTGGTTTTATTGCATTGCTTTCTTCTTTCCGAAGACAATCCTGAGCGCTTAACCCGCCTACGGTCCGTGTTATTGTCGCTTCATTGGTATTTTATGTTAATACTAATATTTAAAAATGTTTAAAATGTTAATATATTAATTGAGCAATGTTTATTTCCTTGATATTCGCCTCTTTGCACGTCCTTTTATTGTCCAAAATATTTAATTAATTAAACCAAAATTTACTAATACCTTTTCTCTTCTTTGCAGATTTCCTTCAACTTCTCATCTCGACAAACAGTGCGAATTCAAGGGAGAAAATTGCATTTAAGTAATTCAGAAAAAACAATCAGAGAAAACGGCGAAAAGCTTCCTCAAACTGGACAAAATTGCAACAGAAACACGTGACATTATTGAGGAAATCGTAAATCGAAATGAAAAGAAACCTTTCGCTGTTGCAATCGTTGATGAGAACATTATTCGAAATCACAATTTAATTTAGTTATCAGTTTCTCCGAGAAAGTTCGAGCAAAATTTCATAAAATGTTTCGTTGTCACAATTTCGTTTCTCTATTTCTAAATGTTAAAAATTTGCGACGTACTTTCGCCAATGAAAAAATCGTTTAATGGAAATTGTATCAGTTTGTTTATTAATTGTTTGAAGTTTATTTGTGTGCGTCTGTGATTTCAAAATTCAAGTACTAACGACAGTGTTAAAGAGTTTAGTAAAAGAAGCGTTTAAAATTGTGTTGCACTTTAATGAAAGTGTAGGATTTATGTACAAATGTCACGAGGAGCAAATCTCATGTGAACTTTAATATTCATTGTATTAAAACAGCCCAATTATTCATTTTCGACGTTTGTTACACAGAAAAGATTAAAAAATATACATAAATGTATAGACTAGACGATCAAAGCGGTGCCGCAATGGATAAAACCAAGCAGAAGTGTAAGTATTCGATAAAATGTAGTTTGGCAGTATCCTTTAACATGCATTATATATAATATAATACGAAAAAAACTTACTTAAGCTTAAGAAATAGTAACTTAAAAAATTCATCTAAACTATTAATAAGTTTTATTTATTTATTTATTTGCATAAATCCACAATGGCTGTACAATAAGAACCAAAAACTTTCTTTTATAGTACAAAATTTTATTTAAAATTAAGTATTTTTTTAAAAATTTTAATTTTACTTGAATTCGAGAACATAATTCCAGCTCAAAACTTGGTCTACAAGTTGAAGCTTTGTCTTATTTGCACAGAATAATTCATAATTGTTATAAAAAGTTGGTATTACCATTTTCCGATATTACCCATTTTCAATAGCAAACATTCCAGGATGACAAAAAATATTCGTGCAAAATTTCATCTCGCTTGCATTATTCGTTCTCCTGTAATCGTGATTTCCACATAATGGGAATGGGTATTATAGGGTATTTTCCGCTGTTTGCGAGCCGCGTTGTAGCGAATTCGCGTTATAGGAGGGTTACCTGTACGTCATTACGTACTCGCACTCTGTAAGGAAAGGTCTATCTAGACTCTAGAGTACCTACACTTGAGTATAAACACAAACAAGAATGACGAGATACGCAAGTAACACGAAATACTTCCTCACTATGAGGAGACTCTTTTGAAGTCGGACATATATGGATTCCGTCGCCGACCACACAAAAAGCTTGCGCAAATGTGCTTTTGAGTATGTCCGTCTGTCAGCGATAAACTATACGAAATGAGCTCAAGCATTAGCACGAAATCAGTCTGTTCCATGACTGATGACTGAAAATATCTGAAAATATGAGAAACGGAGGTTACGTCTTATAGGAGCCTCAACTAGTCACGACTATACTAGTCAAAGTGGACTCAGGGATGGTCAAAATGTGTATTAAGTCCCATTAAAATCTCAATATCGAATCTTTTCACGATTACTTACAATACTTTGTTGTGTTTACTACGTACACAAGGAAGTAGAAGGCATGAATATTTGATAAAAATATTACTAATGTTTATTTACAAGTCCCTATAGTCCCTTTAAATAATAAATTAAATTAGAATATTCTAAAGAAAGATTTTGTTATGATTAATTTTTTTATCACTCCACGAAGAATTTCTAGTCTTTAATCTTTTAATTTAACTTATATATTTGCTATGATTGTGGAATAAATATAATAATTTGCAATATCGTAATATAACAGAGGAAAAAGTCAACATTCGATGATCAAGAGTTTACGAATTCAAATCAGAACATCCAAGGTACATCCAAGGTTAATGAGTATAGTCTCTGGAAAGCTACCAAATACTTGAAGAGGCCAATGAAAAGAAATGCTCTATTCAAGGATAATCACGGAAATTGGTGCAGATCAAAAAGTGTTCAAGCGAATGCCTTCGCTGAGCACTTGAAACAAACGGTTCAGCCATTTGATTTAGTCGACTCTAATCAAAAAAGTGAATTAGACACTTTCTTGGACGCTGCTTGCCAAATGGATCTACCAATCACGCCTACAAAACCCGAAGAAGTTTACGCAGAAATTATGAAGCTAAACAATGTTAAAAGTCCTGGGTATGATTTAATAAACGCAAGGATTGTGAAACTTCTACCTGACAGAGCTGTGGCACATTTAACTATACTATACAACTCTATAATTCGTCTCAATCACTTTCCAACACAGTGGCAATGCGCTGAGATAATAATGATTGCGAAACCTAACAAACCGGAGGCATGCATTACATCTTACAGGCCAATTAGTTTATTGACAACATTTTCAAAAATTTTCGAAAGAATATTGCTTCGACGAATGCTTCCAGTTCTAGCAGAATTCAACATAATTCGTGAACACCAATTCGGTTTTAGGCATAAACATGTGACACCTGAGCAATGTCACCGTATAGTTAATGAAGTTACCGATGCTCTTGAAAATAAAAAATATTGTTCAGCAGTGTTTCTCGATATACGGTAAGCTTTTGATCGGGTATAGCACAAAGGACTCTTGTTTAAAATCAAAACTGTTCTCCCAGCATCATATTTTTTGTTCTTCAGCTCATACTTAAAGGGGCGTTCATTTTATATTAAAACGAACGAAATTAACGAACGAACGATTAAGACGAAAAGTCAAGAATATGCGATATAGAGGCAGGTATACCACAAGGTAGCGTGCTAGGACCAGTGGTATATATATTATTTACTGCTGACATGCCGATAAATGATGACGTAGTAATCGCAACATATGCTGATGATACGGCAATATTAGCTACTCATGACTCTGAAATTGAAGCATCAATTTTAGTACAAAACCACTTAGACAGAGTGGAAAAATGGCTGAAAAATTGGAACATTATTGTTAATTCTGAAAAATCTACTCATGCCACATTTAGCATGAAAAGAGGAAATTGTCCTAGGTTAACATATGCGGCAACGTAATACCTCAAAACAATACAGCTAAATATTTGGGTCTCATTTTGGACAGACGATTGACGTGGAGTAGCCATGTGAAAGCTTTGCAAAAGCAACTTAACATCAAGACAAAGAAAATGCAGTGGTTAATTGGAAATCGTTCTGAGCTTAGCCTCCAAAATAAAATCATTTTGTACAAAACAATACTAATGCCTATTTGGACATACGGTATTCAATTGTGGGGCACTGCGTGTGACTCTACTGTTGAAAAAATTCAAAGATATCAATCGAAAACTCTTAGAAGAATTGTTGGTGCTCCATGGTATATCTCCAATAAAATTATACACGAAGACCTACGAATCCCATATGTGAAGGAAACGATAAGGTATAAGTCCAGCTTTTATTTACTACGACTTAGTGAACATTGAAACTAAGCTTCTTTTTGTAAAGCCAGTTCTTATTATGTTATTCCACTCACTGGAGTAGGATCAACGAAGTCAAGAGTACTTGTCAAGAATCCTTGCAAATCGGGGAACTCCCCGACAGTTGGCTTCCCTGTCATATTTGTCAATTTTTTTCGTTTATTGCCAAGATTTGAAGGAACACCGAAAAGACGGAACGAAGAATAATCGGTTCTGTATCGAATTGGAACCGACTCCGTGTTGTTTATAAACAACTGTGAACGTTGTTCGGTGCATCTGCACTCTTTTAGTGCTTGGGTTGTGTGCAAGCCGCGTGAGTATGATTACAGAACTCGCTGGTATGAGTGGAAGTAGTGGGAAACAGTCGAGTATCAGGTGTTTATTCTATTATTTTTATACATACTGCGCTCTCATGTTACAATCCATGAAAACAGCAGCCAGTCGACAATTTGGCGCACACTCATTTGCATATTTGCGGAATATTTGACAACAATCAACATCGTACGTTGCTAAAAGTAATAATGTTTAGAATTATGTGATCTATTTTAGTTTGACTCAATTCTCGCAGTCGGACGTTCCCAATGAAAAACTATCTAAAAATAGTTTTGAGCAATTCGTCTTGTGTAACGCGTTCATCTCAGCAGATCCTCAACGTGTGTATTGTAGGATGCGACAGCACAGGACAGAGTTTCCGTAGGATTAGGCAATTTTGGGTAAAGGGTGTCTGGCTGATGGCGCATCCTGGGAGGATCACATCAGCAGATTTGTTGAATTGTTTTTTATGAAACTCGATTTTCTTTAAATTTAAATTAAAGCATTAAGGAAGTTATTTAATTTAATTGAAGAGACAAGAAATGATTGTTGATTTGTTTATTTTACATTTTTTATTGTTGTTTTATGTTCATTACTTTCCGAGAGTTCTATTTTCCATTTGTCGTTGCTAATTACACGTTCCCACATCCGTCGCCTCGTCACCGTCTCGATTTATAGCCCATTTCTAAGTAACTGCATACCTACAGCCGTGAAATGCGTTTTCTTAACTTATCCGCTCCTGCGCATTGGCAGATTTTCGACGAACGAATGTGCGAATCTGGTGCCGTGTTGACGCTCTTAAAAACATCGCCTCGCATTCGTTGTTGTGTTCGTCGCATATTCAATGAAATGCTGCTGTTGTGGTTGCTTTTCTTTGTTTATATTTGTCGCAGTCGTGGCTTCTCTATTTTTAATTCAGCCGGAAAACAACAACAAAGTGAAATTCTACGCGTCGAATTCTTTCGAGTTGTTCTCCGACGGCGCAAGGTACGAAATTGCAGTTAGTAGTTAATATTTGTGCGGAACGGAAGACTTTTCGAATGGAATAAACAATGTGAACGGCGCTCAGTGAATCACAATAATTAAAACAAATCGTAGAAAATAAAACAACAAGCAGCAAGTGTTTGTTTCTTTGTCTATGATTGTGTTCAATTATAATCACATTTAATGCTAAAAATATATATGAGAAATGCTAATAAAAACCGCGATGACATCTGCAATTAACCTGTAAACTCAAATTTAAAAGTCTAATTTCATCAAATACATCGAAAACAGGAGCAGTTACATAAAAACCTCGAATAATAGGGGAAAAACCGAAGACGTCATGTCTACAGCTGCGCTGTGCTACCTGCAGACGATCGGCGCCGCTTCGGGCGAGCCGAGTGCACAGTTTAAGAACGACTGGCCTCTGGGCGGCCGTCATCTGGTCCGGAATCGTAAGAGCGCCTTTAAACTAGTTGTAATTTGACTATAAGCGAATTGCGATCGTGATTATTGAGGGGATTTTGTGTAAAATGCAAAATCCTTGATGCTTTAGAATTGCGCAACATTCATTCATTCATTCATTGCTCCCATTTTCCTGCTACTTTAAGGTAAAAATAAGTGTTTTCGATTTGCTTGCCGCGGAGGTGGCAATATTAATGATGCATCATCGTGCATTTCACCCGCTCGATCCAATTTTTCTAATAATAAAATTGGAAAAACTATAATTTTAAGCAGTTGAATTATTATTATAATAAGTAAAACAGATTATTTCTCTTTAGTTGTTAGGTTTTCACTAGAAATTGTAGACAATACATATTAAAAGCATCTTTTTCTGTATTATTTTTGTAATTATATCCTGCTGAAACCCAATAAAATCCATATCAATTCTTATCGAAGTCATCACTTTGATTGATATACTTTTTTGTGCTTTGTTTATGCTTTGATTGTTAACCTGAAAATGTGTTTTCTCTCTTTCCGCATCGTTTAGTGTCGGCGGCGTATGCATCCAGTGCGGCGGCTGGCGTCGAATCCGGTCGGCAGCGTCATGCGCCACTCTACGGACGGTTCGTGGTCGAAGAAGAGCTTCCCGCCACCCATCGAGATGTCATGCACCACGTATGTTTGCTTTGCAGCCACTTTTCCGCTTTCTGTTTTGCTAAACTCAAAGCGCACACACGCAGCCGTGTTTGTTAGCGCAATATTAGCGGCGATTATTTTAATTGCATGCAGTCGCTGTAGTTTTTTTTCATTAAGAAAGAGTTTCTCCTTGTAATGCTATCATTAAAATTGCAGCGATCTAGTCCGACGTCATCGTCAGAGGTGCGAGCGATGCAGGCCCGAATACCAACACACTTTCGCGATCCAGCAACGGCGCCATTGCGCAAACTGAGTGTGGATTTAATAAAGACGTACAAGCATATAAATGAGGTAAAAAAACCATGCCACACAAACACACACACACACGCACACAACAATAGAAATTTTGATTTAATGCATAAATTTAGTCTGTAGTAAACAATTTAAGACGCAAAAGAATAAATAATTATTAATGTGCTCTTTTCAACAGTACGAAGAGCGCGTGGCTTTATAAATTAGTAGTAAAACCGTAAAAATTAACTTGTTACTTGTAATTAAAAAACGTGTCTTTTCTTACCATATTCTAACTAACAAAATTAACATTATTTTTTTTTTATAATAATGAAAGGAATCCATGTTATTGGAAATGTTGTCCTTGACCGTCTATTTTCTCATTAACTTTTAACGAATTTATCTGAATGAATTTATACTCCGTGATCAATGTTTACGGTCCAACAAAAGTTGCTCTTCCCTTGTGCTCAGTATTTGGCAGCTTTTGCCACCCACTTGATTGATTTGCAAAGTGCTCGAGAACTGCGAACATAAATAAGAAACTACGAACAAGACAACAACAACAACAACAACAACAACAACAACAACGATGTGGTGACAAGAAGAATTCGCTTTTCGAAACTTGAACCTAATTGATTTCTGCAGTTGATTTCAAAAACATATGCGAAAAATAGATACAAAGCGACGACGAATTGACGCATGAACTGTTGCATGCTTTTCACCTCACTTCAACATTTTAACCATGACACATTCATTGGTTGCTCTCTTCTCATCCTCGATACGACGTTCACGTCTCTCGCTGCTTTTGCCTTATTTTCTATTGTGACTGAAGGAGCCGTTAGAGGCAGAGCTTCTCACTTCCTCTCTACTATTGATCGTTATGAAGCACTGATAAACAGCCGAAACCAATTTCAGTGCAAGTTTTGGTGAGTTGCTGAGAAGGTGGTGACTTTGGGTGTTTTTCAAGGAACAAACTGAGAAGTGAAACTGAAAGCTGCGAAGCAAACCAATTCGCTTTCCTTGTAAATTAAATATATAATTAACTAGATCATTGTTTTAAACGCAAACCACAAACTAAAAAATTGACAGTTTCCAATGGACATATTTTTCGATGTCTATTATCAGCAGGAAGAGCACAACAACAGAAAATACTTCCCTTTGTCCTCGAAAATCTGTTATTTCGTAACATTAAAAACATGATTTTATTCTTTTAATTAATTATTGAATGTTAATTCTGTGTATTTTAATATTTTAATTATGAGATCAATAAATCCACTAATTTTTTATTGCCTTCGCTGCTTCTATAATGATTTTAAAAGGAGAAGCACGTTTGGCGTCATATAACATCCGGTTTTAAGAACACGCTGCTCTTATATCAACGTTAATCAACAGCAGATGTATAAATGTTAAATCAGAGAAAATCTCTCTGCAAACTCCATCTTAAAAGTCCCTTGAATGTTAACATATGTGTATGTTCAAGTTTTAACATTACGTTACAAGTACAGTTGCTGAAGTTTGACACTTAATATGAAGCGCTGTTAAATTTTCCCCTTTCAAATTCTCTGCGCTGTACATTTCGTTCTCTTTTCATGTTAGTGCTGTGAATGGGAGTGTATGTGAAAGATTTTCAGCTCTTTGAGAATGGTTTGACTGTCAGGAATGAGAGACGGAGTTGAATAGGGTACTTTCGCCATCTTTATTCACATCCTTAATCATACAAAATACACACAAGGAACTTAATTATTGGCTGTAGTGTTTTTGCCGGATCGTTTAACGCCGCCTTAAATATGCAATTAAAATTCTAATTTGTTAAATATTAACAATTTAAATTATTTATATTACAATTTGATGTTTAATATTTTCTGTAAATAATATTTCCTGCTCAATATCGGATTTTATCAGGTCTACTATGCGAAGAAGAAGCGACGAGCACAGCAGACCCAAGGCGAGGACGATTCGTCGAACAAGAAGGAACGCAAGCTCTATAACGATGGTTATGACGACGATAACCACGATTATATCATCAAGAATGGCGAGAAATTTCTGGATCGCTATGAAATCGATTCGCTCATCGGTCAGATTTTTTAAAATTAAATTAATTGAAATGTAAATTTAAATTCAAATCTTTTTATTTTCAGGGAAGGGAAGTTTTGGACAGGTGGTCAAGGCCTATGACCATGAAGAGCAATGCCACGTGGCGATCAAGATTATCAAGAATAAGAAACCGTTCCTAAATCAGGCACAGATCGAGGTTAAGCTGCTGGAAATGATGAATCGTGCAGATGCTGAGAATAAATATTACATAGGTTCGTGTTGCTCTCCTTTTGCTTTCCATTGCCTTCATTCAAATTTGTCGTTTCTTTGTTCGATTGCAGTTAAACTGAAGCGGCATTTCATGTGGCGCAATCATTTATGTTTAGTTTTTGAACTGCTCTCCTATAACTTATACGATCTGCTACGGAACACAAACTTCCGTGGCGTCTCCTTGAATCTGACACGCAAGTTCGCCCAACAGCTCTGCACTGCGCTGCTCTTCCTGAGCACACCCGAACTGAACATTATTCACTGTGATCTAAAGCCGGAAAACATCCTCCTCTGCAACCCGAAGCGCTCGGCAATAAAGATTGTCGACTTCGGCAGTTCTTGCCAGTTGGGCCAAAGGGTGAGTTAAACTCCGTAGCTACAGCGGCCATGGGCTGAATTGTGTTTCCTGTCCTTCGCCAACAGATTTACCAATACATTCAATCACGCTTCTATCGCTCGCCCGAAGTCCTGCTGGGGATTCCGTACGATCTGGCCATTGACATGTGGTCTCTCGGCTGCATCCTCGTCGAAATGCACACCGGCGAGCCGCTCTTCTCCGGCTGCAACGAGGTCGACCAAATGAACAAAATCGTCGAGGTGTTGGGCATGCCGCCGAAATATCTGCTCGATCAGGCGCACAAAACGCGCAAGTTCTTCGACAAAATCGCCGCCGACGGTTCGTACGTGCTCAAGAAAAGTCAAAACGGGCGTAAATACAAGCCGCCCGGCTCGAGGAAGTTGCATGACATTCTGGGCGTCGAATCGGGCGGTCCCGGCGGACGACGACTGGAAGAACCCGGCCACTCTGTGGCTCACTATCTGAAGTTCAAAGACTTAATACTGCGAATGTTGGATTTCGATCCGAAGACACGTGTCACACCGTATTATGCCTTGCAACACAACTTCTTTAAGCGCACCACGGATGAGGGCACCAACACCGCCAGCAGCATAGCAATATCCTCGCCGTCGGTCAGCTCAACGTCGTCGTCAGCCATGGGCCAGCAACTTATGACTGCTTCGTCGGCGGCAGCAGCGCAGCATCAGGAGCAACAGAGTCATGGTGAGTGTCGTTCGTTATGCGATTACATCCGAAAGTATTGAGCCTTAGTATATGTATGAGAAACCTAGAAGTGGTTCATTAGACGGACCATTTTTGTCGTAAATTCTAGTTGCAATTTTTAGTTTGTCAATTTTAGTCTCCTCTTTTATAAGTTGAAGTAAACTTTTGTAAAATCAATCGAATGAACAACGAATTTTAGCAACCATCCGCAGCGAATAGTTTAAGTCCATTTCTTCACTATGAGTTGGTCACTATTGGCATTGTTATTAGTATATATTTTTTCCTTCGTTGACTTGTTTTTTCATATTGATATTTTCTTTTTTTAAATGCTTGCTTATGTACGAGTGAACTGAATACTGATCCCTACGCTTGATTTTAAATTGAAAAAGTGAAAATTGATTTTCATTCGCTAATACCACGTTCAGGCTCCAATTTTAATTGTTAATTCAATCGTTTAGTGTCGAAAGATAATTCCAAAACAGCGAGTTCAAGGAAGCCAACAATGTTTCCTGCAATTTAAAAGCAATATGACATAATAAAGTAATTTTGTCCTGCACTTTTAACGTTTGCCTCAGTTTTCAAAGCTACTTTCCAGCTGCCGGCAATGATAGAAAACAAGATTGCGCCAAAACCGTTGTTTAATCTTCTCCACAGTTTTTGTAACACCGAGATGGCCGCCACTTGGTCCATTGTGAAATTCTTTTAATACAGCATCTATTCGCGGCTTTGGTAGAACAATCAAATCACGAGTTTGCTTACCGTCGTTACTTTCCCAGGAGCGATGCAACACTCCGTTTTTCAGCTTCAAACTGCTCATTGTGCCCAATACGCCTTGGCCATCGGACTTTCTGATGTCATCTCTTCTTTGCTTGGCCTTCGGTCCATTTCTTTCACTTTTACTACCTACGCCAAGTCTGCATCATTAAGCTTTGTGTCCCTTAGCGAATATTATAAAATTTGCGTCGTCTTATGCACCTTACGTCATTGGAAGCTTGAAATATCAATGGAAGTCATTGTGGCCGGAACACACATCTCAAATTTTAAAAGAGTGTCAAAAATAGCAATGACTAATTCAATATTTTCATGAGATCAAAGGAAGTATTTCCGTTTGAAATTGCAATTTATTATAATTACAAAATTTATCAACTTTATTTTATATCAATTTTTTCGCTTCGCTTGCAAAATTCTTGCCCCATTTTGTTCTGTAGGAAATAATAACTGCGAATAGTGTGTATGCAAACTTCCACTGTGACTTGCAGTGAGCAACTATTGACAAGGTGGGCGTGGCGTAATCTTGGTTTCTATCATTCTTGATGCTAAATGCCGGTTCTGCTGTTTTTCAGCTACTACGGCGAATAATAATTCCATTCCATTCCATTCGGACAACTGGAAAATCTAGTAGAATTCGTCTCCTTCTCAGGGTTGCTACTATTCTTTCTCTATAGAATTTGCGTTAAATATATTAAAAAGGAATTAAGCTCGAGGCGAAAATTTCGTATGAATAAATTCGGGATTTAGCGATAAATTAATTTCTCCATCGTAAATTTAACTCGGATTTAGCGAGGACCTGAACCCAGTATGAGAGCAATGAATTAACAGTTTCGTCAAAAAAAAGTTTGTAGTTTTTGGTTTTATGGTTTGTAAAGTGATTTTTTTGTAATTCATCGAAATACTAATGTACCGTGACTTTGTTTAGTTTATGATTTTAAACATTAGCCACAGATTGTGAAATCATAATTTTGTGTAGTTTTAAGTATTAGTGAGTTTATTTATGAATCTGTATTTCAGCGATCACTGCAATTGCTAATCGAATATTTACTGTAAAACTATCACTTAACTAATTACTTTAATTAATTCTATTAATTCGTATTTGTTTGGTTCTCTTCTGTTGTGTTTTTTTTTTTTTTTTTGTTTTTTGTGTAATTATTTAAAAGATTTTCTTATTGCGATTGCAACAAATTCCAATGCTATTTGTAAACCACTAACAATGTTGTTGTATTTACGCTTGATCCATGTCCATGTGTCCATTTTCCACCATTATGCTAACAACAAACTATTGCGTTGACCCACGTTAGACGATCGACGATGACCGGCAGTGCCTCGGGAACACAGCAGCATCACATCATCTTCTTCTTCATCGACAGCTTCTTCGGGCGGTTCATCGGCCACGTCGACATCGGGAGCGGGACACGAGCTCAGAACCCATCACTTGGTCTAAATGCCGACACGAAATGATGGAATACCAACACAACTACACCAACACCACCACCACAACACACACACAAACGTATTTATAAAAGCGTAAACATAGTTGAGAGAATGTTGAAAACATCGTATACTGCGTAGTGTAACTTTAAAGTATTTAGCATAAAATTAGTCTAGTTAAATGTAAGCGAGTCGTTACAATTTCCTTTACAGTTGCGTTAATGTTAAATGAAATGAAATGTGCTGTTCTTTTGCTGCTTACTTTATCAACTCTGATTTCGGCCGACGAAGCGAAGGCGGTTTACAATCGCGATGCTAGCGAACAACAGAAGAGCATTTTACTATTTACTACTGATTTATAATATTAGCCACGCGCTGTTTCACTGTTTGCATAAGTATCTAGCAGTACATGACAGTATTTAGACGTATATAAATACATATATATTTGTATTCGAATGTAAGAGTCGATGATTTTTAGTATACTTGACCAGATTAGTTGGTTGAACATTGTCGTAATCGAAATTATAAGTGGACGTCAGCAGCTATAAGCAAACAAAAGCAGAGATAAGTAATAAAATAGCAACATAATGCGAAATTGTAGTTTGAATTGAAATGAGAAAATAGTTGCTTTTAGGCCCTCAGCAACAGCACAGCGACAACAACAACAAAATTACAAATTATAAAGTTTCGATATAGAAGAACTCAATCAACGTTCAACTGCGACATAAATTAATTAAACAAGAAACAAAATAAAAATCTTATATACATATAAAAGTCAACGATTTAAAATGAAGAAAACTAAAAACACAACTTTTGGATATACTTTCAAACAAGAAAAAAGTCTAAATTTTCTAAAGAATTATTATTGAAGCAGGAGAATTAAATAAAAACGCTAACAAAGTTTGTAAGCAACTTTTGGACTCTATGGCAATGTAAATCCAATTAATCACAGTTTATTTTATTATTGATATTGTGTACTTTTTTCTGCTTTCGTTTGATTTATGAATTGATGCTAAAATTGAACGAAACTCATTAAACACTTAACGCAACTTCATGCAAAGAATTTAACGAGCTGTCGACTATTTCGACGGCCTTATTTTCCATCTGTGAACGAACGTTTCTCAACAGAAACGAAACGAAAATCTGTTGCTATGATTGCCAGGTTAACATTCCATGCTAAAAATTGTTTGAGATGTAGATTTTATTGTTTGTTTTCTCTACAACAGAAGAATTTCTAAAACCATAAAAGAACTTCACACATTAAATAAGTTTTCAATAGTCAAATTTGTCAGTTATTTTTGAAGTTATTCGTATCGTTTATTTCTTTAATTTACAAACACGTAAAAGACACATGTAAAAAGTATTAAAAAACCGAGCGCAGTGTATAAAATGATAATTATTTCAAGTAAATGCATTTATAGATACAGTTTTCACCATAGAGTTCATACACCTAAGAAATACTAAGAATTATTGAAAGAATATTTGCAGCTCCAATAGTTTTATATATAAAAAGTACTTTAGAAGTCATAGAATTACTATTTTGTCAACTGAAAATGAACTTTCAGATAGTTTAATACATCCGTGGATGAATTAAGATCGAAACACACAACACACACACATACATTCATGCATATTCACTTCAATTTAATATTATATATAAATAAATTATATATAAAGAAATACAAATTCATTTAGTAGCATAACAAAAGCCACAACTACAACATGAATTCTGTTCAAAACTGTTTTCTAAAGCCAGAGTTTTGTAAAATGACCGCCAGCATTACAAAAGCCATTGATAATTTAAAGTATTTAGCAAGATAAAGGGAATAAATTACCATTTAAACTAACTTCAACAACAAATCATAGCATTTAATCCATCAGCAATTGTAATATATGCATTTATTTATATACTATATGAATATATGAGTATAAATACGACGATTAAGCATCGCATAAAAATGAAATTATATCGTAAGGAAGAAATACTGCAGATATTTAAGCCGTAGACATAAAATATTTAAGAATCTAACCTTAACATATTGAAAAATACATAAAAATAAATATTGATGGGGTCGTAAAATTAAGCAAAAAAAAAAAAAAAGGAGAAAACAAAAGTAGTTTGGAAGAAATACTGACCACTGCATAGAAATAAATACCATTATTAAATCAAAGTACTTCGAAGAAGAAAGGGGAACGATGGTTAAGGAAATAAAAACGAGGCGACAGTGAATTAAAAGCGATGACAACTCGCAAATGAATTCGACTTGACGCAAGCTAAAAGCAAATCGCGACTTAGTTTTGTGCGAATAGACGATTAGGAGAGGAAGAAGCGTACTTTTCGGGTGTTGATATCAGAAAGGAACATTCGCGTTATGACGACACCAAACTAACTATACTCACTACTTATTTTACTCTTTGGCAAAATTATACGGGATTATAACGGGCTGCAAGAAATGCCCACGAAGCAAATAATTAAGGAAAAACCAAATTTCATTCTAACAACAAATAATTCGTACACTAAACGCTTTCCTTTTCGCTGAAATATCGCGTACTTTCGACGCATTTTACTTTCCTGTTCCATTTGGTACTTTGATCGTAAAGGAGGAGGTATTTTCGACAGTTTGATTTTCGTGTAAAATAAATTTAAGAAAAGCATATTACATAATTATTACGCATATTCATTTAAAAGAAATAAATTATTCACAATAATCAAGAAACATGAAAAATAATAAGAGGAAGAACAATGTTAAATGCAGAGGAAACAGAATTAGTATTAACCGAAAACGTGAGGGCAAAAATTATTTGAATTCCAATGAAATAATTTAATAAAAACGATTCCAAATTATGGCAACTGCGAATGTCAACTAAAACTCTACAAAAAGAAGAAATCATGAAAGAATTTATGAAAGTTGACAGCAGACCAGGAAGGAAACACAAACACACACACCAGCAACTTCAGCCGCTTAGAAGCGTTTAGAAGTTGCCATTTCTTGTGAATACTTGTAGAAACACATTTTAGCTTTTGGCGATCATTGGGAATTTTTTCGTTAACTGTTGTTGTAAATGCGTTGTCAGTGTAACTTCAATCAACAAAGAGAGCAACTGAATGTGTATTTGTGTGGTTCTCCAGGCATTTTATGGGAACTCGCTGAGAGTCATGAGAGCATCGCTGAGAGTAGTGAAACGTAGTCGACGTGTTTCTTTTTGTTTTCGATAAGAACGTCGCCATCGCCATAGCTGAAATGTGTTTTGACAACAAACATCACCAATCAAATGACATGAATAAATAAACACTATGTAGAAAACTCCAGAAATTTATTTTTTATTTTATATATATTAATGGTCCATGAGGACAATCAACTTTTTTAATGATTTATTGGTCGTTTTTCTTGGCTTTTTGATAATTATAAATTTTATTCACAATAATTTCAATTCAAATTTTATTTAAATCGTAATGAAATGTTTTTTCATTTGATTAAGAATCCTATAAATTAAGAAATATTTTATAAATACATTTGTTCTATAAATAATACAGCTCCATTGCATATTGTTAGTACAGTTTCCTTTTAAAGCCACCAATGAGTTCATTAGGATCGTTTTAATACTTATAATAATACGATAACTGAACAGATGATAGTCATAAGTATGTTTGTACTTAATTACCGACAATTCAAACATATTTCGTTAAGCATTTGATAAAAACAACTGCGACATGGTTAAAGTATTTCGGAAGACCACTGAAATTTACTAACAGATTCTTTTCTACCCACAAAAATGCGAGTATTAACTTTAAAACTTAGCTAAACAATAAAAACTCAGTCAAATTTGTTTGATATTATGTAAAGTTATTACTTCAATACTGAGAAGCAGAAATTACAAATATTAATTTACAACGGCAACAACAACCGACATAAGTTACAACAACAAAAATATTTAGCAAAAAAATTATAAACAATAAGAAAAAAATTGCAAAATCCTAATAAACATTTATGATATAATCATCCAAAGACAACGTGCTCTTTCGTGCTCTACTTTGCTCTCTCTTTAAGTTCTCTTCCTCTCTTCTCTCGCTCTCTCTCTCTTGCCGTCTCTTAACATGCCGCTGCACTCGTGAAGTTCGGAATTAATTTATGTGTGCTCACTTATGCTTTCTCGTGTTCTCACTAAGGTACTTGTTTTTCCGCAGGACTTTTACTTCATCCAGGCACGCATTCCTCGTCCTCGTCGTCGACCACTTCGTCTTCCAACATTTCTGCCAGCGGCCAGTCGCAGACGACTCCGCACTCCAACGCCATGCTGCACTCGCGCTCCATGCGCTTCTACGAACATCCGATGCTGAAGTCGATGTACGAGGTGCAGCAGCAGCAGGCAATTGGCACACATCAAGGTCTGCAGGCGCTCCTCTCGCAGTCCAGTGGTGTCGGCAGCTCTTCTGTGTCCTCGGCGACGTCTCAAAGCGCACAGCAGCTGCAAGCTCACAACCTCAACAACTACCCGCATGCTATGGACTGCGATCCTCCGGCGCAGCTGCCACCGCCACCGCAGCCGCTGCGCTTCGCCAACAGCACCTCGTCTGTCACGAACCCCGCGGTGCACGCGCAACACCCACACAGCATCGCCGGCAATCGCAGCCATCATTTGCGGCCCACGCATCTGCCGCAACCGAAGCCGCCGCATTCGCTGTTCGGCCAGCATCATGCGCCGTTGCAGCACAGCAGCTACGCGCCAGCATCACTGCCTCTTGAACTGGGCCAACACACTCTGTCCGCGGCCGCCTCGCACCTCATGATGACCGACTCAAGTGTGATTTCAGCGTCTGCTGCCGGAGCCAGCACCAACGTAGACAACTCGGGCCCCAGCAGTTACTCCTCGCTGATGTACAGCCAGCATCCGTTTGCGATGCCTGCACCGCCGCCACCAACGAGCGACATCCTCAGCAGCCAGCAACACCATTTGCAGCAGCAGCAGCTGATGAAGAATGCCCGCGGCGATAGCGTTTCACGTGTGGGCAGTTCGGTCGCCACCGGAGGTGCTGCTGGGAGCAGTGCTGCTGTCGGCGGCGGCGGGAGCGGCGACTCTTCCTCGCCAATGGTTGGTGTTTGTGTTCAACAAAGTCCTGTAGTTATTCATTAGTTAGCGTAGTAATGTAAATATATATAACACTATATATATATGTAACTCATATATAAATACACATCGTTAATTATATTGTATTAATTACACGATGTATCGAAATTTTTAGTCCTTGTATTTTCCATTTTAACTGTATAAAAATAAATAAAATGTAAATTCTGTTTTAGTGTGAATTCAGAAGAAGCTTCACAACTAAGCAAAGAAAAAAAATATATACATAATTTTAAAAACTACAAACTTTTTCATGAAGTTGTTTCTTAAATTCACGATGAATGGGATTTTAAAAACTGTCACCTCTCTTTTTCGATATATAGATGTAAAAGTAAATACTAGAGCACAGAAAATATCACACGGTGCGGGATCCAACAGAAACCTTTTAATAAAAAGTTCTGCAAAGTGCGTTGCTCCATCTTGTTAGTTATATTTTTTTGTTTTCTTTTTTATTTGTTGTTCATAAATTAAGGATAATGTAATGTGTTGTTAAGGATAATGCAATTGGTTATGTTACAATAACGTTTTTTTACAAGTAAATCAAAGATTAGTTTTGCAATCCAGTGCTGCCTTTCGAAAACAATGTTTGAAAATGTGTCCAAACTCATTTAAATGAAGAAGTCGGAAATAAACATGTGAAAATAGCTTAATTTTCGAAGATCGATTCACATATTCCGTTTTTCTCGATTTTCTTTTAAACTGATAACATTTTCCTATGTTCATTTAAAATTACATATGATGTCAAGTACAAGAACCTTAAAAAATTACGATTAAAAGCTGTGTGAAGTTGCTCTTAATCTAACTATCAATCAACGGATGTTGTAATTGGAATCACTACAGATTTTACAAGATGTTCGAAAAGGAAAATATATTTAACATTTTTTCAGGTCGCATTTCAAAGCTTGTTACATTTCCTTATATTCTCTATTTTTTTAATCGAGAAATAATTATTTACCGGAATATATAATGTCAATTTATTATTGGTAATTGTGCACTTTTTTCCTCACTACTCCGTCCAAACTTTAATTTGATTTATGTTGCTTTAAAAAATACACATTTAATAACTATTATAAATATGTAAATGAGTTATAAACCAGAACAACAGCCAGATATTTTTATTTATTCACAACACTAAATTGTAAATTGGATCTAATTTTGTTATATTCTCACTTTATACACCGACAAATAGCAAATTAGTTTAGCTTTTTCTTATTTAGCTCTAATTGTTAATAGCACTAAACTCGCTTCAATATAATTAGAAAATTATGTATTTTTAAAATTGTATATTTGAAATATATAAACATTTATTATTGCTTTAATATATTAAAATTTGAAATAGTTGACTTTTTGCTTGCTAAATCAAATAATTGTATTGAAAATAACGTATTGGAATAAATTTGTTAAAAATTACAAATCATTTTAGTGTAATTTGAAAGTTTTCCTTTTAATTACTAAGAATTGAACACATATGTTTAAATAATTAGATTAAGAATATCATAAAACCACAAAAAGTTGTCATATGAATGGAAAATAAAAAACAATAGCGTAATTTAAAATCCATAAAAAAAAACCTACATGCAAACCTATAATTTATGGTTTATAGGTGCTCTGTTTTTCCTTTGATTTAAATGCGCAACGAAAATGTAGCAAGGAACTGATTTGGTAACTCTGTACGCTTAGTTTTGTGTGTATTGAATTCATTGTCAGAAAATTCTATTCTTGAAATTGAAACAAACTTTTAAATAATTCTTTTTATTGTTTGTATGATGCTGTCCACTCTGGCTAAAGCGATAAAAAAAGAGCTCAGGATAAGCTATTAGAAAGCAAATTAAATCGGTAGATAAACTAAATTTCGTAATTCGGTAAAATTAAACAATTAATATTAATTTATCAGTGAACTTATCTGCATTTTCAGTTCAGTTCTCATAAATACCAATCACAATTAACGTACAAATCAACAAATAAAACTGTTTCCTAAACAACTTTCAGTCTTTTCGCCAACTCAGATGATGAAATATTGGTCATCACACGAAGTTAACTCCAATATCATCATACCTAGTACACACGTATTCGCTTAATTACTATTTTATCACTTAGTTCGAGCAGAGAAGAGCAGCTTATAAACTAAGTAATTATATATTCATGTGCTACTGCCTCAAACAGTTAATATATGTAAATTAAGTATTTAAGTATGTATAAATATAATAAAATTGTAAATTTGCAACAACAAATGATGGTTATATATATTATTCGATTACCGCATTTTTTAAAAAAAAGTACGCTTGAAAATGCAGATAATGTAAATTTTATTAAATTTACATACAAATATCAGAACTAGCAAAATTAATTCTTGGATTATTGAAGGTATACGTGATGCTGTGAAAGGTGTTTTAACGCCTAAAACATGACTTGCTCGCGATAGTGATGTTGCAACTTGTTGGCACGCACACCGAGCTTCATCTGCCACTTGGCCTGAACACGCTTCATCATGTGTATATCACGTGCTTTGAGTGCTGCAGCTTTCTGTTGTGTATTCGACCAGCCGAGTGATCGGTATTCGCTCAACACCTTGTGCAATTTGCGATCGGATTTCTTCGGCAAAACGGCCCGTTCTGGATTTAGGCGTTGCTTATAGTAACGCATTAGTGAGCGATGTCCAATAACAGCTCCAGAGGGCAACACCAACTGATACTCATCTCCGTCCAGTAGATCGGGGGCGACTGCCTCATCAACGTCCATCCCCTCTTGCTATTTGTAAGTACAAAGTCAGACTGCAGCAATCTTCCTGAATTAAGGAACACTTACGTGATCAGGGTAGCTGGAACTGTAATCATAATAGTCTGCATATTCGGCAAGCGCAAGACCTTCGTGCAACATCTGGCAGTGGCCCTTGTCCTTCATGTGTTTACGCACAGCATCCAAGGAATAAAAAGTTTTGCCACGATCATTGCACCATAGGCAGATGAAATGAACAGCCACCTTTTCACCCAAATAGAACAGCAACCCTTCGAGATCGACGCAATACTCAGCATCAGGAATAAAAAACGAATGCGCAACAGACATGTGCTTCAGGTTTTCTACCATATCTTCGCTGCTTTCCGTGCAAAAGAGACAATCCTTGTCAGTGAGAGGATGTTCGTCAATATCTTCCCAGCCATCAGAGTCCTACATTAGAAAGCAATTTCGTAAATATAGAAGAAAGGTATTGTGAAAAAGAAAACAACATCTTCCTCGCCAGAGATATCTTCAAAGTCCTCATCACCGTCATCCTCATAGAGCACAGTTTCCTTTGGCGCTGCTTGTTCTGCAGCTATTGCTGGATGTGGTCTTGCTTTTACTATGCTCTTTGTTAAGAGTTTTGGTTCTTCGCCGTCTTTAAGCTCCGATTTCAACTTCGTCAAGCAGTCCTTATGTTTTTTACTGTTTAGGTGATTGTCATAAGCCTTCTGATTACCAAAATGTTTGTGACATGCATTGCAATAAAGACTCATCTCCTTCTCCTCGTTGGCGATAGCGTCAGCATTACGGACCTGCATAAGACGCGACTGGAACTCCTCTGCAGTAACTGGAGGCAGCTGGGAAACACGGCGCTTCAGATTGTAGCGATGCCAATCTGTTTTATAGTGCAGACGCTGCAAATTTGCATCACTAAATTTGACACTGCAATTAATGCATGTGAAGACAGCAGAACTATTTGCTTCCATTCCAAAATTCGATTCCACAAAAAAAAATTTAAATATATACAAATTAATAATGTTTTGAAGTTTTCTACAAAGCCTACAACCAGATTTACAAACGTTCGATTATGCAGTCTACCAAAATCTATTCTCTTTGACGATTGCACGCAGCCAATTGTGTTTGCCTATTGCGAGCACATGATACGAATTGACACAATGTGACGTTGTGTATAATTTGTTGCCTGACCGCAATATTATGTTTTTCAATTTTAGCTGCAGTTTTAGTCAAACTATTAAAATGAGGCTTTCTGATTTACAAGTGACGCTTTCTAATTTACAAGTGACGCTTTCTGATTTACAAATGACACTTCTGAAATTAAAACGACGCTTTCTGATTTAAAAGTGGAAAAGGTGTAGACATTTTCTCAAAGATAAAACTTTTGCTATTTTGTTATTAATCTTTGTTCAACGGTGTTTCATGCATACTACGACATTCGAGAATTTTAACGACTATATTAGGGGTGTTCCATAGGACTATCTCCACTATCTCTCAATAGTTTAGGAGATAATGGTACTATTACTACAAATTGAAAAACTTGCGAATAACGTTTTTATTGCAAGACCTACTTTAGTCCTTTTGTCGAATCCTCTCGAATTCAAAGGACTTTAAATAAAAGTTTCTCCTTACTTTTCACACGATCTAATTTTACGAGGTAAACACGAGTTCATAGCAAATAAGAATTCCAAAATAAAGTAGCTTGATTTGTTTCTCCAATTTCTGGAAATATTTATTTTTATATATTACGGTTCAATTTCATATATTTAAGTCTTTATAAATTTTTTGTGGATTTGCCTAAAATAGTGAAAAAATACTACTAAAAAAAAAATCATAAAAATATTCATTCATTCATCCAAAACGTTGTCTAGCCACTGCTGTATATCCTCCTTATTGCCACCCTCTATATTTCCACTAGCATCGGAAGGATCTGCTGCAGAAGTGGCTTTGTCATTGTTTTCAACCGCTCCTACTTCAGACAGCTCCCCAATTGCCGAACTATTAACTGCTGGAGTCATACTCAGCAGTTCGTCCAGCTCATCGTCCTGTTCTGGCTTGGTTTCCAGCTTGGAGCTAAGTTGAGATTTGGCAGAAGGTGTCCGTTTACCGCTGCCAATTTTGAATTTCGGATTACTTTGATGATCTTTGAGTACCTTTTGATAGTGCTTTTCATAAGCTTCTGCAGCCTGATCCATTGCCAGCAATTGGTCGCGGCTAAACATAGACGTTGGATAATCCAATCGTTTGTAAAACGGAATCGATTGTAATCCCACGTTAAGCAATTTCAAGTTCAATGTAAAGTATTCGCTCGCCTCGGTATTAAGCAGCTTGTCATCGCTGTCCCAATTCTTTTCCGAAGAGAATTGAAAATGTCCACCTACTGAGGCAGGCATTTGCGACATGACGTTAAAGTCGCCCGCATTTAGCTGTGGATTCTCTTCACCACTTTGTTCGTCATTCAAATCGAGTACCTCCAGCTCTCTAACAGGCATCTGATTTATAAAGCGTGTTGGCGGCCGTGTATGTCCAGTGAAGCGGTCATCGCTAGAATCCGCCACATCAATTACTCCACGGATTGCCTCCATTTGGTAGCTAGAAGATGTTTCGTTGCTACTACGATTTATGCGTTGAGACAATGGAGGCGGAGGCACCTTACGGTATTGCTTCATTTTAGCTCGTTTACTAAATTGTAAAAATATTTATTGCTGAAAATCGAATATTGGGCTTCTTACTCTTTGGATCGATCATCTTTGAATTTCACTGGCTCCATTAAAATAATGTATTGCAAGCAATTTTACCATGGTTTCTGTAGTCAAAAAGCCCACAACAAATCATGAAGTTTCTGCCAGGGTTGCAATTTACGTCATAATGTAGTTGCCACCATTTCGAACAAATAAGTTAATAAAACAACGAATTTATATATGTATATTTAACAGGATTATATAGACTGTTTTTTTAGACTTTTCTGCATTTAAATAAAAAAAAATTCGGCTATGTTGAAGACATGGACGGAGTAATTCTTGTTGTTGTTGTTTTTTTAGCTACACAGAAAAACAAACTCCGCCCTTCGCACCACACCTTTTTAGAAGTTTTGAGCCTCAAGTTTTTTGGGCTATATCTCCAAAATGCCCGAACGTATCACGACGATATATCCATCGCTCGTATATATCTTAATAACATATCATAAATAAAACAGAAAACGGAGACTCAGTAAATAGAAAACGCAGTTGGATTGGAAATGGGAGGAAATTGAATTTGCACCAACATGGGCAAATATTTCAAGTCATCGTCAGCTTAAGAGATTTCCACGAAACTCATTAAGCTAAACAGGAACGAATTAAGATATTCAGATTTTGTGCACATGCTAAAGAAACCGGAAAGCATGTTCTCTGCGATTGTCCTGCTCTTAGCACTCTCACGCGTTCATGTTTTTGTGATCCGCTGGATCACTGTAGAGCGCCAACCAAAGAACGTTGCTTGATTCCTATAAAGTTTAGATCTGGATTAAGCATACAGAATAAATCTATAGGAGAGTGGCGAAGCCCAATTGGTCAATTGAATAACCTAAAAATTGAAAAATTTGTCATTTATTTAATCAAAATTATCTAATTTAGCCCGCTCTTTAATATTTTTAAAGACTGTCTCAGTTTTAAAATAAAGATATAAACCTTTATAAACCTTCTGAAGAAATTTATGATTATTAATGGAAAATATTTATTTAAAATTAATGAAATATACTCGTATTTGTTTCATTTGAATTATTACTTATTGAATAGCAGCACTTATGTATCAAATCAAATGTCGTTCATCGCTAAGAAATGCTGTCAGTCTCTACAATTGTGGTTCATATCAGGTTCGGGAGCTGAGCTTTCATTCATGTTATTATAAATTTTAATCTTAACTTCTCATTCAAAAGCCTGTTGTTGTTACAGATTAATGTTTTATAGATATTATATTAAAGTCTTGAATTTTTCTCAATTTGTTAATTGAATTAATTGTATTTATATTGTTTTTGAAATAGCTCAATAAAATTTCAGTTTGAAAATAATAATAAATGTTTTCGAGATTTTTAAATGTTCGTAATTTTTGTTATTGGTTTGGATTTTTAAACAGAATCTAAAACACTTTTTCATATAAATTGCTATATAATCAGCAAATAATCAGAAAATATATATTTTTATGTGATATTTTTTGAGCCACAAGAACAATCAAAATCACGAATGTTGTGAATGAAAAAGCTTAAGAAGCCATGAAATAAACTGGCTTCTTCCGATGAGAAGCTCTAAAATCATAATCAAAACACATTTCTTTATGTTAGAATTGTTATTAATATCAAAAAATAACAATTAATAAGCATTGTTGCAAATCTGGGAACATGGATGCGATTATCTGTTCATTCCTAAGCATAGAAATTTAACAAAAAGCAGCAGCTTGTTCGGTTCAACTTAAATTAAGCGTGAAATACACGAATTCGCTACAAACAACAAGTGCCTTTCATCAGCTTATCAAAAGGAAATCTCAACAAAGCCCACAACAACAAATAATCAAGCACAACCCAGAAATTTGTCAAACAAATTAAGTCCTTAAAAAGCCGACGCTGGGTACAACGAAGCGTTTGGGGTGCGCTTCGCTCCGCCTGAAGGACTCGGGCTGAAAAGGACTCCCACCCTTTTGATTGCTGCGCTAATTTACGGTATTATTTTCACACTGATTTGCGGTGGCTTTTATTTGCATCAGTTTAGTTTTTATTGTTACGATTTCATGGTTCAACTCGAGGGCATCCGTAAAAAGATGAGACTTAATGAGTGCAGAGATATGCATCAAATATCAAATATCTAAAGTTTTTTACGGCAAACAAATGAATTAATCACTCAGGCAAACACAAAGATTAACGAAATCTGCCGATGTTAACAGAAGTTGTAACATTTTTGTCCTAATTCTATTTTTTTTTTCGACCACGAATTGTTTCATGCTATTATCATGAATTATGAACTTTAAAGAACGTCGAAGCAACTCTTTTCATTGCTTGAAATTCCTTGACTTACTCATTATCCTGCTGAGCATCCTTTACGCAAAGATTTCTGCTTCTAATTATCACAGCAAAACTATGAAATCGCATCACTTAAAAAGTTGACGTCGCCACAGACTGACACACATTTTAAAAGCACTTAAAATAATTAAATCAAAATATTTTATACAGATTCTTGTTTCGCATGTAAGCACTCAAGAAGTAACGATGTTATATATTAAAGATGTATATAAAGAAATTTGCAAGACGCTCGTCGATTCTCAGCTCGGAAACATCACTTCACGAAAAAAAGGAAGCAAAACTAAGTTGCGAAGATAAAAAAGCGCAACGTATTCATTGCACGACATTTTAAATAGAGGCAGGATGTCCTTGTTCGACGTTACTTTTTGCATAATTTACCTGCCTTTCGTAGCTTCCCGCCTCCGCAGAGCAGCCATTCGCGAAGTACTTTTGTTTGTTTGTTGTTTAGTTGACGAGCTGCACTCGTGGCGGCTCGAATCTTGCATCTCGCTCCTTTCCACTTCTTCTCATTATGCATTTTCGCAATTATTTATATGTTCTCCGTTTTATAGCGATTTCTGTATGGATCAAAGCCAGCGACTGCCAGCAACTATGATGCATACGAAGCGCCAAGAAAAGCGCAAAGGATGATTCTCCAGGAAGCAGCCAAAACGCCGCGAAAACATAAATTCAGAAAGCAGATTTTTACAGTCGGTCAACACAAGCGACAGAGTTGGAAATAGAAAAGAGGAATTTCTATTAATTCTATTTCTATTAATTAATTCTATTAATGTGAATATATCTCACAGATTTTTTTATATTTTCAAATTAAATGAAAGATTTTATTGAATGTAGAAGTGTTTTGCCAGATTATTATTCTTTTTTCTCATTGTTATTTATTACCTTTTTATGATTTTCTATGCATTTTGTTGATAGCATCTGCAAGTTTCTGTAATCACCAAAGAATCCATGATGCTTCTCGTTTTCCTCGTAGCTTAGCGAAAAACTGGCTAACGAGCTGCGCCCGAACGAAACGTGAATTTGTATTTTTACTTTCTTTGCATTTGCATTTCATGTTTTTAATTGAGATTTTAATTATGCATTCACATGAAAAGATTATCAACTCACACATATTAAGAGCAATCTAATGCATTTGAAGAGATTGAATCCAAAAAAGTGCAAAAAAGTGATAACAAAGAAAAGAACAAACGAAAAAATTGAAATTAACGCAAAAATAATTAGAAAACGAGGCTGAAAAATGCTATATTTCATCCCAAAAAAGGTTTCCATTTTCGGATTATCAATCGATCAATGAAATATTGCCTTTATCTGCGATTTCTTTATCTAAAATCGCCATTCCTTCGTTTATTTGAAGTTTATTGTATTAAAACTGCATTTAAATTGTGTATTATTACACAAAACCCAAAAGTTGAAGCATTTCTTGACAATATAACAAAAATATTTTACCGCAAACAAGGCAAAAAAACAAAAAACAATTACATTTTTATCCTGAAGCAGTTCGTTTTAATGATTTTTAAACCTCTCCTCTGCCAACAATGAATGCCGTACATAATGCAGCAGGAAAGCGGACGCTACCAAGAGCGATCAACAGCAGCAACAACAACAAACAGCGCAATAACAAAACTGTCTATTATATCATCATTAGTGCTTCGCTCTTGACTTCCGGCTGAAGGACTTTCCATATTGCGTAAAAATTGCGCAGACACCACCAATTGAAAGGACGAAGGGTCTGCGGTGGCGGGGAGCAGGTTAAAACGGAGTTGAGAATGTATTCATCAACCCCTCAGCACACCAACACACGCAAACACATACACTAGAAAAAGAAATAAGCGAAGCAATGATTAAAAATTTAACAATAAATGAAACTCATTAGAAATTGTTGCAAATGATCTTTGTAAATATTTGCGGTGATTTTAGAATCGTCAATTCGTGTTTTGTTTAGTCAATTTGTGACAAACGAAGAGGCTAAAACGTTGGCTGAAACAATTTGGGCGAAAAAACTAATATTTGTTGAAGAATTCAGTCCCCCAAGTGTTGCATATCCTTTGGGCTGATCTTCCCTTAAGGTGAAAAAAATTATTTTTTCCTTTTGTCTTTTTATCTATTAGTATCATATTAATTTGGACTGACTTAATTTGGATATAACAATTAACAATTTTGTTAATTCCCTTAAAATGATTAAAATCATTAAATAAAATAAATACTTTCGTCACAATAATAATACAGAAAATACTGAGGAATAAATAAAATCGCCTTTATTTTTCGCAGTGCAGCAGAATAGTTTTGAGCACTTTAAATTGAAGAAACACTTTGTGCGAGCGAAGGAGAGAGTATTATTCCTATTATTTCCCAATTTGAAAGGGTCGCACAAAGAATTAAAGTGTTTGTTTGCTTCTCTGTTGGCACCTTGATCAAATGTTCGAATAATAGCCACATACAGCCGCAGGCTAACGACGAGCTGCCGATGCCGATTACGTTTGCAAATCGCTTTAATCGCTCCAAGCGCACTCGTAAAACAGTAGTGATTTTCTAATCTAGAAATTTAAATTTCGCAGGAAATTCTATCGATCTGCTGATATTTTTTGCCTAAAAATATACAACATCAAAAGTGCAGAAACGAAACCGGAAATGAGATAACACAATAAAAATCATACGTGGACTCGTATTCCAGTCCCATATGCGATTCTCGATTGCCTCGTTTTATTTAGAAATCAAAGTCAATTAAACATATTTATTAATAAGTGCTGTAAAATATTCCCAACTTCTTTAAGCAGCTCAAATATTTTTTATTCACTATGAATGGCATATTGCAAATAATATTTGCAATCCACATCAAAACGAAAACCGAACACTTGAATTCAGTGCATTCAGCAGCAAACAGAAATCAAATTCATTCACTAATTATGAGAAGCACCTCCATGGAAGTCATCGCAATTAAATTGCGATAAAATTGCATTCACAAATCGTGCAAAATAAATCGCGATTCGATGCACTCTCAGCAGTCATTCTGTAGAAAAAGCGACATACTTCCGACGGCTCTTCATACAAATTCGAAGCCTTTCAACGTTCCTGCCATTTTTTCTGTACGTTTACAAATTTCATGGTAAATTATTTTCATTTTGCGTGCTGAATAAAAATACTAAAAAGTAAAATGTGAAATAAACTTATAAAAGCCGCCAGTATACACGAAAAATAAACATTTCATTCAATTGCAACTGTGTTTTTCATAAACACGAATGTAGCCGCAGTCGGTCGTAAGTAGTTAAGTTCGAGCATCTTTTAATTAGCGTTATACGCTCGTTTGTTGCTGAATCTCTTGTCAAGTGGCGAGGGGAAGGGGGCGGCCTGCTCCTAACTAAAATTCTTCTCGTTCCGCCGCTCATCACCGATCTCATGTAGTAGCCATCATTTATATTGCGCTGCAATGACTGTTACTTCGGCATCTATCTCTTGCTCACTCTCGCTCAGCGAAAGCCGGCTAAGCATAAAACTGCGAAGCTGCTGACAGCAGCAGTGTACTCGGTCGCTGGCGGGGGAGTGGCGCTGCATATAATTGCGTATTTGTTGGTTGTTTTCCAGGTGGGTAGATTTCTACAATTTTCCACATTCAGTACCAATTCAGATTTTTTATTTCCTTACTTTTAATCTTTTGCAAATAAATATTTTAAAAACATGTTTTCAATGGCGATTCAAGAGCAGAGGATTTCTAAAGATATGAAAGAGTGCAGATTCGCCCGTTCCCGTTTCCGTTTCTATTTCGCAGCAAAATTTTCATGGTTGAAATAATCTTTTAAACGCAAGTAACTCGAGCAAAAATGCTGATTTACTGCCTTTTAGCATTTTGTTTCTGCTGCTTTTAGTCTTGCTGCAATTCGTCAACTCTGACCTTATAAACGAAATTCTCCTTTTTCATTTTCATGGAAAATAAAGAACGTAACTTCGAATAAATGTGCAAACGAAATCAGTTAGGAAATATGCAATAAAGAAATGTGAAAAGATAATTTGGAGACTTAATTTTAATTGCTGTCTGGTCTATTCTTTGTAGACTGATTTCTTTGTCCCAATGCAACTAAGCTTTTTATTTACTATGCTGTTACTCGTAGCGTAATATCGCCAAACGTCTCACTTGAAATTTGCGAGGTGACATTACGAATATCTCAAAGAACGAAATCACCTCCTCTCACTGATGTTTCCAGTGTAAGCGTCCCTTTTAGCAACAACTCGTTCAACGATTTCTTATGGTTAAATATGCTATTTATTTATTTTAATTTATATAACGAATTTAATTTCTTTTTGGTTTTAAATACAAGTGCAACAAAGGACTAAAATAAACAAAATATAAATGTTTCTATATTTACAGGTGCGAGTTCAACAGTTTTTTGCTTTCTAGTTATTGTTTATGAGGTTCCAAAATACATATTTACATGGGGCAACCGTGTACGTAGCCGACGTTCCGAAAGATAGCGGCAGCTGCTGCCGTTGTTAAGAAATTGCACGGATTCGAAGCAGAAAATGTTGACAAACTCGGCGGACAGCAGGACAATGCGTTGGCAGTACCATTTTCGCTGGAGAACTCTTTTTCCAAGTTGGCCTGATGACGTAGCTGCTCCAGACGCAATTGATTCTGGCGCTTCCATTTGGTTCTGTTCGAAAGTTACAAGGGAAAAAGTGATTTCATTGATTTCTCGTGCTGATTTATTGGCCTCCGAAAGAATAACTAACCTTCTATTCTGGTACCAGGTTTTAACTTGTGTCTCCGACAGATTCAGTGTTTCCGCCACATCGCTGCGATCGGCCACCGACAAATACTTCTGGCAGCGGAACTTACGCTCCAAATAAGCCAGCTGTGCGTGCGTGAATGCGGTGCGTCTTCGACGCGGCTTTCGGCCTGATTTTCCGCCAATATTCAACTTGTGCTCGCTGTAGTTGTTGTTGTTGTTGTGATTAATGATGCTCATGGCGTTGTTATGATTCTCCGTTATTGAGGGTGAGTGCTGGTGGTTTGTGGACTCGACGCTCGACTCATTTCCCACAAATAGTTGCTGCGATGATGCGAAGGCGTGCAGGTCTTTGTGGCAGTTCAGTGCTTCGGAGTCAGGCGAAGAGCGATCTTCGATATCAATGTCAGAATTGTCATCGGAAATGTCAGTATCTACCAATAAAGAAAGGAATACAAAACATTAAAAAATAGTTTTTGTTCAGAGTATTTGTGACATTCCGTATCCATCGCTGAACTGAGTAAAATAACGAATTCATGCTAAATGCCGCAGTTCATTTCGAGAATCTGCTCTAAGAATTTTATGTAATATCATCTTTTTGAAAAATATTCAAAGTTTGAAAGTAGCTTCGTGACGTTTTCTCTGGAGTCGTATTTAAAATTAAAAATTCCAGTTTGTTCAACCATTATTAGTATAATAATTAATGTTGCCATATCGCGAAAAGATTTTTTGGGGTATTTGCGACTTTTTAGTACTTTAAAGATGTTTTTGGCAGAATTTATAATTTTTTTAAGAGTACACAAACACTTTTTTTAAGTATAATATGTTACTATTTCTAATTAAATAATCAGTGTTATTTTAATTATTATATTATCACAAAAACCTGTTGGTAGCATTTTATCTTCTATTTGTTACACATTTCAAAGTTATGAAATATCTGTGGTCGCAAGCAATAATCGCTTAAGTCGACTTTTGAAAGAATTAAGTTAATATTATTTCAATTCAGCTTACTAGTTAAATTATGCTAATCTAATTCTAATTTATTTTTATAGTTGTAGCAAAAAGAAAATCTAAATATATTCTTTTTGAAAATATTTATAATGGGGTATAATATAATTAATATAATATTCACCGTTATATTTTACACCTAAGTAAAAATGTTGCGCCGAACTAATTGTAAGTTTACACAAGAATATGTATAAAATGGGTTATATTTTGATGAAAACATAAAAGTAGATTAACTGAAACTCAAAATAATTCTCCTAAAATTACGAAGAACCGAATTAAGTTATTATTGCGTGTGACCACAGAAGTAGAACTTATGTAATTACAAAAAGCTACGTTAACCCGTTCCATAATTTATTTTGGAACTCAATTTACCTGTTAAAGCCGCCTTTAACGCTCTAAGTGCTACCAATATTAAGTGAAATCTATTAGTGGTGCACACACATTATAGGTTGTCTAGGAAAGGGATTTTTGGAAGAACTACTTAATTGGAATAGCGGAAGAACTTAAAGATGATGTTTATATAAAACAACAATCGGATTTCATTATAACTTTCACTTGCTGTTGTGTTAAGCAGTTGCATTAATAAAGTTTTTTAAACAAACCCAACTTGTGTGTATTTGATGTGTTATATCATTTTACTACAATAAAAATCAGTTCATACTATTATCACACAAATGGGCCTCTTCTGGCGGCTTTATAAATCCTTGAAATAAAACACAATTTAACTAACCATTATGGAGCTCAACAAACACATGATAGCGTTAACTCTTAATCTACTACTTAAACAAAGTAATTTGAATGCGAACACAACGAAGGCGGCTTCATTAGGCGCCGAGGTTGATTGCATTTCGTCAACGCAGGCTCATTAACTGCAGCCGCAGGGTTGCCAGCTGTACAATGCTTTAAAACAAAGCTGTTCTTGTTCATTGTTCCTGGGGGTTCGTTTGCTTGTTTTCGAAGGAAAAGTGGCCGTACGTGTCAAATTGCAGTCAAACACGGCGACAAAAGTTTATATATGACTGCACATGTCTATATTTGAGCCAAGTTACGAACTCTTCAATCCATCCTTGCTTAGCCAAGAGGTTTTCTTTTCTATTCTTTTTATTTCTTTATTATTTATGTATTTTTTTATCTTTCTCGTTCGCCTTTAAAGTTCTCACTTTCGATTTTGTAGCGACTGTCAATTCAAATGTGGCTTTAAATGTTGCAATCTTGTTTTTTTCATGTTAGTTATACATTTTTCCCAATTCAAGCAGAGTAAATCCTAAAACAACTAACGAACTACTAAATCTAAGGTTATCGGAATTTATATTCCGATTAAAATAATAAAAACCTTCTAAAGTGGTTATTAACCTCCGATTGTTTGTCAAATTGATGCGACGTGACTTTTTCATATTTAGGAAATCGAACTACGAAGGAACAAAACCACTTGAAAGTTCGAGGTGAAGATTCAATAAATCTGCTCCACTGAATATGTCATTCGTCTACACATTCGTCTAAGTACGCGTTTGGCTTTGGAAATGTTCGCATGTGTAGTTCGAAAAAACGCTTTATTCAACATCAGACAATACAAAGCAGAGTCAAGCGAGGTTAAAGAGTCGAATCGAAGATTTCACGTGCTGTGCAGAAATGTTTTGCCACGAATACACGTGATACTCCTTCAAGCTTCTTCTTACGTGGCCAAGGATGAGGATCTGGCTTCGGTCTGCTCGAATGCCATTAGGAAACAATTGAAGCCAAACCAGGCACGTGAATTTAATCATCTTTGCATCTTATGTGGCTGCGTGTGTGTGTTTGTATATCTAAACATATCTATATCCAGTCATTAAATTGTAACTCCAGTGGATATCCATTTATTACACAGTCCTTTTTTACTCATGCCGACAGCAGGATGAAATCATGAATGAATGAACTTCTCTTTCGTTACGCCGAGTTGATCACTTGACTGGAATCCAGTGAAGCAGTTGATGGATTTCGAACGTCGTCGTCCACTTGCAGCTACATTAAAACAGAGAGATTTGATTTTACGTTCGTAAGCGAAGTCTATTTTTACTTTTAGTCATCCCGCCGGTTCGCGTGTTCGCCCGCGTTAAGCGTTTGCACGAGCTGCGCTGCAGGACAACGCAAATTTAGGTTGTTAAGTAGGATGTTTTTGTGGTGAATACGAACGAAAGAACATATTTGCCGTAATTACTTTTGCAGTCGCTTTTTATAGATTGTAATCCGAATGCAAATAAAAAGATTTTCAAGAATTTTAAATACGTTTTAAATAGAGAAAAATTTAAATGAATTTTGTTGAAAATTGTTAAATGAAAAACTAAAATTAAATAAGTCTTAAAACGGAAAATGTGCTGTAAATAAAACATAAAAGAATATATAAAATATATAAAAAATATATGATAATTGTGTACCTCTTTAAAACAAAGAAAATTTACTTTGTATTAATAGCAGAAAAATTTATAAATGAAAACAATCAAACTGAAACTTTGCATCGTTTTTTGTCATCATTTTTAGATCGTTCTTTTACTAAGAACAGATTTTTTAAAAACTCTGATTTGTCAGCAACACATATCCTGTTGTTGGATAAGAGCAATTTACCCTATGATAGCAATAAAAAATTGATGTTCTATCATAGAAGGTTTAACACTTTAAATATGAACAATACTGTGTGCAACACAGCTTAAAATGGATGTAAATATGTGCTCACCTAGCACTAGTTAGTTTTCAGTTTAGGTTAAGATATTTTTAAGTTTGTAGTCTTAGGTTTTTTATTAAAAAATAATAATGTTATTCTTTTTCTTCCTCCATTTTTTGAAGGAATTTAAATTCTTATGTAAATAAATTAGGAGATTAAGTGTTAAGTTATAAATAATGTAATGTATATAATCTTAGGTAAATATATTTACTATGTTATGCATTTTGTGTAAATAATATTTGTGGAATAAATGTTTGATATGTCTCCTCTACTCTTCTCTTATTAGAACTTAAAATGATCTTGGAAAGGCAAACTATAGAATTTTATATCGTCGGTAGCCTGAGCAAAACTTCACGTTGAAAAGAGTTTTCGGAAAGGCTTTCCGATTTTAAGAGCTTTGATAATGACCTCATAATCAAACCTGTTCTTACAATGTCCAGTTAGCTACTAACCGACAGTTTAATTGAAGGAAAAGCGACGGTAAATGCTGCGTTTAGTGCTGAACCGGACATAGAAATCGGACCTCAAAAATCTACTCGAAACTGAGATTTTGTTTCATTGATATCAACATTCGATTCGGCAATTTTCCTTTGATGAGTCTCTCTAATTAAGTTTTCCTTTAAAGTCAATTTATCGCTCGTTGGCCCCAAAAGCATGCCAAATAAAATAGCCTTTGCCTGATTTACGTACCCGTGTCTGGATGATGCTGATGATTTATTAGATCGCCGAGTAGATCGCGTATTAAAAATGATTTGGACGCTTGGTGATGCATGGCAAAGGAAAACAGTGAATTTTATTATTTTCAGTACAATGATTAATTCTCGCTTCTACCACTGAAAACTTTAATAATATTTTTGCTTAAAGCGCGTCACTTTAATATCATTAATTTAATATTTTTGTTCTGGTCAGTTTAAATTTTTAATGACGTTTAATTTTGCGCTTGCCGTCGGCTTAAAACTGTTAGCGCCACTTATCACAGCTTCTGCAGAGTCAAAACTTTATTTTTTATTGAATTAACTCAGACGAATGCAGGAGCGACCCGTTGTAAACGGTGTCAGACGAACAACTGACAACGCGAATAAATCCTTTGATGCAAGGAGCTGTCATAACTGCTCACAGGATTATTTGCATGTTAACAAGTGAACGGCTGACGCTTTGTTGTTGTCGTTGGCGTCAGCGTTGGAATTAAATAAGCGCCAGTCAGTTAGTGAAGACAAGTGATAACTGTTCATCTGCTTCCATTTAGCGAAGTTGTGTGTGGGTTGAGTGTAATGCGCGAAATGTCAGAGCCTTGCGAAAGTTTAATCACACACTTATGCGTTATTTAATGCAATAAATCCCGTCTCTAGTGCTGCAGCGTTGGTGGTGGATTCGAACGTGCCTGCGTCCCACACCTCCCACACCAGAGAGCACCGTTAGCCATTTTGTCAGAGTCCTAAACGTCAATTTGCTACAAAACGTTTCCATTACACTGTATCTCGGTCTCTTTTCCTGTGTGTGGGAAAAACTCCGTGGCGAAAGCTGCGCATGTTCTGTTGTGGAATTTCGTCTCTTCAGCGCTGTTGTTGTTGCTGCGGCTCCGGCATCGCTTGTGGTAGGTGTGGTGAAGAAAAGCTTCTGCCGGAGAATCCTGTGGCCCAGGTCTTGGATTGGCGGACATTAACAACCCTGTTTCATACCTTTCCTCGCAATACATTTTACTTTAATCACATTTGGGATTATATCCCAAAGTAACGCTTGGTTGACACTTTCTCCGTGTTTTTCGTTGCAGTTTACATTTACTAAATGCACGTGTTTTAATTGACCATCAAAATAATTAACACAAATGTGACAACGGACATTATATTAAAACAGAAACTTTGTTGTTTCGTTGTCAAATGTGTTTATTAATCACTAGTAGAAATTTAAAATTGATTACAGTTTAACTTCATAGAATCCCTCTTCATCAGGCAGATGACTCAGAGGCATTGAGTCTTCAATGTAGCGATGGTTCAGCTCTACGCTTTTCAACTCGATGTCTCCTTGTATGTGAATCGTGTCGACAATTTCTGGACTGACTTGTTGCGGACATTCCAGAATCTTCTTGCGGTTCAAGTATATATCGTACGTTTGCTCCCTGAAAACGATGTACATATTAAACATCAGACCTTGGCTCAGCCGCAAGCTCCGATTCAACTCGTCGCACTCCTCCAGCAGCCACTGATCCGTGAAGCAGCCTTTTGTGCAAGTGAAGGCATTTTCTTCCAGCGATTCCGTTCTGTATTGCAGTTTAAAGTGAAAAGCGACGACGTCCTGCGGCCAAGTGTCCTGACCCTTTTGCAGATTCACAGAGAACTCGCGCGCTTCTTCCAAAATTCGTGCGTCGATCCGCAAACAGCGCCCGATCTCGAGCAGTCCTTGTGACAAGCTTCCCAAATAAGGAACGTCCAAATTTGGAACAATTTCGTTTTGTATGCTTTCATAATCAGTCCTTAACTTTACTTTATGGTGCAATTCATTCACTAGAGGAATTTTGTGAGCTTTTAGCGCAATCACGCGATCGGGGTAGCTGAGAACCACTCCGCGCATCATCATCAGATTGTCAAGGTCGCCTCTGACCTCAATGGAGTCTACTTCCGCGAGGAGCTTCTTGTATTCGTATTCGGCGATGTGGTAGCCGTTCACAGCGATCAAGTAGCTTTTCTCGGTGGCCAGAATCTGAATGGAGAAAGCAGATCCCAGAGCAAAGGACGACGGAAGAGGACGGAACTTTTTCTTCTCGAACCACGAATTCCTGTCGCTGCTGCTGCACAACAGGCAGCGTTGGGTGAAATGCGGTTCAACGGCAAGCGCAACATCTTTGCTAGGATCGCTCACTATGAAATTTATGGAGAAGCTGCCAGCAGTTGACGAAAGGAAAGGATAAATACGGCATAAAATTAATGGAATAAGGGAGAAAAGTCGAAAGAAAATGTGGCATTAGCTTTTAGTCACCGTTTGGAACTACTTTGCGCCATGGACCCAATGAACGTGAAGCTCGCACCTGCGATTAACTGACCCAGATCTTCATACTTATATGCGACGTCCGCTTGCGATGCTCCGGCCTCAATATCAGAGCTTCCCGCTTTCGCGCCTGATTCCGTATTCATTTGATAATTTTGGTATTGCTCTTACGTAACGTTTACATATTCCCAGCGAAAGAGCCGATGAATGCCAATCGACACAGACAAAGGCCAGTAGCGGCCAAATGTCTTTGCTATACTTTAATTTTGTTAGGTTTTAAGAAATCGAGACAATTAAATTATGTGTACAATAACAACAAAAATGACATTTTCATTATTTTGCTAGAAGTAAAACCAAAAGCATTGCGACGATATCTGATCTTGTAGGTAATGGACTGTCTCTGTCGACGGCGATCCCCAAGAAAAGGTCAATAAAGGACTACCTATTAACTCACATTTGGCATCAAGACGGGACAGGAACTTGTCTATTGATCACATTCAGGTTTTCATTCATTCTCCGATCTGAAATTCATCTTATGAACGTGCTCCATAAGATGAGCGCAACGGAATGACGACATTGATTCCCTAAACAAGCTAGTACCATAAAGAAAGGTAATATTAAGGGCCATATACAGTCCATCTGTGCAAAATTTACTGAGTTTAATAGTACTTCTTTCATTTAGAATGAACATAAATTTTGAAAAAATTGTTTGCGTATCAAGGCAATAACTAAACTTAAATTCCAAAGTTAATTGGTAACTTACGTATGTACGTAAAGTATATATGTAGAAATCATGCATAATAAAGATTGAATTATATTGTCTTAATACAAGCCAAGCTAAAAATATGGAGAAGGATGCAAATATTAAAGAGAGAAGCAGTTTAAGCGCCATTAATTGATTTTTCCGGATCATCTTTATCCTTCTTTTTCTTACACTTGCACTTCTCGGACTCTCTTGATGTGTCTAGGCTTGAGCTACTGCTGCCCACTACATTGAACTTCGTCCTTATTGCAGTTTTCGGTGGGGCTTTTTCTAAGGTACCCCTGTTACTGCTACTGTTGTCCGTTTCCACCATCGCTTCTTGCGCTGTGCCGCTTTCTAAGTTGCAGTTGTCCACTAGCACTACCTTCTCCAACGCAACATCTCCCTGAATGAAGAGTATATTGCCGCATTCCGGTTCCAGGCGCTTATTAAACCTTACTACATTTTCATCATTCAGATTCACCTCGTACGTCATATCGCTCGCAACTATATCAAGCGTAAAAGCACTTCCGGGTGCTAGATCGTTCAGCCATTCCGAATTCACCGGTTCTTCTTCGGACCATTCTTTATAATAAAAGGCCGTGCTGCAGGAAACTTCATCCAGTTCGAAAAGTGCTTTAAATCGAAATGCAACAGGACTTTGCGGCCAAATGTGCTGCTCTTGCTGCAGGCTGATAGAAAACGAACGCGCGGAACTCAGGAGCCGACCAGCGATCTTCAAACAGCTTCCATTCGGAATACCTTGCGATGGTAAAATCCCCATGTATGGATTCGGGAGTGCTTTTGGGCTTCCGTTTTTCGAATTTTCACTTGTTTCTGAATCGGGACCTGAAATGCGTGGCACATTCTTTGCCTGTGCTTCATTCACTCGGTTGGGATAGCTGCCAACCAACGAACGTATTACCAAAAATCGCTCAGCTTTGCCCTCGACTACAATGCAATTAACCAATTTGAAGTCCATCGTATGTTTGTACTCCATGAGATGAGCCCCGTTCACGGCGATCATGTAGCATTCCTCAGTGACAAGAACTTGGATGCAGAACTGCGAGCCCAACTTCAATGATGACTGCAACGACGGCTGCCGCTTTTCTTCAGCCCATTCAAGTCCCTTCTGGCTATTGGCGATGAGGCAGTCGTTGGAGAGAGATGGCCGAAGAAGCAGAGCGATATCTTGTTTGCCATCAGCTGTATTTTGGGCTATAAGCTTCATCAACAATCTTGGGATATAAAGATAGTTAGCATTAGGCCAAGCCAAATATCAATGACATCACTCACTTGTTATTCGCTTTCAGGGTACCAGTGAAGATATAGCTCACGCCTTCAAATATATCATCGATATCTTCATTTCTATAGATCGCCGGATCTACCTCATTACGTTCAAATTTCCAGTCTACAGTTGTCGATTCCCCTTGGCAACAGGACCAAGCCATTTTAAATCGCGGACGAAAATTTTGAAGAACTCCGCAACAGACGAAGGCTTGTATTTATTCCGCTATTGGGTCCATCTACATGTACATATAATTTTACTAAATCGGTAATTTTGAAATTTGGAATCAATAAATATGACTTTTATAAATGTTTTTTGAACGCTCACAGAAATAGATAAATAAGCATTCTGAAATTTAATAAAAGCTTTCTTGGAACACTCTCCAGTATTGTGACCATGGAAATAAACATTACCTGTATTAACTTGCACACAAAGAGGAGAGAAGATCTTCTTAAGATACCAGTGACTAACATGGCTGATTCACGCCATCAGTTGCGCCTACATACTAAAACCTAACGCCTCTTGTGATTGAAGTGGGATAGCTGAGCCAGCTCATTTGAATTGGGTCCTTTTTCGTCCCACCGCTATATCTCCACACAAACTAGCTTTTGGACGTATGGAATCTATCCAACTCCTTCATGACCAAGTCCTGTGTCGTTCCAAGCAAATCTTTAAATGTACCACTAGCAACTTCGTCGTTTTGCTTGCTACAGGTGGACACTGGCACATTACAAGTACTGCTCTTTCATCCTCTTCTATTCACATACCGCAGACCCCGTCCTCAGGGGGTCTTTTTGATGTGGTAGCTGAAGTTCCCATGTCCAGTCACGATCGCTAATAACCATGTAAGGGTTTTTTTTTTTGGTAGTTGGGTGACCCATTTCACTACGCCGCCAATTGTACACCATAAACAGCGAGTTGTAACAGGTACAGGTTAAATCCAGCTCCGGGCTAACATAAGCAAAAATGGTCCTCGCTTGACAAGTGTCGGCTCCCGCCGAAATAACTATGCTCGTTCCATGCACCGATTGATTCTGTTATCAAAATTTTCTTATCTTGGACCTTTCTAATAATTAGATGATCCTGTGCATAGATAAGGCCAAGCATTCCTGCTTGGTACACAGGCACATACCCTAAAAGTTGCAGTGTATATCCAATTAATGGAACCGCATTTAGCCTTCCCGGACATATACCCGTCTACACTCGAAGAAGTCGCAAAGGACTGTATATACTGTTACTAGTTATAAAGGCCGGTCGTAAGAGAATATAAAATCACTGTTGCTTGACAGCACTTTTTTATCTTCAAATCGAACCAACTACTGGCAATGTACTACAGAAGTGTGGTCCTCTACCAATAAAGAGGTGTTTCCAATTCTTGTAGCCTTTTTAATTGCCTTCAATAGTTAATTGTCCAAAGTAACGCGCGTTTGACAGTTGACCCATTCTCCAAACAGAAGTGCGCAAATGCCTCTGTTGTACTATGTCGCAATCGCCACATATGCTGAGTTATTTAAATGTTCAAAGCTAACTAAAACGTAACTACACAAGGCCACATTAAATTATAATTAGTTCAAGGGCGCTCGGTCAATGACTAATTATGTTAACTTCGAATTACTGGTATGATTCAATAATTGGGCCAGGCGGATTCGGGAAAATAGGGTATACGTCCCATCTACGAGTTTGAATGGAATTCGTCAAAGTAGTATCGAACAGGAAACAAAATAGAAACATGTAGGAACGATAAGCATAGGAATAGTGAATACTAAAAACATTGAAAATAACCGTATTATTTAAAAAGTTAGAAGATTCAGGAATAGTAAAACCAAACAGAAATATTCCAGAATGTGAAGGCAACAGTATATAAGAAAAAGGAAAACAGGAATTTAGCGCAACAAATAGTTTCAAATAGTTTCAATAGTTTCAGCCACGAAAAGAATAAGTATGACGCTCGCTATGGAAATAAACTAGACGATGATGTGATTGATTGATATGGGAGCAGACCAACACCTAAGCAAAATAAAAGTCCAGAAAAGAAAAGTAAAAGCGAGTTTTAAATGGAGCTTGTAGCGAGCGTTAAAATAATAAAGAAAATAAAAGGTGATCGTCGAGTTTTTATTGAGCCTCCTTAGATCATAACGCTTCGTGATCTCTATTAGACCTACCTGGCGGCTACAACACCTCTAAAAATGGTAGTTATGTATATAGTTTGTGGTTACGAAATGTGTATCAATATCATTAATGATGTGCTGGATTATATCAAAAATTTTCTTCAGTATATTTTTCTGTACATTTTTACTTAAATGGATAAACTTATCTTGATATGATTCTATGTACATAAATATGTGTAAATAAACTTATTATAACGACTTAGTATACATTAATATTAACAAAAACATCAAACAATTAATTGTATAGTTATATTATTTGAACTCCTCCAACGCCAGCATCGCTGCTCCAATCAAATGGAGTGATCCTGTCACTAACAGATCCACATCTTTTACGATGCCAAATTTCTGCCGTAAAAAATAAAGTATGTCTACAATAGAGCCAAACACATGACCGTTATCAGGCTGAGCATTTTCCTGACGTAACAGACGCCAACTATCAGCGTTGTTTTTGGCACGTGTCACATGGTTAGCCATCGTAGCGACCGACATATTGTCTGAATTATTTAATCTCGCCGAAGAGATGTTTGGCCCAAAACAGGCAAGATCAAAGTCACTTTTCTTTCTCAAAATATCAAGAAGTTTTCCTGAATCACGGTCGCCGGTGGTGTTGAAAATAAGTACTTTTGGGTTCTTGCTGTAAAACAATGAAGATATAATTGATCGAATATTTTAGCTCAAATACTAACCTGTGTAGTGTGGTCGCTTCGAACCAGCTGCTGCACAAATCCATGCTTTCTACGGTATGGGCGCCATCGAAATGGATTCTGTTGAATACCAGAGTCAAAGATATATGAAATGACAAACAGTAATTCAAACGTACTTAAAATTGCCGACTTTGACAATCTGATAACGTCCCGGCCAACTGCAGTTAGTTAGACCTTCAATAACTGTTGGCGTTATTTGCTTTGTGTTCGGTGCAGTGCCAAAGTCGTAGACAGTGCGGTTGTTCCTTATCCAATCGTAGGCGAGTTGTATAGCTAACGAGCCATTCATTTGTATAATATGATTTAAATTTGACATTAAACATCGTGATTCATCATCATGCGCAGAGTATTCACTAAGTTCCGGAACAATGTAGAGATTAGCCTTTGAAAGAAAATTTCGTTGATTTTTGTTAATAACAAATGCATTATTTATAATAGTTATTGTAGGATTAAGATCTATTCGTTAATCGCTCACATTTTTCTCTGCTGCGCGCTGTCTAATTATTGATAAACACTCCGGCTGCTTGACAGTTGTGTAAACATTCGAATTTGGCTTTATAATACCCGCCTTTTGCCAAGCAATGTCCGCCATTGTGTTTCCCAGCAGTTCTGTGTGTTCCAAGCCAAGTGAGGCGATGCCAATAGTTTTTGTGTGACTACAAAAGACAAATCACCAACTGCATTACTTTTGCAATAGTTTTACGGCGAAACACACCTTACAATATTCGTGGAATCTAACTCACCACCGATTCCCACCTCCAGAACTGCCACATCAACCTGCTCCTCCAGAAAAATATGGAAGCATAGAATTGTGAGAAACTTGAAATAGGGCGGCATATCGTCAGCATGATCACGCGACTGTTCCAAACGATTGAAGACGCGCCAAAATGTGTCTGTGAATTTCTGCTTTGAAATGGGCTGTCCATCCAATCGGAACCGCTCCGTCACAGACATTAAATGCGGTGAGCTGAAAAACCCGGTCTTGAAACCGTACGCTCGAAGTATGGATTCCGTTAGCGCGCACGTAGATCCCTAAAAATAAGAAGTGACACTAGTTACACTGATTAATAAGGCCGCTTCTTTTCGCTGTGTTCTAATCAATGAATTTAAGCTCAACGATTTTATATTTATGTATAATTACGGCGTTATCTCATTTAATAAAGTAGTAGTGATGACGTACTGGCAAAGAAGCCCTACATTTATAAATTGGTATTGTAAACATTTGTCTTTTCATAACATGATCTGATCTGATAATTTATTCTGATGAAATAACTTTAGCTTATGATCTATATACTTTTATACGCATATATACAGACGCCTAACTTTACTATGCGCTGAAATAATAGATCTTGTTATCGAATATAAGTTATCAACACACATTACAATGCTTATCACCTAAAAGCAGAGCTAATTACACTGAAACCATGAAATCACTCGGGTTTATAGGAATCGTGCCTACCTACCTTGCCCTTTGTCCCAGAAACGTGTATGACAGATAACTTCTTTAGATCATCCGCTTTAATGCCGCTTCGATTCAAAAATTTCCGAGTATTTCCCAGCTTCGTTGGGTAATTTTGTATGGAACGACGAAGTGTGTCAGCATTTGACTGAAGTGTATTTAATGCTTTGATGCATTTCTGCGAATGAGAAAAACGGATATTATTTATATAAACATAAAATCCAGAATTGACTTATATAGTATACCTCGTAATCTGCATTAGTCGTTGATCGCAAGGGGATTTTCTCGTGTTCCTCCGTAGTAGTAACGTATTTTCGGCTTTTATCAATTAGCGCGGCTTCGTCTAGTAGTTGATGCATGGCACCGACTTCATAACATGTTCTTTTAGCAACTAAGCACACTAACCTTTGTAACAGCATTTATATAAGCAGGTGAATTTTGAGTTGCCTCAACGTTTGTTTTTTCTCTGTAATACGCTCACTGAATGAGTGCAGGAAGAGGTGAGACTTACTAAGTAAATATGTATGTATTTTGACTAATTAGATTGCAAACATTAGTCACCTCAAATTTTGGACTTTTTTATGCTTTTTATATCTTGCTACCATAACTGTGTAAATAACTACATTTATCATATTTCAGATCAGAGATGGCTTTTTGTACTCGATATTAATGTACTATAGATACCTTAAGCCGATGGCCATGCAGCTAGTGCTTTTCCTTGTCTAGATTTATATAATTTTATAATATATTCATGTGTAAATAATAATAATAATAATAGATACCAAGCAGGTGGTATTGTTTTTAGTTTTCACTATGTATACATATATGTAAACGAAAATTTAAAAATAGTATTTAATTAAGTGTAGTAAGAAGACGACCGCTTAACTCTATGGCTAATTAGTTTTTTACTCCCGGACAATTTAAATACTTCTAATCCTAACTTTTTACAAGTATTTCTAAGGCGGTGATTCCACTTGGGTAAAGTTACCCATGCAATTTTACTCTCTCAATGTGTTCATCGAATTTTTACCCCGAAGTGATTACACTTGGGTATTTTTACCCAAGAATATTTGATACTTTTGCTACCTAATGGCGTAAAAGTGGCGTCGAGTGTCATAAAATTTTACAGATAGCTAATAATATGCAATCTATTATTATACTAATACAAAAATATAGAATAATTATAATTTAATGTAATTTTTGTTAGTTTCTAGATGTTTTAAAAAACATAAAATTAAGTTACAAAAGAAAACATCATGTGCGTAATATGTTAAAATAATTAATATAGAACGTCCGTACAACACATCCGCATTGATGAGCGGTCATCGTTGAACTAATTGTTGCTATGTCAACAGCTCAAAACAAATGAAAAAATGTACAAGCGCTCGAAAGGGTTTCCGTTTGTTATTTTTCCATACATTTTGCGTGCTAATCTGCCGCTTTCATTGATTTTACATACGTTTGCATACTACCAAACGGTTTTTGCTGCTACAGAACTCTGTTCTCCAAGAAAAACCAGCAAAATTCTTGGGTAAAATTTTACCCACGGATGAACACACTGTTCTCTCGTGAGCGAGTGTTCATTTTTGTGATTTTGCCGTAGAGCAACAACAAAATTTTACCCATTTGGGCAACTTTACCCAAGTGGAATCACCGCCTTATACTTAATAACACACAAAAAAACATTTGGCTAATTTCTATTGGCTTAATTGTTTACCAAACACACTGATGGAATTTAAATTGTAGAGTTGCCGTCATTTCTACTCCTTCAATAAACTTCAGTACACTATTGCAGTAAAACACACGTATTACTTCCTTGTTTTTAATAATATATTACAAAATACCAAGCGAAAATTTACAGAAGAAATTATGATTTTTATTTATTTAAAATACTCTCTTAGAATCAAGGTATATCCAACTACAAAAGCTTCCTACAAGAACAGATGATCCTCTCTTAAGAACGCTCTTTAGTTTTCTAGCACGAAAGCAAAAAAACAAAAACTTACATACCACGTGAATTTCGACAGAAACTTGAATTCCAACGAACTAGATTTTGCAGATTATTTCACACCACCAACTTTAAACCGCAAAATATATTTTTACAAAGTATGTTTTTATAAAGTTTCTTCGGATAATAAATAAGAATCACAGTAACAATTGTTTGCTTACAGTTCCTTATTGCAGTACTAAAAACAGCTGCTTCTGACATGTATTTGCAACAAAGTCAAATACAATTGTAGTAAGATAGTACAGATAATAAGAAACCTAAGTAAAAATTGAATATGAAACGTGGGACGGACGACTGTGGCGCCGAATTTGAATTATCATCAACATCAGATGAAGACGTAGCAGTAGAAGATAATGAAGAAGTTACCAAGTAAAAAAAATCATTTAAAGTTTTCGAGATAAGTCCATTTGCTTTACTTCTGTTTTTTAGGTTACCAGCATCAAAACTTGGTCAATGTGAGGTTTGTGCTGCACAAGAGGCGCGATATACCTGCCCTAAATGTGAGGTGAAGACCTGCAGCTTACCTTGCGTTCAAATACATAAAAAAGAACTCGAGTGCAATGGTATTCGCGATCGCACTAAATTCATTCCTCTGCACAAAATGACCAGCGGTGACTTCATGAGTGACTACTACTTTTTAGAGGAAACTACGCGTTACGTCGCTGCACGCAAAACAGATTCTATAAAACGTTATACCCGCTACAACAACTTGCTTCCACCACGATTATTCGGTATGCGCAAAGCAGCAGCTGAACGGAAGACAACATTGCGTTTTCTGCTCATGAACTTCTCGAAAAACAAGCAGAACACTAGTTTCTACGATTGGAGCCAGAAGCGTATATTTTGGAGAGTTGAATGGGTTTTTGTTAACGCCTGCAATGCAGTCTATGTAGATGAACGCTGTGACGAAGAACAACCACTTTTTAAGCTACTGGAGAAGTATGTGAGTGCTCAGGGTACCAAAGGTCTGGAGTACTATCAAAGCGTGGGTACGTTTGGGTTGAAAGTGCTTCTTAAAGCAGAGGGAATTAAGCGATGTAAAGGGCGCTTTTATCAACTAAATTGTGCAGAGTCGCTACGCAAAAACCTAACTAACAAAACTTTGGTCGAGTTTCCTTGCATACATGTCAGTTACGAAAGCAATCCTGCGGGAGTCGACATCATTGATAGCGGTAAGAAAGCATTGGCAATTCAATCAACTTCGCATAATGTCGATTAAAATTTTACAGATGACGATGTTTCTGAGGAAGCCAAACAGCACGAATTAAAAATTAATGCTCTAAGCAAAGAACTAAATCAGAAACATCAGCAGAAGCAAATCGTAGATGCAAAAGCTGGCGAATGTATTGACGGCAACGAAGATTTTAAAAAATTACAGAAACTATTACACCAAAAAAGAGTTGAAGAAAAACGCAAAAAATGCGAAGAATTCGAAAAAACCCCAAATAATAACTACTTATTTGCTGATGACCATTTGCTGGATATATTGTCTTCATCATCTGAAGACGAAACTGAGAATGAAACTGTAGGAGAAAATGAAAGGACGTAGAATATGATTTGCAATAATAAAATCAAAGCTTGGTTTTAAAACTAAGAAAGCTACAAAAAGATTCACATTTTAATTATCTATGTATTTGCCTAAATGACTTGGATATAAATTCTCCTAATTACAAAAAATTTCTACAATACTTCAAAAGGATTATAATACAAAACAGAATTTATAAATACAGTTGTATTCGTTAAATTAATTAATTCCTCACAACATTTATTACAAAACCCAAAAGTACAATATAAATACCACTAAAACAATTCCCGCTGCTGCTGCCTTAACATACATTGATTTTCTATTTAAATAAGTTGCGTCTTTTTTGTATTTCTGTGACATCATCGATAGGTTCTGAGTTTTTGTATCCAACTCTGATAAAACTGTGCCGCGCTGCAACACATCATCGATATTTTGCACCTACAATTATGTGGAATTTTTTAAAATTGTGCGTCAGTTGGTCGTTATTTCTCACTCACCATGATCCTTTGCACATCCTGCAGTTGTGTATTAATGGTGTTTATATTTCGACGTCGATCAGTTAACTGCTTTTTCGCCTTTTGTACATACACATCGAACTCAATAAATGCATATGGGCGGGTAACTGAGTTGACACGCCGGCCGTATGTCTTATGGAATTCCTGTGCCAAGTCCTCTAAATAATTGAAAGCCAAACGTTTTGAGTACATCTTATCACACATAACCAGATAGCAAACATCGTTTTCAATCAAGTAGCTAAAATCAAAGAGCAGCCATATTTTGTTAAGCTTTTACAAATAGAAACCAAACTATTTGATGATTAAGTCCTTAACAAAATATTAATAAAAATAGTTCACATAATAATTGCTCGCTACAGCATACATTAACTACAAGACTATTAACAAAGGCCATATAAAGTTAAGCTTTTGCCAAATGTCAATTATTCATGCGTTTAGTTTTGAATCTATGATAATAATAATAGCCATACTGAAATAGATAAGGTCCAGTTTCAATACTACAACGGGCTGGAGAATGAGCACCCAGTTTTCTAAACAACATCTTTGCTTGATTTTGATATTCCAAAATGCTTCGGCCAGACTGTAATATGAACGTTGATTATTCTTATAGTTTATGTTGGTGAACTTCTACCCACTTGTTCGTCATCATGCATCGTCGCCACCAATGGAAGCCCGTCGATGACTCGGGCTATCATTGTTATCAGCGCCATTTCGTATGAATTTCCGCAACGATTCTCACAAAACGTTTACAGGTGGCAATTGTAATTTCATTCCACCCTTGTACGTTAATTTACGTGGCGAAATCCTTTTCCCATAAAATACAAACAATGAATTGGTCAATGGCAAGACCGAGCACACGTCATCAGTAAACGTATAAAAAAAAACTTTGACATATGTATGTAAAAAACAACTACAAAATACAACCTCCCTGTTTAAAATCAGTTTTCTGAGAATGTCGCGGAACTTTTAATTTTTGACACAATTGAATTTAGAATTAATTTTAAGTCGAATTATCATTAATTCTAAAAGAAATTATTTGCTTCCTAAATGACTCCAACGTTTTTATAAATGTAAGCAACAACAACTTTTACTTAAATTTATCAAAGAAATTGAATAAACGATTCCTCGCAATATTTCAACTTATTTTAAAACGAAATATACTATATACACTATATAGTTATATCAAATGTACTAAATTAGAAATAATTTTAACAAAAAAAAAGGTATAAACAAAAAACACGCACAGAAATTGGGAAGTTTGAAAATTTCCCAACACGTAGATAAACCTCGATAAAACCAGTATTCGAAACTTATGGCGATGTTGTTTTATGGCCAAAACTGATCAATAAAAACGTAAGTTCTGTTATCTTATGTAATATATTCGGATGGCTTTATAATCCACGGCCAAGTATATCCCCCAAAAATCTGGCGGACTCCAACCAAGATCACAACAAATAATAAAAAAACCTATGTAATAGGTTCTGTACAAGGTCCTGTGACCTTCTTTGTACTCCATAATGAATTTGTAAATAAATAATAGGCGGTTAATGCAGAAATAACATCTGACCAATATATAGTATATTAACCAATAATTATATTAAAGCGGAGAAATGATAGAAAACTTCCGGAACTCTTATGATAAAAGGTTAATTCATTGAATTACAAATGACTTTATTAATTAAAGTGAACTTGTTGTCTGTAACAGTTCCAATCCAACTCTGTACAAATGCTTTTTGTAACAACAGAAAATTATTAAAGGTCGAAACAAATAGCGCTTTATCGTGGGCTAAGATCTTGATTTGCATGATTCGAGGATTTGTCTTACTCATCTGTATGTCCAGAAATCCAAGGCATTCGCGATGGCATATTTAATTGCGTTTACCAAGTAAGGCTAAAAAACCTTCTTCTGATTTTAAACCTTTATTATTTTATTCAGCGATCTATTACAATTTTATCTGTGTTATATATATTTATTATGCCTTATATATGTATATACATGTATTTAATTTGGTTCGAAATGAAAAAGAATGGAGTATTTTATAATAATATAGTATTTGTTTGAAAATGTAAATTATTTAAATGTTCAAACTATGTGAAGGCATCGCTGGTTTGGTAATAGTTTACTGATATATCATTTCGGTTGCACACAGGTGAGTTTCAAGTTGGCAATTTCTTCAATGGTATGAAAATTTAATACGTATGGAATCATAAATTTTGTGTGAAAGAATTATGACGATTTGACGACATAAGCCAAACCAAATACTGTACAAAAAATATATAATAATATTATAAGAGTTTTATAATCTATTGGGATTGGTGAAAGTTAACAGTTAAAAAAAATATATAATACAGGTGAAAAATATTTGAGCAGCTCGAATGCCACATATGTATGTGCGCAAGAGATAGCTTATGTTACTGTCAAATTGCGTTTCCTGAATTTGACATTTGTGCTTTTTCACTTCATAATGGGATCCTGAAAAAAAATTTTTGATAATTTTTGTGGAATTTTAAATAATTGTTACTGTTTAAAATATATCATTAATAACATAAAGGAACGGCAAAATGAACTAGTGAAAAGAGAGTTGCAGATATAATCAAGGGCGTGTTAGTTACACTTAAGTTTTTGGAATAGTTGTGAATGGTTTTAAGAGTCGAGGAAAAAATATCCACGTAAACGGATTGACCCAGCCAATAACGACCGTTAATACAGAAAGTAATATGCTTAATGTGATAAATAATATATCTTGTTTATTCTGACTTTTTTATAAATATCTTAAAATGTTATTATAGTATCTAAAGCATATCAAGTACATATGTATATTTATAAGAAATCTATATATATTTACACATGTATAAATATATAGTTATGTATATGTACATATATATGTATGAAGTATATGTATCAAGTATATTTTTTTCTTGTAAGAGAAATTTAAATTTCTTCTTTGAAAAATCTTTTTTAATTACGCGTTGTGATTGCGCAAAAAATCAATAATCATGCAGATGCCAAACTTTCGTTGTATGGCATAATTCTATAAGTCAAATTATTTACAGCATAATTCGGTTTTATCATTTCATGTCTCCATTGCACGTCTATACAAATTAATCCCTTGTGTAGTAAAATGTCTTGGCTGCAACAAGACACACTCGCCCAACAAAACCCGCCTCAAGCAACACCACAATTCAATGCTGCGATGCATTACACACCCGGTTCATTACTTCCATCAGCAACACCATCTACATTAAATTCATTAAAACAACAGCAACAACAGACAGTGCAACAGCAATATTTAGGTCACTTGAATAATAATCAGGTAAATCTACTTAGGTAAAGCAAAATACCACTATGTTAACGGGCAATAGTTCTACTTTTTAAGCCTATGAAAAAAGTACAAGTTAAGAAACCAGTTGCGCAGGTTTAAATATTCATAAATATGCTCAGAACTTTGAACTGCACACTTTCAATATGTTCAACATGCTTTATTAATTTCAATATGTGGTTTATGTACTCCGCAGTCAACGCAGTCCATTTTCCAACAACAAAATTGTAGCATGATGCAAACACCTTCTACTACTAAATGGCCACAACAGCAAAATGCGAATGCTATGTATCAACAAACACCCGCAATGCTCAATAATTGGCAGCAGCCGGACCTACAAGCCGCGCCAACGCTGGAGCAGTTACCACAAGCCACGCAACAACAAGATCAGAAGGGAGCTGCTAATTATGGTGCATATCTCGATCAGCCAGCACATGACATAAACTACATGCAACAACTGCAATATCAACCTGACGCTTCATTTGTCAGTTATCATCAAACGCCGCCACAAAACTTGCAACAGCAAAATGTTCCAAATTTCTTAGAGGTGGGCAACAGCAACAGTGATGGTTGGGGAGATTGGGATTGGAGTGACAGCACAAACAACAACAACAACAGTAAAATGGACGCCGAAGAGCACCGTCAAGCTGAATACAACTCCAACTGTATAGACAACAGCTTTAGCAATGAAGGCAAGGATGCTTGGCAATGGAATGCTTTAGAGGAGAACTCCAATCAAACGGGGCAACAGCATCAATTGCCTCCGAAGTTTGAAACCGGAAATACAAGCACTATTGTTCCTCCGACACAATTTCAACAACCATCAGCGAGCAAAGTGCCTATACAATCGCCCAAATATTCACAAAATTTAACTTCCATGGTAAAACCAACAGCAAGCGCACCGCCCGCTCCAACAGCAGTAGCAACAAAATTTAATGCTCCAGGTAATGTAATTAAATTCAAAAAATAGTCTTATAGCATTTCTTTTCTATTGATTTTAAGATGGTGAAATTATATCTTCTTTTGCAGTCAAAACTGATTTGCCGCAGCCATTCGCTGAAGCTCTCAACGAGAACTTCAACACAGTCGCAGCAGCTTCAACGACTGCTAACATTCCGAGTTCTGTGTACGTTTCGCAAGCCAAGCCCGTTTCGAAGCCTCCTAGACAATACGCTAGTCCTCCTGGTGTAACACCGACAGATTTTTCCGAAGACCATGTTGAACCTCCAACAGTTCTGCTTGCTCCACGTTCACTCTTAATGCCCATTGTAACGCAACCTGACCAAGCGACTGCACAGAAATCGACTCTAGCTATGTCGGCAATTGACATATTACCTCCTCCGATTATTTCCAATACTTCTGCTGGGAATCCATTTAAACGTGCTGGAGCACCATCGAACAGAACTATTTCTCCGCCGCTACCGCTACCGCCTCCAGATTTCGCCAATCCAATTTGCCCAGCAATTGCGGATAGCACTGAGCCAGATAATTCGGAAATTTTACATGAGAATCAGGAAGTCATTGTACCAGCGAGCACAGCCGCATCGCAAACTATAACATTGCCAGCAGCCAGGCCGCCACCGGCAACAGCACATCCACCTCCGCCAAATGACGAACGCAATCAATATCTACAAACAAGCCACTTATCGGAAAACCCCGATGAAGAGGTCAATGTTGAAGCGGCCGACAGTTTTCCTCCGCCGGGCTTGTCTCGCTTGGTGTTGGGACAACCAGAATTAGCTGCATCCCAACGCATGGTTACCGGCACCGATGATGTTCTCACTGTCTCTGTTGGCAATATAAACAGCGACGAGCGTCATGCAGACGGCGAAGATACTTCCTCTGACATCGCGCAGTCGAATGCAGTGAATCCTGGTAATTATACAAGTTGCATTTTCATTGCTATGAATTATTTTTAACATTTTTCAATAAACAGCTTCAGAAATAAGCATTGCAACTACCAACATCGATATCACAACTGATCGCAATTTGTATATGGTGGCTGGGAGCAATTCCAGCCAAGAACATCGCGTCGTAACTGGAGTGGAAAGATTTATGGAACCAGCTGGCGGTAGTCAGATAATTAACGAACAACGTGAAATTGAATTGGATGGCGAAAACTTAGAAGACCAACAATTGCAGCAACCGCTGTTGGTGGCTGCCAGTCGGAACGAACCGCCGCTTGAGGGCGCTGCAGCAAGTGCTACTCCATCCAGCACACCTGCCATAGTCACTACCGTAAATTTACCCGATACAGTTCATGATACAATAACACCTAGAGATCACTCGAATATATCAACTGGCAACGATGAAAGTGACCAGTTAAATGAACATCATCGTTACATGAAATCATCACGCAAACATGAAAGTCACGCTCTCGATAAGAAACTCGAAAAGAAACGCAAGGAAAAGCCACGTTCTGTTGATCCGTACGAGTCTGAAGATTCAGACGATAATTTCCCTAGCGAACATGAGCGAAGTTTTCGTCGAAGCTACCGTGAGGGCAGCGCACGCAGCGAACGGGACAAGGAGCGTGATTTCAAGGAGAAGAAAAGCAGACGTGATGTGCGACATGGCAGTGATCTCGACGAAGACAGTAGAGAAATAACGTATTCGCGGGAGAAACATCGCCTTTATAACGAAAGTAATACGAGTAGGTCTGAGAGGCGTTCGCAACGTTACAATCGCTACGACGCCGACTCGAAGTACGAAACTGAAGAATCAACAAAACACGAGACAATAGCACGAAAAGACCGTCGCAATGGACGTGGTGATCGCGAACGTGCTCGTGCGGAGGAACGCAACACACGCAGTGATCGCAGCGAGCGCGATTATGATGATTACAGACGCTATCATCACCAAACCTTAAAACGTGAAGGTAAACGAATTGAGGGTGACGACCGCCGCGAACGTCGCGATGTATATGCCGAAGATGATCGTCGCCGCCGTACCATAGGCGGCAATGGAACGAAACGGGAAAAAGATTATCGCGAGGATTTTGGCAGCAACGAACGTCGAAGACGCTCCGATAAACATCGGAGTGGAAATCCTATTGAATATGAAGAGTATCGCAATCGGAGCTCACGCAATACACGTGAGGGCGATGCTGACAAGGATAGACGCAATATGCGCCAGCCGTCGGGTATGTATGGAGCCTACCCGCCAACAGCCTACGGCTATGATCCCTATGCATTTTACTACGAGCAAATGGCGCGTACGAATCCCCAAGCCTACGCCGAGTGGTATAAAAAGTACTACGGACCAGCAACAGCATTAACGCACGGGCACGACTTTTTGTCAGGCAGCTCCACAGCACCCAACAATGATGACAGAGAATCAGTACACTCGGGACGTAGTTCCACCAACCTTGAGAAGGAAAGGTAGGTCTATTGTAAGCAATGTACAGAAAAGTGGCAGTTGATTAATGTTGCAACCCATTGCTTATATTATTTACATCTAAGTAAGAGTAATTATGTAATAATTAACATCTCATTACCGAATAGTTGCATTGTTTTCTGTTTTCCAATTCGAGTTCATTGCTTTTCGCACTTGCTTCCTCTTGACCTGTACGATGCATCATAACACAACGCGAATTATTAAATAACTTAACCGAATATTATTTATATGTATTTTTGGTTTATTTATTTGCTTAAATCATATTTTATAAAACTCTGCAATTCAAAAGATTCCTTAATTTCAAAAAATCATTGATTAAAACACTTTATTGTAAAAGTTTTGAATTAATACAAATCCTTTCAGATTTTAATTTATTTAAATTGTTTTTAATATTTACTTTAACTTATCGCTTAATGTAATTTGCAATTTTAATTATTAATAATCCTTTCCTTGTCCTCGTGTCTGTTAACAGTGCGTATTTAAATAAAAACACGTATATTAATGGTCGCGAATGTAGGATAGATGGAATCTGTGAAGTATTGTAGGCATAAGTATGCTTGTTAATAAAAGCAAAACAAGATTTAAAAGGCTTACTCTCAATTAGACATAATAATTTGCCTTAATCGAAATTCCTTAATTTAGGTTTACGAATGCGTACATATTGCAAGCAAATGAATATCATCGTCATTTCATGCATCAACAACAACAACAACAGCAACTAGCTGCCAATTTATCCAACACATTTAATTCGACCATGTTGGAAGAGTCCTCATTTGCTGGGTCCCACAGCAATAAAAATTACTTATGCACTCAGAGTGGCGGACGTTTGATGAGAAGCAATTCACAGGTCCATGCAACAGCTGCTGATGCAGATCTTTATACTGGTCCTGTTGCTGCTGCTGCTAATGTTGGATTCTCTTATTATGCACGTTCTAATAATGCGGACTCAAGGTGCTGCTCTACAAAAGCATTCTTTCTTATGACTTTCAACATTTTCCTACCTAAACTGTAGCGCTTATTCTTACTTACTTGCTATTTGTATAAGTATACACTATGTATTTGGTATAACCTAGTTGGATAAGATCTGTTTTCACCATGTCCGTTTAAGTACGAACCGAGAGTTTGGTCGAAGAAAAAGTGCCGATTAAAGACCAGGTTTGCGCTTAACCGAAGATTGTGAAATCGGCTGTAAGAGTTAAAAATTCTTTACTATTCTTATCGTTGGCATATTTGTGTAATTTTTCTAAATGGGACGCATAGATTTTTATACTTACCTATTTTAATAAGCGCAGTAAATTTTAATTATTTTGGTGTTGCATATTTAGATATATACAGTTATATATATGATATATTATTCTAGGTTTATAAATGTATAACTGTTTTAAATTGGTTACAGTGGTATCCACACTAACTCCCTCTTTTTTGTAAGTTTCTACGTTTGTTCCATGTTACTCATCGATGTATATCTTTTACCATACATTTTCAATTTCAATTTATTCAGTAAGAGCAATAGTAATGACATGACAGACCTTAGGCCTATTAAACACATGCTAACAACAAAGGAGAAAAGAAGAAAAGAAATAGGTGTGAAGGCAAAGGTCATGTTTGAAGCAGTGGCAAACCTACTAGTATGGAGAAACCGTTAAACTAAAATATCAGAGCTAAACCTAACACCTAAACATTAACCTAAAATATCAATATCCAGCAAAATTGCCATAGGTTAAATTAAGTAAAAGAAAAAATAGAAGAGGGCTGAACCATAAAGCGACTAACAAATCGATTCCGTGACTGCAAACGTTCCGTAATATGCACCCATGAACCTGAAAACCTGAAAAGCCCTTAGATCCAGAGGAAACCTCGCCGAGCGAATATAGAAAGAACTCTCAACTAAATGAGAATTAATTCTGTTGATGACTAACTATTTTTGGCTTGTAAATGAGAGAGTTATAGATTATAAATTATCCATTCTATAATAGAAATATTTAATTCGCGTCTATATTTTAAATTAAGGTTGACGCCATTGTTAGATGCGTTCGTTATTCCTTAAAACCGTAGGAAACAAGAGTATTTCGATATTTTAATTCTTTTATAATTTAATTGTAAGGTTGTATTATAATTAATTAAGATCTGATTGGGAGCAAAAGGTTTTTATTCCACTATTCGTTCTGTTAACAGAATGTTAGAATTTAAAAGTATCTGCATATTGAACAATATAAGGATTCAGTGGTTAAAAATACGTTTATGCATATTGTTTGGACACGTATAGGATAAGGCAGCAGTTTAGTTTCGTTTTGCAGTTTTATATTTGATTTAATTTTATTCTGTCATTAGTTCATTCATTTTAATAGCCTGCATCATAGAGTTTTCTCCTTTCTTTAGTTAAGAGACTTAATGTTTTCTGCATGTTTTTGCATTTAAAAAATTTTCAAGTAAAACAAATATAAAATTTCTTTAACCCAATACGTTATATGTAAAATGATGCAAAACTTGTGATATAAGATTCGATAAAAACGCATCATTTGATATGAATAAAATTGATTTCGATGTCATGATGATCGTTTACTAAGTTTACTTTACTTAGCTGACTGCATTCATCTTAAATTATTGTCTTCAAAGTTCATTTAAAAACGCCTTTTACATATAAAATTCCAGTCATATTTTAGAGAAGACACAAAAACATATTTCGCATTCATACAGAACATTTTCATTCCTAGCTTTTTGGATTATTTTATTGACCTTCATTTATTTCATCTGATTACTGTCTCGCTGACTTTTAACACTTCCTTTCCGCACCCGTCAGATCTGGTAACTTATCGCAACATGATCCTGCTGAAACTATCGCCACAGATCCACCGCGCTTAACACCGTGCAAGTTTATCAATGAACACGCTGTGGTCTCCTTCTGCGCTGGTGTTCTAGTCAGCGTGAAAACGAAAAATACATCGAACGGTCCCAACAACATCGTCAAGTTGATGTCTGTAAGTACCAACGATGCGACTCGACAGTTGTTCCAAGCTTTTCCTGGTCCGTTGGTGCGTGGACTCACACATAAAAAAACCATCATCGAATTCTGCGAGGATCGAATTCGTTTGGGGCCAAACAATACGACAACCTACGCTAAGCAAGTGTCGCTTAGCAATGCAAGCAAGTACAAAGCCTCCTACACATTGATGTGGAATTTGTTAATATTGCTACTCCGTCAGAATGGCGTAAGTAAAAGAAAAAAAACAAAACAAATTAAAACGTCGTTGGTTTTAAATAAATGTTTCTTTGTTCTTTTAGATGGTCGTTGGCACTGATATTGCTGAACTTCTACTGCGGAACCAAGTTGAGTTTCCGCATAAGCCTCAAAGCGACATTTCCAACAGCGATAATTCATCCAATTCGAAATCTGAAAGCGATTCCAATGAGGAAGTCGACTTGAAAGATAGCGATGATGCAGATAGCAACGGCGGCGAACCTGGAAAGAGTTCCCTTCCCGCTACCACAGAGCAAGCAGCACAAAATGGTGAAGATTCTGCCGCATCAACGTCAAAAACCACTACTACGCCATCCAGCAGCAGTGAAGAAGAAATCACTGCAAAGTTCCGAAATTACTTGCTTTACGGCAACGTCAACGAAGCCCTCGACTGGGCTACCGACAACAATCTCTGGGGCCATGCACTTTTCCTGGCTTCAAAAGTTGATCGACGTTCTCATGCTAACGTTATGATGAAGTTCGCCAATAAACTGGCACTGAACGATCCCCTTCAAACACTATACCAACTCATGAGCGGACGAACTCCGTCGAGTGTGACCAGCGTACAGGATGAAAGGTGGGGTGATTGGCGTCCTCATCTATCGATGATACTGTCGAACACATCGCAGAAGCCAGAATTGGACAGGAAGGCTATAACAACGTTGGGCGATTCGCTGTTCCATCGTGGCGACTTGTACGCGGCGCACTTTTGTTATTTAATGGCTCAAGTGGGCTTCGGTCGCTATCAGGACAGCGCCGCACACGAGACAACACTACAACAAAGCTTACCAAAGTAAATATCCCATCCGGAAACCCATAGATAGCAGATACTACTTCGTTTTTGATACTAATTTTCGTTTCTGAATGACTTCAACAGATTGGTACTTCTTGGGTCGTCGCATTATAAATCCTTTATGGAGTTTGCAACGAATGAATCAATCATGATGACTGAGATATACGAATACGCTTGTTCGCTGAATGACGACAAATTTTCTCTGATCGAATTTCAAGTATGCAAACTAAGACTTTGTTTCGGTTTCGGTTAATAATTAATTAATATATAATTTTCATAAAGCCGTACAAATACCTAATGGCATCGCGCTTCTTGGACTACGGTTATCATCTGAAGAGTTTAATGTACATGGAACAGATATCCGCACACATCGAAAGAGATCCTAGTAAATTTGAATACACATTTATTAAAAAAGTAACCATATTATATTAAATGCTTTTAATCGTCCATATAACGTCAATAAATTAATCTTCTTGCGTAAAGGTTTATGATTTTGCTGATCGGCTGAAATTTTACGACCCGATGCTGGAAAAAACTTTATATGAGACACAAGCTATCGATGGGAACTTGAATAATTCCCCACAGAGTTTTGAAGAACAAAAATGGCTGCAAGTACTTCGTGCTTTAGTAACTGAAAACACAGTAAGCTTCATAGCATTATGGGCATTTACATTTTAAACGTTCTAACTTCATTTTAGACCAATTTTAATACCGGGGAATTTGGTGGTATGCAAGGAAATTATCAACGAGAAATGGCCGAAATCAATAAACAGTTTAACGAATTAAATATGCAGTACCAGAACATAAACAGTACGACTGAACCGAATATATATAACGCCGATCAGCTGCAACAACAAACACTTGTTGATAGTGAGAGCGTTGACGTGTACTCGCAGCAGCAGCAAAGTGCTAATGCGGAAAACGCTGCATCAACGCAGTATTCGCAACAAGTCTACGATTCTGGTGCAAACTTCGACCAATATGTACCAAATCAGCCACAGCAACAACAACAACAATCGCTTTACTATGAACCCACACAACAACAAACCGATTACACGCCCAACGAAGGAGGCGTCCAAAATAGTGGCTCATATGATTATTGGGGAGGACAGCAACAGTCGCAGGTAGCAACTGAAGAGGTAAGTCGAGGACTCCACAGAACTTTAAGCAGCTGAGCGCACCTCCTTTTTATTTCATCGTCAATGGTTTAACAAAAAGCAATTAACGGCCATTAGCAGTTTATTTATCATTTTATTCTTGTTTTGTATTACTGCTGCATTGTTTTAATTATTATTTATGTATAGCACATATTATAACATCACTAATCTTCAAAAGTAAAAGCGCATTTAATTATTATGCGTGCCTTAAACATATGTATATTTTTGGAATGCAGCGTCATCACTTAGAAGCAGCAGTTCTAGAAAACATTTCGACTAATGTAGCAACAGATATGAATTCTCCAGTAGTGGAACCGCCAGCTACTCATTTTTCGGAACCTGTGACCAGCAGAAGCAGTTTTAATAATAATATTTCAATAAAAAATGTTCAATATGAAAGCAGCAAAAGTAAATTCATAACATCCAATGGCGAAAGTTTTTCAGCAATACCAGACAAAGCAAAACGCACCTCTCCATTCCGACCATGGAATGAAGCAGATACCGCAGCCGATGTAAGTACAAATCGCCATTTGAACAGAACTAACTTGCAAACTGCAAAATCAATATTACAACATCAATGGCAGCCGTTGGTGGCCGCTGACACGGTTTCATCAGAAACGGTCCCTTCGTCTGTAGCGCAAAAGTCTTGCATTTCAAACAAACATTATTCATCCAAAAGTATTGCAGCATTTCCACCAACAAACGGTACTGTTAAACGCGTCAACTTTGCTTTACCGTATTTTAAAAACATTGCTACGAATTTAAGTCAAGTTGATTTGAAACAAAGCAAAACGATTGCGCCTTTAAAATTGTTGCCCATTGCTAAACGAAAGCGTAATGATTGCAGTGGCAGCTGTGCTGCTAGAAAAATTAATTTCAGTAAAAGTTCTCAAAACAGTGATGCACAATCGGCAAATCAGGGAACAACAACAACTGCATCACATTCAACGGCAACACTAAATGTCGATAACAAAAGCATCGTGTTCAATGGCACTTTTCCGATTGATTTTCCTCTAGAAAGTCGCTTCGATAAATCAGACCAATTCTCTAATTACGATCCTGAAGCTAATTCGCACGGCGCATACTGCACAGATTCCGAAGAATTATGCGATGAAGAAGAGTACGAGTGCGATGAAGAAGAGGACGACGACTACGATCATGACAGCGAAACCGATATAAATTACTACGGTTCAGAAGCATATGGAACAAATCCTTGTCACAACACCTCAAATAATACAGGCATAACAACAGGGTCGAATTGGAGTTTTTCGGCCACGAAGGAGGAGCCACAAAGCCCTCACGCTGAATGGTCGATGCAAGAATTACTGACCGATCCATCGATTCCCTTGAATTATGCGAAAATGTGCAGCGATGTCGAACAGAACTTTGAACAATTCGAACAGTTTTTAAATGAGAAAATGTCGAAGCCCAAGACTGTTCGTACTTTTAATATTGATGCACCGCTCGACTACGTCGTGAAGAAACAAAAGTAGTTTTAAAAGATCATTGTATAAAAAACGTTCATAAAAAGTATCTAAATTCATTTCTCCTTCTAAAGATTACTTCCTTTGAAGTTGTGTTTATGTTTATATTCATATTTTTAAGATTAAGATTGGAAAATCATACAAAAATTCGTTAAGAAAATTATTTTAAATATATAGGATTTATAGTAGATGTATAACACAATCGGAGGTTTTTCATTAATAAACTTCAGTAGTTTAATTAATTTAGATTAAGTTAAGCTTGCATCATATTCACCTCGAATGCGTTTTCTAGAATTGGCTCATATTAAACAAAACTACAATCGAGCAAATGTATTTCATAGTGCAATTGCCAATTACTTTGTTGCTCCATGCTTTTGATACTTGGTTGTTTTGTCTTTAAGCTAAAGTTACTATTAAGGGTAAGAAAACAAAGTGTACGTCATGATCTAAGTAGGAAATGCGAAAACTATTTCATATTTGCTTCTTCGTAGGGGTTTAAACAGAAAAAGCATCCCCACTGTCTATTATTTTCGTGCCTTGTTTTAATATAAATCTTTAAATTATACAAATAACTCTAGACCGTACGTCCGACAATTTCGATGCCAAATACGAGGACGTTTTATGATGATTCCGACACTGCCGCTCAGCAACAACAGTCGAAGAGTCCGACGGAACAAGGCAGTAGCATTTCGAACAAGAAGCAGAGTAACGAAAGCAAAAATAGCAAAAGGTAAACGTAATCCATTAATTAAATGATAATTCTTTACGTGAAATATTAAAAACACTTTACATAACGTGTTTAAGCAGCTCTCAAGTATCGTCAAATCAAAATTCAGGCTGGTTCGGTGGCATTTGGAATAAACTGTCGCTGAAGCCGAAGAATCAAATGATTTTGCCTGATGATAAGAATCCAGCAATCGTTTGGGATTCCGAAAAGAAACGTTGGGTGAATACTGATGGTGGAGATGGCAGTAACGAAGACATTGTAAAACCACCACCAAAGATGAATGATATCATTCCCCATCAACAACAACAACAACATCAACAACAGCCGCATAATCAGGTCATACAGCAACAGCAACCCCAACAACAGCTTCAACAACCACAGCAGCAAGATGTGTCAGCGTCTCCCTCGCTGTTGCAACAATATGGTGGCGATGTCACTCATCAACAGCAACAGCAGCCCCTACAATCTCCCGATTTATTGCCTGGCGCATCTCAAACGTATAGTGCAACAAGCACCAATCCGGCTCCGACACTTGTTAAAGCAGAAACCGCCGCCAAAGCGCCAAGTTTGCAGTCGAACATGTTTAAAATGCAACGAAATCGAAGTGATTAAAATTAATTCGTATTTTAATCTGTTTTTTGAGTTAATATTGTTCTTTCGTGTTTTTGCAGCTTTAAAAAATTCATATGTTGACGTGTTCAATCCCTCGGGGGCGCCCATGTCTAAAGCTGCGGAGAGTGTCTTAGCGCCGGCTTTGCCACCAGCAGCTGTACCCGCTGGAAGTTTCTTTATACCAGGAGCACCCACAGACAGCAGAAGTGATAGTGCCGCATATCAAGCACAACAACAAGAGCGTCCACAACAGAGCGTAAGTGCAATAGTAATAATTGTTCCAATAAGAAAGTTGATATTCCGATTTCTTTTTAGCAACCACAATTTTACAATCCGAATCAGTTTGGTGGTCCCAGTGGTGCAATTTATTAAAACCTTGCAATCGTAACAATACTATTCGCGGCTTAAGTAAATGAAAATAGGGAACTGGAATAGGTTTAATGAATGGATTTCCAGCTCAACTAATTAATTATGCTATAGAAACATTGTGCGAAAACTGCCCAAGCTAAAAATTTGCATCTGCGGCAAAACGAGCTACAAAATTAGAAAACTTATTATCCTATAAATTGTTTAAAATTGTTAAATAGTTTTAGTTCTTAAAGACAAAACAAATATATGGTAAAAACGAAAAAACACAAAAGCAAAACTTCAACAGCATTATTTGAACGACTAGCAACTTTTATACAACTAAAGAAAATGTAAAAAATTAAAAAATGTGAAAGAAAACGCATCGACAAGATTAATTTAATTTGCGCTTGGTGATTTGTTTTAAATGTTGTAAAATTTAAATATATTATTTCCGAGATGTCACTCTTTTGTATATTTGTTTCTCTAATTAAACTACTTTGTTTTTTTCTGAAAATATCTACAACAAATTTTGTATCGGATACTTAATTATTTACTTTCTGTTTTTATGTTGCTATATTTGTGTACAATATAAGAATTGAAACTCGAAACCTTTCAAAAATCTATTGTTTTTTATACTTTTACTTTTGTGGAACTTATTTAAGCAGAGCTTCTGATTTCCTTTTAGCTTAAATCACGAGTATTAATTTAATGAAGATTATAAACATTGGTGCGGGAATTAGAGAAAATAAGTTAATATATATATGAAGTAGAATTTATGCTGTGAAAGTTATACAAAGATGAACATACATCAATTGATTAATTGCTGGTTTTCTCTTGTTCGTTTGTATTTCCATGTAATCACTGTATGTAGATATTCTAAAGCTTAATTTAAGGAAAAAATTTAAATAATAAAGCATATGTACACAATTTTGTGACTGATTTTAATCACTAGAAATAATATACAAACATATAGATCATAAAACCTGCAGAGTAAATTAAACTTAAAACATGGTGAATTTTATTCCTCTTGCAAACGAAGTCTGTGTTGTGTTAGAAAGCAAACATCAAATATCGCCTCTTGATTCAGTAACTCGTGCACCTCATACTTCATCGATTCCTCGTACGCGTATAAAATGCTGGTGTCATAAAGCATCATCTTACAATGTGACAGCGCTAGAATACAATTGCGAAGTCTTGCAATAACTTCACGATCGGGACGCGATACGACCTCTGCAAGATTTTGTGCAAAGCCACCGTCGCCACCCTGTGCTTGGGTATTCACAGTCGGTGATATCCAAATAAAGCCATTATTGCCCAATATGATGGAAGCATTGCATGGCAAATTGTGAAAATGCGTTTTTCGGCGCTTCACCAGAGAGGGAAACACTTTGACCAGAACGCCTTGAGACAGTTTGCCGTATTTCAAACTGCGCGTATATAAGGACAAGGTACCTTCCTCATAGATGTTTTGTACCTCGGCAGAGATGAGATCACCTTCCTGCAAATACTTGCGCATACTTTGTTCATCTTCGGCTAATCGTCTTCTAAGTTCACCGCCAGGAAGGTTAACGGATGAAAGCAGCAGCAGAGAGTCTAGACGTGAGTTAGTATCAACCTTCCATCGTTTTTGCTGCACATCGGTTATGCGGGCAACCACAACGTCACCGATTTCACCAACGTATCGCGACTTCAGTGGTTTTATGGAAATCAACTTGTTCACTTGTTCTATGACTCCTGCGACAGATGCTTTGATTTCGTCGTCCTCTAAGTAAGTGCCATGTCCTTTCATGAAACCTTGCTGTGTTGTTACCACTTCGCCTGGTGTGAACAGTCGTGGTACTTGGTTTTGATTCTGGGCCAACATTTCCATATTTACCCGATCAGACGCCAAGCGTATATTTACGTTTGTAGTCATTTCGATTTGTTTTTGTTATGCACTAACTTATGTTTAAGTATATTTCTATAGATATTTGTAATATTCTTATTTCTTGTCAAGGTAACAACTCCACCCGGTTTAAAAACGAACAGCTGTCAAATAAACTTGCTTCCTTCTGGGTGAAAACAGGGAATTTTGTTTTAGCGAGTTTTTGGGTAATTTGTTAAAAACTACCAATTTTTGTGTGAGTTTTATGTTTATAACATGATTTTAGTTATAATTTAGACGTATAATTTCCTGTATTTGTTTTTTTGTGAAAAAAGACTTTCGCAGTGCACCGTTTTTTTCATTCAATATTTCGTAATAAACATTTTCACATTTTTTTCGAACTTCCAAATTTTTGTATGTTTTGTTTGTTAAAGGTGATGATTGTTATAGTTTATATAATTTACTGTATTTGAATATTTTAAAACAGAAATTTAGCAATATTCAGTCTTTTTCATTCATATTTTCGCTTAATCATTTGTCCTAAGTTGAAATTTCCCTCATCGTTATTTTAACGAATTGGATAGGAAGACCTACACTACCGGCCAAAAGTATTTACGCAACCCAATGATTCGTCATTATTCAAATGCCAGGTATTTTATTGTTAAAAAAAAATATTTGTACTATTAAGCACTAATTATGAGGGTAATAATTACCAGCCAACATTTTTTTTTCTGTACCGCAAACAGGTAGGTCAAGTGAGTTACCCCTTTTCTATGAAAAATTCAAAATTAGTAGTTCAGGTAAAAAATCCGTTCTTTTACAATTTTTTCCAAAGGTCATTATAAAATATGGATGCAGGCAGTTAGGGTCATCTTATTCTTCTCAAATTTCAATCTGCATTTCATTCTATATTTAACACTAGTTGAGTGAAGAGTTGATTTTTAAAAAATATCAAGTGTTTTCTTAAATATTCAAAAAATTTTAAAAAAATGTCAGATAAGAAAAAGTTATCTATTGAAACGCGTGCACTAATAGTGTCCCACCATAGCATTGGTAAAAGTAACCGCGAAATAGCTAAGCTTTTGAATTTGACGATATTGCATAAGGACTGGACGTTGGACGAATGGAAAAAAGTTCTCTGGACTGACGAGTCCAAGTTTGAGATATTCAGCACAAAGCGGAAAAAATTTGTCCGAAGATCAGCAGGAGAACGAGCCCTTGAATCCTGCATAGTACCCACGGTGAAGCACGGAGGAGGATCGATTATGGTTTGGGGTTGTTTTGGAAGCACATCTGTAGGCGACTTGGTGAAAATAGATGGCATCCTAAGGAAAGAAAGTTACAGAGACATCCTGGAAAATAATGCTCTCCCATGTGGAACGCGATTAATTTGAGAAAACTTAATCTTTCAACAGGACAACGACCCCAAACACACCTCAAAAATATGCCGTGTTTATTTGGAAGAGTTGCAAAAACAAAAAAAAAATTATTATAATGACCTGGCCAACCCAAAGCCCCGACCTGAATCCCATAGAGCTTTTGTGGGAAGAACTGGACCGAGAAGTACGAAAAGTGGTCCCAACGTCTTCACAAACCCTTTGGCAGCAACTACAAGATGCCTGGTCTAGAATAGCACCCATTACCCTCACAAAATTGCTGAACAGGATGCCAAAACTATACCAAGCATTCCTTAAAGCGCATGGTGGAAATATCGACGAAACCAAAATTTAAAATACTTTTAATACTTTTGGCCGGTAGTGTATATAGTTCATTACACACGGCTATTATTGCAAAAAAAAATTTACCAATAAACAGCGTTTTTCATCCACAATTTCGCGTAATGGTTTGACATAAAATTTCCCTCATTGTTTTTTAAATGATGAAGATAACAAGATCATTAAAAAAACGTACCTATAGTAAAACCAATTCATATAAAACACGCAGCTTATGAATTACCCAAAATAATGGGAAAATCGCAAAAACTACAGGGTAATGGAGAAATTCAACGAAACATCGCAAATGCAATGAAGAAAAGAGTGCATTTTTTGGATTTTGGTAAATATTGTTATGTTTTTTTACCGTTATTTCTTCAGGTACCTATCGGGGTATTTCATTTCCGTTAATTTTTCGCCATTTCGGACCTGATTGAGCATTTTAAAAATAGTCTACAGATGTGCTTCTTAATATGACATTTCCCAAAAAGGCAAATGCAACCTTCAGTTAGAATGAAAACCAAATAATCGACTATTTGATTCGAAAGAAACGAGCGACATCATTGGATATAGCACAAAACTGCAATTAATAGCACAAAAACATTAAAAATTTTATTATTTTAATTGTTATAATTAGCAAAGAATAAAAATTTGTAATAATTTAACAGCTTGCTTTTGATTATGTTGTTTATTAAATTGGAATTTTAAATAATTATTGTAGATACAATGACTTACTTAGATGTTTCCATTAAGGACACTTAAAATTTGTAAATTGCGAAAATTAATTTGGCAATAGTTAGTACATAGTATATGAGTCAATGAATATGTATGTACATATTTTTTTGTGTGAGAGATAAGATTTATGCAATCGTATAAATTGTAAACATTTTCTGAAACGTTAATTTCACTCCAACAAAATTTCACCACTCTACAGCCAATCAATGTGCTGGATTTTCACCACTCAAACAATGCCACTTTTCGTGAAACTGATCAGGCAAACGAATGCAGTTCAACCACTGCTGCAATCGTTCACCTTTGCTGCTGTAGCCGACAAGCAGACCTCCAAGAAAATCGTTGCTCTTTCCGATATCCTTGTCCCAAACCGTGATGATCAACGACTCCTTGTTGAGATCTTGAGGACTCGCGTCGAAAATAAATTCCTCATTAAAGGTGGGATTGAGAGTGCGCCATTTCACGCTGGTTTTGTGTTTCTTGTTTTTGTGGGCATCTGGTTTGAGCTGCCTGCAGAAAAGATTATAAATTGATATTCCTAATTGAAATTGCAACCCAGTTAATTTATATAATTACAGTTTTACAAATGGATCGGAGCTGCCATTGTTGTCCATCGAAATTAGATTGAGGCATTCCCTAACCTTGACAACTAGAGCGCGCTTCTTCGTGTTATAGCAAAGAGATATCAATATTTTGCCATGGTCCCAGCTTTCTGATAGCACAGCTTCGTTGCTGTACTGGTTTTCCACGCCCAGAGGAACGCATATGCGATGTTGATTAGAGTTGTGCACCTGGAAGAAACGTCCAAAGGAGACATTTTTGAAAGCCCACCACTTTTTATGCAAATTTACCGTTGATAGACAAACTTGTGCTAAGCCCAAGAAATCGTGCCCATATTTATCGTCGTCAAATATGACGATATACAGCAAAGAGTTGCCCAATTCCTCGATCTCCATTCCCACAAATTGTACGATTTCGTTGAACTCCGGATTGCGCGTCTTGTGCACCGTCTTCGTGCGCTGCCAACGCGTGTACTTCGTGTGTCCTTGCGGCGTTATGATGTTCAACTTGCAGAACGGATCCGTCAGCCCAGCGGCATCCATTGGCGGCAAGTCCCTGGCTCTGACCACCGTGCAGTCCAGCGTGTTGTAGTTTTCCCGGTAGCTAACCGCAACTTCAAGCCAGCCCAGCAGAGGGTCGCGGCAATTCTGCAAATTGGTGTTGCAGAAGACGTTTGCGGAGGCCGCGGACGAACTGTCGCTGATTGACCAGGACGAGGAGACCGAACCACGCCGCACACTGCCGCCATCGCGATGAGTCGTGGACAAAGCGGCGCCTACAGTCGAATCGGTGGACACTGTATCCAGGTCCTCCTGTGGGCTGCTGCTCAGTTTGCTGGTCTTCGAATTCAAATTAAGCGAATTATTGGAGGCTTTCCGGTCGCCTGCGGCGGCGTCCATGAAACTGCGGAACGAGCAAACGTTCTGCATTGGAAGACTTTCATGTCGCTGCAGAGGATTTCCCTGCGTATCACTTATCGCCATTGACTTGAGCTTTGTCCCGTCGAAGATTCCCTGCGGCTCCTCGTCAGAGGAACTGCTGCTGTCATTGACTCGAATGGTTAGTTTTTTGATGCGCACTTTTTTGTCCGGTGTCGCCGAGCCACTCTGCGCCTTTCGCTGCGAAATGTTATCATCGATGGGCGCAGCTGCATTCGTCCGTGTGGTGGCGGACTTTGTGCTGCTGGGCAGCTCGTAGTTCGGAAGGCCTTTGAAAAACCACGCGCCCGACTTCTTCCACATCTCACGCGTCTCGGCGCAGATGCGACACAACCAGATCTCCCGGAATCTGGTGTTTGTGTGGTAGCGTATGTTAATGTCGACGCTGCACTTCGCGCAAACGGCTTTCTTGCAGTCCTCGCAGAAGATGCGCGTCGGACGAAGCAGCCGAAACGAATCGCCGCACAATCGGCAGCAATTCGGCCCACTCGTGTTCACGGCACGCTGCTTAATCCTCTCCACTCGCTCAACTAAGCGTCCGACTCGTTGTCGCTCGGCGATCTCAACCTCTTCATTGCGTCGTATGACTGATATGATAGCCGCTTGTTCCTCTGGACGCAACGGTTCATTTGCTTTAGAGCTGCTCCAGCCCGTTTTTAATCTAGAGTTATTAAATTTGACAAAACTTAATTATTTAAAAACGAAATGTAATGAACAAACTGATCAAGAAACGAATTTCATTAATAAGTTAGGAAACGATAACGTTTTATAAATGGTAAAATAAAACACATTTCCGCATTTATGTTTAAATTGTGGCGTGTATTGTAAACAAAGCTACCACGAGGCACTTGAACTGTTTTAACCTTATCGTTCTGTGGTAGGCCACAAGTTGCAATGACCTCTCAATGGCAACGACGAATGTTAGACGGCCTTCGTCAGAAAGCTGGCTTCAATACAGGTTCAAGATAACTATTTAACACTCTATCTGTATGTGTGTGTGGGTGCAATAGCTAGGAAAATACGCAAATAGATACCGGAAGAGCTGCCAGCACACGATGCACTCGCGATTACGCGAACTACTGAAACGATTCTGTTAACGGTTACGAGCTTATTTATGCTTGAGACATTGTTTTCGAAATTATTCAAGAGGAAAATATAAATAAAAAAGATTATGACACACATATGTATGATAAATTTATAACTGTTTCAAATTTCGTATATTTTTTACGCTTTTATGATGTCGGCCGTTTAACAGAAGAAAAGAAAAATATTTCTTTCTTTTTATTTAAATACAAAATTCTTCGGCTTAATTTTATATTCACCGTAGTTTGAATACATTCCATTTAAAATTGAAATTTATTGAGCCTTTTCAAGCAACAATTAAATTAAATTAAATTAATAAAACAATTAACAAACTTTTGCATTTAATGAAGTTAAATTTCAATTTAAGCGTTTGGGTTTTTCATCCGTCTTTTATTTAAAACACTTTCCAAGAATGTTTTTTGCATAGAAATCAAGTTTAGCAGTTGACCGTCTAATAAATCACTAATTTTCCAAAAGATTTACCAAAATAATTAACGAAAACTGGACGGAAGTAAGAACAGTCTGAATTAAAAAGCATAAATTTTTTAAGTGTGAGTGTTTTTCTATTTACAGAAATCATTTACATTGCTCTGAAAGTGGGTGTTAATACGCGATTATGTACAAACGCATATGGATTGTCCTGTTTCCACGTAGCCATGTCCATACAAAAATATATGCATGTACGTATTTATGTAGCTATTCTTTTCGTCCTGCATTCAGCATGCGAATTATTATAAAGTAAAAGTAGTTTTGTTCCTAATTGTCTTTACTTTGCTCTTAATGCCAATTGCCTGTCGCTGGGACAAACAAACTTTTTGTCTCCATTGTTACGATTATTGAAATCCATATCGCAGATAAGAGTTGGGCTCCACGTCCCTCCACGTCCCGATGACAGCTTTTCAGGATAAATTCATATGAACAATTTGATGATGTGCTTTTGCGGAGTTTTTAACATGTAATATTTCTACTTCATGCTATAATTATAGCATGTATTTTAGTCTTTCGGTAGTTAACACTATTCACTTTTCTTATTTTTTACACATTGGCAGTGATTTATTCAACGGTGGCTTTTTCATGGTGCGTTCAGTCTCGGATATGATTTCATACTGATGCCGTGCCTGTTGCACGAAACTATATCACAGAGAAAAACCGTATATGTATCTATGTACGATTGTAAACTTATTGTTTTGTCACACTGAGAGGGTTGGAGGAGTTTTGGATTGGGAATAGATAAGAACACAGCAGACCCAGAGACGTTCGCCAAACACGCGCACAGCAGCAAGTCTAAGTATTTGAAGCAGACGAAATATTGTATTACTCAAGTGGTACGTGGATATGCAACCCTATTTATTTGGGGACGTGCTGCTTACACACGACGGGGTTGTTTGCTGCAGAGACAAATCTGCGTGTACATAGAATAAATTTGTATTTGTGTAGCTCGAATGCACCAGCCTCAGTGATACAGTAAATACACGATTCGAACAACTCTTTGCAATTTATTACAACTCTTTCTTTTGATTTGATAATTTATTTCTTTAACTTTATTCATTTATTTGGAACCCTCTTTGAACAGTTTTTTTGTAGCAAATTATTATTGAGATATGCAAATTGAAATCATTTTTATTTTGTTACACTACATCACATAACAAAAAAGTTTATTCTATTAACTGCAAGGGGTTCAATTCTATTCTAATTGTGATTCCGTTATTATACTGACACTTTATTGCTATCATGTATTTAATTAAGATTGTGTAAAGCTATACGAACGAATCGATCTTAAAGTAGATATAATATACATATACAGAATTGCAACAAATCATAAAATTCGCTTGGACTAGTGTATTTTCTGCAAGAAAGGATATTTTTCAATTTCGGAATGAACAGAAACTTATTTGACGGAAATAAAAGTAAATTAGATTTCTATTTACTAATTACTTCGCTTATCTTCGCATAAATTAAGGTAGTAATTATATAAATACAGGGAGTAAATACATACATAGAAGAAAATACGCTTAAAAGAAATCATAATATTTCTATTTCACTCCTTAGCTATATGTTTTTTAGTTTTCTTTGCTTGTGTTGTTGTTCTTAGCGATATTCTTCTGACCGATATTTTATGGATTCGTTTGTGGTAGCTTTGCGCCAAGGAATTCACTATTGATACAACGAAATAACAGACCATGCCAATAACAAACATTTCAAATACTTTGGACAGCATGTTGCCCGATTCTTTCGTTGGTGCGTTCCTTTGACGATGCAACCGTTGCTTCTGATTGTTAAGGAAGCTTTTGAAGGGCTCCTGCAACTTGCTGCCAAACAATGGGATAATTGCCAGCATGTCAAGTGCATGTTCAATCAACGTCTCGTTAAATGCGATAATGACGAACATCTTCTGTATGTGCATCTTTATGATGGCCTTGCCTATCAGAGTAGCACCGAAGAATGTCCAAAAAGGCACCAAAAAGTGTCCACAAGTGATGCCGGCCAAATCGAAGAGCGGATTTGGAATCTGTTAAATTACAAATCCTATTAGTAAGTTCTCCGAATTGTTAGGGAACAATATATAAAGCCTTCTCAGGTAATACATACACTAGCACATGCTAGAATTCCAAGGAAACCAATACGTTCAACCACACGCTCCATAAACAGTTTCCCACGATCCATAAGGCTTAAATTTTTCTGATGACGTTTCGCTTTGAGCTCCTCGAATGCTGCAATATCCTCGGCATCGTCTGGATCGTAGCCCGACAGACGAGCTGCCTTCGCCATGAAATAAGGCGGCAATTCACCGAGCGCCGTTCCAGCGCCCCATAAAAAAGCCTCCAAACGTACTTTGCTCATTATAGCCCACAAATCAGGCATTTCTTTAATGTACGGCTCTTCAGGACAAATAATTCTAAAGTATAGAATATACGAAAAGATAATTTTATGAATGTTTAAGTAGAAATACTCACTCATCTGGATATGGAGGCTTCGGAAATTTCAATGAATTGCATTCGTACGCAGCCAGCGTAACACTCGCTATATGTGGACCCAGATACAGCAGAAAAGTGTGCAGCCCCGTGCCCAAGCCCACGGAGGACAACACACCCAAACCAATCCAGTACAGAAAGAACCACGTATTCTTGCGCACAACGGCGACAACAGATTGATGCGAGCCGGGGATGTTATAAACTATACTAAAAACTATGCCTAAACTTAGCAAAGCAACCAGTAGTGCTCGTTGTTGTAATAATCTGCAAGTATATTCAGAAAGTAAAGTAATTAATCGATGATTCCTTAAATCCTGTAACAGCTTACTTTTTACTGTAGAATTGTATCAGTTCTGCAGCTTCTAGTGAGCAATACTTAATCGTTTGTATTGGCCGACGCCAAAGCACAAGTGTTTCGCGCTCAGCCCGTTCTTTTTCTTTCTGGGCTTTACTTTGCGACTTCCTCCGAAGTGTTCCTAGCGCTGCAGGTTGCGATAGACTCGTGTTGGCGACCACAAGTCCACCGTTTGACTTTTTATTGGCAGATAATTTCTTAATGATGTCGGAGTTATTCACCTGCTTGCGACTGCGTGCTGCATGCGAGTTGTCCTTTTTCTGGTTTTGAGACATGGCTTAGTGTAAGTAAACGTAGTGTTAGCTTTATTTGTCGCAGAAGTTAGTAAGATAATAGGTGCAACTGAAATAAATTATAAAGAAAATTGTTATTTAATATTAATATGAAAGCACAATTCATTTGAGTCAATTCATTATAACAACATGGCTGCTATTATTAATTAATTGTGGCAATAACAATGCATAATTTCACAATGCTCTCGTGCAAAATATTGTTAAATTAGGTTAGCACGGTTTAACGACCCAATTGATAACACATTGACTATGTTGAATATAAATTATTATATGAATTTAAAATGTTAAACGAAATATTTCAGTTATAGCAGGAATTGTGTGCACTTTAACAGGCAGATAAACCAATAAGTAAAGTCAAAAACCTCGCTAGTAAACAGCTATAAATAAACAAATCTGCTGACGATGTTGCTGATCTACATAACAAAAATCAGTAGATATGCTTCTGCTATTTTTGATCTTTGCAGGCGGACATTCACTTATTTAGTGAAGTTGATTTTAGAATTGAGCTTCTAGCTAATCAAGGTTCTTGTCAAACATTATATAAAGTACTTAGACTAACATGAGATTACATATCATTTCTGTTTCTTCACCCAAGTTTCGACGTAGTTTAAATAAGTATAGATGCAAATTATTGTTAAACCTAAAATGTAACGAAAAAGTATTATTTATATAAAAAAATAACAATTAATAAATGAAAATTTTAGCTGCAATTGTTTTTTATTAAAATTGTAAGGTTTATAGATTCCACACATTCAGAGAAGTCGGCGCTTTATCAACTCAGATAATTGTGAAATCTGCATTTTAGCAGATGCATTTAACAACAAGATTAGATTAGACTATAAAAGAAAAGAAGGAATCATCTGTTTTTGCATCATGTGCTAAAGAAATGTTACAATGAAATATCAGCCGATATAAAGAGCCAATGAAATAAGCCCACATGTACATATGCGGCAAAGCGAAACTTATTAACTCAGTGCAAGGGCGTTTGAACTTTGGAGGTCGGCACTTACGAATAGTAAGTTGTAGTATTGACAAACGAATAAACTTGGAGAAATTATCTACTTTAACATGTTAAATAACTTTTAGAATTTCTTTGAAAGGTGACGTAGGTAGGTCTTTTACCCAGCAACGGCATACAAGTTTAAACAAATCACCTTACAATTCGTCACCGTCCAATTGATTTTCCAATTTGTTGAAGTATAAATTTATGAAAACAATTCTTTTACATTAAACAATTTACGCGTCATTATTATAACTTTAACTTACCTTCTTAATAGAATAAAGAATGTTAAAAGTACTACATATATTTATACTTATCAATAGAAAATCTACTAAAAAAACATATTTGGATAAATTGTCACGGCATCAACCCCAACTGAAAACGTTGCCCCAGTCTAAAGTCAAAAAAAATTTTTGACGTTTCTTTTTCGTCAATAAATTCATTCTTTCAGAGCTGCATGCAGAATGTTTTTTTCACAGGCTGACTAAAAACCATCAGAAAACGTAGTAAGCTTTGGCGGAATTTACATTGGGTATATTTAACGGGTGTCACTTCATTTTCAATGCGTATACATTTTGACTGTCAACTGGTATGTCACACTGAGGAGTCCGAGTCTTCGCTCAAAAAATTAGCATTTATTTTTCTGATATGCAACAACTCTGACTCTTTGACTCACAACATTCCGTGAGTCAAAAAGTGAACTATGGAGTCAAATTTATCCGGTTGTTCTTCTTAGAATTTTATTAGCGAAACAACAAAATGTTGACTCTTGACTCTTCAGTGTGAATTCCGTCACAAAGGTGTATCTGCTGTATCATTTGAAGCTACTCTCACAAGGAGAAAATTAAGTCTAGTGGCATGAAATGTCTCTAGGCGGTTTTCCCAACCACGAATTTGGATTTAGAATTGCTGTCAATTCAAACTTGCACCGAGATCCGATACAAGACGAGATCTCGAGATCCAAACGGAAGCAAAGACGATTGCTGTTGATAGCGATGCGAAAATTTGTAATTTGGCATAATTACTGCAGCTGTATAGCATATTAATTTACTTATGTTAATAGAAATCACGCAATTTTTCTACTTTATATGTCATTTATCCACTACTGAGCAGACCGCAGTATGTCCAAAGCACTTAAATTAGACATCCATCATGTATAGAGCTCATATATTTAACACCAATAACATTTTTAGATAGTTCGTAATAATACAATGACTAGTAACAGTAAGTAATAGTTCGTAGCAATAAAATTCATAAGATAATTTTTAAGGCATTTGGAAATATTTAATACGTTTTCATGTTGCTCAGCACGAACAACCACCATCAACAAAGAAATCGTGAGAAAATATTTTGAAAATAGGTGACAGCGAAGTCATGAATCCCAATTTTGACATTTCTGTTACATCCACCGTCAACAGTAGCGACATCTATTGGTTTCAAAGTTCTGCTACTGTTGGCGGTGGGTTTCCGATCAGAAAGTCAGCGCATCCAGCATTTTCCCTGTGCGTACCACCACACCATACAAAATTATGCTGTCTTTTTGAAAATGCTGATTTTGATGACTTTTGGAATGGAAAATGCACCCCTGGGGAACTTTAACACAAGTGTGGCAAGATTTAAAATGCACTGGAAGATTATCCTTATGTAGCTTTGGAAAATATCGACCCATTTAAATAGGCGTATCAAGATTTAAAATAAAAAAGGGTATTAACTATAATAAAACTCTGAATGAAACTCCAAAAGCTCTCCATTAAACATAATAACTCAATATTAAACCTACCAATACTAATTTTTTTTTTTTGAGGCACTTCAAAACCCCGTTTTTCCTCAGGAAACTTTATAATTGCCGCCTTTTTCTAAAACTATATTTCTGCGATAAGTTCGCGTGTTAGCTAGAATGTGCAGTGTTTTTAGAAAACACAATTTAATTAAATTTTTTCAAGAAAGAGGAAAACTTATTTGTATGTACCATTGAGTTTTAACAGCCTTAAATCAAGTTAGACTCGTTTTCATGAAACAAAAAATATATTTTCATAAGTTTAAGATAATTATATCTAATATTAATATCTATAGTTACATATTCATGAAATTATTGGTTTCAATAATATTTATAATTTTCATGAAAATTTTACAGCTTTCAAATTTAAAATCGTTTAATATATGCATGTCTTTTGGTGAGGTGTTTCTCACATTCTATCACTTCATCATATCAATTCTCAGTTTTTGCCGTAAACATTCTCGTCTGAATAAGCTATATACAGGAAGTAATCTTCTTCATGATGTTCCTAAACAAAATACAGTTTGTTAGTCCAACTGAAGTACCATATATTCATATACTATATATATATTCATGAGTGCAACCTTGTTTAACGCAACTTTCAAATATATAACCGCTACCGAAATACGAATAAAAAACTTGAGTTAAAAATATTTGTCATTTAAAATTATACGGGACAAAAAGTAAAAATCGGTCATTAAAAATTTGCCCATCATACATCTGAGTTCACGCAACTGAACATCACTAGTTACATCAGCTTTTTTGTTGCATCCAACGAGATTGCATGTCACAAAGTGTGTTTTATATATATTTACCTGGTAAAGCGCACCCATCGTAGCTGATGTTGGTGGAATTACGTTGTTGACAAAGAAGAAAATAGCATCCTCTGGGCGCAAATGAACGCGCTTGCGAATCAAGAAATAAAACTGACCCACAGTCAAGTCAGATGGTACAAGATACTTTTTCTTATCCAATTCACCGATACGTGCCTTTGGTGCCTTTTCTACAATAACCTGCGGAACAATATTAGTAACATTTGTAAACACCTTTCCCCCCATTAAAAAAAATTAAAAATTCCATAATTTTACGCAGTATTTTTGGCAAAGTAAATTAATTTTAACAATATTTAATTTTAATCGAAAAAGCTGTAATAAAAATAAATTTAATCTTGCTTTCGAACAACAACAATATAACTTCTATACGAAAATATTTAAATATATAATTATTAATTGTAGTAGTAAAAACGATATTTGAAATTACACACTTCTATATTTACAAACATATAAGTATTTACCCAATTTGCAAATGTGTCATTATAAGAACGAAAATATATGCAAATGAATTAAACCTGTGAAGCATTATTAAAAAATGTAAATAGACAAAAACAAAAATGTGGATTCAAGGACAAATTTGGCTATGAAATCTAGTCTAAATGGAAAAAAATTACCAATCAGACTTGGTTGCTTATGATAATTTAAATTACTATTAATTTCATTTTATTACTTTTGCAACAATTTGTCTGCTAAAAGAAGCAAATGTATTAATTTACAGCTGCGTGTTTATATAAAGTATATTTACATATACTAAGTATAGATGATTATTTATATATGTATACATTTATATCTACGTGTATGAACGCAGATACGTTCAAAATAGTCAATATTATTACGAAAACAAAGGCAACTGAATGACGCATTAATTATTATCGACTTTTTCAAAATATTTGGTATTTTAATTACTTTTAAAGTTAGGCTGTTTTAAATATTAAATATTTGAGAAATAGGATAATTGGTGTGAATTTCGTAACACTGAAAACTAATTTTCACTTTATATAAAATGTCTTCCTACAGAAAAACTTACGGGAACTCTATCAGGATATTTCCTCCGTATTTTATCGCCCTCGGCACGCCTCTTCTCAAAAGCATGTTCCTCCTTGTACTGAAATTTCATTTTCTCGTTTTCTTGCAGTTAATATATTTAATTCTACAATTTTTTTTAAATCTTTCGGATTTTTATAGCTTTCCCTTTGCTCATTCCGTTTTGAATGAAAATATAGACTTGTTTGTTTAGATTTCGTTCTCGGGTATGATCGATTTTACGACACCTACCGAGCGAATTCGAAAAACTGATATGCTTGAAGAGTACTTTTTTTGATATGGAAAATAGTACGTACATAAATGTCTTCATTGCAATAGAAAAAGAAAATGTATTAATATTTTATAAATAAAGAACAATTTGACCTTATCTACATTTCCCATTGTAGTTCTTGCTTGTCGTATTTTGCGTTGAATTTGTGTGCAACTGTAACTCGTGTACTTTCAGGGTTATATTTTTTATATTTAGGGTGAATTGATAGATTCAATATTGCATTATTCGCTGTGTACTCACGTGACCATAAGTTTCGAAATATATTGCTAAACTAGTAATGATATGAATTATTATATTATTACTGTTATAATAATTTAGTAGTTCAAACGATATGAATTCTTATATTAATACTGTGCTATTAGTAATAATATAACAGTTCATATTATTAAGTATTTCAGTTTTTATTAAGCAATCTCGTCCAAAACTTTTCTCGATAGAAATAAGATCAAATATTATGAATATCATTTTATGCTAATTGCACATAATTAATAAAATATCAATTATGAAAACATATTTTACTGGAGATATAGTTATTCACAATTTTAATATAAGAGGTAAATGAGACTAAACGCATATGAGAACATGACACTAATCGGCATATAAAAATGAATGTATTCTTAATAGTAATTTATTTAAATTGATTATTGTATTTGATGTGATTTGATATTATTGAGCTCAGTAATATTACATACATCCCTTGAGTAGTATGACAGTTTCACTAATTTTTTTTGAAATTGCAGCCGTGGGTGAACCGACATCTGAGGCAGAGCCATCTTGGATTTTATAAATCTCCATTTCCTTTCTTTTTCTACGTGGTGCTTCTGATTAAACATGGCTCCCAGTGTAAGTCCGATCAAAAGTTTTTAGTTTAGTGAAAAGTTATACAAGTTATCTGCAATATATGATGGAATGTGGAGATTGTAGAAGCTTGCTACTGAATAGCACAATATTACATTAAAGTTGACAAAGATTTCGTGGATATTTAAAGATTTTAAAGTGCCATTGTCTCATTACAGACTAAATCTGCGAAAGGCGAATCTAAAGCCGCCGGAAAATCTGGCGAAAAGGCCAAAGGTGCATCTGCAACTACTACGAAAGGCAAAGTCGAAAAGTCGAAGCCTGAAGCTAAGCCTCCTGCGGCCGCCGCAAAGAATGTCAAGAAGGCACCAGAAGCGGCAAAAGCTGCCGCTGCAGCGAAACCTGCGGCTGCAGCAAAATCTGCGGCTGCAGCTAAACCTGCGGCTGCCCCTAAACCTGCGGCTTCTACCAAAGCCGCCCCTGCCTCTAAACCGACTCTTGCAAAGGATGCCAAAAAGCCTACAACCGCACCTAAAAAGGAGGTCAAGCCAGTAGCTGCACCTGCTAAGGATGTGAAGAAGACAGCTGCTCCGGTTGCTGCTGCTGCTAAATCAGCAACTGTTCCTAAACCAGCAGTTGCTCCTGTAGCACCTAAAAAAGCTGAGGCCCCAAAGGTGGTTGAAAAAACTGCTCAGCCTGCTGTGGTTAAGCCAGTTGTTCCAAAACCACAAAAGAAGAGTGTTGTATCTGCTGCTGCCGCGGCGGCTGGCAAGGGTCGAGTTGTCAAGAAACAAGTTTTGCGGGGTAAGGGAATAAAGAAGAAGCGCGTTTCGTTGCGTTTTGGCATTGACTGCACAAATATTGCTGAAGACAACATTATGGACGTAGCCGACTTCGTAAGTAGTGATTTTTAAAATGAATTAGACCAATTGCGCCAGATCTTTGCCATCTCTAAAAAGTATTTTGTAAGATAATAGTCGCCACTGCTCCGTTGTTGACTCAACAATCATTGACAACAATGCGATAGCTATTAATCATTTGTTACATATGTGCTAAAAAACACTGCGAAAATTTCAATTATTATCTTCGATTTGTAATTACGTAAGTTTTGCACTTCAGCTGCTTCAATTTCTGCACGAACTAGTAATTTTACTGACCATTTTCAAGGCCAGCACGCTGTGCCTTTTCATGCTTGTTTTCTTGATGAAAAACAACCTGGGGCTCTGGTCGATGCACAACGGGGTAGCCTCTGTTTGCTAGTACTGGGTCTGGCCAGTGGTGCAACCGTGTGTGAACTCGACAAGTCGTGCTATGTCTACCTCCAAGTGGTGGGCCCTGGGCTGGCCAGCATGCAACCGTATGCGGTCAGGCCGAAACTCATAGTGCGCCCTGCAGTCATTCAACAATTGAATGACTCAGGATTTCTACAAAGACTCTTAAGAATACCAAGTTTAGTTACCGAAAGTAACATTAACTTATATTGGAGAAATCTGCTTTTACTTCGATTTACGCATGTGGTGCATTCAAAGGTAAAGCATCGAAAAAATTAAATTTAAACTGCATTGCATGATTAAAATCAATTTATATTCATTTTATTATCAATGTTTCCACCAATGATTTGTTGTTAGAGAGTGAAATGTCTCGCTCTGACGACAGTGTACTCGGTGGGAAAGTAAAAATTGTCACTCTTCTATTTTTGGCCGCTTTATCAATCAGTAGATTTAATGGCTTAACATTGTAAGAGATAATTTTTTTAATTATTCTCCTTGGTAAAATGCATTTCACATTTTTATAAAATTAATCTAATATTTGTATACTTTCTTTAGGAGAAGTACATTAAGGCGCGATTGAAGGTTAACGGCAAGGTCAACAACTTGGGCAACAATGTTTCATTTGAACGTGTAAAAATGAAGTTATACGTAAATTCTGATGTGCACTTCTCCAAGGCATATCTAAAATACTTAACAAAAAAGTATTTGAAGAAGAACAGTCTGCGAGATTGGATTCGAGTTGTTGCCAATGAGAAGGATTCTTATGAGCTCCGCTACTTCAGAATTAGTTCTAACGATGATGAAGATGAGGATGCTGAGTAAACTAAATAAATTCTATATGCCTGTCATATTTAACATGGCGTTGAGCTATTATTAGTATGTGCTAAATATTTGCATCAATACTATTAATAATAGTTGATCACTGCACATAAAATGAATAAATTAAACAAGAAATATTTGTACAGAATGTAATTGTTTTATTATCGAAGGAATGTTATATTATCGGTCAGCCCATTTTATAAACTTTGAATTGTATTTGTTCAAATTTATTGTTTATTTCATTTCGATTTTAATAAAAATTGTAGTGCGTCCTAAGCTTTGAGCCCATGAGAACAAAACAATAGCCACGCCATTTAAAACATCAAAAATGAATACACCAAACCAAATTTATATAAAAAGGGGGAACAACAAGAAATTAGCAAACTTGCCTCTTTAGAAAGAAAATGTTTAATGATGTACAGATTCCTCAGGGCACCATAAAATCTATTGTGGATTAGGTCAACATGTAATCACTCATTATTGGCCCTAATTCCATGCATGTTTCACATAATATTAATTGTTGCGATTTAAAGTATTCGGAGATATTTTCAGTTCTTATTTAAAAAAGTAAAAATAAACAGTGATTTTGGTTATTCGAGTTGTAGATTTTCATCTCTTTATTGCACTTTATTAAAAACCAAATGTAGACAAATTTCAATAGGTAATCGGCCAAACTGAATTTTTTAAGCAGTTGTGCTGATGTTCGTCTTTGCATAAAGTGTTAAAAGTGCTGCTCTTTGGGAAGCCCAAAATTTCACGTTCTTCGTATATACGGTAGGTGAATGTGCTCTCGTAAGTGCCAATAAAATGTCTGGCGTGGGCACAGACTAACTGGTCCACAATTGCTATGCCTCCGTCTGTAATTGGAACTTTCTGCTGGAGTGATTCCGTCGTAAATCTTACTACATTTATAGGCTCCATATATTTTTTAAAATTCTTAAATTCATATTGATTGGCATCCGTGGCTAGAAAACATCGATTCAAATTTAACTGTTGCATTTTCTCCTTTATCTGCGTAGCCGCTGATTTCAATGTTGGGACCGTGTTTGCACGACCGTGGAGAAAATCACCTCTACGTAAATGCGCACACATATAAGACCCACCAGTGGCTCCTCTGTAAGGTTTTTCCATTTGCCAGTTAGTAGGACGCTGTACTTTATCGAATCTGTCGCTCGAGTTGAAATGGTGCAAGCGGAACTGATCGGCAATATGTACCAAGTTCGGAGCGAATCGCATCGAGCGGCGTGCTTGCCAAAATTCGCGATCGCCCCAATGGTCATGAAGAACTATTTCGGCGTTTAGAAATGCAAAAACTTTCGCATCATCTGGTTGCAGTTCTGTTAAAGTCTGGCGAAGCACATTTTCTAGCATTCCGGCGCTGCCTTGAAATCTTAAGCACTGAAATTTATTACCCATAAGCATTGGCTGCTCCATAATATTACGACGAACATGATTTTCACAGTCTTCAATATCAAATCTGTCGCGGAATATGCCGCTTTCAAACATTTCCTCGAATTGCTGTAGTTGAAATATTCTGTGAACTTGAACGTAGTTCATCGTATCCATTTCAAAAGTAGCATATTCATCTAGAAATTCAGGAAAGTCCAAAACTGGCGCATAACGTCGCAAGCTCGCAATGTCGAAGAACATCCTCCAAGGGAGATTCTCCTGCGAGAAGTGATCTGACTTCCAGTGATACAAACGACGAAATGGCGGCAATACCAGCCGCACATTTCGATAGTCTTCCCTTCGCTGCAGATTGCGTGTAAAAACTGCCAGCCGTATGTAGACATCGCGATGCAGATTGAATCCTTCCGATGGATTTACGTCGTAAAGAAGGTAGATCGTATTGCGGCTCGACAAAATGTGTGCTGAGCATGATTGCGGTTGATGGAATAATGAAAAAAGTTCCGTCTTATTACAAACACTCCTGTAAACGTCTATCGATCCAAACACGGCGGCATTATATTGAACAGTAAATACAAAAAGAATAACTGTTCTATATATCAAAATAAACATTTTCCCCAGATTTTTTTGAAATCAATATTAACTCTATCTGTAAAAATAATTTAACCTACCATTATCTGCAGAAACTATTAATACTGCAAATTTGCGGCAAAATAATTATCAGCATTATTAATTTGATGCTGAACTAAACAATCGTAAAATACAAAGACTTTGGTAAAAACACACAAAAGCTGTTTTGTATTACAAATCAGGTTTGCACAGGCATCACTCATAAAAACACACTTGTGAATTATACTAAAAATTTTGTTTATAGAAAATTATTGTTTCTATATAACAAAAAAAAAACACAAATAATTTATTTAGCCCATGGATTTTTTAAATATATGTAGATCTTTAACTTTATTCATTTAATAATATTCTTGTGATAAACACCTTATGATCTAAAACTATGATAATGTAATTTTCCAATCAATAAGCTTAAGCAGCAAATTAAACTTAGATACAATAAATTAATATTACTCACTTGTACTCTACAATCAACAACCATTTGCAGCGATTCTTAAATTGAGTGAAAATTGCATTACTTAACTATATTAATTAACTTAAATTAGTCTACATATGAAGGTAATAGAATTATTACCAATAATATTTATCTAAACACTACATAAGGTGAAGCACTGTGAAAGAAAGATATTGAGTTGAGGAAATATAGAAATTAACAAATCCATGTAGTTAGAGCTTCCAATAGCAGATTACAAATTCGGGGTTTAGAAATTTGACTTTGCTCTGTAACTTTACAAAAAAAGATATTAGCCATGTCCAAAGTGCGTATTATTTTCAGGTATAGAAAACACAAATGATAAACAACCGAATCGTATAAGAGTACCGTGTGTAAGAACAGCTGCTCCCTCCCAGGCACTTGACAACATTGGTGGCTCGTTCAGAGATGTACATTTGCAGTCCGGTCTTGGAGGAGGAGACATTCTAAAGGAATATTTAAATTAGACTATTCTTGCAATTTGTGTTTCCGATTTATAATACCTTGCTTCCTGATCTGCTATATAGTAGTAGCGCTGCACTCCTCGTCGTTTGTCCAAAATGGATTGCACGCGTTTTTGTAGCTCCACTTCTTCATTCCTTAATTTCTTCGCCGGTGTTGCTCCATGCTCTGTAAAATCGCACGAATAAAGCTGTCCATTAACTTCAGTTCCAAATTCGGAATAGTTAATCAGTTCGTAGGACTTCGTGAAATCGTCATAGAATATAGTCGCATGTTTTGGTGAGATACGTCTACAACGTCCGACTAACGATAAGTTCACATCGATGTTGTGTCCAAAGCCAATACATAGACTTCGATAACGCATAAAGAAACACGAGTCCAGTTCGATAGTGCTGAACCAACGATTGTCTTCCAGCATGTCTCCTAGAGGTGTTAGTACTGCACGTGCACGTATCTTACTTTGGTAAAGCTTCAGCTCAAGACGTGCTGATAGCTCATATGCTTTTTCAGCGTCCGACTTGATCTTCGGCACGTACTTCTGGTCTTCCTCATCAGCTGCTACAATGGCCGCTGCTGTCGCCAAAGCTGGATGTAGTTGAGGCATATTATCATCCTCACTAGCAGTCTGTGCCAATATAGATGATGTTTCGCCAGTAAACATTAAAGACAAACGCCGTACGTCTTGAGGTGTGAGTATTTGTGACGGTAGTTGTGCAGAATTATTTTGTGTAAATTGATTTAGTTCACGAATTCGCTTTGCAGCGGTTCGTTTTTGGTACTGGGTCACGATTTCTGGATGTTCCTGTACAATTTGTTGCAGGCGCTGGAAAGCTAGCTTCTTGATCAACTCCACATCTAAGTAACGCAATTCAAAGTCAATCTGTGCGTCTTCGTTTGATTGGTCAACTTCGTCTGCAGAGATTGATTCATCAACACTAATCACAGAATTAAAATTCTGATGGTTATCCAATTTCAGATCGTTTTTTATTTGTATATCATTCATTCCAGCGCTATTGCGTTCGCCGGTGCGTCTTGTACGTTTTGCTTTTAACGCCTTTTGCATTGCCGATCCGTCGCTGTTAATTTCTTCTTTGTCATGTAGTTCTTCTTCACTATCACTGCTGCTGCTGGTTAAATCTGCGATGTTACCCGACTCCTTTTGTATTTCACGGTATTTCGCTTTTGCATCCTGTAATGCCTCTAAATCTTTCACCAATGACTCAGTCACACTCTCTTTGTAGATCGTGTCTGGGTTTGCTATACATTTGCGTCGCTTTACGATGTCGTATCGTAGGGTTTCGCGAAGTGATGGTAGCAAAGCCGGAGGATTTTCATAATGATATTTCACAATGCCCGGTATATCCACGATTTCCCGGATTTTTATCGGTACTTTGATGCGAAAAGGAGGATCACTCATATGTACGCGGCGGAAGAATTCAGTCTTCACTACTTCGTGATCGAATGGTCGAGAGAATCGATTCCAGATCTTGACACGCTCTGTAGCAGAGATACTGTTGATAAGATTTGTATCCTAAAAGCAATTGTAGAAGTATTGCGTTCTTAATTTTGAATAAATAAATAAACAAAAATATACTTAGAAAATATTTTTTTTTTGGTGCCGTTCTTCTTGGAAACATTTTAGGTTAAAAATTACACATTTGCTCAATTTTTCAAATATAAACTACCTTTAATTGTATAAACATTTGCTAAATAAATCCAAATGTAGTTTATACTTACAATGAAGTTCTCCGCATGATTTGGACACATCCAAAGGCCCGTAGGAAATGCGGTCATTGGCGGATTGAGGCAATCCTGGTGGAAATATAGCGTACAGTAGTCACACGCTACCAAGGGTGCCTTTTTGCAAGATTTCCGACAGTAGAAGCAAGTTTTAGCTGGCAAAGGTACTAATCCTTGCGAATCTAATTCGTAGGGCTTAGAATTTCTGCGCACGCTATTGAGTCGCTTATATCCGCCATTATTACCATTGTTCCTAATGGTTTCTACTACATATAATAAAAGAACTTTTTCAAAGAATTACTTCATATAAATAGCTATAGATTCGCACCTTTATCATTGCCGGGGAATTGTGTATGTATTTCTAGTTCGCGCGGCAACTCAAACTGTTTTGGATTGAGAATACTGGCTGCCTTAATTAGTTCATCTAGAGGAGTAGGCTTCTTATTTGGATCCAGTGCTTTTTGTATACCCACAGGTAGTTTCGATAAAAACTTTTCTGTGCTGTTCATATCGCTAGAAAAAGAAGCTCGACTGTTACTACGTTTGCGTAAATTGCGTATTTTGATAGGGATGGCTTCCAAATCGACACCCCCTGAACCGCATGGTGTGTTGGGCCGCGACAATTCCGTCTGATCCATGGCCAAGGCAGTGGCTAATTTAGCGGGTGCAACAAGTTCTAGAGAATTAAGTTTTGAGCAAGTCGTCTTGAATGTCATGCGGCAAGTATGACACAGCCACTGACCAGTAGGTATGTCTTCTTCAGTTAACGGTGGATCACTGGAACAATTTATAGTTTATAAAATTTTTATATAAATCAAAATATATTTGAATTAGTTACTGGCACTGAAGGTGAAAACTTGAAGGACAGCGATCACAGCATAACAAATTACCACCTTCTTCGCATGCGTCACAGGAGTCGTGATTGTGGCCGCGCCCGGGACGTTTATAATACGGATGTTTCATGTTTCCTGGTTTTGGCGCCAGTTTATTGAATTCATCTTCGTTGGGAGGCGGTTTAATTATAATTTGAATTTGCTGCAAAAGTATGAAAATAAATATTTAGTTTGAACTGTTCACTGACTGTACTTTCCTAGAGCATATTCTCTTTTGCACGTAGCGTCCTATTAGCCAACCACTCGTGTGTATCTACGTTCCGTTCTTTTATGCACATTAACTGTGCTAGCTTACCTCCATTATTGATAAGGATGTCGCTGGATCGTGCTCCATTTTTGACATCGTTTGTGAACTTTTTATTGCTCAATTGCTGTTATTAAGTAGCCTGATTGGCAAAGGAAAACGCGCTCCAGGATCACTTTCACTGTTGGTAGCTTTGTTTGACAGTTTGATAAAGTTTTGTTTTTAGATTGAAAGTATGGAAATTTCCTTTGCACAGGGTGTAGTGAAAGTTGCATAATTGTAAAAGTATTTTACAAGAAAACTAGTTACGATACTAAAAATGAAAATAGTTATTAATGATGCAAAACAAAACTTCAAAAACTTCTAAAATTTTTATATAAATTTATGGAATTAAATAGGTTTCTCGCGATAGAAATTTTTTCGACGTGTTTCTATAAGAATCAGTCGCTCAGTTTACTTGTAAGTCAGTAGAATTGCTCATCACAAAAGCGACGATACTCGATATCTTAGGTCTGTTTTACGCCTTAAACTTTTATAATACTTTCATTGGAAGAATTCATATCCTTTCTCGAATAATACAAAACGCAAAAACAGAAAAAATGTACATAAAAAATTTTGCTCTTTGTGTAAAATACTGCTTTTCTTTACGGATTGCATTTCACTTTTGGTAAAGACATTGCATTTAATGCTCCACGTCGATTTTCAAGAAATAAGAATAACTCAATTATTCCCAAGTATAATCGGCGCTTTGCTATTTAAGAAAAAATCCTGTTAGGAAATCTGGAACATTTTTTGGAAAGAAGTATTATCCTCCAGAAATATTAAAAACTATTCTGTTACTATTATCTTATTTTAATAATTATCAAATTAATAGATAAAGAAATAGACTCAAATCAATTAGTGCTCTAAAAATATAAAACTTCACACTAATATCTATGTTATTATAAAATATTTCGATAATTTCGGCATGGATTGAGTTACTTTAGAATGTAGAATTTCCCGAACCAAATTTTTGGTTTGGTTTTAATAAAAAATCTGAGCTAGGCGACCAAACTACGTTTTAACAACGACCTCATGATTTCTTTTCATTCCAATGTCGGGAAACGTAAAGATAAAAGGTAAACAAATATAAAAAAAAATTTTCTTTGTTGAGGATGTCAGCAAAATCGTAGAAGAAAAAAAATAAACTATCGCTGGGAGGACATCTTTGAGAAGTGTTTCTTCTGTAATCACTGGATTTTTTGAGTTCGTGGGGGGCGAAATTTTTTTTTTTGGTTCATCAATTTGGTTCAGTTGGGAAGACGATAGAACCTTGGCAGTACTCTGCATTCTGCAACTCGCAGCTAAGATAAACATGATCCCTCGTCAAATCATGGACATGGAAAGTATTTGCCGAGTGTGCTTGCAGAGCAATATTGAACTCTTTCTGCTGTTTGACGAAAACCATGCTATTGATGGAGTTTCGATTTCCCAAATGTTGACAGAATGTACTATATACAAGGTTGAAAGGAATTTACAAATTTAAACCATTTGTTTAAACTTTTTATTTGTTTTAAAGGTCGAACGCCACGACGAACTGCCACATCAAATCTGCAGCAACTGCATGGAGACGGCGAAGAATGCATATTGCTTCAAAAAACGTACCGAACGTTCTTATCGGCAGTTGGTCGGCCTTTTGGATGACGTGAGCCAGGAGCAGCTTGTTAGCGGAAAGAAATTGGAACAGTCGACGCAAACTGACAAACTGTCAATTTACCCGTGCGAAATGTGTGATGCAAAATTCTTCGAGCCAGAGGATTTACGAAACCACCGCCTGAATTCCCATAAAGGTACTAGTTACAAGTGCAAAGTGTGCGGTCAGAAATTTGCGCGTCTTCATCGATTACGGGGACACTTGGCGCAGCATCATCCCGAAGAGGGCCTTACTCATGATACGAAGTGCACAGTCTGTGGGAAGCAATTTTCACGCAGAGATCACATGAGACGCCATTTGAAAAATCTGCATGGAAAAGTATTTCCAAATGTCGAAAGGTATGAAAACTGGCTTATATATAATATGTAGTATTCAGTTCATATTAGATATAACTTAAGTTATTTAAGGGGTAAATGTATAAAGCCCGAACTACTGTTTTTTAATCTTATATGTTATGGCCCGAACTACTGTTTTTTAATCTTATATGTTATGGCACAAATATCTTGTATCTCCGATAGATGCAACAATGCTACTCTGGAAGAGCCAGAAATAAACATCAAGCTTGAAGGCGATAGCAAACTGAAAAATGATTGTCTAAAGGACAGCACAAATCCAGCGATTTGGGATAACAGTTCTGGGAAAGAATTTGAGAGTGATGATGCCGATGCTGAATGCTTTAATGCTACAAACCCTATTTCAAGTGATAATCACGACGAAGATGGCGAAGATGAAAAACCGTTGTGTCTGCTAGATATTTCAGAAAACCAGATACTGAAAAGTAACACCACGGATGTGCAATTGACCATATCAGTGCTTACATTTTCTCCTTTACAGCTGAACCTGTCGACGATGATCTACTCACCAATTTTGAGACAGCCACATCGTCAGAGCAACTAATTTTCAAATCTGAAATTGATGAGGATATCAACGAAAATGCTAACAAAGGCGATGATCCAGAAAAAGTATCAAAAGGGGAAACATTTCCGAAAAAGAGAACCTCAATTGTGCGAGAGTATCTTGAAGAAAAAGCTCCCGCCCGGCGGCGCTCATTTGGGAAATTGAAGGATAATAAATGCCCAGAGTGCCATCGTGTGTTCTCACGCCACTGCCATGTGCAGCGCCACATGTTAACACACACTGCAGAGAAACCACACGAGTGTCCGCAATGTTCGAAACGATTTACACGACGTGACCACTTGAAGAATCATGTCGAAAATTTGCATGGTGCTAAGCAATTTAAATGCGACCAGTGTAACAGTGCCTTTCCACGGAATGATGCGTTGGTGCGCCATAAGATATCCAAACACAGCAATGGACCAAACATGAACAAGGTGAACAAGTGCGATTTCTGTGAAAAGTCATTTGTTACCAAAACGTACTTGCGTAAACATCGTCTCTTACACACAGACCGAATTTTTGCTTGCAAGCATTGCGACGATACGTTTAAAGAGCGCTCGCAATTTAGGGAGCATGAAAAGACACACAACGTTGAACGTAATTTTTTGTGCTCCATCTGTGGCGAGAGCTTTGCACGTAACGACTATTTAAGAGTGCACATGCGCAGACACACAGGGGAAAAGCCTTACAAATGTACGTACTGCGACAAAGGATTTCCACGAGCTACTGACTTAAATGTTCACGTGAGGTGAGTTTCGGAATGTAGCCCTAACATTCTACAAACTAATTTCACTTCTTGCAGATACCACACGGGCCACAAACCAAATCTTTGTACTCTGTGCGGTAAAGGATTTCATCGTGCATATAATCTTACAATACACATGCGTACACACACTGGTGAACGTCCATTCCAATGTGATCATTGTTCGAAGAGTTTCGCCCAGAGTAATGACTTGAAAGCACACATTCGCCGCCACACTGGAGAACGGTTTAGATGTAGTCACTGTGACGCTAGCTTTTTGCAATTGTATGGATTGCGGCAGCATGCATTAGCCGTTCATGACGTTCAAATTGATACAATCACAGGGCGACTGCAAAAATTTCCGAAACTTCCGCTTAATCCCAAAGAAGGTGTGAATTCTACAAAATCAGAAATAGAACCACAGCCGCAGCCTCAAACCCAATCATAGCTCCAGCAGCCAGAGTTTTATCAATTAAATTAGTATAAGACAACATAAAGCATGCAATTATATATTTTAAGTGATTATTGTGTTAATGTTGTAACGTATGCACGATTAAAGTAATTATTTCTAAAAGCATTTTTAATAATGTGTGGGGTGGGCCGACTACCGACTGTGGCACTATGAACCTCTTGACGTCTGTAATATGTGAGCTCCCAATCCGAAGATCAATCTTCTTGGCAAAAGGATGAACCATTCAGTCACCTTATGAAGATTTGCCTATGTGAACTTCCTGCAAAATCTGCATCGTACATTTGGGCTAGGATTAAAGAGAATTTTGTATCCATATGTATACAATGGAAGCGTCGCAGTTGGAGTATATAGTTGATGGGGTTTGATGCTCTCTCGTCGATTCTCAAGAAATGCGAATGACACATTTATTTCCAGCTGCGACGTTTTTTGTGTGTGGTTGTTGTAGCTTCGTCATCGCCAGCTGTAAAATTCAGGAAATCGACGATTGCTTCTGACAGCATATTTTCATTTAAATTTTGATTTGATAAAAGCCATTTAAATGTGAAAGAAACAAGTAGTCTTCCAAACGAGTGTAACAATATCAGGCTAGTAGTTCGTGAATGAAATTGGTGAAGATAATGAAGTAATAATTTGTTATGTGAGCAAAGAAGCTGCAGAGTCGAACTGACAAACAAACAAAATGATACCCAGGCAATACAATCCGAATTATGACTTGGATTTCCGAAAACGGCAGATTGATACGCTCAAGGTGTTCAACGACAAGTGAGTTGACGAGGCGTAGATAGATAGATATACATACATTGTCATTCCGCTGAGATTTTGCATTTCGACAGCGTTGTAGAAGTAGCTCAAAATGAGGAGTACTGCTTACATTTCGAGTCGGGAGGGAAGAATTTTCTGTTAACTGTACAACTGGGCGAGAATTTTCCGCAGGAAAAACCAACAATTACCATATCACCGCCGGTGCAGCACCACTGGGTAAATGGGGCCAGCGGAGAGATCGGAATGGCCCCGGGAATTTTAAACGTGAGTCTTATATCGTGCAAATCCTTAAGCACCCAGCTGTTGTCCTTCAATGGATGTCCTTCGTCATAACGATTGAGCTAAGGTCAAGTTTGCTTGCATAATATAAAAATGCACACGTGTACTTTAACAGAAAGGGTTTTTTCTGATTGGATTAAATTCATTATAAAGATCAGCATGTTATATTGTTTAGGTTACATGCTGAGTGTAATTAAAACATGATTTAAAATGATATGAGAATCAGAATTGTAATGGAATTTAATTCAATAATTAATGAGTTCATGCTTTAAAATAATTGTAAAAATTAAGAATTTGTAATTTTCAGTATTCTCAACACTCAGATCTGGGTCGGGTTGTGCAGGCAATCATTCGCGAATACGAACGTCATCCACCGTCAATTGTTTCCAACGATGAGTTCTCCAATGCGAATTCACGCAGTAGCACCACATCGCCACCAACAGCAGCAAAATCACACGAAAGCAGCTTAGAGAACACGCCGTTGGACAGCACTCGAGCAGGAGTTTCATTGAACGACAACAGGTTGCCCAATCTGTCAAGGCTTTCACTGACCGAACTGAAGCAGCTGGATACCGATCCAGAGTTTTTTGATGACTTTATTGAGGAGATGTCTGTGGTTCAACAATTGAATGAAGAATTGGACTCGATGATCAATCAAGTGGAAATTATCGCTCGTACATAAGAATTGACTATTCAACTAATGATGATTTACTCAAAGGTATACGTTTTGCACTTTATTTCAGGTGAAAACGAATCAAAAGAGACTCATTTAGTGGAGTTGAAACGCAAGTTAAGTGATGATGTTACAACGTTGAAGAATTTGGGTGAAAAATGCGATAAGTTAAATAAGAAGTACTTAGGAAAATCTGAGGAATTCGCACCACAACATATTCGAGTAGGATTTCATACTTTAACCAGTTCTTAATATAAATCGGCTGACATTCCATTTAAATTTTTAGGAACTCTTACAAATCGCTGCATCAAATTCAGATACTGACTGCGATCGACATGTTGAATTATTTTTGAATGGAAAGATCGATGTGCAAACCTTTCTTAACAACTACACTCACTCGAAGAAAATCAGCTCCGAGCGAAAGGCAAAAGAAGAACGCTTGGGTCATCAGTTAAGCGCACTGGAGCGAGCAACAGGCATCTGAGAAGGTGTAAAGCTTTAAATGCCGCAAGCACCTCTTTCTCAGTATTCTTTGTTGTTGTAATATGGATGAATGGATGCTGCTATATGTTTTGCTCTGCTATTTATTTATGTAATTTGTTTAAGTAGGTATTTGTGTAACTTTTAGTCTTATTATTATTATCCAATTATTATTTATTAGTAGAAACTGTTGAAAGTAAAATAAATGATTTAAAATATCAATTATATTAATATCTTCATAACTTTTGTAATAATGTTGTGCAGTTTTAATGTTGATTGTGCCAAAAAACAAATTTTATACTATCTTCAATACATTCTCTTATTATCTTTTATTATTTTTACTTTATTTAGTTTGCATATGTTTTACAAATTTATTAGCTAGACCGGCGAACTTCGTCTCGCCCAAAAAAAGTGGCCATTTTCATTTTTGCCAGGCCCATTCGAAGCACTTAGAGGCGGATGCTTTTAAAGTCTCTTTGTAGTGCACTTGTACAGTGTGAAATCAATTAGCATGCAAGTTTTTCAAAAAAGTAATGAAACCTTTCTTGGGAGTTTAATTATAACCTCACTAAGTTTTTTTTACCATCGTCGGGTAAATAGTTTCTGAGATTAGAAGGGACAAAAAAGAGACAAAACACAAGCAGACATGAAATTTCTATTAACATAAAAAAAAATGCGAAACTCATTTCTGTGTTTTGATGAAATTTAATAATTTTGATGTTACAAATGTCCAGACATTCGTGCGAAATGAAATCGATAGTAAGGAGCATTGAACTCAGCGAGTGGAAAACTTGTGCGATCGAAAGACTGTTCATCGTATTCCATATCTCAATTTATTTACAGACAAGTGACTAATTTCCTGTGAAGAAGTAATTTAAAACGAAAAACTATTTTAAAATTGTTACGAGTATTAGTTTCTTCCTGAAAAGTGGAAATTAATATGAAAAACTCGTTCGAATGATATGAAATTGTCTGTTGTCTAGTCTGTCGGTTCCTCTGTCGTGTTGTCTGTCGTCTTGTCTGTTGTCTAGTCTGTCGTCTCCTCTGTCGTCTCTTCTGTCGTCTCGTCTAGTCTGTCGTCTCGTCAGTATATATCAGGGCAAATATAATATCATAACTCAGAAATTATAATAATTGCACATAAGCAACATGACAAACAAATTTAATGCAATTCTTCTTTTAAATTATATATTTATAAGCTTTATTTTTATATGTATGTATATATAGTATATATATGTTATATTTGACTACTTTCTAAGTTAATTTGAATATTTACAAACTATTTTATTTTCTCGAAATAAGTTAATTATATTAATAAGCTTATTCTTAGTAGATTTTCTTATTGTACAGATAATCATTAATTTAAACAAGAGCTTATTTCATAATTTATTTCGTTATTTGAATTTTTCGTGATTAGTTTTTCGTATTTTGATTACAGTTTCTTTGTTTATTACTTCTGTTTTTAATTCCTTTTCTTGTAGTTTTATTTCCTTATACTAAAACTTGTTGAAATATTTTATTAAAAGATTGCAACTGAAACAAATTGTTCATTAACTGTTAGTTTTAGTAAAATTCCGAGAATTTGAATATTAAAACAAAAAATATTCTTCTTGCAGCATTTGTTAACCTTTTAATTGAAAAATAATAAAAAATTATGTTAAAAAATATTTTAAATAATAAATCACAACTGGAGCCGAATATTAAATGCAACAATTAATATTCTAATTTAGGAAATTTACGACAACACAAAATAATTAAATAAACTACACTAATTGGGTTTTTTATTATTTTTTTTACAAGCATTTCTTTTATTATTTGTTGATTTAATTACAATTAATATTTACATTATTATATTGGGAGAAAATTGAAAGTGTTTTTAGTTTTGTTTGTTTAATATTAGTTAAAAACTCTTTTACGACTTTACTTTAAAATTCTGAAAGACGTCGAGGATTTTCTATGACTAATTTTCGGTAATATTTATCATTAAATTCACCCTTTAATAGATTACCTCGACTTCTCAGATACCGTCTCATGTTTTTACATGGCAATGAAAATAATATTTCCATGGTTCGTGTTGTTCAGCGTTGGAACTTTCGTTGTTTCTGCTGCATTTCGATTGTTTACTTGTTTACGCATGTTTTCAGTTGAGAGATTGCAGAATGCAATTATTTTTGTTATTTACAAGACATTTATAATTTAATACATTGCATCAGGGGAGCAGAAATGCTTTTCAACTGTTTATTGGGCTTAATAAGGCTGGAATCCCTATTAAATCGTCTTATTACTATTTATACATGCATTGAAAAGCTATTTGAAATTAATATTCTGTGCCTATTAATTTTGCGAGTTTGAATTCCTTTCTTAGCTTACAATAAAAGTATTATTTAACATTTTCATCCGGCAAAGAATCATAGAGATTTCTTTTCTTCTGTTTCTTCGTTCCCTTACATCATCACATCGATGTATAAACTTCATCTTGTCTCCTCCTCCGCGTCCTCCTTCGCACTCCTCTTCAAAGCACAGTTCATGCTCAACAACTTCTGCTGTTGCTCGTCTTCGTCGTCATCATCGCAGATGTCGATTTCCTCTCTGTCGCAGTCGTCGTCCTCCTCGACGTCGCCCATTTCCAGTGCAGCGCGCCGTCTGATTTCCGCTTCGGCCTGCAACTGCTGCTGCTGCTGCTGCTGTTGGTGCAGATGTCGTCGCTGCGCCTCGGCGTGCTGCTCGGCCAAGTGTTGTTGCTGCTGTTGATGCAGCTGCTGCAGCTGGTGCACGTGCTGCAGGTGCTGCTGCTGGTTGTACGGATGATGCTGCAGGTGCGCAGCCACGTTGCCGGCACCCTCCGCGCCGTGTTGCTGGTGCGGCTTCTTGTGCGCCGCGTGCGGGGCGTCGAACAGCAGCCGCGAGATCGAGAAGGAGGAGATCGGCGAGTTGTGCGTGCTGCCCGCCGAATACGAGGTGTTCGTGTCGTCCGAGGTCGGCGTCTCGCGGTCGCTTTCGTCCGACTTGAGGATGTCGGCCGCCTCCAGCGACTTCTTGTGCATGCCGAGCAGCCACGGCGCCACCGACTCGTCGTCCTTCGCCGACTTGAGGATCGTGTCTGGCAGCGGCAGCGAGTGGCGCACCATGGCGCCGTACAGACCGTATTCGGCCATTTTGGTGCTGTGACCCCAGCATTTTTCCGTCTTGCGCCATTTCGCACGCCGGTTCTGGAACCACACCTAAAAACAAGCAAAAACCAAATTAAATTCCATTGCTAAAAAGTTTAAGGAAATATTTGAAGTCATAATAAAGCTTAAAAGTAGTCAACAATTCCTTTTATTTTAAAAATTAAAGGACTCTTAGTCTGTGAAGGGAAATTACAAAAGCAACAACAATTAAATTCTAACGTTCAACAGGATAATTTGCAATTTTTTTTAATTGCTTGATTTTTCCGTCGTTCAAATTCGTTTCCGCTTCCATTGCGTTCCGTCAAAAGCAATGCTGCCAGATTATTAAACATAATTTTTGTAATTTGAATAATTTTGCATAATTACTTCGGATGTCGATTGCAGGACGAAGTGAAAAAGTTTCTTTTCGCGCATGGAAACGTTCAAAGAACTAAAAACGTAATTAAATGATTAACATTTTAATTGTTTTGCGTCGCAAGTGTGCCACGAATAAAAGGAAAACACTGCGAATGGCAGCATTTAAAGTGAAACCAAGTCGCTCACGTATTTCACCTCGTGCATGCTTCTATGTTGAGTTTGGTGGGTTTTATGAATTTATTTAAAGTTTTCCTTCTCTGAGGAACCAAAAGCCTAAAATTCCTTTGAATTGAGTCGTTAACAAAAACTAAAATCATCGAAAAAGCTGCCATCAATCACGAAATCATTTTCTCCGCAAAACTTTTAAGTGCGATCCGGCGAATTAATAGACGCATTCGGTGAGGAACAAAAAAAGTCACCCTCCTTTAAAGTGTCCAACATTTAAGGTACTACGTAAGCAGGGAAAAAACTGCATGCATAAATAAATTAGTTGTTGTTAATTGTATCGTTGTCGTTGCTGAATGTTGAAAGTATTCACTCGCAATTGGTTGTTGTTGTTGCTTAATCTAGTGTGTCAACATTGGTTCATGTTGTCAGCTTCATGTTGTTGTTGCTGTTTTCAACTCAAGCAGATGTAATGTGGTGGGTTCGGTTGTGTTTGCATTTTCCCCGGTGTGATTCGTTTTTTGTGCGTTGTTGTTGCTGTGTAGTGGGAACAGCAGCACTTCAACTGTGACAAACATGCGAAAGTGTATCTCCCAGCGCTCGTTGGCATCACTTCCAGCGTCATCATCGCCACCCGCAAAACTATTGAGTGCGGCACATGTTTCAACTTGTGCGCAAATGTTTTATTTGACTTTTTATAATCCTCGGAGAATCGCAGCACACGCACAGAGCGTTTGTGTCGCTGTTGTTGCAGTTGACGAGGCGCCTGTTTTGGCAATAAATCGTAAATTCCTCGGTGTTGGTGCTGCAGGTGGCGCCCCTCGTCAGTTGTTGCTTCGTCAACAGCTTCAGGAGTTCCTTGTGGGAATTGACGACGGGGAATTCACACGTTCAACTCCCGGCATCGCAAACAACTGACATCAGATTGAGTTGCCTCGCATCGAGCCGCCTGATTGACCGTTTATAATAAATTAAAGCACGAAATTGGAGTTCAATGTTAGTGCTTGTGTTGTTGTTGTTGTGACGGTGCTTCATCATTAAACGGTTTGTGGAATGTTTGCTGTATGTTTGAGGATGACGACGGCGAGGGCGGGCGCTAAATTTTATTAATGTGGGAATAATTCAAGTAGAGATTCTTTAGGTGAAATGTAGACAGAAGCAGCGATATAAAAGGGAAATTAATTACACCTCATTTGTGACATGAAAGAAATTCTTATTGGAAAATTTGTCGGCTGTGTTTGTTGAAGTTTCGTCCAGCACCAATTCACATTTTGTATTAAGTTATTTTCAAGCCTACCAATAAAAAACACATGCATAACGAAAGTTGAATAAACTAGTTTATTCCCACCACATTCAACAAAGATCATTTTCGGTGATACACGAAGAGTCTTAGCAACAAAACGAAGCGCTAAGATACTGTTTTGCCCCTAGCAACATGTTGCTGTGTGCAGAAAACAGTCACAAAAGTTGAAGAAATGAATATGAAATGGAAGCGCATTTCCAATTTGACTTCCAACGCTAAGTTAAAATGTATCCATAGAGATTATAATATTATAAATAATAAATAAATAATAAAATAACTCAAATAATAACGCTGAAAGAAAAATAGCACTGAACGTTGCGCCATTAATTAAGAAATTATTTATTTATTAGCTTTAATCTATTAATCAATAATATCAATAATAAATATCTCTCGATTCAATTAAATTAAAATAAATTTAACCTATTAAAAAGATCAATAAAATTATTTAAATATTTTAATTGTAGTTTTCTTCATTTATTCTGCTAATAAAATTTTTTCTGTATTTATTTTTTGTTAATTTCTCGGCTGATGCAGTTTCATCGACTATTGAAGAGTTTCTGAATTAAATGCAAGTCAATTTAAATGCAATTTCAATCAGATTGAACACACGCATTCATTAAATTGAACAACTTTTTCAATGAATTGAAAAGTGAATTCGGATTTGCAATAATTGACCAGAGAAATCACAAAATCGCAACAAGAGGATCTTCGCTTTGTCTCTGCGCGGTACACTTTTAATTTAAAGAGTTTAATGGATTCTGAGGAGTGGCTGTGGGTTGTAACGAGCACTCAACGTTCTGTTAGCTTACACAAATTCCACAAAAATAGCATTTAAGTAGATTTGCATTGAAATAAAAACACAAAATAAATCGAATTTATTTAAAAGCATTCGAAGACTTGAAACTCTTAAATTACAAAAATTATTACGCAGTTTATTAATGAGTGGCTTTTTGCAGTCTTCAATTGAATCACTTGGCAATAAAAGAGCCGCATTAATATTTTTCCAACCAGAATTCGGAGGATTTTTAAGAAGTTCCAACTTAACTCTGCACTTTCAGAACTTAAATCGCTGAAAAAGTGAATTTCTAATTGAATAATGCAAGGGAATATAAAATAAAAGCAGACAGAGACAAGATTTAAGCGTTAAAAACCAATTAATTTTCCTTTCTTTGTCACAGTTTGTTTAAAATCATAAGCGAACATGTTAATAAATGCGTAAATGTATATTCAATAAGAATTCTAATAGAAATCCTCATCAAATTCTGCCACGAACAACGCAAAAGCGAAAAGCATTCACAATTCGCAACGCAAAAAAACGAAGCAGCAACAACAACGCATTGAAAAAGCAGCGCCAGACACACGGCAGACAGAGACAAGTTTGCATGAAAATAAACACATAAAAACCGAAGACACACGACACGATGTGAGAAATCTCCGAAGAGACTGGTTTTTGTTCTAATGCAAAATAAGCACGAAATTTTAAAGGCATTTGTATTAAATGTAGCAGAGCAAAAGCAGTAGAAAGCTCGCTGCATTCACACAGAACAAAGCAGCTATCTCTTTCTCTCCTGCGCGCTGTTAATCGGCGTTTCGAAGGTTCTGCTTTACTTGCGAGGCAGCCATGTTTGATTTTGTGTGTAAAAAACCACAGAAAACAACATAAAAAGGCCACGAAAACTGCGTTTGTTTTAAGTGATGAACGAAGGGACGGCAACTTTTCGAATGGCTGCAACAAATGGATTTAAAGTGAATGGTTTTTTCCCTCTAGCTTCCAAACTTCATTAATTTCCGAACTCTGCTGTCGTCTGGGTTGTTGTTGTTGTTGTTTTTGTTTGAATCGAAAATTGGTCCTTACAACAGGACTCACAAATACACACGCATGCCAATTGAAGGCTTTCAACTTGAAATGCGCTCAATCAATTCTGCTTTTTGCTAGGGTTCAGTTTCGAAGGAGGTCCTTTTTTTGCCAATTCGCAGTGCTAAAAGCAGCTCCTGGACGCGAGAACAAAGAAATCACAAACAAATATTCAAGCAGCCATGACGCACGAATATCGACGGCGTAATGGCTGCCGTTTTTGTTGTTGTTTTTGTTATTTAGAAGCTGCTGTTCAATTAAAATTCACTCCCTGCTGCGTTGCTTCGTAATTAGTCGGCCTTTTCCCCTCGCAAAGTGAACTAATTTTAAGGATTTTCATTTTGTTTATTTTAATATTGATTTAAATTGAGGTAAACATAAACGAGGCCTCCAGAAGAAGGGAGATTAATCAGAATTTCCTGCGATTACGGAATTCTTCAACATGAAATTCTGAGGTGTTCGAGAATCACTTGATTCTTCGTTCTGTCCCATGAATGTTAATCTTCTCTTTCTCACTTCTCCCTGACGAAAGTTTCTCTGCATTTCGACACGTTTTCGCTGCAAACTCTTCTTTTACTGCATTCCACACGGCGACAGGACACGATAAAAGGAGCCTTTGTCAAATCAAAATGGATTTCTAATATTGAAGCGTCATGCATAAGAAACTAAACACGATTTACAGCCTTTCGACTCGGCTCCAATCCTGAGATGCATCCGAGAAATGCAATAAACCAGCTGCAGGATAATAAAAGCGAAGGAGTTGCTATGGCGAACCTTTAAAATCAATCACAATAAAAGAGCAGCACGCGGAAGGGAAACGCTGCATTAAGAACATAAAATCGAACTACAAAGCGATATAAAACATGGTCAAGAAGTGCACGCCCACTGCGCCCACTCACCTGTATTCGATCCTCGGCCAGTCCCGTCTTCATCGACAGCAACTCGCGCGCACTCACGTCCGGGTAGTGGGCCTCCTTGAAGGCCTTCTCGAGCTCCTCGAGTTGGTTGCTGGTGAAGATGGTGCGTCCGTGGCGGCGCTTGTTCTTCTTCTTACCGCCGCCAGCCCCGCCCAAGAGGCCCGCCTCGCCCATCGGCGCTCCGATGGCGCCGCCGTTCAAGAAAGCCTCGTGCGGATGCACCGCGGCGCCGTGCGGCAGCTGCGCGTGGTGCGCGAGGTGATGAGTGGCGAGGGGGTGGTGCTGCTGGTGGTGGTGCACGTGGTGCTGCTGCTGCTGGTGGTGCACGTGGTGCGCTGCAGCCACATGCGGATGTTGAGCGTGGTGGGCAGCTGCGTGGTGCGCCAAAGCAGCGGCTGCGTGCTCCGCCGGACTGAGCACCGTACGCGGCTGCGATGCTGGCGAGCTGCTGCTGTTGTTGTTGTTGTTGTTGCTGGTTGCGATGTGAGAACTGCTGACGTTGTCGCTGACGCCGCTGCTGCAGCTGTTGGCAGTCGGTTTCGTTGTTGTTTGTTCGTTGCTGCTGTTGTTTGTGTGATTGTTGTTGTTGCTGCTGCTGCCGTTGACATAATCTTGACCACCGCGTGATGTTTGTTCTGCAAAACAGAAGAAATGCCAAAGTGAGTAGAGAAACATTTTAAAGTTTTATGAGGAGAAAAGACATTTTAATGCGACGAATTTTAACCGAATCATCGCCATTTTAAAGCTAAAAACTGATGTAAGATCTTTAGTCTTGTTTTAGCTTCTGCGAAGGACGAAAAAGGATGTTTAAACATCTTAAAATTAAAGATTTTGCTTTGTTAAAATGCCATCACGAAAGTTTCATTGCAATGTGCAGAATGCGATTGCATATTTTTAGGCTACGTTGATAAAGCAGCTTAGTTTTGTGTTTCAACTTAAAATATGGATGTTAGACAAGGATTTTAAGGACCATATCCTTAGCCAATGTTAACTAAAAATGCCAATGAAAGGAAATCCGATTTAACCCTTTTCTGACCGTTGAGTACACTTTCAGTTGATTGTAATGCACAACCGCCGCCAGCGAGAAGAGAAAAAAGGAAAATATTCCAAGTTTCCGTCTTCGGCTGTCCTTTGCATATGCAGGATATCGGCAGGCATCGCTGCATGGATGCCTTTTGCAGCTCTTGTCAAAATAAACGCACCCATTATTTTTTTACAAGGTGTTGCTTTACAAATTTCCTTACAATCGTCGTCGATGGCGAATGGCGAATGGCGAAAGGCGAAAGGTGAAGGGAACAAAAGGCTGCGGTGTACGTTTACAAAAGAAATCCTTACATTTCGGAGCTCCTTTCTGTGGCACGTTTTGCGGCAACACATGTTTCCCGATGCACAACGAAACAACAAGCGAAATCCCGTTCCCTCACCTTCAAACGACGAACAATGCGCATTTCTGAAGAGATTTCAGCGTCGATTTCTTTCGTGCTTGTGAAAAACTACTCGACAAGGAGAAGATGAAGGAGAAGAAGAGGATGAGGTTGATGAATAAGATTGACATTCCAAGATTATTTAAATGCCGAATGGGTTAAGCCAAGTGCTCGCTCGTCCGTCGCTGCTTTCGGTTTCGTTTCTCTCCTTCGTTCATTGTTGCCAATTTAAGCAGATTTGCGGTTCTCAGAAGGTCCTTGCATGAAATGCGAGCCCGAGGAAGGGACGAGGGAGGCGAATGTTGACAAATGTTTCCATTGTCCTTGGCAATTAGGGTGCTTTAAGTGGTTCAACACGGATCCAATTCAATGGAAATTATGCGCAAAGGTGTGATTGATTTTTCTCGTGTTCCTCTCTCCACTTTTCCATCGCTTTTCCTCTGATACAGAAAAGAGTTAATCACTAATACGCTTAGTGCAATGGAATTATGGATATTATCATAATTGTTGCGGTCAAAAGGGGTTTAAAGAAGGTTTTCCTCATGCGAACACGCATCGAGTGAGTGTAACAAGGATTCAAGTGTTCTTCAGAGCGCTTTAATAACCTTTCTTCTCACTTTTCTGCTAATTAATTACTTTCAATACCAGAAACTGAATTAGTATTGATTTAAAGACTGCAAATAAATCGGAAAATATTGTTTTCATCATTGTCAACGCGGAACAAAACATAAAAAATCAAATTCATTCAACAAAACTTGGGAAATTGATTTAATTGAACAATTAAATTTTAATGGCGACTGAAAGAAGAAGAAATTCTATATCGAAAACAAGAAGAAATCGGGAACCGGACGACAGAAATAATTCCATTTCCAAGCGTGAAACACAAAGAAAAACGCAGAACAAAGCAAGGAAAATAGAGAAAACACTCGGAGTGAAGGAATCATTAACAGATCGCATTACATCGGCCCGTCGAAGGACCAGAAACAAGCGCAAATAAATGTTGCGTGTAGGACTCAATCGACTCGGAAGCGGAGAGTACGAAGCTCGTCCTGTCATCTGATACGGAACACAACTCGATTAGTGGCCAGAATCGCATCGCAGAGGACGAGGAGTGGGAAGCGAGTGGCTGCCGTTGGAATCGATACAGAACCCAGTCCACGGAGGAGATGCTGCTGTGTTTGTGGTTGCTAATTGCTAATTGATGTGTGTTTAATTGCGGCCGGGAGAAAAGAAACTCAGCCGATTTCCTGGCTCAATTGCTCCAAGGATGGAGCTGATTTTAGAGATACTCGTCGTGGAATTGAATGCAAATGCGCTATTGAAACATTAATAATAAATAATAAGCGAAATTTGTATTTATTGAGCCTGCATGGTCCAGCGAACACATGTTGCTGCCTAAATATATATGATATATAAAAGAACTAACTCAGTTGATACTAAAGCCTGGATAATAGCGTGGGGAATAGCCTCTTTCTAATCTAGAAAATAGAAATAATACGACCCATTGTTGGCCCAAATTTCTAATTAAATAATGTAAAAAACTTAATATTTTTATTTAGAAATTATTTCGAATATTCACGAGCTCAAAAATAGTCAATAATAAATAAAGAAGAAAATCTTCAGTGATGCCAAATGCAAAGCTAACAACGGGGATGTTTTTCCGGGCTGTTTTTCAGTTTAAATCCGTCAATCAGTCACTCAAACTGCGACAGTGTCTGAAGACGGGGAGGAAGCGAGAGGAGAGAGGAACTGCGATTAAGCGAGGAAGGCGGAAATTTGTGTTTACTGGAAATACACGCGAAATTGGCAATTTGGCATTTACGTTAATAATACTCGAGCGCCGAAGTAAGGAGCTGCCGCAGTCGCTCCAAGGAAGCAGTCGATGGCACAGTGCGAAGAAAGGAAGAAAGTGCAAAGCAGAGCGAAGAAAAGACGGTTTATTTGCGGAAGTGCGGCTGCTGCCGACTGCTCGAGCCAATATGAGACGCAATTATTTGCGAACGAGACGAAAGTGAAAGAAACCCGAAGAAAGCAGGAAAAACCAACATGAAAAACTGCTGCTGTACATAGTTACACGGTCTTTTATATATATACACGAGTATTTAGCGTTGCTGGGGACTTGAGCTTCGCTGCCAAGTGCCGCAAATTCAAAGATGGCGCAGAAGAAGCGCCCCACGTTCGCAGTTCCTTTTTTTGTGGTATTAAAAGCAACGCGAAGGAGAAAAGGGAATCGAGCGACACTGAAAGGAAAAAACGATCTTAAAAATGGTTAAAAACAGAGAAATCCTAGAAATGGAAGGCGAAAGAAAAAACTAAACTGAATTTAAACTAGGAAAAATCTGGAGAATTGAAATAAATGCTATGATTTTTATTTATATATGAATAATATAATGAAAACTCAACTGATTAGTAACCAAAGTAGTTCCTTGACTTAATAATAATTTTCGAATTTTATTTATTTAGTTATTTATTGTTCTTTAATGCTATTTTTCTGTAGTGCGGAAAATAGCTGGCCAACAGCTTCTTTTATTGTTCTGCGCTCCTCCGCCCGCCCTCCAAACGTCCTCTTTAGCCCCAAGAGTGTTTCTCTATTTCGTATTTTGCTTGTTTGTCTTCGTTGCCGCTTTTTCCCGGCTGCATTTGATATTATTTGTTGCCAATTTGCGTTGATTGCCAACTAGCATCGTTGGCTCCAGCGGCGGCCCTGAGCAGGGGCTCTGAGTCAGGAATACAAAGCAACCACTTCGCCTGTAGACTTAATCCTGTCCCCGCCCCCTCTGTGCTCCTTTAAATGATTGTGCCTTGGCTTTGTATTGTATTGGATTCCTTTCTGCTCGCCACGACGTTGGTTACTCTTCTTGATGAATTCCTTCGTTGCCAATTTCAGTCTCGACTTTTCCAGAGAATACAAATTTCCTGCCACTTTTCTCAGTCCATCCTCATTCTTCTCTACGTTTTCTTCTTCTCGTTTTTTTTCGTAGTCTGCCTGGTTTTTGTCTAAAGTTTCTGTTGGAGATTTCCAGGACAAAGGAGAGGTTTTCATCCATCGCTGGATAATAAAATAATTGGGTAATTTCATTGAATACATAAATAAGTGGTTCCTTTCTTTGTTTAAATATTAAAATGAATTTTATGACTGATTATTAAGCATTTAAAATACAAAAAAAAATTATGTGGAGAAGGTATTTTGCAGACTTTTGCTTATTAAGTTGTTATAATTGAAGTAATTAACATAAATTGCTGTTTAATTATATCAGAATAAACATTAAACCGTAGATTATAAATCTATGTCATAAATATGTGTATTCATATACATAATATATAGATATATTTATATTTATTTGAGAATATAATTCTATTAAAATCTCTCTGCTCAAATGTTTTATAAATGCTTACAAATTCATTATTATCTATTACAAATTTATTATTTAATATTATTATAAATAATTATTACTTATTTATTTATTTAAAGCGACTTTTCTGCTCAATTATTTCTTCCTTTTTTTATAAATAATTATTTTAAAATTTCTTAAATATTATCGAAGTAATTTTTAGTTGATTTTATAAGGTTTCTATATTGTTTATCTTTAATGTTGTATTTATATATTTTATTTTATATACTTATTTATATTTTTTTGCTGTTTTTATTAATAAATAGAATTACTTTAGAATTTCTTTGCACGTCGCTATTTTAGCCAATTAACTCTCAATTAACTTCAATATCCCGATTGTAATTTGCAATTTGGGCAAATTAAAAGTTCAATCAAGGACCTTAGCACGACCGAAAGGGCTCTGAAGCTCTTCCGGCTGAGAGGCTGATCTTTGGCTTCGCTCTGCTGCCGAAAAAGGTGCCCTTTAAAGTCACGCAGCAAATTGTTTGAAGTCAATTCAAAAGCAAATTGAATATTAACCGTGTAAATTCGTTAAACCGCCTCAGCGAGGACTTCGCAGGGCCCGGGAAAAGATACCCTCGGTATTTCGTTAATTTCCCTGTTGGCAAGAATTTGTTACGCTCGCAAATATCATTCTGAATGTGTGTGGAGCTCCGTGCATGTGTGCGTGTGTGTGTTTTTTTTATTTCACACACGTACTGATGGGTTAATAAATATTTAAAACGCTGGAGCTTGAAACTCATTACAAAAGCGAATGGAGAAGGACGAACACCCTCCAATCCCACACCCCAACAACTTCTTCACACACACCCACACACACACAATTACATTCCACAATTTATTTCTCAAGTTTTTTAAAAGCGTCTCATAAAGACAAAAAGCGATCCCGAGAAGAATATTAAAAAGTTGTAGTAGCTTTTAGGCGTCTTCTTAAAGACAACCTTTATGCTACTTTTAGGTTCTTTTTATCAGTTCTTCCATTGGTTGGGCGGCTTTTCGGCATCTTTTCGCCAAAGGGTGCTTTTCCCCTCCTTCGTAAAATGGGGCAGAAACTTATAGAAGCGTATAAAGTTTCTTATGTGGCTGAAAACAGGGTGAATTGCCGCCTTAGGCGAAGGTATTCACTAATTTTCTTGCCTCGCAGGACTTTAAATGGATGGGCGATAAGCTACTGCAAGAGAAGAAGGAATGACACGTGAAGGTGAAGGATCCGGCAGAAAGGAGGGGCATGATTAAACAGCCACTCTATGGACTCTTTCCTGGAGCAGCTTTTAATTAAAAGATGTGCGTTAAGAGTGGAAATTATTGCCAAAAAATTGAAAAATACCTATTTATATGACTTGTTAACATTCACAGCAAGGATATTTAATTTAATATATTTAAGTATAAATGCAATAAAATTTATTAAAAGGTTAGTTAAGCTAGATATAGAATATAAGCCAAATAAACCAAAAAAGATATGAACAATTAACAAAAAGACAAATAAGAAATGAACAGAGTTGATAATAAATAAAAATATTACTACCGATTTCAGGCCAGAAGAAAATGCATCAGAATTGCTAAAATCTGGTTACAATTTTCTACAAACGCTTTTATCAGCTTCTCGTCGAGCGCCTTTGGAAAAAACTGATATTGAACATAGCTTTTAGAATATAGAAAGAGCAACACAAAACCGAAAATCTACAGATCGTTTTTTTAATAGATTCCAACACCGGTCAAAACTCGTGGCTGGAATCGCAAACACCGATGGCTCTGAAAATATGCTCACATTATAGAAGTTTCTCCATCGTTCGAGATGACGGATCCACCATTCAAGGGGATCTCCTGGGAAAGTTCTGCAAAAACTAAAGAAAAATTCATAATTTGTTGCGATCGTTTTTAAAAGCTTTACTAAACCTAGATGCTAAAGATGACCGTTGAATTTCGTAAATACGGACCAAATTAGAGTAGTTCGAGAAGTAATTTACAATCTTTGGGATTCCTAGACACGTCGAAAGTGTTGGCAATGAATGTCGAAGTTTGCTCGAGACGAACCACTTCTTTTATTTCTATTTACTTTTTCATTCGTCGGTTAATATCTCCACAGTTAGCAATCGTGGCTTGAATTTTAATACAGTTGAAAATCTATCTAATTTTTGAGTATTGCTTGGTTTAAATTTCAATACTAGGGAAATATTATTTTAGTAAAAAAAGCTGTATTAAATCTTCAGTTATATAGTTGATATATTTATAAATTGCAAATTTCGACTTAACTTGGATAGAATAGAACAATTTTATGGTTTTGGAAATCTAAAGTCAGATATGCACTACATTATTCAAGTTTTTATTGTTCTTTTATACAAGCTACTGAGACATTTTCTATTTCGTATTAAATTATAAATAAATAAACAAAAATTGGTATAGTCAAATTTGCAATTAATAAATTTAAAAACAGAAGAGTTTCCAATTGTAAATCAGGATTCCTAACCGTGTACAGACCTGAACAACTAAAATTGCACTCAATGGAATGGTTTTTAACGGCGATACACTTGGATCAATAGCACTGCAATAAAAGCTACATATCGTCCACTGGAATCAAAAGTAGTTCCCGTTTTTATTGAGCTTCGTATGGGTCACAAGAAAATTACTCATTCATTAATGACACAATATGAAGGTCCCTACGGCGATAGGTCTAATTTATTTATTTATTTAATAAATCTATCAATAACTGTTGAAGATCGTAATGTTATTTATATGAAAAATATGTTCTCCTTTCGTTGTATTTGCGAGTTGAGTAAAGTTTTTTAAATATTGTATTAACATGTAGTATTTTCTGATTTTTAAGTATTAACTCTGGTCCACAAAATCTCTCCTGCCGACAAAGGCAAAGTTCTCACTAACCAAATCAAGACTGTTTCCCGTCCTTCGCTATGGCTGCCTTATCTATAGCGATCTTTATTCTGTAACGGATCGGTAAGGACTTTTGCAGTAGTGGTAACTGCGTCAACGGTTAGTACACAACTGTCAACGGGAATATCTGTTTCTTTTGATTAAATAATCCACCTCATAAAGGACAAACAACGTGCTTCATTCGAGATTCACGAAATTGATTTATAAGTTTCAGCTTCAGGTTAACGCCATTCAAAGAATTGGCAACAAAAACAGAATTAATTCAGTCTTTATTATGCGACAGCTTCTTAACATTCGTCTATAATAAACTTATTCTATAAATAAATTATAATTAATCCATTATTAAATAAAACATCATTAAACTCGTGATCAATTCTTTCTAATTTTCTTTTTCTCCTTCTATTTTTTATATTTTCTTAATAACTTATTAATTATATTTATATTTTAGGATGTTTATTGTCTTGGAAGTTTACCAAGGCGGCCATTAATTAATAAAATGTGTAAATAATATTATAATCGATAGCAGTGAAGCTCAATAAATAAATAAATTAACTTTATTCCATATCATTTACCTTAGCTTACTATTTAATTCTATTTGAGGCATATTTTTTATCTTAGAGCCTCGGTAAATGCTAATTGAATATTTTATTGATCGTTAGTTTTTAATTAAAATAAAAATTAATAATTAAAATAATTCAATTAACAAACTGTGAACAAAGATATTGAAGACTATAATTTATTATAATATAAATTTATTATTTTCACATTTATCTAAAACACATTTTTGAACAAAATCACATTAATGAATAAGACAGGATTCATGATAAGAATAACCCGAACAATATCAATAAAATTAAGAACTCTTGCTGACGAAGATGACATGAATTGCGAGTATATCTCCTAAACTACAGTATTTATGCTTAATATGAACTTTAAACTAACGTTAAACGCAGTTTTTAGGGCTAAACTCGATGAGAACCGTGAACTGAATATCACAATATCAATCAATAAACAGAACGTCACTTATAGAGTTTTCTTTATATTTTACCATGTGTACAAAATCTTTTTTTTTATCTTTTCAATCGAATTCAATCGAACCTAATTTTAAATCTATAGGAGTCGCCCTTCTCCGCTTCTCTTCGATCTAATTATATGCTTATTATCGATAAGATCGCTTTCAAAATTGAGCAAAATTTGAGGTTTGATTTGTGGCCATTTAATGTGCAAAAATTTGGCAAAAAAGGACGATTTTTTGCGACATTTCGAGCAGATTTCGGTAAAAGAAACATATTTTTGCTGACACATGATATTTTTTCCATTATACGATCACTTAAAAAGGTAAAGCAACGGAAAAAGGACAACAATCGGAGCTCAATTTGATTAAGAAAAGAAACGCAAACAAAAGAAAACCGAAAAATCGCAAGAAAGGAAACAAAAATGCACAAAATTTGTAAAAGAACCAAAAATTGTCGTTGCTCCAATCGCAGCTAATCATTGAATGAGCTCCTTTTAAGTGTAATTTTTCTTTATATTTCAATATGAAATTCTTAAACCTAAATCCTTTCAATATCCACTTATTTACGTACGCTTCAGGGTAATTTTTTAATTAGATTCCTTCGCTTGAAGGAAACAATTAAATTAAATAAATAAACAAAAGGAAATTGAGGATTTCTGGCAGTTTAAAAGGAGTTGTTAATTCAAGCAGGTCGACAAGTGTTGAAGGACTCGAGTGACCCTCGCTCCTTCGACTCAAACAACAACAAAGAACGTCGCAGAGATCGATTCCTTCACCACCGATGATGATCCTTACCGCGATCGGTCTTTTTCGTTGTCTCTTTATTATTTTTCTACTCTTCTCGGTGTCTGTTTATGCGTTGTGAAGTCCTTCTTCTCGATTTCTTGGAAGCCGACTAGAATTCGGCTTTTGTTGTCCGTCAAGACTTCAATTGCGATCGAATGAAAATCGAATAAACGTGGAAAATGACGAAGAAAGAGAAACAATCTTCAGAAACACTTCATTTGAACGAAGTTCCATAATTTTGTGAGTTTTTCGTTCGTTTTTCAGTATTTCCAACAACACAATTATTTTTCTTATATATTAAAATCTTCCCTTCCGCTTTTATTACCCACAAATACGCTCTATATACCAATTAATTCCCGATTTAGATCAAAATATTTCAATTAAAGATGTCACTTGAAAAGCCAGGTCATGTAAAATGAATGCCTAAAAGTAGGCCCACATGTTTTTAACTTGTTTAAACAATGCAATGGAAATGTTGATCTCATTAAAAAACGAATTAACTAATTTAAAATGGTTTGTGTACGCATACTCACACAAACAGCGACCCCGCTGTAATCCTTGAGAGCCTCTTTATCCTAAATTCAAGAACAATCAGCACTGAATTCAAAGCAAAGGTGCAAAAAGTAGGCGTTGCGTGTTGACACAATATTCAAGTGAGTTGAAGAAACGATCGCTGAAAGATGCCCCGAGTGTCGATTGTATTTGAGAGGAAGGAGATGACAGGAAGACGCCAAGGATCCGGCTCAAGGATCAGCTGCGGCACAGGTAGAAAACCGTAATAATAACAACTGTTCGCTTCGGTGCAAATCCGAAGAAACACAAAGACTCGAGTGCGAAAAAGGAGCAATTTTCTTGCACTTTCCTTGCGGCGGACACAGAGAAGACGAATGCTGGAGAAGGACCTCATGTGTGGGAGAGGAAAATTCGTTTTTTACGCCGCGTTGTTTCGTGGACGTTGCTGTTCAGTGGCTGAAGTGGCCATCGATGCAGCTACAACAAAACGAAGCCACCACACAACAGTAAAGAGAAGAAGAAGCACCGCGTCTAAACTTTTCGGGTCTTTTTAACACCTTTTCGCCAACGGACGCACTTCTGCTGCCGCTGACTTCCTGTTGCTGCTGTGGCTATTAACTTTGCTTCTCATGATTATCCTGCGGCCGTGGAGGTCCTTTTCACCTTTCACTGTTGTTGTTTGTGGCTCTTCTTGTTAGCCAAACTCTCTTCGAATGAGTTAGCAACGAAGAAGCCAGCTGCAGCGACGCCCGAACGACCGAAGAGCGAATTTCGATGGCTGTTCGTCGGAAAGTCAATATTTTCGTAGGATATCGGACTTGAGGGTCCTTGGAGAAGGTGAAGAAGTCATGCACATGTCTTCAGTGCAAAGTACGTCGTCAAGTGGAGGATGCTTTGCGTAATTCTAGTGAAAACCAACATGTTTTGGGCCAACTGAAGTGGATTCGTCATTGCGGAGGTTATCACGAAATAAGGACCACTTATTGACCGATCGGCAGCCTTTCGTCCTGAGCTGGCGTCAAAAATCAACAGCATTAAATAACGTTTACTGCACCTCACTCAATAAATAATGCAGCCGAAGGGGAAGAAGTCGTTTGTGGCAACGAAAATGAGAACTTAAATGAGTATTTCTCGAGTAACAGCTGCACGATGAAATTGAATTTATTGATGGAAAATTAATAAATAATTTAAATAATTTATGCCGAGGAAAAAGCATTATCAAGTAATTTGGCCCATCAAATGGAGTGAAATATCCTGTAAATGGGTTTTTTACAAACTTCATAATTAAATAAAAAGTTATTTGCGAATTTATTGATTATAAAAAACACGTATTGTCTGATTTTCTTGTGTTTTGAATGTGAAATCTATTATTACAATAGTTTTAAACCAGAATTAACACAATAGTTTCAAAATCAGACTTATGCTTGAGTTATTGACTATAAAAAATAGTGAAAACTATAAAAATATATCGAAAGTTGACGATAAAATTGTTGTGGACATCAGCTGACGAAATTAAAATAAAAATAATAAATAAATAAGCAAAAAGAAAACCTTTTCTAAGAGGAATTCCTAAATTATGGCTTCTTTAACTCATTTTATATCGGACAAAAAGAGAAAAGTGAAATTGAAATTACATTAAGCATATTTTCGAATAAAATTATAAGTAAATTATTCAATAAATAAATAAAATTAACAATTTGTAAATCAAAATTAAGCAGAAGAAAAGTTATCGCTGAAACTGGCACCTCAAATAAAACGGCGCCTAAAAGGCTTCATTGAGAAGCTCTAATATCAGAACCTCGATTGAACTTCGATTTTATTGCAGAGTGTTAATTAAATTACTTGTAATTATATCGGTGTTTAAAATAAGTCAATAAATTTTAATTCAACTCAATTCGATTATATTAAATACTAAATAAATATGGATTTCATCCAAATGCATTCTCTGTATGTTTATGGCTCACAAAAGTGATTCTGAATGCTTCTTTTCAAGGAAAGTTGAAGGAAAAACAGGCTAAAGAGATTGCCTAGTAATAAAAGTGAATAATACTCAATTAACAAGCACTTTTCCTTGTTCTTAAAGCTGTATTCTCTACAATAGGCGAATAGTTTTGTGAACACATGCAAAATCGAATGAGCAAGAAGCTTCTTCAGTGAAACTCTTACAATAACGGCCTTAAAAAAGGTTTCACGTTGCGGCACGACCTCACCGAGAACGGAACCTTAGCAAGAACCACAGAAGTCATATTTTATCATGATCCCAAGCGCTTTAAAAATATCAGCTAAGCCCTGAATCATGTTTGTCTCCAAAAGTTCCTCATCTTCACTTCACACTTGTTTCTTTCATTCGCTTTTGTGGCTCTTTCACTCGCTGCTGTTGCTGCTTTCATTGTTCTCTTGTTGTTCTCTTGCGCTTTCTGCTCTCCGTGAGCTAATTAACCGCCTTTTGAGCGATCCTCTGCTGACACTCGACTGAAGCTCAATGAATTTCTGTGTCTACGTTCACATAAAAAGATAAACAAGAAGCAGAATAAAAGGAAGACCACGACGAAGAAGAAGAAGAAGACTCATTATCATCGTCATCATCAGCAGTAAATCACGAGCTAAAAACAACAACAACAACAGCCACAACAATTAAAAACGAGGTGTTATAATTTCGCTTGAAGGATTTCATTTTGAGAGTTTTTTCCTTTGCATTTTTAACTCAACGAGACACAACAAGCAACTAATAAGCCAAGGAAAGCGACATGAAAACATAAGGAAGAAGTCCTTGCAGCTTTTCGAAGCAAAAACAACACAAAAGAAGCATCAAAGCAGCCACCGAGTGGCATCATTTTCATCAACACTTCAACAGCGCAAAATGCATCCAACAAGAAGAAGAAGAAGAAGAATAAACGTCATCATTTGCTTTGTATTTAGTGAAAAGTGTTGTATATTTGGTCACTTTCGCCCACTGTGGCTGATATAAGAATCTTTTTATTGGCCCTTTCCATGCCACGACAACTGCACGGAAATTTGAAGGAAATTGTGTTTAGTGCATGAAGAAGCCGCTCGAGTGGAAGCCGCAGATGGAGGCACCTCCCTCGTCATCTCAACCTACCGTAGACGCTTCTTCAGGTGGTCTTCGGACAAAGAAAAACACAGCGAAGTACAGAGAAGGAAGCGGAATCAGAATTTCTTAGAAGTGTTCGATGCAAGGTGACAGGAGACGAGGGTGCGGGAGGTGCTTCAGGGCGGAGGGTGTGGCGCTCTTCGAACAACTATTTTCCACTGCGAGCGGCTTGGGAAATATTTTCTTTATCATTTATTTTGCGTCTTCAGCTTCAGTTTCATGTAAACTTCATCTTTACTACGATTCGTGGTTTGTGCACACGCTAATTGCATGTCGTGGTTCTTGTATTCACTTTAGAGGCAAGAAGAAGAAGATGCTCGAGTCCCCTTTTATTATTATTAATTTGCTTCCGATTGTTTGCAATATTATTTTCGGTTTTCCTCTTCTTTTCAATCACTTTTATCGGCGTTTTTCGACTCACCTGCGAACTGATTGCCGAAGTGCTGCTGGAAGTGACCGCGGAATTCGTGCGGCGTGCTGAAGCCCGGCGGCAGGAAGCCGCGCAGGTACGCAGCTGCGGCCAGCGTCGTCATGTGATGGTGATGCGCGGCGTTGAGTTGGCCGGCGGCGTGCTCCGCGTACCCGGCGGCTGCGTAGAAGTTGGCCGGGTTGAAGACCGGCAGCTGGCAGTGCGCAGCAGCAGCAGCGGCAGCGGCGGCCGCGGCCGACAGGCGGGTGGAGACGTCCGGCGAGAGCGAGCGAGCGTCGCGCTGGCCACCGATGGCAGGCGACGTAGGCGGCCCGTTCTGGCAGTCGCTGGGCGTGGCAGCCGAGGGAGGGGAGGCGGTGGCGTGGCGGGCCTGTTGCTGGTGCTGCTGCGTCAGCTGCGCCGCCTGCTGGTAGCTCGCGGCGGCGGCGGCAGCCGAGCCGACTCCGAGGCCGAGGATTTCCTGGATGGCGAAAGGAGTGCGCATTTTCGTGGCCTGCATTTTGCCGACGGTGGATGTGAACTTCGCGCGGTGCTGCTGGCGAGGTGCGTCCTTCGAAGGACTACAGCATTTTTTATCAAGGATTTCCGAGGTAATAATTTTTTGTTTTCTGTTTAAAATTCGGCAATGTTCTTCAGTGATTTTTTTCTTATGTTTTTTTTTTTAAATTTATTTTCGGCTTCTCTAAAAGATTATTTTGAAGTTTTGTTAAAATTCTAAAATTATTCACAGGATTTGGTTTCGTTGTCTGTTTGATTTTATTGCACTTTGATTGTTTTCAAAAGATTCCTAAATTTCACTTCAGGTCAATTTTGATGGACGATTTTTACTCTATCAGAAGCTGACGTCTTTTCTGCGGCGACGACAACAACAACACATCGAATCGTTTTTGAAGATCCGCTATTTTTTATTCTGTTTATGAAACACTTCACAAAGATTCGAATTTATTTCGAACAATGAATGTTTTCTCAGCTCTCTTTTTTTAAAGCGCCTTTTGCTGCTCTGCTTCAGATGCTTTTAATTGCTGCGTGATACGGAGGCCTGCCGCGTTCGTCGAGCACCGAGTTTGAAACTGAACTGAATCGAAAATCTTCGAGCTGCGCTCACGAAATCCAATTGCATCCCACCGTCGCAGCGCAGCACGAATCTGCTGGGGAACGACTGCTGCTGCTGCTGCTGCGCCATCTTTTTTCCTTGGTCGCAATGTGTCGGTGAAGAACAACAGCCGTCACCGTGCAGCGCTTTCACTCTCGCTTGTGCACACCAAATTCCAACTGCTGAGTGTTTTCCAATAAGTATTTGCAAGTTGAACTATGAGCGAATGCGTTGGTTGGAAAGAATAAAACACGAGTGATGCTGTTTCAGTCTGACTGCAGGGAGGGGAATCGAAAGAATTCCAGCTGAAGTACAACGATTGAACGAGTTGTTGTTGCCGTATACAGACACGATGCGTGCTGCGAGCATCTCACGGCCATCGTGTGTTTCACGATTTCCCCAGCAAGCATGGCAGCTCATTTCATTCCTCCGCCTGCTCACAACGACACACGATGCTTGCAGAGAGCTCGCTCGACAACTTCTCATGCTTTTTAGTTGCTTGGTTTTTGTCTCGCTTTGACGCAATTAAGTGAACGCAAAAATCTTAATTTCTGTGTTCGGGCGAAAATTAGTGTCGCATGATACGAGGAGCTGTTAGTAGTAATTTTAAGTAGCCGCAAAATCGTCAGCTGCTGTTGTTGTAGTGGCTTTCTGCGGAATAAACGACAAAATAATAATCAATTTTCGATTGGATTCTTTTTTTAAACAACAAAACAATTTTCTTTTGTTTCAATTTTATTTGTGTGGCTTTTTTCGAAATGATTTTCATGCGCGTGTTTTATTTTTTGTTGTGTTTTTAGTGTTTTTTAAGTTTTTCACCTTTTTTTTTCTCCTAAAGAAGCACGATTATTTTCTTGGTGCTTCTGCGGTGCTCAGAGGTCGAGCAGAGGTCGTTGTTGTGGTTTGTTCATTTATTTCAAGGCCAATTTTCAGTTAGTTTCATCGATTAGCTGCTCCTTGGCGTTGGTGACTGATTTATTTAAACGAACGACGCAGAAATTACATATTTTTGAGAATATATATTTTTATATATATAAGTGTTTATAAATTGAGTATTTAATATCAAAAAAACATAATGATCGTCGTCTTAATTGATACCTTTTTCAATTTTATGCATTTTCTTCTTAACATTAAATAATCATTAAAATCAAGTAAATTACATAAATTTCTGTAATTTTTTATTTTTCCAAAATTCCTAAATAAATGTCCAATTCTCGTTTTGAATTATTAAGCAATGTTTTTAGTTCTTTCGAATTTTAAACATTTTTATTCAATTAATTTGGCCTTTAATTATTTATTTGTTTATTTAAAAAAGCCTCGTTGTGTTTGCATTTCATTGTTTCTCGTGATTAACCCGAAATTAGTGACATTAAATAACAACTAATTTCCACTGTTTATTTTCGCATTCGTTTGTTTGTTTACGAATGCGAGAGCGAGTCAATTAACTCGTTGAGGCCGTAATTAAATTATGCGTAATTAATGCGTTGCAATCACGTTGCAAATTTATTATTTGCCGTATTTTTGCGGTTAATTTGTGAGCTTCCGACGCGTTTTAATTATCGCCGCTGTTGTTTTTGTTGCTCGATGTGGTTAAAGTAATTGAAATAATATTTATTTTATGTATTTTTGCTGTTCAAATTAACTAAATTTCATTTAATAGTGAAATGAATAAAGGAGTTTTTTTTTGGAATTTATCCTTCCATAAAAATAAAAAATAATAATAAAATATTTACAAAAGTTTTAAGATTGAAATGAGGAAATAAATAATGGAATTTGTATTTTATAATTTTCCTTTGAAGCAACATGAAATGATGCATTTACTCAAGAGCATAAAATAACAACAACAACAACAACAACAATAAAAAATATATTCAAATCAAAGACTTTCGAATTGAGTGTTTGACAAAGTAATAAAAAGTTCTTGCCAAACACATTACAACGCATACATGTACACAAACACACACACACATGAGTAAATAAAGTGTAGTGGCAACTCTGGCTGCGTCCTAAAAGCATTTTCAGCCGAGGCGGCGGTCGTCGGCGGCGCGTCTTTCGCTCAAAATCCATGTACTTCAAAGAAATGGAGTTGTTTGAATAAGGAATGGCATAAGGAGAAGAAGAAGAAGAAGATGATGGAGAATGAAGGAGGATGACGAAGGGAAGAAGTAGAAGAAAATGGATTTATAGAAAAAGCTGTTGTTGGAGCATTAAAAGTGCAATTTCAATAAAAAAGAATGAAATAACAAAAATATTTTCAGCTTTGGTAATTCATAAAACAACAACAACAATAATAAAAACAATAAAAACGATAAAAACGAATTCACGCTTTCACAAGAGCGAAAAAATTAAAATTCTGTATGAAAAGCGACTGAATTTAGCGACTAAAAACAAAGAAAAAGGCTTCCATTCAACTTCGAACTGTTTAATTTGTTTTTTAGCTGTTTATTTACACTTTTATTTATGTATTTCAATGATTTCATGGTTCTAATAATGAATAAATGCAAAATGATTCGCGTTCAAGTGTCTAATAAAAATGCTGCTGCAGGTTTTTGCATTTAAATCTTCGAAAATACGCCTCGCCAACTTCAGAGCCCTGATTTCCTCTTTTTTCGGCGATATCCGAGCATCGGCAGTTCTTTGATCCTGCTTTTCAGTCCTTCATTCGATCCTTCTGCGGGTCGGCAGCGGCTTCGAGTGGCTTCAAAAAATACTCGATTGATTCAAGCGACGTTCAATGGGATTCAGCGGAGAATTAAAGCGCGACTGATGAAGGTTTTTAAAGGTTTTCCGGTTGGTAAAAGCAACTCTTTCGCCTCTTCTTTTGATTTGCGGCTTCATTCGTCAACGAAAATTCCAATTTAATAAAGATTTCAATGCATCTTTAAAGCTGAATGCAGCTTTTCTTAAAACACTCAATTCGCGATTAATTTACGTGAATTTAGTTGAATTTTCGTTGCATTTCCCTCGCACCCTGCACGAAAAAGGACCTCTTCAACTGCTGCGAAACTATGGAGGCATCAAAGCATCAAAGCGACCAATTAAGGTGCTTCAAGGAACGTGCTGAACGCGGATAATTATTAATAATTATCCTCTGCGCCTCTCCTGCACCTTGAGCCGGCCGCTGAAGGAGCGTCGAAGGATTTCCATTCCAAGCGGCCGCTTCTCGACTATTTTTTCGACTGCTTTGTTACACTTTTGAGATTTGTGCTGGAGGGAGCGAGGGATGCACGGACGCTTACATGAAACATGCAATTATGCAATTGAAGATTCTCGCCGCGTTCTGCTGCCCGATCCACCCACCGTCGAGTGGCGCTGCTGCTGCTTCGGCTGTTCCTCGAAGTGGCTTATAACGACGTCAGCCCGCAGCCCCCCACCGCCAGCGACAACGGTGTCGGCATCGGCGTCGGCGTCGTCGTTGGCGATGGCAAATTAAATAAACGAATAAATGAAGTAATAAGGGTGTCGAGCAGAGCGCAGGCAGCGCTGACGTTTCCGATGGCTGACAAGTGTTTGCTGAGCATTTAATTATTGGACAAGTGGGCGTGTGCGCGCGTGTGAATGCGTGTGTGTGTGTGCAATTAAATATCCGCATGAAAACAGCACTAAAACAAAAAAACGCGGAAAAAAAGGAAACAGAAAGCGAATAAGGACAAGAAACGACTTTAATGAAGGCGTGCGTGGGGGCGGGGGCGACAACAAAATGGCGTCAATGGGGAAATCAAAGAAACCAGCGAAATTTCATCAGAAATCGGAAAAACTTCTTTTTTCTTGCTCAGATTTTGCAATATTCGAAAGCAGATTTCATTTAAACTCGTCTTCAGCTAATAATGAGCATTAATTAGTTAAAATATCGTCGATGTGACCCTTTTTTCACCCACTTTTCTTCAAAATCTTTAAAGTTTAAGCAAGTGTTTCGAAAGGACTCGAACAATGCTTCAGTGATTCATTGATTCCTCGTCGCACTTGGCTTTGTGTGGCACACAACAAAACCTTTTTTTTCAGCACACAATTTTAACACTCTTCCCCCTCCGCGCTCCCCTCTTCAGCACCGCTTTGTGGCCCTTCTTTAGTAGCCACTTGCTTTGACGTTTCCGCTCGTTCCATTTGCTCAATGATTCATCCATTCGCCACCCCCAAGCCTCCCCCTGCCACACCCTCGCGCCGACGACTTACGCACATAATTATGTCGTTAATTAGAATTAAGAAAATGCGAATTAAATGCAAGTTCGGCGCGCGCTTGAAACAATTCAACGAACTCACGAGTCTTTCGAGTGAACGCGGATTCATTGTGGCCACGAAGAGTGTGGGAAGCGGCGTTGCTTTCAGCTGTCAGCCGCACTCAATAACGGTTCCTCCGCGTCCTTTGCGCGCCTTCGAACGTAGTCGAACGCAATCTCAACGGCGGCCGCAAATAAAGAAAAGGTGCGAAACGAAAACAAACAAGAAACTCGACTTTGGCAAGGAAATAATCAATGAAAGGACTTTAAAGCATCGATCGAGTTGGGAGTAGAATAGAAACAGACTATTTAAGGAGAGAAAAGGAAGAAGAATGGTGAAAATTGGTCACGTTTAACCAAAGATGCACTGAAATCGAACGTCAAAATTTCAAAGGATTTTTATTCTTGTTGTCCTTATTTTCAATTACTAAAATCGGAAATTAATATCTAAACACAAAAACACTTCAGCAGAAAATAAATAAACCAAAAAAAGTTGCTTCTTTGCTGAAAATTCTGCCAAGAAATGATTTTAGTATTAAATAAAATTAACTTTTTTATTAACTGTAATTTTAAAAGGACAATTTTTTAGTTATCAATTTAAATTATTGCTTTAAGAAGCTGCGGATTTTACGGTATTCTTATTAAGAGTTTTTATTTTTGAAAGCCGCTAAAAATAAAATGTTTTCAGTCTCTTCTTTTTCGAATTGTATTTGAAACACGAAGCTGAGCTTTTATTAACTTCACGGAGCTGAAAATGTGCAGGATTCTGCTACTAAAAACGCGTTTCTTGAATTATCAATTAATTATTTTCACTTTCCTAGGCTGAAAAGTCTCAGCCTAGGCACAGAATCTCGGATTTTTCATGCGAGTGTGTTGAAATATTGCGAACAACTGAGGGAGGACCCGCGGATTGATCTCTCCCGAGGTTCATCTTCGAAGCCTGATGTTATCTTTCGCCGCCGTGAGGAATGGTCGCTAGGGCAGCAACCTTCGAGGTGTATCGACTTCTACACTGATGGGTCCATGGCAGAGGAGGTACGGGCGCTGGCTTTTTCTCCAGCACACTGCGGTCACAGCGATCATATAGACTGCCAAACGACTGCAGTGTGTTTCGGGCTGCCAACGTCGTCATTAAAGAAAGGATACTCAATAAGAATATCAACTGCTTCGTCGACAGAATATTATAGTTCATTATCAAAATCGAAGTTTGTGCTTTCATCGATAGAAATTAATTAAGTTAATTAATAGTTATTTATATAATTTAAAAGCTTAGTAAAGCACAGAAATTCATTAAGTTTTGGAAATAAAAAATTCGAATAAAGGCTCAAAATAAATTAATTAATATTGGATAAAAATCAAATTAATGAAGATGAAAAATGAAATTAATATAAAATCAAAATAAAGTTTTAAATGGCTAAGATTAAAAGCAATTAAACATTCAATTAAGAAGAAATTATAATTAAATTTTAAATTCTTAAATATTAAAGATAATTTTTTTGTCCTCTTTAATGCCTGCGTTAATTAATTAAGTTATAGTTATGAAAATAAACTGATTTCTATTCAATTTGAACGAGCCAAAAGCGAAATAAGCGATGGGCTTGAAAATTAATTTAATTAAATAACAAACTTCTTAAATTGAAAATAAATGATTCTAAAATTAACCAATTAAACAATGAAAATAAATAATTATAAAAATACATAATTACACAATAATTAATAATTCATTTTAGTTTAAATTTTGAGAGAGAAATAAATTACTAAATTTAAATTAACTTTTGTATTAAAGTTCACAACGTTTTAATAAAAGAGGCTTTCGATTTATTCAATATTTTTCCACGGTAATTAATTTGCAATAGAAGGATCGTCGAAAGCATTCAACGCAATCCTTCGGCTGATGTTCGTTTGAACTTGAATTGACTGAAGTCGAGTGACGAGTGACTTGAAGCAGTCGTCGAATTACTGCGATGTTTGACTGTTTTTAAATGAAAATGTTTTGAAATGGATTCGAATTGTTTCTCTTTCCTCCTTCATCGTCGTTGCTTTTACTTATCGTGCATTAAAACCTTTGAATACTTGCATTAAAATGGATTTATTCTCATGAGTGGCAGCTTTTCGAATGGTTCCGAGTTTCTTTTGTTCTTTTTATGTCCCTTGGAAGACTCGTGTGACTTCTGTGTGTTTCGTTCTCCATTAAGAAGGCAATTGCTCCATTATTGCGACTCCCCCGCCCTCGGCCGTCACTGAGCCATTTGCTTAATTACTAATTTCTCATTCAGCCGCCAGAATCGCGCGGTTCGTGTTCACTTCTGCACCTCAAATCAATTCGCTTTGTCGCCGCACAGCAGACAAAAGAAGCCGCATTTTTGTGCCTCTTTTCCGAAAATTAGTCGAACGCTTTCCTTGTGTCTCTGCGATCCCAGGGTTAACCACTGGAACAATGGGCGTTGGAGGCAGACGTCCCCCGAGACCAGGAAATGCAAATTAGCATCCACTCAATGCATTTCTTCAAAAGGCTCACTTTCGAAGTTGCACGATTCGGTGCAGCGTTGGACCGCGTTTCGCCGCAAAACGACTTCCTTATGGAAACGTATTCAAGTGACAATGATGCAGAGTGAATGCATTTTATGTGAACACGAAAATCATTCCCGTTAGAGACGCATTAAAGCGATTCCTCGATGCTTGTAAAAGCGGGGTTTTTTCTAGTGAAATATCAACGAATTTGGGTTAAAAGAAATCGATTCGGTTTTAAAATCTCCTGAAGAGGACCCCAACTTCACTTCTTCATAAAAAAAGCAAAAAATAATGGGGTAAATTGAATACAAACGATGAAAGTTGAACGTGAATCATATTCATTGCAACTATGAACATTCACTTGATTCATTTGTGAACTATGGACATTCACTTGATTCATTTGCTTCTGAAATCGGGACATGAATTTTTTGAAGTTTCCCAATTCCCGAAATACCTTTTCTCAACGTGATTAATTTCAAAACTATTATGAAATTCATTCAGGTTACTAAAAGAAGTTCCGATTTGGTTTTGAAGAGAATTTTCCTCTAAAATCCCTTCAGTTTTTGTTGTTGTTGCTGTTGCGGCTTCTGTTGCCGACTTTTCTACTTTTACTTTCGAATTGTAGCAACTTTTTCCAATTAAAAACATTTTTTGCAGCATATTTTCGGAGGTTGGGTGCCTTTTTTGCTCCGAGTTCTTCTTTGGAGCCGCGATTCAATGCAGCATTCATCATAACCAACGACAATGTTGCGTGTGTTCATTTATGAACACCAACAACAACAACAACAACAGCAACATAGAACAACCCTCGTGCTTCGAAAGTGCCATCATGTCCTTAATATGTCCTTAACAAGCACACACATAAAACACAAGGAAACGAATTAAAAAAGCCAAAAAACGGAATTGGAAAAAATGCACTCATCACGCGGCTTGTGATCTGTGTGTGTGTGTGTGTGTGTGTGTGTGGCCCCTCACACCTCCTCTCCTCTTCATCCCTTCAAGGATACAAAACGAATTTAAATGAAAGCAAGAAAAAGAAAGGATTCTGCAATCATTTGCGACAAAATTTGAAAGAAAATTATTGAAAAGAAGATTTTCCCGCTCGCGTGTGTATTTATTTAATTCGTTTGTCGCTTAAGTAACGCGTTTTCAGCCCTTTTTTTAATTGGAAAATTTTTTAAGAGCTCCGTGAAGCATGGATTCTGAAACAAACGAGGAAATGACTTAATTTCATTAAATGAAGGGGAATGAGGGGCTCCGCTGACGCTTTATACACGTCTCAAAAAGGGAAGAGAAAAGAGTTTTCTCCATTTGCGAAGCGTGGATCCTCGTATCACGGTTTTTGTCGTTAGTTTCTCTGTTTTCTTCGCTTTTTATAATAACATAAAATTAATCCGATCGCTTTTTATTAAAATGTGACTCGTTTAGTGTTATTTTTGATCTTCAAAAAAAGGTGAAGCTGAACGCACAGTGGGCTGCAACGAAGGAATCTGAAACTGAAAAAGTGAATTTAGCATAAAATAAAATATAAATTAAGTAAGAGAAGCGTGAGAAATAGCAACAAATATATTTAAATAGGATTTTCTACATTAATTTGCAATGGGAAAATATTGCAATGGAAAATTTGGAATATTATTAAAATTAATTAATAGATAAATAATATTTTATTTTATAATTATCAAATTTATTAAATACTTTATTGTTATCTTCTTTAATACTGCAAAACGCAAAAGAAAGTTAAAATTTTAGATTAAATCATCTGAAAAACCGACAAAGAACATTCAATAAATTCCTGTTTCCATTGTCTATTAAAAAATTCCCTTTAGCGTGCTTAAAAAGTTATTTAATTCATTTGTATTTTATTAACATTTTCGCAATATAATTAAAAATATTCAGTGAATCATTTTCTAAATAAAAAAAGACTTTAATATTTAATAAAAGAACACGAATTGCAGTAAACTTTATTATCACAAAATATTTAATTAAAAAACTTGACATTTATATTGAAATTTATAATAATTATTAAAATAAAAAAAAATATGAAAAAATTGTATTATTTCTTTTATTCTTTAGATTTAATAATGCGCGTCTTTAATATTAGTTTTTAACCATCTTCTTTAATCAATTTCGATTGTTTACCTCTGTTGACAGTCTAATTTTAGCAATTAATTTAATCAAATCAAATAATTTAATCCATTTGTCATTTTTAAAAATAATGAAAAGGCTTTTTTTAACATTTCTTTATTATTATATTGCAATTTTTCACACAACGTTAACTTCAATTGTAACTTTCCACAACGAATTCCTGTGCAATGGTGGATTTCCATCCAGAAGATAATAACCAAAAACTGCATTTCGCCAACCCAAACCACCACAAGGTACAAAATTTTGCATTTTTTGATGACTTTGTCTGAATATGCAAAAATCGTTGGTGGTGAATTGTGGGAAGTTTTGCAATAATCTACCACATCTGCCATAAACGTTCTCACGACTTGCGTTGAGTTTTGCGTAATATTTTAGCACCAGATGTCGCTTTCTTACTGCAGCAGCACAATTGGTTTATGTCGTCGCTAAACGTGGAAGCAGAGTGGTGGTTACGAGTGGTTTATTTATTTAATAAATGAAATTAAATTGATTATTAAATTAAATTTTAAGGCTTTTGATTATTAAATTAAATTTTATACTTAAATTAAATATTAGATATATTCTAAATTACTAAATTAAAGTTAAACATTAAATTAAATTTCAATATTTACTCAGGATAATTTTAATCAACATTTTGACATTTGTACATTTATTTTCAGCTTCTTTCTAATTCGAGAACTTGGCAAAAAATGCAAATTCTTAATTGGATCATCCAATTTAAATTTTATTTTAATAATTTCTTGTTCAAATAACGTTAAATAACATAAAAATGTTAGATTACTTCTAAATTATAGTGAAATAAATAAATATAAATGGATAACAGTTGACTCGAAATATTTAATTTGAACAACGAAATCTTTTATATTTTTGATCGGTTTGCGTATTAAAAAAAACCCTTCAATTGTGGATTTAATTCTCCTCTTAAACCATTGACAGAAACTCAAAATATAATAAATAAAAGCAATAAAAATATTTTTTGGCTCAATTAAATAAATAAGCATTTAAATAAATCGCAAATCAACCACAGAAAACGAAAAATAAAGGTTCAAAATAATATTTTTGTGTTAATATGAAAATAATTAAAATTTTTAATTGTATTTTCTCGAATATATAAAAACCTAAATTATATAAAATACAGAAATAAATTAAAAAAGTTTGAATTGAATTTAATAAAAACAAGATTAAATTTTTTAATCAATAATTTAAGAACTTTTGCAATCGTTAAATAATAAAATTTTCAATTTCAAAATTTTTTTTTATTAAATTTTCTTTTAAAAAAAGAATTTATGGAGTTAATTATAGTAATTAATTTACAGTAAAGCAAGCAGTTAATTTATAGCATATTTTCGTAGTTTTAATTAAAATCGTTGTCTATAATTCGTTATTTTCCATTTTTTCAACTAGAATTTTGTCCATTAACGGAGTTTTCGGGCCACCCTCGGTGCGGCTGGAAGCAGCCAATGGCAAGGGCGACCGTGTGTCGACTGAGTGACGAAGGCGAGCGAAGGCGTTGCACACGACACCAATTAAACTAATCAACAATAAAAGCGAAAAGTTTCAGTTCGAGCAGCGCCAACAACAACGAGAAAACGACGCAGCAGCGGCCGATGAAGGCGCGTGCTTTGACAGCGAGTGACAAAATTGCGGCTGACACACGCGTCAAAAGTCAGCAACGAACAGCAAAACGAAAGCGACAGCACAAGCACGAAATTTGCCAAGTTTCCAAGTTGTTGTTGCGTGTGTAAATTGACGCACAACAACAACAACAACAACACTGCAATTGAATCCTGGCGCTGCGTTTGCATGTGTGCCTCAGAAACGTGCGAATTCGCGAAGTGAGCGTTTCAATTTCACCGATGGCGCCATTCTGCGGCCTCCACGTCGCAGGCGGAATTGCAAATGAACTAAAAATCAGCAGCCATCGATGCAGCAGCACCACGAACTTCGTCCGGAGCGACTCCACCTTCGCTCAGAGCTCCACACGCAGCTACAGCCAACGAAAAATGTTCCTCAGGCAGCAGAGAATCGGGTTTTAGACGAGTTCCATCGATGAATTGCACCCTCACACCCCTTCTATGGCCTCCCCTCCTCCCTAAAAGTCAATTGCAATATCATCACTTGCAAAATACAAATTCAATGCTAATCGCTTTTGTGAAGCACTACGAAGTCCATTTGCGAAGGTGTGTCGTTTATTGGGCTGATCAAATCGAATGTGAACAGGGAGAAGGTGTGTGTCTGTGTGTGTGTGTGTGGCGTAAGTGGCGTCATTTTGAAATAAACTTGATTCGATAAATATTGAATTGCGAATAATGAAGCAACGAACGAACGCACGTCGAAGGATCGAAGGATGTGCGAATGATGTGCAACGTGTCAATTATTAACGATGTTCATTTCGCAATTTGGAAGAATAAAAATCATTAAATCACATTTTCCAAACACATTTCGCATGTAAATTAATGAATTCAACAGATTTCATCACTTTTTACGGATCAAATTTTGGTTTCTGTTGAATTTTTCCCCTTTGTTTTATTTCTTTCCGTAACCGGAGGCGATTCATTGCGACGTGCGTTACGTCGTCCGTTTTGACACGTTTCCACGCAAGGATTACGAAAGCCGCCCGCTCATCGATGGTCCACGTGGTCCTTCCTCCCCTCCATCGCCGCCCTCACCAACGACTGCCGAAACACGCCACGAGCGAAGTCCAACGACTCTTTTATCCCCTCCGGCGACTGAAGCGTCGAAATTGTTTGTTTACTGATTAAATTTGACTTCTAATTTGTCACTAATTTTGATGGGAACACAGATGCTGCTCCTCCTTTGCTTCCTCGAGGAAGGAAGTCATACTGAAGCAGGACGTAGCGTTTAACTATTAAATTCACTGAGAAAAAGGTGATTATTAACAAAATTCTTGATGGACAGGAGAAAAGTAGTTCAATAAATAAATAACAAACTCAGTTTTGTATAAAAACACATTTAAAAACATTTCATTCCCAACAATTTTAATTATTTAATGTATAAATTAAAGTTATTGATACTTTGCTTCTTGTTAATATTAACAAAGACAATGTTAATGTTAACAGTTAACGTTAGGCAAATCGTTTAGAAAAATTTATGTGTCAAAAAAACAATTGTTAAAGTAAAGAAATTGCAATCACAATTATATACAAAATTTACTCAATAATAAAGCTTATTTAGTTTATTTATTTAATGACGAAATCTTGATATTTCGACTGCTTTTGCTCCTTGTTAATGTTAACTCAGGAAATGTTTTTCTATGCCGCGTTTTTTTCGACTTAATATTTTAACGATGGAATTGAATTTTCAATGAGTGAATGCGTCTTTTGTGCTGTGCGCTGCCGAGCATCCTTTTGTCGAGCTCAGACGAACGCTGTCAAAATATTTAATGTAATTGATACGTTTTAATCCGTCGTTAACCTTTGCGATTGCTGAGCCACGAGCGCGGAGCAGCGACGAGTGGCGACAAGCAGCGGAAGGCGACGTTCGAGTGTGAATGGAGCCGCTCCTTCGCAGACTCGATAATGAATCATTATCCTTGTCGCTGGCGTCGATGATATTCTGCGCAATTTACGCGACTCTCGATGAAAGGGTTTCGATTTCACGTTTCGCGTCGAGTCGCGATTCAGGATGTTCGCGGTGTTGTTGTTGTTGTTGTGTGTCATTCCTAATGACGCTTCAAATTTCAAATTGCTTCGCTTTTTGTTCGTTTGCTTGTTTTTTCTAATTACGTCAAGTGCTGCCAAGGCAAAGCGATTCCTTTGAAAACGTAACATAATCCGCCATTTTTCCGCGTTGCATAATTTTGAATGAAGGCAGCAGCAACAACAACAACAACGGCGCTTTGTATTAATAATAATAATAAAAGTCTATAGAAAAGGAAGTGTAAAGGGGTGGAGGGGGAGGTGGAGGGGGAGGTGGAGGGGGCGGCGACAAACGCAAATCCCAAATGACATTCGTCGTCGTCGGAATAAACAAATGCTTTGTGAGAGTCAAACCCTTTTCTGTCATGAATTCTGCTCCTGATTCAACGCATGCAACGTTGAGGATTCGAGCGGACCAAAAACCTTCTGTTGCATGATTTAAAATGGAGGTTTTTTCAAAGGACGAACAAACAAATTTCGCGTGTGTATTAAATATCAACCTTTTCAAAGATTCGCGGATTTCAACGACAAAATAAAAACAATAACAGATAAAAAACAACAGCTGAGTGATTAAAAATGGCTTCTTTTCCAAGTGAGGACCACATTAAAACCTGAAGAAGGGAATTAAGAACAATTGGGGCGCTGGTAAAGGATTAATCCTGGTTATTTGAACACAAAAAATAATCCATTTCATCGCAATTAATTGTCGCTTTAGCTGATGTTGCTGTTGGGCAATAAAATAAAAGATTTAAATGTGAAATAATCCAAAAAACCCAGGGAAAACACATAAAATTAAATGTTTTAAATGCATTTCAATTAAGGAATTTAATAAGATTTGAATAAATTAATTCTGTATATTATAAATTATAGTTTAGTACTGAAAATATGACGTCTCCGGCTGCGGGCAAGATTTTTCTAACGTTGCGATTCGACTTTGGAGTTTTTCTAAATTATCCTCGACTCCAGATTGCATAAATTGAACCTGGGTAAGTGCAACTTGTATGGAAAAGACCTATATAGTTTATTAAAAAAGGCAGCTTAAATAATTTAAGACAGAATCACTTTTTGAAGGTTTCCGCGATGACTTTCTTCAGTTCCACGGTTTTGCAACTTGCAGCAAAGTTTCAGAAATGTTTTTTAAATTTGAAAATTTTTGATACGTGTGAATGAGCAACTTTTTGCTTCCGAGAAGGTTTCAATTACTTATGAAAACATCCTTAACAATTTCAGCTGTTTGATTAAGAATTAAAAGGTTCCTTTTCTCACAGAATTAATTTTAACCTTCAAATCATATTAAACTACAAATTAAATTAGTAAATATCGGTTATTGGCATGTAATTTTCTATATTTCCCATACCATTTTCCCATTACAGCCACACAGGTCACTGCTAAATATAACGAAGCAGTGGAAACCTCTGAAAACCTTCGAAGATTTCGATGATAGCGATTTTCCCGATGGATTTCAAACTACTTTGAAACGAAGGGGGAACAGAACCTAATTACCGACTTCCCTTACAGCGTAAGGTAGGCCGAAGCAATGGCTCGATGGTTCAGGAAGAAGTTCATTGATTGATTTGTTATATGTACGTTTATGTTAACTAAATTTATATAAAAAAACCATCGATTGACACCAAAATTCTTATCTTAAAAAGTAAGTAATGTACACATTGAAAAAACTAAAAAAAGTAATAAATAATAAAATAAATTAAGTTTCTTTCATTATGTCGATGAATGACTTGTTTTTTAATGATTAATGACTTTATTCAGACTGTTTGTTTGCAGTGTTATTGATTTAAACAATGATTCTTAAGTTTAATTAATAAAATTAATATAATAAAAAGTTATTATAAGTTCACAGTAGCTTTAAAAGTGGATGGATTCACACACAGAGAATTTACAAAGAAAGCAAGAATCTGTTTTATAAATGGACGAGGAAAGGAAACAACCGAATATATATAAAATAATGTATTTTATTGAACCTGTTTTTGATGAACATTTAAACATTTCATTCAATTAACAAACTGCAAAGAAATTAGACAGCCTTTGATGACAAAAATGTTAGCTAAAATTCATATTTAGAGAACAATGCGTAAAAATTAAGCAATCTTAAGGATTCACTTGAAGAGGCTGTATTATTGCCTGAGTTCCCGATTGAAGCTTGGATCACGAAAGCCTATTTTTAATATTAAATGTAAATTTAATTCTAGTTTAGTCACATTTTTCAGTATTCTGTTCATTTAACTTTGTTCTTTAGAGTTTATGTTACTGTGAATAACTTTCGTCTATAAAAACTGATTTATTTCAAATATTTTCGTTGGTTATTTCCAAATAACGCTATAAAAGGTTTACTTTTTCAACATTTGAATGAATTGAAGCTGTTTAAATGAATGTTAAATGCAAACTAGCAATTTTTGTTCAGTTCGGCTGCTTTTTTATTATCCTGCGAAGATAAAAGGGACACATGTTAATTGTTTTCGCTCGAATACACAAAATCCGAGTGTCTATTTTTAATATTTCTGCATTTGCTTTTAAAAGTCTTCTGTTCACCTGAATCAGTTTTGCATTTCTTTCATCTGCGTCTTCGGCAGCGATAATAAATGTAAAAATTGATGAGCAGCGTCAGCGTGCACAAAGGACTCGTTTTCCACTTCAGTTATCCTTAAGATTGCTTCGTTTTCCTTGCTCCTTGCCTCTCCTTCTCCCGTCTGCGCATCACATCTGAAAAGAGGTGTTGATGTGCGTTTATAAAGGATTCCGTGTCCTGTGAACAGCAGCAGCAGCAGCAGCGCAAATTGAGTTGATTCAATTTGCAGCGAGGAAAAACAAAATCGAAATAAGAACATAAATAAAGAGGAGATAAAAATTGTGAGGACAAGAAAAATCGAATCAAAACGAGTCCGTGTCCAGTGAAGTGTTCGGGCGGAGCCACGGCGACGACGGAAGCGACGGAAGCGCCGTGAATGAAGGAAGTGGAAATGACAGGAAAATTATTAGATTCGCTATTTGGGGCCCGGAGGCCGGCGGGATCGGCTGTCCAGTAAAAAAGGACTCTGCTGGAGCAGCCTAGCGGAAAATCCAATAAGATTTCAAACGTCTGAATGACAGTTTGTGAGCCTTTCTTTGCTGCTTCGTCTTCTGCCGGCGATGGACGATACAAATTAAGGACAAAAGATGACGTAAGAGAGAGGGAAATATTGATATCGAAGTGTGTAACTTTTGTTGCTCTTCTCTGCTTTAAAAAATGCAATTGCTGAGAATTGTAGGAGTTGTAGAGTTGCCATCTACTTTAAAGAAAGATTTAATAATAATTAAAGTAAATCTCATCTCATGATCAATGAAGTGGTTGCTCACTCCTCTCCTTCCGCCTCTTCTTTGTCTTCTCCGCCTGTCACAGCATAATGCAATCCGTTAATAATCCTTTTCGTTACTATTTTCGGTTTTTTCCTTTCTTCTTAATTTTCCTTGAATTCGGTTGCTTGTTGCCGTTTGTTTCGAATCTGAACTCATTTCTTCTCCTTTTTAATCCCTTCTGCACTCATTGCAGTCATCGAGTGTCCTTTTTGTAGTGTGGTGGGAAAAATTTGCGGTAATCCTTTGACGTGTGCGCGCATCGAGGGGTGCACAACAGCAGCAGGGACATCGGCATCGGCAACACCAACGCAGCCAAGCAAAAGGATTTGCGTAGTTATCCTTTCAAGGAAACAATTGGTCGATGTCTTGGCCTCGACTTTCCTGCCGAGGTTTATTTCATTTTCGTTGGCAATTTGCGGTGAACAGAGTATTTAAGTCCTTAGCTGGGATAATGGATGGCGGAATGGGTGAACAAGGTTTTCGCGGTGGTTTGTGTGCGGAGTGACAAACGATTGAATTTCCTTTTCTGTTGTTGTAGAACACTTGTTCGTGCGATTGTCGTGCCAACGAAGCCTCTTAACACATCGAAAGAACCTCCTTTCGAAGGCGTATCACGTTTCAACTCATTAAAATTTCCCACAACTCGTCTGCGAAGATTCTGAGCAACTTCTCACTATTCTTTTGCGTGTTTATTTCGAACAACGTCGAAGATTTGTCAATTAGAAAACTGAAAAATCTGATTATTTGATAACTCATTGGAAATTCGAAGTTAATTAGACTGGAATTAGTTGTAAGAAAAAGTTGAAAGCCTGATTCAAAAAGTATTCATACAAAGATTAATCAATTAAAAACTTTTACTTTTTCTTCAAAGTCATCTTTTAACTAATTTTTTAGTTTTTCATTTAGAAAATGAGGCATTGTTTATTCGCTAAATACTGTTAAACTTCCCTTTGTTTCCCTTTTTCTGCCAAAAACGTTGACATCTTTAAAAATTCACGTGTCTTTACTTGAAAAGTAGAAGTAAACAATACAACATTTTCAAGTGTTTAATTGTCAGCAATAATAAAGAAAAAATGCAACATGATGCAAGGATTTGAAGAACACTTGAGGGGGGATTTAAACAAGTTCAATGCAAAATTTATTCATAGAATTAAAATAAATGAGATCTCGAAAAACACTTGGCGATGGCAACACTTTCTTTTCAAACAGCCATCGACGCGCAATAACAATTGAATCAATAAGAGCAGCGGCTTGGCGAGAACAAAGAGAGCAATGAGCAAATGCAGCACTGCAACGACAACAACAAGAGAACAGCAAAATGGTGCTCTTCAAGTGCAGCGCATGCAACGATTACGATGGCTGCTGCTGTCGTAATTGCTGTGGCTGTTGTTGTTGTTTTTGTATTATAAACGAAAACAATGCCCAGCTCTGCGAGCCTGCTAAAAAACAAAAACAACAGCCGCTCTAATTGAGAAAGAGAAACAAAGAATCACGAGTGGCTGAAGTGAAACTTCTTTAAACACGAGCACATCCAAGCGACCCACTCTTCTCTTTCGCTCTCGGCAAGCAAAAGTGTAGATAGCGTAATTTGCATTTCGGTTGTTGTTGTTGTGGCTGGAATATTAAATATACGCAACATGGTGTCGAAAACATGGCGATGCCACTCACGTCACTTGTTGCGATGAAATGGTTAATGGTTGTTGTTGTTGTTAATGAGTGCATGGCTGCTGCTGTTGTTTTTGTTTTCGCTTCAGATGCTCGGGGCGAAGCGAAAAAAAACAAGCAAAAATAAATGATGCAGTGCTTTTTGCTCGCTCGAGTGAAGTTTATTGTTTGATTTGGGATTAAAAACAGCAAAAAATCAAGAAGAATGTAAAAAGTAAAAGAAAAGAATATTTTTCTTTTGATATTCAAATTAAAAGCGTTGTTTTTTTTGAAGTTTTTTCAACTTTGAAATATTTTTTCTTGTTGTTTGGACATCTTTTCTTCTAGTTGTTCCACCTTTTTTCTAAAAGCAACATTTTGCATTTTAAATATTCTCCAAAATCACACACAACTGCATCGTGTGCATTTTAAATTTTAATTATTATGCTGAATACGCCCCTTTTTGTATAACCTACGCCATTAACTTTTCACGCTTTGTTGTTGTGAAGAAAGAAGCGCAATGAAAAGACGAAGAAGGAAAAAAAGTTTAAAAAATCTTGCAGTTGGTTTCGCTCCGTTATTTTTGCCGTTTGATGGCTCCACTTGAGTCACTTTTAACAAACAAATAACGGCATCAAAAGACGGCGCCGGGTGGCGATGGTAAAATTAGAGGTTTCCGTTAAGTTGCACTTCAGACCGCATCTCGAGACGCTTTCGGCGGCTGTTTTAATTAAAACCACTTTTTTATCAAACGCTTTCTGCTTTTTAAGGCTTTTTTAAGTTAAGCAGGAGTGAAGAACAGCGTGTGAAAGGAGAGGAAGAGAGGGAGTCAGCCAACTGCTACCAAAATATTATTCATTCAGAATCACGTGGCATGAAAAGTTCAAAGCAAGAGCAAAGAATTTGCTACCATGGACAGACGTGAGAGGAAGGAGGCAGAGAAATCGAGGTGTCATATTCATTTATTCACCCATGATAAAGAATATTGTATATTGTATAGATTGTATAGTAGAATATTATAAAAAAATACCGTTAAAACTGCATAAAGCATAGAAAAGGACTCAGAAATTTTATTTTGTTTCAATAAAATTTTAAAATTTTAGAATTTAATCAATCGCTGTTGAATTGAATGAAACATGCGTTCTCGATGTTCTTCCTTGCTTGTCAAAAAAGTTTGTAATGAGTTGCTGGCTTTTCGACTTCTTTAGCTTATACATTTCCCAAAAGCCGGCCACTAGATGTGCAGATTCCGTTGAAATGCGGGCTCAAGTTTTTGATGGAGACCTAGACAAAATATTCTTCAATACTTGTATCCAATTTCCAATATTCGCAGAGTTATTCAGCCGTTAATTCGGTTTCGGCAGGTTTCAAATTCTTAATGCCTTCACCGGGAATTCCTTGGGACAAAGTTACGATTCCAGAGCGTGAATAGATGCATTTGCTATGGAGTTTTCAGCTTGAACACATTCTGACAAAATTTACTGAAATGGAAATTATCATACGATTAAAAATCGTGTAAAAAAGGCGTGAAAACCGAGTTGGTTGTATGTTCTATTCTATTAAGTCTTCTTTATTTTATTTCTTATTATTCTATGATTTATTTATTTATCATCCGAAGAAAGTTCACGATAATTCTTATGGACTTAAAAAATATCAAATTCAACATAAAATTTCCACACGGGATTTACTGAAAAATTATCCTAAGTTGATTAGCAAAATGTGTTCTATTTAATGAAAAATTGAAATCTATTTTGGAACATACTGAGTTAACCAGCCTTAGACAGCGCGTAATAGGCTCATTCATGCCATAGTTTACTCTGTAGAAAGGAATATGAAGTATGTATATAACGTGCTCTTAGCTAACCTCAGTGCATACAAAATCCTATAAAGTTTCATAGTTCAGGGCAGTTAATTCTATAATAAACGATGTCTCTACCAAGCGAAACACCAAAGATTTTCCGGCATGTTTGGAGACTCTGTGAACCCAACAAGGGACAATCTAGACGCAGCTTTCATAGTACATATATGGATCTTGAAAATCATCGCTAGCATTTGCAATAACACAATCAATATGTTTAGAAAAATTCAACTTCTGATCAAAAAATACTCCTACGTCTTTTTTTCAGTAACATTTACGAGAATATAATCATCAATTTTATAATGCGTGATAAAGGGAGTAGAACTTGGGTAAAATGACATTTAACAGCACCAAGTAAATCGATAAAGTTTTGATTATTAGAAATATGTACAATGAAAAGTCTACGGCAAACAATAGACAGCGAGAAGGTGTAATTGAGTCAGGTAATTGATGAAAAGTAAGGGACCACTTTGTGTAATTGACTGAACTATAAAGTGATGTAAATACATAAGAAGTTTATCTGATTAAATAAATTAATGTATATTTTATAATGTGTAATTAATCTCGCAATTCTAAACAAATGAGGAAAGTAAAAAGTTCATTGATTTCATATTTAATACAATATTTAATAATTGTGATTATTTTAATTTCTGTTTTTCCATTTATTCATTTCTGTTTTTGTGTTTGTTTCCTCTGCTCAATGAAAAGTGAGCTCAAAGTAAATTACGAAAACTGTGAAATGAGTTTACATCCCAAGAGTAGTGCAGGGGGCGGGAAAAGGGGAGAAGAGGAGCTGCTTCATATTTTTCCACCTCAGCAGACTTCTTTCACTGCGAAATTCGTGATAGAAACTCAGAAAAAAACCGCGTACGTTGGCACAAATGAATTTTAATAAAGTGGAGACATGTACGCGTCCCCGCCCCCTAACCCGCCGCGCCCAGTCGATGTGCTGCTGCACATGAAGCCGACTTCGGTTGCTGGTTGGTTCGTTATTCGGTTACACCGCGTTCCGAGGCGCGTCCTGCGAAATGCAGTCAGTTTTTTCGCATGAGGAGTCACAGCGAAGGCAGCACCACTCCTCGGCGGCTTCGAGGCCCCAGAAGCGTCGCTGTTTGATTATGCTGCGTAGGAATCATGATATCCTTTTAGCATAATGCACCGCACTCATGAGACGAGCCACCCTGACCCCCTCCGCTCCTCCGCCCAACGCTGCTCCGTGGTTCGTCTTCTGTTTCGCTTTTTTAGCATTTTACACAAATTGTTAAAACAGCGTGAGCAATTATTGCTGCACGTTACTAAAAATATCCTTATTTTTCCGCTCCGAATGTTGACGAAGCGCCGCGTCCGTCGCCGCCCTCGCCGCCGGTTCCGGTGGCTGCGAACGTCAGCGAATTGCAGTTGCAGCGTTCGTTGCTTGTTGCACGAATTCAAATGAGTTCAATTCTGGTGCTGCGCCTTGGCAGGATCTCGCTGCAAGGACTTCCTTTATTCGGCCGTATTGATGCATATTTAATGAGCATGCATGCAGCGGCGAGGATGCACGCGAGTATCCTTTGTGCTGCGCGTGGTTAGTGAAGGGAAACACTTGAATGATGCGGCACACTCGGCCTCGTGCTCGTCCTCGTGCTCGTCCTCTGCCTCCCTCGCGATTCATTCGGAAAGTTTTCAAATTAAACGCGTTTTCAAGTCCTCGCTTTGGAATTCCTTCATTCGTTTTGAAGAGGATTTCACAATGGAGATGATCACTCGGCGATTGGAGCCGCATTTGAAAAGGATCGCATCGATTAAGGAGCAGAGTTTGGTTTGTTTGTGGGTCCTTTGGATTCGGTGCTCTGCTTGCTGCAGTGTTCTCTGTGCTTCCATATGAATTATTAATGATTTGTTTCATTGGAAAGTCGTTTGCAGGGACGAGGAGCTTGCGAAAGGATGCTTGAAGAAGAAGGAGCTTCGGATTTTCATTCGCTTTGATTTAATTGCATTTTAAGGACACTCCGAAGAATCAAAGCAAAGAGTTTTTCCTGTTAAAAAATGTTTAACAATTAAATAATTACATAAAATGAAGACAAACGAAGTTTAATTCCATTTCTGTCTGTTTTCGTTTGCTATTTTTTATAAAGTGATTGAAATCCTTTCTACAACTCATAAAAGGCTCATTAAAATTTTATTCGACAGAAGAGAAACACCAGCAACGACTCTAAAATCCGGATCATTAAATTAAAAGAATAAAAAGCACAAAAAAAAGCGAAAGAATCCCTCTAATAATGAGATAAAAATTAATAAAAATGTCAAGAATTATGAAGCAACAACGTGCACTGCTAAAAAAGGACGATATCCTGCTCTGTTGCTCATTAGTTCCGCTGGAGACAATCGAGATGCTGCGCGCACCAACAAATCGAAGCGTTGTACGAGCGAGAGAGACGCACTTATGGCGAACACCGTCGTGAAGAGCAGCCACAGCAGCAGAGAAAAGAAATAGAACTCTTGGAGGAGGGGCATGAATAGCAACAACAACAACAACAAAGAGCAGCATGAAAATGTCCAAGGAGAAAAAAGTGGAAGTCGCTCAGCAGGGTTGATGTTCCGCGCTCTTCAGGTGCAACAGTTGACGAGCGCAGAAGAGAGAAAGAGCGCGGTATATGCACGATGCTTGTGCTGTGAGCGGATGATTAGAGGAAAGAGAGAAGAGCTTCTGAGGACTGAAAAGTAAAGCAAGGACGATTCTAGGTCCAGGGTTGAAACTCGGAAGAAGCAAGGGAAGCAACGAGTGTTTTTCCCTCAAATATAAAAAGTCAGAAATTATGACGAATGTTTTGATGTTCGCGAAGTGGAAATTAGAAGCAGGAGCGAAACTCGAAGTTAGTTAGCGAGGCACAGTGGAGCAATTACAGCAAAACATTATGTATTTTTTATGTGTAAAAAAATGTTTTTTCTAGTTTTTCATACACATAAAAAATTAACTTTTTATCTTTACTCCGTATAAAAAAAAAGAAAAATTAGCTTACTTTTCCAGTATAAGGCAGTAAGAAGGCCAAATTTATTAAACAGAAAGAATTTTGTTGAAAAGTTAAGCAACAAATAACAAATTAAATGATCACTCATATAAAGTCTTAAACGCCTTAAAAATATGTTAACTTTAGTCACCATTTTTGGTCTGTACGCAGGATTGTAAATTCAGTAAGGTAATTTTTAGCGTTTGTCACTTTTCTTATAAACTTTTTAACTTTTTTAGAATTTATTCACATTTTTTAATACTAATGTAAGTTTTATTGTACCATATTGAAGGGATAAAATAAAATGTAATATCATAAACACTGTCATATCTCTTAAACTAAACATAAATCATGTGCTGAAAACTAACTTAATATATGTATACTACATTGTTGTCATATTAAGTATATGTTGTGATTCTAAACACAAAAAAAAAAAATAACAAACAAAATCAAAACTTGGCATAAAAAACAGAAAGAAAGAGCCAACCTCTATATGTACCAGGATGAGACTGCTCGTAGGACGCTGGAGAACTCGTAAATTGAAGTTTGGAGATATTTCATTAATAAAGCCAATAGGCGGTAATTTCGAAGCGTTTGACCCACTAAAGTTTCTTTGGTCATTAAAAACACTTGGTTTGATGGCAAGAAATTCTCTCAAGAAATCTCTTAAGAATATCACAGCCATAAAGACCGATTAGAGTTACTTTAACCGTAAGCTATGTATATTTTTTACACGATTTTTTTGCACGAGACATCACTGGACCACATTATTCGCGTAAAACGGGAGCTGGGTGCAAATGAAGTAATACGGCGTCATTTTGAAGTCGTTAAAATATATGTACATTTAGGTATATACATTTGATAAACGATTATATACGATTACGTAATTATTATCTCATGTTGACGTATTTTTAGGTGAAATAAAACTCTTTTAGGTTTAGTAAATGTTATTATTTATGCCTTTCTTTATGTATGTTTAGTTATTTATTTATTTATTAATTGTTCTCATTTATTATACAATTATTGTTAGCTATTTTTTGACAAAGAGTTTTATTATTTTATAAGTATAAATTGAATTTTTATAAGGTACATAATAATTGAACCTTAAGAAATTTTAATCAATAACGAATTATGACAATAATAAGTAATAAATAAATAGTTTTTTGTAGTTTAATTTTTTCTAATTATATATATTATATAGAATCAGTTACTTAAATCTATTACTCAATGAGTTTAATAAGTTTATGAAGTTTAATAAAGGTTAATTAATATTACTGTAATTATCTTCAGCCCATAATATTTATTATATTTGAATTTAAACTATTTTCCGAACGTGATAAATTCTTCAGTGAGTTTCTTCGTTTGCTCCACGGTGCGCTTGAGCAGCCCTCCGGCATGAAACAAGCACTGCGCAACAACAACAACAACAACAACAACAACAACAGCGTAATTGCACTGAATAACTGAATGTCGGCAGTTATGGCGGTTGAAGAAGGCGCTGCACGTACAGCATCGCAGCCACGTAGCGACGCAGCGCAGCTCTGCGTTTACATATGCATGTCGTTTGTTGTTGTGCCGGTTGTCGTTGTTGTTGGCGTGATTATTATTGCTTGAGTGGAAGAAATGAAAAAATGGAAATCAGACCGCCATTAAAAAATCATCATATCCTCTCATCAGCAACGAATTCGTCCTCGCAATTTTTCTTTATGCCTGCTGACGACGATGACGAAGTTTTTTCCTATGATTTTTCATCCTTTAGTTTGTGCAATCGTCAACGTAATCGTAATAAAAGCAGGGAAAAAGGGGAAGGGAAATCGGAAGAAAATGGGTGAGAGGAGGGAGAGAAACGGGAACTTGTGAGCGCAGGGTTGGTCGAAGAAGAGGAAGCACAAATATGCAAAGAGGAAAATTATGCATATCTTTTTGTGTTGTTGTTGTTGTTGTTGCTGCTGAGGGGGGCAACGGCGGGGGCGGAGAAGAAGCAGCATAACTTCAGGTTGATTATAAGTAATTTGTTGTAGTTGCAGTTGTTGTTGTTGTTGCTGCTGCTGCTGCTGCTGCTGCAGTGCTTAAGGACAGTCGCAATTTATTTGCTTTGCTTCCTGGGGACATAAAAGAATCCACGCGCAGCACAAGAAGCAAAAAATTGCAAAGAAATGTGTATTTTTTCGCCTGGATGAGTAACGAGTTATTTACAGTAACTAACGAGTTGCAAGGCGCGGAGGAGGACCGAATCGAATCCTTTGAATTTTGATTTGTTTCTATTCTATTTATTTTAATATCCTTCACTGTTTTTTTAAGGCGATGTGAGGGGATTTCCAAAGGATTTCTGTTTGCTTTTTGTTTCGATTCTGCAATTTATTAAAATTATGTATTTCACAGGAAATTAATTATCGGAAAAAAACATTTATTTAAGGAAGGAAACAGACAAACAACGAATTTTATAATAATTCCTTAAAATAAGTTTCGGTTTTTTAATTTATGCTTTGATAAATGATTTTTCAATCATCTTAAAGCTTCCTTCACCATGTTTTTTTGGTCCCTTTTTCGATTTTTTCCTTTGCTTGTCTGATTTTTGAAAAGTCATTCAATCAGCGATGCCCGGGAACTCCTTCGGCGCCCTCCTCGCTGCTCACGATTTAATTCAATTTCTCGAATTGTCAAATGATGCAGCTTTCAGCGTTCTAATGATTTCCTTTAATAGCTCCTCAACCCGAGTTTCCGCCATTTTTATCATTGAGTTTCTCGCTCGTCCCTTCGCCCTGAGCGGCATCCTCCGACGACTGCAGCGACTCCCAGCCGCCCACTCGAGCAGAACGAGCGCCGGAATTCGTTATTAAGACGAAGTGTTTCGCAACCCCTTCAGAAACCCCTCGGAGCGCCCCTCAGCACTGCGCCCAATGGAAGCGCGTCTCCTGGAGGCTGAACTCAGCATCTTGAGCGTGAAGAATGAAGGACGACGGCGCGGAGTGGGGAAAAAAGACGACTGCACAGTATTTTCCCTGCTGATGAGTTGACGAGGTTTTCCACGACGTTAACGCGACGTTAATGAGGACGATTATGTTGCTGCCGTTGCTGCGAAGGACGATGGGGCGATGGGGGCCCGCAGCTGCTTCAGTGAGCCTCCGAGGGTTTGGCTTCGATTCCTGCCGCCAGCAGCGAATTCATCAACTTCACTTAATGCAAAAATTCAAATTGAGTGCCGCTCGAGCGCCGTCCTCCTGCGTCATTGAATGCGCAATGTCCTCGTCGCTCCCGTCGTGGGATCCAGTTCCCCCGCCACCATAATTAAAAGCGAAAATCGCTGTTGTTGCCGCTAGTGACTGCATTTTATTGTGTATAATGAATGAGTTGCTGCAAGTGGAATATGAAAAACGCGCTCGCAGTTGAAGGACTCTACAATTAAGTGGGTGGCTCTGCATCCTGGACGAGAGCTTGACATGAATACGGCTCGCAGCAGAACCGCGACGTCGGTCGTTGCTGCAAATCGTCAACTCATTGACTGATTGGAGGATTCCTGGCGCGCGTCCTTTAGATGTAACAAGCGATTCCCTTCTTTGCATTAATCCTTAAAACTCCAAACTTAACCGAGGTTATAAATTGAAAAATCTATCAAGAAAATATCTAAATTTTTGGGGAAATTTATAAAACATTCACAATTGAATTTATATCAATTAAATAACGACCAAATTTCATTCTTGCGGTTAAATTATTCATTGCCTCCCTCAAAATTCCTGTGGAGTTCCCTGAAGCACACAACGTGCCACGACTGCAAGGATCTGTCGATGTCAATGGATCTTTCAGTGGGAACTTGTAAATCTTCGAGCAGAGAACATAAATTTCGACTTCAACTGGGAATTTCAATTAAAAGGACTCGGAAAGTGGACACATCCGAGTTTCTAACAACTTGAAAAGCAATTCCTTATCTTTCGTTACTTTTTTCAGTCTTCTGTTCCTCCCTTTTCCCCCTCTCCTCTCCTCTTTTCGTTGCCCTGCACTGAAAACTCATTTCGCAGTTTTTTTCGCATCTTCCTTTCATTTGTGAAAAAAGTTAATAAAGTGTACACAATGCAGCCAAGCGGAATGCACTAGAAAAATGCTGCCAAATTGTATTTAACTTGTTTATCGCTCTCGGAGTCCTGTCACAGCCAGGATTCGCCTTTAAGTGGATTGCTAAAAGCTTCTGCAGTTCGGAAATAAATGACCGCTCCTTCGAAGGCGTGCCTCTTGGTCCCGCTTCCCCCATGATTTATGCCCGAGATCACAGCAGCTTCTCCCGTCCCTCTTCCCGCCTCCTGCATGTCCCTTTGTTCGGCTCGTATGCGGGCACTTAGCTTAAGTGGTCCAAATTGTTATGGAGGCCGCTTGGTTCTTTGTGGACGCTGTGAGGCTGGAAGAGGGTGCTTCTGCAGGGCCTCCTGCTGCAGAAGGACGACCTGCAAAGGAGGAACTTAAGAAGAACTCAAGAGAAACACGGAGTCGTCTATTAGACGGTTCCTGTGAGAAGATTGCATTAGAAATGAGAAGAAAGGAGGGAAATGAATTGAATTGAATTGATTAAGTAGAGTACCACAAGAATATAATTATATATAGCAACAGTCGTTGGGGATAAACTGCTTCTTTGGAGACTCCAACAAACGAAAGAAGACTTTTAAACAAGAGAAAGTCACCAGGATTTTGAGGAGTTTCGTTGGACCCCGTAAATCAATTGATAAACATTAAATGGCACATAATTTCAGTTAATTAAAGAAAGGAAGATCACTTCAAAGAAAATCTGGATCAAAGAAACTCTTTTCATGGGTTAAATTCGTGGTTTTCCTCAAAATTACTTTATTAAAATAATATTAAATTAACAGGGGATCGAGGATAAATATGAAAATATGTTTTATCTATGTATAAATATGGAAAATTAATTATTTAATGACTCATGCGAATGTTATTCGAATTTTCCCCTTTTATTTGATACGATTTAATTCAGTTTGTGGTGTAAATTTCTTCATTTTGATTGGTTTTTTAACTGATTTTCGATAGATCGAAATCTGTTGCTGCTAAACAAAGAAGACAGCCTCACAAATATCCTTTTAACCTGATAATAAATCCAAATAAAAGTTGAATGAGTAGCTTTAGAATGAAAAAGACTTGAGGAGTTCCTTAAAAGAAGCACAACTGAAAAATATTTGCTACGATTTATTTCTAAAAACATCGCTTTTATTCGTTCGAGGTTCTTTGCAGTTGCTGGGCTGGAAATAGTTGAGGGGAATTTCAATTTGATAACTTTTTGTATAAGTTTTTCAATCACTTCGACAGTCGAAGTCGAAATGTTAAAGATTAACACAAATAGAAAAATAATAAACACGCTTTTCCGCGTTCTTCCGTCGCTTGAACTCTGTTTACAAACAGGAAGCGGAAGTGTTCCCAAGCAGGTTGCATTTCGATCTCATGATATTTTTATTGCACGTCACATTATTGCATGTGTGTGTGTGTGCGTGTGAGTGCACGTGTAGTTGAAATGCAATTTCAAACTTCATTCAACTCTGTTGACAACTCAATTCAACTCCATTCACGGCTTCGATTCGATTTGAGACGCATTCGATTACGAGATTCTGCTGCAATAAATGAAAAATAGAAGGAAATCACTTCTTGAAACGTTTAGCAGCTGTTGTTGTTGTTGTTGTTGTTGCTGCTGCTGCTGCTGTCAGTGTGCAATCGTGTTAAATAAAAATATTTGCCACATGCGAAACTTTTATCAATTATTTTCTTCTTTTTCCGTACCTTGAAGAGTCCCGAGATGTCAACTTTTGATATTTATTTAAAGTTGTTTGCGTGCAGTAAAAAATAAAAAAATAAATAATCGAAAAATCAAAGAGAAATCCTCGTGACCTGCGAATGTTGCTTTTGACGTGTTATTTTTGCATAAACTCAGAATCAACTATGAAAAAATGAAAATTCCACTTTTTCAATCACGTAAAAATTTTTTTACATTACTTTTTTGAAAGTTAGGAAACTTTTGTTACGAAAAAATGAAAAAGTGAGCTCACGATAACGTGAATTCATGCAAACGACTGATGAAAATATTTTATGCAATTTAATAACTAAGAAATAACAACGTTAATTCGAATAATAAACAACGCAATAATAAATATAATAAAAATAACGAAAATAATAAAAATTATGATTTTAATTATCTTTAATTAAACTGAATGAAAATGACGGAAATCAAAGAAAAAGAAACCAAAGGAAAATTCGTTTCTATGAAATGAAGTTTCTTGAAAATATTAATTTAAATCACTTCTTGGAATATCCAATAAAAACGCCAAAAAAATAATGAAATGCCGAAATAAGAAAAAGCTTAAAACATCCCAATTTGAAATAAAAATGAATGGAATTTGCATGGATTTTCCGATTTGAGCGTTGCACATCTAACTGGAATCAGATTGGGATTTTAAGTGGATTCCAGTTAGATTGCGAGCAAATTCCTACTCAGCTGTTTCTACTCGGAATTTGTGATAAAATGTCGACTTTATCGGGAGCTTCTTGGCAATTGACGTTTCTTTATAGAAATTTATGAATATATAATTAAATTTCTCAAAAAGCAGGAAGACGATTATTATTATTTTGATTCCATAGAAATCTTTGTACAAAAATCTAGAAACTTTCGATAATTTCCAATAATAACAAGTATAATTCTAAATGTAATCTTCTTGTGTAATCATTTTCGGTTCCTTATTTAATAGAAAACAAAAAAAAAGTCTCCCTTTTGAAGCAGAATGTTTAATTTCGCAAAATTGCTGATTTAGCAATTTTAATTCACAACTCGAAGCAAGAAAAACACGAAATGGAAGCAGAAAACTAAATAAGAACTAAATAAAACAAGAAAAGAAGCAAAGAAAAATCCTCAGCTAAAAGCAGAAATATTAAAAGCAGAAACAACAAGAAAAATCATCAATTGCAGAATTTTCAATAGAAAATTGATGAGGAAAACAGCCAAAGGAGGTGCTGAAAGGTGAGAGGAAGGGGAATTGCGACGGATGAGGGGCGGAGGATGTGAGTTCCTCTTCGTTGATGTTGGCGCTGCTGAATTCTTCGGTGAATGGAAATTTATTTCCGCAGAGATTTAATTTATTTTTGCATATCTTTTCAGATTTTTCGGTCAACTTTTTATTACTGCGCCCGATTCGCTGAGTGTCCTTTCAAAAGATTCCGACGAGGAGCACGCGGCAGTAAAACGAATTAATAAAAGCAAATCACGATGAAGATTTCCGTAACTTTGCGGTTTTTCTCTATGCAAAGAGAAAAATTCCTTTTCCTCTGATTGAAACGAAAATTTGATTAAATTCAAAAGCGAGATTTTTATTATTGTGTTTATGATTCAAAGGATGAGGTACTTATTGAAGTATTGCTGCCAGAAATGCTGAGAAATGCATTCAATTTAATTCAATTCTTCAGTTAATTAATAAATCATTTCTCTTTTGAAGCAGAAGGTTTTTATTTCACTTTAACATTATTTACATTTTTTTGTTATTTGCGCAAATAAACGCCATTAAAATATGTTTTTTATTAATTATGTTTATATCGAAAATAATGTTTTATTATAAATTCTATTTTATGATCATTTTTGTGTTTAGAGAATCAGAAAAATCCAACTCAGAACTTTTCAAAGGCTCAGGAAAATATTTTTATAAATTAATAGCAAATATTAAAAGGAATTGTGACTATTTAAACCCAATATACATATATAATAATACCATTATATGTATATATAAAATATTATCGTATAGAAAATTGTTTTTTAAAAGTGATTTTAAGGTTATTTTCAATTCAGTGAATATTTTTTAGACGCTAGAAAATTCATTTAAGATTTATTTGCAATTTTACATGTACAATTTGAAATAAAATACTTAAATTCTTAATCTTAAAATTAATAGAAATTTATTAAAGTGGCACAAAAAGCGGACACAAACAATGCAATGTATGAATTAAGGTGTTAATAACCGAAAGAAGGACTCTTATGCGATGACGTGATAAGACTCCGACTGTGATAAGTCACATCATCCGACGTGAGATAGAAAATACATATAGAATTCTTATTGTTCTATAGTCATCCTAAAAGGAAGCTAATTCATGATCCAGCCAAAATAAAACAACATTGGAAAAATGGAAATTCTCATTTAATTCCAATTAATATTTAATTCAGAATAATGAAATTTTTTTTTATATTAAAAACTGACATCCGTGTCGTGTTCATTCATGAGATTTTTGGGATAAAATAAAAGCAAATCATAGTAAAGGAAGAATTAAATTTTTAATAATATGTACTTTAGTAATTTTAACTGTTTTAACGTATTAAAGTGATGCAGCTTTATCTTGCTCCTGTGATTATGTTTGAGTGTAGAGTAAGAATAACTTCAATTTCAGCACAGATAAATAATATTAAATCAAAAAATATACATAATGATTATTAAGTTATGATTGAAATCAAAATAATGAAGTCTTTTAACTATAAATCGTAGTTTTGCTTACGGAAAATGATTTGTGTTTCAATGAACTTTTCTTAATTTCCTGAACTAGAAATCATTGAAAAAATATAAATGTTTAAAATACCGAAAAATTCTATTATTCTATTCTATTCATTAGTATTTTAATGACATTTTTTTTATTATTGGCTTATTCTTGAATTGATTGATTTTTTACCCGATTTTCTTTATTACGTGTAAAAGCGGATTTAGTACATTGACTGAAATTGCTGGAAAATACATGAAATTTCTTCCGTGCGAAGTTGAAATAAAATCCTTTCTAATTTATAAAAATGTTAATCATAGAAAACAAATCAAAATGTAATTGTAAATAAAGCGGTTTTATCACACAATTTTACATTCCTAATTTATGTATTTTTCCATTTATTTATTAACTGCAAGTTTCACGATTCATGTTTCCATTTCTATTCAATTCTTTTGGGATTCTTTCGAGTTGTTTTTTGTTACAAAGTGACACTCGGATTATCAGTGATTTGTCACATTGAAACGCACCTATTTCAAACTTGTTTTCCTAACTTTCGAATGTCTTCTCGAGTTTCTTCGCTCTTCTGCTGCGCTTTGTGCATCTGTCATCGCTGAAATGGCATCGCATCCTTCATGAAACAGCATCACATCATCGCCAAACATCCCACAACAACATTTAGCAAACAATTAACCATTCAGCATTCAATCATTCAGCAGCGTCGTCGCTCCTTCCGAGAAGCAGCCAGAAATTGTCCACCTTTTCCAGGTTTCACTACACAAAAGCCTCCATCTTTATTTATTTATGTTGTTGCTTCGTGTGGCAGCAGCAAAACATCTGTCGGAGCGAATGTTTTGAATACATGAAAAATTAAATAATGCATAAAAAATGCACACGAACACTTAGAAACCAATTCTATTATTATGTCACACATGACATCGTTGTTGTTGTTGGGTTGGTTTCTATTGTCACACGAATGCATGTCACTTTGACACTCATCGGAAAATCATCCTCATCATCAACATCGCCAAACATTTGTTTATTTAATGCGCTGTTGTTGCTCTCGACGCATTTCGCTTTTATTTTTCGTTATCAGATGGTGATGAAATATATATATATATATACATATGTGTGTGTGCCTTATTTATTGTCAGTTATTGAATTGAAAATAACGAGCGAATTATAATGAGGACGATGCTATCGCCGTCACAGAGAAATGACGAAATCCCGCGCTTTTCTATCACTTTTCTTTGTGTTGCTCTGGGAATTTTCCACATGTTGCTGCCAATCACGATTTTATTATTATTAGTAAAGCATTCCATCAGCAAAACCAATAATAATGTCATGTGAAAAGAAGAGATAAACATCGAATATTTGTTCTACATTATTTTCTGTCACGGCCTTAATTTAAATATATTTTTTATTTAAAATAATATTACAATAATTTTAATAATAAAATAAAATATATGTATATTTTTAGTATATTTTTATAATTTTGGAAAATTTTATTTAAATGTAATACGTATGTGAATTGTTTAAGGAAAATAATGCAGATCTTCGCGGTGATTCTCAGTTTTGTTAACACTACAAATTTCAATAAAAGATTCGTTTATTTTATTTGGATCATTTTATGTGGCATTTATCGAACACGGACGATAAATAAATGACTGTTTTTATTAGTTTTACAAATATGTAAAGTAAAGTCGAACAATATTGCATCTAAGTTTTATAAAACTCCCGCAAAAAAGAGGATTATTTTCAGGTTATAGCGGTGTCTTCCTAGAATCCTTGCTGTTATCTTCATAGAATTACATTTGCTATCTCTTTCTGTCTACAGAAGAAGTCTTAGCGATATGTTAAGCAACTGGTGAAGAATATGGTTCATTTAATGTGAGCTTCATCCAAATGCGATGGCATCACATCGGCATCGGTTATTTAGTTGGTTATTTCAGCAATAGCAGACAGCTAATGAGTGTGAAAGAGCGCACTATACGGTTATGCTTACGGAGGTCACGAATATGAAAGAACAGCAAAAATGCTCTGTAAAAGCTTCGGTTAATTTTTCCCCAAGGCGCTTCAGAAGCTGCTAGAAGCTTGTACGAAGAAGACCCAACAATATTCCATGTATTCTATAATCTTTGGCCCAAACATTCAATGCAATTCAATGAAAACTTAAGTCAATATGCAAACTGTTTATTCCATGGCTCAAACGGACGACAAAACATTGCATAAAAGACAAAATTATAAAAGCAACTGTGTCATTGCGAAGAAAAGCATTTTTTTTTTTATTTGTCCTTTTAGAGTTACCAGGTCTCATAGAAAAAGTTACGAATCGCTGTGTACGCTGCTTGGATACTGATTATATAATTTAACATTTCATGAAATTTATTAAAAACATAAAAGTGCGTAATTTTCGTTTATTTTAAATATTTTTTGTTTTTATAGTTTTTAATACGAAAACACTGAATATTAATAATACGAAGAATTAAGTACTTCTTCGAGAACAGCAAAAGGAAAAAATCTACGTACAAATTTTCGCATTAGTCAAGACAACAACCGCACACGAAATGGCAGCATGAGAATTCGAAGTCGACGGAAGTAAAGTGCTTGTGTTGTTGTTGTTGTGTGGAGAACAGATGTCTAGTTGGAAAAAGAGTCGAAGTTGAGAGTATTGAAAGCTTTTGAATTTCTGTAGATTGGGGATGTTAATGAAGATTTGTTTTTAAAAGATGTCAAATGAAATTATAAACATATAAATAAAAATATTATTTCTACAACGAATAGAATGCCATTAATCGTACATATAAAAATATATAATAATTATTCATAGTTACTTTGATCTAACCAGGAAAGTAAAACGCAAAACTTGTTTTTCCTAAATAATTGCGAATATTATTTACAACAAAATAGTGAAATCTCTAAAAAATATAAATAATATGTACCATGTAAGAATAACTATAAATGTCAAGGAATTCAGCGACTTCGGCAGAAAATCTTCGCTGTTGAAATGTTTGCCTTTTTCCCGACGGATTCTGAATAAAATTTGATTTTCCATTAGCGTCTTCTTGTAGAGGAAATTATATTGAAATCATAAGTTCTTAGTCCTTTTGTTGATATAATAATTTGCATATCAATACTCGAATATTAATAAAATAAAATAATTAATATTAAACTATTAATAAATTTTATATTTCCTGCTCTTTGATTAAAAATACTTTTTAGTAGAATTTCATAAATAAATTTCATAAATTGATTTCTGTTATTAAGTAAAAATACTCTAATATGCTGCAGACTTTTACGCCAGTCTTAAATAAATAAATTAATAAATAAATTTAATTAAAAAATTTGATTGAAAAGTGATTCATAAGCAATAAAAAAGTTTCTTTTAATTGCATGAAAAGTCATTTGGGCAACGCAACGAAATGTTTTTATAATTTACGGTATAATTTAAGGATGTGTTTATTTATTTGTTGAGTTTGAGTGCATATTAACTAAATTCAAAGAATTTTCTTACACAATTAATGAACTCTTTTGCAGAAATTTAATTTATTTTGTTCGCGATTTAGCTTTAGATGCTGGTGAATTATTCAAAAATAGTCACCTAAAGAAAAATGGAAATTTAGAATTTGAGCTGTTAATTTTACATTTTCTAATTCCCTGAAAATAGCGTCATTTAGTATAAAAGCTGTCGTAAATCCTTATATAATATGAAATGTACACTAAAACCATGAAATGCATTTAGAAATTGATGTAGATTTTAAATTTTCATCCATTTCCATTACTTTTCTATTTCTTACTCATTCTTCATTTCCCAGTAAAATCAAATGAACAATAAATAATGTGATTACTTACGAATGAGAGTGAAATACTTTTCAATTAGTACGATCTAAAGTTGTCGGAAAATGTCATTTTAACAGCGACTATGCAAATACATATATAAATTTTAAATGCTCTATAGAAGGACGTCCAATTAAGTGCTAATAATGTTGGAGATATCGTATTTTTCTTGTAATGCTGCTTCCTTTGAGCGTTTCTATCAACTTTTAGTTGATTGATTCTGATCGTACACGTGTCAAAGCAGCTGAATTAATTCAGCAACTGAATTAGTAACTGGAAAACTTTGTAAAAATCTTGTTACTTTCATTTCTAGCGCTCTGTAAAATGCTTCTTATACAGTTTCATTTATTTCATTTCAATTTATTCATATTGCCTGATACTGGAAATATTTTAAATGTTGCAAATAACCACGATTTTATTATTATCAAAGCAACAGATAGAAAAACCAATGAAGCCATGTGCAATATTTATTTTTATTATTCCCTATCACGGCAGAAATTTTAATAACAAAGTAATAAAAAAGAGGTTAAATAAAAAACCTGAAACGCTAAAAAGAATTTCATAATTTTTAAAAGTTTAGGAAAGTTTAAATGCAACACATACATTTTATTATTATAGTAATTCCCTTGTGTATTCCTTTGTTTTATAGTAATTCCTTTGTAATCAGATTTATCGCAATTAATAGTAGAACAAAAATTGTCAAAGGAATAAAATTCAAGCCTCTATTGAACAGATAACAACTGAAATCGAAATGTATATTTGTATAGTGGAATCACGTTTGTGGACAAAAAGACAAGTAAATGAAATGAATGTAGCATTTCTTATTTCTTATAGTGAAGTATTTGAATTCAGCATAAGCAAAATACAATCTGATATGAAGATAGTTTCAAACACTACAGATATCAGAATCGTTATTGAAACTATTGTTGAAAAAAAGAAATCGTTAAAATAAATCAAGCAAACAATGACTTTTTTAACATTATTTTTTATAGTCTTTAGTTTAATAATAATAAATGTCATTATAACGAAATAAAAGTTAATAAAAAACATACAATTTTATTTATTGTTCATTGTGGTCATGTGTAGAAGTGAGAAGGACCTTAAAATTCACGCTTTTGCAGAATTTAGTGACTGGAATTTTGCTGTAATCGAATTGGTTTCTCTTCCTCTTAAAATTCTGGTTCAGTCCACAATTGAATTATTATTCAGGGCTCAATTTCGGCAAATGATACAGCATTCAAACGACGCTTGTTGAAATCGTTATGTTAAGAATAAAGTTAAGTTGGCTAGGAAACTGAAACGTGTGCAGTTCAATTGTTGGATTAATTTACTTTTTATTATCAGTTCAATGAGAAATAAAATTATTAGCACTAAGGAAGTCTTCAAATTTCGCTGTAAAACTATAAAAATATTTAACAAAATGCTTTATAAGAAGAAAATAATAAACTTGTGAAATAATTGCAACAATAACATTATCAAAAATATTAAAAGTAGTTATTTAATTAATTAAACTACGGCCTGGACAAAGGAAATACATTGAATTCAACTAATTAATAGTTTATTTCATAATAAGTAAATTATTGACATTTTCTTTGTTTACTTACTAATTAATAAATGCTTATTTAATTCAATAATTGATTTATTTATGGAATGCATTATTCATGTAATTTAAACACAGTAGAAACGTCATAATTTTAGGTTTTCTTATTTATTTATTTTACGGACTGAAAATAGGTTTCGGTTCGGTTTTTGTCCTTGTCACTTAAAAAGCTGCATTAATTCAAATTGAGTCAATTGTAGTATTTTTGGAGAAAAAGAATACATTTTCTATTTGTTGCTTCTCGAGGAATTTGAGAATTCAATGGAACAAGAAACGGTTCGAAGGTGATTAAAGTTCACCTTGAGTGACTTTTATTGGATCGCTTTTGATTCATTCGGAATTTGTTGCAATGTGAGGCAAATTTTGATGTTTAAGGATTAAAAACCAAGCAAAATCGTTCAAAAATGCTTCCGAATGTTTATGATTTATTTTCCAACAATTTTTATTGTTTCTTGATGATAAAAGCGTGTTTAGACTATGAAATTGCGGAGTTGGAACTTTAACTCTGTTTGAAATTCCTCTGAAATTCGTTGTTTCGTGGCTTCGCTCGAGCGAAGATTTATATTTAAATTTTATTTTATTTATATTTAAGATTTTATTTGCTTTTATAGAATAGAATAGATCACAGAATGTATTCTATAATCTTTGGCTCGAGTGTTTGCAGCCTTTGTGATGCATTTCTTGGTGCGATTTTTATAATTTTCCATAATAATGAAAATTGTCTCTTATGCAATGAGTTTGGTTTCACTCCGTCCTCCTCCCCGCCCACCACCACAGCCTCTGGAGGTTTTTGCATTTCTTTTTACATCCTTGATTTGCATGTGTGAGTGTCATTCACACACGCACACACGCTGCTCTCATCATTTCATCATTTCATAATCTTGTGGGCATTTCTGCTGCTGCTGCTTCTTCCGCACACCTGCGCTTTTAATTATCCTGTGGCTGTGTCCTCGTTGCATCGCAGGAAGGAGCGTTTCCCCTGCAGTCGATTCCTTTTTACGCGGCGTTGATGAAATTTTCAATTTACTTTCACGGCGCTTATGAGGTAAAAGCTTCTTTAAGCTTCCTTTTGCTAAATGGTCGAAATTTGCACACGTGGGACGTGTGTGTGTGTGTGGGTGTGTGCGTGGTGTGTGTTCCATGCTTTGCAATTATAAAGTGAAGTGGGTGTGGCAACTAGCAGAGAGAACTGCGTGCGTTTGCAGTTGCACAGTGGGCGATTGACGATGAAAAACACTGTGAAAATTGAAAGTTGTTCGAGGAAATGTTGCTTCACAAATATTTATTAAATAAAATAATATTTCTATTAATTTACTTACTTTTCTATTTATTTTAAGTTTAGTAGAATATCAAAAATACTTAAGAAAGCTTTTAAATGAATTTCTAATCATATTTTCATCACTTGGCTTTAAAATTTTTAATTCTGTGGAAAATAATTAAATAAAAATTCTTTAAAAAAGAGATTTATTGATATATGTTTAGAGACAGGACGATTTAAAGGACCTGGCGATGGTTGCTAGATGTAAAAAGTTATTTAAAATCTATTTTTTCATCCAAAATTAAAATAAATTAGGAATAAATTGTTAAAAATTACATTTAAATTCTAGATTTTTTATCATTTTTCGTGGTTTTCGATGAGTTTCCTTAGAATTGCACTTCAACGCGTCGAAGGAGCTGCTTTCAAGCGATGTCCACTGTGAGTTTGAAGCCTGAACTCCTCCCCAGATCGGTGCAGCTGCCGGTTAACGGTGCGGTAATGGGTTATTCCCTCAACGACAGCCACACGCTCGCGACATTAGTCAAGTCCCAAAGTAATCACCATATTTTAATATGAATTTAGCAATTCTAGGATAAAAAATCCGCATTAATCAGTGCCGCTTCGTGGTGCCTTTGAGGACCTCCTCCCCACGCGTCCCCCGCGCCGCCCGCTGCCACTTTTTCCACTTCTTCCATGAGAAATGCGTCGAGCATGAATTTTTGAGCATTTCCAAAGCCAAATGAAATATTAAAAAATTATGCAAATGATGCCGCGGCGTCCTTGCGGCGTGGAGAGGACGTCGACAATTTCTATTTCGCCAAATGCCAAATCCGAAGGTCCCCTCATCCTCGCCCTCGCCCAAAGACAATTGCGTTTTAATTGCTCTGATTTGGCGCGGAAATCAGCGCGCGTAGAACTGCACTCGGCGAAGGAAAAGGAAATCCTTTTATATGCAAAAATAAAAGTGCATTAAGGGATTTTTTGCGGTGCTGCCAGCCGCATCCTTGGCGTCCTTCAAGACGGCCGCGGACGGGATCGCGGTGCTGCGCGGAGGCGCGGAAGGACTCGAAGACAACCACAATGAAAGTTTCTGCTTGAATGCATCCAGCGCAGCGTTCGATCAAAGGACGACGCCTGCTTTTAACGCGTAATTCGAAAATATGAAAATTACGACGAAAATTGCCAAATGCTGCGTGAGTGGGGACGAGGGCGCTGCGCTGCTGCGCTGCTGCGGCGGCTGCTGGACGGACGCCGCGTGTGTGGATCGTGGAGCGGCCGGCGCCGTGTGTGGACCGGCTTCGGCACTCGGCGTGATGACTTCTGGGAGTTGAGCGCCTCATTTGCATTTAACACTAATGAACATTAATTTTATTGGGACGAATTTGCATGCAGTGCGAAAGGGGCTCCGAAATTGGGTTGTCGCGGGAGGGGGCGCAGGGAAGGGGGCGTGAACACAATAAGGATTCCATTTAACGTTGGCCGGCGGGGGAAACGAGGGAAGCGGCGGCCACAGAACTCCGTAAAGCGTCGAATGTTGATTTAGAGTCGATTGAGGGGCATTCGAAGAGGTCGCTGGCTGCGGCGGCTGCTGCTGAAGAAGAAGAAGAGTGAATAATTAACATCGCCGTGGATTCTTTCAGTTCGCTTTTCCCATTCAAAGCCCGAAATTCGGCGAAAAACACACGTTTAATTGACGGAGTTTTATGAAGAAAAACGCGATGAAATTATTCAAATCTTTCGCTGAATATTCATGGATTTCGCTATGTTTTGAAGCGTGAAACACAACGGCAAAAAACTATCACGGAAGCTGCTGGAGAAATGTGGAAAAAGCAAGAAGAAGCAGCACAACAAAAACCCATTTAGAAAAGAATGAGGAATATTTTCTCGTAATGAGTCTATATTTTAATTATTTCATATAGAAATCTTTTATTCAGAGCTTCACATCAAAGTCCTTCCTCGTCGCCACGCCCCCCGCCTCCTCCCCAACGAAACAACTACAATTCCACGCTTTCATTTGGCAACAACTGGAGCAAAGCGACGTTTTGCATTACGTGCTTCTTCCTCTTCCGCTCGTCGTGTTTTCTTCGTTGCTTCGTACAACACAAAAATCCATATGAAAGAATAAAAATATTTAAAGTGCAAGGAAAGGCGAGGAAAACGCACAAACGAATAAGAATAATAATAATAATAACGACAATAATAATGAAAAAACACATACAAGAAATGCAAAATAAATAAGATGAAGCAGAAACGCCAAAGGAACACAATGGAAAAGTACTTCATTAAAAATCAACTCACTAAAAAAGCGTCACAAATGAAATTCATGCATTTCCTTCGCTTTCGCGCTCGGCTGCTTTCGTGCGAGTCGCTCACGAGCCCATAATAACATTTAAGAGAAAGAAAAAGCAGCGCACGGAATGCAAGCACTTCTTAAAAAGTCGTTGCCGAAGAGCGAGAGGAGGGCGCGACAAGGAACAGCTACAACAAAGCTTCGTTTTCTCCCAACCCAAAAGCAGCCGCCACAGCGAAAGCCTTGGAGTGAGAGCGGGCATTCAGAGAGAGGATGAGCTACTTGCAAAGGGAGAGAGACAGAAATGGGAGCTTCTTTAATAAGACATTTATTCTTATTAGGATGATGATTATTCCTCCCTTTCCCACTTCTCTGTTCAACTATTACGACGTTTATATTTCAGTTAATGCACATTCACATTTAATTCCTCCTCCAAGTTTTATACTTGACTGAAAATTCTTTGATCGCTCATGTAAATCTAAATACCAAGAAAATAAAAGACGCTTTCCCCTGCTCCTCCTCCCTCAGTCCACATTTCAATTGCATTTCTTCATTTTGCGTACATTAAAAGCGCACTTAAGGCGTGGCACTTGATGTAGAGATGGAAAAGTCTTCGAGCCTCACAAAAGCAACGCCCGACGCTTTGATTCCTTCAGCACAAAAAAAAAGCAACTCATTAAACGCAGCTGCATGCAGCAGAAAACATTAAATAATCCGTTTCCTTAAGCGAATTGCATCGCTGCAGAAAATAGATTGGATTTTCATTCGAAATATTTTGTTAGAACGCGTTAATTGCTCAATTAACACCTCGTCGCACACTCGAGACGCCGGCGACGCCTTCCAGCGGCGGCTTGTGGCTTTTCTTCCTTTTTTTGTCTTCCTTGCTCTGTTTTTGTGAAACGCTCAAGTGTCCGTTCTGCACACGAATCGCTGCCGCTTTCGAGCGAAATGCTTCTGAAGTGGACCCACACGCGAGCGGCGATGAGTTGCGGAAAAAATCCGTCTACGAATGGAAAAGCAAGGAGCAGGTGCCTTTTTTCAAACTCGCTCGCTCAGTCGTTCGATCGTCGTTTGACGAACAAAACAAAGACCACGCAGAAGCAGAGGACGAGCAACAGAAACAACATCGTTTAACAAGCTGTTAGTAGCGAGCATTTAACGAGCGACAGCCGATTGGATACGACTTCAAGAGTCGCCAATTAACACGAAAGGTGGCTGCGAAAACAAGAGAAACAACGAAAAACCCGCTCTCGTGTGGAACTGGAGCTTTTCACTGCATTTAAAAGCGTCGCTGTGAAACGCATGTGAAAAAACTTTGGATTTTGCAATTTCTAACCGACGGAGCTCCATGAAGCGCTTTTTCAAAGACCTTCACATAAAAATTGCAGCTTAACTTTGAAGTGGAACGATGAAAGGAAACAATTGAATCAATTTGCGATTAACAAATCTTTGCTCACTCACAATCAACGCAACATTCGTCAGGATATCAACGAAAGCTGAAAATTTTAAATATCGAGTGACCAAGAAACCAAAAATTCATGTATGTATTGTTTTAAATACTAAAAAATGGGCAGTGTTAAAGGCCCATTGAGGAAAACCAGAATTATTTAGTGAAATATGCTACTATATATATATTTAGTGAATATAATTAATGCTATTTATTAGTTAATCCATTTTTATGCTATTTATTTATCAGTTAAATTTGCTGCTTATTAGCAATTTATTTTGTATATTTAATGTAAAATTATTCCATCAAAAGCAGAATTATTCGAATAAATCTGGCAAAAATTGCAATTGTTTTGATTTCTATGGAGTTGAGTGAATTTCTTCCTTAAATATCCATTTCCGGGGATTATTATGAACACATGGAAGTGATGTCTGCGGCACTTGAGGAACAGTAGCTGAAATCAAAGCATTTCGTCCACTCAACGCATCAACGCAACCCGAAAAACTCGAAGCTTCAACTCACAGCTGATTAAAACAGCCACAGACAGAGTTTTTCTTTTGTTTTTTTATCCATTTGTTGTAAAATATGTGAACATCACACTTCTTTTTCCTCCCCTTTTCAATATGTGAGTTTTTGTCTTATTTTTGCTTTATTAATCGAGACTTTTGCATCTTCTTCAGTCGCTTTGATTGCGAGTGGGTGTTTGCGAGAATTTCCCTCCCTCCTGCTCCTCTTGTGGTTCCGAAAGGCAACCAGAATCCGTCACAGATTCGCACAAATCGAAGACTCGAGTGACTCTGCTGGATTTGTTCTTCTCAGAGCAGGAAAATGTGCTTCTTTTTATTTTATTCTCAAATGAATTCTACTCAGATTATGAAGAAACTATTTAAATTGAATAATGTGCAAATTTAACCGAAAAGAAGCCAGAAAATGTTCTTTAATCTCTTCTTTCTTGTTCCCCCCGTGTTTGTTGAGTGTTTCTGCTTCTGTGTCTGTGGAATCGCTCCGCTTTTTGGCACTAATTGTCAAAATATTTACACAGAAGACGTCGCAGGACGCACGCAGAATCCTCGGCTTGCTACCTGCGAATTCCCTCTTGATGAAGAATTTCTGGTGTTTCTCACAGCCTCCGCCGCCCGCGAACCTCATCCACGTTGCGATTATTTGTCCAAACACGACAAAAGTTAACTACTGAAGGAACAAAGGACTTCCTCGGGATTCCTTTCGAAATTCCTGATTTTTTAATGGGATTACATTTTGCATGCCACGCCTCTTGCTTACTCATTTCGTTGCTGTTCTTAATTTTGGCCTTTTTTTCGTGGCTGTTGAAATAATTGTTGTTTTCTGAGCTCCTCGAATCCTCGTATCCTCGGTGTGGCTTTCAAAGGTGCTGCCTACTTCAAAAGTGCCAAATTATTTCACACGTCTTCTTCAGGATTAAAATTCTGTTGTGGCTTCCATAATTGAGCCTTTTTTGTTGCATTTCTGTTGTTTTTTATGTGTTTTCTCCTCGTTTCCAAGAAATGTTGACCTTTCCTCTTCGAAACCACGAAGTTATTGGTTAAGAAAACAGTTTCCCTGCGTTTAAATGGAATCATTGAAGGAAATGTGAAGAAACTGTTTGAGTTGTTGGAGTATTTGCAGACCCTCGAAGTGGCAGCGTCTCGGTGAGGGTCGCACGCCTTAAATTGGGCCAGCAGCAACGCTCGCCGCTGATTAGAGACTCCGGAGACTTCAGAGGACGCGTGAAGCGCTGCAGACTTCAGCGATTGTCTGCTGCATTCGTCCTCGATTAGTTCAACGCTGCGCTTCAGTAAACCGAAAGCAAACACTTCAACGCCAACCCAATTCGATGCCATTCACTTCAGTGGCACTTTGTTTGCACGTCGGCGGCGGCTGCAGCCGAAACGGGTTGTCGCTGGGTTGGGCCTGCGACGGAAGCTGCGCAGGCCGAGGGTCAAAGAGCAGCAACAACAAAAACGTCTTTGAAAATGGGGTGCCGCGCAAAACGACGAAAGAACTGCTTCGCAAGGCCGTAGAAACGCCGTAAAAAGCCAATATGGCGGCCTCCCCTCGCCAGCAGCCGCTCGCGAAATGTGAAGTGCGAGCACACAAAAAGAGAAGATGGAAAATTGACACGCTGCGCTGCATGCGGCTTAATAAATCTGATTATGATAATCAGCGAGCTGCACCCTTGTTGCTGCTGCTCGTGAACGAGTCCAATCGAGCGCGAAGCGGCGACGACGACGCAGCCAACCAGAGCGTGGCTCGAGTGGACGCCGCGCGCCAAGATGGAAGCCGCCGGAGCGCAGCAGCAGGCAGCCGCTTCCGGTGCGCCATGCTTCAGCTCGACCAATTATTGTCATTGTGTGCAGCCGAGTCCCGTCGCTGTCCGCGCCTTGTTTCACTTTGTTTGCACTTGGAATTTGTTGCGAGTCGGGAATTTAAATAACGAGTGGCGCGCATTATTCGATTGCAGCAATTACAATGCGGCCGAGGAGGAAAGTGGCAACGCTTGACATTTGATGGCGCTGAAAGGGAAACAAATTCGCGCCTTTGTTGCGAGGCTGCAGCGGCGCCTGTTGAGCGCTCGGGCGACGTGTTGCCCTAGGATTTCACGCAGCTGTTGGAAACGGAAAAACAAAAGATTAACAAACAAATTCATTCCTCGTTCTCCTCCTCCTCCTTCGCCCTCTTTTTATCCTGCTTCTTTTCATCGCAACGAATCGCTGAATGCTCGCAATTTTCACATCAAACTAATTAAACGCGCTGCAGCGAACAATAAAAGACTCTTTAACATCTTCGGAATCCTTTTAAAGGCTTCGCCGGCAACAAAGGCGCCCGTGCTGCTTCTTCTTCGGCGTCGCTGCGTCCTTAATTCACACTTCGCGATCCACTCAAACGCTTCATTGAAAATTGGAAATTAATGCGAAACTTTTCATCATTTCGCGTCGCTCTTCACAATGAAAACCTGCAGCCGGCCGCCCACATCAAACGCAGCGCCAAGGAATCCTCGACAAGTCGTCCTCGTCGCTTTGTGTCCTTTAACAAGTTTGCAGCGAGCCGCGCAAGAATCGCTGCACCGCATGAGGCGCCACGAAGCGAAAAGCCTCTCGGGACGAACTCGAAGCTGCAGAAGCGTCATAAAAGACGCTTTCGAGGAGGTGGACTCGTGCCGCCTCCCGGTGGGTGTAACTCCGTAATTAATTATTTGCCGTTGTTCTGCGTCAGGAGGTCGCGAGCGCGTTCGCGGCTGCCTTCGAGGGCGAAGACGATGCCGCTGCGGCCAGCAAAGGGTTAAGAATGCACATGATGCACTGCAATCGGCGACGGCGCGGGTGCGGGGTGCGTGGGGCGGACGAGGAATCGCAGTTCGATTGCAAATGATTGAGGAGCGACTCCAGCGACGAGTGGCAGACAATCGATTCCCGGTTTCGTTGTGAAAGGCGACGAGATTTCAATCGAAACCCTTCACTTGAACGTCGAAAATCAGTGAACAAAGGCTCTAAAAAAAGAAGGAAAAAGATGGAAAGGAGGGGAAAGAAGGGAAGCAAGGAACGGAGAAAGTGTGAGCAAAAATAAAGCTGAAATCTTCTTTTTGAAAGAAATGAAAGAATTTTGAGATGTTGCGAGATGTGATTCAGAGTGGAAAATTATACAAAAGTGGAACATAAAATAACCACATTTTTTCTTATTCTTTATCTTTCTTTGAAATGAATGTCAACTCCTTTCTTTTGCCTTTAATTTAATATTCAATTTGTTAATAACATCAATTTTTTCCAGCGTCCACAATAAGTGAAAAATTAATAAAAAATACCCTCTTATTCTGTCTCTACGATTTCACTTTGTTGTGAGTGGAAAAATTCACGCAAATGATGCAATTTCATTAGAAATTCTTCAAATTTCACATTTGCGTGTTTTCGGGAATTGGCTTAAATAGCCAATTGAAGCAGAGACACGAACCACCTGCTCTCAAAGCAGCCGCAATTAGCTATAAAAAGCCGCCCTCTGACGGAATACGCAGGCACTACGAATGCAAGGGTAATTATTAAATCGAAGCAGTCGATTGAACGAACAGTGAACAAAGGAAGAATCAGAACAAGGAAGCTTCAATGAGGAGAAGCAGCAAGGAAATACTAAAAAAGTGACGTAAACAAAAGGAAATATTCAACAGCAATTAAATCACAATTCAAATAATATTAAAATAAAGAAAAACTTAAATCGTTAGTGAAATAAAACGTAAATAAATAATAAATAAAAAAATGTTAGCACTTTAATAATAATTTATCTGAAAAAACATGATTAAAATATAGAAATAATTTTAGTTTTTCATAGAGAAATTGTATTTTTTTATAAAGAAAGTCTTATTATTTAAAAAAACAAGTTAAATTTATTAATTTATGCTTTTAATAAGAAAATCACAGACTTTCTTTTAAGAAAATCATGAAATCGACAGTCGATTGTATGAAAAAATGAAAAATGAAATTATTAAAGCATTAAAAACATGTTTTTTATTAATTATTTGCATTATTTCCATATTAAAATAACTTCTTAAATTATTATTTGTCAATTACCAATAAATTCTGTTAATGAAGGAGTGACTAAAATTAATATTTGTAATTTTTCTAAAGACTTTTTAATACATTTCCCTCAATTTAATAATTTCGCTGAGGTTTTCATTGGCTTTGAACACTTTTTGAAGCAGTCTTCAGCGTCTTTAAAGTCTTTCAACGCACTTGAAACCTTCTTCAGGAATTTAAGGAATTTTAAATCCCCCCGCAGCAGAAGAGTTTCTCAATGAAATCGAAGAGGAGAACGAAACCAAAAGTTAAACAATAAAAATTCCTGCGCAGAAAGTAAATCGCATGCGCAACCTTCGCTCGCTTCAATTCAATTGAAATTTATTAAAATGTTGGTAAATCATTGACCGAGTGACTGACTGAACGACTGACGGCTGCATTGAATGAACGAATGGCGACTGGTGACTGTTTCGCGGTTGAAATTCGTTCTTCGAATCGAGATTCCGATGGATTTTGTTTGGTTTTCCTTTCGACTTGTTTTTGTATTTAAAAAGTTCGATGAAATTTGATATTTTTCGTGAAATTATTCACTCTTCTTCGTATTATTGCTGTTCTTTCTTCTCTTCTGCGTGTGATGAGGAATTTCCAAAGTTTTTTTAAGGAATTCCTCACAATTGAAGGCTCAAAGCAGTTGGTGGAGTCCAAGGAGCGAGGACATCGACTGAGGATCACCTTTTTACACGCCGTAAAATATCGAGTGATTCACAGTGCTTTTGAGGGATGTCTGTCTGCAAATAATTCCAATTATTTCTTTTATTTGCTCTTCTATTCCACGAAGAACCGCAGCGGATCCATTCGGGGCACGAACAAATAAACAAAATGACCCAAATTACGAAAAATGTGTTGTCAGAGGAGTTGCGAATTCCACACTTATTTAATTACAAGGTGGAAAGTACCAAGAAATGTGAAAATAATTATTTTTTAAGAATTGGAAAAAAATATGTTTTTTCTGATCCAATTTTTTGCCCATTTTAATTTCGTTTTCCTTTTAAAATTCTTTATTTTTGTTCACAAATATTTTTCTTAAATTCATTTCCACCGTCTTCGTTTTCGTCTCCTTTTTCGATTTTTTTTTTGCTTTTGTTTGAATTTATTTTGCGTTTTGTTTTAATTCGTGTTCTTTGCTGTGTTGCTTTTCTTTTGTTGCTGGCCGAAACTCCTTCAGAGGTGAGCAACGACTCCTTCTGTTGTGCAAATATTTTGACGGATGCTTTAAAAATGAAGGACGAGGATCGTCCGCAGAATTAAGACAAATCGCAGCCGAAAAAGATGACCCGAAGTGGACCCATTGAAGCATTTCTTTACCTGAGCTGCTGCAAACGGAAACGAAACATTTTCAATTAATGAATGAACGAGGATTTAATATAAATCGAAAATATAATGCTTTAAACTAAAATTTGATGTTGCTATGATTTAATTAAACACATAATAAAAAGATTTATTGAAAGTGTTTTTAATTATATTCAATAATTTTTATTTACACTTTTAAAGCTGCGTAATTTTATTGATTGAAGCTTCTGAAAGCATTTCGAATACCAATTAAATTTTCATGAACCCAACGCAGCTGAAATTCCGACGCAATCACCCCAATGAAGCGCCTCGATGTATGCAGCTTTTCGGGAAACGTTCTCTTTTTAGTATACATGCTAATTTCCAAGTTAAACCGAAGTTCCGTTTTAATTAGACTCTTTTGTGTGCTTGTGGGAAGGGGGCGGGGCAGGGAAGGAGTTAAACGAGGGAGTGGAGGGATTCGAGTAGACGAAAAACTGGGGAAATGTCGAAGTGTGTAAATTCAGAGCAGAAACGATGAAAAGGGGAAACGAAACAGGTTTGTGGCTGAGAGTAAGAATCATGTGGGTGCGGAAAAGAGAGAGAGAGAGAGAGAGAGAGAGAGAGAGAGAGAGAGGACCGTCAAAGCCAAGCAACAGTTGAGAAGTTTGCTGAAAAACAAACAGAAAATTAATCCTTTACGGGGAAAAAAAGGTAAATATAAATCAATTACTCAATAAATAAAACGGTCCACAATAAAAATTCATAAAACAAACAAAGGACAGAGAAATTTCCAATTTTATTCATAGAAAGATATTTTATTAATTATCGTGTACAATATTTAAAATAAATAAAGCATATAAAACATTTGTTAGAGTTTTTAAACATTATTTTATTTAATTGAATTCATTTTATTTAATTTCATCCTTGATATTTTACATTAAATACAAATGCAGCGATGCTTTTTATTTATCATCACTTGAACCCCTTTTAAAATCAATTAAATTAAATTAAATGCAAAATTAATACAAAATGCAGCTGATTTCTACTTGTTTAAAAATCCAAAGACATCGAATTACTCATTAGCAACCACGATCACTCGCTGTAGAAGCAACAACGCAACTCCACGAAAATATCCCATCATCCAAGCACAATCGCAGCAGCAACAACAACAACAGCAGCAACAACAGCTGCTCGCATGGAACACAGCCATAAATTGGCGTCCTCCATTAATGAAAGCACTCAGCAGCAACAACAACACGGCGCAGGCAATCGAATGCGAGCGAAAGAATGAAACAAAAACTGCAGCCATTCAATAATAATGCAAATCGCTTTCGCCCTTTTCTCGGCAGGCGAACGCAGAGCAGAGGCCCACCAACACCGTCAAAGAAGCGTCACGCACACCAGCGAACGAGCAGCTTCCATGCGCTGGAAGCACTGGAAGTTGGAGAGCGCCACGAGTGACCGACTACAGTTCACTCGCTCTTATAGTCGCCTGTTCGCTCTCGCACGACGAGTGGCGCTAGCGCATGCGTCCGCCTGCTTCGAGGGGAAATCAGCGAGTAGCTTGAGTGGAAGGAGCGCCGCTAGCAGCAACAGCGACATCGTTCTGCCTGGTCTTTGGTCTCTGCCAGGTGGCAAGTGGAAAGGTTGACGCCCCTCGCGGACGCATGGTTTTTGCCGTCGCTGCTAAGAAATCCGACCAAGGCAAAAAACTGCAAGGCGCCGTTATTTTGCACGACAGTTGCTGCAAACTGCAGCGACGCTTGCAGAGACGCCGGCCGCTGCTGGAGCCAAAACTCGGGCCGAGCGAGTGGACGATTCGCAGTGCATCGTGGAAATTAATGCGAATTTGTCGAAGCGCCTCGCTGAACGTCGCTGTGCCGTGACGTAGGACGACGTAACGCGTCCGTTGCAACTGAGCTTGCGTAAGCGTGCGTTGCGTGCGGATGCGTGCAGGTGGCGCGACGTGGCGACAGCTTAAAACCCGTTTTTAGCCGGCCCCAACAACACAAACGCAGTTGAGCAGCGCGCGCTAACGGTTCTTTTCCAGCAGCAGACATCGACGAATGTCGTAATAACAGTTACAAAAACAGGCAACAAAGCGAAATAAAGAAATGAAAAGTTAAATGAAAGTCGAAAATTCACAGATTTTATTTTAGTTTTTGAATAAGAAGCAAAAAAAATCGACTTGCTGAAGTTTTGTGAACAACGTAAATAAATTCAACACAAACACAGCCACACACACACACACAGACACAAATCTCGCGTTTGGTGCCGTTAAGTGAGTTGCGACGTAATCACGCAAATTAATTGCCGACATGTTTGACAGCAGTTTTCGTCGTTAATTGACATTTGCGCGAAGACGAGTGATGCGAATTTTACGCTGAAGTCCAACAACAACAACAACAACAAAAAGATTAAAGAATTGAAATAATTATTGAACAAATGAACAATTTTTGTGAGTTATCGTTATTTCATCATCGGCGTTTTTATTTATTTTCGATGATTTCTTTAGGCGCTTAATTCAAATTATTTAAAGTCTCTTAATTTTTTACAGTGCTTTTTTCAGTTGAAATAAGAATCATTTCACAAATAAAAAGTTTTATTGCTTATTACATATTTTAATATAAATATTTTCCACTGCTTAAAGGAAAATTAATATGAATTTTGTTTTTAAATGTATCTAAATATAATCTAAATATCTTTTAATACCAAACATTTTAGTGAAAATATTCTTTTTTTAAACGTAAAATTGTTGGACATTGGTTCTTCTTTTAATCTTCATTTATAAAAATACAAAAATATTTCGCCATTAGAAATAAATCAAGTTTAAGCGAATATGTTTTATTGCTATTAAAATCAGATTTCTTAAATCGAATTTCAATTAATTTTATTATTGATGTACCAATTTTCACTCCTTCAGAAGTTATTCCTTTATTTATAAATACGCATAGGGGAAAAAACTGAGTTTTTCAATAAAAATTAGTTCAAATTGAAATTATATCGTCCAAATAAAATAAAATTTAAATAAGTTGTTCTAGAAACATAAAATAAAACAAACATTTGCTGATTTCTTAAAGTTAACTGAAGTTTCAAATAATTTCGACGTTGGTTATAAAACTCTATTAATAATATGAGCCCCTGTAAAGCTAATTTAGCTCATAAAATACAAGAAACTAACGCGAAAAATTAACTTAATAATAATTGCGGAATTTCATTTGAAAATCTCTTCGATTCAAATCAGTTTCGGGTCCTATAATAAAATTAAATTAAATTAAAGATATGTATTATTAGAAGACATAAAAGAATCCCAATTTAATTTATAACATTCTGTTATACATATACAACTTTTATAATTCTCATTTTTGCCCAAATACTAAACTTTTGCAAAGAGAAACTAAATCAATCGAAATTAAATAAAGATATTAATTATTTGTCTAGATTATTATTATTATTATTATTAGATTATTAGTTCTAAAGACATTATTAAGTAATTAGTAAAGAAATTTTGCATTAGTTTATATTTAAAATATTTATTTAGATTATATAATAGTCGGATGTGTTATTATGAATATTTGGATATTATTAATTGATTGGATTTTTTAGTTTTTTCAATATTAAATGACGTTCATCAGTTTTATGTTCGGTTTTATTTATTTATTAATTTTTAATCTATTTTAAAGTAGGTAATTGTTAAAAGTAATCATTAAATTTGATGGCTTACTGATTATTTATTTGATTGTTTATTGTTTATTCTATTGTTTTTTCTGGATTACTTAAAATAATGACTTTTATTTATCAGCAATATCTTTTATTATTGAATAAATCTTATCTTCTTATTATCCAATGAAATTAATTTTTCTTTCTTAAAAATGATGCTTTATCTAACAGCCAAAATTTTCATTAAAAAGTTTTCGTTTCTTATTTAAAAATCTTCGTTTTTCTCCGGAGAAATTTCGTTTTAAGTAGATTTTTCTCAGTTTCAAGTTTGTTGCTATTGCATAAACCCAGAAAAAGGGTTTATTTTTAACTATTTGAAATTAATTTAGTTAATTTTTTAATTATTTAATGAATTTTCTGTAATATTATTTTCCTGCAAAACGTTTTGTTGAAACTTTAAATATTTTACATGAATTTCTTTTTAATTTTCTCGTCAAATTCTCTTCCTTTCTTCGCTGTTTACCTTATTTATGTGTGAAAACTATCACTCGTTTTTTTATTACATTTTCTTAATACTTTTAAATATTTTTAATACACATTTTATGTAGTTTTATTCTCCGTATTCTAATCACTATTTTCAGTTACAAATTTCATATTAAAAACTGTTTTCATGTGCTTGGTAATGTGCAAAAAATTATATTCTAATCTATAGTTTTGTACATATAAATAGCAAAATATGAAATTGAATTGAATTAAAGAGATTTTTCAGTTTAATTTATTTTTTAAGATTTTCATTTGGTGTCCTCTCTGATTTCACCCGAAAATTTTCAATAGCTTGAGATTTTTTGGGTGTTTTATTTATTGTGATTTTTTCGTATTTATTTTAAACAAACATTAAAAAAATCTAAACAAACAACAGAAGACAGAAAAGAAATAATTTTAAATAATTAAACAACACTGAAAATTACCAATAAATTAAAAGAAAATAATAAATGAATAAATTAATTAATGTGAAAACTTAAATAAGAAGCATTTCAAGAAGTTTCTTTAAAATCATCATCATTTGCATTATTAGACATTGAAAAACAACGCAAATTAACAATTGAAATGCCTCAACGCGCTCCGTTCGGGATCCAAGAGTTGCTCGGCTTGAATGAGACCGTTTCAGCTGCGGCTGCGGCAGCGGTTGCCGCCAACGATGCACTGCGTCCAGCAGCAGCAACAACAGCTGCCACACCTTCTTCGCCAGCGTCAACAACGACGTTCGCCCCGAAAATATCTCCAGCCGCGGCTGCTGCTCCTTTGCAGCAGCGACCGCCGGACGCAGCAGTAGCAACAACAACAGCAGCGTACGCAGCGACGCCGCCGTCGCCCCGAAGCTCGTCCTCGGCTCCAGCGTTCGTAGCGACGCCGACAACAGCGACGATTCCACGCAGCGCAGTTCTCGGCGCTGCTTCGTCGCTCAGTCAGACTCCAGCGGCCTCCACGTCGCCCTCTGCCGGTGCACCAGCGCAGCTCGCGTCACCCTTCAGCGCCGAGCAGCATCATCAGATGACGATGGCGGCGGCCTCCCGAATGGCTTATTTCAACGCCCACGCAGCGGTGGCGGCGGCGTTTCTGCCGCACAACCTCAGCGCAGCTGCTGCAGCCGCTGCTGGTGGCGGCGGCGGCGTCGGACACCATCAGCAGCAGCAGCTTCACCATCACCACTTGCTGCATGCACAGGGTGAGTAGAAACTAATTATTAATAAGCTCCAGCAAAGAAAAGCAGGGAAAAGTAAGCAGATTATCGGCTGCCAGAACCAACTCCAACTCGAAATCGAAGCTGAAGTGTCGATGAACGCGACGTTGTTCAGTTCAGTGATGAGTTTTTTAACTTTATTTTCTCCTGTTTTATTCTCCAACCTCGAATCATTGTTGTTATTTCCGTTGAGGTGCCAGATCCGATCGTTTATCTGCTCGTCGTCGCCGTAATTAACTCCGTTGCTTCATTACGTTGTTTGTTTTCACAAAAGCGAAGTGAGCAAAGCAACTGATTGGATAAATAAAAGCACAGATAAGCAGCGAAATACTTTGCAGTCGCAGTGCTGCCAGACTTATACAAACAACAACAAAGTGAAATCTCAATTTGATTTCAGACGTCTTTCAAACGTGAAAACGAAAACGAAAACGAAAAAGTTCATCAATTATTTTTGTTATTAATTGGTCATGTTTGCCACGCCTGTTTATTTACTTTTATTAGCTTAATAAGCTTAACAATTGGCTTAAAATATTATAATTTTCTTCAGCCTCTAAAATAAGTTCCCCTCAACTTCACATTTCGAGGTAAAACTCTGTGCGAAAGTGGAATTTTGATGCCTTCATTGGGTCGCTCATAACTCTTACATTTCTCCATTGATTATCTTCTATAATAGATCATTTCCTTCATTAAGGTCTTAGGTTTACGTAGAATATAAAAGCAAAAATTTATTTCTAATAATTTCTGTTTTTAAAGGTTTTTTCCTAACTTTTAATCTGCATTTTTGCCGTAAAACGGGTTGTTACATATTTCCCGCAACAGAGCCTAAACTATAGAAGCTTTAGAAAAATTATATATGACTAATTTGTTTCTTATTTAATAAGCTTTAATTCAATATCTCTCTTAAGACGATCAACCAATTCAAACTTGAACTATAACTAAAAATGTGAAGCTACAATCAATCAATCTACAAAAGTGAAATTTCAAACAGTTTCTTTTAATTGCCGGCATTTTTTTAAAGTTTGCGTTTTAATTGAATGTATATTTTGATATATATTTAATTACTCAGTCAAGTGTAAAGATAATAATCATTATTTTCATTATTTTATTACACTTTTTAAGCTTGACTTCTTTTGATTTCGGTTTTCATGAATAAATTTCGTTGTACTGAATAATTTTGTGTTTTTTCTTTTTGTCTGCTTTTGTTATTGACCCTGTCGTCTGTGTTCTTATTATGATTATCATCTTCACTCTTCAATTATATTTTTTTAATTTTGTTTTGTCCACTGATGAGAAAATAAATTATCGTTGACGAGGAGTTGATAATTGCAATGATATAATTTGTCATTTCTTTTAATTATGCAAAACAGTTAATGAATTCTTCTCTTTTTTTGGTCCTTTTATTTTCCTGGATATTTGCATCGGTTTCCGTTCGACAATTCAAAGCAAATGCAAGTTAAATTTTATTTATTTTATCCAAAAAAGTGTTTTATTATTATCACTTTTTCGAATGAAATCGTTCAAATTACATTTGATTAGTCTTTTTTAATTATTTCTTTATAAATTGAAATCAAGTTAAAAATTTCTATAATTTCGTGGAAAAATAAAATAAATAATTGCCAAAAAAAAACATCAACAACGATTTCACAAATGTCGAAATTAACAGAAAAATTAAAGTCATTCGAGAAACGATGACTGCGCGAAATCAGCAGACAACGAGCGAAGTCATGAATGGCTGCGATCGAGGGGAAGGAGAAGAAGAATTAACTTGGCAGAAAGGAGAACGCGAAATAATGAAAAATTCACGGGAATTAAGCAGCTTGTTATAAATTCGTAGCTGCCGTCGATACAATTAGCATTTTAAAGCATTTCTGTTTAATTTGCAAATAAAATTGAGAGCGCGAAAAGATGAAAATTGTCGCTGCAGACGAAAAGCACTTAAGTGGATATTTTTAGCGATTGTACAGGTGGAAAATCAACAACAACGACGACAATAAGAAGCAAATTAAACAAACAATTTTATAAAATGGGAAATATAAACGTTTAATAAAAGTAATGAGACTTTAAAAAGATTTTCTAATCAATTTTGACACTAATCTGCCAATATTCAATTATTCACCATTTAATACACAAAAATTAAAATTAAATCAAGATCAAAAGAATGGAAATACTTATATTATAAATTTTTGTATAATAAACATATTAAATTCCATTTTTAAAAATATATTTTATTATGCTTTTCAAGATCAGAGACTAAAATGAGTTTTTCGCTACATCTTAAAACAAAGTTTATTTTTAAACCTTTCAAAATTGATTTTGTATCTGATGCATAAAATTATTTTGGTTTTTATTATTTCAATTGATTTAAATTTTAACACTTCTGCTTTTTCGGTGTTCAATTCACTGAATTTCGCGTTATTTTCTCTTCCGTGTAATAAAAATAATCGTATTTTAGGATTCTAACCGTTCTTTTCCCCCTTCCAGTTGCTAAACATATCGATATTTCCTTTTGTTTCGCAATTTTTCTTGTGGTACCTCCGTCAGCCTTTGTTCTGCTTTAATTGGTTTTTAATTAACTCGTCACTTGCTGTGTTTTTTCGCCTTCGTCTCGCTTTCTATGCTTTAACAAACAATGACAATCCTTATTCGTGCTGAAGGATCGGGAGATGGCCGGGCAGCGGAGGAACTCCTCGGCTCATGTTACAAACGCGGAAGTGTGACCCTCTTTATTTTGCGCCTGAAGATTCACATGAATATTTAAACGCAGCTGTCAATTGTAATTTTCTATTTTAAACAAAATTCAGTGTTATTTTAAGATTTTGTATCTTCTTATACAAAACTTTTAATACTCTTTTATATGTAAAAATGTTGTTTTTTCAAAATTATAATAATTCGAATGTTTCTTTCTTTTGCAGTTTAAAAATTTCCTCTTTCGAAATATCTTTTTTGGTTTCTATAAAATTTGTTAAATTAAAAAGTTATATAAGTAATTAATTTAATATTTCTAATTATTGTCTGTTGTATAAGTGCAATTTAATTAAAATTTATGACCTTTTCTGGGCATTAATATTGAAATAAATTAAAAAAAATATTTGACTGCTGGGAAAATGGATTAAGTTTACGTTTATAATAAATAATGCCGACTATAATAATAATTCAATTTATAATAAAACTTATTGCATATTAGAATTCTATTTATCCCCTTTTTCATTACCAAATGCAACTCTGTTCAGCTTCCCTAAAAAACTGAGCGCTTCGATTAGCTTCTGTCTGCTTCGCATATGAATTGCTTTTTCCGTTGTTTTAGGTGTAATTTTTGTTTTATTTTAAACGGAAATTGAAAGCAACTTAAATTGCGCTCAGAGGCTAATGAAAGGCCACTGATTCAGCAAGAAGCAAACGACTGCGAATGTGTGATTATGTCACATGAATATTTACACTATGCATCACAATTTGTTATCAAATTATTATTATTACTAACGTTTAATCCTAATATTTCTTCACTTCATTTCAGTTTTCTTCAGGTTGTAAGAATTATTCTCATACATTTTCCTTTTTTCCTATGTGAATTTTCTCATTCAGGAGCGTTAAAGATATAAGAATGTTCATAAAATGCAGTTTTAACTTAAAATAAACAAAAATCAAAGCAAAGGGTCATCTGTGGTCATCTTTAGGCTTTTTTCGTGTTTCTACTTTTCGTTCGTCAGCTTCAAACTTCTCAGTACTTTTGACCGTATGTTAACGACCGAGGAATATTAACTAACGGGAAAGTTTTTAGAAAATTATATGTATTTCTATTACATTTTATGCTTCAAAGATAACTTAACAAACAAATGTGTTTTAATATCAAGGTTTATGTTTATCTTCAATATCAACGTTTACAGCAAACTGTCCCCATGAAGTAACATAGTTTTTCTATGGTAAATTAGTCGGTAGGTCTTTCTATCTTCTAAAAACTACGTTTAAACGTTTAAGAAATGGCTAAAATACGATTTTTTTATTGACTAATTGACTATTGACATTTATGACTAACTTTTACATCTCTTTACAAAATTGTTGGAAAATGTAATATTAATTTTTATAAAAATGTTCTTACAATTTTGGGGAATAAGGTTTCTATAGTAGTAGCATAACTTATTAAGGATTTATGGGTACATCGGTTGAGCACCTATAAAAATACTATTCACTATTTCTTCGATATTTGCAAATAAAAGCTAATATACAGCTGATAGAAAACACTCTCATATTTGGAATCAACGCGAAGTTTCCCATCAAAAATTCTTACTTTTCTTTCTAACGGAAAAATGGATTCAAATTTTGATGAATTAAAAAAAGAGACGTTGATTTTTTAAATTTAACATCGCTTTACATATGTTTAAATATTGGTTATTTTAATATTATATACATATGTATATAATTTTAACGTAACTTTTTTACGATTTAATATTATTTAAACAGATTTGTTGTGGTTTTAATTTTTTTTTAACACGAATTTGAAAACTAAAAACCTATTCTAGATATTATTTTGAGCTTTTGTTAAAATAGGTTTTTTTTTTCTAAATAATAATCGAAGTTTTTTTATATTAAATTATTTTTTATGTAAACTTTACTCTTGTACAGAGAGAAACAAAATTTTGTTGCATAGTGTGGCTGCATTATTTCCATGCGGTTGTTGTTGTTTTTTTTTACTGCGTTTATTTTACTGTTGTTGTTGTTGTTATTGTGCGTTTTTTAGAACAATTGAAATTCCTTATACAAATTTCTGCACTTCATTATGAGCTCGAGAAGGAAGATGAAAAAAGAACTGGCGAAAAATGTGAATAAAAATTTAACCCTTTCCTCTGCGATGCTGCTTCGTTTGAAGTTTCGTCAGCTCAACGTGGCCGATGACGCCTTCAAACAATACAACAACAACAACAACAACAATTCGCTGTACAAAAATTAGCGCGCTTGTCTGTCAAATTCAATTTCGCTTTGATATGTCACTCGATGCGGCCGTCGGTTGTTGTCGGCGCTGCTGCTGCTGTTCGCTTCATCTGCTTTTAAAACTGTTCTCGAGCTTCGAACTGGATTACGTCAAATAAAAGAGAAAAAACACAAAGCAACAACTGATATTTTGCAGCAGCAACAACAACAACGACGACGACGACGGCGACGGCGACGGCGACGGCGGCGATGAGTGTCTACGTTCGCTGCCCGAGTGAAGCCGTCAGCTGTGAGGACTTCCTTTCGTAGGCTAATAAATGAAGCCTTGGAACCCGCATTTGAGGACGCTGAGGTTCATTCGCTTCAAGTAGGTGAAACGTCGGTGGAGGCCGAGTGCAGTGAAGGGGACAGAAAACGCTTTCAATTATAAAATAAAATATTAAGCGCAATTACAAATGTTTGCGGGCCTTGCGTAGGTGTGAAGTTCAGTAAATGCTACAAAAAAATATTCTTTCATCTATTAGAAAAAGGGTTTTTAATAAATAAGCTTGTTCCTTGTTTTTTCGGTATCCTTTTTGGTTATTTTTCAATTTAAAATCACTGGAAAAATGTAGTTCTGCAATTTCAGTGTTCATTCCAGTGCTTCTCAGGCTCATACGTTCGGCTGCATCCAAAACTTTACTACGTGTGCGTGGGTTTCAGTGCTTCCCAAACTGCTCTGCGATCTACTTCCTAGCTTCGTTTTAATATTATTTTTGTTACTATTAACAGAGGTTTTACGGAATCCTTAAACTTCTCCATTTTTCTTTTATTTTGTTCCATTTTTTGCGACATTTCTGAATTTTTGCATCCATTTTCTTGTCTCCCCGTCAACTCTTCGCCCGCTTGTCACAACGAACGGTTTCTTCGATCGAAATAACGAACCATAAATTAACAATTGTCACTGTGCACTCGTCATCGTCGTCATTCTGCTAATTGACAGCTGTTTCGAGTAGTCAATAAAAGCATTGACCTCGATAAGCGATGAGCAAATTGCTTTTCAGTTGGCATTTTGAGAGATTTCCTCCTTTGATATCCGAGAATCGCAGCAGCGAAGTGAGTTTATTTTCAGCACATTTTTTACGAGTTTTCGGAATCGTTGTGGGTGGTCGCCGGGCGGCTGCAGAAAGAAAGGAAGAAAGTATAAATCGACTTTGAATAGCAACTTTAATTTTAATTTAATTTCCGAATATCGACTCCTTCGCAGTCAGGCAAAACAAAGAATTCGCTTCTTTGATATTCGTCGCTTTTGAAGTGGGTGCGACTGCAGCTCGCCGCCTCGCGCTGCTTTGTTTGAGGTGTGAATCGTTGTCCTCCACGTGGACTCGAGTGAGTTTGCGGCCGTGCGTCCGCTCCGTTGGCGGCACATTTTAAAAGTCAATTAAAAGCAGCACTCGAACGACGCGCGGTGCCCAAAGGGTTAATTTCATTGTCGCCTTCCGCTGGATATCCTCTAAAACACCTTCTACGAAGTATTACAATTCCGAATTTCCATGAAAAAGCCGCAAGATGCGAGAGGAGCGGCCGCAGTATTTAAAGAAAGTGCGAAAACGCAAAATCGAAGTGTGTGCTCAAGTTAATGAAATAAACTCTGAAATAAATAAGAAGCAGAAACAAAAGAATCGTGGAAAAGTGCCAAGGAACACAGAAAAACGTCAACGTGGGTGATTCTTTGAACTTTGATTCATTTCTTTTGCTATTGTAATATAAAAAAAAAGGAAATAAAAGTCGAAACAGGCGAAAATCAAGGAAATTTATATAAAAAGTGGATAAAATTATACAAGAAATCATTTATTTGTAATTATTTCTATTGTTATAATTCATTATTAACTGAAATTTGTGGTTTTTATTATTAATAATTTATTTATATTATTTCGGAAATAAAAATTTTACAATAAAAATTTCATTAATTTATTTTCTTCCACAAGGTTTTTAGAATATTTGGGTTAGGAATAGAAAATACTAAAACAGAAAACATTTAAATTTAAATTCTTCAAAATATTATTGACTAAAATTCTAATCAATGACGTGTTTAAATTTATTACAGAAGCAATTATTACACCAGCGAAAAATGTCCTTACCAAAAACCTATAATAGTTTAATTTAAATTGCAATTTAAATTAAAACACAAAACGAATTAATTTTGTAATAATCTTAAAAACTTTCTCTTAAGTTTCATCATTTGTCATTTATTCAAAATCGGCCTAATAAATAAAATTATTTGCTCTTGTTAATTGGCTGTAAATGATCGGAGTAATTTATTGATATTTAAGTAATTATAAATATCTAAAGTGGAAAAACATTTACTAATCCAATATTAATCCTAAAAACATCCATTAATCATGACAGAAATTAGAAGACAAGAATTATGGTATTTTATTTATTTGTTTGCTTTTAAATTCTGGTACTAACTAAAATAACATTTTAACATAACATTTATGCGGCTTTTCTGCCGGAAGAAAATATTCAAAATTACAAATTCGTGGTTTGTAAAGATTTCTTACATCTACAATTAAAAATCAATTTAATTAATTTTATTTAATTCATTTCCAATGCATACAATTTAAGAATGTATGAAATTTACAATAGAAAAAGAGAAAAATATGAGATTCCTGATGATGAGGAGCTTCCTTTCGTAATTTTCATGAATGTATTTAATTATGCATTCGTTTCAGTATTTATTTCGATGTGAATGTAATTTATCTTTTAGAAAATCTACAATTAATTTCTGTTGATCAATAGTTTTGTTTTTAATATTTCAGTTAAGTTGTAAATTCATACTACACAATATAAAATAAGCATCCACACAACAATATTATGTGTTTTGTTATTGCAATGACAAGGAAATCAATGAACATCGAATTTTACATAAACGAACCCATCTTTAGCTGTAAGCGAAGTCGGTAACTGAGTTCTATTCTCCCTTACAACCACCTTCGCTCCGAAGGAGTTCGAAATCCATCCACAAAATTATTCTCATCGAAATCATCAATGGAGTTCAAAGGTCTCTATCGCTATATTAAGGCTTTTTGCGGATATATTATTCCATTCTCTCCCGAGGAACATGTGTTTTAATTTAATTTGATTGAAGCTCCAAACCATTATGGATACTGTCAGTCAATGCTTTCCACTTTTCACACTGAATTCTCGCTGCTGAGCACTGTGCTCTGAGAATGCAAAGATTATCGATTGTATTCGTTTTGAAACGTTGCTTACGACATCAACTGTTTAATAGTTCTTTTCACTTCTTCAAATTGTTAACAGAAATTTACTAATTCGACTTCTTCGAAACGTCGGAACACAGATTAATTAATGTTTATTGCACAATTTGGCTTCTTTCAACAATTTCTTCTGCGGTATGATGCAATGGAGTGATTTGGAAGACGTTTAAAGTCCATTGAATCGTTCCGAAGAATGTCGTGGGTCCGCTGACGGTTTTCAGATAAAAAATAATCGCCTCCGAGGAGGCGAAGCTAATTTCCGCATAAGTATAAATTTCATGCATTTCGAAGAATAATTCTATTCTTCTGTGATCTCCTTAGATATATGTAATTCCAAGTAATTATTTAATCAATGATTTATGTAGTTTTTAGTATTATCAAAATTAAAAGTAAAAGAAATTCGAAAAATAATAAATAAATAATTTTCTGTTGCTTTTATTTACATCACTAACTAAATAAAATTTTGCAAATGTAAATGTAAAAAAACTTGCATATAAATTTCAAAAATGTAAATGTATTTTTTATGGTATTATAGAAAAATAACTTAAATAAACTGCATTTAATTTAAATTATGTATTTTTTAACGTATTGAAATTGAATTAAAACAAGTTTTTCATTGTTTTCAGGGTTTCCACAAATGAAATCGTCGTTTGGAATGCCTGGTGCATGTCTTCCTGGTAAGGACTTCCCTGAATTTCAACTATTCAGAAGCTCTAGATATAAATATTATATATTATTTTCATTAAATTAGATTTTTGTAATTAAAAAAAACAAAAATTTAAAAATTCAATTTCAAATTATTTTTTTTTCACTTTTTAATTTTTTATTTACATGTTTTTCTATGTTAATTTGCATTAAAAATATTCTTTATGCATTTAATTTTCCCCGATAAATTGAAAGTCCTTTTAATTTCCTCCAAAGTGCAGCTGACAAGTGTAAAACTTCCCTCTTCCTAAAATATCCCTTCGAAGGGATGTTTTTGCCCCTTTCCGTGTTTCTCCTGCATTTTCGCAAACAAAGAGGAGTGCGAAACGCGTTAATTGCAGATTTCGATGAAGCCTTGAAGTGCAAATAAAAGACTCCGCGGGGCAAAAACAAAAACACAAACAAGAAACTGAACCCTGTTGAAGTCGGTCACATTTCGCAGAGCAGGCGACTGCAGGGCTTCTGCGAGTGCACACGAGAGCGAGAGAGCGCGAGAGCACAATCAAAATGGCTGAGACTCGTGATCGGAAGAGAATCAAGAAACCAAAAAAACTAAGAACAAAACTCAATAAAAGAAAACATGAAATCTCACGAAGAAGAAAAGCAAAGTGAAAAGAATTTAAATTAAGACGTAGAAAAATAATCATTGAGGGAGGTAATTTAAATAAACTTGAAAAATTAAAAAAAAATATATTCACAAAAAAAAACAAAAAAAAAAAAAATTAAAAAACACTGAAAAAAATTAAAAATTATAATTTAAAATAATTAAAGATAATATAATAAATAAAAGTAATAAATAAAACAATCAGAAATAAGGAAATAAAAATAAACTGGTTTTTCTTTATGTATTTTTATTAATCATAAAAAATAAATCAAAAATAGAATTTTAATGAAAGTTGAAAAAAATCACGAAGCATAAATTTTTAAATAAATTTTAAACTATTTTCTGTAATGAGATGTCAAGAATAATCTGATCAAGATAGTCCAGAATAATCTTAGAAATGACTACTGAAGCCTTTCAATAATTATTTTAAAAAATATTAAATTGAAAAAACAATTTGTTAAGTAACTTCCAGCTCCTTTCTCTTTCCTCGATCTCTTTGCTCTTCTATTCTTTTTATTTATTAGCTCCTTGTCTTTAAATTCTTTCCTCTTTTTAACTTCAAGGTTGTCTTTTCTTTCCTTATTTTCACATCGTTTTTGTTGTTGTTTTTCCTAAATTCAACGTCATGTGAACGGTGAAAAAACGCCAATTAAAATCTTAACTAAATTTCTCCAAAGATAAAAGCTTGGAGAGAAGATGATGGAAGAAGAAGTGTGGAGGAAGGAGGGGATAGAAATTACCCTACTTGTCACTTGTGTTGCAAAGTGTTGCCACTCGACAGTAAAAATGGCAACATGGCGAGAGGGTGTGGCATCGGTGCTTAAGTCTGAGCGCAAATGAAGAAGAAGCAGCAGGCAGCTTCTTTTGACCGTGAGCACGTTCTACTTCAACAACAAAAACAGGTTTCAGAAGATTGCAGCAACAGGAAGAAGTTGGAAAAAGTTAATTAAATAAATAAACAGAAAGATGAAAATAATTTCGAAAAGTAAAGAATCATAAAAAGGCAAAAAAAAAGTAACAAAAACTGAGTCAAATTAATTTAATAAAACGAATTAAAGTAGAATAAAATAAATAAAGTTAATATAAGAAAAGAAACTATAGAAAAAAAAATGAAAATATATTTAAAAATTATTAAATGAAGAACTGAATAAAAATTTATAAATGTAAATTGTGGAAATGTGTTAATTTTAAATAAATTATTAAATTTAATTGGATGTAAAATTAATAACTGAAAAATTAATAACTTAAACATTTGCATTGTTTAAGTTCTTTTCTTGTGTCCTGATGGCAACTCTTACTTTCAGAATAGCAACAACAACAACAGTGAACAGTTGTTGTCACTCTCTCTTTCGGCGTATACAACTAATTGCAAGTTACTCGCTTTTATCATTCCTTCGCTCACCGTCTGAAAATGGAGCGAGCACTCGTTTGCGCTCTCTGCTCCGCATCGCAGCCCGTTTCACGATCGCCTACAATCGGCCGCCCACGAACAACGACTTCCGCTGCGCTCACAGTTGACTGCGTAAAATGCAACGCTAAAAGCATCGCAGTTGCTGGAAACTCGCTTTGACATCGTTGTCGTTCCTCGTAATCGGCGCACTCAATGGAAAATTGTTAATTAGATTCCTTTCCAAGTCTCAGCCTCAGTCACAGCCGCAGTCAGCGTCCGCTCAGCTTCAGCTTCAGTTGTTTAATGCGTCGTTTCATCGTTGGCTTTCGGTGTAGTTTCAGTTGCGTCTGCTTCAGCGTTGATGTCAACGTGAAGTCAACGAACATTTTATGCAATTTTCGTAGCAATTTTTCGCCGTTATTCTGCACTTTTGCATTGGTTTTTCACGCCTTCGAAAAGACGAAAAAGCAACTCGTTATTATTATTACAAAAGCTACTTATTTAAGTTGTTGTTGTTGTCCATTGTCTAGTGTTGCACAGCGACAGAAAACAATAAAAAAAGATGTTAATTACACAGAACATTTGCTTGGAATTTGCTTTAAAAATATAATTGAATTATATTAAACGATAGCGAGGAGAAATCCACATGTGAATATGTTTTTGCAATTTAACCCTTCAACGCTTCATGTGTGTGTCACGCTACGCCGTGCCGAATTTTATTTGCTGTCTGTGACTGATGCAGAGCTGCCAATTGGAATGTTTTAATTGGATTTTATGTGTGTCTGTTACGTGGTCGCACCAAAAAGAAAAGATTACAAATAACTCTAGGAAGAAGCACGAAGAAGAAACTTGAATAAAAAGTAATAAATAAACAATTTCTGATGTGTATAATATTAAATAAAAAACAAATAAGCCGTAAAATATAATAAAAAACGATTAATAAACGAACAAGCGACTTATTCACCACAGACAAATGCCGATCGTGGTGAGAATTGTCAGTCACTTCATCAACTGGCTGCCGAGTTCTCCAACCGCTCGCATCGCCGTCGCTCGGCTTTCGTTTTCTCATTCATTTCGACTCGCTCTTGCTCTTCCCCCTCGTCAGTGTGTGTGTGTGCGTTGGTGGGTGGCTCTGTGTTTGGCAGCGAGATGTACGAGCGTGCAAATTGCATATAAAAACGTATGTTAGAAATATTTATTGCCATCGCAAATGAATTTTCATTATTTTCGTAAATTCGTTCTTCGCTTCGCTTTCTTTTTCGACTGCTTCATGCATGTGTGTCATACGTCACACCAACAAACATCATCAGGTTGCGTTTGTGTGGGTGATGTTTTTGTTGTTGATCCATTGAAGTTCTCTTCATTTGTTTATTTTCTTTTATTAGCACTTTTCCTAGATTTATCGTTCTCTTCATGTGTGAATGAGCAGCCAAATGTTCATGCATGTCGTTTGTGTGTTCCATGGATGCATGATGATTTCGAATTTGTTTCAGGCGTAGAAAAATACACGCTACGTTGATCTGGATCAGTTTTCACAGTTCCTGCACTCGCCCACACTTTCCCGAATTCAATTTCCATCCATTTCCGGTCTGCATCCCGCCTCTGATCGCCCACAAACGGGTTCCGGTCCTAAAAACGGCGCCTCGTGTCCCTGGACCCATGATGAACTTTGAGTTGATTCCGAGGGATTCAAGAGTCGCTGGTGGACAGAACACAGATAATTTAAAGTCTATGAGTCCTTCTCCATAAGCTTCCTTGGTATCGATGTGGATAACTTCACATTTTTAATTGTAAATAAGAAAACACCACAAGTGCCTTTTCTAAATTACAAATTAGAATATTAGTAAATACATTCGTAAATAGTTTAAAGTATTAGGATCACGGTCCATCACTATAAATAAATTTAAATATAAAATCAATATAAACTAGTAAGGGTACCTTCGGTCAGACCGAAGCTTATATACCCTACATCCCGCCGATTTTCACCATTTTCAATACAGAGTTATCTATGATGGCAGAGAATATTCGTACCGAATTTCAAGTCAATTCTTCCAACCGTTATTCTGGAATTGCGGTTTATATCAATGTCATATGTTCGTGGGCGGACACGCCCATTTTTTTTAAAAATTTAATCTACCTGTACCGATGTATTCGGAAACAAAATTGAAGCTCAAAACTAAGTCTACAAGTTGAAATATTGTTAAAAGAATTAGTATTTGTTAAAAAAGTAGGCGTGGCGCTGCACCGATTTATCCCATTTTCAATCCCACAGAGTTTTGGATGACAAAGAATATACGTGCAAAATTTCATCGCGATAGCTTCATTCGTTCTCCTGTAATCGTGATTTCCACAGACAGACAGGCAGACAGACAGACTACGGACATGGCTAAATCGACTCAGGAGGTGACACTGATCAAGAATATATATACTTTTCCATACCTGCCACGCCTCCTTTAATACGTTACACACGGAAGCACAAAGTGAATATACCCTCATTCCTTCGGATGTAGGGTATAAAAAGAGTGCAGAAATGAATAAAGCTGAAAGCAATTCCCACTGTACCTATGATTTTTTAATTTTTGAGCTCTTATATATTCAAAGCAGAGCTGTAAGGTATTAGGGACTTTGGTACTTCAGTAGATTCTTTGAAGTACATTTCGTGTTCTTTGTACCTGAAAAAGGGCTGCTACTTCAGTACTGGAAGGACTGGTACTGGTACTGAGTACGAAAATTAACAGCTCTGATTCAAAGTATATACTCAGTATTTCAGCTTTGTTTCCAGTTCAACAAATCTTCAAAATCGTGTACGAGGAAAACAATCGTTTTCAGAGCGTAATAAGTACACTCAGAAAAGTAATCCCATTAATAATATTTTAATAGACTTACTATCATTTATGGTCAATAAGTCTGGCATAATTACAAGTATGTTTTTGAATCTATTGTAGTAATTCAGGTTTTGTACTCTTGCAATAATAATATCACATCATATTTCAATAGGAATTCAATAACATTTTCCTCTATCGTTCTTTGTTCGCACTTAATTCGCAATAACTTTTGCTTTGGTATGCCACAGACCCTTGAAATGGTTAAGGGTATATTCACGAAATGGATAAGGGAGATAGATGAAGAAAAGGATAGGTGTTCGTCACCTTCTTAGCTGATTTAGCCCTGTCCGTCTGTCTTCTATTTGTCTGTCTGTATGTCCTTTGAAATCACGATCACGGGAAAACCATTAAAGATATCAAAATGAATTTTGCAGAAATATTCTTCGTTCTAGCGGGATGTTTCCTGTTGCAAATAGGTGAAGAAACACGCCTACTTTTTATACCAAGAATGTAGCTGTGTTTTTATCCTAAAACATTGACGTATTGGCGTCATTTATTGAGTTATTTTGACAAAATTTCATTTATGCGAATATATTAACATCGTCGGTTAGTATACCAAAAATTAGCTTGCTTTCACCAAAAACATCATAACAGAGAAACGAATAGAAAAATCTATATTAACTAAAATCTAAATATCACCAAATATTTGCCGAATAGCACTCTTTCTGGTCCTTTGATGATTCAGTTCATAAGAAAATAGGAATTCGTCATTTAACACATTTTTCTTTATTAAATGGATTCAATTACTTCCAACTGCTACTTGATGGGCATAAATTCTTGAATTAATATCTAAAAATTATCATGAAATTATGAATTATTTTTCCAACGTAGCGTTTGCTTTGAATTTATGGCCTCTGCATGTTTTTATTGCTTCAAATCTGAAATGTTTAGTTGCCAAACTAAAGTAGACAAGAAGATATGGAATTATTAGAATTATGTTGCAATACTATATGTAAATACATTACTATATATGCATTGCAATTAAACATCGTGCTATTAAATAAATAATAATACGTTCATTTTCGCAAAACTATTCAGTTCAGCACGAAAACTATTGCTTCAATAGGAAAAACGTATTAATTTTTGTGCAACTATAAAACCAATCGGTGCACAATTAACCGATATATAACACAACATCACATATGTTATATAGTCAGTGCTATTAGCCAGATATTAAGACTTTTTTCTTAGTGTTTCAATACGTTAAAAGGAATTTCTTAACAAACTTAAATTTTATTATGAGTCGAGAGACATTACTCTATACAGTCGTTTGTGATGATGTCTGAAATATACGAGGGATTGAGCCCTTATGTCGGAGCATCGGGATAGTTTTATAGACATTGAGATAGAGTTGTCATTGGTTACATAACAACATAATTAATAAATCAATGATAAAATGCATCAAAAGTCAACGGATGATGATGAAAAATTGATGTACGAGAGATTATCGAGGCTTAACTTAAATATTAATTGATGGACGGCATTCAGATTATTAAGGATAAAAACAGGAAAGAAGAAAGGAGAACCACAAGAATGAAAACAGAAAGCAAAAACAAAAAACCAAAAAAATAAAAGGGAAATAAACAACGAAAAAAAAGGGAAAATATATGCACGAATCAAGAAAGTAGAAATCGAAAAAAGAAAAAAAATAGAATAGAAAAAAAAACAAAATAGAAAGAAGGAAGAAGAGTAACCGGAAGTAGAGAAAGAAACCCCGAAAGAAAAACTAAAAATAGAATCTGAAAAGAAGAAAAAAGAAAACGAAATGTGGAAAATTAAAATTGAAGAGAAGAAAAAGAAAACCGAAAAATAAAAAAGAAAACTGAAATACAGAAACCGAAAAGGGATAATTATTATACATATATATGTGTCCTTCAAAAGTGAGTTTATATACATACATATGTACATATAAGTATATATTTTATGATTTAGTTTTTTTCTCTACTTCATGGACATTTTTCTGTATATTTTCAATTAATAATCTTAGTTCTTTATTTATTTAGTCTATATATACAGCTGCCAGATGAAGCAATAAACTAATATAAAAAAACATACATTTTTTTGTTAATTCTTTCACGATAAACTAATTAACGTTATTCTCTTTTATGCCTTTTGTTGAATTTCTTTCTTCACAATGAAAACTCCTTTTGAAATCAACTTTTAACCCTTTGCCGGGATTTCCGTAAAAACGCCCACAGCCATTGGAACAAACACACACACACACACACACACACACACACACATTCACGCACACACACACACATTCACGCACACACACACACTGAAGCTCATGCATTTTTCCTCTAATTAACAATTTAAACAAAACGAGGTAATCTACAAAAAAACCTGCACGAAGCTATTTTTTCTTTATTTTAACTTTTTCCTAGGTTTTTTGCGTTTTATTGTTTTTGTTGTTGCTGTGGAAGTCGCACGAAAAGAACGCAGCAGCCGCTGTCAGCCCCAAAGCAGAATTTGAAGAGGGCGACGCCGGCAGAGGGGCGTCGACGGCGGCAGGCAGGACTTCGTCGGGTCATATTAGCAATTAAAATTTTCCTAGTTAATTACTTTGAGTTTCTACTTTCTACACACACGCATTCGAGTCGCCACACACACACACACGCAGCGACTTGTGTCTGTGTGGGGCTTCTAGTCGCCGGCTTCCAGTGGAGCCACTCACACACACGCAGCCATCTACGCTTCTCCACAAACGGATTACGGAACGCGGCGACCGCAGACGCCGGACTTCGCAGCAGCGCGTTTCCATGTCAGCTGCAGAACGACTTTTGTGTCATTTTATTTTCTCTTCTGTCTTCTCCTTGCTTTTCCGCTGCTTTCATTTCGTGTGCATTTCCTTTTTCGTCTTTTTACGCTGCGCATTTCGGCAGAAAATCTAATTAGGAAATTTAATTAGTTCAAAAGCGCATAAAATTTGCATGTGGATGGCTACAAAACAACTTCTTGCGGTGTTCGACGAGTTGCTGTTTTCGTTGTTGTTGTTGTTGCGTTGCGGTTGCTCATTTGCGTCGTGCTTGACTTCGGCTCAGCGCCGGTTTGTGCCGAAGTGCTTTGTTCTGCTTGGAAGCGCGAAAATTACTAATTGGAAGTGAAAAATAATCTCTCAACTAAACTTGCTAATCGCAGGTGGTGAATTCGTCGTGTGGGGAGTCGAAAGCGATGTAAAAGACGCTCGAAAGTACGCCACATTCAAAAATTAAATTTATTAATATTTTCAGTTAAAAATTCAAACAATTACAATTCAAACAATTACAGAAAATAAATAAATTTAAAATAAATTACATTTATTTCAGCTTTTTAATTGTGAAATTTCATTTAAATGCTTTACGAAATTTGAGCAATAACAAATTTAATGCAATTTTAACAATTCTATGCTTAGAAATTTTTTTGAAGCGCCTCAACGCTTAAAAATTCTAGAAACGGAGTTGAAATGAACCATTTTCCATATTAAAATTTAAATTCGGGTCGTGTAAAAATGTTTTTAATGTGATTTTCCTTTAACTGAAGCCACTTGTTGCGAATATCGACGCTGAGAATGCAGACATTTTTATACTCTCCGATCGACGATTCTCTGCCGCGACTCCGACGCCGTTTGTGATGGAAACCGCCTGGAAAATCGAGCAACCGAGGAGCTCGTAACTCGATACGCAATCAACGCGCGGAAGCGACGGCAAATCGTCGACGTCCGATCGCTCATTGAATCGTTCGCTCGTTCGTTCGCTGCAGAAAAGCGAAAGGAAAACAATTTAAAAATAATCCAAGACGAAAACTAATATTTTCGTGAAGTGTGCTTCAGTTGCAAAGTATTTAAGTTCGGGAGAACAACGGCGAGGAGAAGGAGAAAAATTTAATTGGTGTTGAGTTTCATTCCCAGGGAAATCAGAGCCCGAAAAGAAACACACGCGGTTTGTAAAGAAAACAGAGAAGAATGAAGAAACTTCATTCATTCAGTCGTGCGTTTGATGCAGCGTCTCGATGCGTTGACGACGCTTTGACGACGCGTTGATGAGCTCAAGTGTTTGGAGATTCCGAGGAAATCCACTCGACGAGTGGATCACTCAATGTTGCCAAGAGGAGGGGAGCAATCAACGCCGCAGCACATGCGAAGGCGATCGTCGTGGCGCTTGATGAAGTTGCAGTTGAAGCGACGGGAGTTGCAACAACAGATTTCAGTTTGTTGCATTTCAAAGGAACATCAACAGGAAAAACAAATTCCAATGAGTATTTGAGAAGTCAAATAAGAAAAGACACAGGAACTGACAAATGCTTTTTTTGTATTTCTTGAAAATTTGAAATATTTATAATTATTGTTTTTTCTATTATTTCTCAATTTAATGCAAGTTTATTTTTATTTTACATGAAAATAATATAATTACAATATAATTTAATTATTTCTGAATTTAAAATAATTGTAATTTTTGTCCTTTGATTATTTTTGAATTCGATATAATTTTTGTTTTGTTTTTTTCATATTTCCGAAGTGAAAATAATAATAATAATTTCATTTTCTAACTAAATAAATAAATCCGAAATTCCTCTGTTTTCTTCTCTGTCAATTACTTCTATTTATTTGCATTTTCTTCTTGTCTCTTTTTTCATACGATCTGCGTTTTGTCTCTTTTCCCCTTTCGCCGTGCAGCTGCTCTGGCCTCCAAAGACTTCTCCCTCGACGGCCTGAATGGGTTCGCCAGCAAGAAGAAGAAGAAGAAGCGCCGCCACAGCCGCACCATCTTCACGAGCTACCAACTGGAGAAGCTGGAGGAAGCGTTCAAGGAAGCGCATTATCCCGACGTCTACGCACGCGAGATGCTGTCGCTGAAGACCGAGTTACCTGAGGATCGCATTCAAGTGAGTGACACGCAGAACACAACCCGAAAAACACAACTTTTCGAATAATGAAAACCACTGAAATTCGATACTTTCGCTGAAGAGCGACGAGGAATCGCTGAGAGATGAGGAATCGAGCGAATTCCTCCTCAAAAGCGATTAAAATTAATCATTTAATAAACTAATTATTGTGCTGCTTCTTCTCCCTTTCCTCCTTCCCTACTTTTCTTCATTCTTTTTCCTTTTTTTTCCATTTTTCCTTTCTTTACTTCAACGTAAATCTTCTGCTTTGTTTTCTCTTTTTTTCGTTAATATTTTTTAATATTATTGTTCTTTGTCTTTTTCCTGATCCTCTCCTGATCTTCTGCTTCTTCTTTTTGTTATCCTCGTGGCTGTGGATTTCCTGTTCGAGGTGTTTTTTGTTGGCAAACAATTCTTTTGTCTGCTGCGATTTGTTTTAATTGCGCAGCTTTAAAAAATGTGATTATGTTTGGATTTATTCAAAGTGATCTTCACACCTCGTTCGTTGAGTGGCGTTGGATTCGCGTCGCGGGTTGTTGGCGGTTCAGTCGAGGTCAGTGATTAAAACGTGAGTCAACGGGACGACGTCGCGAGTGTTTAAAGCGATTTCAGCGCAGTTAAATTCATTCAAGGTGGAAATTTTAACAAAAAATCATTGAAAAACATCAAAAAATTGACATAAAATTATTGAAAGAAAGAAAAACATTTAAAAAATGTGTCTTAAACTCGCTTTGAATTGAAATCTGCTTCGGTTTTCCTTCTTTTCGATGCGATTTCTCTGAAATAAGGGTTTTTTCTCAAGCGCGAACTTCTTCGCTGCGGTTTTAACAACTGAGCAACAATAAATTTCCTGCAATTAAGCAGTTTTTTTGCAATGTTTCCCATTGAGTTGGCATCCATTTGAGTCCGCGTGCATTCAGCCATCAGCCATTTACGCAGCAGCAGCAGGAGGAGGAGGAGGAGGAGGGAGAGGAAGCCATCCATCATTAGCATTTTTTACGCCATCGTCACTCAGTGACTCACTTAAGGGTGGTAATTTTAATCGCACTCAGCCATTAAAATGCTTAATTATGAATTCATAAAATTTGCTCGCATTCAGAGCGTTTTTTCGCCATCGATTCTCCGCTTTGTTTGCCTGCCCAATCATTAACAGCAGCAGCAGCAGCAGCCGCAGCGACGTCTGCGTCGACGTAATTAAATATCATCGCCGTCATTCATTGTTTAAACGTTTCGCTCCAAAGCTTCAAGTTGACGTCTCCAATTTTCATTCTTCGCCCTGAACAAAGAATCGCCGGTTAATTTTAAATGCAGCCACAATGCAAATATATTATTGCGTTGCATACTTACAGGCAGAATTGTTTATGAAGATTGAGCAATTGCAGAAAATTCCTCTTTAAATATTAAAAATTGTAAAGTATGCATAAAGAAAATAAAAAATAAGTGGGGGAAGGGCAACTCAGGTGCAGCGGGAACTAAGGGATATAGAACAGGTTATTTAATGAAATAAATGAATTATAGAAGAAACAAAAACAAGAAAAAAAACACAAGTAGTAAAAATAATTGCATTAAAATGATTTCTGTTCAATTCAAGGCATTTGTTTTATTTAATTCTTCTTTTTTGCCGTTTATGGTTAAAAAATCTTCGTCGATCTTTGGTTGTGTGCTTAAAATTCGCTTGAAATCGTCCAGAATATTGCTTAAAAACACACTTCCGCTTCCGTCGTCATGTTGTACGAGTTTAGTTGGTCCAGCGGTGGGGCGGAGGGGATATATTGCCCCCACAGCCTCGCAACCAAACACATACCTAACAAGAGCACACACACTCATTCGCAGCATCGTGACTGCTACGCATGACGTCGACGTCGCCTGCGCACACGTAATTAACTCGACGTTCAACACAACCTCAAACTTCACGCACACAAGCAGCACAAACTAACAGCAGAAATCCCCAAACAACAACAAGAATCACTCTCCGCTCTCCTCTTCTCTCTCTCTCGTTCACTCTCTCTGAGGTTTATAAGCTGCAGCAAAATGGAAAATTAACAATTTTTCAATTAAAATCAATACGAGTCGGTTTTTGGAGCGTCGGTTTTTTGCTATTCGATGAGTGGATAAGGAGAAAGGGAATCACGGAGAATTCGGGGGGACAGTAAACATCAAGCGAGTTTCTAGTGGCTGCTGTGAATGTGTGAGTGCGCAATGAAGTCAGCAGTAGGACGAACAGAGACGCAGCCGTCCTGACAATGAACGTTTTCGCAGTGCAGTGGTGTCGGAGGGGCGGCAACATGGGTCACTTGAGCCCCCATATGATGTAATCATCTGAAATTCCTTATATAAAGCAGCCAACCCGTCAGAGGTCTTAAAAGGAGAATTTCAGTTGTGATTGAAATACGAAAGAAATCTAGAAGCTTTCCTGGATATTCACGGGCCACAAGCCGGGTCTTTTATGTTTTCTACGGGAACCAGGATCGTCCATGTTCCTTCGTGGAGAACCTTAAAAAATGCTTAAAGCTACAAACTGAAATCTCTGCGAGGAAGCGCTGGACTCAGTAGCTTTCGATCTGTTCCATTTATACTTAAAAAATAAACCTATTTCAGTCCATTGTCCTTCTGAGGACGCCTTCTGTCTACATTCAAGACAAGTTTTGTTGAAATTTACTGCTTAACTATAGGCATTACACTGCTGATAAACCACATTTAAACTGCTGATGTTTCCAGTTACGCTAATTTTAAGGCTGTTTAAGACTGTTTCTCACTCACTTTTACAGTAGTTTTTAATAAATTTTAGGAGCTAAACGCTTTCTGTAGCAATTTCGCAGCTAAGCGAAATATTCAACAAAACTTAACACTTTTTTAATCACCTTTTTAATTCATTTCTATCAAAAACTCACTCATAAATGAACTTTGATTGCCTCGAACAACTCGAATTTTGTCTTTTTCCGGTCCCCTTTAATTGAATTCGACCGCCGTCCCTGGTTTTTATTTCGCACAGACGATACAGCCAACAGTATGTAAATTTAAAATAGCTTTAGTGCCTGAAAATATGCACGTTGTTGGAACTATTCTTGTTGTCGTTCCGAAATACAGCGTGTTGCAAGTATTTCGATAAAAATCACAGCACGAGTTGCTGTCTGTGTGAGTAAAATATGCGTAATTACCCTGTATATGAATCCTCGGAGCGAATTTCGTTGGCTTTCGGGGTAAATTCAAGCATTTTTGAGCAATTTAACAAATGAACACACACACGAATCAGGGAATCAATGAGCGATAGGGAATCGGAGAGGGGCTTGAGGGGAGCAGAGAGCTGCAAAGTATATGAAATAGTAGTAGACATGGTTGCAATAGTAGTAGTAGTAGTAGTTACGGTAGTTGAAGTGGCAGCAGTTGATTCTAATGCGGATGAGGAAAAGTGGTTGAAGATTGTGGATTGGTGGGTAAAAAAAGGGCAAAGGGGAAGAGGAGTGGGTCTTGAAACTACCAAAACTCATTGTTGTTCTGTTGGCATTACTGGGGATTGGGACCACTTCTTTCACTACCCTGTAAATGTTCTTTCAATGCGTCGTTCTACTTCAGTCAGTTGGGATTTAAACAATGGGGCAGGAGGAGGGGAAAGAGGGCGGCAGTAGGTTGCCAAGGGGCTTGGGATTCACAAAAAAGCATGTACTCCATCGAACGTTTCCGTTTTCGGGTTCGTTTTTGGCCCTGAAATTGTTAAATTGGTATTCCTCTCGGTCTCCCCGTTGATGGTGCGTTGGTATGTGTTTTTTGGGGGATGTTGATGGGTTGGCGACGGCAGTGCGCTTGTGTTAGTGGTGCTATTATGCAGAATTGAAGTGTTAGTCATGCTACTAATTGGACCCTCTTTTAACTCGCTCGATGAGCAATTTTCAGCTGAGTTCCGATGCTTTTCAACTACTACACGTTGTTGTTGTTGTTGTAGTTGGTGTTGTTTTGCTCTATGTTGCTGTAATTTAATTGGAAGGATTTGAATTGTGTTTGTTCTCCTTTTCCATGTCCTGTAAACAAAGAGAAATCGATATAAAATAAATTGCCAAAACTTTAAGTGCAAAACTGATGATGTTACGAAGGTTTACTCTGTTTTATTTGATTATTTAATGGTTTCGTGGATGTTGTAATAGTCACAGTGAAGAAACTCTTCTTAAAAACCAATTAAATCCAAGAAAACTCGCAGCGGCTGAAGGAAAAGAATCAGAAAAACCCATTCATTGATCTTGCCTCTGGTTGTTCATTTAAATAACCTCCACGGCGACTAATTACTACCAGGAAAAGCACTCGACTGATCGTCGATGCTGCGTGGACGGGTGAAGAGTCCCACGACGGACAGACGAAGCGACACTGAAGCTGCTCCAACTCGATAATGAGGACGATGACAAGTTAATGCGGCGGCCCTTCGCGAAGGTATTCACAATTAACAACAAAGCATAAAACCAGAGAGAAAAAAGAAAAGTCAAATTATGAAAGAACAATATTTTTCTAAGAATTGATATCTTCGAGAATTGGTACTTGAAGTTGGACAGAGATGAGCCACACTCAAAGCAATCGCGTTTCTGTCTTCTCTCGAGCAGCGATCTGCGAGTCTTTAAATAGACTCGACGACGGCGGCAGACATTTCGTCAGAGTTGGCCAAGAAATGCGATATCATCGCCTCGCAGACTGCATTGCGTCAAGTGGCAACCGGGCACCTTCGGCATCGGCAACGAGACGAGGTGCCACAGCAAAAAAGCCCAGAAAGTAATACAAAACGAGGCACAAATTAAATCAGGAAAACTAAAAACCGCAGACACGTTCCCAGGCCTCTCGCGGCGGCGATTCCCGGTACAGCAGCCTTCAGTTCTTTGTACTCAAATTAGTTCCATGGAACTGGGATCTGTTCGATGTCTTCTTGAGTGCTTTACAGGAAATCGGAAGTGATGAGGGCTTCTTTTTTATGTTCAATCATCGTGTGTTTATTCGAAGAAGATCGTGTAATGAGAATGTAATCAGGAATTGGTTTACAAAGCACCAAAGAAATGTTGAAACTTCTTCATCTCAGTCATTTCGAGAAATACCCTTTTATGAATTATTAATGGGTGTTTCTTTTGCTCAATAGTCTAAAATTCATCATAAATATTCTCTGTTTCAGTAACGCTTCTTAATTACGACTTTTCTATCGAATTATTTATAGAAGATCGCAGAAGAACATGGAAATAGATCTTGCCAAAATTGTGTATAGTGATGAGGTTCATTCATGACTCGCGTCTTTGTTAAGAGACAACATTTCCCCCATATATAGACAACTGCTGCCGTGAAAGGTGCAGTCGATGCTCTTCAAAAGACCAACTATAGCGCCATTAATTTTTTATATCATTCAGGAGAAAATAAATATTACTTTTTTATGGACCAACGCATTTAAAGAAAACAGGATTTTTCTCGCCGCGGCCCGGCTACAACTACCGATGACAAGTGGAAATTAATGAAGCTACGACTTCTGTCATTCAGTATAATTTGCCCAAGTAGCTTATTGAATAAATAAATCTAAAAACTTGACTCTATCGCATCCGAAATCTGAAATTTATGGCCAGGAATGATTGTTCCCTTGATCTAAATTTTTCCAGTTGATACTGAAGCAAAAATAAACAATAATTTTTGATATTCTTCGTCAAAACGTGAGCATCTTTTACCAAATATTATAGACGTTGAATATAAACTGATTGTGGCTTTTCAAACTTGATTCAAACTCAACGTAATAAACTCGGAAATTTATTTATCAGAAATGCTCCGCCAATTAAAATAAATGGAAACTTCTGCTTAGATCTTAATCTGTAAAATATAAAATCTTAAGATTTACATAGTTTAAAAGTTTAAAAGATGCATTGAAATAATGTCAAAATGAATTCTCTGTGTATTGCAAAGATCGCAATCGATTAATTTATTCGATTAGAAGCCGTAAATGGCAATTGCTTTAAAGGGAATATGCTATACAGCTTTGGCCTCCACATCACCTGTTCAATCCACAAATTTATGTAAATACATTCGACATTTAATTAATGATGAATTTTTAATTGTCCGAATTAATTTGAATCTACAAAAAGAGACTTGGGGAAGATGTGAAGGAGCGACGACCCGGAAATTCCTTCATATGAGTGATCTGAATAAAAATGTATTTTTATATTATTATCTTTCATTCTAAATAATTCAACTTTAGCGGGTTAAAACATAGAAATAACTTGTGAACCATTAAAAAATATCGCTTCTGGGGAAGCAATTATGTAATTTAGAGGGACATTAGCACAGCTGTTCATTGGAATATTAGCTTCTTATCATTGTATTTGGCATTGGATTCTTTTAATGCCATTATCTCTTAATTCATAATAAACGTATTCTTTATACTATCCAAAGACATTTTAGAAGTGAAAATACGTAGAATGGAAAATGAAAAAAAATATATATTTGGTAATAGATCTTGGAGTAATTTCAAGAATGTGTTTACTGTACAGGGTGAAGTTTAAATATCTGTCAACTGTTATATTGAACTTCCAAAGAAGTTGAAATTGTTTCGATCTGATAAATATGAAAATGGCAGCCTAAGACAGCATTTTTAAGTCGGATGCTACAAACAACGTTATTAATAATATTCTAGTTTTCAGAATATTTGATATGCCGAAATTATTGGAGGAAGCACTTTATAAAAAGCTGATGTTTGTGGCCAAAGTTGTTGTTTCACTTGAACAACATGTTTTTAATGCTAGGCGCTCATATCGGCTTCGGGGATTTCTGATTTCTTCAACGTTTTTCCATAATTGATCATTTCATAGCCAAAAAGAAATTAAAGGATATTTCTTCGTATGGTAACTTTCTTGTTTTGGTGCAATTAGAATGTCTTGGTAGCATTAAAGGAGTTTGCATTAACAACACTGTTCCTGATTCCACCCTTTCAATCCTTCGGGATCTGTGGGTTGAATCATAGAAACTATAAATAAAGAATTCTTTCTCTATGGTTGCAGTGATCCATTTGCACTCAGTTATTTATTTTTATTCATTATTGCATTAGCTCTGAGGTATTGTTATATTGTAAGGGAATCAGCTCGGGAATCAGTTCGGTTAAAAAACATGGAATTCTTACTCCTTCCGGGAATTCCAATTCTAACAATTTTTTCATTCAACGTTGTCACAATGCAAAGGAAACTTTAACTGCGAATTTTAAAACCTTTTTCACTCTGTTAAATACAAATTTTATTTCTGTTTGGAGCTCGATAAATACTCTTTTAAAACGATAATCGATGCTCGACACGGTAAAGTCTACAATTTTCATGATCTCCATAAATAATTAAAATAAGAGAAAAATTATTTCTTCATTTGTTTTATTGTATGTATGTAGATTTCTGTCTAGGATTCTGAATAATGAATAAACAAATGCATTAAATTGTGTGTCTTTGTGCAATGTAAAGGTTATTGGGATCAATACAACATCCTTTATTAATTTTATTTAATTATTTAAAGAATATTGATTTAATTCTAAAATACTTTTGAATTTCCTTTAAATAAATTGAATTTAAAAGTGCATTTGAAAATTCTGACCACTTCTTTGGAAAATGTTTGATTTCTTCTGCTTCCTTCTTCATCTTCTCCTTCTATTGCTCTAAATTCTCATAATAGTTGAATGGTAAATTGAAACTCAATACAGTTTTTCTTTAATGAGGTTTAAATAATCTTCGAGCTGAAGTTGTGAAAACGAATATCGACATTCTTCCAATTACAGCAGCTCGCCCACAGCCTGTGTTAATCCTGTAACCGATATTTATTTGCGGAGTAAAAAACGACACAGGAAGCAGCACTGCAGCAGACAATCCGCCCCTTCGCCCCTCCCCGACCACTTGAGCGGCGTGTCTCAGCGAGTGTCACTCGGAGCGGATGATTTCCGTGCTTGACAGGACGCTAAACAAATCCGTGTCCACTCACTCGCCGAAAACACGGATAATAAGCAGCAAACAGCCGCTGCAAGGACTTCTAATGGGCCGAGGTCACGTTTTCACGCCGTGGGTGGTGCTCAAAAGCCTTCGGCTGCGAATTATTGAAACAAACGAGGATTTTTTTGTTGCTGTTTCTGTTTCTTTTCCGGCTTTTGTTGGGCTAAACGAAACATAACTGTTAATTGTTACTCTGAGGATTGCGCACAATATTGACGCAGTTACACGTGTTCCTTCCTCGTTTCCTAGGAGTGAGGGGCAGAGCGTGCTTGCCACCCATCGCTTTGGTGCTTCGCTGGAACGTACGCAGCAGCAGCCGCCCTTCGCCATCAACCGGCGCCGAGTGTGTGTCTTCTTCTTCGCAGGAATCCGAGGAGCGCGACACGCGGCTGTCTGCTCGTGTTGAGCAACCGCAAGAAGTTCCGCAGAGCGACGCGGCGCGTTTGACTTTTGCGTTTTCTGATGAAGGAGGATTCGAAATTCATCTAAAGCATAAAATTATTTTAAATAAATAAATGAATAAATTTTTAAATAAATAAATAAACAGAAGAAATTCAATTTAAAATAACTCCTTCTGTAAAATTGACTTAAAATCTTTTAAAATTTATAAAAAACGCATTCGAAATGTTAAAAAATGAAGGCTGCTTTTTTCCTTCTTTCTTTTATATCTTTTCCCTTTCGTTCCGAGTTCTTCTTAATTTTTATGATGTTTCACGCCCTCAAAGGGGCGTTGATTGAGCGGTTGGAGTCGTCTTCTGAAGTCGTTTCTTTGTCCACGAATCGATGCCTTAATTCGGAGCGTTTTGCTGAATAACACGAATTAAAAAGGCACGAAGAGGAGGCACAAAAGGCGAACACAAAGAATCGAGACAGATAATCAGACAGATAAGCGTGAAATTACAAAAACAAGGCACGGATAACAAGGAACAGCAAGGGGGAAAAGAAGAATTACGGACGGAACTGAAATTATCACTCATTAACTCATCAACTGTCGAAAACGCTGCGCAGTGAATAAAAACCCGAGCTCGGCTCACTTCTTCGTGCTTTGTTTGTTCTTTCGCGAAGCAGAAACTTTCCAAGAAAGGCCAAAAAAGAGAGAGAGGCTTAAAACTATCTGTAAAGAAGAAAGAAACAGGAGAACGATATGAAATGAAAGAAACAAAAGAATGAGCGAGAGAAAACGAGTCACAGAGGCGAAAAAGTCGCTTCTGGCATTCAATCAGAGCAGAGTTGCCAATTTGTAGGGAATTCGATGATTTGGGGCGAACATTCTCAGCGCAGGGGAATCGGAGAATGGACTTTTTTCAAAGGGAAAATTCGATTAAACCTCAGTTTCGGCATCGAAATCATTGCCTTTCCATTATATTTATTTACTAACAGTGCACTTCATGTTTTTGGATATTTAAAATTAAGCAAAACATTATTTTTATTCCAAATTTAATCGGTCCGTTTCTATTATAAATCACAAGTGGTGACCTGCTCTGTCCATCGTCTCCATTGAGTCAATTGAGTCTCGCAATGAACCAAAGCGATTGCATACTTTTAGACTGCGCTGATAATTGATTTTTGATGGTTACAATTTCGTTATGCGACCAGAATCGGCCTGTTAAAGTGCCTAAAGAAAATAAAAAATAGCAATAGTCACTAGAAGATAATGCAAGGTTTTTGAGTGCAAAAATCATTGATGAGCAATATTTACTAACCCAATTATTTCTCCGATTTTTAGAATATGTTCTAACTTTTTCTACAAATCTTAATACGAAAATGCAAAGCGAAAAATTAAAAATAAATTTTTTCTTTTTCAAAATTTGGATGCCAAAACATTCTCTGTTATTTTTCTCCTTTTTTCTGAATGTAGTTCTGTATTATCACTGCTCCGATGAAGATTTAACTGATAGCCTCGATCTTCGCCAATTTTACACTCGTTTCTGATCCAATTTTTGTCCTGTGTTCATTGATGTCTAGTTTCACTGCAGGACGATCCCAATTTTTTTATTCCACTGTTTTTTTTATATGCAATTCAACGAACTCGGTTTAATTTATTTATCGTGATGTGTTTATTTGCTTCGTTCTGTTCTCTGCTCAGACTACAGCGCATTAACGCTGTACAAGCAGAGGCCATTATGATGATGACGGTGACGATGATGACGATGATGATGATGTTCTCAAGTGGCGTGAAGTTTAGACTCGTAATTGGTCTGACTTTCGGGTTTGTTATCCATCAACCAAACCTTTAATTTGATGACTTGGCGTATTTTTCCCCGCTTCACATTGGCTCTGTTCACCCACTCCTCTCCCGCGTCTCTCCGTGTCCCCCTTCTTCGGCGCAGGTTGAACACGAGTTCATCACTTTCAAGTGTGACATGACGTCGGCATTTTCCCTCAACCTTTGTTCGAAAAAACACAAAATTACGCTCAGGTGTAATAATAAAGCAGCGAAAGAACAGAACAAAAATAACACTAAACAAAATTGTTAATAAGAAAAGCTGCACTTATTAACAAAGCGACAGTTAAAACTTTAATTGAATTATCACAGTTTTAAAACGCTTTTTTCCCCTCTATTCACCTTTCACACACTTCTCTCTGGCACCAACGCTCAATCTCACTCTCCTACTACGACTCACGCTCTCTCATTCACCTCTCTCAATCCGTGATGGAAGAAGTGGGATTGTGGTGAGGAGCCGCATCAATTTTACGGCATTTAAACATAGATTAAGATGACGTTTACAAAATTAGACTTTTTCCCAAAAAATTAGTCTTATCAGGAGTTAACAATCATAAAATCAGCAGCAACAACAATTCCAATAACATGAAAGTTTTATTTAAAAAGGAAAAGAAAATATTCGAAGAATTAATTAAGAAAATATTAACTTCATAAAAAATTAATAAATACTGATTAATTTTTTCTCTTTCCCCGTTTCACAAAATGTTGTAAATAATTTTTTTAAATGTTTCGCATTGCTTTTCACTCCCTTTTTAAGAATCTCCCATTTTTCTCTGTATACTCTTGTTCTTCTTCTCCTGTGATCTCATCAATTAATCACTTTGTGAAATGGTTTCAGCCGCGAATGCAACTGAAACGTCAAATTAACGACGCTAAAGACTAATTACAACAGAAGAAATGATCCTTTGACAGTTGAACTGTCAGAAGGAAGCCTCAACAAGGCACGAAAACATTAAAAATAAATAAAATAAATGATTTTTGAATCCTTTCAGCGTGAATCTTGGCACCGAATCCGTTCAACTGCGTTCACGCGGTTTTTTGTGTTCGTCTGCTTTCAGGGGCAGTTGGAAAAACAACTTCACTGAGCTATAAACTGGGCAATGAATGAATTTAAGACCCTTTCTTTGCTTTAAACTGCTTATTTTCCCCACAAAAGGTTCTGTAGAATCCTCAGCTTCGGCTGAGCTGCTTAACCGACACTTGAACTACTTATCCACCTGCTGCGCGCCAGTCTATCGCCCTCCAACGGAGTTTGCAAACCCCAAAAACACAGACGCACGTCGACGCCGGGGGATGAAACACGCAGCTTTTCGTTTTCATTTTAAATTCGCTTTCTCCTTGCATCGGAGTGCCGCAAACTCCCCACGCCGCTGCCGAACTTCCCACACCACAAACAAACTTCGTAGTGGGCGTAGCCGATACTCAACCACACACACACACAAAAACACTCCATCGCCGAATTTACAGCCGCTTCTAAAACCAACCTAATCAGAAAATTAATTTTCTCAAAATCTGTCTGTCGCTTCGTCTGCGCTCGCCGCTCTCGACAAGTTGTCCCCGGGGGCCTCTCAAGCATCGCTCCGTCTCCGTCGCTCTTCGTGTCGGTCGCTGCACGGCGTGCAGCCAGCTACGCATCTAATTTGGTTTCTAATCAGCAGTTTTAATGCGGGGAAATTCTGATTCGTCTTCTCGTTCGTTTGTCGGCGGTTTTAAAGTCTGCGGCTGCGATGCGTGACGCTTTTGTGCTGCGGCTTTTGTTTAAGGATTTGTCGAGAGCTGAGAAACAGATTGCAATTTAAGCCAAATGAGATTTTATAATATCAATAATATTGAGCCAAGGGATAAAGCGACAAAGTCCTTGTGTCTTTGATATTGTCGCAATTCAATTGCCACTTCCAAGCGAATCGAGTCCCATCTCCAAAAAACAGTTTAAATGAAAAAAAAACCCTTCATTTTGATGAAATGAATGAATTAATAAAATTGATTTCGACGGAAAGCAGTGCTAATTCCAATTAGAATTAATACTGAGTTTTATTTAATGAATTTATTCAGTGTTTAGTTCAGTTGTGGCAATGAAAACTTTATTATTATATTTTGTATGTATTATAATTGATGCGGCTCTTCACCACAATCGAACTTCTTCCACCACAGATCGAGAGAGGGGAATGAGAGAGCGTGAGTCGTCTTTAATTTGTTTAAATTCTGCCTCTCTTCTTCTCATTCTCCCCAGCGACTCTCTTCGCAGTCGTTATGAAGTCACGCAACTTCTCTCATCAGCCGAAGAGTTCCTCGTGCTGATCGTATGCTATAATTTTCCAATTAGACGCTCGCCGGGCGCAACTCATCGAACGTCTTCTGCAGATCGGAGCCATGCAATTTTCGAACCAATTAAAGTGTCAAGGACAGACGAAGAAAGCAAGTCGACATTTTTGCACACGCCACACCCAACATACGCCCACCTGTGCGGCGCTTTATTAAATAATTCGAAGTGAACAACACTGAAAATACGCTTTTAATGCAACTTTTGTTCCGACGCCGACGCCATTCATTCGCCGGCGTTTATTAATTTTTTCAATCAATGTCATCATCATCATCACCGTCATCATCATCACCGTCGGTGGGCGGTGGGTGTGAAAACTTCTCCGTTGGCGCTGGCAGCAGGTGTGAAAGAATGTCATTTGCTCGTTTTAGAACGTTGAAGGGAGGACGAAGAGGTGCGAGGGGAGAGGAAGGGAGCTGAACTACAATTGGGCGGCTTCATTGTGGGCCCGAAAATCTGTCCAGCGCAGAGAATTCGTTAATCAGTTTGCACGGCGGGCGTCCATCGGAGACGCTGTGGCTGGCGTCTTTTGTCCACGCTGTCGCCGCGCCGAGGCATGCAACACGCAATTATTTCGTTGGCTATAAAATTAATTCATTAGAGGCTGAATTCGAATAAATCAAGGGGCGAAATATCGAAATAAATACGTCGTCGGGCGGGCAGAAAAGAAAATAATTTAAGAATTCTTTTTTATATATGGAAAATTATTCGCTTTCCACAACGAAAACATATAAAAATATTTTTGCTTAATTTTCCCACTTCTTTGCCTTGGATTTTTCCCCACTTCAGCGTCTTTAAATCCCTCTTTTTAAAGTCTATTAACCTCGGATTTTTCCCCAATAATTGACCTCAACGTGGCTTAACTCCCGGCTCGTTGTTGTTGTTGTTGTTGGTATTAATAAACCGCGTGCTTCATGGCCAATACGCGGACGTATTTCAAGAATGCGTCGCTTCTTTTCTTCTTCATTCATTCCCCTTTTTTCGGTTCACTTTCGCCGTAATGCGGATTCTTCGTTTATTAACTTGTTTTCATCCATTCAGCGGAGGGAGGGGGCGGCTGTATAGGGACTCAATATCGTCTCTTAAACTCATCCGATTATAGGAAGAAGTCTTGGAAAGAGCAGGGGAAACACGAGTGGGGAAATTCTTTTGTTGAAATTGCAAATAATCTAATAAGATTATTATTAGTTCGTGACCAACATTTAAGTGCTTTAATATGCTTCGCAATGAAGGGAGACGAAGTGAAGGGGAGAAGGATCTCGATTAGAGACGAAATAAATACTCAAAGTTGGGAAATGAGGGAAAAACTTCACTTGTTGAAGGAAAATAAGAAATTTGAGCTGGAAAAAAGTGCAAAAAACTAAAAGAGAAAATATAAAAATTTAAAAATAAGTAAATAATTAATTTTAGGGATTATTTAGCACTTTTTAATATTACTTATTAACTTATTTTAATTAAATATTTGTTTAATAAATTTCGTTGAAGGCTTTCATTTCGCGCACTTCAATGATAAATGTTTATTGTATTTTTCCACCCTCTCTGCTCACCCTCCCCTTCGCATTCACTCCGTTGCGAGCACTTGACGATGTTTCCCATCGCAAAAGTAGTTGGATAATTAATCGTAATTGTTAACAGACGCAAACAAGTGCGATTACTCGAGATCTCAAAAGCTTCCACGACAGAAAACTGTTCACAAAATAACAGAAACACAACAACAACAACAACAACTAAACTCCAAACAAAGCGAAAGCGAAAGCGAAAGCGAGTTATTTATTCAAGGGTACAAAAACGCTGATGATTTATTTAATTTGCGTGCATTCAAATGAGGGTTAATAACAAATGAGAATCCGGTTTAGCAAACCAACAACCAGACACTCTCAATAGACAACAACAACAACAACAACAACCACAGCACCATCAATAGTAAAGAGCAAAAGCAACATTAACATTAGCAGCTCATCAGCAGCAAGTGCGATGTAAACAGCGCGTGTCTCTCGTTGCTCATCGTCAGCGAGCCGAGTGACGCGCCCGAAGCACTCCCTGCCGACGTTCTCACCGCCGAAGCGCGTGTGAATTGCTGCAGTGTTGGTCGCCCACCCGAAAATCCAGCAACTATTTGCGTTTTACTAATTGTTTAAAGCAGCGCTTTGAAGGGTTGACTTCGTTCGCGAGTCTCGGGAGATTTCTGTGCGTGTGCCGCTGCAATCAGCGGAGCGCGTGTTTTCTTTATTGGATTCCGGCGATTTTCCCGGCTTTTTGCATTTTTCACACATTTTCACCAAGGTTTACTTTTCGTAATCCCGGCACGTGGCTGATGGTCAAATTATTTGGACATCCTTGTCATGGAAATTTATTGGATCCTCGAACGGTTAAAGAAGAGCAGTAATCGAATTAGTTGAGGGTTCAACTGTTGTATGTCTCCAAAGAGTTTCCAAAGCTTTGTTCACAAGGAGTTTATTATATTTTCTAACATACAATTGGAAAAATTGTATATTCCAACTGGAAACGCCAACCAGACTGTGAATGGATACTCCGACTATATTCCAATTGGGAATAACGACCAGAATCCATATCATTCGTGGGTTTTTGTGACCTTTTAATGCTGGGATATGGGAACTCTTTGTTATTTTAACTTAAATAAACTTGAATTTGGTTTCATTATCCTTAATTTCCACGTTACAGAAGTTGATTTCACAAAGAGATTTCTTTATTTATGTCAATGTTGCTTCCTCTCGTCCTTTATCGATTCTTCCTCGACGATTTGGTCCTGCTAAGGGGCAGGATTCGGTCACTTATGCATCTCTTAGCGATACATCGAGTGCTCTTCGTTCGTCCACACCCACTTTTTACCGTAAAGAGGACTTTTTCGACTCTGTTTAAGCAAAAGAAGGAGTGTTTCGGCTTTTAGAGGCTAAGAGACGCTTAGAAATGGAAAAGTTACTCCATTCTTCACCCTTCTTCCCTTCACAATCGCATCAAATCTTCTTTTTCGGACTTTTGTGTGGAAATAAATTTCCAATCAGTAAATTGATATCGTGATTTCTGCATCGACGACAACGACAACGACGCCGAACACTGGTCACGGTCGGTGACTCTAGTAATTCACTTAAAAGCCAGTTCAGTCGCAACTTCGTTCATTCGTCGCTTGCACAAAAGGCAACATGTGTTTTTTCTGCTCCCCCTCGACCCCGGACGCAGTGATTTAATTTTAATGCTTACATTAGACGTATTTTTAATCCATTTGCGGCCTCTGCGCCGCGCTTACGTAATCCTTGCCGCCGCGGTTCACAAACACAAAGCGCACATAATTAAAGCATTGCCAACCAATCAAAAAGGCAGAAGTAAAGCGTAAAAAACGCTGCGAAAATTATGAATTTTCCACCTGAAGGCAGACAAACAGACACGCGGACGGACGGACGGATGGCTTTGAAGCAGGTGAATACTCGGCGTCAATCGAACGGATCCACGCCGAGGCACTCGACTCGGCTGCAGCGGCGCTTCGAGTGCTTCGAATATTCGCCAGCGACTCGAGTGATGCAAATTTGCAAATTGCAAAATTGGAATGCGTTTTGAGACTTCGTTGAATGGGCGCTCGACGCTCGAATGGTTGGCTGCAGCCTGCGCGTCGTCGCCGGCTGAAACAGGTGCGTTTTATTGGTTTACTTCTGCGGAGACTCGCGAAGCAGCCGCACTCGACGCCGTTGTTGCACTGCAGCGTCGATTGGTGGCTTCGTTGCGGCTGTTGCTGCTCCGCAGTTGACGATAGTGAACATTTGAAGCCTGCCAGGCACTCAGCTTGTTATGTCATCTCTCAGTTTCTGCCGATACGCAACAACAGCAACGTTAAAGCCCCTTCAAACGCTGTTGTTCCCCTGTTGCTGCCTCCTCCGCGTCCTCCGTCACGCAAAGAATGACCGAGCATCTACAGCAGCAACCATTTTATTGCATTGCAGCCTCGGCTGTCATCGAGTTGCATGTCAAACGGGAATTTTGATTAATAAAGTACTCAAAAATTCTTCATGGTTGCATGCATCGAGAGCGGATGATGAACAGGACCTTTTCAAAGGATGTTGTGAGGCTCAATTTCACGGAATGTGGAAATCATTGATTGAGGTTTTGCATTTGCACAAAATGAAGCTGCGAATCAACTTCGAACGTGAACTGAATCGAGGAATTACGAGTGTTTCTTTTAATTTTCCAAAATCCTCTGCAGAATTCAAAATTCCATAATTGATTTTTAATACAAGGAGACGAGCTTTGAGAGGCGAACAAGTATTAAGAAAACACATTTTGAAGCTGCAACTGCTTTAAAGTCGTGAGCATCATCGACTTTTGATTACCACGACCACGTGGAAGGATCCTAAACATCAATTTTCATTTATTTTTAGCTTAAATCAATCGCACTTAAATTTCAATCATCTTTGAAACTCTTCTCGTCTTCCGTTGAGTAACTTATTCGACTGATTTGTGGCTGCTACGAGGATTATTATTCAATATCCCGGCGAGTTTCCGTGATATCAATGAATGCATCCTGCTTCAATTAATATTGAGTTGCAGATTGAGGAGAGGGGATCCTCTCTTTCTCTCTCCTTGCCTTTGAATTCTTCGTTTCCCTTACAACAGGCAACTAAATTTCCTGTCCAATTTCACTCGTTTCCCGCTCGGCTACGGAAGCAGCTTCGAGGCTCCGCTGACGAAATGTTAACCCATGTTTTGCGCCTATTTTCACTCCAACAAACGTCCAAACGGAGTAATAATTCAATGAATGTTGATTACATTAACAGCTAGAGGCTTGAAGCTCTGTTGAAGATGATGATGATGTTCTCCTTCTTGTTTTTCGTGATGAATTTCACCGGCTCCACGACGATGACGATGGGCCTCGGTGATGGTGCTGAGGCGGGTTTTATGCAACAGTCAAGGACTCTGTCCCACTCTCTCTCGCTTTGTCCTTCTCCCTGGCTGTGTATGATTAAAGGATATTCTGTTTTCATCCAACTTTCGTTGTTTTGCTCGCTGATGTAATAACAAACAGTTATTAATTTGATTTAAGTTACGCAGACATCTTGACGTTTCCGTTGTTGTTGTTGTTGTTGCTGCTGCTGAATTCATCAGCTGCTGTTTTTGTTGTCTCCAAACTCGTTTCCTTTGTCTGCGATTGGTTATTAATTTACTCTGAAACACAACGGAATTAATAAGAATAAAAGCAACATCGAAAAACCACTCTTTTTTTCGTTATTAAAGAGTTTATTCAGAAGAGACGCGGACAATATAAATTCCAATCACTATTTTAAATTAAGCATCAATAAGAAATGTGGAATATGAAAGAAACGTGGATGAAAAATGGAGAAGAAGAAATATTTTAACACGGACAATTCAGCGCTTAGCCAAGAATCTCAGCAACAATGAAGCCGTCATGCGTATGTGCTTGGCAACATGTTCATATAAACAATGTTTAAATGCCATTTGTAGTGCATTGGAAGCGTTGGAATCTTCGTAGCAACAAGGGAAGTCGTTGATTGGAATTTAATAATTGCACAATAAATGATATTATTTAATAAATAAATTTAGTAAAATTCGAAAACAGATTTTTTCAATCTTCTGTACTACAATTAAAATTAGAACAGAAAAATTAAATGTGAATCTGAACTCAAGTAAAACACAAATAAAAATTGATTCATTCTACATCTTTTCCGTCGTCTTCTACTTCTTTTTTCCCCTCTTCTTCTACTTCTACTTCTTCTTCTTCTTCGTATGGCTTACATTTTAATATTTGAAATTTTTCGTCTTAATTTTAAGTAATAAAAACTTGGATTTTTTTTGAAAGCTGTGAATAAATGATTGAGTTTTTCCACTCAATAAAATTTATTAGACTTCTTCAGAAGCTGCCATCATCTTCAGCGAAGTATTAAAAGCATCCATTTTTTAAGGCATTAAAAGTAAAATGAAGGAAAAGAAGTGCGCCAAAGTGCAAGAGATAAACAAGATTCTTTCTGAAAATAGTTTCACGAACTAATGCGAAATTAACTCTTAATAAATTCCGCGTCGCCTCCCTTCGCCACCTCCCGAAAAGTCCTTTTAAATATTTATAAGCAGCGCTTTGGAAAAATTCGCAGTGCCCATTAATATCCTTCCACTTGACGTTAAATGCAAATTTATCATCTTTTGACAGTGCTGCCAAACACACAGCGACGCACGAACGCAAACGGATTCCATTCCGAAGCCAAAGCAGTGGAATCCTTTAACAAATTATGCAAATTCATGCAGCAGCAGAAGCAACTTAAACACTCCATTCAGCCGCCGCCTGCAGCCGCCCCTGAAATGCTTCCGTCGCTTTGACTGTTCACAGCGATCGCTGGAAGGTCGAAGCAGGAAGAGCGAGTGCCAGAGAGAGATAGAAGAGAGAGAGAGAGTTGAATGCGGAGTCGTTGCTTGTCCGACTGTCGACTGGCGAAGCTGCTCCATAACTAATCGCAGAACTAAACGATTTGATGGACCAGAAAAATGATGACTTCCTCCGTGGCTGCTGTCTACATTTATTTCTCTATTAGTTTGTTGCTGGTCGTGGCCCGTTCGGCGCAGAGCACGTCGAAGGGTGGTTTATGCCTCGTCTTGAATCCTTTTCGGCTGCTGAAGTGATTACATTGCACGCGTTTGTGTGCGATTCTGCGGCAAGGATTCGAGCGATTCCAGTCCGGCGTTCAATAAAAATAGAGAGATTGCGTTTGTTATTTTTGTTTGTTTTTTTTTTTTTTTTTTGTTTGCTGAGGGGTAGGATTTATGTTGTTGACGATGTTGTTGTTGTTGGTGTCGTGTGCTCAACATTTAACGTGCTGCAAAATCGGTTTAATGTCACGGAAGATAATCTAATTTGGTCACTTATATGCGAATATGAATATTATTCGCTATTAACTATTTGCATTGTGAATAGAATAAAAGCAACACCAACGTAAGCAGCAACATCAACAACAACAACAACGGACAACTACTCGTCGCTCAGAGAGAACTTTCCATGTACACTGCAAGAAAAGTTTGCTTCATTGTTGGATAATGCTTTAGACAAGGTGGAGGAGGAGAGAAAGAAAATAACTAACAACGGAATTGATTAATGGATCTTTTTCACACAACAAACAAAAAAAATTTAATAATAAATAGATTAAATTTATTATTATCATTTTTATCAGAATTATTGTTATTATCGCAGTGATCACTTAACTTAACTTAACATAACTTAACATAACTTAACTTAACATAACATAACTTAACTTAACATAACTTAACTTAACATAACATAACTTAACTTGACTTAATATTACTTAACTTAACTTAACATAACTTAACATAACTTAACTTAACATAACATAACATAACTTAACTTAACTTAACTTAACAACTCTTTTGTGTCTTAACTTCATTTATAAGCGCAACCTTTTTTCTTGTGTTACTTTTTACCGTTTCGTCACCCTCTCATTCTCCCTTTCAAGCTTCCCTTCACTATTTAACGACCTGATTTTGTGTTGTTTTGCAGGTTTGGTTCCAGAATCGGCGTGCCAAATGGCGCAAAACGGAAAAGTGCTGGGGCCGGAGCACCATCATGGCCGAGTACGGCCTCTACGGGGCGATGGTGCGCCACTCGCTGCCGCTGCCGGAGACCATCATCAAGTCGGCCAAGGAGAACGACGCAGTGGCTCCGTGGCTTCTAGGTATGGACAATAAAAGTAAATGCAATAATCGTATCACATGCTTAAAATCAATTAAATTTATTTATTTCAAAATTAATTCTGAATTTTAATTAAGTTCAATGAAGATCAAGTGTTTTTTTTATAATAAATGCATGTTAATTATTTGAATGCACCTTTTGACTTTTATTTAATGACATAAGCCGACTTTTTATCCTTGACAGTTTTCGACTTTTGTCGAAAATTGAACAGATTTCAGTTGCATGTCCGCGAAGCATCGGCTACGCTTATCGAAGGCTAATCACATCACAAAAAACGGAGGAGGAACGAAAACACTTAACGCACGACACCCTCTTTAAAAGCAGCTCCCCTCACTCACAAACAACGACGATCCCATTGCAAACGTCGCAAAACGACGCTAAACTAGACAAATGCAACAGCAACAACGATAAACAATAACTTTTCGGATTAACAGCAGCGCATCAAAGCGAATGAAAGTCGTGAGATGAAGAGAGCGAAAGAGCGCGAGAGATACAGAGCGACGTCTCGTCTTCTGGCGTCAATAATCGAGTTCTGAACGAGAAACAATTCAAAGTCGTTCGTCGCATGATTTCATAAGCGCTCTCCGCATTTTATTGTCTCTTATTGTCACTGGGAGAGAAACTCTTCGACGTCGGCGAGGGTGCACTTTAATAAACTCATCGCACGACGATGTTTACGCGAGAACAAAGCGCAGCTTAGGCGTCGGATTAAGCGACTGCGCCGGAAATTAACCTGAATAAAAACCTCTGCGTGGAATATGATTAATTTGCTTAAATTAAATTCTCCTTCCCTTCCACTCTCGCCTTTGCTAAGCCTGTGCGAAGTCGAGTTGGGATCAATTTCAATTTTTATTGCTTTTAATTATTAGAAAAACTCACTGCGAAATTACAGCAGCAGGTTTTGGGATGATTCTGCATTTTATTAACTACTTAAAAAAAAGGAATGCATTTTGAGCTTCCCTAAAAAAGGGAAACTTGATTTACAGCAATTAATTCAATTTTAATAAACCGCACTCCGAATAAAGCAATAATTAAAAATAGGAATACAGCAGAAAACTGTATTTTTTTGTTTGCTTTGCATTTTATAATTTTTAATTTAATTTTAAAGTTAATGTCGTTTATATCTGTACAGTTTTTTTCATCAAGCATTCATTTATTTTTGAATCCTTTCGGCTTGCATTTATTTTCATCGAACCCGTTCTCCTCCCCCCTCAGGCATGCACCGCAAGTCGCTTGAAGCTCAGGAGGCGCTCAAAGAGGATTCCGGCGTCAGCGACCACGAGGACTCGGCCGGCTCCAAGTCCAACGACGAAAGAAGCCGTCGCCTTTCGTCGTCCACGGAATCGCTGAACGTCGTCAGTCCGTCGCCGCAACCGCTTCGCAGCTCATCGGCAGCCACCTCCTCCTCATCGCCGCTGAACTCGCACGTCGACCTCAGCAGCCCGCTCAGCGGCGGCCTCCAGCAGCAGCACAATCAGCAGCCGCAGCCACTCTCACCGCTGCACCATCTGCAGCAGGGGCATCATCACTACGTCGCGCCATCTGCCCCGCCGCCGCCGCAACCGCCACACCTCTCCTATCACCCGCTGCTCGATGCGGCCAACGCCAGTGCTGCCAATAGCAAGGATCTGCACTTGATCATGAACACTGCTGTAGCCGCAGCAGCCGCCGCCGCAGCCGCTTCCGGCGGAGGAGGTGCGGCCGGGGGCGGTGGCGCCCGTCTCTCAGCAGCTGGATATCAACTCGATCACGATCCCGACACGTTCAGGTGGGTGAACAGCATTACCAACAACAACAGCAACAACAACAACAACAACAGTTATCACACTTTGCAGAAACATTACGAACGCGAGAGGTTCTCGTCGATACGGTGAATTCCTTTATAAAGCTTATTTCAATGTGCGAAAGATCCATTGGAAACCTTTCTTTAAATTTCACTGATTTGAATCTCAATTTAATTTAATTTTCTCCTTCTCTTTGCTCGACAGGAACAACTCCATTGCTTGTCTTCGCGCCAAGGCGCAGGAGCATCAGGCACGCCTTCTGAACAGCGGACTGCTGCTGCAGGTGCGATCGTTGGCCGGTCTGCAGGGCGCCGCGGCGGCAACGAGTGGCGGCAACCGACCAGCAACAGCAACGCCGCCCTTTTACAGCAGCCCGTCAGCCACGGCGCCATTCAACATCAACAACAACAGCAGCCACAATTTCGGCGAAGGGGTAAAAATCAGTCCACAGGCAGCTGATCTCTGCCAAACACGACTCATGACAGCGAATACGACGCCAACGGATGCAACCTCAACAATCCAAAACCTTTGCAACAACAACGGCACACACAACAATTCCAACGCCATTTTCTACCAACCGCAACAACAGCAACAGTTCAAAATGGAGCCCATCCCGAGCGTCGTTTGCGACATTTGATACTGAGCCGAAGGAAGGAAGATCGCGACACGAGAAGCGCTTTAAAAGCCAACCTCATTTCTGGCAATTACGAAAGTTCAACACAAATTTGAACTAATGCTATAATTTCCATTCAATCGCACGTCAGCGGGAGGATCTAAATACAGTTTTTAGTAATTAAAAATAAATAAATAATGATTAAGTTATTTATGAAAGAAACCTCAGCACCATTTTAGCACTTCTTTGAAGAAATATTATGCAAAAATTTTAGCAATATATAAAAATTATAATGGATTCATAGTTTTTAAGAATCTTTTTGTAAAGCTCTGTAAATAAAAGTCAAATAAAAATTAAGCTTGACTTTGTTCGTTTTCATTTTCGCTTTATATTAATAATTAAAACTTTGCTAGATGCCTTTAAATAATAAATAAACATTACAGAAGACAAACATCCTTTTAAACGTGCGCGCAAATCTATAGTTTTATAAAAATATTTGGACTGCCCAAGTCGCAGTCGCTATATTTGACGTGGCCTTTATTAAAGTAACTATATCAAAAAGTAGCTATCACCATCAAAATCGCTCCCCTAAGTTTGGCTGCATTTACGGGGTCTATTAATTCACAGTAACTTTTTCTTTGCTCATGCAGTTTATAAGAAACTACATCAGAAATAACTAGTAAGGGTACCTTCAGTCAGACCGAAGCTTATATACCCTACATCCCGCCGATTTTCACCATTTTCAATACAGAGTTATCTATGATGGCAGAGAATATTCGTACCGAATTTCAAGTCAATTCTTCCAACCGTTATTCTGGAATTGCGGTTTATATCAATGTCATATGTTCGTGGGCGGACACGCCCATTTTTTTTAAAAATTTAATCTACCTGTACCGATGTATTCGGAAACAAAATTGAAGCTCAAAACTAAGTCTACAAGTTGAAATATTGTTAAAAGAATTAGTATTTGTTAAAAAAGTAGGCGTGGCGCTGCACCGATTTATCCCATTTTCAATCCCACAGAGTTTCGGATGACAAAGAATATACGTGCAAAATTTCATCGCGATAGCTTCATTCGTTCTCCTGTAATCGTGATTTCCACAGACAGACAGACAGACAGACAGACAGACAGACAGACAGACTACGGACATGGCTAAATCGACTCAGGAGGTGACACTGATCAAGAATATATATACTTTTCCATACCTGCCACGCCTCCTTTAATGCGTTACACACGGAAGCACAAAGTGAATATACCCTCATTCCTTCGGATGTAGGGTATAAAAAGGCAGATTTTTAAGTGTCAAATCAAGTTCAATGAGAAACAATGCGGCGTATTCAATCCATTTGAAGCCAATTACTTCAAAAACTTTTTCCTCGGCATCATTGATTTAATTAATATCTAAAACTAATTATAAAATTTGAAATTTTTTTCCCATCCAACTTCTGTTTTGAACCTGCGGGCTCAAAATTCCAGCACGCTATCTTATGGGCTTCATCATAGCTTTATCAAGTGAAGTCTCGAATATATAGTTGCTGCACTCATCAAAAGAACGAAGCCTTATATTTCTTAAGAATTGAATACCCAAAATAACGTAAGTAAGTTTAAAGTAATGAAGTTACTTTCAAGTGTTAATTAGAAACTTAGACGGTAAAAATATTCAAGTAAATAAGGCTTTAACGAAATGGGTAATTTGTGAATCCTGCTAGTAGTATTACTCGGTAGGCAAGAGAGTTGATTTGGTTTTTGTCCCCGTCTCGAATTATATCAGTTGCGATAACCGCGGACGAACTTTATTATGAAAATTATTTCAAACAAAATATTCGAAAAAAGTTGACTATTTGGTTAGCAGTATGAGTAATGATGCCTGAAAGCCGCATTGAAATCGGTGCAGCCGTCTAAGAGTTCACTAAACTCTAACTAACACGCTACTAATTAGATTTCGATACTAATAATCATATTTTTATCTATTAAAAAGTCTTTGGTTTTTGTTTTTCGTTGTCGTTAAACGTAAATAATCAACAATAACGCAGAACAAACCGTTGTTTTTGGTGTTTGTAGCGAGATGTTCCTCTGGCCTGCGGTATGATGGAATTAGCACTGAAATTATATTCAAATATAAATCCCCTACAAGGGAATTATAAATTAGCATAATAATATATTATTTTGATTTAATATGGATCAATGTGTCACTTACCATCTGAATACCGAATAACAATGTCGATACAATGGTTTCGAGAATACTGCGTTCTAGCCGCAGTGTTTTACTCGATAGTTCGGCGAGTACTTTTTTTTTGTTGATAACGAAGTGCACGAACGTAGTAAGAAGACAGGCTTGCCAGAAGCAAAGCAATGAATGAATTTCACGTTTTGGCTGAAGTGAGAAACCGAGTAGACGAGGAATGTGAGATAGCGACAAGGCTACTGTCGAGTTATGAGCGCCTGGTTGATAAACCGAAAGTTGCCATGTATTCTGATGATCTTATCAGTCAGATTGGACCAATTTGTCCAAGTTAGAGTTCGTTTTAATGTTTCTGTGGGGAATGACGAGAGAATATCGCTTTGGATTTTTCTAGAAAAGGAATTTTCTAGAAAACGAAAATTTTAAAGAAAAATTAAAAGAAAATTGAAAATAATTTACCGTAGGGAAAGAGGAGGTGCTTAAGTAGATGGTAACTGGGAGATCAGCAGAAAGAAAGTTTGTAAGGCCACTGGAAAGTTGACGCTAGAGTACCACAAGTATAAAAGGTCAACTTTGAATTGAAAAAAGGGATTGAAGAAAAGTTAGTCAAGGTGCTCGGTGCGGCGGTTTCTTTTAAAGCGAACGAAATTCAAACGGGCAAGTCCGAACAGGATGACCATTAAATTTTACGCAGTATTTCTTAAAGTTTAAAATTTGTTAAACGTGAAGAAAAAAAAAGAATCGGCGGTTAAAATATACAGCGAGAACTGAAATAATTCGCGCAGGAAAAATTGCGCGCAAACTCTGCGAAATAAATTACATGTTTATAGATATATATATATGTACCTTTTGAAGTGTTTCACCGTTACCACTTTATAATTATCGACCGTGGACGGAAAATAAACGCTTCATGAGTTTTCTGACACCACCAGTCGATCACCGAAGTCAATATTCATATTGCAGTCATATTGCATGCTGTGAGAAACCTCCGAATTTATCGCCAAACTACGTCAGCGTAGCACAGAGGAACTAGAAGACGCGATCCAGTATCCCAGCATCGTTACAGAGTGCCATAGGAACTTACGGGAAGAGACTATCATCCCGAGGAGGATCGGAAGAGAAACCAGCTAAGTGAAAAAAATTCATACCTTTGATTACATGTCGAAATTGTTAAGCGAAATTTTCAAAGTCACGTTAAAATTAAACAAAGTTTAGGAGTTAGAGTCCGTTGTTTATTTATATATCGATAATGTAATTTATGTTATGTAATTTATGTTTAAGTTATTGTTAGTTTGTGTTAATATTACCAAATTTATTAATGTTAAATTTTTCTTTGCCATTATTATTTTACATATATTTTTGTGTCTGTACATTCAATTCAATTCGATTTATTTGTTACCTGTATACATATATAAAGAAAATCATTGTCGGTTTTATCAAAAAGAATTAAAATTTTAAGAAAGTTGTTAAGGGGCAGCAGCACAAGGTAGTGTGGGTATAAAGTAACCAAGAGAGGGGGTGAATGTTAGTAATTCCTCTTAGGCATTAGAGAGCTCTCTCATGGCTAGGTTTAGTAGATAAGAAGTCAATCAAACACATATTCCACAGTAGCAGCACTACCGAAGAGCTTGCGAGCTTCAAGTAGGACTTTTTTAAAGAACTTTGTAGCAAAAATTACCGTGTTTAATAACCAAATAAAGGTAGTTGATTATGGAATAGAAACACTTTTTCATTATGGGTGATTGACGGGAAGATTCGAAGGATGGCAAATGGAAGGGGATGGAAAAATTTTAGGATTCATTAAAGACATTTTTGAAATTTATTGTTGCTTCCGATTCGCGACTGGCTGGGTTGAGAACCTCGCTGGGAGATTGAGCTAGTCGGATGCGTAAGCCAGCGCGAAGCCAACCGGGACACGTAACAATATGGCGCCCAACAGAAACAGGCTGTGGTTTTTCCTTCGCAGAGTAGCCCAAAATCCGATGGCTTGAGCAGACTTAAAAAAATAGTTTAGCCCAATTGCATCGAAGTAAGGGATACTCAGCTGATGAAAAACCACGGAACAAGAAAAATAAACAATTTTTTTTGTGATAGAATAGGAGCCATAACAAGATGGCGTCCAAACAAAAAGGTGCTAAGTGGTTTTTCTTCCACGCTGTGGTCTACAACTGGTGGCTTGGATTGGCAAAATTGTCAAATCCAACAGCATCAGCCGAGGGACACATGTTGGAGGAACAACCACATGCAAATCTAGTACATAAAATTATAACGAAAGAAGAGCGTTATAATAAGGCGCCGTAACAATATGGCACCTAGTTTTAAAAAGAGGCCGTGATTTTTCCTTCACGATGTACCCCCATAAATCTGATGGCTTGCGCAGACTAACCACTGTTTAGCGCAATTGCATCGAAGAAAGGGATACTCCGTGGACGAACAACCACAGGGCACTCAAGAAAAAGGCATTAATTAAACCTGAGGATAAGTGAGTTCTTCTCCATTGCATGTCCTGAAATTTGCGGCTTGAAGTGGTGGCCTAACCAAATTCAATTGCGCTGACGGAGGGAGGTGCAATGGACAAACACCCACAGTATGTTCGAAAATATGTTTTTTGTCGCAGCGATTTCGGAGAAAGATGGCTTGAGGTGGCAAATATGTCAACTCAATTGCATCCGACGAAAAGATCTACCATTTTAGAGGCCAGGATGTCTATAAACGGATGACTATCCAAGATGAACAGACATTTCCTAGAGTAAAAGAATTTTAGTACAAATAAATCAAGGCGTGCAGCGATTCAGTAGCTTGGTAAGCGGGAAAACAAAACATTATAAGATAACACAGCAATACCAAAAGCACTGAACGGCGCACGTAAGAATAATCATGTAGAACCATTCGTTTGCAGAAAGTAATCCTCTAATGGTAGACAATGAAGAATAATTTTTGGTTGGAGATACCACTTTTTCCATTAGCTGAAATCCTTCCTCTAGATATCCCACTAATGATCCCCTATAATAGTAAAAGAAAGAAAGGAAAATTAATTTGTGTAAAAGCAGGAAAAATAAAAGCAATTAAGTAATATTTGTGTTATTTAAAGCGCGAAAGAATAAAAATATAAAATAAAGGAAAGCAAAAGCTAATATTTTTGGCAAACGCTTGTTCAATTATTATATTTTTTTTTGTTAAATACTTTCGTGTAATTAAGTTATGTAAGTTTGATTGTTTTTCAATTCTGTCGTGGTTAAATTATTTTATTGGTGTTTTGGGTTATTGTTTTTTTTATCTATTATTTTATTGTTTCTAATTTATGTAATTAATATTAGTATTCACTTATATATACATTTTAAATTGCTATTTTGGCGCGTACGGTATAATTGATATAATAAAGCGGTATTAGGGTGCGATTTTAAAAGTTGAGACAAGAGAGTAGAGAGCACGTCGTTACGATTAAGGAACGATATGCCCAAGAGTGCAAACTATATTGAAAGATCAAAGAAAAAACGATTTCAAGAGTTGGACTTGAACAGATCATCACCGCAAATCAAAGAAGTCAGGTTCAATACACCCTTGCAACATTTAAATAGAAACCTACGGAAAATGGCAAATGCAGGTACAAATAGGTTTGACGGTAATGGGTTCAAGGACCTTTCGGGCTCACTAATTCAAAAAACGAATCCCGAAAGTACGCTAAAGTCTGCGGTTGCGTCAGCAGAAGCTACGATACGAACTAGCGATGAACATAGTAAGGGAGCGGTAAGAAAAAATCCACCTGGTGGCCACGGGACGACCACGGCTGCGGGTTGGGCACCTCCGCCTGCGGTAAAAGTGACTGGTGCGGCCCAAGATCAATCGATGGACCATAGTGGCAAACTAGCAAGAGCTAATAGTCCTCAACTCGTTTCAGAGATGGTAACGGACGCCTGTAATCATTGGAGAGCATCAGTAGATAAGGCCATAACCAGGCAAATTCATGATGGCATCAATGAGGGACTGCGGTATATGATGACGGAGTTAAATAGTATGTTTCAACACATGAGAACGGTAGAGAGTCACGGAACCACAGCCAGTGCGTCTGGAGAAGAACGAAGCACACGCACAGAGCAGCGAGAAGATCGCTGGCATGATAATGTACGCCCCAATATGCCACCAAGTAGTCGTTGCGTACCTTCATCGAGCGGTTATGAAATGCCACACGTCAAATTAGATAAGTGGGGTATTGTGTTTAACGGCAACCCAAGTTTTCTATCAGTAGATGACTTTATATTTCGGCTAGAGCACTTAAGAGCACAGTATGATTGCTCATGGTCGCAGGTATTGCGCGATTTTCAGGTCTTGCTAGCGGGCGAGGCGAAAGAATGGTTTTGGCTATACGTAAAAGATAATAGGCCTTTTAGCTGGGAAGCACTGCGTCAAGCTTTGTTGGCCCAGTACAAGTCAAGCAACAGTGAATTCGAGGTTATGCAGGATTTGGTAACGCGGAGACAGGGCCAAAACGAAACGACGGACGAATACTTTCAGGCCATGTTAAAATTACGTAGCCGCCTTTTGCGTCCGATACCTGAGTACGAAGTAATAAAAATAATTAAAAGAAATCTCAGGGAAAATTTAGCTAAGCTGGTTTACCCAGTACAAGTATTCTCCGTGCAGCAATTACGCGAAGAGTGTCATGAGGTTGAACGTTGTTTCATGCGTCATGATCCGCGCCGGCCTCCAACAAACCGATTCGCCAGGCAAGTCAATGAAATTGAATTGACCGACGATGAATTACAAGTTGAAGGACTAACGAAGAAACCTGAGCAACCACACAAAACACAAGACGTTGCCAAATTGAAGTGCTGGAATTGTGGTCAGCCCGGACATGTTTTCATGGATTGTATGTCACAGCGGCGTAATGTTTTTTGTTTTAAGTGCGGTATGCGGGACGTAATAACGCCAAATTGTCCGAACTGCGGTAAGGGAAACGGGCCGAGAGGTATGGCAGCAGCGGGTCGCCCATCCTCCGAGTCGATGCCCGCGCGCAACAGATCGAATCCGTTCAGAAAGCAAAAAAAAATCCAGAAGTTTTAGAACGCATAAATGCTATTTGCCAATCAAAGCATACTCCTGGAAAAGAAAAGGGAGTAAGAATATTGGAAAGAAATAGAATAGATAGAACGATAAGTAGAAGAGTCAATGTGGCTAGACCATTAGAAGAGAAGGAACGCAGTTATTTATTAGTGAGAAATCGTATTTTTAGCCCCAATAGCGAAGAAAAGCCTTACAGAGTATCGAATAGAGTGAAAAAAGCAAGGGAAAGATATTTACAGAGAAAAACCGTCAGAAAACGAATAGTGTCATCGTTAAAGTGTTTGGAGCGTAATGACCCAAGGCCATACGTTAACGTAGAGATAGGAGGCATGGTAGTGAAAGGGTTGTTAGATTCCGGAGCGTCTATTAGTATTTTAGGCGAAGGTTGTAGAGAGTTGGTAGAACGAATAGAAGTCCCAATCAAACCAAGTTTCACCAGTGTAAAGACAGCCAATGGTAGTAGACACTGGATATTAGGAAGTGTAGAAATTGAGGTGCAATATAAAGGCAAGACAAATATGCAGAAATTTTATTTATGCCCTTATTTGGAACAACCCATGTATCTAGGGGTAGATTTTTGGAAAACTTTTGGCATAGCGAAAGAAATATTTGATGTTGAAGAGCTTAGCACCAGCACCACAGAGGTAATAGACCCCGGAATGCATGATTTGACAGAAAAGCAGCGGTGTCAGCTAGAAGAGGTGAAGCAGAAGTTTAGTTTTTTTGAAGAAAAAGGACTGGGACGGACACACTTAGAGAAACATACGATTGAGTTAATAGAGGGGGCGCAACCTTTCAAGGATAGACACTACCCTGTTTCCCCGGCTGTACAGAAAATTATCTATGAAGAAGTGGACAAAATGCTCGAATTGGGAGTAATTGAAAAGAGCGACAGCCCATGGAATAATCGAACGACACTGGTTCGGAAACCTGATAAGAATAGGTTTTGTTTAGACGCGAGAAAACTAAATAACCTCACGGTAAAAGATGCGTATCCACTTCAAAATATTGAGGGTATCTTGAGCCGCATAGACTACACACACTTTATAAGTAGTGTAGATCTAAAGCATGCGTTTTGGCAAGTGGAGCTTGATGCTGAGAGCAAAAAGTATACGGCGTTTACTGTGCCAGGTCGGCCGTTATACCAGTTTGTGGTAATGCCGTTTGGGCTGTGTAATGCTGCTCAGCGGTTGTGTCGTCTGATGGATAAGGTTATCCCGCAGCATCTCAAATCCAATGTATTTGTATATTTGGATGATCTCTTGATTATAGCTCCCGATTTTAACACGCATTTACGTGTGCTTAGCGAAGTAGCAGAATGCCTTCAGAAAGCGAATTTGACAGTAGGTGGTGGCAAATCGAAATTTTGTTTCAAGGAACTCAGATATTTAGGGTTTATTTTGGGCGGAGGCTGTCTTAGGACTGATCCCGAAAAAATAGCCGCAATACAAGAAATAAAAGTACCGAAATCGGTGAGGGAAGTTAGGAGTTTTTTAGGAACGGCCGGTTGGTATCGACGCTTCATTCATGATTTTGCGTCGTTATCCGCACCTCTGAGCGATACCCTCAGGAAAACAAATGGTAAATTTACCATGACTTCTGAGGCGATTGAGGCTTTTGACCAACTTAAGCGAGCCCTAACGTCAGCACCGGTTCTAAAACATGCAGACTTTGCCAAACGCTTCTTCATACAGTGCGACGCCTCGAACATTGGTATTGGAGCCGTATTGTTCCAATTAGATGAGGAAAAGAATGAAAGGCCTATCGCGTTTTATTCGTATAAGCTAAATCGGCATCAACGCAATTATAGCGTGACCGAGAAAGAGTGTCTCGCGGCGATTCTAGCTGTTAAACGTTTTCGGCCTTATGTCGAACTGATGCCGTTTACCATCATAACGGACCATGCAAGCCTTAAGTGGTTGATGTCACTTAAAGACTTAAATGGTAGGTTAGCTCGATGGTCACTTTTATTACAGCCATTTCAGTTCGAAATCGAACATCGTAAAGGTGCCGAAAATGTGGTAGCCGATGCATTATCTAGGTCGGTAGAAGAACTGCAATCGACTCCACAAGAGATACTCGAAATGGAGACAACAGAATTCGAATCACCTGATTATTTAGATATAGTATCCACAGTAGAACAAAATCAGGATCGGCTGCCAGATCTAAAGGTTACAGATGGATTAGTCTTTAAGCGCACAATATGTCCGACAGACTTACCAACTAGTGAGTTTACGTGGAAATTATGGGTCCCCGAAGCGCTGACGTCGACGTTGATAGCGAAGGCGCATGACTCCGTACTTGCGGCGCATGCGGGCATAGGCAAGACTGTATTTCGGTTGCGTCAAACCTATTACTGGCCAGGAATGGTTCGGCAGGTCCGAGCATATATAAATAATTGTGAAATCTGTAAAGAGTCCAAGTCTGCAAATAACGAATTGTGCCCGAAGATGGGTAAAGAGGCGGTAACAGTGCGACCTTTTCAAAAAATTTATATTGATTTTCTGGGCAAGTATCCTCGTTCAAAAAAAGGCAATGCATATATTTTTGTGGTTGTAGATCACTTTTCCAAATTCATACTGTTAAAAGCCACGAAAGCGGCCGAAGCGACCAAAGTAGTAGATTTCCTTGTTTCTGAGGTTTTCTACAAATTTGGAGTGCCTGAAGTAATCCACAGTGATAATGGAGGTCAGTTTAAATCAAAACAATTTCAAAAAATGATTAAGAAATTCAAAATAATCCATATGAAAACAGCGTTTTATTCTCCTCAGGCAAATGCGGCTGAAAGAGTAAATCAATCCGTTTTGGCGGCGATCAGATCGTATCTGAAGGAAGACCATAGAGAATGGGACTTATATTTGCCCGAGATTGAATGCTCTCTTCGGAGCTCAGTACATTCCTCTATTGGCGTGACGCCATTCTTTGCTTTGTTTGGACATAACATGTTCACAAGCGGAGGTGATTATGAATTAGCGCGAAAACTTAAGTCATTGGACGACCATGAATTGAGAACTCTTAATCAGGCCGATAAATTAGAACTCTGGCGTGAGGAGATGCGGAAAAACCTACATGCAGCCTACGAAAAAGGAGTTAGATATTATGACCGACGCAAACGCGACGTTAAATTTGTTCCCGGTCAAGAAGTGTATCGGAGGAACTTCGTCCAAAGTAATTTTAGAAAAGGGATAAATGCTAAGTTCTGCAGAAAATTTTTGAAGTGCAGAGTGTCTCGAATTGTAGGTAGTAACTTATACGCTCTCGAAGATCTGAACGGCAAAGATCTGGGCGTGTTCCACGCAAAGGACATAAAGCAGTAGAAAGTCAAATGACGCGGACAAAGGTGCAATTCCTCCTTAAGAACAAACGTGCAATATTTACCTTAGTGATTTAGTAATTAACTTCACACCAGTCAATTCGATTGAAGAGGAATCGTGCAATATTGGAAATTGATTTATGTTTTTTTTGTTGCATCGTTGTTGGCTGTGAGAATGTTCACGTTTGTTAATCCTTGTCCATTGTTTATATGTTGTGTGTGCTCACAAGACATCGAGGTTCTACCTAAAAGGAGAGAAGGTGTAGTTCGTCAGTAACAAAATGAGGTTAGGATACTTAAAATGAAAACCCGGCTAGCTGAGTTCGCAGAATGACCTAATTCGGCGGAAAGGACGATCCTCTCTGGTCGTGGGTGTGACCCAACGTTGGGCGCTGCTCAATTTGGAAGAATGGGGCCACGAGATACATCCGCACACTGCATTTGCATCCAGCGATTGCAGCACGCTTTAGCAACTGCAGAGTTTTGTAGCGAGATGTTCCTCTGGCCTGCGGTATGATGGAATTAGCACTGAAATTATATTCAAATATAAATCCCCTACAAGGGAATTATAAATTAGCATAATAATATATTATTTTGATTTAATATGGATCAATGTGTCACTTACCATCTGAATACCGAATAACAATGTCGATACAATGGTTTCGAGAATACTGCGTTCTAGCCGCAGTGTTTTACTCGATAGTTCGGCGAGTACTTTTTTTTTGTTGATAACGAAGTGCACGAACGTAGTAAGAAGACAGGCTTGCCAGAAGCAAAGCAATGAATGAATTTCACGTTTTGGCTGAAGTGAGAAACCGAGTAGACGAGGAATGTGAGATAGCGACAAGGCTACTGTCGAGTTATGAGCGCCTGGTTGATAAACCGAAAGTTGCCATGTATTCTGATGATCTTATCAGTCAGATTGGACCAATTTGTCCAAGTTAGAGTTCGTTTTAATGTTTCTGTGGGGAATGACGAGAGAATATCGCTTTGGATTTTTCTAGAAAAGGAATTTTCTAGAAAACGAAAATTTTAAAGAAAAATTAAAAGAAAATTGAAAATAATTTACCGTAGGGAAAGAGGAGGTGCTTAAGTAGATGGTAACTGGGAGATCAGCAGAAAGAAAGTTTGTAAGGCCACTGGAAAGTTGACGCTAGAGTACCACAAGTATAAAAGGTCAACTTTGAATTGAAAAAAGGGATTGAAGAAAAGTTAGTCAAGGTGCTCGGTGCGGCGGTTTCTTTTAAAGCGAACGAAATTCAAACGGGCAAGTCCGAACAGGATGACCATTAAATTTTACGCAGTATTTCTTAAAGTTTAAAATTTGTTAAACGTGAAGAAAAAAAAAAGAATCGGCGGTTAAAATATACAGCGAGAACTGAAATAATTCGCGCAGGAAAAATTGCGCGCAAACTCTGCGAAATAAATTACATGTTTATAGATATATATATATGTACCTTTTGAAGTGTTTCACCGTTACCACTTTATAATTATCGACCGTGGACGGAAAATAAACGCTTCATGAGTTTTCTGACACCACCAGTCGATCACCGAAGTCAATATTCATATTGCAGTCATATTGCATGCTGTGAGAAACCTCCGAATTTATCGCCAAACTACGTCAGCGTAGCACAGAGGAACTAGAAGACGCGATCCAGTATCCCAGCATCGTTACAGAGTGCCATAGGAACTTACGGGAAGAGACTATCATCCCGAGGAGGATCGGAAGAGAAACCAGCTAAGTGAAAAAAATTCATACCTTTGATTACATGTCGAAATTGTTAAGCGAAATTTTCAAAGTCACGTTAAAATTAAACAAAGTTTAGGAGTTAGAGTCCGTTGTTTATTTATATATCGATAATGTAATTTATGTTATGTAATTTATGTTTAAGTTATTGTTAGTTTGTGTTAATATTACCAAATTTATTAATGTTAAATTTTTCTTTGCCATTATTATTTTACATATATTTTTGTGTCTGTACATTCAATTCAATTCGATTTATTTGTTACCTGTATACATATATAAAGAAAATCATTGTCGGTTTTATCAAAAAGAATTAAAATTTTAAGAAAGTTGTTAAGGGGCAGCAGCACAAGGTAGTGTGGGTATAAAGTAACCAAGAGAGGGGGTGAATGTTAGTAATTCCTCTTAGGCATTAGAGAGCTCTCTCATGGCTAGGTTTAGTAGATAAGAAGTCAATCAAACACATATTCCACAGTAGCAGCACTACCGAAGAGCTTGCGAGCTTCAAGTAGGACTTTTTTAAAGAACTTTGTAGCAAAAATTACCGTGTTTAATAACCAAATAAAGGTAGTTGATTATGGAATAGAAACACTTTTTCATTAGGGGTGATTGACGGGAAGAGGGGAAGGATGGCAAATGGAAGGGGATGGAAAAATTTTAGGATTCATTAAAGACATTTTTGAAATTTATTGTTGCTTCCGATTCGCGACTGGCTGGGTTGAGAACCTCGCTGGGAGATTGAGCTAGTCGGATGCGTAAGCCAGCGCGAAGCCAACCGGGACACGTAACATGTTGTAATACTTCACTGTTGCGGTGCCTGTTGACGTTAAGGGCTACTGTCGAGATCAAGCAGGCCGCGATTAATGGATGATCAATTGAAATAGTGGCACACAATAATAAAATAAAGAAACGCACTGAAGTAACATTCCCAAGTCTACTAAAAACATGCATATTGTCGTGTATAATTTATTTTTATTAATTTTATTAATGAATATCAATTGTTTGTATTATTGTGAAAATTGAATATTAGTGATTAATCATTATCTCACCTTAAACGCTTCAAAATTAATTTAATTGAATTTTGTGAATTATTACACAAAACCGCGTTATCTCATTTTGAAAAAATCAGAGTATCAATAGTTATCTCATATAATCATCTAATCTCAATAATTATTTCAAATTTCCGCATTATCTCATTTTGAAATACTTGAAAATTTGAGACAACGTGTTTTTCAATTAGAGATAAAATCGGTATTTGAGAAAACATATTACTCAATTTGCCCAGGCCTACGGAGAAGTATAGGTTGTTTAAAAACTCAAATCTGAGCGAAAAAGCCGAACGCAATAACAATGGAATTGAATAAGGTGGGAAGCGTTTTCGGTCTAAAACCGGTTTAGTCCAAGTTTCTGGAAAAAACATATTATGGAAATGCGGTATGAAAAAAAGATAATTCTTGGCTCACTGTTCAGCAAAACGTCAATACACAGGGCATACATTTTTTTACTGTTACCAAAAATAACAAAATAACAAAACAATTATTATGTTCTACAGACTAATTTCTGTATCGAAACTTTCAGCCAGCTGATAAAACTTCGACGGCTTCAACCGGATTATATATTTTTATGGCAACAGGCTATAAAACAGTGACGGGCATTCTTATACTATACAACAGGCTATAAAATATTCATTCCAGTAAACTTCCAAGGGACAAAATATTAACAAGAGCGCTTTTCACAAAACAGCAAAACTTTTAAGGTAGTTTGGTGAGCGAATAATAATAATGTATTCACTTTTGAGCTATTATTATCTTTGGATTTCACGTTTTACATTTAGTTGCATATAATTAATTTCTTTCATCATTTAAAATATTGGAATTAACAGTATTTAATATCTTTATCAATTAAAATATTCCCGTGTGTAGCTTGGATCGTTAAAAGTATGGTCTAACCTTATCCGCTAGACTTGGCAGCACTTTTATCATCGAGATTGTTTTGCTTTTTCCAGAGATTATAAGCTAAATTGCAGATATTTACAACCAACTCAAGTGAAACGGGATGCTATTACTAAAATTAATATTGCTTTTATACATCGTATTGGTCTCTGGTGGTCCCGAGGAGGAGGAAGGTGTACGCTACGCAAATCGTTGTGAAACGTGTAAGATTCTGGCCACTGAGCTGCAAGAGCGCCTTAAAGAAACAGGAAAAACACACGACGTTATCGAGATAGGGTAAGTTGTTTATCTATCCTTGTTCTTATTACTTCCAATATCTTATCATGCAGATACTCCGTCGACGATGTGAAGCCTAAGAAGCGGACTGAATATCGCCGCAGCGAGTTACGTCTTCTTGAATCAACTGAGAACGTTTGTGACCGCATACTGGCGTATAATCTGCATAAGGAGCGCCAAGACAGTACTCGCTTTGCCAAAGGCATGTCACAAACATTCCAAGCGCTTCACGGTCTCGTCGACAAGGGCGTCAAGGTGGATCTTGGCATCCCATATGAACTGTGGGACTCGCCACCCGTAGAAGTGACGCAAATGAAGTCGCAATGTGAGGACCTCCTTGAAAAGTACGAGGAAAGCATTGCCGACTGGTATTTTAATTTGCAGGACGAGAAAACGTTAATCACGCATTTGTGTGAGGATCAAGTACTGGCCAAGGATGATCGTAAATGCCTCCAAGAACAATTACCACCAGCGGAAGCAGAGCAGAAAGAGGATAAGAAAGCAACCAGTCAAAAGAAATCAAAAGCAAGAAAAAAATCATCTGGAGGTGATAAAGAAGAACTTTAATTTTGGTCGATCAAAGAGAATTAATTTGCATAAATTTATGTTAAAACAAAAGTTAAGTTAAATGTTCATTATTTTCTAGATTTCCACAGTATCTCCATATATGTAAGTCAAAAGATGAATTATAAATGAGTAAATTTAAATAGATAAAAATTTATAATCGAAACAATTAATTACATAAACAATAAATAACTATAAAACACATTACAAACCAAATATATTTTGAAAACTTAAGGAAGTCCAAAAGAATGCGTTGAAAATCAAAAAAGCCAGCGGAAACCAGTATCTTGCCTTAGAGTCAATCCACATTGAGACCTCCTGCGGTGTGAAAGTGGTGCAGTGAATATGCTCTCTCGCGTCAGCCTTTGATGCTGGGTCCTGTAAATTTAATAGGCTCCTTCTCCGGAAGTTTGCAATCTTCGTTTCGCAATCCAAAACGTGTTCCGCAACTGACGGTATGTTTAGTACCATTTCGTCACTGGAATAAGTGTTGAATAGATCGGCGCTCCCATTTAGTGCCGAAATGGTATTAGCACGCGTCCGGTGCCGACGCGGCGCTTTCGCTTTGAATATGTATTTGCTGCTGAGCTTTGTAACATTAATATTATTCTTGCGCCGCCAGAGCGTATTGACGAAGGCAAACTCGATGAGGCTACCGAATATGAAGAGAGTGCACGCAAAGAACCACACTTCGGAGACTTTTATGTAACTGACCTTTGGTAATGATTTTCCTATGTGTGCAAAAAAGCAATGAAGTAAAAGAAAAATCCTATTTTGGATACCTCGCAGAATACCTTGAGTTGTGGCAAGCGTAATAAAGGTTAACATCGTGCTAGTGCCCAGCATTAGTCGTGGTCCAACTTGGTCGGCCTGCAACCAGAACGACAACCAGGATATGCCGACAATTAGCATTGAAGGGAAAAAGTAGCCCATGATATAGTAACCAACCACGCGCCTCAAGCTCATGGTGAAGCTTAGAGCGCTGTAGTTGCCAGCAAAAGCACCATGGCGTAGATCGTTCATGTCAGCATTGATTACGGTTTCATTGGACCACGTCTCTCGTAGCACGTATTCAGTTAGACGCAGGTCTGGATCGAAAGTAATCGGACGCTTCGCTTCCCAGTGCAACACCAGCTCAGAATTGTTGAAGATCCAGCTCTCGATGACCACAGGACAGTGTTGCTCGTCGAACGGAAACTTTTTCAAATTTAGCCAGCAGTAAAGCGTCGCTTGGATGCGCGTGGAAAAGATTACAATGCCATCGGGTGATATTGAAGTGAGGACATTTTTATCAGTGGTGCCTGGAGAAGAAGTTTGCAGCAATTGATTAAAAATTATAACAAAGTTCATTAATGTGATGAAGAGCTGTACCTAGTATACTTGAATCCCTTTCGTTGGCTAGGAAAATGTGGGGCATCCATAAGTTCTCTTTAAACTGATGTTCACCCAGAATCGGCTGCTTCCGCGTAGGAGCCACCTTGCGGAATACTAGACGCTGATCCATGTATCTCAGCTGTAGCAGGGCATAAATTTTAAATTGCAAATCATGTGCCTCTAGGTTCTGCATGAAGTAAATATAGGCGCGCACATGAACGTCAACCGGAAGAAGTTCTCCTTCAATTGAGGTGGGAGCTGGTCGTTCGAAGCGATCATAGCGGCAGCTGTGCGTCAGACGATGCAGTAGCTGCGTCTGAGAGAGGCTATCGGCGTTGGACAACGATGGACACTCTTCTTCGGTAGAATTGGCAAATACAATTCCGCCATACATGAGTAAAAAGATTAGAAATTTAACAACTTTGAAATACAACATTCTTAAGTTATCCGGATTTAAATAAATGATCATAGCAACGAAATGCAAAGTATGATATAAAAAGCGCATATTTTATAATAAAACACATTAGCAAATAAAGTTTTATTTATAACGGTTTTCGTAATTGTTTGTATCCCTTTTATGTATCATATATGTATGTACCAAGAATTGTGGACTGTGGACCTTATGTCATTGTCAGTCCACATAAAAATAAACAACAAATTTAAAACAACAAAATATTACCAATTTTATTTGGCCAAAGCATTAAAGCTGATGTACTGATTAAGTCTATCCCAAAATCTAGCATTGGAAAACGAGATATTAATTAAACAATTTCAATTATTAGGCAAGGTTATATAACAGGAAAACTAAATCGTCATTAGTTGTAATAGCTTATATTCTTACTACATTATTATTATTACATTACTACTTATTTATATTCTTACTATATATTAATAAAGCATATAATTATATCCCTTTCGTACGCCAACCAGATGTCTCCAATATTTGAACCTATAACTCCGAATCTAGCCAAAACCAGTGTTGCGCCCTATGCGTTACGGGTGAAATAATCAGAGACGTTTTTTTTTGAACAACGCTGTTTTCAACCTTAACCTCCTGATATCAATTGAAACGAAAATTTTAAAGAGTTTTAAATGGAGCTAAATTATTGGATCTTTGCTATAAAATTTATTATTGTAAACACACTTTCTACGTGTTAAATATATGCATGCAATTCATGTGCATAAATAATGAAGGGAGTAAGAGTACGATATGTGCATAGCGACTATCTACTGCAACACGCAGATTTGAATCCGGCTGTAAAAAGGCGCGTAAGGAAACTTTTAAATTATTATGCAATATTTTTAATATTATTAAATTATTATCAAGACTATTTGTAAACTTATTAGGCCTCATTGACTCATCAATTAATTATGTCATACGGTCTATTGAACCGTGTTGAAATCTTACAACCGAAAATTTGCAGCCTTGTGGATTTGGTTCGATTTCATTCGCGTGACTATATACAGCAGCTGAAGGAATGCACGCAATCTTCGAACGCATCATCTGCAGATGTAGAATCTGATAGCGAACACGATGGAGCATTATCAGATTATGGACTAGGTTTCTTGCTTAGATATAAACTAGATAATGCTTGATTTACAATAATGTTTCTTGCCGTAGGTTTTGACTGCCCGGTATGGGCAGGACTGTGCGAATACGTGTGTATTATCGCAGGTGCAACGATTACAGCCTGTCATGCGCTATGCCAGTCTTCGGCTGTAGAAAAGGATGTAATCATAAATTTAACTGGTGGCTGGCATCATGCGCAGCGTGACAAAGCCGCTGGCTATTGTTATGTAAACGACATTGTTATGGGAATTTTACTGTTGGGGAAGCGTTTCAAACGCATCTTGTACTTGGATTTAGATGCACATCACGGTTTGTGTTTTCGCTTAGCTACTATAGTAAAGTTCTGAGTCTTTGTAAACATTCCAGGTGATGGTGTCGAAGGGGCTTTCGAGGCTACAAAACGAGTGTTCACGCTTTCGTTTCATCAGTATGAATGTGGCTTCTACCCGGGCACTGGTGCAGCAAGTGAGTGCGGTTTTGGTGCTGCTAAGGGCTACGCTGCTAATTTTCCCTACCGCGCTGGCATCAGTGGGCATTCATTTAAACTTTATTTTAAAAGGTATTAAAATTGTAAAGAATATCTTGTAATCACTTTCTTAAATAATTATTTAGAATATCAGAAAAAATTCTGCAACGTTATGTACCGGATGCGCTGGTGATTCAATGTGGCGGCGATGCAATCGTTGGCGATCCTTTGAGTGGTAGCAATTTAATACCGGAGGATTTAGTGGATTGTGTCTCCTACGTGATGCGACAACATAATTTGCCAACACTTTTATTAGGAGGCGGAGGTTATCATTTTACTAACACCAGCCGTTACTGGACTTTGCTTGTGGCATCAGTCTGTGGTCAAACATTACCTGATGACATTCCTGCCGAAACTCCGCAGTTTTTATCATATGGTCCTGATTACACTCTCCGCATTGCAGCAAACTCAATCAGGGATTTGAACACAGTAGAATACTTGGAAAAAGTCGCACTAACAATAGAAGGTAAAGAGCTTCGAGGCTCGATAGCGAAATCTTGTATAGTCACTGATTATTGTAACATTTTTGCAGCTAATTTAGAGAAGTATAACGTAATGGCTGTTTAACGAATGAGTTTTCATTACTGAACCTTGTTTCGCATACATAATTGCAGTTATTTTGGTGGTATTTGACGAAGTTTTTATTATTTTGGATTACATAAGGAAGTGTTTCTAAGGTATGGTTACAGTTTAGAAATAAGTGTATACCTTAAACTTCAATACTTAGAAAAATTACCGATAAAACCTAATATAAATAGAATATTGTAAGAATTCGAACTTGAGCATTTGCTTTATGGTCAAAAACGGCTTGGAAAATTCTTAAAATTAAATGTTTTACCCTTTCGCAAGGTAACACAATATTTACATAGCAAATATTCAGTTGTACTTCATGCTGTAAATATTTTATACTTTAAAGCGGTAAGGATCTAGAAGGAGGTTGTTGACAATAATAGTTCATAGATTAAAACAATTACTTATTTATATTAAACACGGCAATTAAAATACGGTTATGAAACATCCTCGCTCTTAGGTCAGAAACTGAATTCTTTTTACTAAGAATAAAGAATATTTTTTAAGAAAATAAAATTTATGTTTATTAACTTAAGCTATTATTAGAAGTTTAAAGTAATGCTTCCAAAAGATTAATTATCCAAAACACCTGCTGGAGGCGGCATTCTAGTTATAGTACCTGGTCCCGTTTTAAATCGTTTGCTTGGTGAAGCACCGCCCAGTTCGGACTTGATGCGTGGTGGTGATAGCAAACTTCCCGCTCCACCGCCTGCTGCTGGTGTGGGCGACGATTGCACTGGGTCTTGTAACCACCTCACCTGAGTAGCTGGCCCGTAACCCTTTTCGTTACGCGCTGCTATTCGGAAGATAATGGCCGGCTTATTGGAGCAATCTACATGTGCTGCAGCCAGCGAAGTGTGGGATACGGTGCACTGATTGGCTGCGCCCACATAAACGCGCACAAATGCTAATTGGGCCGGTAGACGTTGGGGCGACGCACCTGTGCTTTTATCTTTTTCTTTAGCCGGCTTTACGGCTAGATACACCGAGTATTCGATAATCTCATTTGAACTCTGGCAGGTTGGTGGTGGCTCCCAAGTAAGGTGAGCACCTTCTGACGACTTCGAGATTTTTATGGCTGATGGAGCACCAGGAAAGCCCGGCAGGCATGTCTTGAAACTAGATATTTCGCTCCACTCACTGGCTCCTACCGAATTGATAGCGCGTAGTCGGAAACGGTAAGCAGTGCCAGGTTCCAGATTAATGCGTGGATATTTCGTGAGGTCGGGCAGATGGTCGGAGTTCAGTTCGATCGCAGACGAAGACCAGCTGCGGTTATCGATGTAGTTCGTTACTGTTGCTGAAACGTTCTGAAAAATGCCAACAGTGTGCCATTTCGCGTCTTCGGGGTCCTTGAATTCGGGCGTGGCCTTGGGCTGAACGGGATCTGCTGTCTTCGTTTCACTAGAAATCTTGTCAACTGAAGGCGTATCGCTACTGGCGACGACATCATCTGATACAAAAGGATGAACTGTATCTGTATCTAGAGCAATTTTATTTCTTAAAATTTACCTATATTAGTCGTTGTCGTTGGTGTTGACGATTCGCTAGAGTTTGGGCCTTCTTCTGCCGAAACGCTGCTGGTAGGAGCAATAGCTGATGCAGACGATGCCTTTAGCAATGTTTCGGTGGCATTATCTATATCCGTTTCCATTGGCGTGCTGCTGCTCGTCACACTTGGTACCTGTTCGACACCAGGGTCAGTCATTTCTGTATCCTGTGCTGCTGCTGCTTCACGTACTGCATCCATTGCGATTCTTTTTGTGCAAATATAAAAATCTTACTTAATTATATATTAATCTTATTTTATTTTTCAATTAACACCAATTGTTATTAGCAGCAGAATCACATAATTATAAACGCGGATAAAATAATAATTATGTGAAATCCTTCCAGCGATACAATCGTTCCAGGAACAAATATGTCGAAAATCAACAAAACTATTTCCAGCGAAAATCGTTTTGAGCGTTGCCACCATTTTCAGCATAAATGCGGTTACCTGCGTAAACTAAAATACGTATAAATTCTCGTACGTGCGTGAATAAAACTAAGATCGCCTGTGGAAAGAGTTTTTTTGTTTGTTAGAACCATGTTATGGAATTTCCACGATGGATGTAAAGGATAATATTTAGAATATCAAAACTAATTATTGTTTCCTATGCAAAAGTTTGCGTAATATTGCGTTTATTTTTTTGCAAAATTGATTGCGGTCGCAGTCCGAAAAATATCTTTTATTTGAACAGACCAACTATTATGGCTCTACAAAATAAGTAGAAACCGAAATTGTAACATCTTATTAACGTTTTAGAGTTAAACAATAGGCTTCGGAAATATATCTTTTATCGACAATAAATTCATTTACACATTTATTAATCCTCGTTGGTTGTGTTTTAATTCGTAACTGGAAGGAACAGCTCAAATGATTTGCTGCGGTTTACACAAAAGTTTCCTTGATTATAAACACCAAATCTCGTTGCCTAACTATTGTGTTTTAACAGAATTTTAGAAGGAACTATAAATTTATCAATAGGTTGATATTTCGTTTATTTTAATATCGTTTGTCATTACAAGGTATTTATTCTAATTACAATGTTATTGCTAATTGCAATGAAATACATTTAATTTAAATTGAGTCTAACAATTTGAGAAGCTTATATCAAACATTCTAAATCTAATAAAATGTGTTTGTAAAAAACTTACAATAAAATTAAATATAGGGACAATCTAATAACTTGAGGTTTTGATTTATATAGTTTTAATTATTATTCGTAATGTGTATTTATTGTACTATTTAATTTTTAATATTATTCATAATACTAACTCCTTAATAATAATTATTAATAATTATATGATTTATATTTATTTATACAAATGATTAATATACACATTTCTTAATACTAGTTAATTTGCCGAAAATCAATTTTAATCTTCGCCTAAAACATACATACATATATATGAATATGTACATATATACTTAATAAAAATGTATTATATGAATCTCTAAAAATCAAACGTCCTGGAGAAACAGTTTACTATAATATTTGAAAGAAAAGATTGAATTAATTAATTAGGTACAAATTTGTTTTAAAATGCGGACAGACCTAATGTTACATACATACGTACATAAATATTTACAATAGAAATAATGGCGGTTGATAGATATGTAGAAATTTCGAACATTGTCTTTATTAAATTTAATTAATATTAATTATGTTAATTTATGCTTGTAATAATAGTCGAAAATTGAGGGTTTAAAAAACAGAGTTCACATCTTCATTGTACTAAAATTTATATCAATCTTCAAAGAAAAATGAAGTTATTTCGAATACTTTTCAATAATTCTAAAATTAGTGTACCAACAACCTTCACCATCCTTTAATTTGGATATTGAAACAAGAATTTAATTTTCTAGTGCGTTTTTACTCAAATGAAACTTGAAATAAATTAACCTGAGCCTTATTGCCTTATTATTATTGTTATTATATTTCTATTATGTTGGAAAAGTCCCCCGCTTCACTGTAAATTCCGTGCTACATAGAAACAACCTACGAACTGTGAATTTGAATGAGTCCTGCATTTACAAGAATTCAATTCATTTGTGTTCTGAACAAGTAGCTTTGAGCCTAAACATCATCGATTTGAGTTTCCTGTGCTTCCAATTCGGGCTCCTCGGCAAGTGTGTAGACTCCCTTTAATCCCAACGCGCCGGGGTCTATTGGCGACTGTGCTGTGGTCGCGACCAGATTGTCTATCAGCGGACTGTTGTCCATCAGCGACAGCCCCATTGAGGTCAGCAAAGCCGTCGATGTCGGCGTGTTGGGTCCCGAAGCAGTCGCCGTGCAATTTCCCAGAGGCAGCGATATGTTGTTCTTCAGCAGTTGCACCGACTGATGCGCTGTGGAACTCGGATCAATGGTGATTATGGGCACCAGCTCGTGGTTGACGTAGTCTTTAAGCGAGTGCAGTTGGCCTACGTCCGTCTCCAGTTGACTGCTGTACACTAGAGAAGTTGGGGTGCCTGTAAAAAAGTATATCGCTGTCTTAATTGGATCAAATTGAGGCTTGTGTCTTTAACTGACCTGTGAGCAAAGTCTCTTCGGTGGCATTGCGCTGGTACATGTTCGACTTGTCGTACTGTCAGGCGGGAGGCGGGCCCATGAAGTAGTTCTGCTCTTCGTTCATGCTGTCCAGAGCGGAGCCCTTCTTGAACTCGACCACGATCTTGAGCCGATGCACGATCTCCTCGTGTATCACGTTGAAGCACATGGCTGTGAGCGCCATCCCGGACATGATGTAGATGGAGCAGAACCATGTGGTGGTCGTGGACTCCTTGCGCAGGCCCGGCACCAAGTCGCCGAAGCCTATCGTCGACAAGCTCATGAAGCAGAAGTAGACGCCGTCCAGAAGCGGCCAATTTTCCAAGCGGTAGAGCACCACGGCGCCGAACAAGATGTAGATGATCATCATGGACAGGCAGAGCAGGATGGGAGCTAGAATGCTCAGTCCGTGCATGGAGCCCCGCGATTCGCTGGCACTCAAGGAGTCTATGTCCGGAACGGTGCCGACGCCGACGGGCGGCATCATCGGCGTGTTGCCAGGCGGGGCGTGTTTCTCGGGCGAGTGGCAGCTGCCGTGCAGGGAGCCCGAGCGCACGTAGTAAGGCTCCTGCATGGCCGCCTGTTGCTTGCGCAGCTCCTCCTGCTGCCGCTTGCGCTTCGTGCGCCGCTCCTTCTCGGCCATGCGCTTCTCGTCGTAGCAGCAGTAGCCGCAGTTCGAGCACAGGCAGCAGCACAGCGCCTTGGAGAAGACTTCGCGGGCCACCTTGGCCAAGAGGCCGCCGGTGCTGGAGAGGTAGACGAGCGTCAGCGGGATGCCGAGGACGGCGTAGGCGAGGGTTACCAGTCGGCCCAGCGTCGTCTTGGGCGCTATGTTTCCATAGCCTTGTGAGAGAAGAAGAAATGAAGGAAAAATACTTTCATTACAAATGACAATCATAAAATAGACGTGGTTAAACATCTGCATTGTTTAACTGACTTCTTTTTGCCTGCTTAAAGGTTATTTTGTGGATGTTTGGAGTCAGCTCTACACGAAGTTTTTCAAGAGGCGAAGAGGCTTTTCTCTTTATTATCTCCGGAAAAGGCGCGGGCCGAGCAAACTGAAGAACTTTCAAGTAACAATATTAAATCGATATCATTTTACATCATTGCCACTTAAATAAACACTCCTCGGCTCACGTCCTCCGCCCCTTCGAAGCACAAACACACACGCAAATATTAACATTATCGAAACGCCAATTTCGCTGACAGCAACGCAATCAGCCACGTATTTATTTGTGCTAATTTTATTGAACTGTCAAGCAGCACAGCGACGCATTGAGACGGCGGATGCAGCAGCAGGCGTCCGGTTCTCGGAAATCTTCCCGGTTTTTTTGTTAAGAAGCAAGAAGCATAAAAAAGTTTGAAAATAATAAAATGATAGCAGTGTGGCATCGGAGTTGCCAGATGGCGAGAAAAGCGAATATTCTTTTTTCCATAGTTTATACATGAATTAAATAAGTTTTCTAATATTAATGAAATGCTTTAAAGCCCAACAAGAAATCCCAAATCCTTGCCAAATGTGACTTTCTCAGAGCACATAAAATGCCAAAAGGTGGCAAGCTTGCTTCCTCTCAGAATTTGCATATTTTATTGATAGCTATCAATACAAAGGAGTCCCACGACTCCTCGCAAAATACCGTAGAACAAGTGCTTTCGTTGGTTTGGCGAATGAGGCGGAAGTCGTTTAGTTTGAGCAGCTCCAATTCAGCCTGGACCCAGATACGGCGCCGTTTACTCGTGTGTGAGTCGTGTGTGCAATTTTATTTATTATTGAATTAAGAGTGCCACGGATCCATTGCTTCGTGGAAGCTGCGAGGCACGCTCAAGATTCGAAGCGAGTCCGCAGCGATTTTAATGCTGCTTCTGCTTCGAAACGAAGCTGCTGATCCTGGCAAACTTCGGATACTCGAGTGTTATTTAAGATTTCATTTGGCTCGCTGTCGTGCGACTTCTGTTGGCGGTCGTGTTGCTCTTGTTAACGCACAGCAGCAGCCATTTATCATCTTTGATCGTTGCTTCAGCCAGGCGCATAAAGGATAATTTACTGACGGGCGGCTTCGACGAAAGTGGGACAAAGATTGTCGAGTGCGTAAGCGTCGAAAAGCCGCTGTGCAAATTGGGACTCGTACTTACCGATTGTTGTCAACACGGTCAACGAGTAGAGGAACGCTTTGGCGAAGTTCCACTCGTGCTGCTGCTGCTGTCTGTGGCCGAGTCCTCGTTGGGGCGAGAGGAGGAGGACGGCTTCCGTGGCTGGACGGTTGCCAGTGGCGCCTGCTTCGCCGTCCTGCGTCAGCTGCAGCAACGCATCCTCGTTCAGTCGCTTAACCAATTGGTCCTGGAACTTGGCGATTTCGAGAGCAGCCAACCTGCGAAAAGAGTGCCCACAATGAGATACGAAGGAGGAGAAATTGAGGGAAAATAAAACAATTAAAAAGCTCATTTCCACATTTTAATTTAGGTTTAGTTAAACTAAAAACTATTGGAAATTTGAAGGCTTTGATGAGGTTTAAAAAGGAATTTTAATTATTTACAGTAGATGTAAATATAATTCACAAAAAAGGATTAAAGTCCTGGAAATGGAATGCTGATATGCAACAGTTTAAACTCTTCGCAGGGAATCCATAAATGCTTCTGTCCTCCGTGTTGAACAACGCGACAGAACGAAATAGACAAAATAAATTGCTAAATTACATTTTAAGCTTCCTAAATACGATTTAACTGCTGTCTGCTTCCCTAAATTCTGCACTGAATTCGGGTTTTGCTAACGAAATGACTTAAATTGGGGAAAATGGGATTTTGATGTCCGAATTTGAAGGCCACACAAAGAACTGCAGCACAAGGATTACTGCATAAAGTAATTCCACATTAAAAATATAGCTTTGCAAAAAGTTGGTCTGAAATTGTTCTCATAAAACATTTATTGAATTAATTTTCTATGGTTTTATGTTGTTCATCCTCCTGCTTTTCATGGCAATTAACTCCCTGCACCCCCACTCAGCGCTCGTCCGCTGCTGCACGTAACTCACTTTGTCCAATTCTCCTTGTACAGGATGTTCAGCGATACCGTTATATCCCATATATTCTCAATGGTGCGCTGTCGTACATCAAAAGTTTCCGCCGCTAGCTCCAGCTGCGAGTCAGCGATGCCGAATTCGTGATTGCTGTTGATTGCTGATGGGCCCGCTGAGGCCGAGGAGACCGTCATGAACGAAGACGACGACGACGATGATGCTGACGGTGACGAGACGGCAGCCACCGTGCCATTGTCCAAATGATGCGCTGGAGAGTGATGAGTGTTCCTGCTGCGGCCGCCCGCGCCCGGCGAACTTTCCCCAAGACCTGCAACACGTTTCGTCGAGGCCAAAGTACGCTGTTGATGCAGCAGCGACGAGTCTTCGTTCTCAATTGTTAGAAATATGAAAGAACCTGCAAACGACAAAAGGAAATGAAGACAGATTAGAATGCACGAATGCTGAAGTGAAATGTTCAAAAGAAAAAGAACGAGAAGCAGCAGAAGTGGAACGAGGAGCAGCACGGACGCACATAATCAATGTTGGGGCGCAACGGACAGCATACGGAAAAGTGTTGACAAATGCAACTTGTTCGCTTTCACAATTGTGGAAAAAGTTAAACGCACTCGCCTGAAACTATGCTGCAAAAACAGTGCTTACGACAACAGAACTGAAGTGGGGCAAATGGCACAAACGCAGACTAAAAATTGTAGCTCTGTTTAAAAAATGAGCTCATTATAATTTTATATTGTCTCACTTAAAATGTTGGCCCTCCTCCTTCTCCGCCTCCTTCGCCTTCTTTCAACCGAAACAACTCTGGCTGTGAAGCACTTTAAGTGCGCTATAAAAAAGAAACGTTCTCACTATAATTTTTACTACTTTTCTTCCCTTAGAAAAACTTAACCACATTGTTAACAGTTACAAATGTTGTACAGCCCTCGGGCTGACAGCAGCTCCCGATTATGGGCCGAGTGTTGCGCTCGGAGTGAGCAGCGCTGCCGTCGCTCGCTCGCTTCTCGCTTTGGTGATGAAAAATGCTCTGTGAGTGTGTGTGAGTGAGTGTAAAAGCCAACGTAAGCGGAAATTGAAACTCCTTGCTGATTGCATTTTGAGTGTGTGGCATGATTTTTAGTTTAGGAGCAGCGAAGTGAAGCGTTTGGGTTGCTGCTCGGTAATTCTTTGCATGGACAAACGCAGCCTTTGTGTCTGTGCTTAAAGTCAGCCCTGGGGCTGCTTTGGTTTGACTTAAGTAACTTTTGTTCGAGCTGTGATTTGCGGCGAGATTCTGACAGAATTCTAATTACTTCGAAGGTTTGCAGTTCTTCGTTTCTCAGTTTATAAAATTCCAATAATTAACAAGGAGACGACAAACAGAATCGAGTGGAGAAAATATGTGGATAAAGAGTCTTAATCACATCAGAAATTACACCGAATACTCGAATATAGATACTTCGATGTGTTCTATAAACGACTAAGAATGAAAAGAGTTTCTTTGAGGTGTAGAAATTAATGACTTCAGCTCAGCAAGCTAAAAGTAAGCGATTACATTATGGTACAAATAAAATCACAAATTTTTATAGAAACCGTCGAGAGAAGTGTTCTTTTTGGCGATGGTATTTAACCAAAATATTATTTGAATGTTATACTATAGAAGCCGTAAAGACAAAATGTTTAAATGTTTAATTAAAAAAGGAATTCAATCACTTTAAATTTCAAATTTCATAATCTAATTACATACTTTTAGGTTGCATTAAGTGATTGAAAGTGGTATAAATTGAAAAAACTGTTAATCAATAAGTCAATATTTAAACATAATCAACAATGTGACATCGTGAGATTATAAATCGCGTTTTTAATCAATTAACATTCGAATTTACTTTGCAATCGAAAGAGAAAAAAACTTTCCTCTGGAAACAGTGGAAGACATAAAGAAAAACCGAGAGATGGAAATCACGATTAATTAAAAAATCGAAAACTTTGCTCAATAAAATTTTCTCTACATTTTTCTTTTCCCTTTTCCTTGATTCAATTTTGGCAATTTTTCAAAGCTACGCTAAAAAACTTAATAAAAGTGATCAAAGCAAAAGCAAAAAGAAAACAAAAAAATGTCAAGTATTCAAAAATATTTAAAAAAAAAGTTGAGAAAGAGCTGGTCAAAGAAGGAAAGAGAAAAGATAGAGTAAATATGTTGAAATTTCATCACTAAAGCAGACTGAAAATATTGATCTGAACTTTAATTAGTTTAAGTGAAATAAAATTATTAATTGGTAACACGACGAGAAGCGGAGGAAGGGGAAGGTGCAGGAGAGAGAGCAGAAGAAGGAGAAGAAGAAGGAGAAGAAGAAGATGGCGGGGGAAGGAATTGCAATTTTAGAAGGAAAAGAATCGGATGCGTCTTCATTGTAGAGATGATTACGGGGCCATTACTTCGAGATCTTTCTTTACTCTAGCTGCTGCAAAGTTAATTGATTGATTTCTAGGATTCTAAAAAAGTTTTGCTATAGTTTGCTATAGCGTTATTGATACACAAAATCCTCCAAAGAATATTTCTAGATCGTGGCTTTGTTGTTTTACGCATTAGTTTTAAGTTTTATAAACCGTAGTTTTACTGTAATTGAGGTTATTTAGAACCTAATCAGTAATTAGAACTTGACATAATTGCAACTGATGGACGCACTCCTGGAAGGAATAGAAGCGCACGGGACGAAGACTCTTCTTTGGAGCAGACAAGTGAAATACTAAAGAAGGAGCGACAGGACAACAACCGACGAGGACGCAGTAATTTAATACCTAAGAAATCCTTCCTAATCTCAACCGCACATTATTTTGATTACAATCGCCGAGAAGAAAGACGGGACTCTTGTACGTTGCTGGGAGGCGGATGTACATCGTCCATTATTCGAGCGTAGACTCGACAAAAAGAAAAAAATTGAATCTCGTGCGGCTTTGAGGCAAGAAGACGCCAGCAGAGGCTGACAGCCAGATGTAGACGCAGAAGTAGGCGGAGCAAATGGATTTCCATGAAAGCCCGTTTCATACATCAAGTAGTCTGAAAGCCAAAGTGTTAACAAAGAGGCAACGTCATCAGAAGCAACAGCAGAAAGGGTAAAAAAGGAGTGGAAGACAAAGAGGAAGAAGAAAAGGAGAACTAGGCTGAAAGACCATCGAACTCCTTCCGAGCTCGCCACTAATTTATACACTCGCCGGTTGTTTGTGCAACTTGCTGGAGTCTAATCGGCTCACGTCTCTTCTCAGAGCGTTCCACGAGCAACTTGCAACGTTGCCCTCGCCATCGTGTGACCACAATTCATTCGTTCTATTTGTGTGAAGCTTGTCCGGGATAAAGAGATTTGCGAGGCGTGTAGCGTCTAAAGGACGAGACTAGAAAGATTGGCTCTGAAATACAAGCAGTTATTAGAAAGGCCATCGGACTTTTTATTCATTTAAAAAAACAAAATATTTATTTATTTATTTTATTATATACTTTTTAAACCATAAGAAACTAATTTCTTTTAAAGTTAGATTGAAGGACTACAGATAAAACAGAGTTTCCCATCAAAACTTAAACATTTATGGTTCGAGAATCACTCAGATCGGTTTCATACTGCCTTTATTTTGCTTTCGTGATATGCTTATGTGATGTCCTTAAGTAATATAAAGTCTTTTCTTCTAAAATCTCTCCATAAACGTCAATATAAAAATATTTCCTTCAGTGTTATTTCCGCTCATATTTTTTCTGGCTAGGATTATAATCAAACATGTCGAGTGGACATTTCGTCTTTCTTTTCCTTGCGTGGTTCTTTAGAAGTTGGTTTCTTGGTTCCTGCTGATTTCGAACCTTCAGCATGGTTTTTAAAGTCATTTCGCAAATTTCTGAACTTTTAATTTCGCTTTTTGCGCTTGTTTTTGACATTCTTGTCTTTGTTTTTCGTTCGCTGTTGTGTTTTTACTTAATTTCCTTTTTCTTTTCAAACGTCTCCTTCATTAGTTTTCGCTTTAATGCCGCTATTCTTCCTCCTTTGCTTATTTCCAGAGTTTAAACTTTTTTTATTCTAGGTTTCTGTTGGATTTCTATGATTCTTTGATTTAATTTTTCCTGTTTTTTTGTTGTATTTTCTCTTTATATCCGTGTCCGTGTTGGTGACATCTTGATTTGCTTTGAATACTATTTTTTTAACGTCACGCAGTTTGTGAGCTCTTCTGTCTGTTATCACGTCTTCACTACTCTTGAGAAGCTTTAAAATCCATGATATAAGAATAATAATCATCTATGAAATAATAATAATCATACTGAAATACCATGAAGAATAAATAATAGCAACCACGTTCAATTTCCCCTCTTTTTTCCTTCACATAAAAATCAAGAGTTTTTCCCATATCCTTTCCCTGGCTTTTAATCGGGTTTTCTAAGTAAAATTAAAAATTTTATGGACGAAGTATTGAAAAATTTATGGTCGTTTACTGTTTTATTTCATGTGTTTTTCATGACGAAAGTGATTTGAATGCGGGGTTAACTTGGAAAAAACATTATACTCCATATAGCTATAATATATATATTTAGCTATAATACTGCCTTGAAAATCGTGCCAAATTATCTATTATCGATGTTATGCTGTCATTTAATTTTTTTTCACAGGTGGCCGGACCACGTATATTTTATTTAAGTATATCTCTTCGATTTAACTCTTTTATAAACCTTTTCGGTAAACAAGCAACAGTAACAATAAGCAGTAAGGATCGATAAAAGCTGAACTTTTGAAACCAGCGTCAAGAAATAGCAGCACTAGATAAATATTATAAAATCAAGATAAAAAAGAGTTCGATCTCGACAATATCTGTGTTTAATAGTTTTTAAATGATACTGGTTACCGTAATATAGATAAATTTTTACAATTTTTTATATGTACGTAGTAGAAATAAGAAAGTCTTGCAATCGCATACAATTTCGACATTGCGATTTAAATGGTAAAATATTGACCATCCCTGAATCCATTTTGACTAGTTCCGTCGTGAAGTTTGTACGTATTTTTATAAGTATTTTAAAAAATTTTTAATTGTTCAGCTCAAAACCAAACCCACAAAGAGACTGGAATTTTGTATTTGGGGCTGCTATAACATCCAAATACACTCAAATTTCACTCACTTTCAAAACACTTCTATTAAGGTTGGTGAAATTTTATGCATAACTAACTATAAATTTTTTAATTAAAATTCAAATCAGATATGTTGCATATTCTCCGGAACAGCTTAGGCTTATATACGCTACATACGATGAATGATCTTACCAAAGATACTACGATTTCGGCTCATTTGTTGTAATAAATATAATGTGTCTGATAAATATAAAAATTTTATTGATCAATTATATTCATTTTATAAATTATTAAGTTATAAAAAGTAAGTGCGCCACTGGGCCTATTTTGCTCATTTTAACTACCACACAACCTCTGATGGCAGGAAACATTCGTGCCTCCCTTCGTAATTGTCGTTTATGTAAAAAAAAACCGTATGCATCAGGAGGTGACACTAAACAAGAATATATATACTTTTCCATACCGACCACGCCTCCTCCAATGCATTACAAACGGAAGTTCACACTGAATATATCGTAATTTTTTCGGGTGTAGGGTATAAAAAGAAATATACTGAAAATATTAATTTTTCAAAAATTTTATCCTTATTTCTTTCAAATGATAACATTTGGGAAATAAAACTCAAATGATTTATTTGGAGTACATGCAAGCATAATATTGTATGGCGTCTGTAAAAAAGGCCTTTATTTCTGATAAGAACTAAAGTTCCAATTTGATTTAATTACGAGCAAAAGGACTCTTCCGATTCTTTCTTTTCAAACGTAAATGGGAATTATGAAGTTGGCTTCGTAAAACTCTTTATTGAATGATCACTAAAGAATATAAAAAACCTTTCTATGAGCGTAGATGATGATCCAAATTAAAGAGATCTATTTTAAAAAAGGGTATTGAAATGTGTAGCGCTAAATTTAAATACCTATGTACATACATATTATTAAAAAATAAACACTTTAATTAGTGAAAAAGTGTAGACAATACTGGCTACTCCATAGAACATATATTGGTTCCTGATTAGGCCTATTGGTGAATGGCTTTATCTTCATGTTCAATAAAGATTCTCAAAGTCAATTCTACGTTACCGCATCTAAAAATATTCCTGTTTACCCTTCTCTGTGGGGAAATTGTCACCTTCAATGCTAATTGATCTTGCTAATTTCCCTATCAGCGAGGTGCAATAAAGATATTTTTACTTTTGAGTTTCATCATAATCAGCTTTGACACGAAAATTTGTTTGTGTTTTCAGAATATTTGTTTTAAATTTAAGATTCTCAATTTTTGCTTCTATTTATTTTATTTACATTCTAAAGTAATTTAATACTATCAGATATATATCATATCTCTTATAGGCATTGTTTTTGCGTTTTTTATAAAAAAGGGATTGGCAATTATTTTAAATTTATCACTTGGGGGCGGCTTCTTCACAGAGTAATAGATTAAACTTATATGAACAATAAACTTTGGTCGTAAATGATCGAACAGTTTCGTAAATTTTTATGAGCTACGCTTTCGACAAACATCATAAAAATAACATATCGGTCAAATTCAAATTCATTACTATTTTATTCATATAGTTTTCAATAATAAACCTAATCACAAATTTATGCTATAATTTTATCAGCGTTGCTTGGCTTTCGCCGAAGAAATTGTGTATAAAAGGCTGACGCCTATTCACAACTTTATAGTGTAAATTTAAATTCTTAAGCGAAATTTCATAGCTTCCATACAATGAAAGTGTTGATCGGATTCATTTGGCTCTTTACTACTGCTACCGCCAGCCCCTCCCCCTTGGGAATCGACGGAAGGATATTCAAGGGAGTTCCTGCTAGTAGAGGGGCATTTCCTTTTATGGTCGACATACATTCAATATCTGGAAGAAAGTCAAACATCTGTGGTGGTTCCTTGATCTCCAGTATTTGGGTTCTGACAGCAGCTCACTGCCTTGTATGGTAATATTTTAGATCTGCGTATTGCTTTTTCTGTTAGATCTGTGTATCGCTTTTTCACAAATTCCTATACACAGGCCAGACGCATCTACTCTATTCATCATTCTGGGAAAGTTCAAAAACGATGATGCGGATGTTGGTTACGATATCACGTCTCCGGATTCGGTTCGAATCAATCCACAGTTTTCAGCAGACTTTCCGGCCCTACATGACATTGCTTTGATTAAGATCCCGTATACTACAATCTGTAAAAACATTAAACCCGTTCGTTTGCCACCTCTCGATTCTTCACTACAAAAGAGTTACCTCGGGGAGGTCGGCACGATAGCTGGATGGGGGCGTATGGGAGACGCCCCAGTGTTGCCCAGAGCATTACTTTACGGACATATGAAAATTGTTGACAATATGGAGTGTAAACGTTATAAAAGGGGGGTGAACAGTAACCATATCTGCGCAGCCAGTACAGGATCGTACGCAAGTGCATGTCCAGGTGATTCTGGAGGACCTTTGTTTGTGGAGTCTAGTGGCGAACTTGTTGGAGTTATGTCGAGTGGTGCGCACAAGTCTTGCGTTGGAGGTCATCCGAACATTTTTACCAGAATCACCCCTTACTTGGAATGGATCAAATCGGAAACCGGGTTTTTCTACTAGTATCAAATGAGTGATAATATATCATTCTTCAGTGATCGGTTACCGTCGTTCCGTCACCGTTCTGTCCCCGTTAAACTCCGTATAAACCACAAACTTGTTTTTCAGTACAAATTTGATATTATAAGCTACTATTTTGTTCCCAATTTCTATTTTTCATTTTAGCTCCTTTTTTATTGTAGATTCATTAGTAAATAAAAAGAAAATAGCAAAATTTTGCTATCCTTAGTTTCTGTTGGTGCATTTCTACCATCAATCATTCCTTAGTGCGTAAACAAATAACTTCATATCTAAGACTATGTTTATGTAATGGTGAGTATTATTGTTTGCTCATTTTCATGATGAAAGCATTAATAAATTTTTCTCTGTATATTTCTGCTTTCGCCTGGACTTTCTGTATTTTCTCTGTATACTCTTTCTTTACTCCTGGCTGCACATTTCAATTCTATTACTTCAGCACGTGGCGTATTTGGTTATTATTTGTAATGCATCTGTTATTTTTAGCCCTGTTTTTCGACAATTTTATAGGAAATTCTGAATTTATTCTTTGGTAATAATAAAAGTCAACAATAATCGCATTCATATAAACAACATTGAATTTGATTGCATTATTGATTCATAGAAAGTAATCATCGTATAATATTTACAAATAAATAAAAGTTACATACAATTAAATTTTAGTTGTAAATGTGCATAAATAAGAAAATGTTTGAAAGACGATAAAATATTGGAGATTCTTTTAAATGAACGCTTCAAAGGCACTGCAACATCGCAGTTCTTAGCATATATCTATCCCTATACGTTGCTAGAAAAGGAAATGAAGGTAAACACTCAGTGCTTTAATTGTATAATATTGTGAAGCAGTGTGAAAGCGGTAATTATCAAGACTGCCGTTCTTCAGTTGGGGCATATTTGGCATTTACAGAGGAGAAATATGAACTTTTTTACTACAGATATAAATCTGTCCTCAGATAGACTTGGCTGGGCTACGAAGACTCTGGCCTTGTAAGCATTGTCAGGCTCATTCAAAGGTTTTTCAGTACCAACATGGATGATTATTGGGAAAAACGAAATATACTGGGTGGCGTTTAATGACCGATATGGTTTGAATGTTTAGTAACTTTTAAATTTTTTTATTGTTTTTTACTTTTATTTCAGAATTTTGTGAAGAACACTTGGGGAATTTGAAATGGAGTACTATATTAACAAGCCAGCCACCATACCACAGCTAAAAGAAAACATTCGCAATGAAATTCAAGCCATATTTTTTATAACGGAAGTTATAGTTTCGGAAATTTTACGAAAAGTTATGCAAAATGTACTGGAAAGAGCACGAATGTGCTAAACCGAAAGCGGCCATCATTTGCGGGATATAATTTTTCATACTTTTGCCAAAAATATTCCCCATCAATATACTTTATAACACACAAAAAAAAAAAAAAAAAAATAATAATTCATAATATCATAATAATAATAATTCATAATATCATAATTTAATATCATTTAAAGAAAAAAGTTATTAAACATTCAAACCATATCGGTCATTCAGCGCCACCCTGTATAAAAGACGCATTTTGCGCCAGAATGAAATGACTTGAGAATAGCCAAAGAATGAACCGAAACACATTGGCAAATAAATTTTTTTGGGATTAGGCAGTTAGCAGACTTACTTATCTTAAAAATATGACTCCGTGCAAGGGTCTCACAAATGTTAAGCCCAAAGATGTATGGTCTCGGAAGAAAGCCAAACCTATATCTAAAAGTTTTTGGAATTCTAGCAATAGTTCATATAGTACCAAAGAAGCCAGTGTATGCAAAAGAAACAGAAGTAGTCTTTATAGGATAGGATTATATACAGGATGTTACTATAGAGATTTAATACCAATTTAGTATTGTCATCAGTTTTATATCCCTGTCAAAAATAATAAAATTATGCAAAAACACTATGAAGATAAATTCTTCAATTATTCTCACAAAAATGACTATAGTGAAATTATTTAAACAGATACTTCAAACGATGCAGTGATTAAGTCTATTACACCAATTACCAACTTGAGGGTAATGAAGAGGATATGTTCTACTACGTTGACGACGAAATTGGTGTAAACAGAGACACTGGCTAGCAGCAAAAATAATAAAAATGGAAATAAATGAAACGAAAACGAGGAAAATGATATTAAGTAATAGTTAATAAAGTTTAACAATAAGTTTAGTGTTAAGTTTGAGTAATAGTTAATAAAGAAGCGAACCGAAAAATTGTTCTGATTCTTATTATAAATACAATAAAAACGTTGTTCATTTTAATTTCGTTTTCTACTTCGAAGTGTTGAGATTTCTTCGGCTGAACAGAGTCTTTCTGCCTTTTCACGGATGCTTGAACTCATTCGCCTCTAGAAATGACAAACGAAACAAATCTAACGGAAGTATCAAGGATTTCGATTTGGCTCCGTTTCAGAAATTTCTCATATTTTTTTTGCTAGTTTGTGGACTTGGCGCAACCACAAGACTCGAAAAAGAATTCAATTATTCCTTTTATAACAAAGCAATGCCAATTCATAAGACTCAAGTCTTGAATAATCAAAGCGGTGTCAGTGTCAACTTGGTATTTGTTTTTTTCTTAGCTGCAGGAGGACGAATACCGTCGTCGGCTGTTGCTTGCCGCGTGCGAATGACTATGTTTCTGCTCAATAAGTTTTTCGTATTCAAATCAGATGACTTCTTGTGGAGATTTGTTATTTACAAGAATAAATAAATATGTGACAATAATCATAAAAAATTATTTCGTTTCCCTAGTGTACCTCAGCTTCTCCCTCGTCTTTTTCCCTGTGAATTTGTTTCAAGAACCGATGTTTCTCTCCGCCAACACGTTCGCTGAGATTAAATTAAAATTTAAAACGTGAGAGGGAAAAGAATATCAAACCAAAGAAATCAGAGAGGGAAACTTTTGAACTTTTGACTTGATTGTAATTTTGCCCTCGTTTCTATTATCATTTCTGTTGTTCTGTAAATTAAGTGCCTGCGAAATTCCATCTCGTATGTTTATCATATGGAATATAATATGAAAACTCCATTCGGAACGAGTCGAACGCTGCAGGAGACGAGTTCAACTCGTCACAAGATGGCGTCGACACATGCACGCAAACACAACCGAGTGACAAGCTTCATTTGCAACACAAACCGTGCTGTCGTTGCGAATGACACACAAATGCGATTATCTAGATGTATTTATCCTTCGAAGACGAATGGATGCAAGTGATGGATGTGTGTGTTTCGCTGAACTCGAGTGCGATGCGACAAGTGCGGGCTTTGCAAATCTACGTATTTCCATAATAACACAAACAATGATCCATCACTAACTTAAACAAATGCATAAATTTCGAGCAATAATTTCCAGCAAGATAAGAAAAAGATGAATATTTGTTGCTATTATCAACAACATACGACATGTTATTTATTTAGACGAGAGGTTCACTTTGTTTGGATCCAAGTGATGCTGAAAGAATCAACAAAACTAATCACACGAACATCAACGAGGCGATGTCCTTAGTAATGAGTGGTTAACGGATCGAAATATATACGGATTTCAACATTTGCATCTTCAGCAGCTTCTCGCAGTTCATCTTTAATTAGAATTTCCCTTGAATGGAGTTGAAAAATCAGCTTAAACTTGATATGCTCTTTGATATCCTCTCAATGCTCATGTCTGACCACATCCTAGGCGGTTGCCTAATCATTTTGCCGCATGTGCTGTCGTCTGCCAATTATCCTTAAACTAAATACATCAATTCCATCAGGAGCAAAGTTTTATAGTTTGTTAACCATAAATGGTTTTAGACATTCCCCAAAAAGTTCTCCACTCCCAGAGAATAAGGAGCAGGGCAATTTGTGTCCTTAAAACCACACAAATCCGATAGACAGACTATAAGCCAGACAGAGGAAGATGGCAGAAGGGGAGATATGGGAATAGATAGTAATGCGACTGTCCTCTTGGTGTGTTGCTTTGTTTGAGTTCCACTGAACTGCATCAGCATAAAAGGTAAAAGGATAAATGTATGCAGAAGTCTGAAAGGATTCATGGCTGCTCTGTAATTATCTGCCCTCAGGCATTTGCTCGGAGAAGAGATGAGTTGCAAACCTAACATTAAATGAATCACATCGCATCATTTCTAAATTGTCTTCAAATACCGAAATGTCCTTTTGCATTCGGAGAAACAATTAGCACAATAAAAGGATTGATAGATTTATATTCATGCAAAAAACATAATAAATTTAAATGTCCATAGTTTCAATATGAATCAGTTATAAAAACATTTCATTTAATAGCCATACCAAATATTACATTAAATTTAATGGGACTATTCAAATATGAATTAATCAAATAACAAACTGGAAAGAAACTGTAAGAAAAAGACGTTTATCTCCTCTCCTTCTTTGAGAAATTTAAGTAATCACAGTTTTGGACCAAAGCGACAGTTATTATGTTTAATGTCGATATTATTAAGGATTATTATGCTCCCTCTCTCGTTCTCGTTCTGCCCCTCCACAATTCACTCACTCTCCATTCCATACCCTTCCCACACCCATTCTCGTGGCTGAGATTTTTCTATACAAGGTTTGTACAAAATTAAAAAACCTTAGGAAAAAGAGTTAAAACCCAAAAGCGCAAACTAATTACCTTTGTCGAAGCCAATTCACCTATTGAGCCTTATTATTAAAAGACAAGTAGAACAAGAACATTCTAAAGTTTTTTCTGATAAACTGAGCAAGATTGTTGCAGGACCAAGGGTTCCTAAGCAAATAATTTGATAGGAGCGAAGAGAACATCGTCAATGAAACATATTTTAATTAAAGGCATTTTTATTGACATTGACGGAGAAAAAAATGCAACAATTTAAGCTCATTTTTCGAGTATTTGCAGGGAATGTCTTTCTAACGGAGACTAGAGAAAACTGGAGATAATACAGTATCAAGTGTCTTTCCGCAAACTGCACTTAATGAATTCCATCTTCCTCGATTGACTTGTTCGGAGGAAGTTTGTAGAAGTCTTTACAATATCTTAATTAAGAAACTTCATATGAAAGCCTTCGAATTTATCGTAATTATTTTCAATATTTTCTTAACGCTTGGGAGGTATCTAAAACAGTGATGGTTTCTGTGCAGTTAATGAATTCAATCTTCTAAAACAGTTCCATTTAGAAAAAGTCCAACAGCTGTGAGTTAAGTAACCTTAGACCGATTTCTTTGTTATCTAATCCTGCAAAACTTTTTGAAAACATTATTCGCAAAACAATGAAGCTTGGGTTTAGGTAAGTCGTATATTCCAAAGCTACAATTCGGTTTTGAAGAAGATCACTCAACAGTTGATGCTTCATTGAAGTTTCATGCTTTCATCTCCGGGAGCAACAGCTACTTTCATTCATTTTATTATAAATTTTAATTACATTTTGTCATTCAAAAGTTTGTTACTGTTCTACATTTAAATATGTTTTCTAGATATTGTATTACAGTCTTCAATTTTTCCAGTTTGTTAATTGAATGTACTTTTATTCTTGTGTAGAATGGCTCAATAAAATTTCAGTATTTCTGTTCCTAGCTAAACTTTGTCTCTGTTATTAATTTGTCCGTGCTCCTGTTTTTCATTCTGCTGCTTATTTGTCAACAGGTCCCCTGCAGGCTTCATTGCCAATAACTTACCTAACAGCGTGTAAGCCAAGAGCAGCGCACAGATGCCCAAATTAGTTAGTAACCCCGCACAAAGTGTTTGCGATCTTCTTGTTTTCTTCTGCGCGGCGGAGTATTTTCGGCCTGATCCTTCGCTTGCTGCCGCCTCTTCTCCCGCCGCTGCACCGAAGCAAGGGCAATATTTCCGTCTGCTTCTGTGGCGCTTTCCGTTCTGGTTGCTGTTGTTGGCCGCACTGTTGATGGCACTCGAACTGCAGTAGCTGCTCCCGGCGATGTTGCTGCAAATGGTGCTGGAAGTGCTGAGCAAGCCCGGTGCCGGTAGCCGATGCTGTTGTTGTTTGCACTGCTGCGCTGTGCCAGTTGCAGTGGCAAGCAATTTATTACTGCTCTTCGAGAGAGAGCCGCACGCGTCTGTCGTTGCTGCGGCAGTCACACGTGTGACTGGGGTCGTTGTCGCTGGCGGTGGCGAAGGGACTCTCATCAGTGGTGCTCCCGTTATCGCTGCTGTCGCTGGAAATGCAGGTGATGCAGCGGAATATTTGAGGATGCCGGGCGGCAACATGTTGCCGTCTGGTGCTCCACCGCCAACAATCACAATGCTCCCCACACCGGCTGCTTCAACCGAGCCGCCTCCGCTTCCGCGGGCGCCACACTCGATGTCCTCCAGCGACGGCATCGGCAGTAACGGGGTGGCTTTGAAGGAGCTCGTGCAGGTTGTCGCCGGCGTTATCGCCGCGCTTAGACTGTGGCCCGGATGTGGCAGCACGCCGATTGTCACATACGTTGTACTGGAAGCAGTCGCTGTCGCTGGCGGCGAGGTTGTTGTTGCATTCGCTGTTGTTGCACTGTATCGATGGAAGTTGGGCGGCGTGAGGCGAGTGGCTGCTGCTGCAGGTACAAATTGTTGCTGCTCCACATTCATGCTGCTTCCGGTGATGGCCTCAATATTGTTGTCATAAGAATTTTTGGCTTTTTTCCGTTGTTGGTGGAGTTTTATTGCAAACTTGATTTAGGCTTCGATTTGTGTGGTTATTTACTCAGTGACGTTATTAGATTCGGCGGTTGTGGCGGAGGTTAATTGCATTCAAGATGCAAATTCAAGTGGCTTTCGACTGATCTGTGTACCATTTTGAGCTGTTTTAAGCTTTTAATTGCCACGCAAGATGCTTGATTGTTGAGTTTCGAGAACTCTTTCGATATGCTTCGATCTGTTGGTTACGGTTCCTGCAAAAGAGAATAAAGGATAAAGCGTGAAAACATTGCATAATTCTTTGAAAGTCAAATTCAAATGTTAATTTAATATTATTTAATGTACGAGTAAATAGCATGAATAAAGGGAGGAAAGTTCATAGATCCTAATCTACTCTTTGGCATTTAGTTGCTCAATTAACTATTGATTCGCTTGAAGTATTTATCGATTGCTTAATTTTGCACAGGTGCAAATATTTCCCTACGAAATCCCATCCGAAGTCACATTCATTCCCCTGCGTGCTGCAATCAACGGTTCACTGGACGCCTTTCGATTCTATGCAACGATTGGAGCCATTGCAAAACGCTTTGCAATTCCGACAAACAGAACCTAAGCAGATCAGACTAAATCAAGTGGCTGCTGGGAGGAGTACAGACCGAAAGACATCCTTTGACAGGCGATTTTCAATTGAAGCGCAGGACTCCTGCGGTCACTACATTTGCTGAGTTGTTGCGAGAGTTTTCAGCTCTGAATTAAGTGCAGATGTAATCCTTTTTTTCAGCAAAGCCAACAATTTTCGGAATAACTTTTAAAAAGCCCTTTCGGCTTTTTTATCGCAGCTTCCACTGAATGCTGCAGGTCAATATTGCTTCTGGTCAACTTATTTACCAAAGCTTCTGTAGTTTCGCTGTGGAGTCGAGGTCTCAATAATCGGCTGCGATTTGGAGTCTGTCGTTTTTATTCCTCGTCATCACTCACAGCAGCTTAAAACATTTGCCTAACGTTGCGTGAAAATAAAAATAACTCTGATGGTGGCCGAAACTCGGAGCTGCTGCTAACTAAATTTGTAGCTGATGCTAAATGGACAGTTTTTTAATCGCGGCTGCTGGTAAGCACCAGAGAACAGATGAGAGGCGACCCAATTCACGCGCGACACATTCGCAAATCGCAGCCAAATCCATTTCACTGCTGAAATCCTTTTCGACGGTGTGTTTTTTGCGGTGCTCCTTTTTGTTTGCAATGTTTTCTCGGCTGAATTTGTTTGCAGTCGATATTTTCAGTCGACTCTGATTGCAAATCTAATTTCGCGGTCGAGTTGGTGAACGAGAATTCGGCAATTGATTGTCGGCCGAAAATGTGTCAGTAGACTCTGCCAATTCATCAGACGAATGCTTTATCCTCTTTGAGGTCAATGGATTGCAGTGTGCGGGGGCGGGGGTGTGAGCCTTCTCCTTTCAAATCAAATCAAAGGCTCGCAATTAATTAGAGCAATTAAAAGCTGGCCACTGACCACCACTTTACAGTTATTCAGTGTATCTTTATCAATTAGGACTGGAAAAGGGTTGCCAACCTCTTTGGCAGCGACAGTGGAATTGCAATTGAGTGCCGACGATTGACAGAAGAGTCTCTTTTATTCATTTATTTATTTATTTATTCGATCTTGTCCAGAAGTCATTAAAGTGTTTGCTTTGATGATGGTACTTTTAGAAGTTGCAAAACCGGAATTGATACCGAAAAACCACCTCAACACAAATATAACGATTGGCCGCCATAATTCCTCGGTTTTCCCTCAGTTTCATGATTTCGCGTATTTATTTTTGCCTCCAAGTATTCTTAAAGTTAATAAATGAAGAAGCGATGACTTTTTGTTGTGTTTTTATCTCTCCCCACCAAAAAACCTTTGCTTGGCTTTGCTGCAAGTTAATAGTTTATTTTTTGAATTTTTTTGGGTTTTTTGAAGGAGCTTTTCTGCGGGTGCACTCGATTTTTGACTTTTTTCCACTCTAACAAACATCAAACAAAAAAAAAACCCCCACAAAACAAAGAAAATCTCCAAAAAATGTTTACTTAAAAGTTTAAAAAGCTCTGCAAGTGTGAGTGGACGGATGTGGTTGTGTGTGTAAAGAAGCAGAAGCGAATCTTGTGTCAATAAGTGAAAAATTTCGAAAATAAGTAAATATGAAGTTGGCAACACTGCACAATGTTTGCTGTTCGTAGTCGTTGTTGTTACTTTTCGCCCTACAGCAAAAAAAAAAGCACTAATTCGTTATTTTTTGTCAACTGAAGTCGATCATGAAATCTTCTTTGTTGCTGACATTCGTTTTTGGCCTCAAAGGACCTTAACCATGGGAAGATTCAGCGACAAACCGATGAGGGAAGGATTCTTGTCGTCCATAAAGTCTTCCGATGAAAGATTCAAAGCTTTGAGTGGTCATGTATCTGCTTCTACAGCACAAATGTAGCATTCATTGTGGAATGAAAATAGTCAAAACATAGCATTTAATCAATGGATTTCAAGATTCGATTATAAGTCTTTCAGTAATTGATTTATTTTTAAAATTCTTCTTGCATTTGTCACGCGTAAGCGGAAATGAAGTCGTGTGCATGTGACGTACACATACACGTGCCATGCGACTGTATTTGATGGCAAACTTAATACTACAATCGCCTTGAATTAGTGCCCTGTCTGTGTCTGTGTTCAATGGCGCGTGTGCTTATTGCAAAAAGCCAAATGAACTGAAAACGAAGCCCATTCTCACATGGAGCGAGCACACAGCATGATGCAGTATTTTATGCGCGCATTCAACGCATTTCCGCCGGAAATCGTTTTAACGGAAGCTCAACGTGGGTTGGCGAGAAGCAGCGCGTTCGCTTGTTGATGTTGTTGGCGATTTGACGGGCTTCAGCTGCCATGAATAAGTGTTGCAAAGTAATATACAGAGCGCTGCATGTGTGAGTGTGCGTCGTTGGTCGTATTTTAGGGTTTTTAAAGCGGTTTTCGGTTTCCGCAAATCTTTTTCATTTTAAGCCGCGCTGAGCTTAAGTTTAGCTTCAAGCAAAACTCTCTCGTTGCCACAGCCAATGCGCTGCTGTGTGTTGGGGAGCTTAAAAATGCAGTCGTTGGATTTTCGTACTTGGACGCATATAAAATGCAATGTTCCAGAGCAAAACGACGTGCATGAACTCATGTGTGTGTTTGTGTCTGGAAGAGGAAGACATAAAGAAAGAGAGTGAATGACTTCAAAGGGTGCGAGTGTCCGTGATGTCGACATCAGCTGCGAAATTCGATTTGCCATGCTTTATTATCGATGAAACGGTGTTTAAAAAATGCATTTAATAATTGCAATTGATTAGAGAAAATTTAATGTATATTTTTTTTGTATTTTGTATTGTATATATTTGTAATATATAAATGTAGGATAGCAGATCTTTCAACAAATAAAAAGATTATGAAATAATAATAATGTTGAGTTACAAACTTATTTTTTGAGTTTCCATTTTCTTTCATGTTAAATTGTTTTTCATACAGCAAAAACGTAATTATTTTTTCCGAGACTTTTGTAGACATTCCTGTACGACTTCGATTTCCTTTTTCCTTTTTGCATCCATCAGAGAAATTAATCCTCATCACTGAATTTTAATGCTTTATCTTCAAGGCAAAAACAAAGAGTGACATCAACCGACAACGAAACGCATTGGAAACTTTAAAAGTGAGAAATGAACCGTAAAAGTGACAGTTCACGATGTCAATTAAATGGACATGAAGGCTTCTTCCATGCATTTTTTAACCGCTGCCGAGAAGATGCTAATGACGAGGAGCATTTGATGAAGATGACAATGAAAACGAGCGTTAAATGAGTTTCAATCTTGTCACCTCTGACTTTTAACCCCGATTTTCATTTCGGTAATGACGTCAATATATTTCAAAATATCTGTTGAGCAAAATTGGATCGTTTCCAGTGAAACAGACAGAAAAATGGATCTTTTTCATGAATGACAGTGAAAATATTGAAAATTTAAATATATGACACACGTCGGAATAAAGTGAAACGCAAAATGTTATAAATTGTTAAGTAAAACATTATTTTTTTGTGTTATTATTGTGCTTAGTTGTTAATTTTAGTTGAATTGATTTATCATTCATTTCCTAATTCGCATGATATTTATTCAAGTCTATATTCTGGCAATATCTGAGTTCTCATAATTTTCTGATCGTGATGACTCTTTTTTATTTTTAATTTAATTTTAATTTAGCAGCATTTAATACAAAATTGAAATCGTAATGAAATTCTGATACTGACTTTTTCGTTTTAAACTCTTTTCTTCTAGTTTTTAAGCAATTGTTTTCCTCTTTTTGTTACTGTTTGTTACATTGTCAGCATTTCTCCTTTGACTTCTGCACTTTTTTCTCGTCTTAAACAATAGAAAGACGTTCAGACTGTGATTGCGAAATCCGTCAAAATTGGCTAACTTTTCTTTGTGATAAGAACGTTTTAGTTCTAATATTAGACTCCTTAATTATATGCAGACGAAGCTCCTTGCTAAGCTTTTTATCAAGATTTAAACAACGAAATTGTGCTTAGAACTCAATCCTAGGAAAAGGTCTAAAAACCATCTTTTGTAGGCTCTTTCAATTTGAAAATCGAACGCAAAAGTAACAGAAATAATAAACACTCAAGACTTCCACAGATCCTTAGTTAATCCTGGAATTATTTGCAGCGGATGTGGTTTTAATCCTCGTTTATTTTGCTGACATTCGCATGCGAGGCTTTCAGTTTTATCCTGTTTGAAAGGTACATAAATCCTAAAGCACTAAACCATGCTCAAGGACTAAAACCAAGTTAGTGAGTAATAAATGCGACGAGGAGTGCGTCCTGTGTGTGCGCGCGTGTTGTGTTTGTGTGACGGTCGTGTGTCAAAGTGTTGAAGGAAAGGTTCTCAAGCTGAATGAGTTGGCAAAAAGCGCCAACCGTCGTCTCCTTGGAATTTTAAAGCATTGCTCTTTCCTTAAGTTGTCTTTGTTGTTGTTGTTGTTGTTGTTGTGCGGTACTTTACGACAACTCGTCACAGAGTTTGTATGCACGAGTTAACGAGTTACTCAAGTTGTTAATGGCTTTTTTTGCACCGAAAAACGAGAAACGAGAAGAAGTGAAGAGTTGCGCTCCTATAAATTAAACTTTTCAACTTAAACAAGGATTAAGCATAATCGGCGAAAGGTTTAAAGGAAAAAATAGGAATTGAATAGAAGAAGAAGAATCGTATTATTAAAGAAAGCCGAAATTTTAGTGTATCAAGGAATCGGACATGATGAAGAAATGGAAAACCGAAAATTGAAAGCGAAACTAAACGGAACTAAACGCTGCAAGGGAGAGCGAGAGGGAAGAAAGGAAACCGCAGAAACTAGAGCAACGCTGGCATGAGTTGGCAGCACTGTTAAAGTTTTGCGGTTTTACAAAGTGGCGCGCACGAAACGGAAATCCTTTTAAAACCCCGTAAATCAACATGGCGCCAAAATAATAAAAGATTATGTTGAAATCACTAATTTATCTGCACTCTTACGACGACTGTTCTATTTTCTCCGAAGCTGATGCGGTCTCCTCCCCCCATCACTCCTCTCCGCCCTGTTCACGGTATCTTTTAATCTTTTCAGTCTCTTGGACGCTGCGAATTCAATGCGATTCGATTGCTCATGAGCGCTGCTTGCAGTTTGAAAAGCAGTGCATACTTTTTGGAGCGCTTTGTTTTCAAAGGAATAAGAACGCGTGGGAAGAAGAAGCAGCAGTCGTGACATATTTCCCTAAAAAGGCTTCTATTTATTTAGCAAAACACGTCCACGACTTCAATTGCTGCAAGGATTGAACCGTTATTTCCTTGTTTTCAGCGGAAGCGGAAATTGTTGCTGAATTGCAGCGAGTCGAAAGGTTGATTGTTGTTGTTGCCGCTGTAATACGCAAACAGAGATTCTCTAATTTCCAATTAGACTTCCTCTGCTTTTCCTCTCCCTTCCCACATTTCATGCGGCGGTTTCTGCTACTCCAAACGTTTGCGTTGTTGTTGTTCCTTTGCACTCAAGAGAACATTTTAACCAGTGCATTTGAGCTCTAATTTCTTCGCAACTTGGTTACATTCCTCCCCACACAGGGTGAGGCTGTTGATTGCGACCTAAAAATGATGCTACAGAAAACTACATCCGGCAGCGAGGCAAACGCCTTGACTCCTCGCTCTCCTCGTTCGGCTTTTCCACGTTCGGCCTGTTTTATTGGCCAACTTTACTGTGCAGCGTTTACTGTTAAATGCTGCGCTGCATTGTGCTGCGTTGATGTTCACGTTTTCGGCAACATTTCCAGTTTCGAACAACATTCGACATGAAAAAGTGGCGGAAATCCGTTGCCCAATCCGCGAGTCAGACAAACTACGCGACGTCTCGCACCGAGCAAGGAAAACTCTTTAAAAATTTGCTTTGTTTGTGTGAAAGTGTGTGTAAGTCAATTGTGCGCAAAGCCTGGATGAAGCAAGAGATTTACTTGCCGAGTGCGATGTTGTTGTTCCTTTTCACAATTTAATTGCGTTTCTTTATTCCCTGGTGCTCAAATATCGCAGTTAATTGCAGCACCAGGTGCTCATAAAAAGTCTTTCAATTACAAAAACGCAATTGTACGTCGATTGACGGAAAGTTGACGGTGTGAGTTACGAAACGACGTATGGCAATCGCATTAAAGGTAAAGAAAATAGGGGAAAAAGCACATTTTTAATAATAAGCTGATATATTTGAAATATTTTTCCGAAGGCGAAATTTTGAGGCTCAATGTTTTTCTAAGTTTCGAAATCAAAAGGTTCAAAGAGGAAATTTTCAGTTGTTCCTCGAAGAGGGAGTTTATTGTGGGAAATAGGGCAAAGGTAAGGCTACATATCCTGTAGAACGTTTACTAGAAATCGGAAAGAGATGCGACCTGTAAATACATGACCCAATTCGTAGAAGTCTTCCTGACGTTTAAGTTACCCTGCCAGTCAACTTCTAAGAACACTGTAAGCAAAGCAACCAAGTGGAGTAATACCTAGGATTTTAGCAAGTAAAACTTCACCCCAAACGCTGTTGTTTTCCGCGGAATGTATATTGCAATTCTTAGGCCCGTAATAAGATTCGAGAATGTTTCTCGGGACAGGCTGTTGCAACTCTCCACTGACAGGAACAGGACAGGAACTTTCCTACAAAGCCTAGATACACTCTACTCTACAGTTACTGCCTGGAGACACAGGTATGGAAAGAATGTGTTTTATCAGCTCTCTTGTGGGATATGGTATCTTTTTATCTGTTGGAACTGTGACAAAAAGGACTAGGCTGTTGCCTATTTCACTAAGCAAAAATAATATGTATAAGAGACATGTGTACAGTTTCATTGAATGATTGACAACATTGCATCTATAGAATCTAAATAATGACCCTTTTCATAAGGGTCGACAATGACATTTAAAAACAAAAATCTAATTAAGTTAAATTCAGGAATGTGGAGGCGAGAAACAGAAACAATAAAGCCACAGATGTCGGTAAAAAATTCAACATCCTTACGAGATTCCTACACACGATAGAATCGGGGTGAATTTAGTTTGTTTGTTTTTCTATTTTCTTCGCTTTAAAAAATTACCCTTTGTTGTTCCTCTTCACTTTGTGCTGCGTGGGCTTTTTCTGGTTTAGCTTTTACTATAATAATCCGTATATCTCGATGTCTGCGTCTCGCTATGCATTCACCCATCAATAGAGGTAAAAGAAGAGCATGAAATTTCACAGTTGAAAGATCAAAACACAGCAGCATTCAGTCAAAGTCAAAGATGATAGCCAGCGTGTACTTTCTGATGGGTTTGAAGGGTGGAGAGGAGGGACACACAACTGTGGATATGGTTTTCCATTCCAGGTTTTCTTTATGGAAACATTCTCGTTGAGAGCGTGGCACTGATGATATTGCCACTGGCATTTGAGGTACAATTTACTAATGTATTTGTATATCATGTGGATTTTAATAAATTTGATAACTCGATTTGCATTTGCAAATATTGAGAGCATTTCGCTCAAACATTCTTATAATTTCCCAACCCTAATAAAACTTATCTGTCGATTTTGTCAAGTCGACGTTGCCATGGTTATGATTATTATTCCAGTTCCTTTCATGAATTTTTTATTATCCACTACATGAAGCTCTTTAAATTAAGTACCAGAACTTCGTACCCCTCTTCAGACCATTCTTAATCATCCTTATAAATTTTACCCTTTTCATGTTCAACTAATAAATTTCTGAAGAGGCTTAATTAAAAAATGTTTTTATGTATAATTTTCTGTTGATTATAAATTGAAATGAATGACTTTTCAACATATGCCATTTTCGAAAGGGGCGTGGTGAGGGGGGGAGATGAGTTTATAACATCAACATAAAGTTTTAATTGAGAACTACAAACACACAAAACCTTAATTGAATATTATTGCTTTGTTGTAATATAAAAAAGTCTCATTAAAACGTAACAAATTGTAATGTAGTTTTGTTAAAGGCAGTAACATATCGAATGGTATATTAAGAGTATATATAACGTAAAAAAACTTTTAATTTATATCTTATTATTTTTGTATTTGAGACATCTTTCTGAAGAATAATCAGCTGAGGCGTATTGAAGGTTATTTGTGTGAATTTTTTACCTACTTCAGTGACTCTCACGGCTGTTTTTTGGTTTGTTGTTTGTTATCCTTTGTTATCCTCATTAATTAAAATTTAGTAATTGAAGCATCCGTATGTTTTAAATTCCGCGTCCTCAAAAGAAACGGCCGTAGAAAAATACGGACCATAATAAAAATCACTCATACGACGTGGGATGCACAAGCAATTTAAATGCTACAAATTGAAGGTTCTTTCGCTAAAAATAGGTCAATAAAAACAGAGACTCGAGCCTTTTGAAGTGACGTTGTGGATTAATTGTTGCGGAGTAAACGACAAATATATATAATATATATAAAATATGTCTATATTTTCATAAAAATAAAATTGGAGTTTTAAATGTATTGGAAAGGATCAATCGCCCTTTTAAAGCTAAGGAAACTTAACTTTTAGATTGCTTACGAAACTCAAAGGCCTTGCTAGGAGAAGATTTAAAGGATACTCAAACTGGAATAGGCCTCAGTCCCTCTGGAAAACGGCGCAGTTCTCGGGTCAATCATAAACAAATAACAAAAGCAAAGCATAACCTTTTGTAGTCAAAGCAAAGCATAACCAACTACAGAAGCAGAAAACCCACACCAACAACGACTGACCTTGCGTATGCCTTTTGACATATCGCTTTTGACAGCTGCTGTCAACTATGCAGCTTTTTGTGTTGTTCCCCTTTCTTTCTTTGGGATTATTTATTGTTTACTTTTATTGCGATGCTGTGTTTTATGTGTAAACATTTGCATACTTCCAGGCTCCTTTAATGCCACTGCATCTTTGCTTTGAAGAGTCGCTGAAAAAGGACATGTAATTAAAAGGGAAAAGAAAAGTTAATGCAAAAATTAAAAGAAAGTCTCAAGTCAATTCTCTGCGCTAGCGTAAGTTGAATATAATAAAAGTCCAACGACCGACAATAAATTAAAAGCTTTTAATTAAAGGATTCCGTGTACTTTAAGCACAAATTTTAGTGTGTTGAGGACGACCTTCCACGAAAAGCTCACAAGGAGAGCAGAGAAGACGTGAATTTCCATACAAAGACGAGTCTTACAAGTGTGTGGCTGTTTCTATGACAACTCTGTGTGTGTGTGAGTAAGCATTTGATGAAATTTGTGACGTTTTATTTAATCCTTTACTTAATTTAAGGAATGAAGTGAAAATAATTCACTTAAATTAATTCAAATAACAAATAAAATCGTTGAAAATTGTTGCTCATCAGGCGAGGAAAATAAAGAACAAAAATAATAGATTATGGATAAGTGTTGGCCAGTTCTTTATGAATACAAATTTTTTTTTAAATACAATAACATTTTGTAGGCCCTTTTAATCGCGCCTTTAATAAAAGTATTGCTTCGTTTTAACTCATAGCTCAGAAATATGTACAACTTTTTCTTTTTGAACATTTTCAATATCAAATTCTTCCCTCAGTTTGCTGAGAAGTTTTATTCTCAACTACTTATGTAACTGTAATTAACGAAACTTTGATTAAGTTTGATGCACTCACGAAAGTGCATTAAAAAGTGGCGCCATAAAAGCCATTAACAGAATAAGTTGTCACTGGAAATCTTTTTCTTCCCGCTCTTCTTCACAGTTATCACCTTCTCATTCTTCTTCTTCCTCTTCTTTGGTATTTCAGTTTAAGTCTTCAGTGCAACTTTTTGTTTCAATCTTCACCTCGTCGACTGCGTTGGTGAAAAGTGTGAAGAAGAAAGGATGATTAATTTTGTGCTTCCTCATTGCATCACTTCAACGCTATTATAAACTCTTTGATGGATGATTGCTTCATGCATCGATGGATTAATTTAGGCGCGAAGCGAATTAATCTGCTGCGAAAGGATGTGCTTTTGAATGCACAATTTCGAGTGTAGCTCAATGTGCGTAATGCTGCGTAGGAGAATATTTAATACTCTTAGGAGAAACCATAAAACGCAAACTCAAAGCGATAGCTTTGAACCTTTTTTTACGCGTGAAAGAAAGTAAAGGTCTTTGTTTGCACTGAAGCATAAAAAGACTGGAATCTTTACTCGATACAAATAAACAAAAAAGAAACATTGAGAATAAAAGTACATATTTTTTAGGGAACCATAAAATATCCTGAATAATGGAATATTATTTAACTTAATCCCATTTATTTAAAGTTTTCCGATTATGACTTTTAAATCTGAGGCTAGCAAAGGAAACGAAGCGAAGAAAAATTGTTTACCTGGAAACTAATGGTTTCATTAGCTAATATGACAGACAACACAATGGATAAAGTAAAACAACAGCAACAGAGGCAGCAGTGGCAACAAACAGCAAAATAATGAAGCATACATTCAGAAAAGTGAGAAAAATTCGACGACTGAAAAAGCACTCTGAAGCCAAAATCACGCGAGCTAGAAAAATGCTACGCTGTAGTCGAAGTGAGAGGAAAGGGAAGACGACAGGAGATGACGAGATGAGACCCATGGAGTCATGACAAGAGCGGAACCAAGAACAACAACAATAGCGAAATACGACAAGAATTCGAAAATTATGTGTGCGCGAACCGCAAGAACAATACACAACGAGAAAGTTCAGAATGTGGACTGCAAAGAAGTGAGAAGAGAAGGGAACCACGAAGGCAAGCCGAGCAGCGTCTGTGAAGATGCGGGAGACAGGAGGAGGCGGCAACGCAGTGTAGCAAAATCTAATTTGAAGGAAGTATTAAAAAATGCCACAGCTGTGTATGAAGCTGTGTGTGTGAGTGAATGTGTGTTGGTGTTTTCTCTTTTCCTTTTTCTTCTCGCGAGGTACAAAAGATGAAATTGAACGCAGCCAACGAAGATTAAGGATATGCAGCGAACGGGGAATGTGTGGGTGTGTCTGTGTATGATACATGATACTGCATCAAGGCTGTTTAGATGTGTGTGTGTGTGTGTGTGTGTGTGTGTGTGTGTTCAAGCGCTTATGGTTTTTATACCGTCGTATATCATTTTAAGCTGGCTGAAATGCAGCAATAACTGTTTTTTATGCTTCAAAAGGAAATTTCAACTCCTGCTGCATTTTTTGCCTTTGGTTTTTTGTGTTTTATCAAAGGTAACGAAGGCTTCTTTAACATGTATTAAATACAAAATAACAGAGTTTACAAAATAATTTCTCAGTTTCCTGCTTTCCTAGAAATAATTCATTGAGATTAAATAAAACATCAAAGAGCTACTAAACTTTAATTTAATTATAATATAAATTTAATAATATTTGTGTTTTATTTTAATTGAAGTTGTGCAATTTTTTCAATTTGCTAATGAATTCAATTAATTTTTTCATCATTTTGTTATATGTATTTAATTTAGTTTAGTTCTTTATGCTTAAAAAATTTCCTTTCTTTTTTCCAGTATATTTTAATTAATTTCTTTTTTTATTTTAATTATGAGATGATATTTTACAGACAATTGCACCTAAATCACACCTTTATGCATAATTAATATCGATTTCAGTGTGGCTTTTTTGTGATTTCCGTGTATGTTGAAATTATGTTAAATTACAATAATTCACACATCAGTTCATAAAGCTTTGCAAAACATATTTCCGTATAGTTTTACGGCAAATTAATGCCGTAAAAATCTCTGCTAAAAAATGTTCAAAAATAGTAAGCAATAAGTTATTAAAAAGGAACAGCAGATAATTATAAAGAAAATGCTTACATGAAATTAAATAAATTACTTTTAAATTTAAGCATTAAAATTATCGCCAAAAAAACCACCTGGTGTAAGTAATCGAAAAATGCCATTAGTTTATTGAAACATGAGTCCACCGCGACGTATGAGCAACTTTAATTTTTTCCCTCTTGAAAGTAAAGGCATCAAAAAGAATAGTTTATAATTTTTTAGCAGTTCGTTGATTATTCTACTTTTTTAATATTCAATTGCAGGCAGAATAATCTACATAAGAATAATCTCTCCGATGTTGTTGTCGTCTCTTTTTAAATACAAATCTGTGAAAACGCAACAGAAACATTTGACTTTTCTTTTTTACTCTGGAAGCGATAATTTTTTGTTATTATGGGACTAGACTGTCTTGTTCTTTTCTTCTCTAATTTTTGTTATTTTCAATTTTACTGCGTTTTGCTTTTCGTTGTTGTTTTAGTTTTTATTTCGAGCTTTAAAGCGTATTAAAAGCAACGCTTCAGAAGGAAGTCTTCAAATGCTGTTGATGGTTGTTATTTTGTTGTCGTTGGTGTTGTTGTTATTGTTGATTTTATTACCGTAGCAGTTGTTGTAGCGTTTATTGTTCTTCGCATTTGTTATTATTTTGAATTTCCATTTTATTACTTCATTTTGCACTGTGTTGCTTTTAAAGTGCTTTTTCATGGGCTTCCTTAGCAACAAAAGGAGTTTCGGAATTTAAAGGAGGATTAGAGCAGTTTTCTCTCCCACTCTCTCCTCTTCTCCTTCTTTCGTTCCTCTTCTCTTCTGGTCATTTAACACTTTTTCTTGACGTTGTGCACTTTTAATGCGCTTTTTTGCACTCGTTCGATTTGCATTTTGTTAGCAGCAACGAAAACATAAATTTTGAGAACCTGAGCTGGTGATTTTGTTAATCTGTATTCAACGAAAGACGCGCAACACAAACAAATAATCAGCACATCGAACAAAAGTTTGTTTTCGGATTGTTTCTTTCTTGTTGTCATTATTGCTATTGTTCCTCTTCGCTGAACCTGCTGTGATTCGGTTTATTTTCTTTGCACTGCTTTCGCTTCAACTGCAGCTGGTTTTCCGTCGTTGCTGTTGCTGTTCCTTCCGCTGTTTTCATTACCGTTTCGCTTAAAACGTTTGTTGCTGTTGTTGTTTTTCCAATTCACTGCAAAAATTGCAAAGTTTACAAGTTATCAGCACAGTTGAAAAAGTACAAATGTTTGTTAAGCTGCTGCTGCTGCTGTTTCCCTTTCCAAAAATTATATTTTAATTAAGTTTGTTGCTCGAGCATTTATGCATTTCTCCAGGGAAGCGACGCGACGCTGGGAATAAATCTCTTAATGCCTATAAAAAGCATTCATTTGCGGAAAGGATAATGCATTTTAAATGCAAATTTTTTGTTGTTTCTGTTGCTTAGCATGCGATTATATAAAAAGAATCTAGTCAGTGGAATAAATAAAGAGAAATAGAGGAAGAGGAGCACGAAAAAACGAATGCAGATTACCAATTTCAAAGCAACTACAAATCAAAGACTTTTTTAGAACCTTTTATTAAAGAGATAAATTTACGAAGCGCTGCTCTCGATCTTCTTCTTCTTGTTCCATGTCTGGCTTTTCTATTTTCCTCCCTTCATAATCAATAGAAAAACAAGTGTTTTTTAAGTGTTTGTGCATTTCGAGCAGGTGCTCAGCACGAAAGGCTTTAAAAAAGGATTTCAAAAAAGGAAAACTTTTAAATAAAGCATAGCACAAAAAGAAGATGCGGCAACAACAAAACTTGGATTTTCCTTAGCAAAAAATGGAAGAAATATTTAAGCAGTTTTCTTTTGTTTTATTTTTCTAAATTCTATGAGCTTTTCTTTAGCTTTTGTTGCTTATTTATTTTGTTTTATTTCTTGTTCTTGTTAACTTCTATTGTGATGCGTGGCAGAAATATTTAAGATAATTTAATTTGCAGAATTTTCAATTTAATTCGAACCCATAGACTAGGAGCGGACTATGAAAAGGAAGGGAAACAAAAGCTGGAAGCAAAAATAGCATTTACCTTGGAAGACGTTTTTCTTTCCAATGGGACGAAGTTTAGCGCGAAGTCTTAAAATGGTTTTATCACAAAAGACATGACAAGATGCATGACTTCTTAAGATGTAGGAAAGAAGACATAAAAGCGGACGCAGAAGATATCGCAAACACTGAAAATACTCGGAAAGTAGAAACTTTAGCAATGTCTCAAAGACTTTGACGAGAACTTAAAGAGTCAAGTTTTAGAGAAAACTCTTCTCCATTCACGTATCTTTGTTCTTCATGGCAGCACCGGATTATAGTCCATGTATTTATATAAATTATTCCCACTCCTGCGACACTCATTGCTTCATTTGCCTTTTGATGTGCTTTTTTATGTCTTTTTTATGTCAGATCGTAGAATTTCTTGCAAATTTTATGAATTTTATGTGTTCAATATCGAGCCACACCATCCTTGATCCACTAACAGCGCGTCTCTCGCTTCAGTTTGTGAATCTGCACACTTATTTGGCCCAAATGTCGCTGTTGGCCTTCAATGAAATGTCGAAGAACCCACTCAGAAGCACATGTGACACATTATTATGTCACATGCTGCAACCAGATATCGCACACGTACACGAACACGTACACGCACACGCCCATGCACACGGACTACAAAAGTGCACCCATGTGCAAATGCAAATTGAAAAAAGCGCGCAGTTTGCTGACTGCAGAGGAGATGCGTGCCTAGTCGAATTGTTGCTGCAGCAGAAGTGCCGAAGCAGGATGCAGAACACATACAATAGTAAGCAAACAGATTCACACCTTTTCGCAAACACACTCACACATACGGCGCACATTCACGTCGCTCCTTCGTACACTCATCGCCACTTAATGCACCACGAATCACCTCAAATGGCGCACGCTCTCCGCTTGTGCCGAGCAGCAGTAAATAAAATTTAATTTTAATATTTATTTAAGTGTGTCTGCGTTCGGCGTGCGTGCGTATGTGCGCGTTCACGTCCATGTGCGCTCGTTCATGGCCCGATCATATTTGCTTAAATGGCAGGACATAAAAAGTGTTGCGAATAATATTTATGCACGTCATTATTTTTGCATAGTTGGGAAAATAAATGAAGTTTTATTCGGAATGCAGAAGCAGTAACAAAGTCATGCACAATATTTTATGGCCACAGCGAGTTTCTCGTTGTGTTTGCTTATAAATCTGTCGAAACTGTTTATTTATTAAAACTGAATTCGTTTTTTGTGCGGCGGCTGTAAATTTATTTGACTTAGTTTCGCGTTTGCATTCGCAATTCACCGCGAATCGGCTTTGAACTCAATTTATGCTTACATTTTCGGTGTGAATCGGTAATAATTCCCAATGAATGTAAATTGTCATTAAGAGCTGCGACTAAAACCGTTGTTTCCACTGTCAACTAGGGTTTTTCGTGTCGTTTTCCTTTCAGTTTCGGTCGTTGTTGTTTTTGCGGTCAAGTTCGGCATCAGTTTATTTACTGCAAACGATTTATTTACAGTCACGTGGCGTTAATTGACTTTAATGTGGGAATTTCTGAATTCTAACAAAATTAAAATCAACTTTCGCTGAATTAGGTAAAAGTTCGAAGCAGAAAACGTGGAATGAAGGAACACAATGAATAAATTGAAGCTTAAAGTCTGCTTTTGTTGTGGAAAAGTTGTTGGAAAGCTTCGATATTAAAGGGAATACTTAATCCCAAAACTACGCAAATTTATCAAGTGGAAAGGGAAGCTTTGCTTTAAGGACTCTCACTAAAATAAACCTGAATCGACTGAATTTACTTTGAGTGTCCAACTCTGTCCGAGTGTGTAACTTTTCGTGTCGTTCTGTGCTGGTCCTGAGTGCGAATGAATGAAAACTCCTCCCTGGAATGGAACAGCTTCAGCTGCTGTAGAGGCAGCCTTCGAGATCGGTCGGGCACACACACTAAGCAACGCTTAAGCACACAAACACATGTCTACAACTCAATAAATTCCGGATGTTACCTGCGAAGCAAGTTGATTATGGGAAATGCATGATGCACAGGTCTGCAAATCTACAAAATGAAATACCGAAAGTTGAAATAAATGATAAAATGAATTATTTGCAGTTGCAGTTGCACTTCGGAGACTGTTTGCAGAACGAGGACGTCTACACACAGCATCAGAAGTAGATTAGAGTGTCGAGGATGTGTCGAGGATGTGCCTGCCTTCAGTTACAGGGTTTGTTGATGTGTCAGGCTGCCTCGCTTCAGTCACAGTTTCCAGCAGTTGAGCAGAGCCAAAGGAACAACTGCGACTTCATTTCTCTAATGAATTTGCATCTTTTATAAACGCCAGCCGAACATTCCTCAAAAAGGACACCAACACACATACAGAGATAAATCATTTCCTCACACACACATTTATAAAGCCTGAATCAGATGCAGCGCTTGAGTTTAAACTTTCATGCTCGTGTTTACATCATTTAAATGTGTTTGCGTGCTTTGGCTTGGCAGCACTGCTGCCGCTGTCAATGGCAGAGTAACCTCTGTGCCTGGACATTTCTCATTACTAGCGGAAAAATCGAAAGTAATGCAAATAAGGAAAGTAGAAACAAAAAGAAGACAAATCTTGACGTCAGATGATGTGCGAAAAATATATTTTTTAAACTTTTTTAATACAAAGCTGTGAAAACTGAAAACAAAAGAAAAAAAAACTTAAGAAAAAAATAGAAATTTTGTATTTTATTATTGATTAAATTGTTTAATGTTGTATTTAAATTAATTGAATTAGGGATTTTATTGAATCCGTCGTTGTATTATGTTATAATTTTCCATAACTCATTTAACAAATTGTATACAAAATTAAAAAGAAAGGAATAGTGTATGTATTTTCTAATAACGATAAAATAATAGATTTTTGTTGCATTGCATACACCAAAAAAAAACAAAATTCTGTTATTGTAATTTAATGAAGTCTGTAATTTAAATTGCAACATAATGCAATTGCATATTTCTTGCTTGCGCTGTTATTGACATTTTCGTTATAGTGGCATCTGTAGCTGCTACTGTATCTATATGATGTATATATTTATATGGATCTGTATCTACTTTATATGTAAAACAAAAAAAAGAAAACAGAACTTGCAAATTTTTCCGAGCTAAAAAATCATTTTCACTTGTTTACACAATACTGTGGTGCCATTTGAGTTGAACCGTTACTGTGCCTATTCTGATCGAGATCAAGCTAGGGAAAGCCGGTAATAGTATTTTTCAAGAATAGTGCAAGATAAGATAGATTGATAGTATAGTAGTATTGGGTATGAAGTAGTATTTGGACATACCTCAATTTAAATTAAAAATACTCAATATTGATTTTTCAATATTGAAAAATTGCGCGGCAAATTAAGAAACAATTGTTAAGAACATATGAACAAATAAAATGCAGTGCAAAATAAAAAAATGTTATAGTAATTTTTGTAGGCTTTCACGTGAAAACATCCAGTACAGTAATAAATTATGGACATAGTTTTGCTAGCAATAAAGTGTAAAAATATGCTACGGTAAGGTAAGTCTTGTATCCTATCGTTTTTCAATATTTTGTACAAATTAATTCCATTTGGTATTCCGATGGACGATGGAGAGAATAATAATAATAATAAAATTAGTGTGATATTGAAAAACCAGAATTTATTCGCTTCTTTTCTATAAAATCTCGCTTGCGAATTCATCGCGTGTTTCTTTAACGTTTCTGGATGACAAACATCGGCCTTGTTTTTCTAGTTAACCCAGAATTTCGCAACCGGCCTGCGAAAGCGACCAAAAAATATGCATTAAAATCTCGGATGTTGTTGATGGGTTTTCCCCCAGCATCGCCGCGGCTCCGCTGCACGCTGCTTCAAGGGTACCTGTGCCAAAACTTCTGGAAAGTCCTGCCAAGTTTTGCTCAAAAAATTTCACTCACATATAAAATGCATCACGCTTGTGTATGTCATATCCGTGTATAATCCTCGACATTTATGTATGAATGAAAGTTAGAATAAAAATATTTAAAGTTTGTAGTTGTTTTAATTTCCATTTGCTACTTTGAAGGAAGGACAAATGGAGGAAAGAGAAAGGGATAAAGAAGGAACAGGAGTAATTTCACCGCCCCGCGTTCTCCCTTCCCCGCCCACCATTTTCCATGCAACGAATGAAAAAATGAGTAGTTTTTAGCTCTCTGCTTAAGTGCACTTTTGTTAGTGTTGCTCTTGTTGTTGTTGTTGTTGTTGTGATGGTGTTTCTTTTGTGCTTTTGTGGTGGTTTGTTAAACAAACACATATGCATTACCAGAGGCGTACACACACATGCAAACACTCGTCTATATACTTTTATATTACTTGCTTTTTTTATAAATAATCTTTCCATCTCTTTTACATCCGTTTTCTCGATTTTCCCCAATCACTCCTCTCCTTCGTTTTATGCATTTATGTTTTGTGTTCTTTTTTTGTCATTTAGTTGGCAGCACTGTCGGACTTTCTAGTGCTCGTGCATAATTTTATTGCTTTGGCATTAATTCAGCTCGGAGCAGTTATTGTAATTGGATTATAAGCTGCGCATATGGCCCGGACGGATTAATGGCTTTGGCTCTGGATTTATTCGCTGACGACTCGTTTAACATTTTCGCTTATTCTATTTTTATTTAAAGCCGTTGTATTTAGGGTTTTTTTGAGGAAGAAGTGGCGCTTAATTTTTTGTCGCTTCTCGCTTCGTTTTCCACTGTGTAATTTTGCTGACTTCGTACAGAAATTTATTCATCTACATACACTGAAACTATTGGGCGCAATGTTAATTGTTTTTGTCGCATTGCGATTATAGTTTCCCTCGATTCTTCATTTATTGCTGATATTAATTTTTTCCCCTTTTTTCCTCGAAAAAAACGCTCACGAAAAAGCTGAATGTTGGATTAAAAACTTTATTTAATGGTTTTGCAACGGATGAAAAAGGGATTTTTCCTTTCATTCATTTTTAGTTAATTTTCCAATGACTGAACAAACTAAGAATTTCCACAGCAACCACAGAGTCACAGTCAGCAATTTATCAGAGCTTTGCAACTGTCAGAGGAGCAGAGGAAGAATTGCACAAGGCAAAGATTCGGGAGTGTGGATAAAAGTTGGAAAACATTGAAAATTGCAACTTCATGAATGAGTTGATGCTGACAACGATGACGAGGACGACGTTTCACTTGACGAATGATGTCGAAGGGTTGCAAAGTGTTGTGAGCTGCCAATGAAACGTTGCTTTAAAAGGAATGCCAAAGGAGTTCATTAAAAATGTATTACAGGACTCTTTGGTGATGGAACGAAGAGAGAAGATAAATTTGTTACAGTTGCTTTTATCAATTTTATTCAAAGGCATAGGAAGAAGTAAGTAAATCAATATTTTGCATGGAAGCAGCACAGTTAATATGAAAAGTTCGCTATCGCTGTCCTTTTTTATCTCTTTCTTTTAGAAAAATCAAAATTTATGCATTCGTGTTCACTGCTCAGTGCATCATTCATAAAATTGTTGCACTTTTTTATGAACTTCTGATGGTTTTTATGTGAACCTACATGAAGCTTCTTTCTATGTTCGCGAACCGCAACAATCACGAATTTAAAGAGGTTTCCATGGAAGAGGGAAAGGAGAAGGCAAAATGAAATACATATAAAAACCAGAACGTGAAAGGATACTTAAAAAAGAACACTTTAAAAACCTTATGAAGTTTTTGTTCTCAGTAAAAAAGCCATAGCAAAAACTATAAAAATATTTAAAAAACAATTCAACAGACATATCAACATTTTTGCAATAAAAAATAAAAACAAAAGATTAAAGCTTCACAGAACAAAACATTACTTTTTATTAAACTGAAAAAAACATGTAAGATATGAAGAAATAATTGTTTAATAAAAAGAACACTAAGTACTAATAAACTATACTAATAACTATACTATACTATACTATACTATACTATACTATACTATACTAATAAACTATACCTATACAAAAAGTAAGAAATTAATGAAAATATTGAAACCCTGATAAAATAAAGAGTAGGTTTTAATAGATAAAAGAGAAAGGGCGAACATCTCTAGTTATATATCTATCGAGGCGAGCACTGGGTGCGATAGGTATTGTACCTTCTTCTTGAGCTCAAAATTCTTATTCGTGTCCTTTCTAGGAATGTCATTACTGTACTCAAAAACCCACTGATATATATATATAAAACTGCTTTCAATGTTTGCTCCCTTGCATGTGCGAGTGATAATTAACTGTGAATTAAATGTTGCTGTATTATGTTATAGGAAGTTATATATATAAGATATGTACTATGTTATGTGTTTCCCCAATTTAACGTGGCGTGATAACGCACCAGATTTAGCAGTTTACAGATTTCTTGAAATGTTCCCACATTCTTAGAAATACTTTGCTTTGTAGGCGTCTCTCGACCCTGAGACCAGCATGCAACGTAACTTCGCCTATAACAGAAGTGAGATGTCGAAGTAGACCACCAGAATAGTGCCCATTTTTGTCTCAACGTGATCCTACTATACTCTTGATATTGCACATTTAGATTTTATCCACTTCCGTCCTCAGAATCAAATCGCCTGTCATAGCAAGCTGAAGGTGTGAATTCATACTACCATTGCTTAACGGAGTCTTAGCTCTCAGCTCTGGCCCCACGAAGTCATCTGACTACTCTTTTATGACGAGGTTCCCATCGATACAGATGTCGCAGTACTTCCGAGTTTATATTTCTCAGTTCTTAGCTTCTGCGTTATCCTTTTGTAGCCCACCCCAAAAAATGCGAATGTAGTGGCTGTTTCTGATTTACAAGTGACGTTTTCTGAATTTCAACTGAAAAAGTTATAGACAGAGACACATGAATCCAAGATTTACTACTCTGTTAACAAAGTTCCACTTTTTCTTGTTGATACAGACTTCAGCAAGATCTGAGAAATTATTGAGTTTGCTATGTATTGGCAAAACAGTGCATTTATTTGCATTTAAGTGCAATATATTTGATTTCTTCCAAATATATAAATTCTTCAATCATCATCGTGGGACTAATTCAACTTTACCATCGCGCGGACCCGACAAATACATTTATTTAATTTAAATTTATTCAGTTAAATAATAATATTAAAGTAATAATATTATTAATATTAAATAACACTATTAAAGTATTAAAGTTAAATAATATTCTTAATAAGTAGAAAGTTTCACGCGTTTAGCATAAAAGAGATTTTTTTAATTAAATATTATTTAACTTTAATACTTTAATGGTACTGTTTATTTTTATTAGTTATTTAATTATCAATTTATACAGATAAATACATTTATATTAATCAGTAGTAATTGTATGTCTACTGTTGCAAATATTGGAAAAAGTTTCTATTTTTATTGAATTAATTTCGGAACTTTTGCGAATTTTTGAAATGAGTTTTCCGATGCGCTGCTCGTTTTCCATCTACACTCGTGGCCAATAAATTGCGCCGCATTAATATATCACTCTTGACCCGAACACGTGCCATTCCGGCCGCAGCATAACCCTCATAAAGCCCATTCTAATCGCAGTCATGTGCTACTTCCAGCAGAGCCAAAGAGCAACAAAAACAAAAGCAACCACAGAAATTATGTTGCCAATAAATTGAATATATTTCAACTCGATGCTTCGGATATTTTCTGGTTCGCTTTTGTTTTCGCTTCGTCCTCTTTTCTTGCCGCAAACACGTTTCGTCAAAGAGTGTTTTTTTCTTTTATTCGGCGAAGATTTGACCGAGTATAAATCGCTGGAAATAATGGGCAGCTTTTCTAGAAATCGAAGTTACGGATCTGCTGGGAAAGGCTAAGGACACATTGAAATATCGTGTGCTCCTTATGATGATGTGAAATGTGGAATAAGTTTTACTGTAGAGTCCATTCTCTTCATTCTATCCTTCGTTCTCTTTTGTTTTTTCCATTATATATAAAACATCTATTGAAGTCTTCAGAAAACTGTTCGATCAGGGAATCGAACCAAGTTAGAAAAATATTAAGTTTTATTTGAGCTTATATTAAAGCAAAGAAAATGGAATTGCATTTTAATTTAATAATTTCTTTTGAATAACTTTTTTTCCTCTTAAAACACTAATTGCACAAGCTTCAAAGCAAAAGAGAACTTTTGTTAACACAGACCCTAAAAGTATGCCGCATATTATGCAGTTTATCTGCTGTAGAGTCGTTTGCTGTAAAATGGATTGGTTTTTCTTCCATGTGTGCATCTGCGTCGCAGGACTAAGCTCTTCGGCAGGTTATCCTGGCTGGTATTCTTATTATCCTTGTCGTTGCTGTCGAAATTCTCCGCTTTTCTTTCGAGCCAATAACAGAATTTGCTGCCATAAAATGCTTGCCTTAGATAAATCAATTCAAAAGTTGTTTTTGTGTGGTTGGAGTGCTTTGCCACCGCACACGAATCCTTCACCGAGTCCAGTGAAGTCCTTTGTGTGCCGAGTTCTCCAATTTTATTTTATCACTTTTCGATTTTTCTGCAATTCATGTGAGACTTCATTTTAAAGTTTGATGTGATTTATTGATGTAATATGCAACGCAAACAGCACTCGAAGCTTTTATTTTATGTCACTCAAAACGAAAATAAATCCAAGATTAATTTATAATTTCGTTTATTTTCCAAAAGCCAGAGAATTCCTTGAAGATTGATGACTTCGATGCATGAAAGAAATCAACTTCAAAATGTATTAAACCAACGTCAAGAAGCATTTAAAGCAACGCAACTTTTTGCAGCTGCTGCTTTAAACTGGTCCTCATTACGCGTCCCTCTCCCAACACGCCCACTCGTGAAAAGGTGCAAGTAACTGACTCGCTTAACACTTGCAGCTTAATGTAGCATAGCGCGCTGATAAGGCGCAGTGTTGTTGGTTCAAAAATGTGTCCTGAAAAAAGCGCGAGAACTTGTGAAAAATCTCCCAGTCATTCAGTCATTCATTCACTCCCGCATTCATACATTTACTGTGCTTTATTTTATGCATAACTCCAAACAAAAACGCAGTTAATAGTAAATCTAGAGCGTGCAATTTAAAGTTAGCGGCTTTGCTTCTCAGGCGCCGTGAACACGAACGTAGTTAACCTTAATCCTTACAAAGGACAAGCAGGGGAAACCGTAGAGAAATAATTGAATATGAAACGCCGCAGGTGCTCGTTTGCTCGGTGCATTTTGAGACTTGAAGGACTGGAAAAGGGGGAAGAGAGACAAAAATCTTAAATCCTCAAAATTAATTTATGTATAGAAATTTAAGCGCTAGTTGTAATCGCTGCAATAGTTTTCCCTAGACCTTTACTTCTTAGTTCAGAAGATACGAATAAATGAAGTTATCATATTTTTGAAACCGTTATTTTCAAGTAAATTATTAATATAAAAACAATAATAAATGACACAAAAAAGATTGAAAAGATTAAAATTTATTGTTAAATTCCTAACAAAAAAGTACATTAATTTTAGGTTTTAATTAAATTTAAATAATAAGTTAAAAGAATTTTAATTCCGCCGCTTTAAATAATAATAATTTAAATAAATTTTAATTAAATTCAATTTAATTTATTTACTTCTATTCAATTTATCTGAAATGCTATAAACTGAAAATCGACAATCGCAAAATATTCACAAAAAGAATCAGAACATATTCAAAAGGATATCGTTTTTCCTCCGATGGAATTCTACTGATGGAGGTTATTTTTCTGTGTTACTCAAAAATATATCAACGGATTTCCTTATCGATTTATTTAAATGAAGACAGACAAACACACGAGTCATCATCAAATAACAAAATATTTGATATAATTTAACATATATTTATTTATTGCCATCACCTGTTTCACGCTCCGCACCGTCCTTTGGCAGCGCGGCGGCCACCATATCCGATGACCTCATTAAATATCTGACTTTCCTCCGTTGCATGTGTTTATTTACAACGCGCTTTAATTATTTGCACCCGACAATGCTTAATGCAACGCTTCAGCGTATAAATCACGCAAAATTGTATTCAGCGTCGGCGAGTCGCAGGATCGCAAGTGGCTCGTCTGTCTGTCTGATCGAGGACGAGGTTGAGGCGATGCTTCACGGAATACATGAATGGCTGAGTGAGTGAGGATTACGTGCATAAATTACCACTTTCGGGATGTGTAACATGCAGTGAACGTAAAGAACCACAGCGAAAAGTAGGTAACCCTGATGTAACAACAGGAAACAGAGAAGAACAGGATATTGAACGTTTAAAGCAACAACAACAACAATTTCGCAGCATCAACTGCAACTTTTTAGAGTACTCCATACACTCAAACAATTCACACCCTCACAAACACTCGCTGCACTCGCTTCTCTGCCTTTGACTACCCCTTCAGACCCACCTCGGACCCTCCAAAAACCCTCTGCTCTTTCACCATCCTTCGCTGTTTCGCTACAGACAAATAAACAATATCAATCTTCATGCTGACGTTGTTAATTTAATGCGACTGGGTCAAAGGGAATCCATAGCGTTAATGCGGTTTTCGTTGTTGCTTGCACCACTGAAGGAAGGACCTGCAACAAACTTATTCTGCCAGCTATGTTTATAATGCTTGGGTGACTGATATTTCCATTTATTTTTGCCACTTTTACGCTAAAATCAGGCTATAAAAATAAACTACTGAGGGTCAAAAGAGTCTCAAATTATATACAAATAACCTATGTCACTTTTTTCCTGTTCACTTCATTATTTTACTCTATTTATGGGTTTAATAATGTTTACTGGAGTGATACAGGGATCCTAAGTGTGAATTAAGGGTTCTGATGAATGGATTTTAAGTGAATTTCTGCGAATTTATGAATCACGTGTAAAAGAAAGCGAATTAGAAGCTTTATAATCAGTAAGACAAACATCATTGAAGCCCTCCTCTTCCATCAGTAGTCCATAAAAACGGCTCTGAAGTGCTGACGTTTCTCATCATCGAACGGCGTCGTTCTCTGTGTTCGCTCCGGAAGTCCTCCTCAACGCAGCGGATGCACAAGAAGAAATCATTGCTGAAGAGTGTCCGCAAAGGAACCCTGGAAATACGTCGTCCTCGGCACACAATCGGCGACATGATATTCAAGTCCGCTCGGTGGACGAGAGGACGTTGAGTTTTCCTGAAACATGCCTGGACAACGACGATCAAAGCCCTCGAAATGGACAGCGGACGAGCGGCGGAAGTTGATGTTGACAACAAAAGCAGCTACACAACTCCACTCAACCCATAGTGGTACTCAAGATCTGTGCTGTTGTTGGAGGCCGCACGAAAGTATTGCCTAAGAAGACTTTTATTGCAAAGGATAACAATGCGAATGAATGAGAAGTGGGGAACAAAATGGTACGCAAGCCGACGACACACATGGACACAATCTTCGAGTCGTGCTGAAAATTCTATTTATAACAAGGCGTAATCCGAAAAGGATGTCTCTCGCTACCGATGATGGTCACTTTGCCAAAGTGTGTCGTTTTTATTGATGATTTATAAAGGATGCGATTTATGAACTAGATACGAGCCTAGGAAGCAGGACATTCGGGACAAGCACACACAAGCAAGTGCATTTATGTATGTGTGTGTGTTTGTGGAGAGAAGAAAGCCCAACAACGGAGCAATAAAAGATTCAGGCCAGGCTCTCCTTTTACCGGATGCAAACCAAAGCAGGGTGAAAGAGGGACGGCGAAGGGAGGAGGCAAATGGAGATAACATATGTGAAAAAAAGAATGTGTGTCATTTGTACGAAATCGAGATAGAAGCACATCGGTGACCTGAAATACCGAACAGTGACTACTCATAAAAGCAGTTCAAGTGAAGAGATGAAATATTTCTACTTTTCAGTCTACTTTTTAGGGAACTCACCTTTCAAAATGCTCTGTAATGCGGATAAATTGCAATAAAGGATAGAAAACAATTACGAATTGTAAGTTCCAGAACTGAGCTCGCTTTTATTTTGTTTGGTCTACAGAATTAGCTACAAGACTAGTTTTGTTCTTACTTTTAAATGCTTCATAAATAATATCTTTTTGCCAATCAAAATGTACGTCCATTTGCCATTCTCTAGTTTTTCCGACAGATCCATTGCTCTTTTCTTCTAGTGGAGGCTCCATGCTCCGTCTTTTTCCATTCTTCTTCTTAAAATTTCATCTTCATCTCTTTATTTTCAGACAAAATATATTTTTCCGTTTCATATAATCTCAAATTTAAATATTACTCTATTTTCTGTACGTACATTGAAGGTAATAGGAAAAACACCAACAACAATGAGTATGAAATCGCATTTGAGTCTTTTGAAATCAATTTTAAAATTGAAATTGCATGTTTTTTACATACGAATGCCTGAGGCCAAAATTAGGCTCGATTGGAAAATTGGAAATGGTTTCTGGTTCATTTCCACTTGCCTTCTCCTTAGTTCTTTCAAATGTTATAAGAAAAATTGAAAGAATTTTATTTTTAATTTAAATTTTGGATTTGCTGTCATTTGCAAATATTTCATATCAGTTAAAAAGCTTTTTCTTTTACAGAAACTTCTTTCCTATATCGTCAAACGCAGACGTTATATTTATGAATTAAATGAGATAATAAAAATTCTTAAATTTCGACAGAGAAACTATTGAATATCGGGAACGAAACCATTACCAAAGAACACATTAAAATGCATTTAACATTTTTCAAGCCTCTGGAGGAACCGTTTTAGTGACACGCTTCTGTTTGATTGATTTGGTGAATTAGAGGAGACTTTAAGTCTACATCGAAGCATTCAACGAAGCCGGATGAAAGGAGAAGAAAACTCAGCGTTCAAAGCAACAACAGCTGCATTGAAAACTGAATTTTTTCTGGTTAAAGTTTTTGATCTTTAGTAGTTTGAATTGTTTGCAGTAAAGAAGCAGGTTAAGCAAAATTAGACGAGACTCAAAAACTAAGTCTGAGAAAGTAGGTTAAACATGGTGAATGCGAAAAAAGTTGCGGAAGGATGTGGAAAAAACTACTCGAGCATTTGTCTTAAGTCGCCAGTTGAAAGGAATTTTATGGCTTTTTGCTATAACGGCAGCTGCGGTTCAAAGTGGCGTCGGCAGCAAGCGAAAAGCGCATAAAAAAGATTTAAGTGCTTCCAAAATATGAAAAAGAAGACGAAAATAATGTCTGAATTTCATAAATTTAATGTGAACGAGATTCAGATATTAAAAAGATAAAGTTTCGAACTATCATCCTATAGAACTGATGGCTATAGTTTTCCTATATTTCCTATAGGTAAAATACCTCCTCGAAGTTATTTCACCATTTACAATTCTATTTTAATCTTCCGATAACAACTACGTGAAGATTTTGTTGTTATTTCTATTGAATCCCTAAGATAACCAAGGCGATACCTCTCTAAATATTAGAGGCTAAATTAGGATTGCATCCATTTGTTGTTTGTGTGGTTACTCCTCCTGCCGAGTCTTTCCTCCAGCATTTGCTTTGTAGCTGCGATATTCTCAATCCTTCAACTACTTTTTCAAGCACTATTTTCTCCCCCAACTCGGGACTTTTAAGGACTTTTGTAGTTTCCCATGCTTAATTTATTGGTCGTCATGCAATAACCTTTAACATTGTTCATTCATCCAATTATTATCACTCTCATCCCATCTCTTGATTTCTCCACGTTCTTGTCTCTCAAGTGAAATAATATTTTATTACCAAACTGACGTCAATTCGCTTGGCAACCGCCTCTGCTTATGTCTCCGCCGTCGTCCATTTCGAAAATTGCATTTTATACGCGTTGAAATAACTGCAAGTTTTCTGTTTTTGTTACTTTGTCTCCCTAGATCGTAATGCTTCTGACGTGGTTGTGGTTATTGCCAGGTTATTGTGTTATTTATTACACGAGCGACGAAGATTTTCCACTGATGTGTAGCTTTTAACACATCTGAAATTTTTGGTCGCGGTACAGTGTCGCTTCGGTCGGGTTTTAAAAGGATTCTTGCAGCCAAAATAATCCGTTATGGGTTACAGTTTATGAAATATGGAATCAAAATATTATGACGAAGTTTAAAGGTGCTCTACCAGGAGAACGTAGTATTATTTATACTGTTTTTCTCGTTAATTGACATCATATCATAAAAAATCGTTAGCTTACGAATAATAGTAAAAATTTAGCGAAAAGTTTGACTACTTTTAATTACATAAAGTGACTGGCAACAGTTGCATCCGCTATTTGCACACGGCACTGCTTAAAGACTCCGATGTCCTTTGACTTGCTTCATTTCCCTTTTCTCCTGTGCTGAATTTGTTCCGTTTAAATAATTCAACATTAATTCAAAACTTTTGGCCATTCATATTCCAACATTTCAACTAAACTAATCTCAACTTTATTGCATTAGTTAACATCTCTGAGAAAGTTTCCAGCGAGCGTTGCCACCCTCTCACCCCCAATTAATACAATTCGCAAAAACGTTGGGAGTCGTAGCCTTAGTCAATACAGGAAGCGATGAAGTCTGAGAAGTCGAGGAGCTGAGCACAAAAGTGTCTGCAGCAGACTGTCAAACTGCAAACGATTAGCATTTCGAAGCCAGAGCACGGAGGAGGGAAAGAGAGGGAGAGAATCAAGGAGAGACTTAAGAGGCAGAGCTACAAATGCATGCAAAGGAAAGCGAATAGTAAGAAAGGGAGAAAGGAAGAGCGCAGAATAAATGAAAACCTTTTAAAGAAATTAGGAAATAGTTGCTATTCATGGAACTACGAAAACTATGGGTATTTTTTCAGTGTGTCATCGTTTAAACGCTGTCGCATTGGCAGCACTCACTTATCGCCAGGATGTCGTAGCAGCTGGGTGCTCTCCTCTTTCCCTCCGCTTCTCCTTTCAAACCTCTGCCTCTCAGACTTTTTTGTGTCAAGAAAACTCTCAAGAATAACAAAAAAGCATTCGTTCTTCTTTGCAGAAAATAAGCAAGCGACTTCCGTGCAATCGTTGATATGCGCTCGAAGATTAATGTTCGAGCAGAGTCCCGCCATCGCCGCGTCCTCACTTCCGCCCATGGGCCGAAAATGGAGACGCTTCATCCGCACACCGAAGAAAAAATAATCACAAGCTGTTTCATGCTGTTAAATGCTGTTAAGTGTCAGCGGGAGGCGTGGCAGACGTTGTCTGCGATGTCCTGCTGCGGATACGCTGCAATTGCATCGCTTGCTGAACTTCTCCGCTTCACTACTTCATAATTTTTATGGCTGCATTTGCATCGTTTTTGCTGCGGTTGATTTCAGGCTTCGGTTTGACAGATGACAGCGAGCGCCAAGTTGACAGCCGCAATTTGACACCGTTTAAAAAGCACATCAAAAGGTTACGAACTCAGAACTGAAAAGGGGGAAATCCATAAACGGCTTGTCTTGGATCTCAACCCCGAAGATGAGTTAATAAAAAGCTAACTGACGCAGAAGTTGTCTTGAGCGTGACATGAATGATAAAAAGATGTCAGTGACAAATCGCGCATTTCCCTATCGAAGCATTTCGCTATCCGAAGATTGTCGCTTGTGCTTTCAAAGTGAGCAACTTTTCAGTTGCGGTCGAGGTTCATTTGATGCTTAATTAAAGCTGCTTCACTTTCCATTCGACTGTTTGCTGAATAATAATCAAGCGAGGGCCAAAACAATACTCAGCCACGACTCCACAACAAGTTCACAAAGCAACCAATTAAGTGGAACACTTCGGAAATTATACGCAAATAAAACGAAGACAGAAAGCCACCGCCGCCCTTTCGCGCCAGCGAGGAGCTTAATTTCAACGAAACACAGCCACAGGAAACGGCTACAGAAACGGAAATACACCCGGGAGACGTCTCGGGCGGCGCGGCAAGCAGTCGCAGTGAAATCAAAAGCAGCGCCCGGGAAATTTATGTAAATTTTATGGAGGAATTTACTGCGAGCAGCAGCAGAACATGATAACTTATTGACCAAGCGTAAAAGCGGCACGGGCGGATAAAATGGCATGAGATTTAATGGAAATCGATTAGGAGTTGTTTTTGTATCTTAGTAATGATATCATGAGTATCTAAGTTCATAAGAATTTCAATTAGCGTCTGTCTTTAATGCCTTAAGCAGGGAAATATGAATTTTATTCTAGAGCAACCACATTTGAAGCTTCTTTAAAAACTTTAAATTATAGAATAATAAAATAATATTTATTATTAGTTTTTACGTCTTAGTTTCATTTAATTTTTCTGCTTAATATAAAACATAAATAACACGCGAATTGTGACTCGCTTAGCGCTAATTAAAATGCAAATTAGCTCCACAGGACGGCGAGTAGAGGAGGAGGAAGTGCAAACAGCGTTGAAAGTAACACAAAAGAGCAACGTGCAAGGAGGCTGCCCTTCGTCCTCCTGCCGCTGCAGTCGTGGAGCCTTGTAAACATTTTAATCCCATTACACCACGAATTTAATTAATTTGTAACGAGTAACGAACGAGCGTCGAAGTGACTGAAACTCGCTGCGTAGGCACCGAATTCCGAGTCCTTTAATTGAATTTTTAGAATTTCGTTGCTAAAGCGGAAGCATTCAAGTAATAAAAAGCCACTTCTTGGTTTTTTATTGCGACTCAACTGCCCAGCGAATGAAGCCTCGAAATGCCTTCCCGAGATTGTTTTATGATAATCGTAAAAATGTTGTAAAGAGCAAAATTTATGCTTGGTCTTTTATTGGCATTAAAACTCACAATAGTTAATTTATTATTAGAGAATAGTTATTAGAATATTGTTATAGTAGTTGATTTATTGCTATGGAATAAGTGAAAAATTTAAGCTTGAGTTTGAAAATTGAAAAAAGTTCACAATTTTATTCATAAAAAAAGATCCATGGGGTCGCTGTGCGTTACTGCCTACAAAAATAATAATAAAATTAATATAATAAAAATAATTTTTAAATTTGTGATAAATAAAGCAGTTATAAAGTTATAAATAAAGCAATATTTTAATGGAACTCTTTTTTAGAACCTTAATAAATTAAAAACAGTTTTAAAATATAATAAAATTATAATCAATTTTATAATTTTTTTATGAATAAGGCTGTTAGTCTATAAAATCATTCACAGCTCAATTTTTTAGTTTTTCATTTTGTATTTAAATCAAATTATTTTCTTCCCTTCACTTTCTGTTAAAAAAGATGTCTTTAATTAATGTTTAAAAGATGTCTTTAATGTCTTAAAAATGCCTTAATTTCATAAGATACTTAGAAGGAATTTTTCCATAACTCATTAAAAGAATTTTGAACGTTCTTTAAGTAAACAATTTTTAAGTAAACTTTAACGCAGAGTTTCCGCGCCAGACTTTAAATTTTTAATAAAATAATAGATAAGCGTGACATAATTCTTTCTTTTACTGCTCCATTGATTAAGTTAATCTTAACGAAAGCATTATTTGAATTTTTTTAAGTCATGTCATTTATTTATTTGTGTACTTATTTGTGCGACTTTTTAATAGCCTGAACCAAATTTATTAGTTATTATTTAATAGTTTTAATATTAATTTAATAATCTAAATAAACAAAATTCTGCTGTCTCAGACGTGTATCGCAGAAAAATCATTTAAAAGCTCTTTAATAAATAAATAAAAGCGATCAAAAGTAGAAAAGGAAATCATAGAAATTGTAAGGAATATTAAATAAACAAATTAATAAATTTCCGTAATTTAATTGAAGTCAAAAGAGAGTTCAAAAGAAGTCAAAGTCGGGTCAAAAAAGAGTTTCTTCCTTCTGTTTTCCTCTGATTGCTTTTAATCCTTGTCTTAATCTTAAGAAAAAAATAAAGGAAGTTGGTATTTGAAATCAGGGAATTACTATTTTTCTTATCGTACATTTTTAAAAGAGGAAAAAAATATTTTAGAGGTACTCGTATATTAAGGCACATTTTAAAAGCTCAAAAGTGCTCAATAAATGCTTCATTTAAAGCCAGAAACAAAGTTTAGAACAATATCAAATAATATTAAAATCGTAAAAAATTAGATAGTTTTTTACAAAACTCTTCTCTTCTTGATCTCCTTTTCCTTTGTTGTTTTTTCTATTTATCTTTGTTTTCTTTCTAGTTGCTGACTTTTGCATGATTTCTGATAAGTTTCTTAGTGAATTCCACGGAATAAAAACGGGAATCTCTTCTCGATTGGTTGTTAAGTGGAGCAGCATTAAAGATTGTCGTCATCGTAACCGTAATCGAATCGGCAGTTCATACATTTGCAATAACAAGATTATGAATGGTAATAGAAATCTTCTTAAAGCTTCAAATTCCACTTACAATGTCGAAGTTTTTATCTACTTCATGGAACACAAACAGACTTCGATTTCAAAGTCGAAGTTTTCAATTTATTTATTTAATTTGAAGGCACGCGGCTTTTCCATTCGTATGAGTGCGCGTGTATTTGTGTATGTGTGTGTTTGCTACTTGCATTTGTAGTGATTATGTTTATGCGAAATAAGAAACGAGGAAAATGAAAAACTTATCAATGAAAATTCAACAACCAAAAGCCGCAAACGATTGATTTCTTCCCTTAAATAAGATTTCAGTTTCATAATTTGTATATTTTTCCTCTTTTCTTCCATTGAAATTGGTTTCCTCAAATTCAATTTATTTTTTTATGGTTTCTTTACCCTCCCTCGTTTTTTGTTCCTGTATTAAACATGTGACCTCCTTTAAAAACTTCTCTAAATCACTTTCTAAACTCGCACTGTCAATCTGAAGCGATCGCTTTTCTTATCTTCTCCTCATCCTTCACTGCTCCTAGCTGCAATTGACGATTTCCCGCCTCACTACGGTTCCCACTCCAACTTTTAATCATGTCATAAATTGTTGATGAGCATCATTTGTCACGCTGACGGATTCTCTTCGTGTTATTTTAATGATTTCCGGCATTTGGTGTTGTTACCGGATCCGCTGCCTTCAGCCCGCTTTTAGGCGTTTTTATGACTTTACGATTTATTTATTATTTGTTTTATCTTTTTAATTGCTGGCAATTACTTAGGGAACATGGGTTGTTTTGCTTAAAAGGTTTCTAGCAAAACATTCACTCAATTTTAGTTTATTTCGGTTGATGTTTCGATTTAAAAAGATAGAAACAGAAATTAAACAGTTCAAGTGGACATTTAAGCGACATTATTCCAATAGAATTTTTACTTAATTAATAAATCAGTTGGAAAATTAATGATTGTTATTATTTTAATATTTTTACTTACATTGAATAATTTTTCTCCCGATGATCCTCACTTTTTCATATTGATTTTTGTTTAGGATTTTCTATCCATATCTGGTTTTTTTTAGTTTATTAATTCACTAATAAAAGTGCATTTTATTTTTGTTTATTGAATAAAGATTAACTCTGAATTTCACAATTAAATTTTCTGTTTTTTGTATCTCTTTTAATTTAATTCGATTTAGTTTAATCGGCACTTTTCATTGATAAAATCTCCTCCGACTTTTTTGTGTTTTGCCGTTGTATTATCCAATATAGCAATGAGATTTCTCTCTAGCGATTTAATCAGAGATTTGAAGATATCTGAATTCAGTCTGATGTGTGTTTGTCTTCGTTTCTTGTCCTGATTTCGCGCTTTTCGCCTTGATTTCCTGTGCATTCCTCCATCTTTAATGAGCCTGCATTTCTGCTGAAACGAGAGAAGCGAAATAAATAACTTTCAGTATAATGAACAGCGGCGTATCTTTTATTCATATTTATGCATCGAAATATTGCCGTGAATGTGAAATAATAATGCTCGATATCGCTGCTTGTTAATTCTTTAACAGAGCCGCACATTTTCGCAGCCCATTCTAATCCAGTTCAATGACGCCGTGCATGAATTTTGATTTTGATTTCGAGGTTTAATAAATAATTCATTCCCGGCGTCGGAGGAGCATCTGCAATGTCCCACAGGATGATGGAGTGTTCCAGGAGGGGCGAAAGAAGAGGGAGGGAGGGAGTGGGACGCATCCATTGTCGGTGGAGAACAATACATAATTCATAGGCGCTGATGATTTTCTTATTATTCGGAAAGTCTTATGAGGCCGATTGCGTGTATAATGATGCTTCTTCTTGCCGCAAGATATGCACCGAAAGAGCTTAAAATAGCTCAAGAGATAAAGAGGAAGAGATAGGGAGGAAAATAGTAGACTTGGTAGCTCTATTTTTAAAGTTAAGTAACGCTTTCTCTGAAAACAAATTAAATGCTAATACATCTAATCTTAGTGCCTCTCTAGGAATCGTAGTACCTTCACCATAAATTGCCTATGGGCTTATTAATTGAAAAGAGATAAGTGCTGCTGTAGTTGTTGGGAATTCTGTTATTGGCCGTTATATTCCTATCTTGTTGAGGCCTTACATCATTACATCCGTTGTTCATTAAATGCCAATTGAAGTCAAGCCTCTTTATTCATATCTGCGTTTATTCCTGGTAAAGGTTCTTTCGGATCTTTATAAATTATCTGGAAGTATGTATCTTTATTTCATTTTTGGATTTATAATGATTTGACAATGATTTCATCATCGGAAGGAACTTTATCTTCTTTATATTTTATATTTTGAAGACTCTAAATCCTCGAACGCTTCTCTGTCTACTTCTTCAGTTAAGAATGTGATGGAGGAATACTGACATGTATTAAAAGGTAAGTGATCCTACATTTTTACGAGTTCTGGCCAAAGGATTTTGCTGGCGAATCCTGTGTTTGTATTTTGATTGCTTTTAAGAAATATATAAATATTTCTGCGGTACATAGCAGTTAGCAAACAACGTTGACAAGTTCATAAAACAACCGCTCACTTCAACCAAACAATACGCCACATTCTAATAACATTTTACATTAATACTTTCTATTGAATAACGGTTCATATGATAAAAAATTAATAAAATTCCTGCAGAAGTGCATTTGCCTTAAATCCATGTGTGTATGACTTAAATTGTTCTTCAAACTGCGTTAAATGATATTTATTGGTTAGAAAGTTTGATCGCGGAAATTGAATCGAGTCAGGATCAGAAATTTCTAAAAATCGGATCAGAAATTCTAAAACACAAACAGCTGTACAAGATATTTACAAATAGCAGGAATGTCCTTCGGTATTGCAGATATATTTGAATTAATAGTTATGAATGTTAATTAACCCGAAGCTCTCAAATATCTTTTCATGTCTACGTTGGTCTTTTCAAAAATGTTTTCTCCGTACTATATTTCGTCTATTTTTAGGCATCTTAAGGTAATTGAAAGTTAATATTTAAAAAGGTTTAATTGTTAATATCTTTTGATCTATCTTCTGTTTCTCTTCACTTCTTAAACTTATTAAATACATAAATAAATGTAATTTTTCCCCTAGTTTTTAGCACCTAGAACTGCGACTCACAAAAAGCCCAAAGCGCTAAAAGTTATTGCCACTATTTTAAACAGTTCCTTCTCAGCTCGTCTCCCTCATCAAGCTCATAACGGCAATTGCTGAACTCGTGATAAATCCTACGTGCAGCACGGCTGAAGATCTCTGATCTAGAACATTATTTCTTCTAAAATATCTTTTTTATATTAAATTCGTGTTTGATGGCAACTGATTGAGGCCAGAAACGTTGTCACGTCATCACTAAAATCCACGAAGAAGCGTCACTTTTACTTTTTTAGCGGCCAGCGTCGTTTTAATCGTGAACGATGTCATTAATTCCCTTGCTCCACTTTGATGTGAGCCGCCGAAAAGACACAACAAAAAGAGAAAAGATGGTGCAGGACTGAATAAATGCGAAGAGGATCAAAATGACGAAAAAAAGCAAAAATAGGCGATTAAGAGGCGTTTAAAGCCGTCATTTTGATAGTGAAAATGGAGAGTTCATGGTCAGCAGCACTGCTGAAGTGTCATTTTATTTACTTACACCTAGAAGAAACTATAATTAATAAAAGCATGAAGGAAAAGCGATTTGAAACTCTGCACTTTATGGTATTTCCAGAAGATAAATTGAAACTAAAATTTCCCTACGTAAACCAGCGTTATCTGTTAAAGGGAATTTTTTATCACATCGCGCGTTATTTGCACATTTTAAAAATGGATTCGGACGCAAAATAAATTCCTCTTCATGATATTTACGCGTCTTTTATTATTATTTCAAATGTTGTTGCAGTTAGTTTTTGTAATAAAACGTTGCATACTTTCGTGCTTTCCATTATTTCAGCTGACATTTAAAAAATTCTTCGGCTTCCTTTGCTCCTTTTCACTCTGTGCTTTTTTAACGCAAATATATTTAAAGTAGCAGATAATAAATTCAAGATTTTTCACATCGTTTGCGTTCTTTCCGCGCCATAACTTTTAGTGCAAACCGTCTAAGTGCCGTAAAGCATGCTTTATTCCGTTGCTTTCTTTGCGCTTTGCTTTTCGACGAAGGGCCGCAACGACTGAAGCACGTCTACGGGGAGTTTTTCATTTGCGACACACGAAAAGCGTCGTGCATGCAACGTTAATTAATCGCGCAATTAAAAAAACGCACGTCGGCTACATTTTTCCAGTTCAAAACGTTCAAGCAACGTTAAAAAAAATCAAATGAGAATGAGAAAGGAAATGAAATAAAAGAAACGCAAAAATTACAACGCGAAAAAAGATTTGCAAAGCGTAATAAAATGTAGCGCCGTCAACGATGACAGACGGCTGACAGCCGGGTACAGGGAGGCGGAAGGGGGCGTGCGGTAGACATAAGACGGTCCACAGCCGCCGGCATAAATTGTTTCAGACATCAACACAGCTTTAATAATTGTGAATGTGTTGCTGCGATGTTAAATGAGAAATTAAGTGCCATAAACGAAGAGGCAAACAACGAGAACAAGGATAAAACCACAACAACAAAGGCACATCGACAGTAAGAAAAACCACAACCGAATGTAATAATGGCAATAACCATCATCATCATCATCATCATCGTCGTAACCTTTCCGTATAAATAATTGTTAAGTGTGTGAAATCGCCGCAAGCCTCCACTTCCTCTTCTTTTTCCTTTCAGCTTCCGTGCGATTGTTTTAAATGATTTGCTTTTAATTATTATTGCTTTTGATTGATTAAAATTGATTTTCGCTTCAATTCATCCTTCATTTCATCGTAAATTATCACTGCCAAAGGCTCGAAAAAGTGAATTAATTCATGTGATTTTTATTTTAAAGAAAAGTCACTCTGAATACAATTGTTAAAATTATTCAGAAAATCATTTAGTTGGCATTTTGTTCCTTTGTTTTCCTCCTTCTCCTTGTTTTCCTTTTCCTCCATTTTAAAATAAAGAATCATCAGCGTCCGTGTCGGTTTTTGTCGGTTCAGTGCATTCGTTTTTGCGATTCATTGATTCGTTGGCTTTTCCGTTTCTCTTCGGTTCATGTACCACAGCAAGGTTCGCTGTAACCGTAAATGAGCTGGGCGAAAAACTGATTTCTCATTTTTAAGTTACACTTAACAACAGAAACGAGAAGATGACGGCCACAAACTCAATCGCTGCCGAGTCCTTTGAGTTGTTTTCCTTGTCGACCCTTTTAAATGTCCATTAATCTTTGCGGCAGTATTTTCAGTGCTAATCGTGAGCGTGACGTCGTTTGGAAGCAATGATCAACGAGAATATTAATGACAATGACAACCTTGAAAGTGATCCATTATTAATCACAGCCTCCATCATCACTTGGACCCATTGTCATACTTGGTCCCAAACTCTTTAAGGCTCTGCACTACGAGATGAGGAATTAATAAATTGATGTAGTCTCCATCTCGAGCTGCATTTCAAATGACCTGATTTCCATTCATCGGGCTCCTTCACCTTCGAGGACCGTAACAAAAATGCAAAAACAAATGTAGCAACAGAACAATGAAGAAGACAGAGCTTAAGTACAGTCATGTTCTGTCCTGACAGCTCAAGGATATGCTTCACTTTTTCGGCCTCAGGACATGAGAGCGAAGAATGCGAGAAGGAGCAGAAAACGGTGATTCTTGGATATAAATCAAAGAAGCCAGCGAAGTCCACAGAAGGGCCGCGGGACACAACAACGCGACTTTGATCCTCTGCTTCTTCTAGTTACTTTCTTTATTTCATGCCATTTCATCAACACACTTCAGCAATGAGTCGCTGAGCCAGTTGGAGGCACAACAAACAATGGAAATCTGTTGCGCTCCGCCTGAAGTCAGTTTGATTAAATTTACATATCTATATTACAAAAGGCGTCCACAGGAAGATGTTAGGGAGGCATGGAAAAGGACGAAAAACGCAGCATCATCAACCCTCTGAAGCCGTGGTAACAAGGTTCTTTTTGGGAAATTGAAAAAAGCAATTCTAAAAATGTAACAAGCGAACAAAGTCTTTCCTGTCAAACGCTCTTCAGAAGCAAACAAAGGCGATACGCGGCCTAAATGGGGTTTCTGTAGAAGTCTGACTGTTACTGTCGACAGTTAAATACTAATGAGTGTTCAAGGACGAAGGAACGACCGATTGACCAACTGTTAGGCTGTCAGAATTACTTATTAATTGTTCGTCTTTGCTGCTCGAGCTCATTTAGTCTTTAACTGCTTCTATTTAAGAAGTTATTCGTTAAAGAAAGAGAGTAATACACGATGTTATCCAATGAAGTAAATTTAAAGTGATTATCAACATTTCTGTCCCCGCCCTGTCCTAATTTGATACGAAAAATCTCCGTTCTTGGTGCGGAGATTCCTGTCGAAGTCGATAAAGGATATGAAAGGGATTTCGGATGAAAATCGTCACGACAGGGAAAACGATTGTAAGCGGGTGAAAGGAGAAGATCTCCTTTAAACCGAACAACCTTTTGGGAACAACAAACGTTGCGGCATGCGACTGTGGCAACAACGTAATCGATATCCGTCTTTTTCGATTTCCGTCGACATTCCGTTGAATCCTTTGTGATTTTCCAACCCTTCCAAAACATTTCGATAGATTGACATGAAGTCTTTTCGAAATATTGACCTTGGCAAAATAACAATCTATTCTGATCAGGAAACATTTCACTTTCCAGGATTTCTTTCAGCGATGCTCAGGAAATTATTTATCTTTAGCGATTTCCCGGATTTAGAGATTGACCGCAATTAATCAGTGAGCTTTACCTTTGGCCTTGTATGCTGCTTTATTTTATTTTATTTTAATGTATTTTTGTTTGGATTTCTTTTATGTATTTTCAATTTCTTATGAAATGTTTATTCACTGCCGTGGATTTCCTGTCGCGGAACTCGCAGCCATTCACATCACTTCACATTCTCGGGATTCTTCAGGGTATTTTCAGCATGATTTCGCGTTTATTCCACAACTACGAACAACTCCCGTGATTTTCAAATGCGTTTTTAAAATATTTCCGTACACTTTTTTCAATTTGACGTCAGTTGGTTCAAAAGTTCAACCTACGTTAGGTTAGGTTCAGATCCCGATACGATTTCACAGAGTCACCGAACTTTTATTAGCTTCTTCGGACGAGAAACACGCTACTGCTTTATGATTATTTATATACATATATTTTTATATAATCACTGATGCAATTATTGATATTATATTTAGGTTTTCCCAATTATTTCTTCTTTATTTTATTCTGATTTATTTTTCCGTGTGGTATAACGTGTTGAAAGCGCGTCGTTATTTGCCTCGAACTACAGAAACCTGCGAGCGAACCGACAAAGAGACGTTCGTCGAGCAACTGAATAGCCGACTCTCTGTGGGTCCACTCGGGAGCCTCACCCAAGATGAGGTAAGAGCGCGACTGGTGAAAAGCAGTGAGTTTAATTGCTGGGGATATGAAAAGAAGAAGAAGTTAACAAGGACAAACGAGGTTGGCTGCGTAAAACGATGGAGGATGTGTTGAGCATGCGTTTCAAAGTACCGATTGCGAAGAGCAAGAAAAGACAGGGAGAGAACAAGGAAACTAGTAATAATTCAGAGAGCCCGCAAAAACAATTCCCTTCCTTTTGTCGCTCTTTGAAATAACTGCAACGGATTTTCACCTTTCTCTGGTTGGGGTGAGAGTTGAAAACTTTATTCTCTTAGGAATGATTTAATTCAGGAGAGCGCTTGACGCCTGAAAATCACCACAGAACGTCGACAACGAAGAGTTTATTCGGCTTCATTCGGCAGTTTCATTCGGAAAAGTGTGACTCTCTTTTCACCTCTTTTCTTGACATTTTTTATTATAGCGTCGTTCTCTTGCACTTCGCCATAAGTTGATTTTAACTTATTATTGCGCTGTGGTGAAAATTTAAATTATAGAAGCAGATGCTATAAAATTCTATAAAGAGAAAGAGCATCATCACAAAATAGTCGAATGAGTACAAACATTCACCAGGAAAAGGAAGAAAGTTCTTCATAGTATAAATTTCCCTGCTTTTCTATTTACCTTCAACAGCTTTTATAGCATGTTTATTGTGGTGAAATAGCACTGAGGTGCGACATAGTCACCACATTTCATACACCTCTTAAGCGTCGGAAAGGCTATGGTGAAAATTTTAACCAAACGTCAAATTTTATTGCGATTTCAATGTAAACATGAGTTCGATTTTCTAAAAATTCAATTCTTTGTTTTTAAGTAGAAGGAAACTTTTACGCTTGAATAAAATCGCGCAATTTTACATCATTATTTTGCTTTTTTGGCCGTTTTCATTGCGTTGTTCTTCTCGTTCGAACCTCTTGTCGCCTTCAGCTACTTGAACGCACTCCACGGAGGCGAAGTAGGAAATTCGGGTGCAGTTAATTGAAGTCGGCTACTTTTGAATGGGGCGCGCTTTCGTTTACGTTGACAGCCGGTCGCCGCTGATTGCGCACTCGACTCAAGAAACTCCACTCGTGGCAGAAGCTGCGTGTTTTGCAAAGAGCCGCTCAACATTCTGCATGCAAATGTTTGCACACAAACACACACACGCACAGAAACACAACATGCGCGGTTATAACTGTAAATGCGCGCCATTAAATACTTGTATTCATGCGAAAACAATTACTCGGAGTATCGCCAAGCGGCGAGCGGCGTCTGTGTGTGCGTATATCCTTGACCCACTTGTGTGTGAGTGTGTGCGCTCGTGGTTGCTTGTATTTCATTACGAGTGCTCCTTGTTGTGAGTGCGACGGGTCCTGCTTCCTCCTCAGTCCTGCTGCCGCGAGCGGCTGCCATGCAAATATTTTTCATGCGAGTTGTTCACTTCGCTCAACACCTGCAAAGATTTGCTGCTGAAGTTTCGGAAATGTTGGCCGAGGGGCTAATCCAAGGCGTTGTGGGTGTAACGGCGTCTATAGTGTCAAGAGGGGAGGAGGAAAGGGCGAAGCAGAATTCTATTCTTCTCTTCTTTTACTGAAAATAATTGTGAAAGCCTGCAAAACTCAATCACTTCGGGCGCTGCTTAGAAACAGCTACGGAAAAAGAGAAAAATTATAAATTTAACACAATTTCATCAATTGTTAAAAGAACACAGGAAAATTGTTTAATTTAAATTGAAAAATAACCATTATTAAGCTAATAAACAAAGCAGAATTAGCAAAAAGAAACAAATACCTAAATAATAAATTGAATGATAAAATAATATATTAAAATTTGATTTTTATGAAGCTTTGGCTTCATTAGCGTATTTTCGATTTTTAATTTCTTTTTTATATATCTTATTATGACTTATTTTCTTATTGACCGCCGTTTTGCTTCTGTTCTTCAGACAAACGAAATTCAATTTTTCTTTTAGAAATCGGAGAAAATCTAATTTTTCAAAATACTTCTGCTTTTCTTGCATGTCTTTATTACTTCTTTCTTTGACTGTCCAACCGCGTGTAATCAGGACTTTTATGTTTTTTAAGATCTCTCGAAAACACACTCCCTCACACACATACGACTTCTCTCTCACTCTTCCCACTCATTCGTCCGTTCTGCAGTCAAACCAATAAACACCCGACCATAAATTTTCGGAAAATACTGAACCGAGATAAGGACATTTTTCACTGTTTTGAATACCGTAAAAAATTGTTGACGCAAAGAAATCTTTTGACCGGAAACGAAAGACGAACAAAAAGCATACGATCGATGACCGAAGTGACAGGGTTGAGTGCCACAAACGTGTGCTTTATCCCCGCTTTCCCTTTCCTCCAACACGAACAATGAAACTCGGAAGAATGATAAAAGAATGCAAAATAAAAGAGCGACAACTAAAAAATCTCGAAGATAAATAGAAGAGAAGAAGGAGGAGGCAGTGGAGAGGGTGGAAAGCGAGAAACGAACAAAGTAAAAAAGCATAAAAATAAATAAGAAACCAAAAGACACCGGAAACGAAGGATTATGATGGGTTTTAGAATAATTTAAGTGAAATCTAGTGCTTTTTTCTGTATTGAATCGATGAATATTGATGACGCTGAGTGGATGAATCCCCTAAAAGAAACTAAAATACGAAGGAGTTCCATTTTACATATTATTCGAGTATTTAACACTTTGCTTTCTTTGCCATTGAAATATTAAACAAAAAAATAACTCAAAAACATTATTAAATAAAACACTCAAAATAAAAAAAATGTATTTATTTAATTGCATTTTCTACAGTGAAAAGAAAAATAAATTCTAAAAAACAGAAAAAACGAATAAATAAATAAAAGAATCTTCAAATCTTTTCAAAATCAGTGGGGAAATGGCCCAACGGGTAAAACAAACAAAATGAAACTAAAAAAGGGAAATAAAAATCCCTTCGAATCGACAGAAAGTCGTCTTGTTCGGTCTTTATTCCACTTCAGCGAGCAGTTGCTAGCCCTGAGGTCCTTGCTCCCTGCAGTCAATTAAAATGAGGTTTCCTGTTGCTTTCGTTTTGGTTATTTGCTCGGTTTCTTGTACGTCGTTGCTTTTTAATGTCACCCTCGAGATTGATTGATGTGGAGGAAGTAATCTGCAGTGTTTCGTGACTGACGAAGACGGAGAAGCGCCATTCAGAGATGCATAAAAAGCTTTCCACTCACCGCAACGTTCCATGGTACCTAAGTAACCACTGAAGACCCATTTCGTGTAAAACTTGATTGCATCACCGGAAATTCACTTGATTTTTAACGGCTTTCATCTAGAAGATTGAATTTAAAACATCACTACATAAAATATAAAAACATTTGTCTACTTTTTGATTATATTTTGCAAAAATCAATAAAAGAAAAATAAACTAAAAACATTTTCATTATTTGAAGTTGCATTTCTTTGATGCTGTTTCCATTAATCAAAGTCTGTTAATCTTGTTTATAAAATTTTCTATTTTCTTTTTGCTTTTAACCTCTGTTAAATTCTTCCCTCTCCTTTTGTATCAACGAGAAAAAGGATTAAAGCTTCATAATCTGTATTTAAAATCAAAAATCAACTTTGTTGTTCTTATAGAAAAATTGAATTTGGATTTTTAAGGTCCGCATCTGCGACTTTCACGAGTTGCTCAACGAAAATGATATTAATTTTAATATAATTAATAATTTCTTGCTATAAATCGACGACAGAATGAGATGAAGGAATTGCACGAATTAACTTATAATTTTTATTATTATTATTACGTATTGTAAAGCAATATTCTTTCATCAACTGCTTCTAAGAAACTTTCTTGACGGTTTCTCGCTTGTAACGAGATAAAACCAATGACATCGCTCGATCCCATGAAAACTGAATTTATTTGATCAACTTAAGACTTGCAGTGTCCTTCGGCGCCCCTCCCCCTGCTCTCCATGGGACCACTCAATCTCTATTTATAACCATTAAATCACTTCCCATAAAACAAAGCAAATCGAAAGCGTCGAAAGGATTAAATTTCGAGACAAGCAGCGCACGACGTTGGACTTCATGGGGCTGTTGTTGTTGGTGTAATCATTTGTTGGTGTCATTGCCAGGGTCTGTTGGCTTCCATACGCGCCACCGTCCTTTTTCGAGTCAGGTGAAGGTGTTTCTTTTGGACTGTAGCATTTTGTTTTCACTCGCGACGTTGTTGTTAGTGTTCAATGAGTTTTCGTTCTTCTCACCGTAGACGGAAATGAAAAATGGTCATGAAATCCTGTCGGAAGTGAGAATGTTTTGTAGCAGAATCGAGGCTCTGGAAACTCGCGGAGATTTTCCTCAGAATGCATTCTATAGAAGCTGCAAGTCTGCTTCTGAAAAAGCTGTCAAAATAAATGGAATCCATTAAATTTAAATTTATTTATTCTTAGCTTATGTCGATTTGTTTTCTCAAATATTTTATCTTAACCCTCTTTGGAGTTTCGTCGTCGTTATTAAAAAGCAATTCTGCTCTGAGTATCGTCACAGTTGGCCTTGAAATAGTCTATTTTTGCATGTCTAGACTTTGGTGTCAATAACAAGCAGCACTAGAAACGGTTTTTGTTCCATTATTAACCAGACATGATGCTTTTAGTTAACCCCAATTTAAAGGCAGCTTTCTAATTGAGGCTGAATAAAATTATCTCGACGTGGCTTCCATTGCGAATATCCAAAAAACGACTGAAGCTTGGCACTCAGCGCTCTGTTTTGGCGCCTGATAAAAACTCTTCTTGTATTGTCAACATTTTCAAAGGATAAACAAAAGACCGACCGACCGACTGACCGCCTGCCTGTGGAGGTCAGTTCATTCCATTAAAAGGGAAGTCGTCCTTTTGTAATTGATCCCACGAGAGCGAGGAGAAGACGAAGCACAGTCAAAGGAAATTATATCGCCAGCGTAGCATGAAATCCTTTGAATCGCCTTGCAGAGAAGCGCCGAAAGCGCAAAGCGGGCCACACATGAAAAAACTCTCTCCGAAAGCGGGTCACAAGTGCAAATGGAGAACAAAAAAAGGAAAAAAAGGAAGATGCTTGCGAGGAGAGGTTTTTTCAGTGCAATCAACGATGAAGCAACGCTGTTTGCAAGTGCATCGCGCTGTGTTTGTGTTCATTTCCGGTAGGCGGCTCATTTCGTTGGCTCACGTGGAATGAACTGTTCTGTGAAGCGTGTGTGTGTGCACGTGTGAATAGCGTGTGCGATGTTGGAGTGTTGAAGCAGAAATCGTACACAAACAGCAGACGAAGAGCGAAAAAGAATCGAAAAACAACCACAACGAGCAACGTTTTTATGAACTCTGCATTTTTCACTTTTTGACCTTTAAGGATCACTTCAAATTTGCTACGATTACGGTTTTTACTGCATAGTTTTATGAAGCACTATGAAAAGAGTAAAAAACGCAACTGAGCGAACATAAGCAAAGAAATCTTTTACATAACAAAGAAGAGAAATCAATTGCATTCAAATATTCATACATCAATAGCCAGAAAAATGCCCCTTTAAAAGTGAACATCAATCGAAAAGCTTCTCTTCGGTGGCAGTTTTTGCAGAGCCCAATTAAGTCACCTGGAAAAAAGTATAAGAACCGCAATTAAACGCATAGTAAACGCAATCAGACAAGGAATAAATAAGACACTGACGAATGTGAGAAACAAGTATCGATACGAAAATCCCTCAAAGCGTCTTTTTGCCAAGAAATTCATTGAAAATCTTCAACTTTCCATGCAAATTTCAATTCATTTTTTTAGATCTTGCTCAATTTTGAGTATTTAAATGCTTAAATTAAGCAGCAGCATTCAATTCAGTTAACAACTTGCATTCGCTCTGAATGCCTTTCAGCTCTAAAGTTCCCCAAGTTCTTGCAATTGCTCAGTTTATTCGAAACCAACACACAGCTACATTTGCACGCATACACACACATACGACATCAATAAATGCGATCAGAAGTTGATTCATTGGAGTTGTTCTTGTAAATGTTCAGTGTGCGTTTCATATTCGATTCCATGAACTTTGAATACAGAAGGGCAACGATATTGGAAGAAGTTCTGCCATCAAACTTTTGGCAAATAAATTTGAAAGCATATTTCACAAAAATCAAAAGATTGCCAGGACCAAAAATTCAAAGAGAAACTTAACGAAACGAATGAGCAAAAAGAAAACGTAAAGGAAAAGGACCAAGGAAGGGAAGGAAGGGGGAAAAATAACAAGTTATCAATTGCTTTGATAAGAAATAAATTAGAAAAGTTTCTGCGACTTCAACAAAGAAGTTTGCAGAAATAAATATGTACAAAGAAACCGAAACATAACCTTTTATTGAAGTTAAGAAAAACAAATATTATTCAAATAAAGTTTCTTAGCTTCACTTTTCTCAACGGAATGATTGAAAGTCTTGAATAACGAAATGAGCCGCTGATCAGTCATGTTATTCAGCCAGCATCCCCGTTGGAGCCGTGAAATAAATGCGAAAAGAGAAAAAGTGCACGGAAAAGTGTTTCAAATCATCTCCGCAATTCACATGCCACCAGACAGCTTCCACTGATTGCCACCTCCCGCTAAACAGAGGTTCGCCTGCAGCGTGTGGAAGGCTGAAAAATTAATAAACATACGACGGATGCCCGCTCCAAGGCCGCCGCACGTGACCCCAGCGCCGCAGATAAGTGCAATACGATTGAGTGCAGCCGAATTTGTCCCCGCGGGAGCCAATTGATGCCGCTGTGATGACCACCGATGACTGGCGACGATTGCGATGTGCGGCGCAAAAACACGAGGTTGATTTAAGGCTTTGCGGAGCAGCAACAACAACAAACTTGCTGCAACGACGACTGCTCCTGGCAATGGCAATATTTCGAGAGTCGATACAATCGACCCGAAGTATGGTGCATGTTTGTATGTTCATTTGGCGAAATTAAGTTTCGACGCAACTTGAAAATTAAATTCGAGAAATAAATTAATTTTTGCAAGTTTTTGCGTTAATTTTTAATCAAAAATATCTGAGGAATTTTGATTTCGAGGAATATTAATTAACAATTTTAAAAATTTTTCTTTAATGACGTTTTTTTATAAAGCAAGCCGTAAACATTAAAATGCTTCCGAACACCACGACGTATGGGCGACATTCAATTCAAATTCAAATTCAAATTCAAATTTTGTTTATTGAGCCTTTTTCAAAACAAGTTATAAGTTATAAAATTCATATGAAAGTGTTAACAAAATTAAAGACTATAATGTATTATCTTCAAAACATAATTGAACAACAGTATCGTACTTAAATATATAAAGAGAAAGATTGAAGTTAACAAGAACATTAATGTGAATCGCTCTTGCTCCCGGAGCTTACATGTATTGAGAGTATATCTCCTAACCTAAAATATAGACTTAATGCTAACTTAAATCTACGAAAAAACAAAAACAAAAAGAAGAGTAAACAAACCTCTTAAATACATTAAAGGCTAACCTCTATGGGAATCAGGGGTTGTATTCTTATAAAAATTATGACAGAGAGATGCATTTAAATCAAAATTAGCCGCAGCTTCATTAATGAAGCCAACAGGTGACAAATACCTTACATTTGAACAGCTAAACGCTCTCTGTTGGTTAAAGATATCAAGGATGCTGCTATTGACATGGCAAGAAATTCTATTGACAAAACGATTTAGAATATCCGAAACATAAAGGCCAATTGGAAATACTTTAGCTTCCGAATAAACGAACCGATTCGAGTAACGTTTTGTGGGAGATTGGAAATACTTTCCAATACAATGCCTTAAGACCTTTCGTTCCAAAATTTCAAATTCTCTAATGACCGAAGGAGAAACGTTAAACCAAATAGAAAAGCCATACAAGATTACAGGTCTAATACAGGTTTTATATAACAAGAGTTTTGTTTTCTTTGGTAAACTTTTGTTACAAAAAATACTTGAAAAGGTGCCCAAGATTCTGTAAGCTTTTCTTAAAACAATTCTTGCATGTTTGTTAAATTTCAGAAGACTGTAAAAATTAATGCCAAGATATTTTATGGAATCCCTGAAAGGAATCTCAGACCCATTCAAAGCATAATGTAAAGTTTTGCTTTCAGGAACTACAAACGATTTGCATTTTCCAGAAGCATTCCTGATGCATATGGCTTCACTTTTCGATGCATTAATTTTAATACCCCAGTCCTCGTAAAAATGTTGAACAATTTGCAGATGTTGCGCAGTCTGGTATAGCGCGATTTTAGGAGACTCGTGGTGAGAGTACAGAAGAGAGTCATCAGCATACAAGAGACCCGTTGAATTAGGACCGACATGAGGGAAATCGTACATGAAAATATTGAAAAGATGAGGCGCTAAGATAGAACCCTGAGGAACTCCACAATTTATGTCTCCAATATCTGAAAGCATTCCATTAAAAAGGACACAAAACTTTCTGTTGACAAAGAAACTCTTAAATAATTTAATAATTAAAGAATCGAAGCCAATTTGAAACATTTTAAAAAGGATTCCGTTATGGTAAGCATGATCAAAAGCCTTTTCAATGTCTAAGGAAATTGCAACGGTGCAACGACGAATCCGCAAGTTGGAAACTATATCATTTTGAAATTTCAATAAAGCATCAACAGTTGAGTGACCTTTTTTGAAACCAAATTGCAAGTTTGGAATATAAGAAGGATCTATCCCGACGTCCATAATTTTACGAATAACTTTTTCAAAAAGTTTTCCAAGGTTAGATAACAAAGAAATTGGTCTCAGGTTATTTAACTCAAAACTGTTTGACTTTTTTTGAATTGGAACAATCTTGGAGATTTTCCACGCGTCAGGAAAATATGAATTATTTAAACAATTATTAAAAACAATTGCAATAAACTGAAAAGCTTTCATAGGAAACTTTTTAATTAAGAAATTTGAAATCCCGTCTAGTCCAGAAGACTTTTTGCTATTCAGTTCAACAACACAAGAAAGAACTTCGTCCAAATCAGTCAACTTAGGATGGTTGCATTCATTAAGTGCACTAAAATCATTACTGAAAATATGTGTGCTTTGTGATTCTTGAGCAAAAATATTTGTTAGTGTATTTTCTATAAAGGAAGTGTCCCTACCAAAAGGACAACCCATGTAAATATTCGAGAAATGAGCTAGCAAATGTTGCACTTTTTCATCGTTATTTTGAATATCGACGCCGTTAATTGAAAGATTGGTTGGTAGTGATTTTTTTTTCGATCCTATTAAATTATAGATTTGCTTATGCGCCCTTGGACCTGGCACAATTTTGCTAAGTTTATCGCTAAAAATTTTAGAATGCTCAATTTCTACTTGTTTTTTAATAATGATGCTCAACAATTGAATTTGCTTAGACAGGAGTAAGTAGCTTGGACTTGAACGGTTCATATAATAATGATAAATACGTTTCAAATCCCTCTGCCAGCGATGTTTGATTTTGAACAGGTATTTTACATTGTCAGAGATAATAATTTTTTTATTTCCTCTAATAATTTTTTCAGAATGAATCGCAACTAATGAATTTAAAGAATTTGAAAACAGCTCTATGAAAGTATCTATTTCGTGATTATTTAAATTTCTATCAGAGGGAGGAAAATTGTCTAATAAATCATTAACAAAATCATTTCTAAACGTATCCCAATTGGTTCTTTTGAAGGTGGTGAAAAAACGCGGGGAATGAAGTACAAATTCAAAATCCGTGAATCTTATACGCAATTTAAGAGGAAAATGATCCGAAAAGGAAGGAAGACTGGAAATTTCAAAATTTGGATTTGTGATATTTAAAAGATTTGAACTAATTAAGAAGTGGTCAAGAAAAGATGAACCGTTAGGATAAGAAGGTGTCGAGTCCGATAATCTAGTGAAGCTGAGCACATTGTGTTGTAACCAAGTGAAAAGAGCATTACCATTCGTATTGTTTGAGGAGTCACCCCAGTCAGTGTTTTTTGAATTGAAGTCTCCTCCAACAATAGCTCCATCAAAATTTTGAGAAAAGCGCGCAAAGTTTGATAGCCCATCGATAATTAAAGAATGTGGAAAATTACACGGAATATAAAAAGACCCGAACAAAATTTTTTTTAAATCACCAGCCACTAGTGTATCAATTGAAAGCAATAAATTTGGAAAAGTAATTCCAGCACAATTAAGTTTCGAAAAATTTAAAGATTTACGTAGCACTATGCCAACCCCAAGGTGACTATTATCACGAAGAAAACTAAAATCTTCCAGGTAAACTTTTTGATTAGCTCTTAAGTGAGACTCCTGTACGAACGCAACGTCAATATTATTTAGTTTTAATAATTGTATTAGCTCTAATCTTCGGCTCACATCAATCAGTGACCTTACATTAAAAGAAAGAACATTAAGGAAATCACGGACCATAGGAATCGTTAACTTCTTGCAGAAGAGTCAAGCAACGTTTTTTAGCTTCCACTTTAGTCAGCGATTTGTAATCTGATAAAAATAACGCAATTTTGTCTTCTAACGAAAACTCGACTGGTTGACACAGTGACTTGGCAATTTTTAAGAATTCCTCAATTAAAGCCGGTTTTGCGGTTTTCTTTGCTTCAGAAACTTTAAAGAGACTAGCAAAAGACTTGTTAGGATTAACAAACTTCGAATTGTTAATTGAAGTGACCACATTTGCTGAAGCCATCATTTTTCTATCAACAGATTCATTATTACGATTCTTTTTAGTTTCAACGAACTTCTTGTATACGGGACAACCTCTAAAACTAGAAGGATGACCAGACTGTTGGCAATTCACACAATAAGGCAAATTGTTCGCATTGGAAACAAACTTACACGCTCCTGGTAAATGCGTTTGGTCGCATTTAACGCACGAAAAGGGTCTATTACAGTTATTGGACATGTGCCCCCATTTCTGGCAACGCCAACACTGCACTTCCTTCTTGAAACCTCTGGGAGATTCCCAAGTGATACGTTGATTAAGAAGAGATTTAAGACCCGAAATCTCATTCGGGGGCTTTCCTAAAATTAGTGTTACAAAAAATAAACCTGTCTCGAAGTTGTTTTTTCTCGAATTAACTGTTGAGAATTTTGAAACTTCGGAAATTGTATTTGGAACTAACAACTCAATAGCAGCCTTGATATCTTCAATATCTGTTTTGTAATACAGTCCTCGCAGAACTAGTCTAACGTGTTTAAGTTGTTTAGGAGTGTATGAGTATGACTCAACACTTTTTTCTCTTAAAAGTTTCATCATTTCAGTATGCGCCGAAGGATCTTTGAGGTACAATTTACTCTTAAATTTGCTTTTGTTCACAATTTTAAAAGTAACGTTTTTCTCAGTCAGTTGCTCAACTAAACTATTAATATTAACCCGATATAGAAAAATGGGTGGACAAAAAGAATTGTCTTTTTTAAGATTATTGGCCTTGAAACTCTTTTGATGGTCAATTTTTTTTGGCAAAACAGTAGTCGCATCAGGCTCGATGTTCAATTCTCCTAAAAGGGCAAAACGATTTTGAGAAAGGATATCGAAAGGGAAGTTGTGAAGCGTCGCAGGACTGAAAGCGGTGTCACATTGAACTTGTCGTCTTTCGGCACATGCAAGCGGGATTCTCATTCTCAAGCGCAGCAGAAACAGATAAGTTCTCAAAATCAAAATCAAAATCAAAATCATTCAATTCAAGCAATCATCTAATGAAAGTTACTAATACGACGTGGTGTACAAAGAATTTTTACAGCGTCTGTAGAATTAATTTCCTTTAATAAATTGCTACTTAGCGTTTAAGGAAAACAATAATGACATTCTATAGAGTCTATAATTTGCATTTGAAGAGCAAAATGGCTGTGGATTTAATTCAAAGCTCTGCTCCTCTGTGGTCTATTTAAAACTGTATTTCTATCCTAATTAATTATAATGTGGATGCGAAGTGGTACAAATTCTCATACTTTAAATTAAAAAGCGTCGTAATTTATGCCAAATTTTTTCTAAAATCTCGAAAGAACCATTTAACGCTTGCTTAAACTTGAGAAGCATCTCGAGCAGAAGTATCAAAAAGTAAGAAGTTCTTTAAAATTCATAAAGAGTTCCAAGTCGTGAACGAAAACAAACCGAAATAAATAAAAAGCAAAGTTCCCACAGCGAAATAGCTTTGCATTATAAAGCCTTTTTGCCATAATTAGCAGATTTTCGCAGACTATGCTAATTTTGGGTCAAAAGTGAAGAAAAGTGAAGCAGTCACGGAAGTTTGCATTTTTTAATGCTGTTCAGTTGCAGTCATCGAAAGAGAATTCAAGAGTTTAACTTAATGGAGGATGCTCTAGCAGAGCAAAGGGAGACAAAAGAGTGAAGCTATTTACATATATTTGAATTTTATTTTTTGTATATTTTTTTAATGCTTTTAATGCTCATATTAGTTGCTTTTTATTATACGTTTTTTATAGTTTATTTTTCATTACTATTGTTGAATTGATTTGAGTTTTATTTTATAAACTCAAGAAGAAATGAAGAAATGTGATTAACAGTCACCTCGCATACTTCTTTCCGACTGTACTTGTTATAACCTAGTTACCAAATGAGCGTATATCATCAATGAATGATTGGAGAGACCAATTGAAGAGTCTTTGTTGGTTTTGAGTGATTTTAATGATAACTCTTTTCCAGTTATGAAGTCACTTGGAATAATCTTAAATTTTTAATCTACGAATAAAACAAAGTGTTTAAGTAATAATAATAATAATTATAATATAATTGAAATAATGAACAAAACAGGGAAATCATAGACAAATATCTCCTTTACAAGTTTCCTATTAACACTTCTTCTTAATCACCAAAGTAATGAGTTAATTTCGGAAATTATTAATCGATGCTCATAATTTTATGCGTTCAATACACTTTCAGAAATTAGTTAATTACTTTCTCGAATAACTGCACAAAAGCTAAGCTTTCTAGTGTTGCAAAATATTATAAGCATGCGAGGCGATTGAGTAAATTATGTCCACTTATCGTAATCTACTTAAGTTGGCACTCAAAGGACTTTGAGGATTTGTGTAACCCAGGATGGCGACGATACAAGTGTTTGATAAGAGATTTAGTCTGCTTGAGCTGTTCTTTGTTGTTGCCGACAAATTGAATTGCTTTTGCTATTGTTATTATTATTATTAGATTTGTAGTTTGTCTCGCTGCTGCTGCTGCTCAAATTATCGTCATCAAATCAATTTGCGTGCCGGGATTGAAAGCATATTACTGAGGATAATAATCAAAAAAGGGGTTTAATAACAAAGCCAGCGACAGTCTTTAATAGCCTGAGGTAAATATTTGAGAGGAAGAAATAAGTAACTAATTCTTTTCGTATTACAAAATAATTGCTCATTTTATTGAATTTTGATTTCTTTATCGTTTTGTTAACTCTGCGCCAATCAAAGTTTATTCTTGATGTAAAATTCTGTGGCTCAGTGTCTGGTTTTTTCCAAGTTCATATTTATTAAAATATCAACTGCTTTCTGCTTGTTCAAGAAATGTTGTCTGCCTGTTTATTTGTCTTCCTTTGCTTGCTTCTCTGTTTGTGTCACTCTTCAATTGTGCGACGCTCTGCAATAAAATTAAGCTAATTTTTCATAAAAATAAAGCAAATGATCCACCGCCCGCCGGCTTCGTCGGAAGTGGAATCAGTGATGCAACTGGAAGAAGTGGAATCGCAAAATTATGCAAATGTGGCCAAAACTATGAACAATTAAGAGAAGCAACGGATTCGCATTAAATTTATGTTGTCGGGATTTTTGCTGGATGAACAACGGCATGAAATGTGCTCGATTCGTGTTGTTGTGGTGTTTGCAGCGCATTTCAAGCAGCGCCGAGGATTCAAATCATCGCAGTAGTTATGACGAGCAGTGACACAGCTGCGAATGGTGGCCAACAGCAACAGCAACGCTTAATGCGACCACAACCAGTATTAAAATAATTCAACAAATTTTTTATAAGAGAGAAACAAATTCGAGCGAGATACGAGTTTGCGACCATTTCCATTTGAATTGGAATTTATTTTCATTGTCGGATTCATTGTACGGTTCGTGGAGGTTATTGCGAAACCCGAGAGATTATCTCAGGTTGATAACGATTTGAACTCGGAATGGTTCTCGTCTATTTGCAGTCGCTGAACGTCCTCAACAGCTGACATGTTAAGGAATCTGAGCGGAATGAGGCAGCCGCCGTTCGACGCTCACAGCAGACCTTCTGCGGGATTAGGAAGCTTCTATCTTCGTCCACACTCAGCTAATAACTTCTCCTACGTGGTCCACTGAACTGCAATAATATTTTATTAATAACGAATCTCACGTTCCTCCTTATCGACGGAAATTCGACCCAGATGAATGCTGCGCACAGAACTCATTCTGCCGCTGTATAATTCAAGAGTTATCTTTGCATTCCAGCAGTTTTCATGCACGGTACAGCAGCGAGGCCGACGCAGCGCCAGCAGCTCGCATTCAGTCGCTCCGCAAGGACTCATGCGGACTGGCACAGCAGAGGATGTCCTTGAAATGCAAGGAAACTCAGAACGAATAAAAAAGAACCGACAAGTGAGACGAGATAAGGACACTTAGGAGAGAGCGAAAGGAAGCGAGTGAGAAGACAACTGCTAAAAAAGAAACTGGTTATGGAATTAAGAGCTCCAACGGTAAATTAAGAGCAGGAAAAGGAACGGAAGATTCCATTTCATTAAAAGCCTTCATAAAAATGCAATTTATCTCATCCAGTTCAATTTTATATAAAGGACTTATTTAGTAGTTGCTCGTTGTGAATGACAATGACGTGATCCTTCAGGATTAAGGCTTCGGAATGCAAACATGAGTCAGGGTAACCAAATCCTGGCCTTAGTAGGGAATTATATATTCTTGGCTCATTGTTTTGGTCAGCAAACAGATTATTTCCGTAAAAAGCAAGAGTAAATCCTGAACTAAGAATAAAGTCGATTCAATATTTCCTCTTTAGTCGATTTCCCTCTCGCCACTGCTTGAAAAGGAGGCGGAGGCGGAGGTGTGAGTTCTGTGAAGCAGCTTTTTGCCAGAAGTTTCTGCGCAGAGACGAGTTGAGCTGAGGTCATCGTTCAGATTTGCTTGGCCTTAGTTCTTAAGTCGAGCAGAAGAACATCACGGCAAGATTTGCATTTCCTGAGATTGTGTGAAATCTCTTCTTTCGTCTGTTTCCCTCCGGGGATACATAAAAAATTTCAATTAAAGTGCACCACAGAGCGTTGTTAAATTTAATGTATATCAATAAAGAGGCGGAGAGAAGAACAGGGAAAGAGAAAAGGAGATTAGTTACTGAAAGGTGGACGAAAGGAAACATCTTGGAAGAATTAAAATATGAAATTTTAATTATATGAATGGTTTTTAGTAACGACGATTTTATATAACTGACATTTAGCAAATGTAAAATTGAAAGACGAAGTATAAAGGATCCTCTGCAATGCAAACATTAATCTAAATCAGTGATTAAATTAATCAAACCGCGCTTTAAACATAATCATAAATAATTGAAGTCAATTTATTTTTGCATCAACCACAACTCGAAGAATTGCGGGCTTCTTTGACCCTTCTGCGTCTCCTTGGAGAAACCAATATCCAATTCGAGGAGTTTTTAAGGGAGCCCAAAAAGCACATAAGCAACAGGTCGTTTTTATTGCTATTATTATTTTTTTTTTATTGAAATCGTGTTCAATGCGTCTCTTCCAGCGCCCACCTTCAACTTCCGCCGGAATCGCAGTCATTATAATAATATTTTTGGCGTGCTCGAAAATCCCAACATTTAAATTTTGTGTGGAGAATATTAAAATTTATGATCGCCATTTATTTCGCTCAGTTGGAGTTGTAATTGATTCGACGGAGGGCGCCTTTCCTATCCACTGTCTGGCTTTTTACTGGAGATCTCCCCATAAAAAATCGTCATATATTCCAGAGCCATGAAAAGTCTAAGAAAAAAAATCACTTTGTTAATTTTTCATCATTTTATTGTTTTGTTTTTTTGTGTTTTATTATTTTAATTAACAAAAGTAAACTGTATGGCTTCTAAATATGGTTTAATTTCTACAGAATATTTAAATATTTAATAAAATTTTAAGGATTTTTGCAGCTTTAACTCTTCCTTTTACACCAGAGAATTATAAGCGAATTACGTCTGCTTTTGATTCTCTTTTCTTCGACTATTCCTCGTCCATTCCGTCACATTAAAACTGTCAATATTTAATGCTCTCTTTAATTTCCATTTTAAAAATTTCCTCGGGCTACAAAATTGCCATTTTTCGGTCGGGAAGTAAAGTGGATTTTTAAATATTTTATGGCCAATAAAAAATGACGAAAATCGTGAAATTTGTGTTGACATTGATAGGGAATTTCACGCATAATTGAGGCCTCTCTTTGAACTTTACTTTCAAGGGGACAAAAAAGGAGAAGAATGAAAATACATTGTTTCAATACATTTATTTTCATGAAAGAATATTTCGCGGAATTTGTGTGCTTGTTTAGGTAGATGCGTGAAATATTTCTTATTAAGGTAAAGTGTAGTTGATTTAACCTCAACTTTTGCATTTTATGAGTGTTATGCAGCATCAACTTTACTCGTCGTTCGAGGCAGCGAACAGAAATTGTTTTGGGAGTTGGTATCGCCGCCATCTGAGAATATTATCCGCCTCGAGCTTTAATTTCAGGTGCGTCTGTCAACCGTCTGTCAACCGTGACGACAAATTCATCAATTCAGTTGTGGGAAATTCATGTAGATTGAAGGCCGGGCCTGGATGTTGTCTGGCGGTGAAATGGGGCTCCAGGGTGCCTTCAAATTTGCTCGTTGATTCGTGAATAGTACCTTTGGCTAAAGGTAACCACGACGACTCCGTACGAAAGCTCACAAACATCTGGGGAAAAATTGAAAAATGCTTGTTTAAGCTTTTGAATTCCTCCGCCCTCGACAACGTGAAGTGAAGTCAAATTCTTGGAAATATTTCGAGAGGAAAATCAATACGAATCAATCCGAAAGCTGCATTAAATTCATCCAACGCCACCAACCAAAGCAGCTGCAATTGAAATTTCAATGCTGTCAACACACTGTCAAAAATATTTCCTTAAAAACTCAATCTCCTCTTTTTGACAATTCAAACGCTTTCGAATACAATAAACAAAAGAAACACTTTCTTGACACGTTGATTGGAAAAACGAACAAAGAAAACACAGAGATAAAAACAGGAAAATCCTTAAAGGGAAGCAGGATTTCATCTTCTTTAGAAATGCTTATTTAATTCTGTTTATTGAACTTCACTTCGTTATCATTTTTATTTAATATCACCTTATTTTATGTATGAAACGCACTGAACTTCACTGCGTCCTTTGAATCCTTCAATATGCGAATTGACTCTCTTTATGCAAAACTCGATCCTAAACAAACATTCTCCATGCTCACATCGAGTCCTTGCATGAGATTCAGCCACCGTTTTGTGGACCCAAAACAATTGCAACGAAATGAAATCCGCTTCAAATCCACTTCAAATCAATTGCCTTTCTTTGTGCACTTCTTTCTTATTGCGACTTTTCCAACACACGTCAGGAATCCAAGGAGTTGGTTTCCTATGGACATGGGCATTTTTAGGGGCGTGTCTGGGATGAGTCTGGTTGCTAGTTCGACCTGAAAAAGATCCTCAAACCTTTGTTATTCTGTGTGGAAATTTCAAAGTCGCTTTGGCCTTGAATGTCCATCGATTCTGAGTTTTTCTTTGAATCCGCATCGGAGTCCATTCATTGCGCCATTTCATCCTTTCACTGTCCGAAGCAATAAAAAAGGTTCGACGAGGATCTCGCATTCAGTCGATTTCTACAGAAACATAGAAAAACTACTGCTGAACAAATAAAGGACACGCTTTTGATATTAGTTTTGTTTTGTCCTCGAATATGAATGAATTTAAGGCAGCTTCATTTGAAGGGACTTTATTTCAGATGCTTTTTCTTCGTTTTCATCACTTTGCGGGGTCCTCTTCTCTTTGTCCTCGTTTTAATGAAGTCTTGCGGTTGGTATTCTGACGTCTGCTCCTTTATCGAGCTCCAGAAACAGAGAAAATAAACCATTTTTGGTTATATTTAGCATCAACCTCATTTTCCCTTATGTTATGTTTTTAAGCAGATATTAAAAAAGACAATCAACTTCGAACACTTTAAAAATTACATTAAGTTTTTTATAGGTTATTTTTTGCCAATGTAACAAAGCTTAAGAAGAGTTTATTTAAATATGCTAAAAAGGAGAATTAATTCAAAATCGATCGCCAATTTATGGAAATGTTTGAGTAAGTAATAAATACTTTATTAAATCCTTTAATGAAGGATATTTTGCAGCGTCTTGGGTGTTTCAGTCTTGATTGAAATTGGAGATTGAAATATTAATTGTAATTTACATTTAATACAGCTGCATTTGTAATAAAATCCGCTTGACTTGAAACGATTTCGATTTGTAAATGTATTTTCAGGAGTTTTTTTGTTTTAGGCGACATTTTTTTAGTTTTAAAGTGATCGTTTTTCAATGAAAGCAACTAAAATAACATCCGAAATGAAGTCATTTTCTTGAGTAACTTTTTCGAAGGACTTTCCGAAAGAATTGAAAACGCAGTACGTGGTTTTGTTATCGCCTTCTTTGCTCCTACAACAGCAGCTGCGCGGGTGAACGAGTTGACGATGGCCACGACTCGTCACTGATCCGTTCTTCTGCTGCTGCTCTACTGTTGCATACTTTTGCGTGCTCCAGTGTAATTCTTTGTTCACTGTTTTTTTCAGTTTGTGTCTTTGCTGTCGATTTTGTTGCCATTATTGTTATTTACAGAATGCAAGGATTACGTGCCCCGAGGATTCCACAAATACACACACACACACTGACATAGATACGTTGTTGTTGCTGCTGAGCTGTCATGCGTATTTAAATTTTATGCTGACGTAATGCAAGAATTTTAAAGTTTATGCTGTCAACTTGTAAAGAGTTGGCATCTCCACGAGGAGAGCGAGTGAGAGAGAAAGAGAGAGATGTATGTAAACTGACGTATGAACGAAGAGCGGATTTCAAGCATCTTTCAGGTATAAAATAAGAAAAAAAATACAAGTTTTAATATTAAAATGTGGCGACCAACTTGATTTGAAGAAGAGCAAACAAAAAGGACGAGAAAGAAGTGGAAGCAGAGAACTTAAACTCCTTTTACATCTCTTTTTCTCATGCAAACAGCTTTTAGCGTGACTTTGAATTTCTATTTATCTGCATTTCAGTGCTTTTTTGCTTAAAAGAAGATAGGAAAATGCTTTTTTTTGTATTTGAATTTATATTTGACCCTTTTGTCATCCTTTTGAAAGAATATTGAAAACTCAAGCCTGGATTTTGAACGGATTTAAGTGGGTTTCTTTCTGAAGAAGTTCTTTCTGAAGCCTTAACGAATGAATTTCGTGTTGTTCGAGGGGATTATAATTGAACTGTGTAATAAATTAACTTCAGTTCGCTTCACTTCATTCGCAATCAGATAAATTAACGTGTTAAACGAATGGGAGGAACTTCACTCGCATTTCTTTGCATTAACAAAAGCAAATTTAGTGAAAGAAAATTAATTGTTCTCATCTGTCAGCTGCTGAGAGATTTCACATGAGCTGATTAACCGCAGAGTGGCCATTAATGAAGGAAAAGCATCATTAATTCAATCGCTTCTAAGAATATTAAACAGTTGCTTAATCATCCGAAAACTTTGCATTTCTCGTTTTTTTTTTATCGACTTTTAGTCACTTACTAACGAATTCCGAATGTCGAATTGACTCAGGAAAAACGAAAGACGCAGAATCAAATTAAGCATCTTCTAATAAGTGAAGAGTTGACAACTCTTGCCTTGGAAGTTTCACAGCTGCAGGAATTTTAAATATAATTCCCCTTCGCAGAGGATTCTCGATTAGAAATGATCAAATTTCGCTGCTCGCGGGAGGGCAACGCAGCACGAAATTCACTTGAAACATTAAACGTAACGTTCGTTGGAATGTCTCACAAAGCATCTGGCTGTCAATTCACTTAACGGCTGCTCGCCTCTGCCGCACCGCGCCCCAGTTAAATAAGTGGCGTAACGACGGCAGCAACGAAACTTTATTGCAGTTCGCTAGGAAACAGCTCCTCGCTCGCTTACAAACGAACTCCGAATTCACTTCTACATTCTTTGAGCTTCGCAGTGACGAGCGCAGTGCGTAATTTGAAGCAAACTCTTTCGTCATCACGTCTCACAGCGATTCTACAGCAAAACGACTTCGCAGCCGAGCGCAGTTTAACGAACGAATGGTTTTCGTTGCTCGTGACTGGTTTCTTCTTTCTGTGTGTGTTTGTTGCTCTCAGTCGTTCCCTCTCAATAGTTTGCTGTGTTATCTACGAGAGTTTCTTCAATTTTAACTCGTTGTGAATACTTTAAAAATGTGAGTGACTCGCAAAAGTGTAAGTAAAAGAGTTATGCGTGAATTTCCTATAAATAGCTGCGAGTTTATTAACAGAATCAACTCGTTACTCGTGGCGCTATTGTCACTGAATGTGTGCTGTAATTCGAATAGAATTGATATAAAAATTTATTACTTTTACCTTTTTGCAGTTACACTCGCTGACGATCATCAGGAAACGGAAAATAAAAGCCAATTCTCGATAAAGTGGACAACATGCAATAAAATAGAACAACCGAAGTTATTTCTAATAATAACTCGCACATTCATTGACAAAGCAAACATAGAACAAAGAACCATGGAAATAAAAATAAAAAGAAACCATTTTTTATACTAATGTATGTTTAAAATGATGCTCTTCACCGCAGAAACATTGCTCTAAACTACGATTGGCGCTTTTGCAACTTTTATTTAAAGGAAAATATTTTCATCGGTGATAAAAACCGAGTAGTCATAAAAAATACGAAAAATGAGACTGATAAGAGATCCAGTATCACCTCCTTCCATGATCCTTTCTCTAGAAAACAGCTTGAAAAAACACATTTGCATTTTCTCCAACCTCGATTCGTTGGATAACAACGCAACATCGATAAAACACACAAACATCACTCACACATTCGATGATAAACACACACACACACACTCTCAACGTATCTGAATTGAGACATTTTTTTTTGTTCCTTGCGTGTTTGTTCATGTGTGTAATTCCCCACACACAATTACGACGACGGAGGGATTCCGGAGCCAGACGCGGGTTGCCTGCAGGATCGAGGCGTGTGCGGTAATGATACGAGGGCTGCCTTCGTTTTAAAGTTTCATTTCAAGGATTCAAATTACAGATTCTCGGAATCACTTGGGAGCAATTCAAGGCACAGGCGCCCGAGGAATTCGTTGATATCCTTTTCCTTTCTTTTACCTGAGCGAATACAATTTAAAGCGGCGTGAAAAAGCCTAGAAAATTAATGAAAAACATGAATCAGAGAAATCGTTTATTCCCTGTGGAATTTTTAATTAAAAAGTAACCTTGAAAAGAACATAAAAAAGAAGTTGTGGCATTTTTTCGTCTGCATCGAAACTTAGATGTAAATTTTTCACATCCGTCGTTTCATTTCGTGCTGCAGCATTTTTTGCTCGTTGAGACGTGGTGGCCAACGATCACGTAACCACGTGAGGGACTTGGAGCTGGTCGAGGTTCTTCTGAAACTTAATTAAAAGAGTTTCACGTCGATTTAGTTCTCCCCGGTTGTTTGCCCCATGTTTTGCTAGTAGCTCTAAATATGTTGCTGCTCTACCTTTCTCCCTTTATCTCTGCCTCACTCTCGTCACTTGACTGTAATAAATTCATGCAAACTGCGTTTCCTCTTCTGCTGTTGCTTAGAAACTTCAGTTGTTGTTGTTGTTCGGCTGGAGCGAAACTTAACCCATTAAAGCTGCGCCACGCCAACGTAACAAGCTTTCGTTCGAGGCAGCATTTGGAGCTTAGCCGCCGCAGGTTACAATCCATAATCTTACACACACAGAACCCAAGCACATCTCCGGTGTTTGTGTGTTCGTGCGCCACGTTAACACCAACGAAACCCGTCGCTACGGTGAACTTATTCGCAGCCACAAGAAGATTTCCGCCCCAGACAGAAACTTGGCCGCGCCTCGACTTCAGGCGCAAGAATTCAATTTATGGCTGTAAATTATTTTTGTACATCGCTAATGAAGCAGCTTGAAGGAGGACGTAAGGGGAATAATTAAGGGAGAGAGGGAGAGATTACCACAGAAGGAGAATAAAGTTCACAGCAGCTGAACAAGGTTCATGGCATGTTTTAATACCTCGCTCTAAACTAATTTATCAATTAAAAGATTTTAAGTGATGGATTCTACTCTCAATTAATAAGTAAATAAGTAATAAGTAAAGTAATCGCCCCGTTTCTATTGCAAATCACAAGTTGTGACCTGAATTGGGACAATTGGGCCTCGCAACGAAGAAAAGCGATTGCATACTTTTAGACTGCGTTTGTAATTCAGTTGTTAGTTCAACAATCAACCAGAATCGTGATTTTGATCTATATTTAAGTGAATATTCCTTTGATGTATTTAATATTTCGGTGATTTCAGATCCTTAATTGTAGTTTCCGGTTTCTTATGTTCTTTACTCACGTCATCCTTTGGGAAAAGCAGCAACGTTAATTGAAGTCCATCAGAATGCAGAGGACATCCATCTCTCGGTTGTCACTAACTCCTCGCACACAAGCACACGACACGCTTCACTTACTGCGATGGACGACACAAGGTCCGAACAGGGTCCGTACAGGGTGCGTACGTAACAACTTTCATTGACCTCTCATTCAGCGGGCTTTCGGTGACCTAGTTTAGTATTGCACGTAATGTTGGTGTGTGTGTGTGTATGTGTGTTTGTGTGGTTGCCTTTTGGAATCAGTTGTTTGTGTGCTGAATGCCGATATCCTTCAAATTCGTCATTATAATGTAACCGAAGGCTTACGACACTCGAAGGCGCTTCTCCGATATCCTTCGTCCCTTTAATGATGAGCAACTTCCATTCGTCCATCTCCGGTTTCGCGGAAAGCGTTTTGCTCGCCTTTAGATGACAGTTTCAGCAAATTATAACGGGAAATTAGCGCAGCTCTTTGCTTTGAGTGATTGTTTATTATCTTTGAAGAGGTTCACATGTGAAGAAATATCGCAAGACTTCGTAATGACGAAGGAAAACTGTCAGAAGCTGGAAGGAAACTATTAAATTCACTGATCCATAAAACGAACTCCACGAAAAGGAAAAAGGCGACTCCTAGAGAAGTCCTCGTGAAGCAGCTGATCACCTGCTTCACTTTCCTCGCATTCACATTCCGTATTTTAAGTACTTCACCAACTTCGAAACTTCTTAAGATGCTTTGTGTTTCTGTTGTTATTGTGTTCGTGTTTGTTTCCGAAGAATCCATTAAGATTTTTAGTGTTTATTGAAGACAACTTTTCCTGGGAAATATTCAACGATTGTCCACTAACATTGAGCAACTTCCACAGGAAATGGAGTGAATCTGGAAACTTTTGTGATCCCGTAAAGAAATATCAAAATGTATTGTGCAATAATAGAACAATTCCCATGAAAACTTTCAATATTATTTGCTTAAAAGGAAGCAACTCAAGCGGCACAATGGAAAGTTAAAAGTTTCTGCACCATTTATGAACCACATGTGCCACCGGATCCTCCTCTATACACAAATAGAGGAAAGTTTTAAGTAATTGAAAGTGTGTTCGACTTATTATGGGTCCAACTTCTGACATTTTTTTAGAATTTCGATGTTCGCGTCGGCTGTAAATAACGCACCTGACTGTGAAATGAAGGGAACGCGCTAAACCGTTCGAAAAATTGCGAAATATCGAAAAAAATACGAACAAATAGAAAAATATTACAGAAAAGAGGAAAAATAAAAACAGAGATAAAATTAAATACGAAAAACTCTGGAGAAAAGCGTTGAAAATGTAAAGAATCGCGTGTGGAAAAACAAATAAGGAAAAGTAAAGAAAATTTATTATCGAATTTATTGAAGAATGTAAAAATCTTTCAGACTTTCGTTGCTTTCAATAATGATAATAACACGAGACAATTTTACATTTCTCTCTGTTTTTAGTCCTTGTTACAGTCATCCTTCATTTCGATGATGTTCGTCTTTTTCAGTGCCTTTAATTGCGTCGTTTTGTCGCGAAACACGCTGTTGAATTCACACGAGAATTCGTGACAATCCCGAGATTCATAGCAAGAGTCGATAATCAATTTCAAGGATATCATTCAAAGGGGAAATAATTAATGAAACTTTTCCCTGTTCACTCATGCCAAAAATTCAATTAAAACTGACTGAAAGATTGATATAAACAATAATATAAAAGTCAATAATTAATTTCTATTCATTGAATATTTTATGAAAAACATTGTTTTAATTTTCCCCGAACAATATTTTCAGATATCAGCGAATTTACTGACTATTATTGTGATCTATTATTATTTAGTTTATGTTTATTTCAATCTCGCAGCTAATAAAAATTAATTAACAAAACAAAAGACTTTCCAACTCTTCATTCATTCGTTTAATTTAATAAACGATGTGTGTAAATTTCATTCAGTTTTCTGTGTTGAATTAAAATAACCACGAGGGCCCTGAATTTTAATTTTTATTTCGCAGACAAACAGCAAAAAACGAATCCTCAGTGAATCATTTCCTGGCCGCCGCCTTCGTTCGCTCATTCCAAGCGTTAAGTTCGCGATTCGAAATTTGTCTAGCGAATTTATTATACGTCGCTGCCCCACTCCCACAAATTCACATTCCCTGTTTTGTTTTGTTCCCCGCTGTTTTTCATCAAATGCAAGCAAACACAATCACAACCGAAAAAAGCGGCTTTGTTCCGACGAATGACTTTTATTTATTCAAGCACAACACGTTGCTCAATTAGCTACAATAATTTATGAACTCGCAATAATATTTATACAATAAACATGAAAATCAATCGCAGTTGAATTTTTCGGTGAACCGCAACGAATCGCAGCATTATTTTTTGTGTTCTTATATTTATTTATCTTCGCATTTATTTGCACATGTCTCCTCAATTCTTCATTCATCCTGGAAGGAGTTTTATTTTGGGCGTGACATGATTTTCACTTCTGTAATTTTTATCTGAATATCTAAGAAAGCCTTTGCATGATCCGAAATGAGTTTCGTTCTGAGGGGAAGAATAGAATAATTTCCTACCGAATTTCCTATTCTAAGTCCTTTTTGATGGCTGTATATACCAACACTTCAATGACTGTATAACACGCTCTTGAGCATCGGTTGTAGGCCGAAATAAAAGCTACTTTCACGAACTCCTCATAGCAACATGTCTTTCGAAGTTCATAAAAAACCAAAGGCAAACACTACTTTGAAAGGAAAGTTCATGGAAAAAGGGAGAGTGAAGGCCCCAAACCCCAAGATATTATATCAATCTTCGTGGTTTTTACGGCTTTGTTCAGCACAACGAGATTCTTGTCTGCTGGTTGCCGCTGACCTTTCAGAATTTATTGCAAAAGCACGTGAGTGACCGGAGTTCATTCGGTGGATGGAACACAACTCATTGCAACACTTTGCGGGCACATAGAAACAATTTGGTCCTAATAAAGAGGTTGCACGAACGCCCATTACGAGGTAACTAGAACGCGGCCATAAACGTCCATAAGCGAGTAACAATGAAATACTTCACACCCTTGGGAACACTTGTAATGTGATTGTTGAAGGCCGCGAGACGTCGATGCGGTCGGTGTAGGGCCTCGTTGGCCACATTTCGGAGGAGGTTCGTGGAATGAATTCCAAAGTCCAGTAGTTTATTTAATAAAATTGAAGTTGAAATTTCTCCCATTAAATTTATGCTCTCGGGATTCATAAATTACGAATTTTATAATCAATGTAAAGAGGTTACGACTGCGGTTCGTTGATTTCCGAAGGGACATCAGAAGGAGTGCAAAGATCTTCGCTCGATCTAAGTTCATTTTTGTACAGCTCAATCACTGTATTCACTGTTTATCCGACGGTGAATTGAAATTGCAACTTCATTCAGTCATTTTCAAGCAATCTTCATCAACTCCTAAAAGGCTGCTTTCAATAAAATATGGAAGTTCGCTCAAACTATCAAGTAAAATCTCAACTGCTGCATTTATGTAAATGTATAAAATTACTGTGGAAAACGTCGAAGAGTTTCAGTTTCCGTTTTCATGCTAATTGATTCTTGAAAAATCTCCACTGGAGCACCAACAACAACAAATGACATCTGCTAATTACACAACCTTCGTGCCTTTATCCAACAGCAGCAACAGTTGCAACATTAATTCCTTAAATTACACCGCACGCCTTTCCGCTTCCGCTTCCGCATCCGCTGCAGCCACCCGTTCACTGACCTCCGCTGAATGCAGTCTGTTGCCGCTCGTTACGTGCTTCACCGCCGCATTTTAAATTCAACTCGTGACGGGCGGAGGGCGTGGCTTCCTTTCTATTCACGAATGCAGACAAACGGCGCAGCCTGATGTATGCCTGTCCAGCGAATTAACTGCTTAGCTTTCGGTCTGTCCGGCCGTGCAGAGGTCAAATTATGGGTTATTCGAATCACCGTAATTAAGAGCCGTTTAAGGTTCCGTCGAAGGATTTGCAGCGGTTGAGGCTTGGAGCTCGTCTCCACTTGAAGGAACTTTCAACTTTAAATAAAGTTCTTGTCCAATATTGGCGTGTAAATAGCTTATCACATGAAGTAATGTCGTGAAAGCAGCCAGAAATGAGTAAAGTTTTCTTTAGTTGAATGTTTTATGATGTCAAGTTTCTTGAATTTATTTTATTTATTTGTGTCGTGGCGGCTGTGGCGTTTTCTTTCCATTTTTCTTACTTTCTGCTGTGTTGTTAGTTACACGAAGCGTTATGAAAAGTTAAATAAAAAATCCTTAACCGCCGCTGCAGACGCTGACAAAACTTTGGCCATTTATTTATTTATTTTCGCTGCTTTTCTGGTCAGTTTTTTAGCTGCACAGGAAACACAAAGCATCCAAAATTCCTTGGCTTTTGTTTGGATATCCACTTCCAAGACGTCGATGGAGGAAAGAGAGAGGGGAAGAGGAAAGTCTGAAACTGTTCTTTAGGATTTTTACTGGAGGAAGTTCAATTTTATTACTGAATTTTGTGTACAACATTAAAAAATATTCAAATCCTAACTAAAACTTGTGACAGACAGCTTTCAATTTAGGCTGAAATCCTCGAACTTGATGCTTATTTAGCTCCCCTTCGCTCCCTCCCTACAATAATTAGATTCCCCTCCTTCACATTCCTCCTTGCAACCATTTTGAGTGTTCGTTTCGTCATAGATGTGAACGGAACATGTTATGTAAATTCGTGAATAACATAAATTCAAAATCTGGCACAATTCGGTCGCCTGTTGTCATTAGAATCGTGTTGTTGTTGTTGTTGCCGTCGTTGCCGTTGCCGTTGATTTATCGTTGATGTGTTTTGTAGTGCTTGCTCAATATTTCACTCGCCAGATTTACATTGATTGCCCAACATTAAATCTTCGGCTTCCTCATTTGACACTTGAACTTGTGAAGCCGGGAAGCGTTGATGTTTCCGTCGCAGGCTGTCCCAGTCTCAGTGCTTCCTTTAATGCATCGTCTTCTATCGAAACCATGTAACCAATGGCCACATGCTTTAACACAGCTGATGACTTGAGTTACTGATGCAACTGCAACAAGAATCGCATCCAAGCGATAGCAGAGCCTCTGAAACACGTGGGAAATGATAAAACAAACACACACACGAACGCATAAGAAGAAGAACTGTAATCACAATAATTGCTTGATGGGAAAATAATTTGAATGCAGGAAATGCTGCTTGGATGAATGACAGCAACAATTAATTCGGCATTCATGGAAATCCCCCTGTTTTCATGTGTTACTTTCTGCTTCCTTTCCTTCTATTTAACTTTATTCTGCTCTAAAGCAACTATTGCTCTGTTCTTCTCACAACTTCCGAAGTTTCTGGGTGACATCCTTCAAAGTACTGCTCCACGAACGACTGTAAAATGTCCCCTGACACTATTTAAAGTTCGTGGATTTGTAGGAAGCGAGATGCTTTATTATTTGTACAGCTTCCAATTCATTGCACGCAAATGCACCGAGTCGTGCATTCGGGACGAAGACTCTCTTGTCTCTGCGTTCTTCTGGCTCCATCGTCGGTTGTTTGCTTGTCACGACCGCTTGAATCGTGTTTGCAAAGCATTTGGCACCAATTGTCGGCTGCTCAGCAGTTCACGTACTCCAAACGCTGCGCTTTACGTGGTTGCTTGTGTGCGAATATGGAAAACAAAGCGTGCTGCTCGCTTCAGAGGTCTGCAACAAGCAACCGCTCTACCTTTGAACACCGTGCGACCCGAAACAGCCCGCGGCGGCAACAATGAAGACGGCGGCGGGTCATTCGAAGCAAAAGCAATCTGTTCTCTTTGGCAAGTGGCGACACTCCGGCAGCTATTTGTTCAAGTAATTGCAATGCGAGGAGCAAGTTTTGCACACGACTGTTGTTTGCGGAATGTAAACAGCATTAAAATTAAATATTCCGCCGAAAACAGTTCAGCTGCTCCGCAGGTGAGAGAAAAGTGCATCTAAAACTTCATTAAAATGCGGAGCTCTACGTTAAATAAACAGAATCCCGGTGTGCATGAAGGTTGATGGAGGACAGTTGAAGGAAAAGCAAGTATTGCTTTTTACATAACTTTGGAAGTCTTTGCAAATTATTTAAAGAATTCCAGTTAAGTGCAATTAACATGAACTGAACGCGGCGTGAATCTCCTTTTAATCACATAATTTTGATTTTATTTTATTTACGCAATTTTCAAGTGACTGCAGCAGAGCGAAGAATGCGCCTTTCAAAGGTGCTTCTGTTTTAATCCAATCACGATTCCGGACTTTATTCGCTGCTTCAGCTTCAGTGAATGATTTACGAGAGGAAAATTGTGCGCAAGGCAATTTTATTGGCACTCGAAGGACTCTTTTAAGGTCCACAGTCGTTGCTCAGTGATCACTTTAATGAAAAAAGAGCGAATGAATGTGAAGACTCACTCAAACTCATATTCAATTAGTTTTATCTGATTCTTTAATTATTTATATAAAGTTGGCGATATTTTTAACGTATTTAAACTTTTATCCAATTTAAAAATACGTTGAATATTGTATTTAAATTGATTTACTTGGATTTTCTAATAATTCAATCAATTCACGCTTTTTGATTTCGTTTAATTATCAATTTCGATGAATCTAAATTCAATGACGCCGAAAAGCGTTTCAAAAACGATCTGATTTCAATCGTTTTCCGAATGTAATATTTTCGAGCTTAACACTTGTCGTTGCGTTAAATAAATCAAAGCGAAGTGAGTCACTTCGCACCGCAAACATTTGCGGAACTTATTGCATCAAATTTAATTAATAATTACGAATTTCGGCTGCGTTCAACGGAATCTGGTTAAAATAAGGCGAAATAATTGAGGTTGTTTCGTGAAAATTTGCAAATTTGAATTCGAAAATTTCATTTATATCCGAGTGTGTCAACGGTGCTTTGTCTGCGCTCTGTTTATGCTACTCCAAGTGCAAATTCACCAATTTAACCAATGAATTTTTGGTTCAACGAAGTCCGTGCGATGAAATCAGATAAAAGGAAACCTGACAAAAGTTGAGGTTTTAAATAAACGTGATGAATTTAATGAAAGCTAAAAATTCTAAGTAATTTCTGGTATTAATTCTAATTCTTCTATATTATTTTTATATAATATTGTTACATAGTAAATTAATTAATTTAATTGACGAATGGAACTGATGCAAATGGAATCACAGAGGAGGGTATTAATGAGTCTGGCGACCATTCAATTTCATAAAAATAAGAATGGAATCAATAATTGCAGCTCCTTGGACAACATTCGTGATCTATTTTGCCGCTTTTTTAGCTCTTTGCAACACTCCAGTTTTTTCTAAATGCGCGTCTGCATGAAGTACAAAATTCAGCGACTCCGCTCATTGAAATGAAGTTGCTTTTAATAAAATTATTTTTGGCGAAAATATGCAAAATCAATTTCCGCTGTTTTTGCATTTTTCTTAAATATTCATAAATGTTTTTGTAAGCAGGTGAGCAAAAACACACACGAATTCATAAATATCAATTTCATAATTTAAACAGTTTACGAACGCCGACGTTTTTCCTGCTGAAGTCAGCAAAAAACCACACCAAAAATAATCATGTTTGAAATCTCTCGTTTAGTGTTGGTTGCAGCGTGTGAATGTGTGAGAATGTGTGCGTGGGGAAGTGCGTAATAATGCACGGAAGCAGAAGTGTTAAAGAGGAATTCCACGGAGCTTTCAAAATAGATTCCGTTAGCGCATTTATCAGCATTTGAAACGTCTGCGTTGTAATCGCCTTCAATGCTACGAGTTTCCCGCTTTAAATGCAAATTTCAAAGCAATAAAAATAGTTTATTTCATTTGAGCATATTTCAAAAATCCAAATGTTAATGATAATAATGTTAGTTAATGTTCAATAATGCTGAATTACATAGAAATAGCCATTAAATTACTTATAAAACTGAAATTAATCAAAATTGAAAAGTATCAAGTTTTTTCTAAAGTTCATTCGAAGTTGGAAACCTTTCCAATCAATTCTGAGACTAGCTTTAATTTGATACAAATTGACAATTCTCAGCCAACTTAAAATAGAATTCAACATTAGTTTGTTTCGTTGCTGTTTCCTTTGCGATGTTGTTCTTCCCTTTCCAACTCAATTTGCAATTCAAACAAAGTATTACGAAAACACAGAAACCTCGTTACAAAACATGACCACGTTTTCAGAGAAGTTTCCAAGTAGTTTCGCAAGTTTACTCAATGTTTTATACACAAAATAATTGCTTGCGTGCGTCTACGCATGAAACCAAATCAAACTGAAGACAGACCGAGGAAAATCGAAGAAAATTCACTCGATACAGCAAGGAGAGGGGCAAAAGAGCAGCATGCATCATGTGCAGTTACAAGGTACAACAGCGATTAACTCTTTAAGGTTACTTAGTTCCCAAAATCGCTTAAAAACAAGAAACACAAACTTCAAAAAGATAGAAGACTAGAAGAGAGAGATAAGAACAAAGGAGGATTCGTGAGGATGATCATGGATAGTGAAAAAAGAGGGCACTCATTAATTTACAGTTCCTTACCCTCCCCTCATTTCGTTCATCCCTTTTATGATTTCCTCCCCAACACGACAAAGTTGTGATTTTTTGTCGCCATCTCCGTCAGCATCACCGCCGCCATCTTCATTGCAAGAAGGATGGCAAAAGTGTGCAAGTTTTCCAATTAGACTTTGTTGACAAACGTGTTGCAAGGACTTCGATGCAACATTTTGCACTCTTAAACAAATAACGGCTGCAGAATGCAATCGGGAGCGGATCGTCGAACAGGAAGGCAGCCGAGGAACCGGAAAGAGGAGCGTGGAGAGTTTTAGGTTTGGTAATTGACTTAGTCAGCTTCAGAGGGAAGTGTTAATTGACGGAACGAGAACGGAAAAAGTATTAAAAAGCAACCGAAGGAAGGAGGAATGCAAGGAACGTCATAGGTCAAAATGGGTTACACAAATCTTTCAAAACTGCTTCAACCTGAGAGTGAAAAGGAAAAATATTAATGCTAAGTTTGGATAAGTGAAAGATCGGATCTTTGGTGAACTCTAAAAAGGCACATTTGATACAGATTTCGTACTATAATAGAATAGATAAAGATCCGCACTAAATTTGATAAAATCATTGCATAAAATTATATACTTTTTTTGCATTTTTGAATTAAAAAATGTATGTAAACCATTTGTCCAAATTTGTCGAGAAGTTATCACACAAAATATACTCCTAAATTAGATTCTTTGGTCTGATATTGTGTGGAAATCAATTTCAGATATTTTTAAGTAATTTCACATAAATTTGAAGCTTTTCGATGATATAAATATTAATAGTAAATTACAACAATGATAAATAGTAATATTTACTTTAATATTTTCTAATCTAATACTTTAATATTTTTATTGATATTATAATTATTTATTTTAATATTTTCAGAGTTTCAAGAGACTTTTTGAAACCTTATTTAAGTGAAAAAAATTTTAAAAAAATCCAATTGAATTTCTAAGCATCTTTTTATTAATTAAATAGATGCACATCCTTCGAAAAAAATTAATGACATGAAAATGAAACTTAAAAATGACGTTAAAAATTTAATGACGTTGGTTGGCGTCAGTTTCAACACAACAACAACAATAATGACACCTGCCAGCATCATAACAACACCAAGAACAACAACAGCACCGACGACGACTTCGTGACTTATTCAGGGAAAAAGACAGAACAAAACATGGAAAGTTTTTTACTGCTTCGGAAGTTGAAGCTTCTTGTTGGAGGTTGTTAATCGTTGTTGTTGCTGGGTCAGCCATTTACCGTTTAATTAAAAGCTTTACAATTACAATTACCATTTGGAAGATGCTCAGTTTTCCTTCGGTTACATTTTCGGGTGAAATGAGCGCATAAATGAGAAGTTTATATTCGCAAAACTTTATTTATAATTAATATTCACTGCTTCCGAAAACTCTTCGCTCAGGAAGCACACAGCGAACGCCATGGATTTCTGACAAGGGAACAAAAAGCGATTCCAGCACGAAAATATTTGAATTCAACTAAAAACATCGTAAAGTATAAATAATAAAAACGTCATTGAAAAAATCAAAAATGAAGGACGAAATATTAAATTTATTTTTAAATTTAATGCATTTAAAACTTGTTTAAATTAATACAGGGAATTCATGAATATAGAAAGAAGCATGGCAATTTTCCTGCTGTGCTGCTAACACAATTTTATTTTTTCCTTTTTTTAAGGCGAAGGAGCAATAAATTAAACTACGAAGGAAAGACAGAAACAAACAGCAAATAAATAAATAACACTGCTGCAAATTCTATGCATATTTGATGCAATTTCTACTCTATAAATGTCATTGTTATTATTCTTTTGTTGTTGTTGTTGTTCTGCCGTGACTTTGCTGTTGTATTGCCGCCAATGAAACGAACGCCGCTGCAGAACGCATCAGCAATAAATTCTAATAACGTCCCTCCAAAGAAATAATAAAATTACTACAAAATTACAAATGATTTAAGCAGTATTGATAATAGTTTTCAGTTTTATCGTTGTGTAAAGTTCCTCTTCACTTTTGCACTTTCCCTTTTTTGTTGCCTCGAAACTTCTGCAGTCAGTCAGTTAGTGATTCATCTCCTCCTTCGGTTGTGGTCCGAGTCAACATTAATCTTCAGCGAGTCCTTCAACGTGTTCGTCGTCGTTTGTTATTCACAGCTCCGTGGCTGCGAGGAACAGCGGCGTCGGTGGCCCCTCTTCAAAGTCACGAGAGTGGGGAGAGAACTCTGAGAGCGCCCAGGTATGCAAACAGTAGAGCGGGAAGCCTTTTCGCCGCATGTTGGCAGCATTGTTTGCGCTTTTTTCGAAATGCTAATCGTTGGAACTTTGTTGCAGACGACTTTTTCGCCTTTCCTTTTACTGACTCTTCTCGTTGCTCTTCTGTTTGGCATTGTTTTAGGCGCTTTCATTCATGTGCAACGGAACTTTGCGGTTCCCCTTTCCCCCCTCAACGACGGAGTGACTCGCTTTGTGAGCGCGTAGTTTTCGAAAAGTTTCCGCGCACAATTTTTCGGACGATGTTGGCGAATGCAATTGCAATTTGGGATTACTTCAGTAAAAATGTTTTAAATAAATGTGAGAAAGTTCTGCAGATTTCGCTGCCTTCCCGGGAAGCTGAAGTTTTTATTTCGCTGAGCTCAGGTGGCGTTAAAGGCCGTCGCCGACAGTCGTCCCCGAAGCGGAAGTTCATTCATATGGAAACTTTAAATTGACGCACACGTTTCGAAACTAGACACAAAAACACGAGTGATGGAAGCACGAGTGGAGTAAGCAAATGTCCAGTTTATTTTCAATTCATTCTGGTAATTAAATAAAAACTTTTACCCAGTTCAGAGTCAATTATTATTAGCCATTTGTTCAAAGCAAAGGAAAAACACAGCTTAATTAAATATCTTTACTCGGGAAGTTAACTAAATTCATCACTCAATTCAACATTTGTTCAATTATCTTCTACTTTCCAGCACTTCAATTATCTTCTCTCTTTATTCTTTATTCGTATTTCTTCTTTTATAAGTCGATGTCAAAGGTTCATCTTCAGAACACAGCGAATTGCTTAAGAAGATCCTTGACGTCACACACACGCGTCGAAAGTAAAACAAACACGAATCCCAAGCAACTCACACACGCGCTGCATTGTGTAGCAGCATTAAATCAAGTGGAAAATTAGGTGAAAGGCCAATAATAAACACAGAGGGCAGCAGAACTTTTGCTTCCAAATCACTAGCTCAATTAAAAACTCAATCTTCACGCATCAATGCATGAAAATTCCTTAAAATTCGCTTGAGAAACTGTAAACAAAGATTTGCTTTCACGAAATATATTTGCACTCAATGACCTTAATTAAATTTTATAATTTTTTGTTTTTGTTGAACATTTTTGCATGTCAACAAATAAAAAATAATTTTCATAATTCTTAATAATAAATTTTTATAATTTTATTATTATACATAAATTTGAACTCTGCTTTTCTTCCAATAATTTATTTTTCCCTTTTTATCTTGTTATATATTTTACTGTAAACCTAAGGACTCAGAAATTTTCAATACACACAAAATACTTTGAAACAGAATTTAATTTAATTGCTCTCTTTCGTTTTTTCACCATTCCTGATCATTATCTGTCAACTTACCACAAGGTAGATTTTTGTTTGAAGTTTTTTTCCCCTTTCTCATCGCGGAGAAATGTTCAGACATTCGTTTTTGCGGTTGCTGTGCTTCGGTAAACGATCTCCTTCGCAGTGAGATTCCTCGGCCGCAGACGTTGATTGCAGTTCAACGCACGAGCTGCCGACTGCAGCAGCTTGTGACGAATTCGATTAACGTAATTAATTTCGAAAGTATGAATCGCGGGCCGTGACGAGTAGGAAATCAGAGCAAAAGAAAACGTTTTGCAATGAGAGCATGAAGAGAAGGAGAATATTTATTGCACAGTTCTTATAAGAAATTGAAGAAGAAAGCTTTTAATTTTCTCTTTGAAAACTTCTTTTCCCTGAGTTCGTTCGTTAATTTTCACAAATTCCATTGTCGCTGTTTTCCCAAAAATTTCCAATTACAACATCGTTTACACCCTCCGCTGGGGCGAGCAGCAGCCGTTAGAATATCCACACGGCAACCATCGCAAACGAAGATGGATGTGTTGAGAGATTCATCCTTCAGTTCACGCGGAATGTGAAAAAATTAAAAACAATTTTTCTTGCAACGCTTCCACGCGTTGTCATGGGGCAAAAACTGTCAAACTTTTGTGTGGCGTCTTCCTTCCAAGCTGCGGCGTCATGAAGTCACATGCTCCACTCTGAACATCTGCGTGGTACTTTGCACCTCGTTTTCTCCCGCTATCTCCAAATCTTCACTTTTCGCGAGGAGCAGTTTCTATTTCCGGCTGCTTTTTCATCGTTTCCTGCGTTTTTTCTAGGAAACCAGAAGCTTTTCCTGTTCTTTTACCCTTAAATTAAATGAGTTTTTTTTAACTAATTTGGAGAAGCAGCAAGAACGGTGCAAAAACGTGACTTTCTTCCACGCACGCACACGAATGGCGAAACTCGTCACATTGCTAATTAACGCGTCTTCGCGTGCATCGAAAAAGTCGCAAATATTTGCAAGCAACGTGGATGCTTCTTAATGTCAAGAAGTACGTATTTCAGTTTATTTATTTACTGCGATAAACAACATGCTACACGATTTCATAGACGTTCTGAAAATGTGTCTTTGTCCAAAATTAAAAAGGCGTTTGTTTTATTTTATTCAATGATCAGCTTTAAAAGAAGAATAATAGACAACTTTAAGCCTTCGGTGGCCTTTTATTACCTTCGTTGAGTCAAAATGATTGATGGGAACTCATCATTCGGTCGTGCTCAGCGTATTTGACTCTTTAAACATTTGCAAATAACCCAGGCTAAAGACCATGCATGCGGTAATCGGCTCCCATTAAACAGAATTATTGCCATGCTCACACACCCACACACACATACATATATACACACTCAGCCTGTATCATTCAAAGCCTCAAAGTCATTGCTTGGGTTTTTCAGCCGTTGTCTTGCCACAAGCGAGCAGCTTCTGTCATTAATATGCAAAAGTGCACACTCACACGCACTCACACACATTCGTAGACATCAACAATCACATCATTCTGCAATGATTCCCGGAATATGCTCCTTCATCCACGCCTTGGGAGCGCGTTGACGCTGTTCGCAGTGCATTAAATAAGTTTGCTGCTTAAGTGTTGCTTAAAAAGATCCTAAATCATGCGGCTTTATAGAGCTCAGCGACGTGAATTATGATGACAAAGACGTAAGAAGCTTTAGAGATGAATTCACCATAAAACACGATGATAAAAGTGTTTATAGCTCTTTTGAAAAGAAGCCTTGGCAGAGGAGAGGCTGACTTCAAAATCAACATTACTTTTTTACAACTTCTTCATAACCGCTGGGAATTTACACACGTTTCATAGAAGAGTTATTCATCGACGGTACATCGCATGGTATGAGGAATTTTGATTTCATTTAATTAACATTATTATTAAGAGTTATTTATCGAAGGTACATCGTGTCGTATGAGGAATTGTGATTTCATTTAATTAACATTAAATTGAGTATTTAACTCTACTCTACAACTGTAAAGAACAGAGTTAAACATATCAGTGATAAATGTTATTTACAGAGTTATCAAAGCTGTTACAGCGATGTAGTTTGAGCATATAATAACAGATGTGTTAGGAGAAATAACGTTGCTAGTGGTACATAATTTATACAGAGTTTTTAAAACTGTTGGCGCCCAAAGAAGTCCGTAATAACAGAAGTGTTTGTGGAAAAATACAGTGGTAAAAGCTTTTTAACCACCTATGTTACTGTTGACTTTAACAGCAGAGAAAATATCAGGAGAAAATATTCTGTGATGAATGTGGTGTACAGAAAAATGTTAACGCCGAAAGTCTCTGTTTCTGTAATACGAGGGATGTTAGGGGAAAATTAGTGGTGAATATTATGTACAGACTTTTTGCAATTCGCTATTCAAAAAGCGCTGTTGAGGAGAAATCGAAAAATCAACAGAGATGTGTTGCGAAATGAGAAGACGCACAAAAACGGGGAACCAGAACTCAGCTAAATTTGGAGAGAAAGGAGAATTGCTTTTAACGACTTTTTAAAGTATGTTAAGAAAAGTATGTTAAGTGGCTACGCTCTTGTCTACGAGTCGTGAGGGCTTGGCTTTTTTTGGAGATAAACGATTAGCAGAGGTGTTTTCGCTATTTAACAGCTTTGTAATTCGCCAAAATCAGGCTGTTAAAATCGATTTGTACCACGGGTCGTATGAGTGACCAAATATCGAAACGATCTTATTGGATTCTCTTTCCTAACTTAAAAAGCACACAAACGAATCTGAAAGCTTCTGGTAGCTAGAAAAGTAAAAATATTGCACTGAAATTACGTTGAAAGTGGAAAATTAACTCCACCTACTTAGACCGACTCTGGAAGACCTTGCAGACGAAATTCAAACAATTTTAACATCACGAAACCCACAAAAAGAATCTCTTTCTTTCTAAGCAAATAATTTCGCAGAGTTTCTTACAAAAAAGAGAAAAAAAACAAAGACTTTGGGTAAAAGCAAGCAACAAAATGCAATTAAGCTTTTTTTTGCTGGCAGCAGAAAGTTCTTCCTCTTTCTTTTTATGACCACGACGCTTGATGCGATCCTAAGTGCCTAAAAAGGTACCAACTTAGAAAGCACACATAAAATAAAATGGACACTATGAAAAAGATTACAACAATTAGTACACTTTTGACATCTAAAGTGGCGCGATGTCAAGCGGTCTTTCATAACGGCTGCGGCGGGCGTTGAAGGACGAAGGCGCCATTTCACTTTTATTAGCTGCTTCAGGAATAATGAGCGGAGTTAATGACGTGGTGAAAAGTAGAAAGCAATTTAAAGGAAAAAGAAACGAGCGATGTTTCGAGAGAAAGGGAAGAAATCCAGAAAAGTTCTTGGAAAAATCTTGAAATATGTTTGACGGGACGCCTTTTAAAGGCAGAAGCAGAGATAATTTCTAACGAAAACTTTGGGACAATTTTAATAAAGACTATAGAAATCAGTTATTCTTTTCATTAAGATTTGTGGCTGTGGTTGTGGCTGTAATGATGCATGTTTCCTCACTTTCGGGTTGTTTTGCGTTGCGATGTAGCATGGAGCAAGTGTTTAACTGACCTCACAATACGAACTCCGCCCTCGAGTCTTGTTTGCGTGTTCTCTGATCTCTCTCCAAGTTTGTTTAACTTGTTTATAGCACCTAAGAAGCTACAACAACAACAACGCTTGCACAAAGCCGAATCTTTGCTTTCTGCTGTCCAAAATTTGCATCTTCTGCAGTTGATTGTCTGCTGTAACTCTTAGGATATCGCCGAACGTTTGCAGATGCACAGCCATGCAAACATATTTAGAAATCTTCATCGTTGCCCCTTACCACTTTTGCCCAAAATTGCTAGCATCTGTAGATATGCAAATGGTTCGGAATATGAAATCGAATGCCTTGCAAGACGCTTGTGAATCCTTAAAGCTGAAATCCTTAACGTCTTTCTTAACGTCTTTCACTTCTTCTCTTTTAGTCCATTTCTATGCAATCTCCATGTTTTTCGTCTGGTTGCATAAAATCCAATCTTAGTTCCAAGGGCTTTAAAAACCCAAAAAAAAACAGTTTTGCGCGCTCAAGTAGACAAGCATAAAAGCGCCGGAACTCGGGACCGCAGCACGTGTCACTGCCAAGGACAGCACGCCTCGAAAAGTAGGCAACAGTTATTCCGCTGCTCGGTCAATGGACTCCAGCGGCAGCTTTGACGGTGCATTCAAAGCAGGCGAAAATTGAATGTGTCAAGTGTCCTCTGTGTGTGTGAATGGGTGCCTGAGTGGTTTTTTGGTGGCCCTACGATCGCAGCTGCTTTCCCTGTCATCAAATTCAATTTCGCAAGCAGCCGTGTGGGGAAAATTGAATTCTCTTGACAGCCTCTGAACTGATTTTGCGCTCATACGCAGATGAAAATCGATGACACGCTCCTCGAGGACAAACTCGAGTGTGCAAGGGTGGCTGATACAAATGATGGTTCCATTACTCCATTATGCTGAATGGATTTTTCTGCTTTAGAGAAATTTAAATGACGTTTGTGTATTATATTAATAATATTCCTAGATGTCTTTTGAAGGAAAAAAAGGAAAAAACAACTTGGAGATGGTTTCTTCAATGCCATGGAATCTTTCTTTGATCTTTCTCACTTAGCTTTTACCATGCTTCGTTTTCCTAACATTTCTTTATAGTTTTCAGTCTTTTTATAAGAAAATGGAATCATTTGCCCTGTAATTAAAATCAACATAAATTCCAAATAATCTGCAAAAGAAGGACTTGAAGAATAAAAGCAAAAGCCGTAAAGAAAGGCAAGGAAAACAATGAACAAATGTAAAGTTAATTAAATCTATTGAAGTGCATTCCCGGAAATAAAATATCCAATCTCAAACGAATCACTCAAATGGAATAGAATCCAAACTTTCCTCAGTAGAATTTAAATTTAAACAATCAAAATAATAAAAATTCACAATAACAAATTTTAAAAAAGTTATAAAAACGAATAAACGCGCAAATTGCTTAATAATTCCAATTGGACTTGAAAGAGCCATTCAAATGCACGGAAATCCTTTTGCCTCCCAAGGATATTTTTAAAAATCACTTACGTCTATTCACGGATTCACTTGTTCTCATTTGTCGGAACAGCGAATTGCATTTAAAATACTTTCTTGTATAAATATTTCCTCGGCTCTCAGAATTTATGGAGCAGAAGTTCCATAAACTTTCCTATTCCGAGCTCTGCCCGATCCTTGCGCAAGCAACGAGGTGCAGCAAAGAGCGCGGCAGACTTTCTGCTGCGGCTGTTTGCAATCCGATTGCAAGATTTCACGAAGCTGAGTTGTTTATTGTTGCGCGGGTCTGAAAGGAAGCTAAGAGCAGAAATGCTCCGCTTCGGAACTCCATAACATTGAATGCTTGGATGTACAAAGATGCTGACTACAGATACAAATACAAAGCTTGAACTGAAATCCGCACAATAAAATTCTTTACGAGGTCGCGGCGTTCGGAACTCTTCGCAATGAGATTATTTGAAACTTTAGCAAACAAACAATATTAAAATTTACATCAATGGAATTCAAAGTTTATAGTTGATTTAGTAAAAGTTAGCGAAGACCAATGCCTGGCGTCGAACATCCTTAGAAAACCTCTGAATGCAGCCCGATGGAGATATCAACAAATAACAACGAATCCATCGATAAAGAGGTAAATGTATTGAAGACTTGATTAACACAATAAATAACCAAGCAATGTTTTTGTTTCCCACTTCCTTCCCACCGTAAATTGATGCCAGAAATTAGTGAGTAAAGGAATTTTAATTACTGCTCACACTTCGAAGTTCAGTTGAATCGCTTAAACTACTCATTGTGCATTTGGATTACATTTCTGTGGATCACCGTAGCCTTAGCTTATCTGGATCACCGTAGCCTTAGCCATCTACGTTGTTGTTATTGTAGCAATCACCAAGAAGACTTGTTCATGTGCGAACGGGTTGTTGTGTGCTCGTTCGAGTGGCCTTGTATTTGCTTTACTTAAAGCTTCATCTGGCAATTGCAATCTTACACACAAAGAATCGAATGATTACAGTTTTACTTACTTAAAATACAATTCTAAGTAAATCTTCTTGAAACTTAATATTATAATTATTATTTATATAATTCGAAGCATTCGATGCAACAGATTAATCAGATCCATTAAAGTCAAGTATCTAAAAAAAATTAAGTTGCAACGTAATCCATAGGAAAAATATATACCAATTCATTAAATTAAACCATTAAATTTAATTAACTGATTGCTGATGCTTTCCGAGCTGCCATTAAATCCGTCTACATTAAATTTAATCGAGTTACGCTGCGGTGCAGTTTGCGGCTGCTTTTACCAATTTTTGACAAAGTGGAAGCGGATATCGATGAGTGATGGATGAGAAGGAAGCAGAGTGGGAAGAGGGCAGCTTTAAATAAAGCCACATAATTAGGAAATTGAAGGAATTTCAAAAGAAACCATTTAAATTTAGCGATTAGTTAAATGTTTGTATTTATTATTCTTCTTGAATGAAACATTTATCGCAAAATCGTATCCAATAATTAAGATCCACAAAAGAATTAATTCATTCAAAATTGAAAATTAATATGGCGCAGAGTCTGGCTTGTTACCAATACAATTATCCATTGAATCAAAATTTTGGAAGATTGAGCTTCTCATTCTAATTTTAAATTTTTGTTACTATTTCATGTTTTTTCCGCGCCAAGTACATCCAGAAGAAATTCCACTTGAAATTTACCTTAAATTATTCGTACCTATCCTTAAAGCCCACTAACCAACCAACCTGTCCTTAAGTACCACTTAAGAAATAAATTGAAAAGGATTTGTACAAACTTCCCAATCGTCATACGAACCGAAGAGCATAAAGAGCTACTCATCGTTTTCTACCTTCTGAAACGACGAATGCCAACGACGGCATTTTCCCGCGCAGCTACACTTCCCATTGTATTTGCTACGCATCTTCAACTATAAGTACCCAACAATTTCGCATTGAACTCGGTATTACGTCACGGCTAAAAGATTTTATGGAATTCTTTAATTTCGCTGATCTGTGCTTTAGTAGTTTTGAATGCAAAAGTTTCAGCACTCATCGAGGGTCAATTTCCACATCAGATTTCCCTGATGAAGAACGGATCATGAGTATTATTCAAATCAGAATTACACGAGTTTATAATCAAAAGAACTTCTTCGACATATGAACCTCGGATTTTGAGATTTCTTCTGGTACAATGTCCTAGTGGTACTTATGGAGATATTCGGGAACTTCAAGAATGCTATAGCACTATGGCGACCCTTGTACTTGATCTCGACTGTGCAACTCATGCAGCGCAAATTCATGGCTCACCTGTACGCATGTCTGGATGGGGCAAGATAAGCAATCGCGAATATTGTAATGAACCAACTCGTAAGCTATTTGAACATATATCGGGCATTCTCAGCTATTTTGGGTATAGGGTGGTTAGACGCGTTAACGGCTTATAACTTGACTATGTGAGATATATTTTTGAATGCTCTGCTGTTGATGTGATCTGCGTCTCGGAGGCATGGTTTAAGACTGAGATGGCCGATTATTTGTATAATATTGATGCCTAAAAACTGTACCGAAATGATAGGTGTGTATGTTAATGAAGGTAATGAGTCTTGTGAGTTCTTGAATGTTATAATTTTTGACACTCGCACTAAAATTTTAGTATTATGCGCATATAACCCTCGACGTAGTGCTAGTTTTCTTATAGACTTGGATTTTACTGCTGTGTGTAGTGATGTCAATGTGATGTTGTTGCTTAGGGATAGGGTTAGTGAAAGTTTCTTAAACTATATCACGGTATGCGTTACCGTACTAATGTTGGCAACCCTACTCGGTATGCTCCTGCTCGTGAACCTCGTTTACTAGATGTTTGTCTTGTCTGTGATCTATCTTCTGTCTCAGCTATTGACAACAGGACCTTTATATCTGACCATGATCTCATTTATTGTTATCTTAATTTTCATCTGTCTAAGAGTTATGCTGTAACTCTTAGTTTCTTACTATGATTAAAAGGTAATTAATACCTTTAATAATAATACCTTTATAATTTGATGATTTGTTTAGCTTTTTATCATCAGTGCAATGGAACTGATTTGGTTTGCGGAGTCGGTTGATGAAAAAACTTTGTGTGTTTTAAGATAAACTTAATGCTGCTTTTAATAACTTTGTGCCACTGCGCTCTATAAGTGTATTGAGCGCTGGATGTGCCTGGTTTGCCCAGGAAGTATTACTTGTTATCAAGCTGAGAAAAAAAGCTCCATTCAAAATGGAAGAGCCTTCGGTCAGCTGTAGTTTGGGATGAATATAGAAGTGCGCGTAATAAAGCGACGTCGTTGTTAAGAAGCACAAAAAAGTTATTATGGTTTTAAGCTAAATCTTAACCTAGGCAGTAAGCAGCTTTGGACAAACATTAAGAAACTGAAAGTGATTGATAAAGTCACTGAAGACTGTAATTAAAATCCGGACGAACTTAATGAAATGTTTTTAGCTAATGGCACGTATGATCTTAATAGCTCTCCTGTCCATATAAACCTAAACCTCTCTTGCATTTTGTTTTTTCCAGCGTGAGTGATTCTGATGTTGGTTATTATATATCTAGACTTACTTCCAAGGCAGTCGGTGTGTATGGAATCTCAATTAGAATTATAAAGATAATTGTTCCTTTTATTGTTAGTCCACTGACTAATATAATAAATCACTGCCGTACTTGCTCCAGGTTTCCTGAGATATGGAAGACTGCTATAGCAATTCCTATTGCTAAAACTCCTACAGCTTCCGACCTTGATGACTTCAGACCAATAAGTATCTTACCAGCTTTCGGTAAGGTCATTGGAAGTATCATATTTGAATAAATGTCTGCATTTCTGAACTTCAATAACCTCCTGTCTGCTCTACAATCTGGCTTTAGGAAAGGTCGTAGCTGTTTCACAGCAATGTTAAAAATTACAGATGATATCAGAATATTAGAATTCTGAATCCTTATCAGAATGATAAGGATTGTATGAGGTCATTGTGTCTTATTGATTTTTCTAAGGCATTCGACTCCGTGAATCACAGTTTGCTCTGTGCTAGGTTCAGTGCTTGGTTTAATTTTAGTAGTAGTACTGTTAGTTCACTACATGGATGGTAGAATGGTGCTTGTTAAAAACGGTGGAAGGTTGTCATCAACTAAAGCTGCAGCAACGGTTGTTCCTCAAGGGTCTATCTTAGGTCCCTTGTGATTTTCTATCTTTATTAATGACATTTTTTTGGTATGTAAATTTGCTACTATACATGCCCATGCTGATGACATTCAAATTTATCTGCCGTAACGTCTTCATTTACTTCAGGAATTATGCAGCAAATTGAACAGGGATTTATCTCCACTTAATAGTTGAGCTACTACCAACATGTTGCGTATGAACCCTATGAAGTGCCTGGTATTGCCAGTTATGAGGAAAGTTATCAGCTTTGATGGTTTTCCCCCTTGTTCATAGGCTCTCCTAAATTGAACTTTGTTAGCAAGGTAAAAAATCTGGGTATGGTACTGATCATATCAACGCCACTGTAGGCTACACTTATGGTATTTTAAGGTGCTTTCACGAGTCTGCTTTGTACACGCCTCTTGAAATTAGGCGTAGGCTTCTTAAGCAACTAGTCATGCCCCTTGCGGTATTTTTCGGAACGGTAATTAGTTGTCTTGATTCTAAATTCCAGCATTAGCTTCTGGTGGCAAAGGTATGTTTATACTGTTCCTAGATTTGAGCATATATCTTTAACGAGTAAGGGAATTCTGGGTTGTGGTTTGCCGGAGTATCTCAATGCTTTGAACGTTATATTTTTGTATAAGATTGTTAATACGAATTGTCCTAATTAACTTTACGTAAGTAAATCAGCTCCTTATGGTATCTTGGCTCTAGACTTACTACTAAGTAGTTCAGCTCGAATAAATTTAACAAGTGTTGTACTTCAAACAAGTCCTCTTAGTTCAACGGTCGTCATGTAAGTTAATGATCTAGGGTGAAAAACCCTAACTGCTGAGGGTGAAAGAGATGTGCGAATATAAAGTGAAATGAAAATAATGTTTCCAACAAGCAGAATTAGAACACTTCAGTGCTGTTCTATTTTTTTTTTTTTTTTATTAACGAGAAACTGAAGTCGAAGTACTACAACTGATTTTTGCTTCAAGACCTTGCAGGATCGGTGCGGTGCTCCGACTGGCTCAAAATAGCTTCCGCTTACGAGAGCACCTACGCCGCACAGATGAGAGCAAATTCGAAATTGCACTGAGCCGATAAAAACTTGTCTAAGCAGCTTTGAATCGACAGTTGCGTTCGCACTATACAGCGTCGGCTCCACTGCATTTAAAGTGTAATTGTTGCGATTTAGTATTCTCTTATAAATTTGTTCCACTTTTCTTCTTGTAACCAAGGCCTTCTAGTTCTCCTGTTATTCTATAACACACTTATCACGGTATTTATGTAGATGTTCCTGCGGTAAGCAATTCCATACTCTCCACGCGGTCTCAATTTACGTTCGGTTAAGATCTTCAGTATTCTGTTGTGACTGCTTTTTATGTTTTTGATTGCACAGACGAATAACTCTAAATGCAACTAACAATCTCCGACTTCTCTTTAGGATTCGACTATTAGTGCAGAAATGAATTGAAGTAATGAGACTCAATTTAACTGACGTTATTTACAAAGTCGCGGCTCAGCAATTAACAGCAAGGCGAATCACTTTTCTCCCATTCGCCACACAATCCGTAATAAATTGGAAAATACATTTCATCGTTCATTATGTCTGTTATATTTATGAAATGCTTTAAGCTATAAGAAGCCAAGAAGTTTTCAGTAGTTAGTACTACGCCACGGCTGAAAGATGTTGACGTTTTCATTAATTGTGCTGAACTGCTGTTTCGTAGTCCTCACTGCCATCGAACCAAGTCCCTCTCCGGAACCCCCTCCAAAACCCATTGGACGCATCGTGGGTGGCACAAATGCTAAAGAAGTCCAATTTCCCCATCAGGTCTCCCTGATGAGGAACGGTAGACATTTATGCGGTGGAAGCATTATTACGATGGTTTACATCATCACTGCAGCGCACTGCGTCGGCGAAACTGACAGGCGTGGCACCTATCGACAGTGAGTACAGTTCAAATGAACATTTTTTGAGGTACTAATCTGCAGTACTCGACCTCTAGATACGTGCCGAAGGTTTTGAGAATTCGTGCTGGCACAGTGAATCGGGGAAAGGGCGGTGTAGTAGTTCGAGTGGCGAAAGTTATCCCCCATGAGAAATACGGGAACTACACGAATGATATAGCGTTATTGCGACTGTCTCGGCCTCTGTTATTCAGACGGAAAGTGCAACCAATTGCCTTGGCTAATGCAGCACCACCTCCGGGGTCCAAAGTCGCAATATCCGGATGGGGCAAGCTGAGCACACGTGGTGGTTCGCCGCGCATATTGCAATGGACCACCTTGACAGCGATTTCAACTAATGAGTGTTATCAGGCGATCAAAACACATTCTGAGTCTTTGCTGTGCTTATCTCATCCGCCCAGAAAAGGCGCTTGTCTCGGGGACTCTGGAGGACCTGCCACTCTCAACGGCAAGTTGGTGGGAGTAGCCAGTTATGTAAACTCGGCTTGCGGCAGCACTTATCCTGATGTTTACACCAAAGTTTTTTATTTTTTAAATTGGATAAGAAGTAAAACAATGAATATATAAGGTCCCACATCTAAAACTTCACTGGTACATCATGACAATCAGAAATAAACAAATCCAACATCGTTATCATCCTCATCAGGAGTCGCAACAGACCCGCTATAGAATCTCGACTATTTCTTTAGCTCGACTAAATAAATATTTAGCTCTATATAGGTTAAGACCGTGGAACCGAACGAATATAATCAGCGAAATTTATTCTAAAAATTGTTGCAGCAGCTGTAGAAACCTCATATTGCTTGAGAATTGCTCTATGAAAATTTAACAGGAACAAATCAACTAATTGAAAAGGTCAACCCGACCTTGCAAAATCTGAAATGTAATTTAAAAAAACGGAACTATATGAAAATACAAATATTTAACACATACAAGCAGATACATATGCATCTGCAAAGAAAAATATTTTTTACTTCGGTACGGTTCACTTCACTCAACCAAATTCTACACATATCATTATTTACGTCAGAGTCTGCATGGATTCCCTCATGGGTCTCTGTAAAAACTTTTTCAAAACAATCTCTAAGTTAAAGGCCGTTCATCTTGTAATGGCACATTATATTTTGGGAACGATTCGTTAGCTCCACTTGGACTCGCTGCCATCAACGCGCCATATGACGGTATCACTGCGGTATGGCCATTCAGCCGCAATATTACCAAATTTTTGCCGCATGATTGTTTCAGAATCCAGAAGAATACTAATCAAAAGAGGGAGCGTTTGATTGAGTAAGAGTTTCCGCATCAAAATTTCTGATGCGGATTTCTGTGGTAAGCTCTATACGACCTCTAAAAAAATTGGAATAATTATTTGTGAGATAGTTGCAATACCAGCAGTCTACGCTGGTCATTGTAATAAACATAAACTAAAAACGAGTAAAGTTTTTAATTGGAGGAAGGAACAAGGAGTCCATACTCTAGCCAACGAACTCTAGACTCTAGGAAACATGTGTATGCTACAGGTTGCTCGTTTGGTAACTACTAAAATCAAGGAAAAAAATCGGTGCTTTTCGATCGAAAATTATTTCTGCAATTGCATTAAGGAGCAGATTTTGTGTTGAGTTATCCTTCGGCGTGTAACAATACACAACATCAGGAATACCTTATTATTTTCTCTTATTTTAAAGATTTTATGATCTTTTGTTTTTCGTTTTTATTATCTTGTAAACATAAAATAATTCGTTACAGAATCAAGCCAATATTGTCATTATTAATGGAACAAAATATTAGTATTTATCATTATATAAATCCCTTATCATTATGCTTATTTTCATTTTTTTTTATTCCGCAGTTTTCGCTTCCATGTTCTAATTTTGTCAATAATTCTATAATCTATAAATTGTTCTTCTCTATAATTCTCAGCAATGAAATTCAACAATAGGTTAGGGAATGACCTGAACTACTGAGACTTGATTTAACCGCCGTTATTCACAAAGTCGCAGCAATTCAATTATTAGCAGCAATTAGCAATTTACACCAAGGCGAATCGCAATTTTCTTCCATTCGCCACACAAGAACTTTCAGAAGAAATCTAATCGTTCACTATCTCTGTTATAGGTTTCAATAGCTTTAATGTTACGCGACTGCTGAAAGATGTTGAAGCATTCATTAATTGCGCTGAGCTGCTGTTTGCTAGCTTTCACTGCGCACCAAGCCCTGGAGCAACGTCGCTCTTGGGAATTCGCCCGACGGGGGAATTCGCCTTTTCCCCAAGGTCGCATTGTGGGTGGCAGAAATGCTGTCGAGGGCCAATTTCCTCATCAGGTTTCACTGATGATACACGGCAAACATTTCTGCGGTGGCTCAATTGTAGCGAGGTATTACATCCTTACAGCAGCGCACTGCGTTGTTAGCAAGGATGCGAGTGGCATCGAACGACCGTGAGTAATCTTCAAATACGAGTTATTCGATGTACGAAATCGAAGTGGTACTCTTTCCCAGATATAAACCGCAGATTTTGACGATCCGGGCTGGTACCATCAATCAGGAATCGGGCGGTGTAGTAGTCCCAGTAGCACAGGTTATTGTCCATGAGAGATACGAGAACTTAAAGCAGGATATAGCACTATTGCGGCTAGCTACGCCCTTGACATTCACATCAAACATGCAACCTATTGGCTTGGCTACTACAGAGCCAACTCCGGGGTCGATTGTGGACATATCTGGATGGGGTAGGCTGAGCACAAATGGCACTGCGCCGAGCACACTGCAATGGACCACAGTGTCAGCGATGTCAACTGATGACTGTAACCTGTCATTGGGTAAATATGCATCAAAGTCCCTGATTTGCTTAGCTCGCCAGCCCAACCGAGGTTCTTGTATCGGAGATTCTGGAGGACCTGCCACGCACGATGGCAAGCTAGTGGGAGTTGCTAGCTTCGCAATGTCGGTATGCGCCGGTGCTTTACCTGACGCTTACACTAAAGTTCCTTATTATCTAAATTGGATAAATAGTAAAATGGAATAATTGTCACTACCGCACGTCTGACCTTATAATTTTAAATGTTGTCACTTTACTCCTCATGTCTTCGTGAAAATGTGTTAATACTAGTGAAAAGAAAACTTCCTTAATCGTTAACTTCTTAAATAAATTACTGCAATTGCACCTACAGACACTAGACGTCAAATATAATCTCGTTACCGAACGAAACTCGTCTCGATAATGCATCCAGTGATTCCTTCAGCTGAATCTGATGCAAAAACTACACCTCTACAGAATCTCCGCTATTTATAATGCTTGTTGTTTGCGACCACAACAGTATTGCTCCCAATGGGAATTACACCAGCGAAATTAATGAATAATTCAACATCATTTCGGAGTGGCGTCATACTGTCTTTTCTTGAAAATTATTAGCTATTTATGTGTATGCAAAGATCCTGGACATAACATATATAATGAGCGATGAAATTTATTCTGAAAATTATATGTAAGTTGCACCAGCTATGAAACCTTATATTGCTTGAGTAAAAACGTCAACCAGACCTTAAAAAATCAGAAATGTAATAAAAACAAAACGTTTGATTGAAATATAAAAATACAAATATTTCAAACAAATACATATATGTATCTGCCAATAAATATCTTGTATAGATTCTGCACGTTATAAAATATACGAGTATATTATTGTAAAGAATTATGAAGGAGCTAGCGCAAAGGAACATGACGAAGAAAAACATCTTCGACCTACTGCAAAAAAACATATTTTTTCTGGTATAGGCATATAATCTCTATAGAATGGGATTCAAAGCTCCTTGTCCAATATTCCTCACCTATCCCGACCATTATTAGAAGGCGATGGAGTAGTTAAAAACTGTGATAAGAAATTATCTCTAATACGTTTTATATTATTATGCGTCAAATGGACAGCTCCATCTTTCATTTGGATTACTCTTGATGGCGAATTTCATGGTATTTGATGCAACTCCTACAAGTACCAAAAACTAACGTTGTTAATACTATGCTAGCCACTAATTATACACTAGTCAGTAGAGATCGATAATTCCGGAGCCTTCCAATTATTCAGCGTTACGAGCGTTGATGTTCGTTCTAGTAGTTCTTTGCCAGGATGCATGTAGTTTTAGGGCTGTGATTTATATTAGATTTGATTGCACTATAGATGGCTCAATTTTCTCCCGCCTTTATATTTAGAACTGTATACTGAATACAACTCCTTTCAGTGAATGATTTTGCTGATTGTGAATGATGGATCCGCGATGTTTCCAGATGTGAAAACATGTCCTTCCTCCGTTGCAGACTCTACAATAACACCAAGTTTGGGTCTTCGAATCCAGCAGTATTCATTGCTCGATCGCTCAATAGTTCCTATATTTCCTTCACTTCGGATTTGTCAATAACTGTCACCAGCCTTCGTAAGTTCATAGCTTTAGCAAAATATCAGATACGCCGGACCAGTACCAATCGTGTGACCAAAAAATTACGTTCGATCGGAATCACTAATAGTATCATAGAATGTCGACTGGTAAGCCAATGTTTCAAAGTTCAATCAATTTAATATTTGACTGAAGTTATGACAATTTTGCTGATATAGGCCACGACACTAATATTGCAGTGCCAAGCGATAGAAGGCGTATTTAATTCTAACAATCCTACAGCGTCGCTAGTGCCTATTCGATGTTTGACAATAGAAGTTCTTCCAAATTTATTACAAACGCGATCAAATACTTTTCCGCTTTAATTTAACGATTCTTTTTCAGCACCACTTCCTTTTTTTGGCAATTTGTATTTCAGTTTTATTATCGCAATCTTACTTATGTCAATTTAAGTTAGTAGTTTAAAACCCTTGTGCTCACTTAAATAAAGTTTCCCGTAGCGTTGGAGGTCTATTGAATGTTCGATTATGCAAACGCCAGCAACTCCCTGAAAAATTGGAGCATCTCCAATCACGAGAACAAGAAAGGGGAAATCGGAATTGGAATCGCAATCGGAATCGGAAAAGGAGCGCAAGAAGATCTGCTTACAGTGCAATCGCTTGGGCGGAGTCCGTGCAACGCTCGCTCATTTGTATTCCCGAGAGGAGCTCCAGGAAAACGCTTCCGAAACGATGCCATGAAATCGCATTACAATCGCAGTAGATACGTAACTGTTCTACGTACGTAAAGGAACTTCATTCAATCGGAGGCAATTCTGAAATTCGGTGAAATCGCCTTCGATTTGTTTCGAGGGGTGCTCAGTTTTGGGCATAAAGTAAAAAGCGGGCAATAACCAATTCCCAAGCTAATTTAAATAACAATAAAATAAGAAGCTTACTGTTACTGAGGGCTTCAAATATGCAAATGTATTTTCATACATGAGCGCATTTCTGTGGAACAACAATTTCGGAAACACTACAAACGCTTAGTATTTTTTATATATGAAGTTAAAACGCTTTTCTGTTATTCGTTCGCAATTTAAACCATGGAAAGAATTTAACTGTAAAATATGTGATTTTTTATTTATTGTTTCGCTCACTTTATTCATCTGTTTTTGTTTACTCTGCTTTTACCAAAACAAATACATGCAAAAAAAAATAAATAAAATATGGAAACTCCAAAAACCCTCATAGCTAAACACCATTCGTATTGACACAACTAAAGCAGTTCCTGGCAACAGCGACGCGCATCCTTCTTGGCCCCGTTCTGAGTCTCGACTTCCTTTCTTCGAGCAACATCTTCGTCTGCGTTAATCGACGGCAACGACGACAAAACACACGACGACGACGACTAAATGTGTTGGCTTAGAAGTTGTCCTTGTTGTTGCCTTTGTTGGAAATGCAAATACATTTGCAATGTTTCCGTTTCCGCTCTTAAAACATTCGCATTTTTTCTTTTCTTCAATTTTTTTGTAGGTTATTCTTTTTAACCCGACGCGCCGCTTGAGGATTGTAAGTTTAATTCTTCAACTTTTGCCTTGGTCTCTAGCAACAAAAATAACAAACCTGTTTTTGGTCCTATCAAAAACTTTTGTAATTCGCATCAGATTTGAATTTCATTAGGTCCCGGTTCAGGCCACAACTTATTGGAAATCTTAATAAAAGTTTTATTAGTGACATCAGATAATGTAATCTTTTTATTGCATTTACTTTAGATGAATTTCAGAGGCTCATATAAAAAGCAATGTCCACACTTTGCTCCTTAACGTTCTCCTTCCGCTTCTGAGAATGGTTGTGAACGAGGTGAAAAGCTTCTTAAAAGACATAAGCATAAAAAGCCGTTAGAGTCATAAAAAAACCTCGTTAACTTGTCTGCAAACATGTTTGACTTCCTGGCGCGTGTTCTTGTAATCCTTGCAGACATGTAACTTAAAATTTATTTAACGGTTGTCGCTGTCCGCGGCAGGCTCAACTTTGTTTAATTAAAATATTTTATGGCCCCGAAACAATGTTGCCAGGTGTGCCAAACAAGCACCAACCTTCGCAAACAAAGTTTATTTATTACATTCAAATTCGACAACTTCGAGCATTTAACCTTGCGTTTCGCTAGTTATTCTTCAGGAATTTCTTTGGCTCCGGCACCGACTCTGAATAAACTGTGGCAGAAGTTTGAAGGTTGAAGGATTCTTGGAGGATGCAGCAAAAACTAGTAAAAATGTGTACAGTTCGAAAGGAGCGGAAACATTGCAAACTTCAACGTATTCGCAATTTCGCCCTTCGATTCCGGGAACTTTCCTTTCCTCGGCGTTTTTGTGCAGCTCGTAGCACGTAGCATCGTTTCAACGTTACGAGGCGAGCAGTACTCAGAGCAGACGTTAAGAAGTCAACTCAGTTTCAAGCTCATTTCCTTTAACCTCGTTCGAACGAGGTGAAGTAATGAGACGGTCATTTCGTAATCGATACGGCGTAACTGTGATACAAAGTAACGGCGTTTGAATGCTCCTCTGACTTGTGTTGACTTTGCACCTGTTGTGCTTCCATCAATAAATAAATCCGAGAATCCTCGGGATCTATTAATGACAATAAACGGTATTTAAGTGGTTTGTGATTGCTTTGTGTGCGTGACTTTCTTCTTCGTCGTGATGTTTAACTTATTACAGAAACAGGATACGGAAAGAACAAACAATGTGTGTTTCTATTTACACATTGTGTGCGAAATTTCTACATTAAATGGTGGAACCTATTAGTCTATATTTAATGTAAATTAAATATAAAATTCCTCCATATACAATTCGACGCAAAAAAAGAACCAAGTACCCGATTCCCAAACAGATTTCCCCACTAATGCGAGTTGACTACAGGACACTGAATATTCTTGGTTATTCGATTACTTTTCAATGTAGTCAGTGAGTAGATTATAGATTGCATGGATAATGTTTAATTACTTATATTTTACGTGAGTGAATCCAATGGTTGAAATTTGCATGTTCAGAAAAGTATTTTTTGGCCTATTGTGCTGTCTATTCGCATAAATTGCATTATTCCAATGGAGAAAATAATGCAATTTATACCAAGAGACGACGCTGACATTTCATTCTTTATACTTTCGTTGTTGAGTAACAACGAAACGACATGAATGACAACAGAAATGCTATCAGCAACAGCATCAACACGAAAGCAACTGAGCTGAAAGGAGTCCAAAATAATATCTGATTTCTGGCTTTTGAATACGATGTTTCGCTGTGTTCTGCTTTAGTGCTTCACTCCTTTAAAGATGTCCTCCTTTTTGTGAAAGCGTTTCTTTTTGAGCCTTGTTTTTGTGTGAATGTTCAAAGCGCCCTGCAAAGTTGCAAAATTTGAAAATCGACCGCATAAAAAGCATTGAGGAAGGTTTTTCCTTCCGTTATTTATCTGCTCTGTCATAATTATTGTTGTTGTGGGAATTCATTTCTTGTGGCAGAAGGTTCACACACCAAAAAGTAACATAAAAAGCGATTCTGACCAAGTTAACTTAAGGATGTGTTTAACCGCCCAGTAAAAGTTACTTGCGATTTATATCGTAGCCATTATTAAATTTCCCTCGGAACAGCAGGGAAAAGAAGCATCATGAGAAGAAGAAGGAACATCCGAAAGTTTAATTAGAATTTCTAAAGTTCGCTTCTTCTGCGACGAGATCAAAAAATCACTCGTTTTCTTTAGCAAACCCGAATGTGTTGGTAGATTTCAATAACTATAACCAACAAATGAATTGTTTCTAGAAACTTGTGTACCTTAGTTTTTCCAGCAAGCAGAAAAAGTTAGGAAAAGTATCCAGGAAAATATATAAATTGGACTTTTTTCTAGTAAAGACGCACACAAGCTCCAACCTTTGAACACACATTTAAATCATAATCACAGAAGTTCGGCCCACGGTTTCATTTTCTGGCTAGCAAAGTCAGTGCTATGGAGAACAAGGAGCCAAAAAGGGACGGACAGCAGACGAAGGGCTCCAAATCCTCGTGCTAAGACCTCAAAAGCTTCGTGGTCTCTAAAAACACGATGATGTGAGTCTTAGTTTGGTTTTGTTTCATTTGCTTCTGCTAAGAATCGCTTAAAATGTGACCTGATATTTAATTAAATTCTCCTACAGTTGGCAAACACAAAATATGGCTAAAAATTGGGCGTGGGCGGAGCAACCACTTTTATTATGACAAACCCATGGAAGCAATCTTTGAATAATGAACACTTCTCTGGTTCAGGCTTCAGTTGGAGTTAGTTATTTAAAAAAAGGGGGCGTTTAAGTGGAAAACGAAGAAAAATACAGTGAAATTCGTACGAATTAATTGAAGGACTCGCTCCATGGAAGATTCTTTCCATAAAAAAACATATTTTAATTTGTTCCCTTTTCATTTATGCATTGTTTTTTCGTTTCCATTCCTCCTCCTCTCCATATGATGACTCCTTCCTTTCAACTCCTCGATTTCTTAAGAATTTTATTAGATCAACTTTCAGCCATGATTTATTTAGAGAAAACTTTTGCTATTGTTTACAGCGTGTGTTACTTGCAGAAGTGGCTTTCCGCTTTGCTATTTGCTCTTGGGTTTCATCTTCTATTTGCTTTATTTTCCTTCTTCTACTTCTCATTCATGTCCTTCAATCTCAAGCTGTTTTCCAGGATTTTTTCATCTATTCTTCGCACAGCGCAGACTGCACGGAGCAAAGGAAACCTTCGCCACGTTGAAATATTTGCACACGCAGCGAATCTCCGTAGCGCAACATTTTCATTTTCAGTCGGTAACGCAACAAAAAATTTTAGTTGAATAAACGATCAGCGGCGAACTTTGCACTCTGCTCTCATATCCGCTTCTTATCACTCGCACTCTCTCTTTTCTCATCGTTCGCTTATCGTACGACAACATATGTTGCCCGAAGTGAACACTACAACTTCTTCGGTTCGTTTCGCAAGCAAAAAGTTTCCTTCTGTTGTTAATCTTCGTAAAGTTTCTTCGCTGTAATTGGCAACTTCTTAAGCGGTCCACTCAACAGGATTTTTTCGTGCTGTCGGCCATTTTTTGTTCTTTTTTTTATTGTGAAATTGTTTATTGAACTAGCAACAAAGTGTTTTGAAATGAGGTAAATCTAAGATTCGCCTGCGGTTGTTTGCCGCGAAACTTGTTACGAATCTCAGCCGATGGCGGATCGAATGTGGTTAATTTCAATCTGACGAGACTTTGTTTTCTGTATTCTCTGCTTTTATGCACTTAACATTTAATGAATTAAAAACTGTGATGAATTTTCTAAGCTCTTAAGGAATTTTTCTCTTGTAAGGAAAGTTAAATTCCGGTCCAGTTCATGGACAAAGAACTTACAACACTGTAATAAATTGTTCTTCATCAGGTAAACTATTCGCAGTGGCATTTCAAGCATCGTTACCGTACGCAACTCTTTTTGGCGGACTGCTGAAAGCTATGAAATTATTCGAACTCAAAAATTCCATCCTCCTCGCCTCTTCTCGCAAACAAAAATACAGTCCACTCGTCGTTTGACTTAACTTGTTGTTATCTCCAGGTAATTCCTAACAATCACTTGATTTATATTCCAGCAACGACCCCGCAGAGGTGAGGCGCAAGGACTTCGAGCTCAGAACAACAAGTGTTCGTGGAGTCCTTGCACTTTCCTTTGTTGTCCCTTCTACACAAATCATTATTTGCTGCCAGCAGCACTTCGCCTTTTATAGCTCGCTCTCCACTTCCTGGCAAAATAAGTGCGCTGAGGACGTCACCGAAGCCGGACTCTGCTCGCTGAATAGATTTGTTTTCACTTCACAGGTTCGTTTGTATTCGAAGCTTCTGTCGCCTGCGCTCCTGCGACCCGATTTATTGCTGCACCATCAGATTGAGTCCTCGACGTGGACACTTGTCCGCTTGATTGTCCGAGTGGGAAAAGGGTTTTCGCAATAGCTCAGCGATGTCCTTGTTGAACAAAGCGTGCCAAACCTAACCAGCAGCTGTGTGAGTAGCAGGAGCATAAACAACAAATCCTTGACAGAGCCACGTGTTGTCGACAGGTTTCCAAGTCAGCAAAATCTATTCGAAGTCTTAAATTAACTGCTGCTTCACAACAAAGTCGCCTGAAGGCCACCAGAAGAATTATTGCTAATATCGAAAATGAAATACAAATTAAATTTTGTTCAATAAAAATTCAGTTTTTCTTACAAAATTTATGCAAATTTTATAAATTTTGTAAATTTCTCAGAATTTTTAGGATTAAAGTGAATTTTAAATTTCATTCTTTGGGCGTTAGGCAACTTTTTTTGTGTTTTATTCGGCTCACCTTAAAAAAAGTTGAATTTCTTTGACATTTTCCTCTTCGTCTCAATTTTAAATTGTTTTTTATGTAAATCAAATACTTTTACATCACGATGTATTTCAGAATATTTCATTAAAGCAACGAGTTTTCGTTAGGAAGAAACCGAAGCGACAGCCCTAAAGCGAACCTCTGCGTTCCTCGTTTGCGGCTTGTTTCGTCTCTAAAATCCTTGAGAAGGAAAAACTTAAAGTTTCTTTCGTTCATCAGTCGCACGCGTAGCATTCAACTGCTGATTTGTCGTCTGCTGCGTGTGAGCAACGTTAAATTATGCCTTTGATTACTTTGAAGGAGATTTCGTTTATTCTGCACCTGGCTGCAATGTGTTCGTCCTCGTACTTAACACTGCGTGTGCGTGACGATCTCCGCTGACGGGTTTTTCCCATTACTGCAGGCGTCTTGAATGCATCCTTGCACGCAATCCTCGAATAGCAATAATAAAGCAAAGGGAAGCGATAAATCATGCACTCATGCTGCGTGGATGCTTCCAGGAACTCCGCTGACTGACGTAGAGCCATAAATCTTCACGCTGAACTCTTATTTTTAATGGAATATCGGTTTTTATGCGAAAGCATATAAATTTGAAGCCGTGGAGGGAATGCATTTTTCTGAAGTACCCATGAACTTGATTACAAACTTAATTACACAGAGGTTCGAAGCACTTCGCAAGTTTCCAAGGCGAACAAATAAAATCAGTTCAAGGAACAGCCGCGAAAGAGGAATCTAATCGCTGATACGATCGTCTTCGTTTCTCCCCTTCTCTCTCGCTCACCTTTTATTTCCTCTGTTTCCTCAAAAGTATGCAATGTTTCTTGTGTTCTGAACTTTCGACATCACGCTTCTTCTTAATGAGCACAAAAACAAGAACTGCCAAGATTCAATATTTCCCATTGATGTCAGCGTCCATTTATCATTTCGTGAAGCACAAAACCCATATTTTATAGTCGCCGCTACCCGACAGCATCCTCCGTCTTGCCGCCGCTCCTCAAACTATGCCACAAGTTTCCTTTTGTGGCGCAACTTGAAATATTTCAAGCATCCTGTAAATGAAAGAAGGATCGAAATAAAGAAAAACTTGTTATAAATTCTGAGCTACTTTTGTTTTGACAATTATAATTACCCCAAAATATTGGAAGCGGTGCTCGGCGGATGCAGCGAAGGAAGGGCGCGGGTCACGTAAAACTTTGTGCGGTTTTCGAGCCAAAAACTCGCTGCTGCACGACAGCAACTTATGCAAAGTTATGAAGCCAAGAAGGAAGCCGAGCAAAAAATGAGCTGCATAAATTGTTGGCGAAAATAATTGGAGGAAATATTCACAAATCCCGAGAATAACAAATGTGATCTACGAGCATGTATTTCGGCGTTCATAAGTGCGTCAAGCGTTGGCAGCGGGCGGCATAAATTCAACTTAAGGTATTAGAACCTTCAAGCGGAAATCCTGCAGCATGTGGAAACCCCAGAACACAAGAAAGCACGACGAATTGAACGAAAAAGAAACGAGGAACGCGAAGGTGACTAAATGCCAAATAGTTTTACAAATATTGAAATTTATGCCTTCGTCACAGGTTCCAAAGAGTTGAGCTGATTACTTGATATTCGGTTTTGCGCAATAACTTATTCGGCACTGGTTTCTGAATCTTGGCCAGCAGCCGCTGCACTTGGCTATCAATCACGATCGATTGAAGTGACTCAAAGGACTTGCATATTTTGTCAAGTGTTGCATTGCTGTTGTTGTTGTTTTGTCGTAATTGGTGGCCATTTTTCACAAAGCAGTGACACGTAATGATTTATTGTTTGCTGCTACGAGCGAACGGTGCGCAACAAGAAGCGAGAAAAGAAGACGCGAAAATTACATAATGAAAAGCAACATGAAAGAGGAAATAAAAAATATAAAGTTATGAAAATACAATGAAATCAAATGAGAAGAAAATTGATTGCTTTCGTGCGGTGATAAAAAGTTTACTCATTCACGCACACTCTTTCACGATCGCTCACATCAACACAACTGCACACACAGAAGAAAAAGAAGGAGAAAAAGAAGAAGAAAAGTTTTCAGATATTTTGGCATCACTATCGTCACTCTCCACTTTCCCATTGATGTTGTTGTTGTTGGCGTTGTAACGATGGCGTGAAATTCGTCCACACGCATCTCCGTTTCCGGAATTTTATTCAGCGCAGTTGCAATCAAGTCGCCACTTTAACAATAATAATAATAACAGGGCACAATAATAGTAACAAATAATAATTATAACCTGTGGGGTGATTCGTCAAGTCCAAATTACAACTTTTAATCCATCGCAAGTTGATTACACTTGAAACACTTACTCGAATCCATTGCATACTTTTGACCCAAACCAAAAAAGTACACACTGTTGCATATGCTACGCTTTTGCATACATTTGCAACGCACAATTAAAACGACAACTGATTTTAAACACTTTTTTCCTAAAGCTATATTTGAAAGAGAAGATATATTTCAAGGACTCTTACGGCTTTTTACTTTCAAATTTTCCCTCTATTCTCATAAGGAAAGAAATAAATTCGAAACCAATTTCACATTTCGAAAATAAAGAATTGCAAGCAGAAATGTATTTGGTTTGCGAGTTTGATCTAAAAGCAAAACTCCATGAAAATACGCTCAGACAAGTATTGATGCTTGGCTTCACTGGAAATTGATTCCGGACAGATTTCTCAAAATGTCGTTCTTAATTCGTGCTTTTCAGCGAACTCCTCACGTTCAGATCAACAAATAAATTTTCGCGAATAAATAAATAACAGAAGTAAATAAAACAAAAGCAACGAACATTTCAAATACACATCGCAATCGACCTGCTAAGCAATTTGTACCACATTTTGTAGTTGTTATTTCAAGCAAGCCAAAAATACACACACACACAGAGACTTTCTCTAGGCAACAGTAGCAGACGTCGCCTTCATCGCAGTTCAAAGTGTGCAGGAATTGCAATAAAATTTCAAGAGCAAAAGGAAGCATGAAAAGGAAGGCAAAAACAAACAACAACTTTAGCGAATTTCGAAAGGTTTTGTGTGGATTTTTCCTGAAACAACAGAATCCAATCGAAAGCAATTCGTGTTGCATTTGCTACGATTTTCCTGGTTGATTCGATTCGCCTTTCTTGCTTCGATTGCCTCGAACGATTTCCGTTAATTTTTCATGTGTTGCAAGTGGAAATTCTAACGGTTATTTGGCACATGCGGTAGCGTAAAAATGGTTCTTCAAATCGCAATAAATTGTCTGTTTCCGGTGCAAACTGCACGGCAAACGTGCAGCAGCTTGCAAGCTGTACTCTTGTATAAGCAGAAATACAATTTAAGTCGTTGACAAGGACGTCAACGGAACGGGAAGCAGCAACACAAATGATGCTTACGATGCATTGCAGAGATTGTCTACATTAGCACGCTGTTAAATAGGTATTTCCAAGAAATAAAGACAAACAAAATGCATTTTCAGTTTGGGCAAAAGTTTGCACTTACCTTCTTTCGGTTATTTTTCCATTTCTATGAAAAAATCAAGAAACGAATTGTAATAAACGACACGATTGTAGTAGAATGAATGGAGCGCCGGAAAGAAAAGTTGAAATCATTTCGACTTTTATACATTTACGCACGGATCCTTTGCAGTAGCTCAGGAGTGTTTGCACATATTCTTACTTTATTTATCGCTATTTATGGACTCCATGTATTTGACGCATAAGTCTCTCCCATTCGGTCACCGTCTTCCGGTTGTGAATGTCGCATCGGCTCTCGACTCATCCACAAACAACCTCGAACTCCTTTCCCCAAAACATCTTTCTTAATAGATAAAACTTATACGTCGTTTTGAAGATGACGTGTTACGAGATAAAACCTCCTTTTATATTCCCTAATTATCACTAAAATAATCTTTTGTTCCAAGCACAGTACCATCGTGCCTTGGGCAACACGGAGGAGTTGGAAAAAAACGCCAAGCAGGCATTGGAAAGTCTCACGAAACGCATCGAAAGAGTAGTGGAAAAGCAAAAGGATCCGGTTCCAAATTTCTCCCTACGCTAATTTAGCGTTTGACGAAAGCTAATTCCAGGCAATAGTTTAACTGTGAACTATAATAATATTCCTACGACCGCCTGCTCAAGCAAGAGGAAATGTTCAACTTTATATGATTCTCCTTCACACACTCCACAGAAGAAGCCTGTTGCAATCAGTAGCTCAACCAACAGTCCATTGATGAAAAAGAACACGGCGGCCTGTGCTATTCATCAACCAAGTCTGGGAAAGACCAGTCAGCCTCCGATCTTCTGCTTCGATATCAACTTCGCACCACTCAACGTATTTGCGAAAGGAACCAACTATCACCACAAAGTAGACACCGTCAACTCAAATCCGTGATCGTCAAGAGCGACAAGGAGAGTTTTAACTAACTGAAATACTAATTGAACTCTCATAAAACATAGTTCAACACTAACTTGTTGAAAGAAGGCGGTCTTGAAAGCCGTTCACTTGGTTTCACTTTTCCAGAAAGTGAGAAATATTGATGCCGCTAGCTACTGCTCACTGAACGTTACTACGAAGACGCAGATCTTCGGTCGACTGATCGTAAAATGTGCTCTAAATAGTTCGACGTAAACTTTTCCTCGCAGTCATTGCCATATTTTCGCGTCAACTTTAACTTAAACGCTTCCAGATCACCTTCCAGACACCAGCCAGAGACTTATCCGGCCTTTGCTGCCGTTTCACATTCTAACTTTTTGGACACAGCGATAACATTTTACCGTAATGTCGAACCCCATCGCCTTCTAGCAACGGTTCTTATAGTTGAGAAATATTGATCATGGAGTTCAGTTCAAGTTTTCTTTATGTAAATCGAGAAATTATTTACAATTTGTTTTATTATTAAACTTATAACTAACAATTAAAATATGTTAACGCTAAGGCGCTACATAAAAAAGGGATTAAAATTTTTAGTCGACTAAGAGACAATTTATGAAATAAATAATACTGGAAATTGAAGCGAGTTTAAATTTAAATTAAATTAAGTTGAACTTTACATTACAAAGAATTCAGTAAAAAATTAAAAAAATCAGATATAAGTTAATTTACTATCCGCGATGATTATTGCTGCTTCGCTGCTTGAAGAAATCTGGTTGGGTATTCCCTAAGGACGTGGCGAGAACATACCGATGACTGGGCTCAGTATGGAGTTGCACCATGTTGCGGATGTAGTCTTCGGGTTGGAGCTCCATCTTGAGTAAGAAACGTTTGGCTAGCACCGTCAGATACTCAGAGAGTCGCAGAATTTTCGAAGCTTTGATTGATCATGGAGCCTTGAATAACATTTACGTGAACCACACAAAATGCAATGAGCTTCAATAAACATTTTTCATTTTATATTTTCGTGTTTTGTTATTAGTTTAAGTAAATTTGTGTTGGCAAGGCAGGAATAAAAAATTTGTTTTGTTGGTGTTGATGGTTCTTCGTCGACTCACCTGTTCGAATTCGCATTTTTTCAGGGATTTTTTATTAGCAATTTTTCTGCACATGAGCGTCAGATACCAACCTGAGAAGCCATTTCAGCAAAATATAAAACTTTATATGCCATATTTTCTCTTTATATCTCATATTTGCCCGTTCCAACCGAGTTTCCATCGCTTTCCTGTCTAAGAAAAGAAATGTCAGAATTCACAATCATATATAGACCATTTTACAAAAAAATAAACCGAAAGCTATGATCTGGTGCCCCTTCTATAAATTTACCTGCATAGATAGAAATTTACCTGTACTTCACAGATTTGTTTTACCTCTCTCCGGAGGCAGCAAGTTATTTCTCTGGTTGTCGGATACGTGAAGGAAGGCAAGAAGGCAGAAGGAATGCTTTCATGCAATCCATATTACATTAGGATTCCTCATTGAGACCCACTATCTCAAAATTCTATACGCCTGATCATTTGAATCATCGCTACGTATTCGAAGTTAGTGAATACATCGGCCACAGTTTAGCATTTTCCCACGGTTTCGCTGGCCGATGCGATTCCATCTCACTGGCTCTTCCTAACGGCAGCGAAGTCAAATCAATGTCGATCGTTCAGTATCTGGGCACAAACTTCTCCAATTTATTCAAGTTTAGTAGCCACGTCGACGCTGCAATTCAAAGAGCCAATTTTTTATTGCACCTTGTGGGGGCTCTCCTGAGACGACAGAAGGAATGATACATTACTGTAGATTATTGTATTCTATCATTCTTAAGACGACAGAGCCAACTCCAACAAAGCTGGTTTTCTACCAATTCTTAGCTATGGATTTCCCATATGGTTCTCTATTTCCAACTTTCTTAAAGTTCTTAGTCCATTTGATTGTTTTACTGCTTAAGGTAAAGTAAAAAAAAATACTACGCACTTTAAAAAACGCTTTTCTTAAAACTAATGGTGTCATTCTCTATCTTTCAACGACAACGTGATCCTACGCTATGCTTTGTGTTTTTCGTGAAACAGCTGATTATTTTCGTTGCCGAAGGAACAGAGAATGAGGAAACGAAATGTTTACATTAGGCAACGTGAACTGGGAATATTTCCAAATTTACAACAACACTTTCCACAGTAATTTTTTCTATTTCCAGCCGTTCGCAGGAAAGTTGTATTCTTGATCTTTTCAGAACGATATTATCGCTGTTTTTTTCCCTGAAATCGAGCGTAGGCAAAAAGGCAAACGCTTGCATACAAAGCAAGTAGTTGCCATTCCTCCGCTGAGTGTGAAAGTACACAGCGGAGGATTATGCATCGATTTTATGTGATATGATATTACAGACATTATATTTTATTATAAAAGTCTATTTATTGTAGTTTATTTATTTTATGTAAATAATAATAATTTTTGATATGCTTGTAAAATTATAGATGGAATTTATTTAATTTAGATTTATCTTTATATTATTAGAGACATTATTTCTTCTTCATTATATATTGAATTGAAATTGTCAAATAATACTAGTATTATTGATTAATTATTGAATTTTATTATTAATTATTGATTATTATTATTAATTATTATTATTAATTATTGATTATTAATTATTGATTTTAATTATTGATTTGAATAGCAAAATAGAATTGAACACCAAATGGTTTTCGCATTTTTTCTGACTCAGATAAGTAACAGAAACTTGATCATTTTATGCGTGCATCAGAACAGCACAGGTATTGCAAACAAATTGTTAGTCCATAAAATTATAAGAGAAAAAGAGCGAACAATGGCTTTACCAAGCACATGTATAAAATATGTATACACAGCCATGGTTTCGACATGGGAAGAAGGCTGGAAAGTTGAACGATAGAGAGCTCACTCAACGAAAATTAAGGGGAAAGATTGTGAATAGAAATTTAAGAACGATAACGTTCCCGGAGAAGAGTAACGAACGCTTCGTTTGAAAGATAGAGAATGACACCATAAGAACTTTTCGGCAATGTTATCTTACGTCAAAGAAAGATTTCTCTAAAACTTTTTAAAGATGTATTGCGCAGCCTGTCCTTTTTGGTTGCAGAGATATGAAGTCTCTAAATTTTTAAATTTAAAAATTTACAACAACAGCAAATACAATAACAACAACATAATTGAAACATTGAACTTGTTTTCCCAAAAAAAATTCTAAAAACACAATACTACGAAAAATAGTAGTGGCTCATCATATCTTTAAAATTTAATTTTTGTAATTACTATTTTGGTTTTTTGGTGAGACGCTGAAAATAATGCCGACAGAGGGAAGCTTTCGGGAACACTATTGATGACATTCGACAAGAAGAAGAAACCAAACCATCGCCAGAAAATTATTTTGTTAACATGTTTTTGTTCGCCGCTTTCTTGTTGTATTAAACCGACAGTAGTTCAGTCGGTGTATTAAGCAGTAATACTCCAAATGGATCAGGAAAAAATTTACACTACTGATGGTAAGGTGTTCTCGAGTAAGTTCCAGAAATTGGGTGACATCTGCTTGACGGAAACAAACGAACGTATCCTTGTATGCAATGTTTGCAATTGCAACTTGGTTACCCCTTCGCAGTTCTGGAAGCACCAGCGTGATGAACATGGAATCCGTGATTTCGAGGATACACTCCGCAACCCACATTGCGATATTAGCCAAAAGCAGCAGGCTATGGAAAAGCAAAATAATGGAAGCACAAGAAAGACAGATAGGCTATCAAATGGTACTGAAAGGAGTAAACAGTTTCCCGAATTGTCTCCAATAGAGGAAAGTGATTCCCCCCTGCTTAAAATGGCTCTCAGACAACCACCAAAGCAAAAAACTGCTGCTCAAATCATGCCGATTACTACTACTCAGGAAGAACTTCGGGATGGACTTGAATTAAGTTCTAACGAAGAAAATATAAACGAATTTATTTATTTCTGTTGCCCTGAATGTGGCAACCGTTTTCAGACAGACACTGATTGGAAACAACACATCACTCAAGTGCACAACTTTTTTGCTGATGCTCAGCTTAACATATCCTTGTACAAAAAGAATCCTGATGGCACTCTGATCTACAAGTGCGATATCTGTAACGTGTTACTGAATAAGCCAAATGCCGCTCCTTTGCGGCGCCACAAACTAACCCATATGCCTTTCAAAAGCTATTGCTGCCGTTTGTGTGGCACGGAAATTCGTCACAAATCGGGAATCGTTCACCATTTACGCACTGTGCACCGCAAAGGACGACAAACACAACTCAAATGCAACTTCTGCCACAAGTCATTTTACTCGTCGCTGCAGTACACAAATCACGTCAAGCTTCACTCATGCTTCGGGTTCGCATTAAACCAAATTCTTTTAATATTCCGAATCCGAAAAACTAATTAAAATAAGAAATATTTTCTTCAATTACAGAGATATTTGCGAAGGTTTTGGTGAAGACGGGGAGGTGTTGCCTGAAGGAGACACAAGTGCCGATGAAAGCTTTGGCTTTCCTAACGAACTTTCTGAAGACTGCGCAAACATAAACTACACAGATGATGAGTACGATGCGTCTGCTTTCCTAATCACAGAGATGGCCGAAGTAGAGGACGCTCAAGATAATGAAATGTTTGCGCTTACCATCAAAAATAATATCAAAGAAGAAACTCCTGTAGAGATTATAGACACCGCCGAAGGCTACAACACGCTATGGCAAGAAGATGCCGCGCTTGTTGCAGAACAACAAATGCAGCTTGCCGCATACCAGCGCATGACAAAGGCTGCAATGCAGCCTACAAATTCGAGCGCCCCACCTTCCAACGAAAAATTTGAATGTGTTGTTTGTTTTAAGTCGTTCAGCAGCAAGCAATCGCTCGAGAATCACTTGAGATCTCATGGAACAAAGATGGATTGTCGACGTTGCGGCGTCAAAATATCTTCGGTAAGATCACTACGTAGACACCTCGACTTGAAGAGATGCAAATTCCTAGAAAACCAGAAACACAACCAAGTGAACAGAATGCGAAATAGTGTGGACGATGCCGGAATAGTTAATCAAAGGTTGCACTCAGTTAAGGAAGGGAATACACCGATTAAGACGAACGTACAAGAGAAAACTGATCATTCAAAAAATTATGTTACCAACAAAGCTGCCTCTAAGCCTCCAAATGCCGGATCATTTGGTTGCAAACTCTGCGATACATCACACGAAACGGAGATATCGCTATCACTACATGCAGCGCGCGCCCACCAAAAAACTGATTGCCGCTTGTGCGGCGTGAAGATCTCGACGGTCGGTGCTCTTCGCAGGCACTACGACTTGAAGAGATGTAAGGCGCTAAAGTAGCAGCGCAATTTTTGGCGTGCTTTTGCTGCTATGCTTCTCTAAGTTTTTAATAATTTATTAATGTTCAATTACAAAAAAAAAACACAATGCTTAACCAAATGTTAACAGTTATTTATAGGAAATCTGAATAGACTAACGTATAAATAAATATACACTATTTACATTTCGTTTCCAAAATCTTTATATATAAATTTTTGTATTGTGTAATAATTCTCGCATAGATTGAAATCTAGTTAAGCTGCTATTGCAGAACAGCGGCGTTGGCCACGACACTTGGGTTATTGACAACCTCGCCCAGGCTGTCAAGCACCTCTTTACGATAGTCATCGAAATCACCGTCGATCTCGTTGATGGTCTGGTCCTCAATAACATAAAGCGTGCAGCTAGTTTCACGTATCAGTCGCTCGTCGTGTGAAACAATGATGACACCGCCCTCGTATTCGTTGATAGCCTCCGCAAGAGCATCAATCGACTCAATGTCCAAATTGTTTGTAGGTTCATCAAGAACGAGCACATCAGGTCCGCTCAAGCAGAGTTCAGCCAAAGCAACTCTGGCTTTCTGGCCTCCTGACAAATCCTTCATTTTTATTGTGTGTGCATGCGAGACCAGTCCGAAGGATCCTAACGCCTTGCGTGCCTTTTCGTGGGGCAAATTGAACAGACGCTGTAAGTACTCAGCTGCCGACTCCTCGGCTGTCAAATGCTCGCCTGAGTGTTGGTCAAAACGTCCCACTCTCAGCCGATGGTTCTTGCGTTGCTCCCCCTGTTGCGGCACCAGTTCAGCGAGCAACAACTTGAGGAATGTGGACTTACCCACACCGTTTGGTCCCACAATAGCCACCCGACTGGAAAGATCGATACCAAAATCAGTATTGATAAAGAGCGGTTTCTGACCTGGAAAAGCAAAGTTAACATTATGCAAACCCAGGATAGGCGGCTGAAGCTGCGAAGGCTCAGGAAAGCGGAACTTTACAATATATTCCTTAGGGCGCTCCAGCAGTTCTTGAGGCCCATCGTCCTCTTCCTGCTTCTGCTGTTTCGTTTTATTTTTCTCCTGCTTCCGCGTCAGAGTTTCTTTTTGCTTTTTCTCAGCCGCCTTTTTACTCTGACCGTGCGCCTTTAACTCCCGGATGCGCTTCTCCTGCTTTTCGTACTCTTTTATCATTTCACGCCGCTTTTGCACATACATCTTTTTGAACATGGAATAATTGCCTTTGTAGTAGTACAGTTTTTTCTGGTCCAAGTGAATAATTTCATTGCAAACATTATCGAGGAAACTCTGATCGTGAGAGACAATTAATAGCGTTTTCTTCCAGCCCTGTAAGTAGTTATCCAGCCATATAACGGCATTCAGATCTAAATGGTTGGTCGGTTCGTCAAGCATCAATAATGTAGGTTCAAGATAGAGTGCTCGAGCGAGTGAGACTCTCATCCGCCAGCCACCAGAGAACTTGTTTGTAGGGCGATTTTGCATTTCAACGCTGAAACCAAGACCAGCGAGAATGCGGCGTGCGCGTGCCTCTGCTGAATACGCTCCGATTGCTTTTAGTTCGGCGAATGTATCATTCAGTTCTTCCTGGACGCTCATATCACCATCGGCGAATTTATCCTCGAGCTCCTTGCTCTTAGCTAGCAATTTCTTACGTTTCTCATCCGCATCGAGAATTGTTTCGATGGCAGTTTTATCAGTAGCCACAACCTCCTGCTCGCAGAGCAATACATCAATGTTGGGAGGAATAGCAAAGGCTCGAGTTGCTATGTGACGTAACAGAGTCGTTTTTCCGTGCCCGTTGGGTCCCACTAGGCCATAGCGACGCCCATTCGCAATCAAGAGATTCGCGTTAACGAAAAGGTCGTTACCTACGAGGAGCAAAAACAGCCACATTACGACGGTGAAACTAACACTTTTGTTATCAAAAATTACCTTTCGCTGAAATAGTGAAATTTTCAATTTTGATGTCGACTGCATGCTCAAGCTGCGCTTTCTGTCCAGCAGACTTTTGCACTTGAGACATCGTGAAGTTACTGTCCAAATCAGAATGTCCAGCCCCACCTTTGCGCGTCAACATCTCTACTTGCTTTTCGTACTCATGTTGTTTCTTTTGCTTTTTCTTTTCCTTATGTGTGAGTTTCTTCTCTTTAAGTGATTCCTTGGAGGGTTCTGATTTTTCCAAGCTTTTGTTGTCATTATTATTTGCTACTTCTTCAGCTTCCTCTGAACTTAGTTTTAAATTTTCGACCTTTTCAATAATTTCAGTTTCCTTCAGTACCTTTTCATCCACAACGGATATCTTTTGCTCTTGACCAGATGACGTATTGTTCTTCACTAATTCCACTAAGTTCTCCTCTTTCTCATTCACAGAATTTTCATTAGAGTCATTATCGTAAGCATCCTCTTCATTATCACTCAGTTCAAATTTGTTCTGCATTTTCTTCTGTTTCTGTTTTTTAACAGATTTGTTGGCTGCTTTATTGGGTAACTTTGCATCCATTTCCTCTTCACTGTTACTCGCTATAGCATCCAGCACGGCATCTTTCACATCATCGCCATCACCGTCACTAAAGTCCTGCTTCTTCTTTCCTTTTTTTACCTTCTTTGTAGCCTTCTTAACCACCGGCTTTGGGAGATCCACTTCCTCGGCTACGTCATCCTTCTCATCAGCGCTCCAATCGTCCTGCTTCTTGCCTTTCTTGTTTTTCTTGCCGGATTTCTTCATTGGGCCTGAAGCTGTTTCTTCTTCCTCACTGTCAACGTTATGCTTTTTGCCAACTGCAATCTCAGAAGCGGTTTCGTCATCACTGAAGTCGTCTTTGCGTTTATTTTTCTTTCCACCTTTTTTTGCTTTTGCGGTTGGTTTCTTATCGGACTTCACACTTTCCAAGTCATCTACTTCGTTGCGTTGCTTACTACTACACAAGGATTCATCATCGCTGGACTCGCCACCACGTTTTCCCTTTTTTCCTTTTTTAGCTCCTTTTTTGTTTGTCGTTACAGTGGCAACTTTGTCCATGTTTTCTTCGTCTTCGTAGCGATCCTTATTTTTTGATTTTGATTTAGACATCTTTCTTATAGTTCTTAGCAGATATGTTAAGGCTTAAATTAAGAAAGGACTTTTCTACACTTCTAATTAAGAAAGAAATTAAAAAGTGAGGACAAGCTATGCTTCACGTGGTTGGCCTATGACAATCACGGTCTCATGAGGACTGCGCTAGTGAAAACGAGTTTTAGCGCCATGCCAACGTTGGATGTTTGTGGTATCTTTAGAGTCGCATCAACTTGAGAGTTCTTTGCATTATGAACGATATTTGCCCAGCAAATGTAATACGGTGACTTAAATGGAACATATCAAGTAATGTATTATGTGAGACATGGTTAGTGCGACAGTACTCATGATGCTGCGTCTGTCATTTATCGACGCTATGCCTTCGTGCTGTCAAGAAGAAGAAGAATGAATGAAGTTAACAGGATATGTTCTCACGATTTAAGGTGGTTTATAAGTAATTTTCGTAACTGCCTTTGAATGCCTATATTGTTTGAATTATATTTGTTTGTATTGTTCCACATTTATGTTTTATAACTATAATTCTATAGATAATTTTTGTTAATTGAATTTTAATTGTTGTTTTAAATGTCTTTCCGCTCTAATTACATTATTTGAAATTTATTGAGTCATTTTGAATAACAGTATAAGAACAAGTAATTCAATTAACAAAGTTTTACAATTAAAGACTATATTGTATTATCTATAAAACATGAGTACATCAGTATCAGACTTAAGGATGACAAGATCAAATTAAAAATTAATTCTAATTACATTATATTGAATGCACAATACTTTAGAAACATTTTCTTTAAGTTTCTATGCACAATTTGTCTTGTCTGAAAGCTTGCCGTTTCTTCTTACATACAATATGTATTCTAAATAAATGTAGTGATGTGTTTGTCCCCATGCATATTCGGCTCATTAGGCAGCAAAGACTATATAGTATAGTCTTTGTTTGGCAGGATCAAAACACAATAGCTTTTAATATAAAATATTTATTTGCATTTATTTTTCCTATTTTTCTTTACGTATTCCAACTGATTAGACAACGTTATTAGTTTTGTTTGAATATGTAGAAAATATGTCATTACAATGCTGAGGATTGAACACTAGTTCAAAGTACATTTGTATAAGAGATGCAGTCATTCTCACTCCGTTGAATACATTAATGAAGATTACTTATAAATAGAATATCGTACGAAATTATATTAACAAACTCTTCTTACTTTTTAATGCTTACATTAAATATTTTTTAGAATACATGCTGGGAGCAAACGTCTCGATTTTATGTATCGCTTTTCCACAACTTAATAGTTTTATCGTTCTCGAGGGCTGCTGATGCGATAATATTTTCGGTAGGGTGACATGCGGTGCAGAGAACGGTGTCGGTGTGGCCTTGAAGTTTTTGCACAACTTCTTTACTCTGAAGATTCCAAATGTACACCATATTATCTTCACTACCCGATACGATCCACTGGTAAAAGACAGTTTTGTAAACTACATTCAATAAACTTTCAATTTCATACCTTGCCGCCTGTAACCGAAAAATTTGCGAAAATGCAGTATTTCTCATTCTTATGCCCCGTATATGTTTTCAGACACTTTCCCTTCGAGTAGTCCCATAGCTTTAATGTGTTGTCCAATGTAGCCGCCAATATGTACTTCCCGTTGGGTGAGAACTTAACGAAGCTGACTGGAGGATTGTCGTCATCTATGAGTGTCTTTAGACACTGCCCGCTGGCTGTATCCCAGATGCGGCACAAGCCATCATAACTGGAGCTAACAATTAGCGAACCGTCACGATTGAAATGCACCGCCGATACAGGGTCAGAGTGGGCCGGTAATGTTTTTAAACACTTGCCTGTGCGGACATCCCAAATGCGCACACTCTCGTCGAAGCTCCCCGATACAATAAGATTAGACTGTGGATTGAAATTACAGCAGAATACATAGTTGCTGTGGCCCTTTAGCGTTTTCAAGCATTTTCCAGAGCTAAGCTCCCAAACTTTAAGCGTCTTGTCATCGCTGCCGCTCACCAAGAGACGAGAGTCCGACGACCAAGCGACATCAGAAATGCCCAATTTGTGGCCAGCAATAGTTTTCTCGAACTTGCCATCGTAGGCGCCCCAAATTTTAATTAGCTTGTCGGCAGCTGATAATGGAAATGTGTGAAAGTGTACCATAAATATACTATAAACAAATATAACTTACAAGAGCTGGCAAGCCATTCTCCATTAGGACTGAATTTAACCGCTGAGACTGCTTTGGTGTGTCCAGCTAGCGTAAACTTCAGCGTGTAGTTCGGCTTCTGTGCATAAAAAAGTTTATAGTGGAATTTTACTTATAAAGAATTGATAAACCAACCACAGACAGTGATGATTTGTTTGATTGGGTGTTCGATGTTGACGACGATGAAGACTGCAAACTATTGGGACCCTGTGGCGCACTTGGTAACGGTTGCTGTCCATGTACACCTGGATGACCATGAACAGCTCCTATAGGTACCATGTTGAATACTGTGCTTATTTGGTTTTATTGGCAGTTGTATACGTCCAGAAAGTAAGCACGTGTTGTTGTTCCGTGATTGTTATTGTTGAAACAGCCGCATATATGTACCTACAAAGTACTTGTAGTTGGCTTGTTACCCGTCTGGCTTTGGTTTTTCACTACAAAACGGAAAAATTTCAAGATTTGTTGATGTTAGCTAGTTAAAATTATTTGCGTTTTATACAATAGAGTAAAATTTACGTTAAGTTTGTACTATTTGAGTAAGTTTGGAAAACTTTTCAGATTTTACTAGCTCGCGAAAAACATGGCGAATCGGCTATTTATTGGCATTTCTCAGTAGTGATGCCAAGTTCGAAAAATTTGTACATGGCGCAATAAACACAGCAAAAACAGCACTTACTCAACTAGAACAAATTGTCATACGATTTTTGATGTTGTATGGAAAGTGCTATATTTGGTGTATTTCTGAACTAGAAGTGTCTCTTTGAGCTTTCAGAAAAGCTTTCAGTACTTGAATCTATCAGCACAACCAAGAAAAATATTGTTTCATCACTGATGTCACTATGTAGAAACATTTCATATTAGTCCATGCATAGTTTGTCAGGCAAAAGTGATAATTAAATTCAAATGTGGTAGAGTATATCTCCTAAACTATCAGCTATGTCAACTGTATGTTTTATACCTCTCAAAAGGTTATTATAAAATCTAATTCTAGACTTCTTATCTTTTTTTAATTTTATCACTATCTATCAATATAATTTAATTTGAAGAACTTTTATGATTTATGATCATAACCCTCCTACATACAAAATACAAAATGTCGGCCTACTCAGGCAAGGAAGAATCTGAGAGTAACGGTAACAAAAACAATAAAATTTGAGGGAAACTCCGTAAGCAAAAATTGTTCCGACTGTCATAGGGCACATCGCAAAAATGTACTCATGTTTTTTGGTTGGTGATTCCGTAAACAAATACATACATACATATGTAAATACGTTTGGAGAACTACTTTGGGTGAACACAAATTGAAATGAAAATGAATTCAGTAAATGTGAAATGCAAAATCGTTTCTTAAAGTTCATTTATTTGGACTCTTCATGGCCGTTGCTTCCATCAGCTTCAAACCTCGTGTTGTTTGTCTGTGGCAGCGAACCGCGGCAACATTTCAAGTCAAGCAGACGTGACACGAACATAAATTAAATTTCAATACATTTTCGTCGCACATGACGAATTTAACATCTGATTGTTTGTTTAAAATGTGTCATTGTATTTGGGTAAATAATTTCGTTTTCTTGAAGCTTATTTAAAGCTCAATGTCACGACCAAGCTGCATATTAATAACAAGCCGAAAACTTCTGTGGCTTTAAAAAATCCTGATTGCGACAGTGAAATTTTTTATGCCGCTGATTTGTATGAAACAATAATGAAGCCGTCCGTCCCAGGTTGTGGTACCGTTATACTCTACGCTTTATTCAGCGCCGCCCGCAGCCGAAAGAACAATCAAAAAGTTTGTTAGAAAACACGTAAACGTTAAAGAATTCAACATCCATTTATGTTTTACATGAAATATTTAGTTTCTAGTTATATAAATTTTAAGTATTTATTTTATTATTATTTATAATTTTCAGATGTTCAAAAGTTGCTCCTTTTTGACTTTTATTTTTTGCATGAAGCGAACTGACCAAGTCTACGCGCTTCGTTTGTTCGAGCTTTCAGCCCGAGCTACAGTTGCACTTGCGTCGTTGTGCCGAGCGGTTGTGAAGTGTTTTTTGTTGTTGTGATATTTTCGTAAAACTTGCTCATAAATGAAGTCATATAATTCAGGATCCATTGAGTGAAATGCCAGTTTGACTACAAATTAATAAACACAGAAAAGAAAAGCGAAAATAAAAATTGATTGTTGCGACTGCATCGCAAAAATCAGCTGTGTGCCGCTTTCGCTGTTGCCTGTGTTTGCATCTTCTACTTTTAAATTTGTGCGTGCTAATTGAAAAATAAAGATGGTTTTGATGACGGATTTGGATGAGCAGGTTATTGAACTGGAAAATTGGCTTAAAACCCAAAATGATCTCCCTCCAGAAATCGGTAAGTTGCTCGCTGGTTGAACGTGATAATAAGAAAAATCCACAGCCGATTGTGGAAATTTACTTAAAGCCCAAAATGTCATGCTTCCGAGCATCGGCGCTCGTAGCCGGGCCGCCAAAAACGACCAGCTACCAACAACATTGCGATGAATGTTGCAAGCGACCCTCTTTAATTTTCACATTTGTAATTCCGATTTCTTAATGAATTTGCTTTCAAAGCTCCTCCATTGTATTTGCAATTGTTATTTTTTGCCTATTCTTTTGCATTGCCACAGAGAAGCCGTTACTCAAACGGTTCGTCTACTCGTCGATGGGCGATTTGGAGGGCGCCAAGAAGTTGCTGAAACTCAACTACAAGCTGCGCAATAACTTCCCGCACATCTTTTTGCAACGCGATCCTCTGGATGAGAACTCGCAGCGTCTGTTGGCGGTCGCGTAAGTTTTGTGTAATAAATGCCTTTGTTTTTTTGCTCTGTGCTTCGCCTCGGCGTGAAATCCCGTTCGTACAGGTGAATAAACAAAAAACCTGTTAGCGAAATGTACGCACAAACAAACACAGTGCATTTATGTCCAAGATGCAGCGGAAAAAGCCTTGCACATCATCAGATGTTGCTGCAATTTGGCGACCTCTTGTTTTCTGTCGTTTTTTGCCTCGAATCTTGGTTTCTTTTTTAACAGAGACTTGGTGCCGCTGCCGGGGCTGACACCAGAGAAGAATAAATTGCTGTTCTATCGCTTGATTGACTACGACGCGGAGAAGGTATTTATTTTTCGTATAATTATCATTTTTAAATATTTCGGACAATCTCCAAATGATTACTCGTTTCTGGCGCTCAGTTCAATTTCGTCGATGGCGTCAAAGTTTTCTTCATGATCGCCGACTGTCGCTTCGCCTTCGACGACGAGGCCGGCCTGTCCGATGGCGAGGTGCCGATCTTCGACATGGCCGGATTCAGTTTGCGCCACGTGACCAAAATAGTGTTCAACGCGCTGCGCATCTACATGAAGTTCGTGCAGGAAGCTCATCCGGTGCGCTTGAAGGAGATCCACGTCCTCAACTGTCCCTCGTATCTGGACAAAGTGATGCTCGTTGTGAAGCCGTTCATCAAGAAAGAAGTGTTCAAATTGGTAAACACTCGATCAGTGCGTAGGCCAACCAATGACATCCACTCAACAATTCGCTCAATCATCTTTCAGATTCATTTTCATCTGCCGAATGCACAAACACCCTTCAAATTTTTCCCTCAGGCGATGCTGCCGGCTGAGTACGGCGGTCAAGCGGGGCCAATGGCTGATTTGAAGGCCGAGTGGCTCCAACATTTGAATGCTAAAAGGTAAGTCTTCCATTCGTGAACTGTTAAACGAAAAACGAGCGACTATTTATGCTGCAGAGACTATCTAATGGACGCCAGACGATGGAAAATGGGGAAAAATGGGCAAAATGCGGACAAAACTTCTGGAAATAGATTACAAAATTTGGAAATTGATTAAAATGCTTGATACAAACTCTCTTTATGCTGTATATAAATAAAATTAATAAAAATCGCGTGGATAATAGACAAAACTTTATTCTATTTAATGCTTTCTTTTAAAGACGAATAAAAGAAGAATATTATAAATTAAATAGTTTGCTTGATTATTGCTTAGAACATAAGTTTGAACTCTTCACAGCGTCTGCTTGAGTGAGTTTTTGTTCGAAGGATTTGAATGGTTTTTCCGACACATTTTCTTAAACACTTCCCAAGGCGGGCGCAACGTCGTGTCTGCCCTCGTTGTGAATAGATGCCCCGCACTGTGATTAATTATGTCTCGTGTCAGAAAAGTGTTGTGCATGAATTGCCTGCTAAAAGGACATTCATCCTTTGGCTGATGCGAATGTGAGGGCCTGCGGCATGAATGCAGGGACGAAGACGAAGCAGATAAATAAGAAAAGCAACACACATCGCTTTTAAATAAAATCAAACTGTGTTAAGTGACGGTCGTGAGCAATCGTAGCGTGCATCAAAGTCGTGGTGGAAATGCTGTGTCGATGCTGCGGGCTTTTGACACGAATGACAGTAATTACATGGGATTAATTTGTTGTTATGAGCCAATAAAATCGCTGGCTTAACGTTGTCCCAGCTAAAGTGACTTTTTAATGTCAACTTTCTCTCTTTTAAGCCGAAAAAATAATGCAAAAAAAGCTTTTAAACTCTTCTTAATGGAAGTTATTTTGTTTATGCCGTTAGTTCGAAATCTTTTTGAAATAATAATAACATATTTAACTATGTAATTTTTACATATTGTAGCGCCTTTTTCAATCGCGAATATCGTTTATTATTTAGTGTAAAAGTGTTTCAGTAAAAAGCAAAAAATGTGGCTGTTGTTTATAATTAGTTTAGAACTTGAGTGAAGAAGAAGAACAATGAAGCGATTCCTGCCACCCTTCGACGAACTCTGATGAAAACACAGTAGATTCTTTAGAATAAACTTTAATTGCATTATTTTGCATTACTTGGTCAAAGGATACTGGAAACGAACTGATGAGCAAATAAAGTGAAAATGTGTGTTAAAATTTGATTAAAAAATATGATATAATTATTTTAAATAGAATTATTTTTTCATTGTAATGCTAAAAAATATATATAATAATCACAACTCCCAATATTCTATAGAAAAATTTAAAAAATATAAAAATTATGAAATTATAAAAATTTAAATAGCAAACTCCGAAGAAAGTTTACTTCTTTCAACACTTTTCTCCCATGTTTTTTACTTATGAATGTCTGTGGAATTTTCAGGCTTCAATTTTAGACGATTTATGCTCTCTTTAAACAATGCTTTCTATATTGAAAAGTTATTTAAACAATTATTTTTCTCTGCTTTTGCCCAAAGTAAAATAGAAAAACCTGCACAGAGCCATGCAAATAAGCAACAAAAACAACAACAGCGGCTAATAATAGCCCAGCATAGAATTTTTTACGTTGTCTACTTCTTGGCGTCCGACGAAGCAGTTACTGTAGTTGTTGGCTGGAACATGTTGCAAGTGCAGACGGAAGCAGTCGAAAAAGCCGATGAATGAATTCAGTAGTAGTTGAACAACCGAAAAGAACGGTACTAATAACGGAACGGTGACGATAAAGAAAACGAAAAAAGAAAAGCAAAGAAAACAAAATTTAGTTAAAAAAAAGAAAAATTATAGTTCTATATAAAACAATGAAGTAAAAAGTGTATCACCGTTTATTCTATGTTAAAAATATTATTCAAATGATTTGCAGAAATTTAAAATAAATTTCCGAAATTGAATTTTTTTTCTAATATTTCAAAAACTTTATAAAAAACCTAGAAACTCATTGAAAAATTGCTTAAAACAGTCATATGAAGCGATATGTTATGGATAAATATTTTAACTCCTGAAAGTATGCCATCTCACAGTAGTAACACACGCTCACAGCAAAGGTTTTTGAATTTGGCAATCGTTCGTTTGCGAAAAATACCCTTAAAGTAAAGAAATACATTTTGGTCATCATTGAGTTGTAGTTTTTCGAAAATTACGTAATCGCAAACATGATTTCGTTATGCAGCACTAGAAACCGACACAGCAACAACCACAACGCAGTCAGTTATGTAGTCATCATATGTCGAAGTGAACGACTGCGAAAGAATTGAGATGTTAAGAGTTGCCGGTTGGCATGCTAACCTACTATAAATCTGCAGATACAAAAAATACCATCCGAGGCAGTGCTACACGAACAAAACTGTCACAACGACGCAACAACAACGAAAGTATCACAAAAGCAGACGGAGCAATGGGAGAAAATTCGAACAGAAACTACAAACGCCGTCGTTGAGTTTGAGTTTGTTTATTTTCGTATTCACTGCACGTTTGTGTGCGTTTGTTTGTCTACTCGTATCTAATGCAAAGCGATTGTCTATTTTAAGGCGTTTACAGTGCTTACGACATTCTTGTATTTTATGCTACAAGAACAACGCCAATAATAACAAGCACAATAATAATAATAATAATATTAACAACTTCTGCAACCGTTGAGTTTGATTTGAACTTCGAACCGATCGGAGTCCAACGTCGTGTCGTTGGTCTTAATCAGCGGCAACAGAGTTCAGTCTTGCGTCTGCGCCGTCAGCAGTTTTACTGGCAATCAGCCCGAAAGCATGCACGCTCTGTTTACATAGAAATGGTTGTAAACGCTGCTTGTGTATTTTAATCCCCTTCCGAACTCCCCGCCCCCGTAAAATCCCTCTATTTACGATGCATGGCTTTAATGTGATGATTGTGTGTGGGTTCTTTTGATGGTCTTTAGTGTGTCTGCCTTTTACGGCTCGTAGTAGTTTTTGTTGGTGCTTTCTTTGGCTTTTGTGCGCTTTTCTTCTGCTTTTCCTATTTTCTAACAATGAGTTGGTGACGCTTTAAACATATAAAAGCTAAATTAAAAAATACCTGCAAAAGTTAAAGAATATTGTAAGTTTTTTCGAAGTCATTAATGAAAATTGGAGGTTGTAAAGTTGTGTTCAATGATTCCGAGTAATGTCCGAGTTAATGAAATAATTATAATAATTTCTCTATCGATTCACATCTCGAATTCCATGTCAAATTATTCCATCCTTCGTTTGTGTTTATTTTGGCTTCCATTTCTTCTGCTTTTTTATTTATATACTTAAGTGCTTCATTATTTAGTTAAGTCAGTATCAATAGAAAATCGATATTTATATTTATCTTGATAAAAATTAGTTTTTTCCAAATGCTTCAATTTAATAGTTTCTTTAGTTAAGGTCAGAATTGTTAATATTTGGACTAAATACCAGTAACAGTCTTCAGTTCTTTTTCAAGTACCTGAAAATAGGGTTTTGAAGTTACTGTAGTACCAAAATAATAAATATATTACAGCTCTTGCGTAGGTCAATATTTAAATTAAATTTCCGGGCGGGGAATTTTAAAAGCTAAGAGGAAGATGGCGAATTTCATCATTAATCCGTCCTTCGAAGTTCTCTTTCATAACCGTTGGTAATCCTTCCTTTGATAACCGTTGGTAATCACGAATTCCTGTACCTTTGCAAGGTTACTCTATGTTGTCATCGATTTTCTGATAGTTTTCCATAGGAACGAAACGAAAACAGCGCTTATTTTCAATTCTCAATATGGGACAGCATTAAAAAGTGTATTAAAGTTTTTGTTACTCTTTTTTTAGCCTACATCAGAAGGTATGACATTATATTCACTATGTGCTTCCTCTTGTACCGCGTTAAATGAATGGTCAAAATTATTATTGCCATTAACAACTCAATATCGAATTTTTTCGCGATGCACTTTCTAGTTTTTAGTACATATAAAACGAAATAAAAGGTTTAATAAAATTTCAGTTCAATTCAATTGAAGATTTCTCAAAATAAATTCTAGAATTCTAAAATTTTATTACAGGTTGTTCAAATAATTATTGTAAAATCCTTTTCAAATAAGCGGATTAAAATCTGTAAAAGTCTAAAGTAAATGTAGAAAAGCTGTACGGAAATTTAATATTGGAATTCTGGTTATGTTTTAAAACAGTGACAAAAAGTAGGGAGTCATTCGTTAATATTATAAAGAATATAAAAATTAAATTGTAGCGATTACATCAGTGCACTACAACTCACGAAATTACCCTTTATGCCTCACTTAAAAAGAGTACAAATCACTCCAAAGTAGTAGAAAATCACTCCAAATTTCTTGTTATTTTTCTAATTTACTTACAATTTCAATTGCTGATATTTTACTTAAATGCGTAAGAAATAAATTTAACTTGTGATCAATCAAAAACCTAATATTTTACAAAAGTCTTTTAAATATTTATACATATATTTTTAAATATGTGTGAAGCGTTAAGTTTCTGTTGTTTGCAATTCCCGTTTTTTAAGATTAAAAAGAAAGACACAAATAAATAAAAAAATAAATAAATAAGTAAATTTTACACTCTTCAACTCAGGAATTCATCAAAGTATCTGTAATTCTATATCGAATTCTATAAATTTAAAAATTGCTAAATTAGTGTCATCCAATGGAAAAATTCAAGCATTTATTTCAGATTTACGCAGCTTTGCAAAAATCTTACAAGCAGAAACACTCAATTATTAAAAATAAAATTATTAAAATGCTATAATTCAGCATATTTTAATAAATATAACTTGTAGCTTCTTTTCCCTTAATTTGTAAATATTGCTCACATATTTGCATGGATAAGGAATGTATGCAAATAAATCTCTGCACAAATATCATAAGAATACATTGCTTCCCATTCAATATACTCCGATTCAATATACTTAAGAAAACAGAAGATTTTAAATTATTTATTTTAATATTGCTTAGGTTTATATTATTAAACTTTACTATAAAGTAATGCAGATAATTAGTTTAAACGATTAATTAAATAAATAAATAACGTTGGAATCTTCTGTTCCCAGACTAGTCTAAACAGGAGATACGCCTCTGTAGCTTGAACCTATATAAGTAAATTCACAGCAAAGTAAAATGAGCTTCGCTTCTAATTTGAAAGTGTGTCGGTAATTTCAGCAATAGTAAAGAAGTAATGGCTAATAACATAAAGACACACAATTAAAATAAAGCAAGATTTAATTGAGAATTTAAATAATTCTCCATAAATGAGATTTAAGCGAAGAATTGATGCAGAAACGTCTGATACACAGTCATAAATTATAGATTTCTAAAGAAGTTATTAATTATTGAGTAACAAAATAATGATGTGGTTTTTGTGAATTATTTGCCTATGTTGGTTTTCTGTATTTGTTGCTGTTTCTATTCCAAACTCTACAAATGCAATTGTTTGTTCTCGAATCACAGTTGACTTCACCTTCGTTCCAACGCCAAACTTAACCTTAAATATTACGTGCGATTTAACAAGGTTCTGAGTCTATTTGTGGCTTTACGTAAACCTTGACGAGGATTGAATTACGTTTTCGTGGTCTGACGGTTTCGGCTGGGCGAGCTAAATTTAAATCGAATTGAACCATGAAAAGATTACATGGGAAAAGTTGAAAACCTCCTTTCAAAGGGAAGCACAATGAATGACTTTGCGATTAGTTTAAACTTAATTAAGGATAAATTTCGAAATGTTTCCAGCGAATGTAAAAGGAAAAGAAAGGAACAAAATACAAATAAATTACTTTTTTTGGAAACTTAAAGTTTTTAAATTTAAATCCGATTTTTGTGGACTATTTTTCACAGCCTTCACTGTGACTTCCTAATCAAGTGCTGTTTATTATGCTTGAAACCGCTTTAACGAATGAACTGCGACAGGTAAATAAATTTGCTTTGCTTATCTTTTGTTGACGGAGTGGAAGTTCGATCGAGCAAAAAATGTTTGAGAGGCGGAAGTTGATACACTGTTAAAAAATGAAACACACTTCGCTATTTTATTAATAATAAATTAAATAACATAATAAAATTTGAATTGTAATCATTCAAATTGTAATCATTTCAATTAATCGTTAAGTAATCGTTAATTTCATGTTTAATTATGTTAAAAGCGAAACAGAAACCTTGCAATTTTATATTAAATTTGGAGCTATGTTCCTTTCCCATTGCATACTTTTAGACAGTGGCATTTCGAAAGCATATTTCTGTGTCTCAGTCTCTTTTTTCTGGTTTTAACGGTTCGGAACTTTTTAGTGGATTAATCCTGCAGCTATTTCGTTGTGTTGGTGTGGTTGATGCTGATTTATTGCATGTCTAGCAGGCAGCACATAAACACACACCTGTCTACACAAATTTTCTACGATGAAAAACATACGTATTTACATAGAAATCGCGGTCGGTGCTTTGTCGCATTTTGCTTCTGCACACCAATAATTGTTGCTTTTGTTCTAGCCTGCCATTGTTATTGTGTTTTTGTTGGATTTGCTTTTTATATGCTTCACACTGTTACTTTGTATGTATTCCTTTTCCCTCAGAATTACCGCAAAAAGCGGTGAAAGTTGTTCGACGTGAAAAAAACCAGCAAAAAAGCTTTAAAGAATTTGCAGCATTTTGTAAAAATGTCTGCGAACCTCTGAACGCGAATGTCAAAGGATTTAATTTACTCTACGCTGTGGGGATATTTTTTATAATGTTTGCTTGCTTGCTGCAATGTTTCGATGTCCTTCCGCAGAGCTAACAAGGTTTACCAACAAAATACGCTGTGTCGTGGCAATGATTTCACCCGAGCTGAGTCAATTGCCGCATAAAACTCCCTTCGCTTGCAACAAGCTTCATTTATGGCACTCGAGGGTTCAAAGCTGCAAATCGGCGTCCGCAAGGAGCCAAGAGGAGTCTTTATCAACACCCTCGAGCATTCGAAATGCTTTCCGGACAGCAGTTGTTGGGGAATGTATAGAAAGGCGGTGATTTGTGGTGGGGAAGCGCCTGAAACGGACGTGAAGCGTAAAATGCAGATCTTTTACATGAAGTTTGCTGGACAGAAGCAATCCTGCCGCTTGCCACACTACGTCGGCGTCTTTCTTCAGTTTAATGCTGCCATTCAACGCAGGTTAAAAGGAGTTCATGTTAGTCGCTAATTAAAGCCTTTGCACTGTGAATGATGAATATTTGAAATGCTTTGACTCATTTTGTGAAGAATTTAAAAAGTTTTAACAGAAATTTCATTGAAATTGTTACTAAAAACTGCAGACATGCAGAATTTATAAATAATTTCACTAAAAACTTCATTATTTTTAATCAAGAAAGATAAAATTTGTGGTTTGCTGACTGAGAAATGATGAAAAAAAGGATTCTCGTGAAGTGAAAATAACTTATAAATTAATCAAAGTGTTTAACAAACTCAATAATTAATTAACCAAGGATATGTGCTATGCTTTTTTATATAATAACGGCAAAAAAAGCTTCTTGAAAGGACATCTAAAGACGAACAACATTTGAATTATAGGAATTTCGTGAAAATGGATTCACGTAAGCAAAAACGTTTGGGACCCGCTCCCTTCGCCTCGTTTGAGAAATCCTTCGAAGACAGCAACTCGGCCAACGCCTTGTTGCACGCATCAGTTGCAAAAGAGGAAACAGAAGTGAACGAAGTCCATCGCAATGGCATCGATGTGAGTATTTCTATTTTATTTCTTTTTTTTTCAATATTTTATTTTCCTTTTTACCTAAAATAAACTTTAAATTCTATATAATTCGTGATTAATTCCTTCAAATCAGAAGTTATTTTAATTAATGTCGACCCGCAAAGTATGCAACATTTTATAATAAACGTGATTGACGGAGGAATTTCAAAAATTCTCCCAGAGTTTAAACACTTCATGGTTGCAACTACTTTATTAATTAGAGCCGAGTAAATGTGCAGTTCCTCGCCGAATGGCAACGCTGCACGCATCCACAATCGCTGAGCATCTAAATTTAAAACGTAAACACGCCAAGCGGCACTCAGCGGTTTTTTGCACGAATTCAAAGTCACGTGTCGCCCCTTGAAAAGCACGCGAGCCAAATCTCATTCAACACGTGTTCAAAGTCATCGGCCTCTGGTCGCAAACGTCAGGGGAACGAGTGCAAGAAACGTAAACAAGCGAGTGTCAAAAGCTGCTCAAAAGCATAGCGAAATAAGTTCCCAAAAGCTTTTTGCCCACTCCATCGATGGCTACGAACTAACATTGGAAACGTCAAAGTGACAGCTGCAGTCAGATGCTTCCCGAAAAGCTCGTTTTTGACACTGCGCTAGCTGCTGTGGGTGGGAAAAATTGGTGCAGCCGTAATTAAAGGCTCCTGGAAAGCTCTCTGAACGACGGCCAGCCACTTTGTAGAGACTCGCTGGCTGCTGACAGGACTTTCCATCCAGTGACAGTTTGCTTCGTGGGCTGTGCGTGCGCGTTGGGCTCCCGAAGGTTTCGCGAAAAATTACTGCATTTAAAAATAGTGAAAAAGTTGAAAGAATAGTGGTTTAGCCCTCTTTTAGGCGCCCCTAAAGATTTATTTTCAAGAAAAAGTACGTCCATCGGAAGATTTTCCGTTTTAATTAAATTCTACGCCGAATCGTTCTTTACATTGAAGGAATTTAAAGCTAACACAAGGATTTTCCACCCGAAATACTGCCGCTCGTGTGGGTGTGTGTGTGTGTATTAACTGTGAATTTTTTGCTTGTTACGAGGTGTGCGATGGAAATGGGTTACCATTAATTGAGACCAGAGCAGCACATGTTACGGAATGAAAAAAGCGCTGCATACTTTTAGACACCAGATACAATTTTCACTCCAGAAATCGGGTTGAGGTGACAATTTCAAATTGATTCAGCGGAACAGTTTAGGAAATAGATTATTGTAGGCCAGTTTTATGTATACCATGACCAAAAATTGCTTACTTTAGCAGAATATTGCATTATCTTTATTCAAAAAGACATCATTAAAAGACATATGAAGTTTGCGCATAAATACTGAATTTTCTTTAAAATTATTTGATTTGCTTGGCTGCATTTGACAATAACAGCAGAAGACACATTAAAGCTGCGAAAAGCCACAACTAAGTAACGTTCACTCAGCATTTAAGGGTGTTTAGTGGAGGAACGTTGAGCGTTTGTGTCTGTTCCGGGTTGGTTTGCTGTGTAAATTTGTTCGAAAGCCTTTCAATTGGTGCTCCAATGACCTCAATTTGTGCTGCTAATAATCCGTTAATTTGAACGTCAGACTTTTGTTGGCACAGCAAAAATGATGTCAGTGGCTACAAATGTTCACGATTCCAAGTCATTTATCAATTAATCAGTTTATCACTTCAAGTAACTTATTTTCTTTTCCATTCAGGTTTTAATGTTATTTTAATTTATTTTATTTATTAATGTTGTAATTAATTCCTCTCAAAATACTCTTTGCACTTTCTCTGTTCTTTTTCTTTTGCTTTCCAAATTGAATATTAAAGTAATATTGATTTCGTTTGTGTAAACATTTGCAGAAGTTGATTGAACTGCTTTAATTCGTCCTCTTCACACAATTTCAATCTCGATTTCAATTCAATTAAATGCCAGCAGCTCAACGGCAGAGCAACAGTTTGAAACGAGCTGTTCCAGAACGAAGTGGAATTGATTCAATCTGCAGTCAGTTTCTGCACTTCGCATAATCCAAACTTTTCCATTTCGTCGTCCAATCGAATTTGCCTTCGGGATTGACTCCTGACTGACGACGTTTTTCTAAGCGCAAATCCAAGGATGACGAAAACGATGAGTTGCACGTTTGTTCAGTTGAATGTGGCATGAACATGCGTCAGAATATTTCCCGTTACGTCTGCAAACATATCAAACATCGATATTGAGTTACTATGGCGTCATTTTCTTAGACAATTCCTTAAATTTGCTTAGCAGCTTTAATCAAGCTTTCAAATTGCCTTTGTTCAGCCAATTCTTTAATCAATTTTGCTTTTCGTCGGTGATTGACCACAGATGGAGCCACCTGTCAGTATTACATCGACCACATCGACCAGCAACAAGGAGCTGCTCCAGCAATCTTCGCTTTCCGAGATGCAGCAACAACAAGAGCAGCCATTTAAATCGCTTAATCGAAGTTCGAATTTGAGCAACAGCACGAAATTGCCAAGAGTGGAGGCCACCAACGGCAACAACAGGAGACGCCCACCTCCTCTGAAGGCGACAACAGGCGCAGGAGGAGCGGAAGCAGCTGCAAGAGCAGCGAACGTGGTCAGCAGCGGCGACCAGCAGCAGCACGGGGCGTTCCGAAGCAGCGCAACGTTGACAGCGCCACCGACGCCCCGCATCGAGTTGAGTCGTGCTTCGAGCTCGTCGCATCACGAGGAGGACAGCAGAGACAGCAGCCCGGAAAACGTTTTCGAACAGGTGAAGATGAAGCGAATGAGTATAAAAATTCAGTTAAATTATTATAACCAAAAGGAGGATGTCTTAAATCTTGAAATAAGTTAAAATATGAGTTAAAATACTTTCAGTTTTGTCATTTGTTTATTTATCGATTTACTTTCAAAGTGTATTAAATGAAATATTATCTCAGTTTCTTCTAAAACTTTATTATCTTTAATTATATCCCCAAATTAATTTTTAATTAAGTGAAGACTTTCTCCATTCTTTCCCAAACATCGATATTTTTCATTACACTTTCTTCCTTCTTCTCCTGTTGTGAATGTTCTAGTTTCATCCATTTTAATTTACTGTATAGAGTCTGTCTTTGTTTTTCGTATCCCGAACATCGTTCCAGCTCCCGTCTTCCTTCCTTCTATTCCTCTATCGCTCCGCAATATTTTCATTTTGTTTGATTTCTCTCCATTCTGCGCCAATGCTTGGAGTTTGACCCACTTCGCGTTGACTGACTTACTTTCCGTCGAGTGTAATCAAGCGAGAGTCGTGTGTTTATGTACAGCTATTTAAGTGCACATGGAGATCCCCTCCTGCCACTCCCACTGAACTCCGAACTACTTCACGGATACTTTAATGAAAAACTAGTAAGGGTACCTTCGGTCAGACCGAAGCTTATATACCCTACATCCCAGCAACCTTTATTATACATATTTCCGATTTATTTAAATAGTCCGATTTTCTTAAATTTCCGTATCAAGAATTTGTTATAAAAAGTAGGCGTGTCACTCCGCCGATTTTCCCCATTTTCAATACAGAGTTATCTATGATGGCATAGAATATTCGTACCGAATTTCAAGTCAATTCTTCCAACCGTTATTCTGGAATTGCGGTTTATATCAATGTCATATGTTCGTGGGCGGACACGCCCATTTTTTTAAAAAATTTAATCTACCTGTACCGATGTATTCGGAAACAAAATTGAAGCTCAAAACTAAGTCTACAAGTTGAAATATTGTTAAAAGAATTAGTATTTGTTAAAAAAGTAGGCGTGGCGCTGCACCGATTTATCCCATTTTCAATCCCACAGAGTTTCGGATGACAAAGAATATACGTGCAAAATTTCATCGCGATAGCTTCATTCGTTCTCCTGTAATCGTGATTTCCACAGACAGACAGACAGACAGACAGACAGACAGACAGACAGACAGACAGACAGACAGACTACGGACATGGCTAAATCGACTCAGGAGGTGACACTGATCAAGAATATATATACTTTTCCATACCTGCCACGTCTCCTTTAATGCGTTACACACGGAAGCACAAAGTGAATATACCCTCATTCCTTCGGATGTAGGGTATAAATATCTCGTCGGAAGGGGAAAATGCGAAAAACGCTGAGCGAGGGAAAACTTACTTATGACAGTCGATGTAACAGCAAGAATCACAGATAAAAATGAAGCAAGAGGCTCCAACAGGAGCCGACGAGGATATTTTAACAAAATTTCTTTTTAATTGCACATCTTAAATGGAATTTTCACAAACCTTCCTTCACAAGGTCCTTCTTTGGCATTCTTCTAACCTGACATTTGCAGTTGTGTACGTAAAATAGCTGCTTTGGACAATGACAGTCCAAAGAACAATCCTTGTCCGCTGAAAATGATCAGTTTTAGAAACGCAGATGTTTCAATGTTTTCGGGTGGTCCGCATCTGTTGCTGCCAGGACCCGATAAGAAATATAATTTAGGCACTGATTACATTGACCAGTTCCTCGAAGGGAGTCTTTTTGTTCATAGAGCGAGGCTATTGAGTTTATTTAGAAGAAGAAGTTGAAGAGGACCTAACAATGACATTTCTCCATCTAAATATAATTATTTCCTGATTTTCCATTTCTCCATCTAAATATTAATTATTTCCTGATTTACAAAGCTACAGTATTAGCTACAGTAAGATACAGTATTATTCTGGTTCATTAACTATGTCAGCTTTGGGAGCAAAGGCGATTTTCATTCATGTTATTATAAATTTTAATTTCATGTCATTCAAAGTTTTGTTACTGTTCTACATTTATGTTTTCTAGATATTACATTACAGCCTTGAATTGTTCTCAATATGTAGTTTGAATTAATTGTTTTTTGATACAACTTAAAATTAGTAATTTTATTGAGCCATTTCAAGCAACTATTTATTATTAATAATTTACTACGTACTAAAGTTATAAACTATTGAAACTGTAACTATAAAAAATAGAAATTTTAAATTTATTTTCAATTTGTGGTAGAAATAACAACCTTTCTAACAATATTAAAAGAAAACAATAAGATTTCTAACAATATTAAGCATAAAAATGTTAACTCAAACAGTACAAATATTTTTGATTTACTTTGGATCTTAATCATATCATCTCCGGCGGGAAGATCGTTTTATTTTCAAGTTATTGTTAACATCAACATTGTCTTGTATCCAAATTCTACAAATATGTTATTCAGATAATGCAATTAAATCTTCAACATTATTATTTACAATTCTTTAATCATTTAAAGAATTGAATTGAATGAATTGAATTGAATCATTTTAATTTGTGATGTTCTTCTGCAAAATAACTTCAATTCAATTCAATTCAAAATTGAAATTGATATTTTTTTGAGCAATTTTAAACAACGATGTAAGTAAAAAACTGGTAAAATTAAAGATTGTAATGTAATATCTGAAATAATAATAATAATACTTGTAATAACATGGAATTTATTCAATTTTGGATGTTATTGATTACTTTGCAGCCTAGCTTTGGTAATTTAGTTGTTGATTCAATACCAATAAAATTTTTGATAAGGTTTTCAACGATTTAAATTACTTCAATTAAATTTTACTGATTTTTTGTTCAATTTTCGTTATCATTAAAATTGAACTAAATAATTAATGCATCAAAATTATTTACATATTACGAACAGTTCTTACATTTCATTGTTAACATGCTTTTGAATAATGAACTAACACACTCTAGGTTGGCACTGGCACCCTTCAGGACACCATCGACGTAGGATTCCGTGAAGAGGGCGCCTTGGAGTTGCGTAGCTCCACGGAGGAGTTGTTCTTCATGGATCCCGAGCAGCAGAAGGAGCACGATAAAAGAATGCAGCTACAACAACAACAACTACTGCTGCAAGAGAAACAACAACAAACATCTCAGGTAAGCAACTGAAGAATTTTAAGTTTCCGCTCGTTACTTTAACTTCTCCTAATTGACAAGGCGAAGAAACGTCTGCTTCCACAGTAGAAGGCAAGAAAGGACGAAGGAGAAAACAACTAGAACATAGCTTTAAAATCTAAGAAAATGTGAAGCGGTTGTTAAATTTTAGATCCCTTTTAAAGAGTCCCTTCAAATCTGAAGCTTAGCCTTAAACAGAGTTGAAGAGAAGAATTCGTTTCTCAAGATTCCGCAATTCTTGATAATGAAGGCTTTTTAAATAACTAACTAAATTCTTTTTATACTCGAAACGAATTTTTCAATTAATTCCACAGCGAAAAAATAAAAATTCTCATTCAGATTTCTAAAAAAACTTCAATGGATATTTTTATAAAATTTATTTAACAAAAAACAATTTTATTTTATTTGAAAAAAGAATTTAATTTCTTATTGTGTTTATATTGATATTTAATGGTTTTTGCTGGGAATTTATTTTCGCTCGAATTTTAAAATTCAATTTAAATTAAATTTAAATGATTTATTATCAACTCGATCCATTGAAAAAGAATAATTTTCTTAACTCATTTTTAATAGCATCTGAAGCCAACTCCAGCTACATCCGAGCCTTGTGAATTCAATTAGCGTCTGCTTCTAAATCCTTTATTGGCTTTCTCAGTTTTCTTGGCCACAACCAGGAAAACAAAGCTTTTTATCCTGTCCATGGGTCTGTGTGTGTGCACGGCTCGAACATGCAGACGTATGATTAACTGTGGGCAGTCTGCTTCGAGATACTTTGTTCATAAATATAGAAATGAGTCCTCATATCGTCACCACGTCCATTTCAATTGTTGTGGAATTTAATTAAAATGTCGTGTTGAAAGAATTCAACGACTAAAGCTCTGTGATGAGCAGCAGGATCCGTCTACGTCATATTTATGTGTCAGTGGACAGTGAATAGAAGAAGAACTGAGCTCACGGGATGTCCTCGTTTTGCATCGTTGACGGTTTCCGTTGAGTCGTCGTGTGAAAGCATCCAGCGAAAACTCATTTTTCCTTTAAAACTCGTCAAAATTGCGAATCGTCAAAAGATAGAATGAAAGATAGATCAAATACTTCAAAAGCAAACAGGAAACCACGAATTTCTTGTGGCCCCTTGAATCCTTTTTTAGCAATTTTAATTTTTAGCGCATGGAATTGACTCATTCATTCATTCATTGCTTCATTCATGGCAATATTTCGACTCATATTTCTCTTAAACAAACGGAATAAAGACATTTCAATCCTCTGTCGGTGACAGATTCTTTTTATCTAGTACTTAAAGGGCTATAAATACTCTTAGCGATGGGCGTCATTTAGCTTTGTATTAACGCTCGGTGTGAGTTCGAAGTTGATGGCCAACTCAGCTGCTCTTTCGTCGTGCTTTTTGTGGTTCCTGGACTGAAACTTCATTCAATTCAATTGTTGCCACGAAATGCACATCAGCGGCAATACAAAAGCTATTCAGTTGGCTGCAGGGCGAAAATAACCTGCAAGCTGCAGAATGTGTACCAAATCAACTGAAGCTACTCACAGCTGAAGTTTTAATTAGGTTGCAGCATTGAGGAAGAACAACTTATTCCTACTCTCTTTCTCCATTCCCTTTATTCGATGCAGTAACCACTGAACAAGCGCTGAGCCACTCACAGGACGACCTCTGACTATAACTTCACTATCCTTAAAAATCCTTGACAAGTTCTGAAGTTTATACTAAAAGTTATAACTTTTTAAAGCACCGCAAACTTCCGAACGAATTTGCGTACAGATTCCGAATTTGACGACATTTTGCAATTCACTTATTAAAGTCATCCTTCGTTGCGATGCGTTGAAGAATTCCGGTGATTGCGAGCTGTTCACTCTTCACCAAGAGCGTCCTTCGAAAGTTGAACAACACTCGCTTCTGCTCATCTGTGTAAATAGTTAATGCATGCCGACGACGCAGCGAGGAATCTGTGTGAGCAGAGCTTCCTGCCGCATGCCACGTGCTTCCTCTCGGCGTTGTCGCAGCACTTAAGGATTCGCATCCTCAAGAGATGCCAGCGCCCTTCTGCCGTCATCCGCTGTCGGTTGTGCTGTCAACATTCACTCATTCCTGCGAAAGGGGAAATCAAATGAAATCCGATCGAGTTCGTCGGTTGTGGATTCGAATTCTGCTGCGGCAGAATTTTGTCGTTGCGGCGGCGTGCATTTTAAAGGAGCGGCATTCATTTTCACCGGCGAAAAGTGAAGTCTGTGAGGGTCGATTTTGATTAAAGAAAACTGAAAATAATTCAGGTGTTTAAAATTGAATTCTTCCCACGATTTAACTAAAATATCTCACAATTCTTCTTTCTGTAATTTAGAATTCTTTTTCGCATTTCTAAGAGTTTTCTTTCATGTCCTTTGCAGTCAACGAAGCGATCGTCTCCGCTCATGTTCAAGTTTGACGAACATCAGAACTACTTGCAGCAGCACCAACGCAAGGACTCGGCCAGCTCCGAGGTTGCCGCTTTGCTGTGCATCTCGGGACGCACGAGCCGCATATCGAGTGTGGGCAGCCAGGGCTCTGCAATGAGTCGTTTGTCGGCTGTGTCCGGCGTCTCACGTTCCCCGTCGCCCCATCGCATGCTGCTGGAAACCTCCTTCTGCGGACCCAAGCCGCTGGAAAATCCCGTCGGAGGCCGCCTTCCGAACGCAGTTGAACCAACTGCAGCAGAAGTACTCGAGCAGGTTTTGCTCGCCCGGAAAAGCGATCCTACGCAAGTCGTCCTCGCCGAAGGCATCCGCGTGGAAAACTCTCCGAAGCGAGGCAAACCTCGAGCGCTATCCAATGACGACTCGAAGATAGCTGCCCAGATAGCGACGGCCTTGCAAAATCGCCCCAGCACAGGAGCTACAGCGAAGGCTGTGATGGGACGGCAGCGCCAGAGTACAAAGAGTCCGGGCCAGATGGTTATCGGGAAGACGCCCAACGGCACTGAGTACATTCGCATCAATCTCAAACCGGACCACATGTACAACGATAAGGGCATCGCGCCCAACGAACGCGTCGTCGAGGCTCCCGACAGCCTGACTCCAGTCACCGCGAAGAGCAGCACGCAAAAGAAACCCATTTCGCTTAGTTTGGGTCGCAGTCCCACTAACGGAAACCGCTTGACCCCGAATGCTAGCCCGAAGCCCTCACGACACGGTGCAGTCATCAAGGACCAACTTTGCAGTCGTTCGCCTTCACCTGCAAACATCCCCGCTTCGCGAAAGAGTTCCTTCAGCTCCCTATTCCGCGTTGGTGTCAAGGACTCTCCCGACTCTCCTCGAGACCTTCCACGTAGCAAGAGCAAAGACCGCCAGACGCCGCAGTCGCTAAGTGCCACGCCAAGCAAGCAGAAGTCAGTATTAGCCATTTTCAAGCCCAGCAAAAGGGGCAGTCACCCCGGTGCGGAGGCGAAGTCGTCGAAAAGCTCATCACCCGTTGATAGGCACGAGCAGCACCCACAGCAGGGTAAACGGAATACGCCAGTCGGCAGTTCCTCGGACTCTCGCCCGCCCAGTCGTCTGCGGTATTACGACGAGCCAGTCGAGGGCTGCATCCACATACCGCTTCACACGCCCCCTGAAGAGAAAGAGACCCGAAAGCTGCTGCAAGGAATCGCTCAGCTCAACGCGGAACCGATGCGCCCCATCGCAGCACCAGTGACGGCCAGCCAATTGGCTGCTGCGGCAGCTGCACTGAAGCCCGTCGGGGCACGTAAAGCATCGGGCCCGTTGGTGGCACCGAAGCCCCAGCAGATCGGAAAACTGCAGCGCGTTGAAAACCTGGACGCCATCCATATGCTGCCTGTGCAGGACCCTGACAGCAAGGAGCGCACTTGGAGTCTTGAGGTGCAACGCCACAGCTCGTCGCAGGACTCCCAGGAAACGCTGGCCTCTGACGTCAGTGGAAGTAGCGTTTTCAAGAACAGCCCACGTTCACTCGCTTCATTTTTAGCAAAGCACCCGCCGCAGGAGCGCGGCGCGTCGGCTGCAGTGGATGTACATCGGCTGCCTCAGGAAGAAAGCAAAGGGTTTCCGGAGAGTGGGGAATTCAAAACTGTAAAAACTGTGGCGTTGGTCAACTCGAGCGGAAGTACTGCAGAGGATGCAGTCGCTAAGGAAAAACGACGGCTGCTCTTCGCTACAAGGATTGGTTCCGGCAGCGAGGAGCAGATATTCTCAACGCAGTTTAGTATCTCGAAGACCGAAAGCCAATCGAGTCAGCTATCCGAACAGGCTCCGAACGATCGATGTGATCATCTGCAGCGCATAGACACTATTTTAAAGCGGCCGGAAGAAGCCGCACTCAAGGAGACCACCAGCAGAAAACCCTTAAAGCGATTCGGATCTGTTGAAGGTAGCGCTGGCCGTGCGAAGTCCCTGTCGACTTCGGAGGATGAGAAAACTCAACAGCAGAAAAGCGGGTGTGCTGTAGTGCTACGTCACAAGGACCCTCAGGAGGAATCGCGTCGAAAATCGCGCTCAACTTCGGAAGACGACGTCGATGGGGGCGCCGCAAGCAGCATGGCCAATCAGCGGCACTCGCGATACTTAGAGAACTTCGACGTGCGCCGCAAGTACGTCGATAACGCTCCCAGAAAGCCGAAGCGCCAAAGCATCTCAAGCTCCGGAAAAGCAGAAGACGTGCAATTAGAGGAAGCAGCACAGCCTGGCAGCAACGAAGACCGCAAACCAATATTGCCTCAACCGCCACCGCCGACAACCGCTCCTTCGCCTTCGCCGCCTCCAGTCGTTCCCCGCTCAGCCAGCGGCAGCCGTTCGCCAACACCCACAAAAGTCCAAGTGGAGCTCCAACGATCGACATCGAAAAAGTCGCCGAGCAAAAGCACATCCCCGCTAAAAGCAGCATCGTCAACGGCACCAGCGGCGACATCCTTTAAGGGATCACCGCAACCAGACAGACAATCAGCTCATTCAACCGATGAGCCTATCGAATCCTCTGAGAGCGGCTGCGATTCCGAGCTGGCAGCGAGCTCCTCGGTCGTCGCAGCTGTCGATCCGAAACGACGACACTTACCACGTCATGTTGGGCCCGTGGAAGACCATGAGAGCACCGGCCTCGTTTCGCAAGAGTCCTTCGAAGACGAACTGCCCTATGTACCGACAACGCTACCGGAGGAGCGCGCTCAGGGCGTGGCTTTGATACCGATGAAGGAGCGAGCCAACATGGAACTGAAAATGTGTTCAGTCGACCGGCCGCGTTCCACCACGCCCCTCAACCCCTCTCACCTGGAGGAGTATTGCGGAATCGTGGCGGCAACACCGACGGAGCCGACGTTCGTTGCTAGCGGAACACCGCTGGTCCGCGGCGAAAAGCTAAGAATTAGCTTACCGCGCAAGGATAGCGCCAAGGAGAAGCCGCAGAACACAAAATCGCCACGACGTTCTTCAAATACCAGCGGCAAGTCGTGGTTCGAGTTCGCCGAGGAAGGGCTGCGAGCTACTGGCGCCACGCTAGAACGGAAGGACTCGAACAAGCAGATGCTTCAGCAAACGGTTCCTGAGCCGACCGCAGCAGTCGTGAGCAAAGTCGAAAAAGCAGTAATATCACGGAAGCTATCCGGGCACTGGATCGACTTCGAAAACATTCCGGAAAAACGTAAGCCTGCCAAACGCATCACGACATTGCCAAAGGATGCTGGGCAGGCGGGTGCGATGGGCTTGGGCAACTCCTCAGCAAGAAATCACCAAGGGTCGTCCGGTGACCCATTGCAGGACCGACAGCTTCAGCAAAGCGGACCGTCAGATGTTCCAACAACCGATGACAGGCCGCTGCACTACAACTACGTCAAACCAGAAGACTGCCAATGCGAATGTCATGAGGTGGAACGAGAAGGCGCTAGTGCAGAGGGGGACGCTGCTAAAAAGAAGTCACTAGCGACCGTCGACCTGCTTCAACAGGGTGAAGACATGCTGCCGTTACTTGATCCGGATGTACAGGACAACATCGAGCCCAGGTCTGTGGAGCAGCGTTGTACCAGTTTCATTTATAATTTTAATTCTTATTTTGCAGCGACTCTTCCCGGGAGCTGAGCTGCTACACAGACGACGAAGCAGAGGCACCTACGCGTCAAGGCAGCCTCACTCGGTACCGTGTTGGCGCGATGAAGGCAAGATTCTTAAATGGGTCAGTAAATAAAATAAGATTAAGAAAAGTATTCTCTTGCAGACTGACGAGTTTCCACGCCGTGATGTTTCACGTAGTCCTAGGAACCGGAAATTTCCCGATCATAGATACTCCTAAATCTTGTGCAAATGAAGCTGCCTCAAAAATAGCTATCGAGAAGTAGTTAAATACAATACGTAGTTATTCATTAATGAAGAACCAGTAATAAGCAAATAGTTAAGTTGAAAATTGATTTAATTTAGTTCTTATTAATAGAAAAAATTTTATTTAAATTTGTAATTTGTAGTTTTATTTATATTCCTAAATTTTTTTTTTTTTTTTTTTTGTTCGTCAATTATATGATTTTTCACCCAATAAATTTATGATTTACTTAAATATTGGTATTTAATTTTATTTTATTTATGTATATTATTTTATTTTTATAAATTGTTTTTATTCAATATTAAATCTGTCAGTATTGTTCCTAGTATAGTATATCACATAGTTCCATCATAATTACATCAACATAATGAAAACATTTCCAAATTCTTTACCTACATAGATCCAAGATACGGCGCTAAAATACTTTTGTAACTTCGACTTCTTTGTAGGGATTGTGCTATATCTTTCCAATCTGTAATTTATAATATTTTGTAATTGCAATTATTCGTCCTTTCTTGACAATGCACTACCTTTTTATGAGCTCCATGAGCTATTATCACTCTTTTTCCAGTTGTCATGGTATGTTGCATTTCACCGTCATATTAGTCAGGATTTATATGCCCAATTTGATGACACAGTTAGGCTTCCTTCACACAGCTAAGATTCTTCACAGACAGTCTCTCTAAGTTCTGGATTTTGTACAAGTCTTTGGGGCTTTTATCAGCTTTGATACTATAGTCCTTGGTAAGATATGTCTAGTTCTCATTGCTACTCCTTGATAGTGAATAGCCACCATGAATTCTTGTATTTCCGGCTAAATATCTCAACGTCGCACCCTAAAATTATAGCCTTACTTTCTGGCGATTGGATGGTGGGTCTACCGCTGTTCTGTACCTATCACAACATCCTTTGACCTACTCTCTTTAGTAATTGATTAGTTGAGTATCTTTCCTCGGTTCTGGACACTGTTTTTTGCGTCAAACCCATCATCATTTTTGCTATATTATTAATTTTGGAATTTAATCAGTCAAATATCTCAGCTACCTTTCAATGGTTGGAATTTCCTCTCGCGTGAGCTATCTCCGGGCGTTATTTCACTGGATATATGTATGTACATATGGACTTATTTGTTTAAGTGTTGTATTGGATCTTGTTTTGATCCTGGATCTATCTCTCTATCAGGAATCTCTGATCTATTTTCAATGTTATTTCAATAATTTGAATTTCACTCTAAGAATTTTAGTACACGGAATAATTATCAATGATGGCGATGGTTTTCTGATTTTAACACATTATTAATATTAGAAACTGGTTTTTTGGCTTCTGTATTTTTTTTGTTTTGGTCTGTTCTGTTCCAATAAAGTGATGTTTTATATTTATTTTCGACGTGCTCCAAGTCGTATTTATTCCAAACTTTCTTTTTTAGTGTTTAGTATGTCCAAAACTCTATTCACAAATGAAGCCCACGGTTTCCAAGAAAAAATTTGCTCTCTTAAGCCATATATTCATGTATGCTTCATCATACCTTTGGCGTTCCTCTATGCCACATGAAGCTCCTTTTTGTTAAGGTTGCGACAGGTTACTCCATATCAGACTTGTGTCTGTGTGCTTTGGATGTCCTAATCTTGCGAAATTATTGCCTTCAGAAAAATTGTCTTCGTTTTCGTCTTGCGGGATGCGAGAGACTATTTATTAGAGACCTTCAATCATAATATCGTCTCCAGTCCATTTCATTAAAGCTCAAGAGCATTTGTCTATCAAAGACTGCGGAGGTCTTCCCATGTTTACAACTTTACAACTCTTTGGATAAATTTGGATTTTTGATTTTCAATTTTACTGATGAACCTTAAGCTTACAACGATGGTGTTTCCCTGACAATTGTCAATTAGTATTCAGTGGCATTTAGGAAACGGCGCACAATTCTTCTAGCTACAATTTCCACGTCATATTTGAATGGGCGAAATGTATTCAGTTGTATCAAGTTCACTGAATCTCTGAATCCGTATCTAAATAATTCTTCGGATAATTTCTAGCTGTAGCCCATGAGGACGTTTCCATTTCTTTTGTTGGAGAGTAGATGTAAACATATTTTTTCTGGTTTATCTTCTGATTATTTATTATTATGATTATTATAATTATAGATTTGTTTATTTTTTTAGTCTTTTTAATATTAACTCTCCACTTTAAAGAGTTGCAATGGAATTGACGCATAACTTCATACATACATACATAGCTTGTTTATATATACAGAATTTAATATACGTACGTTCTCTATATTATTATTATTAAAAAGAACTTTATAATATATATACTGAAATCAAGAAAATCTACAAACATATAACTTTGTAAATCAACTGCCACAGAAAATTCAAAGATAGGAACTTACAATCGACTCTAATTCAATTTCAATAATTTACTGAAAGTGATTGTTAATCTGCAATATAAATTAATAAATACAGTTTTCTTCATATAACAAAATTTTGCGAATTTTCCAAATTTAGAAAGAAGTTATAGAATTCAATTTAAAATGTAAATACTTCAATTTCGATATTCCATTTAATTTACTTTTATTTTAAGATTTCTAAGACTTATTATATCAATATTTAAAAAATTATATTATTGCTTGATATCATTTATTTAATTTTGTTATGAGATATTTTTAAAAGCAAAAGAAAATTTATTTTTCAGAAATCGAAAGGGGAAATTGTTTTAGTTTAGGTCAATAAAACTGACACATTTAAATAAATTATTTCAAGATTTCAAATTATTATTAAAAATTAAAAAATTAGATAATTTTCAATAAGGCAGCAAATGCAAAAATTTAATATACATTTCTGTTAGCAAATTAAAAGCTAAATAATTTTTGGAATTCAATGAATTTAATTGAGGACTAACGAGAGTTACAGAAATAACTACGTTAATTTTGATGAAGACTGAAAAACATTGCTCAATAAATTCATTAAAATGCAGACAAAACTCACAAAAACGACGATTTACTATTGTTTGTTGTTTATATTGTCTTTTATTGCTTTTACATAACAAACTTTACTACTTTAGTTAGTTGAAAACTCATAAAATTGTAATGAGAAAGTAGAGAAACATTCACTTTTCAAAAATTATTATTCGTTTTAAGCAAACACTAAAATTGGAAAAATAACTAGACTAATCTGAATTCAAATAAACGTAAAATTGTAAACGTAAAAAGTAAACTTATAATCGCAATATGCAAAAACGAAAAACAATCATCGTTAAAATCAAAAAAAAATAATATTTAATTCGAGCTCGATTTGAATAGAGTTAAAGTTCAAATAATACATGACTTAAGATGCGACATTAAAAATAAACTAAAAATCATATGAAGATTTGCAGCAACATACAACAATAATAATCCTTAAGAGGAATTGAATTGAAGCGCGGAGAAGAGTTGAAATCATTGTGAACTCCTCAATGCAACACAAGGGAAGAGAAGTAAAAAATAAATACGTTGTTCACAATCGAAAATAGATACACTTGATTAAAGATTATAGAAAAGATTATAGAATTCAATATTCTTTGACTTAATTGATTATAATTCATTATCAGCTTTACGAAATTCAACAGAATGTAAAAACAATTTAGATTTTGATAATTATTTTATTAATTTCAAGCATTTATAGTAAATTTTCATTATATTTTTGAAGTAAATCAGTGGAATATTTTCAACTTTTAGATTAATTTCTTTTTTTAAAATATCCTTTTTTGGTTTTGCAATAAATTATTATATATAAAACCTACACAAAATGTTGCCCACATATACATATAAACATATTACGGAAAATCTCAAATTTGCAATTATTCATTAATTGGAAGATTTGTTGAAGTATGTAAAGAACAAGCATTGACTCACGCACTTCACTGTAGCCACAGCAACTAAAGAACGACGTTTCATCAAATCCTTTACTGAATAAATATTAATGATTATGATTATTAAAAATGCGTTTTATTTTTGAAGCACTTTTCTAATAGTGAAAAATATGGAAAAGGTAGGAACAATCCATCATTTCACTCTTCTTCTTCTGCTTTTACTTCCCGGTCTTTTTATCATAAATGTTTGTAGATTTGCAGAATTTCAGATATAGAATTTTCATCCTTGGCCATTTTCTCAACAGAAACAAAATCTTCAAGAATTCTGGGAATTATTCTTTTCATTTCATCACCTTTTTCGTATATAAAAGAATAGAGAAGACAACTAAAATGGAAAGAGAACATCAAGTTTGTTGACGCCTGCAAATTTACTATAAATAAACAAATTGAATGAAGTAAACAAAGAGCAATCAGTGACATCATTGAATGGAAAATTTTAACTCAATTGTAAACACATTTTTTTTAAAAAAACCAATGTTTTGGTGCCAAAAATGTAGAGATTATGTGTAGAAGAAGAAGAATTTTATTACGCCACATTTAAAGATAATTAATCAATTCATCAGACATTTTATAATCAGGCAAATAATCAGAACAGTGACAAAGCACAAAAGAAAGAGCGAATTGATGACCCAGTGGAACTTTTGAATGAATAAAATTAAAAACGAAAAAAAGAAATTTTTTGCATTTCTAATCTTTATGAAAGAAAAAGTATCGCAAAGACTTCTTTTTATTTAAATAGCTATTTGTATCTTGTGGTAAAAAAATGTATAGACTTCTTATATCCATTGCAAGTTATTTCTTCTTAACATTATCTTTTGCACAACACGAAAAACTCGAACAATTTTTCGTGTAATTAATTCTTTTATAAAACAAAATCTTTCTTATTAGCAGGCCATTTTATGTAGCATTGACATCTCTTTCAAATAAGGAAAATGAGCAATGTATTTAATAACGCCAGCTTCCAATGCGAGCGCCGCTCTCTGAGTGTAATACTTCCAAAGTGAATCACAAAAACACAAGGGCTTTCTTGGAAAAAAGAGAGAATTGAGCAAAATTGAATCTTGGCAAAGAAGAGCACAGAAAAAGCAATGATTGCCACGAATCGTAAATTAATTGTGTGTGTAACTTCAAATAAATGTGGCCATTTAGGAATAAAAGAAATGAAATGCTATTTAATGAACTGTTAAAATAAATGAAAAATATAAAGAAGTTTTCGACAAAAATAGCTGCATATTTTAAATTACAGAAATCAACAATATAATAACACTTTCTCATAAATTGCAAGGTTTAAAATTTCGTTGGTCTGTGGGAAGACGGCAACACTGGCAACTGGCAATTTGAATTATAAAACATGGTGTGCGGAGCGTGTGAGAACATTCGGAGTTCGACTTTTGAACGGAGAAGAATAGCGGTAGCGAATTTGTGTAAAGCAAAGTGAAAATAACACAGAGAAAAAACTCAGAGCGAAGTAAAACGTGGAAGGTGCGATCGAAAGCAGTGAGCAAGAACGAAGCGTGGTATAGAAATTTCTAGAATTCGTTTTATGTGCAGACAGAAAAAACGTTACATCGAAATATTGACAAACAACAACGAAAAAAAGAAATAAAAGTGGGAATAGGAAATTCAAAACAGTGCCTTTTGTTAAATTTCAAGACAATTGGAAATAAACTGTGAAGAACACGAACTCAGCGCAAGCGACGAGCTTCATTTTTGGACTCTTGCATTTTTCCCTTCATTTCACTTCGTTTGAAAGCAGCTCGAAGATGGCCTTCATGATGCCTGTGATGAAGAACAACTACGACATCTACAAAGACAGTCGCTCGCGGAAGACTTCAGAAGGTTCGAACGGCGGCGCCTCGTTGTCCGCCGCCATGAACACTCCAACTGCAGCCAACGCACGCAGCCGCAAGGTTTCGGAGTGCAAATCGGAGAGCTTCGCCAGCTCCCCGAGCCACACGTACCGCATGCAGATGCAGCGCTGCCAATCGTCTCGCGCGTTTTCGCGTAACTCGTCGCGCACCTCGCACTCGGCTGCCCTCTCTCCGACGCGCTCCTTCTGCCAACCCGCCGCCAGTCCTCCGAAGAACACGCCACGGGCCACCACATCCAACGCCGCGGACAGCACTCAAACGGACCTCACCAAATTCCACCTCCGGCTGGTGGACAAGCTCCGCAAGTCCTTTCGCAAGGACAGCACGAAGCGGTCATGAGAATACGGCGACGACGGCAGCAGAGACAGAACAGCAGAAGCAGAAAACAGCAACTCATTACTTAGCAGAGAACTTCAACAACAACCGAATGCAGCGGAGGTCGCAGCGGCAGCTGCACGCACCTCAAAAACGGACGTCGCAGTTGCAACCACGCTGCAAGTCACTTCAACCAAAACCCCAAAAACATCCACTCGCCACGGGTCGATCGCGGCCGACATGCGTCGTCGCATAATTGCGCCGCTGACGCGCGTCAACCTCAACCGTTGCCAGCAAAAATTTGCCCAGAAATCGGAGACTTCCCTGTGTCGCCAACTCGTCGGCTCGTCCTCAACTGGTGAGCTTTTCTCCGGCTCCGAGGCGTCCAGCGTTCTCAGCGGCGGCGAAGCTGTCATCGCAGCCAACTCACGAAACGCGGCGAAACGCTCAGAAAGGCAGCAAAAAACCGCATCCACAAGCTTCGGCAGGAAAGAAACGGAAGTCGTTTTAGAGGTAACGCCGACGCAGGCGGCTGGCGGAGGTCGGCGGCGGCGCAAACGCGGCGTGTCACGTTTTCTGCGCCGCTCGCCGTCGCACTTCAGCGCGAAGAGCGCCCCTGGCTAAGGGGCCCTCGACCAGAAACCGTGACGTTAACGGTGGAATACTTTTGCTTTCAAAAAGCAATAAGAACGAAGTGCGTCGCAGGGATGGGCGCACGGAGGGCGTTTTGCAAAGAGCGCCGATCGGAAATACCACAAACAATGCTTCCTTAACTGCTTGCACAGAAACTTCTGCTTAGAATATCGTTCAGGTGAGTCGCAGTAATGTTGTGTCGCCGCGAAGTCGTTGGCGGAAGCGGAAAGCTGCATCTCGTGATCGCCCACGCAAACTGACTGCATGCAAAACTAATTGGCTCTTCGTCGGAATGTTCTGTGGTCGGGCGAGCGACTGGCGTGCATGTGCAGGCTGCATGATCAGCCGGAACGATGCACGCCATGGCGACGTTCTCAGCGATTGTTGTCGTGGGACAGTTTTTGGCATAAACAAGCCCAACAGCCGATCGACCAACAACAAAACCGTCTGCACAGCGAACAAAATCAGCTTTAAATACGCAAAACGTGGCCGTTGAGAACGAACCTTTTATGGCTGAAATTTGGCCGTGAGCCAGCGACGTCGGCGCTTCGTAGAGCTGCAATGACGAGTCTAAACTAAGTGGTCGCTGTAAGCAAACATGTCTGCATATGTATTTATTTAGAGGCATCACTGACGATGAACAAAACCACACAAAGAACGCTTTCGGATTTCATTCAGTCACTTTTCCGATGAACTTCAGATTCCTCTGAAGGAATTTACATTATTTTAAGTTGTTTTCATAGTGTTTTTAAGTGTTTTCAGGAAGCTAAAACAATCTGTTCTGAAACTGTTCCCGCATCAAATAAACTTTAACTGCAATTTTAATTACTTTTCTTATTAGCAAAATATTTATTATCAATAATATTTATAAGGTAAAACATTAACTTAATTTTATTATCAGCAAGCTAATAATGCATAAATTTACTTGCAAGGTTTTTATATAATTACGTAAGCTTTTAACTTTAATAACAGAGAAGCGAAGGTACCAAAAAATCACTTCCATTTTTACACTGAAAAAACTGCCCTCTGAAAAATCCCTACTTAGCGTTACGTGCGAATAAACTACTTAAATAAGTTGATAAAAATATCTACAAATATACATATATGATGTATATACATATATTAAGAATTTTAAAATCAATTTATATAAATTATATACAATTTTGAAATGAAGCCAAACAACGCAATCGGAATTAAAGAAATAAACAAAAAACCAAATAGAAACTGAAATCTGTCTAAAATAAACAGAAACAAAGGAAAATACAAATGAAAAAAATATAAAAACAAATTCCTTCGTGTGGTCGGTCAATAATTAAATTCACAAAAGCAAGAATTTCCATTTTTCCTATAATCGGGATCAATATTTTTATAGCATTGTTAATTTATATTATGACATGTATATTTAATTATTTCTAATGCTAAAAAGGATTTATAAATATTCCAATTTTTCAAACTGGGTTTCTGCTGGAAGTTAAATATTATATTTTATTATTATTATTATTGTCATTACAACTTTTAAATATATTCATCACATTAAAAGTATTTTACAGAAAAAATTGTATTAAGTGCAAACGAAAAGAAATAAAAAATATAAACTACATTATTACAAAAAATTAAAACGTTTTTATTAAAAAAGCTGGTTATTTTCTAATGGATTTCGCTGGATCTGATTCATTGTTGCTGCAATGAAGTTGCTGTAAAAAATTAATTGTTTATAGAAATTTGAATGGCTGCTGAAAGATCGTCCTCCTTTCCGAGCAGCGAACACGACGCTTATCGACGATTCTGCTTTGTTTTGTGAGATTTTGCGACAGCTTAAAAACCATTTGATGAATAACGAACGTATTTTCGTTAACGTAAAACAGAAGACGGAGAAAACTGTCACCAAAACATCTTTTAAAAGAATATTCAAATTTTTAACACAATGAATTTTAGCAATTTGTTTGTTCCAAAATCTTCTCGTGACTGATAATATTTCATTATAATTTTTAGTTTTTTTTCAAGAGAATAATTATTATTCGTTCGCAACGTTTTTGAATATTTTACATTCGTCCTTTGTTAAACATTTTATGGTTTTCTATTTACAGTACGGTTTTTTAGCCGCTTTTCTTGCGCTAATTCTTATTTATGTTAATGCAAATTAAAAAAGTAATGCTTAAAATTTACATTTTTATTGCTGTTGTCACAGTCCCAGATACGAGTTGCAGTTGAGGTCACTGTGTCATTGATTTCTCCCACCCCGCCCACTGTAAGAAAACACTGATGTCACAGGTCCACGAACTCCTTCTAGGCCACACGGCAAGAGTCCTTGATGAGCAGAAACATTCCGCTGCTTGGACGCTGGTGTCATGCGAATGCACGTAGACGTGACGTCACGGCATTCTACGGTCTTGCGCAAGAGAGAGTCGCTGAGAGCGGCTGAGAAAGTTGGTCCGGGAGAGGAGAATGAAGTTGGAGCGAAGTCGCCCTCCTCTCACTACACTTGGAAACAAGTTTCTTTACTTTTTCTGCAAACATTTAAATTCCATAAACGACATACATAAATGATAGAGAAACCTTTTTGGAAAAATAAAGAAGTGCGATTAGTCAAGAAAACAAGGGAGAAAAGCGAAGGGAAAAAAAGAAAGAAAAGGATGTACTATATTGAGGGTGATTTATGAACTGCGGAAAATAAGAAAAACAAAGAAATAAGAAAAAAACAAGCAGGTAAACGCATAACAGATGAATTTCACTTTATTTCCGGGGTAAAAAAGAGGATTTCAAAAGATAAGCAAAAGGTAAAAATTGACGAGGAACCGTCCTAAAACCTGTGGAGGGAGACACGAGAAGAGAATAAATGGAACTGGAGAAGGAACAAAGTGCAAAATCATGAGAAAATTAAACATTCATTCTTCTAAGAAGATTTCTACTTTTAAGAAAACAGGTTTTAAAGACAAAGCAAGAGCTCCTTGTGATCCTTTGATGATGAAAGGCGAAAGAAAAATTCTCTCAGTGGAGCAATTATTGGGAATAATTTACTGAGAACAATAAGAAAACAAAAACTTTTAGAAGAAAAAAGAGTAGCTTTAAATAATTCAGATAACAAATTTATTTCATCGAAATTATGCTAAGGGAAAAAATACAAATTCAGAATTCCATTACAAATTTTGCATTTTACAATATGAAATTCAAATAAAACCATGAAATTTATTGACAATATCAAATGTAAATTTAACAGCGAATTCGTTTTCATTTTTTGGCTGAGTGTATTCATCCAATTTTAATATTTGTTTTACTATTATTTCACTTTTTACAATTCTTTTAATAGATTAAATGATTCATTCATTTTTCATTGTTGGTTCTTTGTTAAAGTATGATTTCGTGGTTTTTTTTGGCAAAAAGGACTCATTTAATTTTAATGTGTTGCACTTAATTTAGATTAATTTTTTTTCACCAAAATCTTCTTCCTCCGCTCTGCTTTCTTTTCGGCGATCGTTTAAATACAAAAATCATGCCAGCGAAAAGCGTTCTGAAGCTATTAAAATGTATTAAAATATCGTAAATTTGGCTACGCTGCGCATTTTAACAAATTTAAACATTTCTGTAGCATTCCTCATCGACGAGCCGCCGCCTCGACGCCGACGACATAAGAACAAAACTCTGCACTTAAAATCAGAGACAAACTCTCCGATTCAAAATGTCATAAAGTGCCACCACGTAAACTGCTGGGTTCTCTCCGGAGGTTAACGAAGAGAGAGATGAAGAGCAAGAGACAAAAATCAAAATGTGGAGCGATGCATTCAGCCGCAGACAAAGAATAAAAACGTCTGTTATTCTGCATTTATGCACAGCTGGAGATTCGTTTAGAGTCTATAACAAATTTGAAAAACAGCCATTCAATTAATTTTTTAATCATCTCAACAAGCGATAAGAAAACATTCGCAGAAAATTAGAAAATGGAAAAAAAGTCTCTGTGGCTAATAAGTTTTTAATGAAACAATTTTAAGTTAAAAGTTTCAACATTTGCGAAATGAGAAAACATAAGTTTTGCTTTTAATTATTTCTAATTATTTGAAAAACAGTTTCAGAAAAGGGAAGTGCGGAGGAGAGTGAAGAATATAAATCATTTGTTTAGAATTTTTCTTTTTTCGTGACATTTTCTTCAAAAGAACCACAGACAATTTTAAATACCGAAACTTATTAATAAAAATTCTATTTTAAACACAACCTACACGTGAATTAGTGAGAAATTAGACACGTTACTTCAATATAATTAAAATCGAATTATTTAAGGTTTTTTCCAATTCATTTCGTCGCTGTTTTTTATGCATTTAAGAATTTCCGGTACTCGAAAACCTGCGATTGACAGCAGCTACCACGATTATTCATAACTTTGATGACTTCCAGAAAAGACTCGAAATTTTCCGGCACCATTTTTATCGCCATGCGCTGAGAGAACGTAAAATAGAACGTAAATATTTATAGATAAACTTTAATAGAAGCTTATCACAAAATGCTTATCTCTCGAACAGGTTCAAAAATGAAATAAAAAGGGAAAAAATGGTAATAAATGAATGATAAATTATACAGCAAAGTTATAAATATGGGACGAGACCATTAAATCAGTTTGAAATTGAGAAAATAAGCAATAAAATAACGAAATAGTCATAAGGAAATTATATAAACAAGGTAATAACAGCTGAGTTTGGGTTAATTAACAGCAAACAATAATTATACACAGAAGAAGACGACATTAAAGTAAATGTCACCTCATAAATTAATTCAGTTGCTAACAATGTCAATGTTCATAATAAAATCAGCTTAAAATCACGATGACGACTGAAGCTACTCGTAACCATAGAAATGCGTTGGTTTGTTGTAGAAATACGACACAGAATCTGCGTAGTGATGCCCCCCTCCCACGACCCAACAACTGTATATTCACCACTGTAACAAAAGCCTCACATTCACCACTGCGACAAACAACACAAAACCATCTGATTTAATTGCGATGCTTTTTTAATTCAGCCTTGGATCGAGTTACAAGCCAGAAAAGTGCAACTGCGTTTACATGCGAACTTCTAACAACACCAAAACTGAAGGGGCGATGGGGAGACCAAGGAAGAACTTGCTTACTAACACAGTAACAATTAAGTCGATTAGCTTTCGACGGATCGAATACAATCGATAAACTAAAACGGAAATGTTTGCTTAATACGCACTTCTTTAGATTAAGAATTTTATGTAAGGGTGAAAACTACAATTAAGTCTTTGATTTAGTTAACAATATCATAAAAATTCAATTCAATTTATAACCAAATTAATAACATAATAAATACAAAAATTAGAAGAAGTTTTCATTGGCTGCGATCTGCATTTATTTTATATTAATTTAAATGGAAATCGTTAAAGTTCCTGATGTTGGTTTTTTTGTCGAATTTACAAATACATCAAAATAAACGTGTGCCTATTTTTGAAAAATTGAATTTAATTGGTCGCTGGAAAAGACAAAATGTGAAATCATCAAAGTCAATAAATTATTATTGCTGCACGTCATTGAAATTAATAAAGTTTTATTAAAGGCAGCAGAGAAATTTTTCGAAAATGTTCTCGAAGTCTTCAAAAATGCCAATCTTCAGCGATAAAAAACCAAAGTGGTGAATATGAATTCTCCGAAAATAAAAAAGGAACTTAAATTTGTCAATTCTTGGATATGGAAATTCGTTTATTTTTTAAAAACTTATTAATTGATTATTATAATTATTATTTAAACATTTTGACCTGATATTTTTCAGTGCCTTTGATTGAATTCAGTGAACATCGCGCAGTATCATCGCTTAATAATTGATTTTTTATGATATTTTATTACTAAAAATAACATTAAACAATTTCAATATCAATTACTAATATTTTTATTAGTATTGGCCAATAAATTACGTTCCTTAGCAAACAAAGAAGGCGAAACTACGTTAAACAACTGTTTTAATGCATTGCCTCGGGTTTCTTCTGTGTTTTCGTAAACTTACAGTTCTTAGCTTACTGAAATTCAACTGGACTCGCCTTGACTTGGATTACGGTCGCTCCTGCACCCCGTCGCTCCATTTCAGCCAGCAACACAGCGAGCCGCGTTCAACATGGTGCGGCTTCATGTTTGCTTTGATGATAGCTAATAAAAACTTTCCACAGAAACAAAACCCAGCAACGACGTCTTTTTCAGGAGGGGGGAGAATAGAGGCGGAATTTGGAAATTTTCCACTGCCACTCATTCACTGAAAGAGGGCAGAAGTGAATCTCAATCGATTAAAGGCGCGTTTTCGATGCGGTCCTCTTCATACTCATAGAAAGGAGGGTAAAAATCCGGTACATTTTGACAATTTAACCCTTGTGTGGTTTCCTTATAAAAAGATTCAAAATTATAATAATATTTTATTACTAATTCAACACATCTTCATCTCATCGTGGTTTTCTGCGATTTTGTTGGACTTTATGCAAAGGCTGACCTAAAACGTGACCTTTTTAAGGCATTGACATTTGTTGTGGCTTTGTTCAGAATTGCAGTGAAGAGGGAATTCATGCACCTATAAAGGATTAGAGCCTTGATTACTAGCGCCGATCAGAGTTGAAAGTAAACGCTTTACAAAGATTGAGAGTAACTTCGCTTATTTTTATTAATTTTCATTAATTTCATAGAAAATAAAAGAGCGAAAATTAAGTTTTTAAAGTTCCTTTATTGTAAATTGAGAAATTTCATTATTCAGGTCATTATTCGTAATGTTAGTGATGTATGCGAGATTATATATGATTTTATCTTTATTTATACAATGATTATATTTATATAAGCTTTTTATTACCCTAAAAATATTTAGGAATCAATTCTTGATAAAATTTCTTAATTTTGTTGCCATGGTATCGACATTGCTTATCGTTGATACTCCAAAAACTCAGTAGAACTCAGTAAAAAGTACATATATATTCCTGAATATACTCAGAGATCTTTGAGACTACCATATATCTAAATTAATGAATTAATGAATGTTAGAGGGTCTCCATTTCCGATTTACAAAGGTTAAGTAGTTTTGGGGCATGAGCGAAGAACTACAATTCACTTTTACGGTTAAGGACAACGTTGAAAACCACGACCTACACTACTACGAGCAACCCTTGAATCCTACGATGTTTGTGAGGGTGTATTTATGTAGCAGTGACTCTTAAACATAAGTCACTGTGAACATGTGAAAAGAGGATAAAATATTGACATAGAAAATTCTAAAAATATAAACAAGGGAATTTAGAGAAAACTAAAACTGAAAGATAAAAAGATTATTATGAGTGGAACAGCCCTTGCACACGCTTTCTACAACCTGAGAATGGATTTCGGGATGAAGTTTGGGTCATCCTGCATTGTTTTGTGTAGGGAAATATTCTCTTCTGTGCCAGGTTCTCATTCTGCAGCTGATGTGAGGCTGTATTTCCTCTCCTGTATCTTTTATCTCATTCACTCTCATCTTCTATGTGTTACTCTTTGAGCGCTCGTCTTTCTGTGGTTTTTCATCTATTATTTGTACGCATCCAGTGCCACACCCAACTTTTATCATTGCAACTGTCCTTGTCGCCGTTTCAAGGACCTTTCGGACTATTATTCGAGAGTGAGGATACTACTGAAGACTTCTTATGATGTGTATGTATATAAAAAAAGCAATTATTACCTCCAACAAAGAAAATATGCAGATAAAATAAGATTCATTACATGAAATGCAAGCAGAAAATTTTGTATTTTATCAAAAGAAGAAGATTTTAAACAGATTAAAATAGATTTCACCATTTGTCACGTAGTCTAAATTTAAAACGGAAACAGATTCTTTTCTGATGAGCTGAAGATAATATTTTTAAGCGGCAAATCAGCCAATTAAACGATTGCAATTCTTTGCAGATGTTTTTAAGAAATGCAAGAAGTATTTTGTTGGTTTCGCATTGAAAAATCTTACTTAAGTCGCGAATTAATTCCATGAAATTTTCATTAGCAGATCAGAAACCGTTTTAATAAAACCAATTGCCAACAGTAGCGCTCTTTGCATATGAATTAACTTGGTTTTTTATTATTGACTGAAGAGCTCACAACATTTCTTTTCAAAAGTGTAGACTTTTAAGCCGACTCTTCTTCAATTTTTCAGATCTCTTTCAGTTGTCTCCAAAAATCATTGTAGCGCTAGAAAGAGTGTTCGAGAGCAAAGGAGATTGGAAGCATAAAAAGAGCGAGAGCAGTCGCTCTTAGTTCCTTTCTGCAGTCAGTTTTTCGTTCCAAGTATTCCCAAAAATAGTACCAAAAAAACACCTCCTACGGCTTTCATTCTCCACGTTTATTTCAACATTGAATATTTGTTGCAGTTCCAATTGAGGGAAAAAACTTTCACTTCGATATAAGGCATTTCGTAGGTCAACGAACCCAAACTTCACAGAGTTTAACTTTACATTTAAATACTTTTTTAAATGTTTGCTATGTTTATTATTAAAAAACACAAAAAAAAATATTTATATGCGATCGGATTTGTAATTATGTAGTGAATGAATTTTTACATATTTTTAAAAGTCTTACATATATTTAATTATATTATGTTCTGAAGCTTTTATAATAAAATACAAAAGTATACAATAAAAGAGAAAAAGAATAATAATTGGATATTTTATTAGTTTTATTAAACTTTTTGCTATTGAAACGTTAAAAAAATAATTAAAAACTATTAGAAATAATAATAAATGACAGGATATTAAGTTTCTCGTTAATCTTCTGCAACGCTAAATTATTTTTTATTTTTTTGAAAATTTATTTTAACTATTTTTTAATTTTTTACTAAGATTTATTTCATTCTATTTAATTTAGTTAATTTAACATATATATAATAATTTAATTTATAAATTCTATAATTACAATTTCAATTTTTACAATTAAAATTATTTCATTTGTTACTGAATTTCTAGCAAAAATTAATTTTGCATTTCTTTATCTCTGCTTCCGATGAGAGGAATGAATAACTTTCATCTCGTTGAGTTCCTTCAAGTTCTAGTTTACTGCATTCGAATATTATGAATTTATGTATTATAGATATCCTTAAAAAAGACTGAATAGAAAATTATGAAGGATGAATGAGTTTTAACCTCTGCGAGTTGAGTTCCTCCTCTAATTAGGAATTTTTGTACTTCAGTTTTAATTTAACCAAGATTAGTTTAAAAAGATAACCAATAGTTAGCAAATAACTGCAAGTTTTTCTACCGTTGATTTATTGAAATTATATCTAGAAATTTCATGGACGATATTAGATATTTGCTTCTCTATTTTGACAATATATTTTGAATTTGTTAACTATTTAAATCAATTACGAATTACAAAATTGATTCGCTTTAATTGGAAGATTTAATTGAAACTTTAAATAAATGCTTATAAAAATATTAAAAACGGAAATAAGCGGTTATTGCTCGTGGCCACAGAGTTAACGACTGCGTTTTTAGTTTAGTTTGAATTTCTGTTTACGTTTTTCCGCTCTAGTTAATTTATATTTTTGTTATTTAGGTTATCGCGAGTGCACTGTACTATATATATTAATAATAACTCATATCTCGAATGTAAACAGTGAACATTTTTAGCAGACATTCCAAGATAAAGCATCGTTTGCAATTAAATAATTAAATGTTGTCGACTTGTACTGTGAAATCGATAATAATTCTTATAAATTTATTCCACTAAATTAAATTTACATTATTATTTTATTTATTTATTTTATTATTAATTTAATTTATTTTCATATCAATTTTATTAAAAAATTCTGGTTTTCTTCCTTAAATTTTATTTATTTCCATTAATTTATCAATTTAATGTCGATATTATTAATTTAATTAATTTAATATGGAATTAATTTGTGAATTTAATATAGAAATCGACAGTCTTAACATAAATAAAGTCTTTTTAAATGTCGCACTTGTCTTAGAGTGCGATTGCCGAGCGTAGCGTTCTGCAGCTGATAAATTCTCCGTGCTTGAACTTGTGTTAATGCAGTGATAATTGCTGCTGCTAGAACCGGTCTTCGAGCGCGTCGAGCTGATTCATTAGAAGGCGTCGTGTGGCGCGCTAAATAACTCAGCACACAGTCTTTCGAGACAGATTCCAGTAGAGCTCCAAAGTGGAATTCGCCCCGTGGACGGACCTATTTTTTCTGCTGCTTGGCTCTGTGCTAAACCCAACCCACAGTCGAAGGTTGCAGCAACAAAAAAAAACACATTTTGTAGCTGATATTCACAGCACATCACAACAACAAAGCTTTGCAACAAGCGGATTAGCTTCAGTCGCAAGCGTCGTTTGATCGCGTGCAGAAGCTCAGCGCCGCATAAAAGCATTTTAAAGAAAAGAAATTTCGTTGTTTTATTGCTTGAGAGGAGCGTGAGAGCGGAACACTGCGCGAGAGAAGGAGTCCAAAGTGTAGAGTTGCGTTTGTGGAGATCTTCGAAACTGCGCCTGTGAGCAGCGACTTTTCTTGAGCCGGATTGCTTCTTTTGAGCCGCGTCTGCTTCAGTCTGCTGCCAACTCCGTGATGGAGCAAACACTCTCATCCACGAACGCGACGTCGGCATCGAGCGTTGCAGCGACAGCCAGAGAGAAAGCTTTCTGCATCGACAGCGTGTTTGCGTGGTGCGCTGTCGTCGGCGTCGGGCTGATCCTGTTCGGCTTCGCGATGTTCCTGCTGCGCAAGTGCATCCAGGGGCCGCGCTACACCAAGAAGAACCGCATCGACGGCAAGGTCGTCATCATCACCGGCTGCAACACGGGCATCGGCAAGCAGACGGCGCTGGAGCTCGCGCGTCGCGGAGCCAAGATTTACATGGCCTGCCGCGACGCCGCGCGCTGCGAGGCCGCTCGACTCGAGATCATCGAACAGACGCACAACCAGAACGTCTTCAACCGGACGCTGGATCTCGCGTCGCTGGCGTCGGTGCGTCAGTTCGCGTCGCAGTTCCTGCGCGAGGAGCAGCGCCTCGACGTGCTCATCAACAACGCCGGGATCATGGCGACGCCGCGCCAGCTGACCGTCGACGGCTACGAGCAGCAGTTCGCCGTCAACCACTTGGGCCACTTCCTGCTCACGCGCCTGCTGCTGGAGACGCTGAAGCAGTCGGCGCCCAGCCGCATCGTGGTGCTCAGCTCCGCGGCCGGGCTGCTGGGCCACATCAACCGCAAGGATCTGCAGAGCGAGCGCAAGTACTCCAAGTTCCTCGGCGCCTACTGCCAGAGCAAGCTGGCCAACATCTTGTTCACGCGCAAGCTGGCCGAGCTGCTGGCCGGGACGCAGGTGACCGCCAACTGCTGCCACCCGGGCATCGTGCGCACCGAGCTGGGCCGCTACAACGAGTGCTCGCGCTGGCTGTGGTCCAGCGTCATGTTCCTCGGGCATTTCGCGGCCAAGTCGCCGCAGGCGGGCGCGCAGACGTCGCTGCGCTTGGCCTTGGACCCGGCCCTGGAGACGGCCTCGGGCGGCTACTACAGCGACTGCATGCGCATGCCGCTGCCGCCGTGGGCCAAGAACAAGGACACCGCCGACTGGTTGTGGCAGGAGAGCGAGCGGCTGGTGGGGCTCGGCACCGACTCCAGCGCGACGGACACGGTGATTGTCGCCGAGACGAATTGAAGCGGCCCCAGTCGCCAGCGGAGTCAAGCGAACCGCGTGCAGCGAAAACATGTTATTTTATAATTAATTAATTACTTAATTACTGCTTCGATTATTACTTTTTAATTGTTACTTGAAATACTCGTTTGACGAATGCAATTCGAGTGGGTTTTTACAAATAAATCACTTAAATAAATGTGAGATTTCTTAAGGAAAACAGACGTGAATAAAAATCATAATTTAGTGCTTCAAAATTGAAGACTTTTGAATCGCGAAATGCCCACTCTTCTCTCCATTTCCCTTTCCATTTATTTCAGCTTCGTATTCATGTATTTTTTCCACATTTCGTTTCGCTTTCTGAGGTGAAATTTTCGAAGCCGATTTTCTCCGTAAGGTTTAGAAAGCGAATGAATAAATAATATAAACGTAAACACTTAAAAGGCGAATTATAAGCGATTTCATTTAAAGTATACGAAAAAATCATGAATTTTTGATTAGGAAAAAAGAAACATAACGTAACTAAACTCTTTTCTGTTGAAAGATTACAATAAAACCTAAACTCAAATAAATTATGCATGAATTTATTAGAGAAACCAACGAACGAAACGCTGAAAGCAGTGCAACGAACCCCGCGTTACGAAGAAAGATAATTGAACAAAAGCAATTATATAAGAGAAATTACAAAAAACGATCGAGAAAATTGTGCACTCAGAAACTGAAGTAATTTCAGAGAAAAGCCAGAGTAACGTCGGTGCTTTTTAATGATCTTTTTCAGCACAAAACGCTGTGCTCATGCAGAGTGATTGGGCGCAGGGAGATGGGCGGGAAAAGGCTATTAAAGCGCTTACAAAATCCGCAACCTGAATGAAGCGTTGAACGTTCAAAACGTGAGACTTCCAGCACGAAAAACACGCATCGAGTGACACAAGTCTGTCATTAGCCAACACACTACAGTTGCTTCAATGTTTTTACATTTAATGGTAGGAAATTAAATACGCAGCCGTCTATGGGTCGAAAACAGCGGCGATGGAACCGAGATGAAGACGACACGTTGAGGAAATGCCACCAAAAACTATGTTCAGCGTTTAGTAAAACGTAACTGATGTCTTTCGAAAAGCGAATTAAGTGAAGACTCAGTTAAAGTTTTAAAGAAATTACTCAATTTTTGATAATTTCAGTTCATTGTCCCGACTGCTCGCTAACGCCGTGTGTCGTGGATCATGTGGAACCTGTTCATTCATCAAATTGCCTTCCATTGAATTAATTAAATTCATTATTACAATACACATCGATTAAATGCCCGAAATGTTCTTTTTATTTAATATTTGGCTTGCTTAAAACGATTACAATATTTTTATAAATGTTCTTTTACTATACTCCATATCAATTCGGTTGTTTATTCATTCATTAATCGTCATGTAAGAACAAATTCTTTTTAATGCGCCATAAATAATGATTTAACTGCTTCAAGTACGTTTTTCAGATATTTTATTATCATTTTTAGATTATCGAACAATGAGTTTATTCTTCATAAGCTTTATAGAAAAAATATTGTTATTTAATTTTTCTTTTTCTATAATGTACATACTTGTTTTTTCGCTATGTTGAAGTAATATTTAAAAAGTTTTTTTCTGACGTTCTGAATTCCTACTTTGAACTGAAGTCCACTTGATTACAGAACAGAAAATGCTCTATGATCAAACAACTGCTTAAAGAGAATGATTAGATAAATGCTGTAATCACAAGCAACACCATCAGTTACAATTCCTCTCTCTTCCCTCCCCTGGCGACACATATTTTCAATGGTTAAATTGGATTTTCTTTTCACATTCCTAGCACAGATGTAATCAATTTCCTTCATGACATTAAAAGGTTAAAATTCATTTTCAATGATAAATCATTCTATATTTGTTAATTTTGCATTACATCTTACTATAAAAGACAGGAAAATACTAGATATAATTAGCAATACATAAGTCAATGCAAAATTATACTGTTTCCCATACTTTCCCGAAGAATTTTAATCATTTATCGACTACATCATATCGCAACAACACGTTATCTTACGCTTACAATTTTACTTGTATATAGAATATATATATGTTAGGTTTAAAAGTCGATTAGCTTAGGCAATGCGGTTGCGGTAACATTTAACGAGATAACGCTGCTCCAATGCCACTTCCGAATGTTTTTATTCACCCTTTCTTCTAAGCTTCCTTTCAGTGCAGATCTATTGGAAAAATATTGCAAATCTATTGCGGAGATTTGTGTTTCAAAACGCAAATGCTATCCGAAGCCAGCAATAACAAACAAAGCCTTAATACTTTCTGGAAAAAATTATTGGAGACGGAATTTCCGAACCTAGAAACAAAGATTATAAAAATTATCCACAGTCCTATAGGAAATCTGACAGACATTTTTATCAACAATGTGCCACGATTCTCGGAATCATAAAAAAGAAAACCAATGCCTTTATCTAATGCAGCGAGAAACCTGCTTCTGGAACCTAATATAGATACTTTCGAAGCACTGGCGAGGCGGAAGCAGAAGAATTGGTCTGGATTGCAGTAAATCGATTGGGTTATCGTAGACTGATAGCATCTTTTATGTTTATAGATATACTAGCTGGAGTATCTAAGTAATGGAGTATCTAAGTAATTGTAAATTTTTAAAAAAATGATGCGTTTTCGCTATACGTTACAATTAATTTTTCCGTCGCTGACAAATAACAATAAAGAGCCGAGGAAAGTAGGCCGAGGATCGGGGTTCCTCGGCACCCAAATTTGGTAGTTTATTTTTTCCGATGCCCTCGCGGTCCGTTTCACGCTTTTTATTCACCAATATTTTAATTTGTTTTAGTTCGATTTACTTAATTCCCTAACAACCGCTAATAAAAGCTTTGGAGCAGAGGTTCGGGCCGTATGATTGATTGCTACTCATTGCATGTGCATAATTCCGTTTACACGAGGGCTAGAAATCGAATCTGTGCAGACTTCATGGTTATCGGAAATTTCGTACCCGTACCGAAGAACGTGCAGCTCCTTCTAAGAAAAAAAAAACCATGAGAACAACGACAGAAGAAGTCAAGCGACTAACTTCCGACCGAATAAGAATTCTCTCTCCATGACGATTTCCGTACAAATCACGGACCTGTTTCGAAGTTGCAGTATAATGGAAATATGTTTTGTACATGCATGAATGAATATGATCTTGTAGTTGCTACGGATAACTTGGAATGAATAGTCCATGAAAGTGTTAAGTTTACCCCACAGAAAAAACTACTATCAGCCGCCCACGATTACGGAAAATGATATTAATTTAGAATATGTCAAGAAATATCTTCAACCCAACCCATAATTCACGAGATATGTTTTTTATGGATAATCTTTAATATGATAAAGCAAATATTACTTAAAAGGAGTAATAAAAGAGTGTACACAATACTTGCAATCATCATATTTTGCGTTTATTATTGCTCATATGCGTACACCTCAGCAGTGGAGCACAGGTTTCTGTATTGGGTATTGGCGCCGGTCTTGCAATCCACAGCGGCACTTAAACTCGTATTGTACACCGGGCGATCGTAGAAGCAACTGTGGGCGTAGTTGCACACTAACAGGTAGCGTCTCCAAGTCTGTGTATTTTCCTTCTCTTCATTGTAACCTAGGGCAGCACAACCAACGCGATCGTTTTGATCGTTGACCATGAGAAGGAAGTCGCTGTTCCTTCTACAAAATTATTAAAAACTTAGCAAATGTGGGGCATGGGACCGGCTTTACTTACTCTCCCAAATTGATGGCGTAGGAATCGATGATGGAGCGCTCTGTGAAGTTGTACTGATCAAACCAACCATTGATGGCTCTTTTAATTTGCCTGTAGTTTATAGCTACGTTCTGGTAATAGGTGACCAATGTACTCCACACGGCTGAGTTCTGCCCGGAGTGCTTAAAGGCCTTCGTGTTGTGGCACTTGTTGTTTCTGTTGCACTCCTTCACACTCAAGGCGGCCAAAAAGGCGAGTACCTCGTCCCATTGCATGGTGGCCATGCGAGCCGCGGCAGGAAAGCCTTGCAACTTGCCACCCGCAATAAGATCACGCTTCCTGTTGTGCTGATTAACAATTAATTCTATGTATGGATTCAGGTCAACCAAATGGGCGCTTTTGGGACAAGACGGGGCGAATTGCTGGAGATAAATTGGTTCTTTAAAATGGAACCGAGAGCTCCACGCATGGTTACTTACGCCATTGTGGCCACATGCAATATGGCGACTTCCCGGGCAGCAAAGTCCTTCTGAACAGAAATCGAAAGCACTCACAAATGCAAAAGCTGTCAAAGCAAAGAATAAATTTAAAGTTGAAGTCATGTCGTATGGTTTGAGTACCTCTGAACACTAAGCAAATGTATTCACTGAGACTACGCTGAAAGAATCTAACAATTTTTACCATTCAGGGAGGCAAATGGCATTGTTTGGCCAGCTTAAGGCGTTTATTTACTGTTTATTACTTTGTTTACTTGAAACATATCAGTACCAGAGATAAGATTTTAGATATCAAGAAATATCAGTTGCGTAAATAGCGTGTTGTTGATTATAACAAATAGTAACGAAAACTATATGAGCGAAATGAGATGAAGGTTTTCGATGCTATGTTTGATAGAGAATTATTTAGATCGATCCATTCGATGAGGAATTGACTTCTTATGAGAAGTTTAAGTAAGCAAGCATGTGATAGCTGATAACTTGCCTGAAGAGCTACTTGTAGATGAGTTCTGTCCTTGCTTAAGCCAATGCGTCTCCTTGGCTTTAGATTGGCCAGATATATTCGGCTATTGGGAGCATTGCTTTGAATGAATACTTCCTTTTGCTGAAGTGGATGCGGAGAACCCAATTCCCACAAAAACTTCTCTCCATATGTGCCCAAGTGGGGTACGAGAGGGAGTCATCTGGCTACAGCAATGGCGTAAAGCGACTACAGTTGCCCGGCTGATCTGCTGTGGAAATGTTAAATAGCAGGGGTCCATGTTTAGAGCCCCGTGGCACACCTGCAGCTATTCTTCGACAGAAACACTCTTTGGCGACTATTTGCAGGCAGAACGTTCATAGGATTGGGAAGTTTAGGATGAAATGCACCAGATGAGCGTTGAGAGCGAAGGAAGACAGACAGGTTATAGATGAGGCCATGAATCGATACGCTGTCGCAGATTTAGCGGCCTGGACGACACTACTTGCGATGGTGCCAGGCAAATGAGGCCTGAACTGTTCTACACTCTTCGTTCAAGTCTTTTTCGCAGTGATTGTCGTTGGTCATGATTGGCGGTGTATTGGTCGAAATTGGCAAAAACTGTCATTGAAAAACCATCCATGAATTCTACCGTCGAGTGATTTAGATGGCGTCGTTTTACCGCCTTCAGCTGATTATTTATTTCTTTTAATCATATCAGCACAAGAGATAAAAAATATTAATGTGTGTTTCCGAAATCGTTGACGATAAAAATTGGAAATTCTTAGAATGTTTTTGTTAGCTTTTTTTTATTTTACTAGGAACTTAATAATGAATTGATAAAGAATTTATTTACTAAGCAAAAGAATGAATTTATGAACAAAGGAATGAAATTATTAAGAAAAGAAAGAATTTATTAACAAAATTATTAATTTATTATTAAAAGAATGAACTTATTAACAAATAGATTCACTTTAGCAGTATTTAATATTTATATTTTTACGTCTTACATTCAAATATTAATCCACTAAAATATCAATATATTGATAAACATATACACAAAGACTAATAAATATATATGCAATTGCAGTATTTTATCTATTAATAAATGAATAATAATAATAATAGACGACGATATCATTGAATAAGCATAAACTTTGTTCCGTTGTCTGCTCTTCGATATTTTCCAAACTCGCACATTGCTATTTTCTAAAAATATCCCGACCATGAATCTCATGTTCCATAGACAACTTCCCGGTCGCGATAAACACAGGAAGAAGCAAGGGTTAATTGCCAGCAATGAGAACGAATTGGAATGGAAAATTCCGCTGATGATATAATAAATAACTTCTATTCTGTGCACTGTGCTATGATTTTCTTTCTATTCATTCTATTTTCTAGCAGAAATGCACTGTGATTTACAGTAACAATAACAGCAACAAGCAGAATGTAGTGAGGAAAAATAATAGAAGCTAATTCAACAGATACATATATTTGTATAGTTTTCAATTAAGTTGCTTTTCTTCGCACTTTTTCTAACACAATTCAATTATGAACGAAAGCAGCTTCCTTTAAATATTTTACTGCATACATATTTATTAAGTAACTGAAAATAGTAATTGCAATCTCCACTTCTTCTTCATGAATAATAAAAAAATTTATAATTTTCGAAATTATATTGTTTTTTCATAAATTAGTTTTTCTTTTTGAAAACTTTTCTTTAAGAAAGATGTGCCATAAATTTCAAACTACGTGCCGTTCAATTTTTTTTTTTACATATTCGTAAAAAAACATCTAGAGAAACCATACTGAAAATTTATACTATTTTATTTCGTTGAACGTCTGTGTTCGTTGCTGGCAGTGGAAAATTCCCAAACGGTTTTCAATCCAAACAGTTACAAATGCGAATGCGAAACAATGTGGAAAAGTAGATAGTTCAAGAACTTCACGCTACACTTAAAAAAATAATATTTCGTTTGCCGATAATAAGAAAAAATTTCTAAAAAGGAATTTTTAAATAAATAATTTCCAATAATTTAACAAATCCACGTCTTTATTTAATTAATATAATAATTATACTACTTATGATTTTTATATTTATTTATACTCTATCATGTATTAATTTTAATATTTATTGTGTTTCAATTAAAAAAGTTGTACTGTAAATGGAAGTATTCAAATTTAAGAATTAGAAATTACATTTTTCTGAAATATTAACTTTTCCTGCAACATTTTTGCTACTTAAATTTTTTCTCCAAGTCTTGAAAACCACTCGAGTTCTAAAGTTCTATTTTAAGCAGCGATGTCCAAACTCACACAGTCACATTTTAAGTATGTGTATGAATGCCTTCTCATCCTGCACTGAAGAAAATGAATACTTCGAAGTACGAAGCAATAGTTACTTTTTGTTAAATTCTGCTACGGATATTGCAACACATTTAAAGTTTTAACAAACCAGTACAAGCGGGAAAAGTATCACACCTCAATTATTTGCTAAAAATTTACGAATCTTTAGTTGGAGAAGGACGGAAAACGATATATTAGATGCGTTAATGTGAAGAATTGAGCTTATTCGTAACAAATCTTGTAGATTGTACATAAAATATGATTTTTGCAATAAAATATAATAATATTATATAATATAAAGGAAAAATCCGCATTAACACAAACAGCGATAATTTTTTTGGGTGTAGCCAAATCAAACTTTCATGAATGCTCACGCAATTTCGGCAAATGCACTCGTTGTATACATATTAAGGTGCTCAAAAATTGAGTGGCCGAATGGCTGCTCATGGGCGACGCTGATTTTAAGTACGATTGACTGAAGTTACTCAGTCTGAAAGGTGAGATTTGCAAGCAATTATTATCCTCGGCAAAGCAGCTGCGTTAGAGGCAACTATTTGCGATAATTAAATACAAATCGTTGTTGCGTTAAGTAACACATGGCTACAAACGTGTTAAAAGTCGTTGTTTGCTGTCAGCTTATAACGAGTTATTTACACTAAAGTTGCAAGGTAATTGTAAAGAGAACTTTTCAACTAATCCAAGTCAATAGATAAGTAAAAGTGTAAATTAACAGTAATAAAGATAAGTTAAAAATAAACCCGATTCTAATAACACTTTTTATACAGACCGACCTCATTTTAGGTCTGTTTACAGTTTTTAAGTAGTGTAACAGTTTTAAATTTACTTTTTCGTAATCTTTTTTTTTCTTTAACTCTTCAAAGAATTGGAATTAGCGAACTGACGGGCCTCCGCTTTGTAACTTTCATGAAAGTCTTAAAGAAATCTACGAAATTTTTAAAAAAATTAATAGTAAAAATACGTACAAAATATTTTTATTTTTTGTATTAGCGATATTGATTCATTAAAATTACGATTTATTTTTATAAATTTAGTTTAGTACATATAATTGCAAACAAAAGCGAAATTTTAATTTATTTGAATCTCTGTTGCGTAACGATTGAGTCTCGAGAGGGGAAAAATGGAAATCGCTTCAAATGACTGACTCAACCGCACTTGCATTGAAACACAAATTGCTAATTTTTCGAACAGAGAAGGGTTACAACCACACGAAGATTTTCACAACGGTGTTTAGGAAAATCTAAGCACGATTCAAAAAACCTTTAAAAAGCGGGTCGATGGTGTTGGTTTAAACAAAAAAATAAAAATTAAAAAAACCTCGAAAAACTGTTTTTGAAGTGAATTAATTACTGTAGAAAAACAGTAAACGTAAAATGTTCAATTAAGCGACAAAAACATTTGCGAAATATGTTACGAAAACAGCTGTTGTAATGATTCGCTTGAAATAACGTCAAGATAATACATTTTTTTTTTTGTTCAGTTAACAATTTCTAAAAACCGGAAGTTAAGTTCGTATAATGTTTTTTAATGGTTCCGAATGTTTCAAAAAGTTACTCACCGATTCAATAACGATTTAATTTCAATTGCAGCCAAAGTATTGCCAACCATGGCTGATATTCAATGCGATTAGAAATGGAGTCCCTGCTGCCACTACTGAAATTTAACATTAAATATAATCCGTCTTGTAATGACCTTCAAATGTGTAACTCTGTTATTTTGATGATTAACGCTTATGTATAAAAACTATATCACAATTTTATTACTTTTCCACCTTAACAATTTCGTTCCTCTTATAAAAATTCTTAATTACACATACATATTACTGAAAGTGTGAATGTGCCTACATGCATGTATGGATGCATCATTTTATGAAATATATGTACATATTTAATTGATATCAATAAAAAAATTGTCCACAGTGCTTTTGTTGCTATTGCTAAAGTTTTAATTGCTCATAACTGCGTTTGTTGTTGCTGCTGAGACGTACTGAATCTTTGCGACGTACTTTGTCTTCATGACGTATGTCGTTGCACGTAATCATTGGTCTTGTGATTAATATATGAGCGCCAACTTAGCCACTCCACCAGAATTGGTAGTTGTGAATAGAAAATTAAAGAACAACAGAACAGAATATTGCATATGTGTATTATATATATTCACAAAATAACATAAATCTACTTAAACGTTTACATGCTAGCTATTAATAGTTAACAATTTAATGCATTTAAATGCCATTCACATGAATTTGAACTTGATTTTTTTTTAAATGCAACATGAACTTAATTGAAAGCAGGTTTGCAAACCAGTTCAAAGCAGATATCATATTTTTGCATGACAGAAGATAGAAAAAATTTTAAAAAACAACAAACTAAAAACGACAACAACAACAAATGCTTCGGATAAATCATGCTTAGCAGCAAAAAAAAAAAAAACAAAGCACAGAAAAACTAATCTATAAATCAATTCAAGTGCAAATATAACAGAAGAAATCTGAGCGTAACAAAAAGATTTATTTACACACGAAATTGTGTAATTAGTTTATTATTACATTATTACGTTTAAATTAGTAAATGTTTCATTTTCGCATTTTAAATGCAAACAAAAATAAATAATTTCAATTACAATATTGTTACATTATAATACGACTTCAACAAGAAAAAGTTTGCTTTGTTATTCGATAGTTTCGTCTTTTATACCTCTTTCAATTTTTAATATAAATGTCTTTATCCCCTAAACTAAAACATAAAAGTATTCATTTATTTTCCTATTTGTAGAGCATCACTTCTTCTTGAAGTCGCAGTGCTGCCAACTTCAGCGTTAACCACGCAAATACGTCATTCGAACAACAACTTTGTGCATGTATTTAATTTTCCAAAAGCATTGGCAATTCTGACCACCATTTTGAGTGAATGTTGCCACAATCGAATTTCCAACAAAGTTGTCAGCGTGAAGTAAATTCCAAATTACTCCTTTATAAACGATAAATAGCCAATTCAAAAAAAAGTTTTAAAATCTGAGTAATTCCGCAACATGAGTGAACGGACCAACTACACTGCAACACTTACGTCTAATATCAAGGAAGAGGTGGTCCCGATGATTATTCATGATCCCAACGATGAAGACGGTGAGCCGGAATACACTTATGCCACCTTCGCCACCGAGGAAGAGGCAGAAGCAGCAGTTGCATCTCTAGGCAGTGAACACGACGATGGGCAAGAGGTCATCATCGATGAGAATGGCCGCGCTATGACACTGCAGGAACTGGTCCAAGATGAAAACACTACTGTCGAGGAGGTCGAGGCTGTAGAAGAAGCTGATGGCACCCATACTATCCTTCATATACACTCACCAATGTCGTCAAATTCTCATTCAGGAGGAGAGGACACTATTTTTGTCAACAACGAGGGTGCACGGCTCAGTAAAACATTTTACTGCCCCAACTGTGGCAACTGTTACAGCGCTGCAGGATCCTTGAAGTTGCATATGAGGGCATGCCTTCGGGAGAAAGTCGAAGTACCACCAGAGGATCGGAAGTGTGAAGTATGTAACAAGGTGTTCAACTCTGTGTCTTATCTAAAAGAGCACATGTTGCGGCATACTGGTGAAGGCCCGCGAAAGTGTACACGTTGCTATCGCAAATTTACTAATAATGAAAAGTGGCAAGCGCATATGGACACACACACCATGCAAGATAAACTCGACGCTGAAGCGGAGGCTGTGGCGGCAGCGAACGGCTATAAGAAGGTTACCGTGAAAGAGTTTACTTGCTCATTCTGCTCTAAGGCGTTTACTGTGGTCTTTGAAATGGGACAGGTGAAAAGGCGTTACGCATGTGATGAGTGTCGTGAAAAGTATTCGAATCAAGAAATGCTGAAGCGACACAAGCAGCAAGTTGAGGAAAAGCGAGAATTTCATTGTCAGCGCTGCGGACGCAAATTTGTCTTTGAAGGTTTCCTACAGCGTCATCTGCCTACATGCGATGGTCACATCAAACGACGCCGTGACATGAAATAGACAAGAGGAGTAGCCATGCCTATTAGTAGTTTTGTTCTTTAAATTAAAATCCATATTCTCTATTATTGTATTTGTAAGTTCTAAAACAAGCTTTTCTATGGAATCAAACATGTGTGACATTTATGACAACGGATTGGAAAACCATTTCATTACATTGGAGCTGATACTATTCGATAAGAAGGTACGATTTCATAGCATCGTAGTAGAGATTCTATTACAGTCGCCACATAATACGTTTATCAGAAATAAATTTATGAATATAAATCTTAGCACTCCAAAAGTTTTTGAATAAACATAAGGAAAAGAGCATAAATGCTTTATCCAACACGAATTTCTAGTTTTATTAATAATCCCATCATAATATTTAAAATACACTTGACAGGAAAATAAGGAGCCTGTCCAATGAACTCTTCTACTTCCAAAAAGTTGTGTATTGCGTTGCATACTTGAAGTGGAAGGATTTGCTTAAGTCCACAACTTTAAATCTGCGCGCCTGCAAAACTCCGCCCAGGTTGTATGTCCGTAAAACTCTACGAAGGTCGGTGTTACTAAAGTATCCTTTGGCAGGTTTTTATAGACAGGTTCTCCATACCAAGTACCGACCTGCAGTAAACAACAAAAGTTGAGCCCATTTCGAATAACTGAACACAACACAACACAACCTCCCAACCAGGAACTTTGGCCATAAGCTTTGCCTCCTCATCACGGTTTCTTCGAAGTTGCTTCAAAAACTCGCGATCCCGCTCCGCAATCATGATGGGCATGATAACATTTTGCGCCGATTGCATCTCTATTTCTTCGCGTGTAATGCTCTTCCAAGTTAAATAGTAAAAATAATAGCCTACAGCGCTCGCTGCGATATATGCACCAATCATTTGGAAACCTGAGAAAAGAACCTAGTTAGTGGAACAGTGGCTTATGGACGACGTACCGGAGAAGTAGGTCTTAGCAGGCACCCGGAGGTACGGAATCTTCTTATAACCACCCGGAGGTGGCATATCCTGCTTGAAAGGCATTTCTCTGGTTACCGATTCCATTTTTATAAGCCGCACACGAGTGTTGCAGCGATTTCCTTTAAAATACGCTGCAGACAAACTGCGTTAAATGCTAATCAAAAATTTTTATAAAGTTTACGACGGCTCTTTGCATAACACCAAGTGTTACCAACATAACAAAACAGAATGACATAAAATGTCACAACTGTCACTGCTATTTCACGTGCGTGAAAATAGCAACAAAAAAGTCAGTACTGATTTTTATGCTGGTTTATTTGTGGTTGCTATTGAAACAAATATGCTTAATTTTAGAAAATAGAAAATTAAGAGGTGGGGAAATAAAGGAGATATGTATATATATATATATTATTGATCAGCGTCACCCTCTTAGTCGATCTAGCAATGTTCGTCTGTCTGTCTGTTGAAATCACGATCACAGGAAAACGGTTGAAGATATCGGAAGCACATTTGGCGCCGATATTCTTTGTTCTGGAGGAATTTGAAAATGGGCTAAATAGGTCAAGAAACACGCCCACTTTATACCGAGAATGCAGGTCTCTGTTTTCATATTATTAAAATGGCCTATATTAGCGTAACTTTTAAAGCTAAGTTGACAAAATTTCATTTGTGTCTATAGAGTAACATTATCTGTAAATACGCAAAAATGGACGTGGTCCTCATGCTTCTAACAAAAACAGAGATATCAAAGGAACATATAGAGAAATTGAAATAAATGAAAACTTATATAAGAGGAGGTATTGTTTCATTGGTTTTTTTCAAAGCTTTTAGGTGCAGGGTATGTAATAGACGACGAAGCCGAAAATAGCATTCATTCTGGTTTGAACTTGAATACCGACTTCACAAGGTGCAACCTTTAACCTTTTTATAATTCATAAAATAATTATAACTTTGCTATTATTAAACAAACAAAGAAATAACACATTAACCCTTTCCTATGATTATGTTTTATTCAATTCAATTATGTTTTGTATACATACATATTTACACGGCTGAAACTACATGAAAGTGTGGCATTTTAATTACAATATTGCGCCAAAAAATGAGAGCAAATATAAATTGCGTATAAAATGTTCATTAAATAAGAAATACTTTCACTTAAAACTAAAGCTAGAATTGCAAAACTTTTATCTTTAACAAAGTGCATTTTTAAGTAACTAATGTTATCATGGAAAGAAAATTGTTATAGTTTTGATATTCTAACTGTCGATATAGCAGATTTATTTTTACATAATTTAATATTTTTCAGTATAGCGAAGAGTTTCAACTAAATTTATTAAACTGAGAAATGCGGGCTTAGAACTTGAGATTTATTTTGCAAAAGCTTCTGCTGGGATTTTGTTTTCCTTGTGCAGCTTTTCGAAAACAAACGCAGCGTGATTGTAGTCCCATTTGGTTTCCTCCAGACATCTGTAAGGTGCGATTTCATCGTCATTAAGCTTAATCTTTCTCTAATACTAAATACTAACTTTCTGCTCCATTCTAGGTTCATGGTGCTTTGAGCACTCATCGCCTGCACCATTTGCAGTTTCATTGATTCGTCGGGAACAGGAGTGACGGGCGCAGCAGGACTGACTGGCAGCATCGTCTGGGTAGGTGGATTGACGGTGGGAGCGCCCTGAAAGAAATTAAAGAAAATCATAATGCATTGCTAGATACTTGAGTGACACGCTTACCATCACTTGTTGCTGCAGCCGGCTTTGTATATTACTAGCAGGTGCAGTTGCAGAGGCTGCTGAAGTGGACGGCTTGAGAAATGTGCGTGCCTGCGCTTGAGTTGCGCTCGTAAATAATATCAATTCGTTTCGAATGCAAAACCCACCGTTCGCGGGTACGATAACAAGTTGGCGTTGAAAATACCTCACGTCCGAGATTGAACTGCTGGCTTTATTGTTATTAGAGGACGAAGGAGAATCCAGTTCTTTGAAAAGGCCAGCAACTGTAAACGAAATAAGTTTGGGCTAAAAGGCAAAACAAAAGAAGAAATTTCGCGTTCAGTTTAAGATTTTAAGCAGATTTGTAGAGCAAACTCACCGTAAACAGTGTCAAGTCCACAGAAAACGTTTGTGGATCATGTTGTGTTCTCGGCCACTCGGCCAACGTTGAGACGACTGGAAGACGTCCGACTTTTAGTTGACGATATTTGATGTTTTCTTCACCGTTTACGATGCGACGCAGATTGCGATTGTATTTCCAAAATGAGGTCAACCTGAGAAAATTGATTGTAATTTTGACTTTTAGTTGAGTTGTAATAGATCGCTAACCTGCCGGCTTGACTGGCGGGAGGAATGGAAAGTGACATCATGGCCTGCTCGTGGTAGGCATCTAGCAGTGGCTGACGGTTGCCCGAATCGAATATAATGAAATATTGCTCAATGAACTGACGTATGATCTCCGTACCGGAGACATCGCACAGGTATGATGCGTTGGCACGCGGAAGCGCTGAAGCGTCGTTGACGTCGAAAAGAATCTGCGGCTGCAATATCTCTTCATCCTGTCCACGAATTCATTCAAGCTTACAATAAGATTACGCAGAAATGCATTATAACTTACCAATTTTACTATTTTGGGGAACTTTCGTCGAACTTCGCTGTGAATGAATGAAGGAATAAAAAAAAAATAAAATGTGGCCTCGAAGTTGCTGTGGAAAATAGTGGCGAGTGTGCACGAACGCTTCATATTAAGTAAATTAACAACCAAATTCCTTAACGAAATTGAAGTATTCAAAGCAAAGAAGGTCCCTAGACTCTACAACTAAAAGCAGCAGAAATTCATTTCCAATATTAATTCATTCAGAATAATATTTAAATTATTTCTTTTTAAACTGCACACGTAATGGAAGCAATTTCAACATTAAACTAAGCCTCAAAATAACCGGTCTTCAATTACTCATTAACAAGAGAATCCTTGGAGAAGCAGTAATATTTCTGCAGTTAGTTGAACATTCAAATCGAATGTTGGTTCATATATTAAATTAATGCTGAAAAGATTACCTTGTTTTTTGCGTTTTTAACTCTTATTTTTTGGCCTTAAGCTACAAACACTGTAAAAAGGATGTCGCGTGAACTGTTTTGTTCTTGTTTTAGTTAAGGAACGCGAAGATTTGTAACCTGCTTTTTTATTGCGTTTTTTTATTGTTTTTAAACTGTATTTTAATACCTGACGTTGGTTCGTTATTGCGCTTTATAAGGCAGCGCTCATTTTCTTAATTCAATGTAACCCAATTTTTAGGTTACGCGTTTCACTTCAAGTCAATTATTGAATTTATTCATTGCTCTGGTACCTCGTAGAGCTTTACAATTGCATGTGCCTCATTTGATCATATACAAATCTAAGCCTTCAATAGGCCTTGTATATTTCGTAAGATCTTTAATAGCAGGAACAAAGAATGGATCAAATCAAACGGCAAACATGCTGAGCTGACTCTAACAACTGAGGTGACCATAGAGCATCTTTCCAGTTATAGGCGGGTCACTCAGCCCTTGATTTACATTTATGGCAGCAGGTTACAAAACTTATTTCTATGAGTTTACTTTACACTCAAAGACGATGAAAAATTAACTATAATCACTTTTTACTACGTGTTTGAACCTGCGGCTTTTCATATTTTGTTCGTTTTTTTTTTTTTAGTTCGAGTAACCTTTTCAACTTTTAAAGCCTTCATTATTACAGCTTGCAAGAGGAACAAATTTCAGAAATATGGTTGCTTCTGAAAGGTTGTGACAAAGAGTTTTAATTATGTTAAAAGTGCTTCCATTTGTGTGGAAATATTGAAGAATGTCGATTGAGTGAAATTTCTGTTGCTTTTTAAAGTATTTAGAGTCTAACTATGCTATATACAAATGAAGGCAAACGAGGTCAACATTCAAATTATTACAAAACACTTCAGTAATTGTTAATTCAATTGCTGTATCCTTAATAGGTTTTTTATGCACTTTTTCCTCGCTTGCCTTCATCTTTACAAAATGTTATCTTGTAAAATTTACATCGCAACTGCAAAACAAATTTATAAACATTTTAAAAACATCTAATTTTTTGAAACAGTGAAATTCTTTCAATTTTCAATTTAAATACTGCAGTCACTTCATGTAGACTTCATGCCACTTAAGCGATGTCGCCGCTGCAGCACAAAACACTGAAAAGACACACTGAGCTAGAAATGCCGTTAATGAAAGTAGCGAGCAGCTGACGCCGACCCAAATTCTCTATCCATGGAGCATTGACGCTTTTTCGGTCATTTTTATATGTTCCAGCCGCAGTGGCTCAAATTATTTGGCTAAACACTACTTGGTACCTTATATAAAGAGCCTTATCTTTGTAACGCTGGCACAGTGGGTTCGACTTGAGAACCAACTCCACAATTGGAACGTTCCGCAGCACTAGTAGATGAGCTAGCGATGGAATCTGCAAGTCAAGAAGTTGCAATTGGAAGTTGGCCAATCCAAATCATTTCGCCTACCTTATTATCGGCCAAGTAGATGATCTTGAGGTGCGGAAGTCGTTGTGCCGCATTCTTGAAACCCTCCAGCGACGCGAGGTTGTTGTCATTCATGTTGATCGCTTCCAGCTCGGGTATGTTTTTCTCTATGATGTCCACGGCGGCCGACATTACGGGCGGCCGAAACAAGCCGCAAAACGTGTCCTTGAAGTCGGGGTCGGCGTGGAAGCGCGACATATCCAGCGCACGGGTTTGAGGGTTGTAGCGCTTGGCCATGACCAACTTCATTTTCTCCTTGAAGGGCTCGTCGACGGACACAAGCGGTACTCCGGCGCGTACGTTTGTGAACAGGCGAAAGCCATCGGGCATCTGAATGTTGCGTCGGGCTTTCTGTAAGCGGTCGGCCACGTGAAACTCGTCCACATAGAAGTGCACAGCTTCGCCGTCGTAGCGCCAGTAGCGAGGTATGATAACGTCTGGCGCAATGGCTTCGAGTAGGGCGCGAATGATGTGATCTTTGGGGTATCGGGAGCAGGATTGAAGCTGAAAAAATCATACAAATATCAACAATGGGATCATCGATTGATAAAAAGCGAATTAATAATATTTGAGAATAACCGAATTACAATTTTGAATTTAAACGGTTACCAAGGAGGAAAAGGAAATTTCGCAGAGCGAAAGAATTCTTAATAACGACAAATTTTAAATTTCCATTACGGAAATGGCCAAATCAATTGCAATTTTGTTTTATTGTTTTCATTATCTGCTTTTTTTAACGTTGCAGCTGTATGAAAATCTGTTTTCTTGCATCTACAACACGGCATCAAAACATTTACTTTGACCGTTGACTGGCCGCGACAAAAAGCACATTTTACTTCAATATAAAATACAAGTGATCAATAATAATCTTTATTATTACTTCGTGCAGACCTAAGGAGAGTGATAAGCCACAGACACACACGAACAAATCATAAAGCAGAGTGACGATGTCGCCAAGCAAAGCGTCAACAACTCTAGACGCACGCCTCTCGCCAATTGTTGTCCACGGCTCTAATGAAATTTCCAAACACTTTTGCTGCAGACATCGATTCAAGTCGATCGCAGTCGTCAGTGCAGCAGTGAGAAAGGTGCATCCTAGCTTCTCCAGCTTTAATTTAAATCAAGAGTTTAAGACACAGTATGCGCCAAATGTGCTCCGACCTATTTGCGAGGTGCTGGTGTTTTTCGTGCTGCGCCGATTGTGGTTCCAATGCTGAGGTGAGTTCCGAGATGTCGTGGATGCCGGCCCAAATAAATCGGACTAATGAGCCACGCCAGGTGAAACCGCAGAGGATCACATGAAACGCTCGACTAACTTTCGTTGTTCAAGGACTTGCAGACGGGGGGGACGCCGAAGCTGCAGACGGCGACTATCCAGGTGCCGGTCATCGTGCTCGCACAACCCAGCAGCAATGACTTGGAGCAGTACGAAGAAGTGGACATCAGGAAACCATCCACGGAAGGATCGCGATACACTGACATTTCCGAAATGATTTTCAGGCGAAACTCGTAATAATCACACGTTCCTTGAGTAGACGGTAAGTTGATTTCCCCATGGATTGATAAATGTTAATACAATGCATTGTTTACTGAAAACAATTTCAAAAGTTTCGCTTCCCTCTTTCAACTTTCAATTATTAAACCGATAACATAACGAATCGAAAGAATTTTTATGAGTGACGCGTTGGTTATCAGCGACGAAAAGCTTAAACTGTGTGGAACATTTTGCAGCACGAACACCTGACATACTTCGATAGAGAGTTGTAGTACTAAAGCTTCTTATGACTAACTATTCAGCTGTTATGTAACTAAGCACACAAGGGGAAGTTCTATCCACTTCTAGAAACGTATTCGCTGGGCGCGTCCCTCAACCGATTCGCTTCTGTCAAATTAGTTCTGAATTTATTTCAGAGTAACTCAGTTCTCATTCCACGGCTTTTTTAACAATTTTTCAGTTTTCTGATAAAAACTCTGTACGCTTAGGTCTACGAACAGAACCGTCACGAACACTTTTCAGTAAGAACAACATCGCAGAGCAGTGAAAAACTAGTGCCAGAAGCAAACAAGTCTAAGGACAAACTGTGCTCCTAATTATTTATTTCATTGACATTTGTAACGATCAATTAGTAAAAATGTGCTTCGACTGTGGATGGTGCAGAGCGAGGAAGTCCGAGAGATCATACAATCCAACGCAAGAACGAAAGGTTTGACTGTTTAACAGATAATTAAAAAGTTTTGAGTCGAGAGACAACAATAAATCAAGTACAAATAATCTTATACAAGTTTTAAATAATAAAAATTGTACAATTGGAAAGAGAATAATAAAATAATGAATATAAAAGCAATAAACAATTAAAATATGCATTAAAAACAACCGAAATCACTTGGAGAAAATCTCCAACAAAGAATAAAGAGAAGCCACGATGGATTAACGATCACAGAAAAATCTAATGCAGAGTGACGCATGTCTTAGCAACTCATCATCAATCTTGTTATAATTTAGAGAAAGAAAATTAAAAAATACAAGTTTTTTAACAACCTTTCAATGGACGACTTTGCATAAAATCCTTTGACAAAATTGGTATTTTGTCTAAAATATTGACACAAAAAAGAGTGTTGCTTCACTGGATGCTAAATCAGTCTACAAACAAATCTTTGATTTTGTGCAATGCGAGCAGACGTCAGAACGAAACTAATCGGGGAATTGGATTCAGCGATGGTCGAAAAACCCGATGAAAATTGATATTTTATACTACGTACATGGAACTAAACACTACAATAATTTAACAATTGTTTACAATTAGCAAAAAGCAAAATTAATTATTTCCTCCATAAACAGAAATCATGAATCTTCATAAATATTATTCAAAATTTAATTTTAGCAGCAGATTCGTTTTCTAATTTTAAATATTGTTTGGGTTTCGTCTGTGATTAAATGCGTTCGAGTGTTCGCTGTTGTGCTATAATTTGCACCATTGACAAAGATCACAATAGCAGAAAACGTTATAGAATATTGAATAATACGTTAAAAGCTATTAGCTTAGAATTAATTGTGTTTAATTAATAGAAATCTTCAAAATCGAATTCTTAAGTTAGAAAACTAAAATATATAAATTACAAATACATTTTAATGTCCATGAAATCGTCTTTTACAGGACAGCAAAACGACCGTCGTTGCACAACCGAACAGATGCAGCGTTGGTGGCAGCGAAGTTTTCACCAACACAATTACAACCACTGCACATCCCGAGTGACTAAAATGAATTAAATTACAATATGTTTCTAAAGTATTTATGTAAAATTTAACATTCTTTTATACCAAATAAAATAAGTTCGGAATTTATTAATTTCTGTGGAATTTTCTATCAGTTCAGCTTTGCTTTTATCAAAGTGACAGAGGAAGTTTGCATCCACTTATTATGCGATCGGTTGCTTCTTCTAATTCCTTGTTTACACGCCTGAAAATTGCTCTTTATACATTACAATGCATTGCTGCAGATATGAACGATGCAGTCCACAACAGATGCGTGTAGAATATTTTGAACTCGCAATTCACTATGTTACAGCAGAATGAATAAAACAATGCGTCCACTGAATTCGATAAGTCATTTCGCAGGCGTGGTTCTGACTTGTTAATGATACGATGTCGAAGCAGCATAAGTAGCAACGCGGCGATCAAATCGGTCGAGCGATTAGTTCAAGTCTGTGCATGCAAAGTGAAGCAAAGCATTTTAAAATACTCCGATAAAATAAAAACAATTTAAGGCAATAATAAAGGAAGTATGACAACCAGAGCAATTCAATGGACCATCTTCATCTTGTTGTGGATGAACTCCACGGCGTTGGTGACAAATCATCAAAAAATTCTACTGGAAAAAGACTCTGACGACGCAAAGTATGACCACAAAAGCCACATTTCAAAGTTGGATCGCTTCGCAGAAGATCAAAACTTAGTAAATTCGATGGTGAACTTAGTAAGGGTTAAAAATTCCGGGGAGCAGTTGGAATCCAAGCAGCCGAAACGGCTGACTTATAAAGACCTGTGCGAGATATTGGGAAACTATCACATCACCAACCAAAGCAATCACTACAACATTCTGGATGACTTGGGCAAAATTCACTCAAATGAAGATGTTGTTAACAAGTAAATTCAAAAGGTTGCTGAGTCAGCTAAAGCAAATAATGACTTTAATGAAATTTCGGTATTTGACAGCCATTTCTTTATATTATATTGTTAAACAATTTAATATTACTCATTGCATCTGAATCAAAGGCGATTTGTTTAAATTCCTACTAAAAAACACGTAGTCATCTTAAATAAAAAAGTAATGAGTGCAGACTTTACTGATAAGAGTGAAACACTGAAAAAATAAAAGCAAGAAAACGAAATAAAGTACACACAATGAAGGAGAAAGATTAAGGACAAAAACGGTGAAAAATCGGACATAAATTCCTTCAAATTTCGTTTTATTTGATACGTGTTTTAGAAAAGTAAAATAGATTTGTTTGTAAATTGCTTTCAAAATATAAATATATCCAACAAAAAGAAGTTTTATCCAATAAACATTTAACTTTATTCTTTAACTTATCAGTTAATTTCTTTAAAAAACGAAACCTTCTTCATAAAAAGTTGTGTTACAAGGGTTTTTTAATAAAATATTTGTTAAAATAAACTAATACACTTTGATTTGTTGTTTTTGTTCAGTGCTGTGCTCGCTCGGTTCCGTTGAGTTCGTAGCCAGATTCGTCATCTGCGCTTCATCGCCGTTTGTGCTGGGTGCAGCGGAGCTCGTGCCAGTGACCACTACGACAGGCATCTGTTTCCGACGCAAACGGTTCGCAATCGGTGGCACGAACAGATCGTATTTGATCTGTGTGCAGGCTGCATCTTTGTAGATGTGCGCATTCGAGTCCCAACCCATTTTGGCGAAGATCCAAGAAAATACCACACCTGCGACAAATGTAGTCAGGAAACCAATTACGGAGTACCACATGTAGGAGATGCGATAGAGATAGAAGTAGTGCGGTTCTGGCGGCTCAACTGCATCGAAAACATTATAAACGTGACTCGTCGGCGAGTGTGCTGGACAGCCTTCTGAGGACATAGGCAAAATGGGTGTTGGCGGCTTAGGTTGTCCGAAGCCAATCCAAAAGGACACTGCTAAACCAGCGGCTAGGCCAGCGATTGCACCCTTTTGGTTGGCGCTTGGGACGTACATGCCTAGCGTAAAGAGTCCCAACAACGGCCCACCAACGATACCAAAGACGGAGAGTGAAGCCTGCAACACGCCACCCAAAGACTTGGCCAGAAACGCAATCGCAACACAGATGGCGCCGTAGATCACAGATAAAATCTTCGAGTATAGGATGGTTTTCTTTTCGTCCAGCTGTCGCTTGAAGCCACGCACTGCTAGGGGCTTAATGTAGTCCTCTAACGTAACCGCAGCCAGCGAGGAGACAGTCGATGAAATAGTGGATAGAGTGGCCGAAAAGATGCCGGAAACAAAAAGACCCGAGATGCCTGGAATGTGGCTCATAGTGTCCACAACAAAGAGAGGCATTAATTGATCACGCGAAGTGATGCGGTGCTCCAACAACGGATCGCAGTCGCGATAATAGTAGTACATGCAGAGGCCGGAGAAGCAAGTGGAAAAGCTTAATGCCATGAGTATAGGCAGATTCCACCAGAGTGCTGCCTGTGACGACTTCAGATTGCGCACAGACATCAAGCGCTGCACCTGCGTCTGACTGACACCAAAGAGTGAGAGATAGGTAACGGCTCCGCCAATTATTTGCGTCCAAACTGTATGACGTGTCGTAGGATTTACACTAAAGTTCCAGAATTCGAGCCGGTCGCCTTCTTTTGCAGTGTTCCATATTACGTCCAAGCCGCCGGCTTTGATACCAGCGCAGATGATCACGCTAAAAATGGCCACAAACATTAGGAGTGATTGGAAGATGTCAGTCACAAGTACCGCCTTCATGCCACCAATCGAAGCATAAAAAGTACACACAACTCCAATTATCAGTATGGAAAATAGCTGATCCAAGCCAGTGACAGCCTCCAACGCCAAGGCAGGTGCGAATAATACGATGCCCATGTAGAGTATCATTTGTACCGAAAAGGCGACTGAGGCACAGAAACGCGTCGGGTAACCAAAACGCGAATCCAAGTATTCGTAGACGCTAGCGGTTTTGAGGCGATAAAATACAGGAAGAATGAGATAGGCTGCTATGGGTGTGGTCAGCACGTACGACACATTGATGAGAACAAATTGGGTGCCGTACTGGTAGTTTTCCATCGAGACGCCGAGAAGAGTTACGGCAGACATGAAGCTGGCCATGAGACTGAACGCAACGGGCAGAATTGACGCTGAACGATCGGCCAGTAGGAACTCTTCCGTTGTCTTCTGCTTGCCTCCTGTCAAACGGTAGTAAACGCCAACAGATGCAGATGCAAGCAGGACCAGAGCAAGGATAGCGTAGTCCCACGCACCGAAAGAAGCCATTTTTGTAGTTTTTTATAGAGTAGAGTTGTTAATTACACTCCTGTTGCACTGTATTCTATGTTATATCATCGTGCTCTTAGTGTAAATACTGTATGAGTTTTCTTAAACATGCGTTTTGAATGAAACACTTTCCTATTTGCGCCAAACTCCGCTTATTGAAGAAATAAGTCAATTTTAACTTCGAAATTTACGGAGAACTTGCTGGGGCCGCACGAATTTACGACTGATCGTTTAGCAAGCGTTAAGTCGTGTTATCTGAGTTGGCTAAAATAATCTTTATAGCCCATACTAATAGGTGGTTGATAAACAGCGTGGAATTCTCGTTGAAGTGCTCAAGAAAAAAAGCAATAGCTTGGGAAGAATAAATAGAACTAAATATCAAACAATTCAGAGAGAAGCGTGCTCGCGGCTTGTTGCTGGCCAAATAAAATTTTTCTTCAATCTTTAATAATGAAAAGAAACAAGTTAATCTGAACACAGACCAGAAAAAAAAAAGAAATTATAAACGATGAAGATAATTTTATGGGCATAAATACCACAAGTTGTTAACATTATCGACGCGAAATTTAAAACAACAAAAACCATGTTCGTGGAAAAACAATAACGCTGCTTTGTATTCTCCAAATATTTACTGTTTAACTGTTTGTGCATTTTTAATTAAGGCATCTTTAATAGTATTCTCTAGAATTTTGTGTTATTAAGTATTGTACCATAGAGATTATAATATATAGAGTTCGCACGCAGAGCAAATTTTTGTCCACGTTTTTCAATTGCTTCGGACCCACTACTAGGTCCCAGTGTCTAAACATTGTATGTAACCATGTATAGCTAAGCACTAAAAGAGCCCAAGAGCACAGTTTTTCGCTGAAATAATGAGAGGATTATCATAGAGGGTGCAAAGTGAAAGAGTTGGAGAGCTGTGAACGCATTGTTTTTAGTAGAAGTTTTTTATTGTGGGTTTCTGGTTTTATGTTCAATTTTATTGCTTCTGTTTGGTTTATTATGGCATTATGAATGGAGGTTTTTTTATTTTACCTTATTTTGGTTTTATATGCATTTAGGCATAAAAAGTGTTGTTTGATGTTGGGTTTTTTGTGAACTCTGGGCTAAATCAATGGCGGTGTTGAGAGGAAAGGAAAGGTATTTTAGGATGTCCCTTTTATTGTTTTTCAAAATGTAATTTGTTAATGCAAATTAACTTGTTTTGGGGTAGAACTTGATTAGATTTATTTGTTGAAAATTAAGAAAAAACAACACAAATATTCACTCTAAATGCTAAACTTTTTATTGAATTTATAACCACTATCAGATTTTATAACTATTAATATTGTCAATATGTACATATGTATGTATATTTAAAGTCTTGAGACTTTATTGTATAAAATAACATATTTAGTCTAATATTCACGTATCAACTTAAAATCCCGATTAAAAAATGTTTTTTCCAAAGCTAATTTCCTGACGTCATACTACACTCGCAGGCTTTACTTTATACAAAGGTTTGACACGGAACGTCAAGAATGCCTAACAAAATTATTGAAAACTCAAGAAATGTCCAAAAATCTTGTATTAAATAATTACATAGAAAACCACGCAAAATATTTTTCTTTATTCTTGATTGCTATGAACACCTCTGGACACCTTTCCTATTCGTCAGCGTGTGCCTTTTTATTGGGCCAACAAAAGGTTTACTGTTCTGTGTACATTTCCTTGATTCTCTTTTTTGAAACATTTTGTATATTCAATGTTTATCAGAAATTAAAAATGAAGGCAGAAAGCTGTTTCAAATCACATGTATGGTATGCGAACTCTATATCAAAAATATCTGATGTGGCCAACATATGACTTCCCTGTGCGTGAAAAAATTGGAATTAAAAAATTTATTACTTAGTTATGAATAATATAGACTCCTTCGAAAGAAGTATCCTCTTCGCGCTAGCGATCTAGCCAAAACGTAGATTATATTTGGATGTTATAGCAGCCCTAAATAACGAATATCTACTTTCTGGCGGTGTTTGGTTTTGAGTTATGCATGAAATTTAAGAAATCCCCCAAGAGAAGTGTCCTTTTGGCGCAACAGATTGCATCCAAAAAGGGAGGTACACAACTACGTCTCATAAGAGTCTGAAATATCAAATGTCAACTTTTTAGTCTGTCCATTTTTAAGTTATTAACAATACGTACATAGGTACACACGTCACGACCAAATTAGTCAAAATTAACTCAGGGAAATTTTTCGGGATTACAATACTTTCTTGTATTTACTACGTATACAAGGAAGTAAAAAATGAACAAGAATTGTCTCGTCTCTTGTCTCATTGGTGTGAAAATCGGCTTATAGATTTTTTTATTAGAATTAAATGTGTGGTCAACTTAAAATCCATTAACATGGCCAACAATAAACAGATGGATAGAGCTTATTTGCAAGCTAGTTTTTATTTATAATACTCAATTGCAATCGAGACACTTACCGTCACTTGATACCATCCAAAGGCACTCGGGACCAACCTATTATTACCAAACTTTCCCTTTGGAATAGGGGAACCCTTGCGTCTGAAACCGTGACCGTCGTTGTACTAAAAATAAGGAAAAAACATCTTTCACATCAGTTTGCTACATAAATGGTGATCCTACTCACTCTTGAGGATGAGGCCAAATCGCCCATGTCCTCATCATCTTCCAAGCACCCTTTTATGGCCACGCGCCGTTTTACTGATACATTATTCATATAGTTACTTTTCAATTGCGATGGCTTAAAACTAACGCGGCGTGTAGTATTGCGCTCCTTGACGCGATCATCATGCTCTATACATACATCGTAAAAAAAACACATATTATTCAATATCGCCGAAGGTCACAAATTTAACAATATATGTAAATAGCATTATTTTCACTTACCATTGCTATACTCCTTAAGCGAAGAGAAACGGTTGCCTCCACCATGGTTGTTTCCACGTTGTCCACCGCCTCGTTTGGGCATTTTGGTATGTTATCAGTTTAAGAATTACTAGCTCGCACTTGGCGTTTCCTTGAAGATATAGGTTACGTTCTGTCCGAGCAAAAACAATTGGCAACTAGCTTTTAATAACTACACGTATTTTCTGCGAGAAAAACAATTGGCCACAAGTTTGTAATAACTGCAGTTATTTTCTGCGTGAAAAAAGAATTGGCTACTAGGTTTTAATAACTACAACTTTTTTGACCTAAAAACTCGCAAAAATAGCTGAGAAAATAGTCATCAATGAATTCTTCACACTCGTTTGGCAATCAGTGTTGCCTAACAATATTCGCCATTTTCTTTTTACAAAAGAAATGAAAACCCCAAACAAGCAATATAAAAAACAAACATGTGCTTTTAAGCAAAAAAAATGTTTTACAATAAATTTATCCCATAACAAATTCCAAGAGCATGTAAAAGCGCAAGGTGCGTATATTTCTTTAATTAAAATGATTTTAAAAATTCAGTTCTGCACATGTTGCGAAGAGTAATAACTTCTTTAAATTGCCATAAGGCAATTGGGTTTTATCAAGTTTTCTATCCAAGTTTTTGGGAAATTTGCAAACTTCGCAATTTGCATGGGTATCATATATACCATATACCATCTATGGTATATAGCGCGTTTTTTTTCTTATTCGTTTTGACATAATCATCAGCTGTTATATCGACTGCCAGATCGCCGTTAAGAACCAGATCTATCGCGATCATGGGAAATTTTTCAAAATTCGCAAGTTTTGTGTTTCTTTTTGTTTATGGCAAGATGTATGTTACAGTTTATTTATATAATTTTCTATATATAATTATTTGCAAAAACAAAATTAGTTTTGCTTTGGAAATTTTACGATCCCTCCTATAGACTGATTGAAAATATTTATTTTTTTGCCATTCGCTTCACATTCATAACGAATGAGATGGATTCTCAATCGCGAAATTGTATGGAAATTGTTCTCATTCGGTAAAGCTGATCGAATAAGCCATTCGCAGTCGGTGATAACGTGATTTGTGTTACAATTTATTTAAATTAATATATTTGTTGCTCAAAATTTTCACATACGATTTCTCATCGTTTTTTAAAAAAAAACTGCATAACAAAACCTATACAGTCAAGAATGATGGAATACAAGATTGCGCTGAGTTCCTTAGAAATTGTTTCGTTCTGCGTCCTCCACGGATCACCATATGTGAATGCGAAAGTATAAATTCTGCTCTGCTGGAAAATCTCTGTACATATTTTTATACGACTATTTTTGCGAGGAAACCAATAAGAACCAATTGCAATACCTGGACAATTACTATCTCTTCCAAATTTTACACTTTTACTCTTAAAATGTTCTTAATTTGTTACTTTAATTTGACGCGTAATTTTGATAACACATAAAAAACACATCTTTTCAATTTAAATTTGAAGTATGTATGTAGTGTGTAGCGTACTGTCAAAAAATTTTGAATTGAATTGCAAAACTACGCAATGCGCAATCGTATCATCTCATTCTTGCTACACAGTTTATTAAATTAACCACATTTGATTCATATAATAATTATCTTGCCATGGAATCCTGTGATAATTAATAAAGGTTTACGTAAGCCTGCAGCACTAGAGTCGGAAGCATAAATTTTTTGGATGGAACTTGTTATACAATTTTTGTTGTACAACTTTGCATGCCGAATGAATCTTTGTTTAGTATGGCGATGTTGGACAACCAAAACCAAATACAAGGATACAAGTTTGTACAAAGAGTATATAAATGATCATATGAATATTCATATTCATGAAAATATGTATATACATATACTCCTTGCTTTTAATAATACATTTGCAATAACCGGTTTTAATATCAATACCAATTCAGTACTAATTTTGCCAAAAAGGATGAGCCAGACCAATAGTGAAATCTTAACGGTCACCTCTGGAGGAGGCGCCGTCGTCACGCGAGTTATTTCTTTAAATTGTCATAAAAAGAAATATTTGCGTGGCGTTTTCAGGCATATTTTCAATAGAATTTTTGTTGGTGACTAAAAAGCATTTTAAAGGTACTCTATACAACCTTGTTGTACAACAAATAATCAAAATTTCTTGGAAAAATTTCCCAAAGCATGAGAGTAACCTCGGTATTGTTCAAAATGGCAGCTATTGTTTTTGATGATAGTGATGCCAAGTCATGTAATTGAATAGGATTTTTATATATCTTTTTGCGGTTAAAGATAAGCTGCGTTTTTAACCAAATTATTAAGCGAAATTATGTATGAGAAAAGCTGTTAAATTTGTGTTTGGAAACGATCAAATATATCAAATTATATAAATGTATATATGCTCGTTGGATTATATTTGGAAGTTATAGGAGCCATAAATACCAAACATCTACTTTTTAGCGATATATGATTTTGAGTTATACTGAAATTTACAAATCCTGCGAGAGAAGTGAATTCCGCCTCCGATTTCATCTAAAAAGGGAAGTGCACTAGCTCTTATTAGAGCCTCAAATACAAAAATTCAACTTTCCACGTCTCTCCCTTTTTGAGTTATTAAGAATACGTTCATAAATGCATACGTACAACCGTACATATGTACGTACACACGTCATGACCAAACTAGACAAAATGGACTCAGGTATGGGCAAAATGTGTGTTACCATCAAAATCTCAATATCGAAATTTTGCACGATAAAAAAATTTTCTTGTATTTACTACGTATACAAGGAAGTTAAAAAAAAGAAATTGGGAAGTTAGAAAGATTTAAAAAAAAATATGTTAAAGTGACAGATTTTTTATTTATTAGGTCCAAATGTGTATTGAATTTAATAAAAAATAGAAATACATACTTATGTTGTAAACATATAATATGCCCAGAGAGAATCATTTTATAAAAAAAGTAAATAAAATCAGCATTAAATTGGTGATTTTGAAATCCCCAGTAAATCGGTGCTTTTTGTAAATGCGAATCGAAGAGAACACTGAAAATGAACGTTCGAAATTTCAAAAACATGGTTAGTATAAATGCAATCAGAAATTGAAAATCCCTTTAAATTTCATCTAATTACTAAGCAAAGACGTTACTTATTTAAATATGTATGTATATAAACATTTAATTGAAAAAATTTTCACTAGTAAATCACAACATAGGGAAAATAATGTTGGTTTATTATTATTATTATAATGTTTATTTATTATTTTTTTTTAGAGTACAAAAAACAAATTACATTAATTAAATTAATTTTTACTTGTTTTATGGTAAAACAAAACTTTTACTTGATCCAGCGCACAGTTCTAAGCGTGTTGTGAAACGAGCAGCAGTGAAACACGCGATCGTCGTACGAGTGTAGATAAGGAAATATTCTTACATACAAATTTCAATAAAAAACTGAACCTACAATTTTATTCAGCAAATGAAAGCGCACGATTTTCGGATATAATGAAACGATGACCAAAAATCGAAAACGAAAGTTTGATTGCCTCTGCAAAGTTAACGGTTCGATTAGCATAGCTAAGAAAAAAATATCATCCCGGTGTTTACATTCTAGCTCCAAATAATGTGTAGTAATTGTGTAAATACTACATATTTAAGTATATAAACTAATTATGTCACTAGGTCGTCTTCGGCGCCTTCGTTGTTTATCCAAGCAAAAAATTAGCATAGCTGTAGCAGTAACCGTTCTTAAACACGCCTGTAAATTTCCCCTTGAAACTACAGCATTATGTGTATAATGAAAAAATCGCCTATAACGCATCTTTCATTAAGATATATTAAAAAACACAGCGTGTGAATAATTTATTATCGAAAACGTGTTTTAAATTGGTATCCCACTCGTCTCAGCGATCGGCATTTTGTTTGCGACGTCATTCTTTACCTTCGCTTGGAAAGTTTACTGCTTCAAAATGTTCTACTGACTGTGAGCGACGTGATTCGGTTTGTGGTTTGAACGATTTCAACTTTAATTAGTTCGTTAATTAAGTTTTAAGCGCATCATCAGACGTCACAAGAAATAAGGTAAATATTTATACATACTGCATGCATATGCATCAAAAGACAATTTGTCTGTGTTTTCCTACGCGACGAGCCTTTTTGTTTAATTGCTGTACTTATTTGAAGATCTTCCTTAAAACACTTTCCTTCTATTGATATTTTTAAAAAAAAAACCTAATTCACTTACGTGATTCGTAAAAATATGCATAACAAATAAATAACGGCTTGAAACTGAATTATTAATTAATATAAAAAAGTCGTCGTTCCGAAGTAGTTGGAATATGTTAATTTTCGAATAATATCTGAATCAATAAATTTAATTTAATAAAATAGGATTAAAAATAACGAGTCGCCTAAGAGATCTGTAAAAGAATTCAATTTGATTATTAAAATTAGTCTTGAAGTAAATTAAAAATGCGTTATAATTTGAACGTCAAATTAAAAGCGTTTTTATTTGCAAGGTAATGATATAAAATTGCACTGTATTTTGTAGACTACATTGAAAATATTTCCATTACAAAATTAATCTAAACGTAAAAAGTGTTTGCAAGAACGCACTAATATTAACAACCTTCGTTTAACCAAAAAAATGTGCTAATAATTTGTGTTAATTTAATGTGCTTCTGTCACTTTTTGAAACTTTGATGTTGATGTGGATAATATGTTTTTTTTTTGTAACAGTATAAAAAAACAATTGTCATATAAGCTGACACATAAAAAAATTATTAATGCATATTTTAAAGCAAACAGAAAAAAAAACAACTACAGTGAACAGTTGAGGGCCGCCGAAGTGATTCACGTTGATTGGATTCGATTTCATTCATTTAACTCGATGTTATAAAATCTTGTAGCAATTTCGTTAGTTTTCAGCACAAAAGCAATAACTCTGCAGTGTTGTTATTGGCTTCGGTTTTGCATAAATAAACAATTAAATTAATTGGTAAATAAATTAAAATAACACAAAAACTCAAGTTTAATTTTTCAAACAACTTTCAGTTTCAACTGACGTCACAGAAGCTGTTAATTAATGACATTTTCGCTGACATTTGATTGCTTTTCAGTTGTTGTTGTTGTGCTATTAGCTGATGATGTGTTGTTAGTTTAAAATATGACGCTTCTGCGATTGTTGTTGGTGTCTTTAAACGCAACGCTTATCGTGTGTTGCTGCTTTGTTCCTTTGACTCTTTTTAGTTTTATGTGTACCGCAAACTGGTTAAATTCGTCCTGACGTAGTAAAACACAACAAAAGCGTCACTGTTGCAGTTCGAATTAAACAAAATTGATAGTCGAATCTTAACGCTTTTTTTGAAATTAATGATTAAAGCAAATTAAATATCAGTGACATAAAAAATACTGATTTTAAAATATTTGCTTCAAACGTATTTTGACCACGATTTCAAGAACTTGTTTTCATTTTGGTTAAAACGTTGGCTTTAATTCCTGTTCCATGTTGATGAAGCGCGATATTTTAAATGAAAATGTCAAACATACGTATGTAAATATTTTACTTGAAATAATGGATTGCTCGATAAACAAATAAATTAAAAAGTTGACCTAATAATGGAGTCAATTGCTTATTAATGAAAAAAAAAACGGAGAAAAATTCATTGAGAACAGAGAAAATGCTAAAATCATGAAATTGCATTAATTATAGTTGCACTGACGCAATTTTAAACTGATAACACGAAAATCTATTGCATGCAGTTGTAATTAGCACAATAATTACACCTTATAAAATAAACTGTCGCCGTTGTTTATTTTTATGTGTCTAACTAGAATGCAGAGAACTCACATCGTCACGTCTGTATGTCGTATTTATGAATTCAAATAATTGTAGTCTGCTTCTCGATTTGTCTCTTCATTGTAGAATGCTTCACATGCAAAACTATAAATTGTCACGAAAGGGAAACAGCCAACTACATGCCACGTAAAGAAGAAATGGAGTGCGTAAGAGAGAGCGACACAGAGTTGGCCGATCTGGCTTCCGTTGAGCCAGACAGTCTTTTTTTTCATAACTTGTTTAAGTGAACAGTAATATAATTAAATACGGCTATTTGTGTGCAATAAATTAATGTAAATGATACTTGAACTACTTATGATATGCGGTAATTTAATTGATGTGTTTTGTCCGTTCGGCAGTGAATTTGGACAAAAGCAAAGATCGTTTTTTCAAGTGTTCTTGGACAACGTTAGCATTTTTGATTGATATCAATGTTTTAAATGAGAATTGTATTTAAAATTGGACTCGAAATCCCATCTAATCTCATTAAAAATAAAACGACGTCGTCTTTTTACAAAACTTTGCAGATCTTCGAAACAAGAAGAACTTTGATTATAACAAAACATGACTTGGAATCGAAAACTAAATTCGAAATTATTCTAAATCGAGGATTGCCGCAATTTTAAAAAAGCCTTCGTCATTGTATATATTAGCTTACTTCTTTACAACTTATATGCTATTTAACGAATAATATTATATGCTAAACACTGCTTACATCTAATTGTGTAACATGAACATCAGTAGATAATCAAGTATTTACAATAAGTGTGTAAAATAGTCCAAAAATATTACTTGCTCACACAACGATTGGCACTTAAAGCACCAAGAAATAATAATTTGATAAGTACTGAACAGAGTATGTACTATAAACAACACTTTCAACAGTCTAATAAATGGTTTTTAGTGGCATCGTGGTCGTTACTAAAACAACCTTTTTATATGAGTACATCGTACTTTTACAGGTTAATGATGATGGCTGTATGTTATCACTAACGGCAGTAGAGCGCCAAAAATCATTATAAAAAGTTCGCCGTAGCTTAGACCCTTCGTTGCATGCGGCGGGATTGAAACTCCTTTTTGAGCGATAGTGACATCGGAATTTTGCGCATTTTCCAGGACGCTGTATGCGACATTGTCGTACTGATTGTGATGGTGGCCACCGGAGTGATGTCCGCTACCCTGTGTTAGCTCTGGCAGCACGTGCACCGTGGCGACGTAGAGAAACGTGCCTGCGGAGAAGAGCATCGCGATGCCTGTCGCATTGACAGAGTTCAGTGTTTCCTTTTGCTCCTGCCCGATGCCAAAGTAGGTGAGTAGCGTCAGTAACGGAGCTGATAGCGAAAAGATAGCCAAGTGTTTCCGTATTTTCTGTCGTTCAATTTTCTCGTGCAACAAAAAACTAACGAGACCAAATGCTGCAGGCGCTTTGTGCAGCATAATGGCGAGAAAAACAATCATTTCCACATCCTGATGACTGGTGGTGGCAGCGGCGCCGAGAGCAACTCCATCCGCTAGAATTGTTTGAAGCTCTTCATATTGCAAATATATACGAAAGACTGTGACTTACCAGCGGCATGCACTACAAGTCCCAAAGTGGCGGTTATGTTTTTGTCGTTTGAAGCACTTTGTCTTTGCGATACCTGATCGACTAACATCATGAAAACAAAGCCAAGAACCAACGATAGTCCTATCGTGAACGAGTGGTCTTCGTGAATAAAGCCACTCGCATCGATGTGGTCGTTTTGAAGCGCAGCCGTCGACGGCTTGGCAACGGTGAGACCATTGGCTGTCGAGGTTTGCTGTATTTTGGGAGCTACAGACCGCACAGAGTCAGTGTAGAGCGAGCGGATGCCCTCGGGAATGATTACGGTTAGCGCGGTGCCAACTAACAGGCCTGCACCAAGCACTGTCACGAATTTCAGTTTTTCCTGAAACGTAAGAAGTTTCACACTTGCACAAAAATATAAAACAGTATTTTTCAACCTCAGAAAGCTTCATGACCAGCGGAATGTTTCCGGAAATGTATGAACCGACCAGCATCAGTACTGTCAACACAATCAGCATCAATGTCTCCTCCGTCATGCTGCCGCTATGAACTCTAATCTAAGTGTTGAAGATTATGATTTTCGAAACTACTTGCTCGACTTTTTCTCCATACCTGTTTCGTATCTGAATTGTCTATTGTATGGTCTACTCTTGCCACGTTCTATGATTTTACAGAAACCTGCTTACAAGTCGTTTTGCCACCGTTGGATTTGCAAACGCGCCTTGGATTTGCGTTGCTACTGTTTTGCTTTGCGATAAGTCTCTGCAGATTACAACTTCACATCTTTATTTATTTATTTCTATATATTTTACAGTTTAGTAGTTTTTTTGCGATGGGCGGATTTGTAAAAACGGATCGCTAAAAGTAAGCACAAAACGTATTGGCACTGAAATTCATCATTGACAGCAATATTTACAAAACTCAGACCTCAGCGGTTTCTGTTTGTTTTTTTTGGGTTTGTTGTCACCTGCTGTTTCGCAAAAACTGGATAACTTTTGAGAAAAATTTCGTAATGTTATAATTAGTAAGTTTGAAACACTTCTACCACAAAATTGTGAAGAGATTGAAAAATATCTGAGTTCTGAAATTCTGAGTGAGGGATAAAATGTAAATTATCCCATTGCTTTAAACTTAAATGTCGGCAGAAAATCGGCGTTTGTAAATACGTGAGTTCTACGCATTTAAATTGTCATTGAGTTTATACCTTCCTCCTCGCGTCTCATATATGAATGGGCTAACGTTTTGTATGTCAATTTTATAGTGATTTCGTGCCGTTTTTTAGCATATCGTGAATGAGCGAATCGTAGTATTCATAGTTTGCACATACGAGCAAAAGTTGTAGAGCTTCGGAAAATTAGTTTTAAATCTTTTATTGCGTTTCAACGTAATGGTGAAGTGTATTAACAAATATTACACCAGAAGCGGAAATATTTCCCGGCCGGTATTTTTAGTGTATTTTTTCATTTATTAAAGCCATCTCTGAGTCAAAACTTTACAGACTTTGTTATCGTGAATTTTCCATTCTGTCAAATTTCTTGTTGGTATTGCCAACTATCGAAATTTACGCATGAGGATAGATTTAGAATATATTAATTATATAGTTAATTAATGATTAGAAAATGGTTAAATAAATTAAATTCTACATTGAAAAGCGCTTCGATAATAAAATACATTAAATAATTTACAACAGCATCTCTGTATATACATATTTGTGGATAATGAAATTACATTTAAATTAATGTTACCTTTAAAGTTAAATTTATAATTAATTTTAGATTTGTGATTGATAGGAATAAATATGTGCTGATTCATAATTTTCGTGTACTCCTAATGGTTACTATGTGTATCCGGCAATTTTCTTTCCAGTTGACTGGCTCAAGAAGCAAATCACGAATATAAAATAACATAATACATTTAAATATAAAAAAATAAATTGCAACTCAACAGTTTTAGAGGTTAACTCAAAAATTGCTGTTGAAATGGTTTTTCATTCAGAATAAACTGAAACACAAAACTTGTGCTAATGAAGAATTTATTGACTTTCAATTACAAGGAAAATTTTGCAACTAAAGTAATTTATAGTATTTGCTTTCAGTTTTTCTTTAAAAACTGTATCATGTTCAAGCAAAAAGTTTTTTCATTAAAATGTAAGTTAAACACACTTGATTATAAATGACAGACCCGCATTCAGCAGGAAAAAAGTCGTGGAAAAAAAACAACTCATTAACTTTATTTGTTGCTGGCAAGTGAATATATTTTTAAAAAAAGTAGGAACTGATAAAAGTCGTAAAAACACTCTATTTACGTCGCAGTCACAATAAAATGCAAACACTTGCGAACACACATTCCAATACACACTCACAGCCGAGTACTTCATTACTGAACGAATCTCATAAACGCGATAAAGTCTCAAATACTCTGAACTCACAAAATTACGACCTTCCTTCTTGAAAACGGATAACATTTTAACAAGTGGTGGCAATATTCATTATTTCGATGTGTTTGTTTTTATTTACAGATATCCCATGACAAAGCCAGTGGAACTCAACTCAGCTGTAAATAAAGCTCGGAAAAGGCACGAAAAGTGAATTAAACTAGAATGTGTTTTATTAGTTCTATACATAAGGGAAAGAAATTAAGGTTTAAATATGTGCAAATTGTTAAAATTACATTTAAAACCCAATAGAAAACACGGAAAAAAAATATTAAAAGTTGGTTGAATATTCAAAATTAAAACCTACTAAAAGTTAACAACGAAATTTTATTTTAGGTTGATATCATAATAAAAGTGAATTATCGATTGTTATTTGAAACAGTGAAAAGCAATCAAACTCCAAAAAAAAGAATGAAAAAAAGGCACAATGAAAAGAAGAAATAAAATCTCATAGAAAAGTGCTACTTAAAAGAGTCAATTCATAAAAATATATTCAAAAAAGTGTTTTATACAAAGCATAATTCGTTCAAGTGAAACTAATTAATAACGAGTTGAAGCACGGATTTAATGTGAAAAGATTCGCTGTGAACATGAAACGAGTTCTTGTCTACATTTGGACTCAACGATTGTAACTTAGCCATCAATTAAGCCCACTACGTCAATGCAGACGTCATCCGCCGAGTGTCCGAAGAAGAACCACGCAGAAAAGAGCACCAACTAAAATGATGAGTGTACTCTGTGTGCAGGTCTGTCTGTGCGTCAAGCTAAGCTGAGCAACGGCCTTAATCAGCCGGGGCGATCGGTGCCCAGCAACCACTCTTGATCCACGGATCGCGGTCCCACGGAATCGCGAGTGCAGCATTTTACAACTGTCTATAAAAATGTCGCCGGTGCTGACGTCATTGCTGATTGCCCTCCAATCACAGCGGCGAACGTAAATGACCTGAAATTTTACGAACAAGGGAAGCGAAAAAATCGCTGCGACAGATTGGCTTTAGCTCAATTGTTCTCGATTTAAGCCGAAAGCAAGCTCTACTTACTGTCATCATCCGCCTCAGCGGCACCCGCAATTCTAATTTAATGAAAATGTTGAACAACGATTGCAAATCGCTACGGAAAAACAGCAACCACAAAAAGATAGCTCAGTACAGCGGCATTCAACACAGCGACATTATGGGTAAAAAACTTTGTGAAACATCGGCTTTGACTCCCCCACAGTCACAGGGGAATCCGTATTCAAATACGCGGCCAACAACCACAGCAAGTGCAACAACAATGACCGCCATGGCAACAATCGACTCAGCGACCTGCGTCAGCGACAGCAGTTATCTAATCGGAAAAATTATAAACGACGCAAGCAAAGCTCTAAGAAGCTCCGCGACTGAGCGGAGAGTCTCCGACGCAGACGCAGCAGCGGCAGGCTTAACTTATGGTGGCGATGGTGGTTTCGAAGCTTACGTTTCAGCGACTGACGCCTGCAGCATGATAAAAACGAAGATCTCCACGACGGCAGAGAAGAGAGCGAATGCGGAGCAGAACGACAGCGAGAGTATATTAACGATAACCACAACAGCTACACCGGCTCCGGTGACATGCATAGCAGCAATGATGTGTCAGCAACAACAACCACACGGGCAGAGCACGTCGGCTGGCGCAGCTCAATCAAAGCCCACAGAAAATAAATGTTCGTCGAAAGAGCTGCCAACATTTAGTCGTCAGAGAGAAGTTGAAACGAAAAGTACACTAGAAGTCTCGGAGCTCGAGTCAGGTCACAAACAAAATCTGCTGCTATCGGAGAATCTGTCAGAAGCATTCACGGAAGGATTTAAAACACAGAAGCTACTGCAGCAACCACAGGAAAAGCAAAGCTTCGCCGATCGTAATAAACAACTGAAGTCGGAGTTCTTGAAGAATACTTGCAGATCGTTATCGGCGGAAGGTAGAAATTCAGCTTCTAAGAAGACCACACCAACGGATCTTGAAAACAGCTGTAAACTGCTTTCACCCGAAGCAAAAACCAATGGCCTCGACTCTGATACAGTATTAGAAACCTCAAAAATATCTCTGGTGTCGCGAAGAAAACTACAACTGAACCGTAAGTTCGAGCTGTGCCGGGAAGAGCTACAAAACACGGCCATCAATCACACAAACACCTGTCTTGGCATAAATAAGCCGCGATTTCCCAGTGTCAGCCAACTGAAACTCAAGTTCGACACACAAAGCAACCACGTCATGTTTACCCCCAAAGAAAACCACGACTCTCTCACACCCGAGACAGTGACGCCGACACTAACTGCTGAAAGGAATTTACTCTCGCTGAAAAGCGATGTACCTGAGCAGCGCCAAAGCCCGCTTTCCGACGAGGGCTGCACTTTGGGCCAGAGCCCGTATTCTTCAGACGAGGACATCGACAACGCTTCGATAGGCACCACATCGACCACCGTTGAACGCAAGCGGAAGGAAAAAGTGGCTCGTTCGGCCAGCAGCGATTCTGCCTTAGGTCTGGATGTGGACGAGAACATGATGGACGCTAGCGCCGACAGCAGTCAACAGCAGCAGCCCATACACCAGCAACAACGTCGAATGACGCTGACTGTCACCGATCTTCCGCTCCGTCCAGCGCTGCTTCCGTTGGCCGAGCCCACTGCTCTGCCCGACCCGGACATCGGTGAGGTACAGGCAACGTTGTCAAGTCTGCTCGGACAGTCTTCAGTGCCCAGCAAAGTGTTGCTGGAGGAACGCGTTGTCGAAATACACGAAGAGCCACGCGGCATCGACTCGTTTTCCAGCTCGCGTCGTGAGTCCGCGCAGAGCTGCTTCAGTGACTACCCGAACAGTGAATGCGGCGGCGTGCGTTTCGTGCGCACTCCGTCTGTCGTGGTGTCCGACTATTCAGATGACGTCATGTGCGGCATAACGCTGGAAGAGATCGAATACTTTCGTGCTCAACGCATGCGGCGACGTCGTTCGTCGCTGGACACGGCTTCCTACATGGAAAAGGATGGAGTGGACGGGGGCGGGCACTCTGATGTGAGTGCCTCCTCTTCGTGCAGCAACCTGTACTACTGCGGCTCTACCATCTCGGCGTTGGATGGAGCTGAGTGCTACGTCAACGGCACTCGCCTGCCGCTGACGGCCGAACGCAAGACTAGCGCGTGTTCGACATGTTCAGCAGTCAGCTGCGGCGATGACGACGACTTGGCGACAGGCAGCATTGCAGAGCAGCGAGAAGACTCAACACAACTGCGCGAGGAGTTGGCCGATTTGTTGGCAGCGCAGCACCTGAGCACGAAGCGGCCCAAAAAGGTAGGTATGCGGCAGCAGAATAAAGACATCAATATAGGGCAGTGTGGCAAAGAGGTACAGGCCGCCCCTCAACAAGTTTAGCTTTGCGAAGGTGGCTCAGAGTATAGTTTGAATTGAGCGGTGAAAAGACTATTAAATGCCGAAAATGTTATGTGTTTTTATAAACATAAATTGTAAATACCAAACGGAATATCTCTATGTATTAGCTTTTACTATTCACCGTTATATAGTCTCCTAGCTGTATATGGTTTTTAGGCTTTGTAGAAAGTATTATTTTTAAGACTTGCATTAAAGAAGTTGTTCTTTGCCTATATTTTAAGTTATTTATGTTATCATGTCGCTCTTAAAAGTTATGTACTATTAAAATACGAAACTTTTATTTCCTTATTATTATATTACCTCCGCTGACTTCGTAAATGAACTTTATCTCTACCTTCCAACGGATTTGTTTTTTTCAACTTATCTAAATTGGGTTTCTGTACGTCAGGAAAATACAGACACGCTCTTGTCTGTTGTTATCCTAATATTATTTCGCTATGATTTTATTATTATTCTGCTATTCTTGCTTTTATTACTAACGAATACTTTTTCCATTATATCATGTGCAATAAATACACGCTTTCTTCACTTGAAGTATTTTTTATTGCTTGAGATAAGTATAAACACACCTCTAGAACCAATAAAATTCAAATAAATTGTTACTGTGTTTGATGGCTCTGGCGACTGTACTTCTTTTCGTTCGTATGAAGGAATGAGTTATACAATTCAATGAGAATTCAACTCCTTAATTCCTCAGCGGCAACACACAAAATTTATATGCAAAACGACTTGCTACATTTTCTTCCGCAAAGCATGAAGTAACACCAAGCCACGGTATTTCATCCTGGCTCATTCTCAGAGTTCTCGGTTTGCTATTGACTATTGACAGTATCCCCATTCGCATGAATCATAAGACTTCTTTGATTTCGCGGTTCGCAAAGTTTCTGGTTGCATTTTTATGGATCGGCGATGGTATTTCTGATTGTTATTTGTTTGATTGTGATTATGTTTTCTTTTCTTTTCGAGCGCTAAAACCTTTATACATTCAAATGATGCTGTTTAATTTCCATATGAATATTTCTGAATTAAAAGTGACACTTTGTGTAGATGTACACCTTTTTACTTTTCATTTAAAAAGGGTCACTATTAAATCAGAAAACGTAATTTGTAGTTCAGAAATGCCATAGATAATTTCTATGCAAATTCCAAATGATGCTTTTTACATTATGATTTACAAATATGCTTTCTGAATTACAAGTGATACTTTCTGAATTTAAAGTGACGCTTTCTGATTCACAGATGAGCTTTCTGAATTACAAGTGACTTTTTCTGATCTATATGTGACGCTTTCTGATATAAAAGTGAAAAAGTGAAAAGGTTCTTTGTTCTCAGTCTGATTGTACATGCGCATTAGCTGCTTATCATATCAGAGACGAGAATTCAATAAAATACAAAGCAGTAAATTCTCATCTTCACCTTTGTAATTCTTTCTCCACGTCGATTCTTATCATTTGCTCGATTATCTTCGAGTTATATATGTCTACTCTTATCATTTATAATAAATTTTGTTTGACGTCGTTGTTCCTGTTGCTTCATACGTTCTTTCTTCTTGCTTGACTGATTGAACCGATTGCTAATTATATCCGTTTCTTGCATTAAATAAGACGACTTCTATACACCCAACTTTGCAAAAACTTTAAAATTGACGTCACTTTGCTTTTATTTATCTATTTGTTTCATTTCTAAAAGCAATTGTTTTCGGAACGCGGCTTTCACGCTGTTGACATTGTTCTAAATATAAGTGCAGCTGTGGAATTTTGTTCTGTTATTTTGTTTGGAATACAGTTATTCTTATTGTTATCGCAGAAGTCTGTTGAGTACATGATTAATTATATCGATAGGAAATTATTTATTGATTATCACGTTGATTATAAGTGCTCGATGAAGAGAAACTTTACACCCACTTAAAAAAGTCTTTTTTTTTTGTTTTTTTTTAAAGTAAAGAATATAGGGATATTCCTCCCGGTTCTACTGTTAAGTATTGCGTTCTAGGATCGTAAGAGCAACATTTCCCACTCAAATATATATTTTTGGCATCTGCTGATGCTTTTCAAATCCAGTACAAATGTTCCTTACCGCTTTCCCCACTTCTGCTCCTCGATAGTAGCATTGGTTTCCTCTTACGGTTGATATTGGGTATCAATATATGAGCCCAATCGTCTTTATCGAATGTTTCGATGGCCCTTACCGTTGTCCTTACTTTTACTTTATTTATTCCATTAAAAATTGATTGATTTTCCGGATGTATTCTAGCACTGCCCCGAGCGTATCTACAATACTAATCGCTCCATACGACTTGTTTGGGTTGTTTAGCGGCTTCTTTGGTTTTGGAAGTACAACGACGATGTACGTAATCTTGAACTGCTCTTAGAACGCTTCTCGTATGTCTTTTATGCTAAGTTGAGGTAGTTAAGTACATATTTTGTTTTAGATGCCATCCGAGGCAGGTGGTTCTTAATCGGAGAGGCGTTTACTGCATCAGATATTTCGCATCTGCAGATTGAACTTAGCACTGCCAAAAGAAAAGAAGAAGAAGTGACTGTGTGTAGACTGTGTTTAAAAATTATAGACTTGATGTCACATCCTCATTTAAAAAGATGATTATTTTAATGTACTTATAAAACTGAAATTGTTACGAGGATTATGAATCATTTTCATTTAATTACTTTTGAGTTTGCCCTGTTCTCAAACTGTTTTTTATTTACTTAATGTTGAATTTGATTCTTAACATTATTTGTAAAATTCAAATTAAGTACTTAGAAGTATTGAAATGCTTCGTGTTCTTTCTGAATTCAATTTGTGTTTTGCACATTTAGCATAATGAAGGTAAAATTTAGTTAATAATAACGATCGATCGATCGATCAATCACGTAGCTCACTTGTCTATGATCACGTATCAATGTCACATCACTCGAGCGTTCAATGCTGACACTTTATTTATGTGAGAGAACGACTGCCGAGGAAGAAACTGGCAGAGGTGATGGAGAGAGGCGAAGCTGACGTCCGTCAGTTGGTGCTAAGTGCGCAAATTGATCTAATTTAATTTTTGCATAGAATTAGCTGTTAGAGAGAGGAAGATAAAAACTATAGTGGAGCAATAAATTTAACGATTTGTTATTCACTAAAAGCCTTAACTTTTTGAAGATATTTTTTAAAAACTTTCCGTTAAAGAAAACGTTAATCGTGTTTGTGGAGAAGAAATGATTTATTATTGCTTTAATCTTAATTTTATTTAGTTGATTTGTACTCTTTATTGTTGTTGTTGCTTAATTTTTATGACGTGCTTTTTTGTTAATTATAATCTTCACGCCATCACGAACACAACTGTTGACGCTTGTGACGTCAATGAAACTTCAGCTTAAGTAAAATAAAGAAAACTTATCTGAAACACAAAATGAGACAATTTATGTTTGTTCGGCTGTATTAATGATAATTATCTTTAAATTCTATTTGCTTATGAAAATTTTAAGTGGAAATTTTGTGTATCCAAGTGTCATTATTTGAATTGTAGCATAAACGACGCTAAGGGAATTCCTAAACTTGGTCTAGATTACTTAAAAATAAACAAATATTAAATACACAAATAAGTTTTTAATTAGAAGGCTTAAATTTGAAAAACCTGGTAAAATTGGTACAGTTTGTTAAAATTCTAATTTATTGTTTCTTTTTTAATATTTGTAATATTCCAGAAGTTAACAACGCTTAAAGACAATATTAAAAAATTTAAATTTATATCATTTTTTTTTTGTAAGCGACATAAAAATAAATTTATTGGTTTCTTTCACTCTTTAAAATTTTTCTCCTTCTTTGTTAAATTTATCATTGAAATCTGCATGGGTAAAAATTCATTGCATATTACTAGGCAGTCGTCAAAATTTCTGCTTACAGTGGAATGTCAAATGGAATCTCATGTTAAAAATGCAAAATTAATTAATAATTTAATATGCAAAATGAATTAAATTGTAACATCAAAAAGATAAGAAATACATGTGCAGATAAATTAAAAACAAGATACACATTTTACTATCGATCAGGTTCAAGATTTATAATTATTCCTCTTCTTAGCGTTTGTCCACTGTTTGTTGCATTACATGACAGCCAAACGCTGGTTATTTTTCCTTCTACGTTTCTCTCCGTCTCCTTGTCACTTCGCATAGTTGAAAAGCAATTTATATTTCAATTCGCGCAACGCTGGACGCTTTTGCAGCTGTTGTAATCGATCTGCATGCCTACGACATGCGAACAGACAGACTACAAATGTCGTTACACACAATTGTCTCCGAGGATATTAGATTTTGCTGATTTCTTTCTTTTGCTCCAAGGAATGTATGAAAACAAACGTTGTTGACATTGGTAAACGCTCTTTTTCCAAGAGAAACTCAGAATTACGAGTACTGCGAACTCTTCCATCCTCAAGCTGTCCGTCTGCCGGGAGGATTTCGACGAATCTCTGCTCCGTTCTGCTGAAAATACGTATACGTTTTCAATCCGTTGCACGTTCGTTTCGTTGTCAGCTTCTTCAATTTTAACTTCATCTCTCTGCCTGATTTATAGCAATTTAAATGGGAAATGTTCGAGCAGACGTCTTCGTAGTTCTTCCGTGCAGTGAAACGTTTGGCGTAGACGCAGACGCAAAGCGATGATCGCGCTGCATGCAACTGTTCGGCTTTCAGTGTTTTTTATTTCGACTTTTTTCGACTGTATTCGGCTTGTTGCAATAACGATCTGTTGCAGTATGTTTCGCTATTTATTGTTGCTGTTTGCGTTTTAGTCAAATGTGGGAAGTCGTTGCATGCACTTAAAAATCAATAATTTTTCGCACGCAGCCGAAGTGACTTTCGCAGCATGCAATTTAAATGCGTGAGACTAAGCATTAAACTTCGATTCTTTAAGTAAGCGGCACTTCGACGCTTTAGTCAAAGAAGTAACGAAGCTTGAAGAGTTTTCTAAATTCTATTTTCTATTTTGCGCCTTCCTTTTTCGTTGTGATCACTGATTTTTTACTGATCACTGCCGAATATGAAGTGCGCGCCTTTTAAGTTCGCTTGGATCTGTTTTTGCTGCCCTGCTCATTACTGTCAGAATGGTGCAGAATGTCAGTCCAAATCCACGAGATGTCCACGCACGAATTTCATGCTCACTGCTCCAAGCGACCAACTCCTTTTCAGAGGAACTTCGATGCCTTCAGACTCCGGTTTGATCGCTGCGACGTGGTGCAAATCGACGCGTGATCGTTGACGTTCTGCTGAAGATCATGCGGACTCAACGATCTTAACTGATTGCTCCTTGATGGGCCGGTGATCGTCGTGATTGCAGATTCTTGTCAACGTCGGACGTTAGCGCGTCGTTGATGACGTCTGGCGATCGTCTGTAATCTTCAATTTTATGACTCATAAACACTTTGGCAATTATTTCGCTCGACGTAGCGAACGAGGTGTGGACTCTGAATCGGCTCGCTTGAGTGATAAGATACTGATTTTTAAAATATTACGTATGAAGCTTGTCGCGCAATTATAAAACCGGAGAAATAAACGCGCGGCGTAATTTAGAAATTACTCTAGGATTTATGGCAAAAATACTAAAGCTAAATATTAAATAATTACAGAAATAACTTAATTACTGAAACTATTTTTAAGTTCTCTGGAATTGTGATAAAATAGAAAATATTTTAAATGAATTTGTTTAATTTTAAACTGAAAAAGGAATTTGAATCTACAAGTGAATCTTTTGTTTTGTCATGTTACTTGAAGAAGTCTACAAAATGCAGATTATTTTATTATAATTTCCATTAAATCTAATTTATGTCTATTCGGTTTTTTGTTAAACGTCTCTGTTGCTTTTTGGCTCGGTAGAAGAATCTTCGAGACATTAAAACGGGCAAAAACAGTCGCTCGTGTAAACATGATAGTTAAAAATGAGTGAATGAATTATGAGGAGCTGTAAAATGTTGTTTTCTTCGCCTGTGACGTCTTCGCTTAATTTTTCATCCTGAACAGGATTTCCTGCCTTTAAAACACGAATATTTTCCCGCTTTTCATAAGCATCGTTCCTGAAATACTGAAAGCCGGCTGCTGTTGCTGTCGTTGTGTTAAAACCGCGTCACATGGCGCAAGTACTTCATTAATTAACACATAAGTCTCAAAACCGCTGCGAAAGTATCGCAAAAGAAGTGCTTAAGACACGAGTTGTTCAACGTTTTGGTTAGTCGACGGCGGAGCGAGCCATAATGAAGCTATTGCTGCCCACAATGGACCAAAATATTATCTTATCCCGCGTAAATCTATAATTAAGCGTGCGGCTGACGCTGTGCCGATGGCGAGATTCCTGCAACTGCGCTTCTTAATTGAATTTACAGCCGATGTGATTATTTTAATGGCTTCTACTGGAACTTTTGTCGGCGAAATTTATGATAAGATGTGACTGGCGATAGGAGAAGTTTGCCCACGAGGAGACATCGCTTCGCGTAGAGAGACCGGATACGATGTCCTCTGGGATCTGCGCGGCTTTCGATGTTTTAAAGTTGGCGAAATTTATTGTTATCGAACAAAAAACAACGTCTTAAAGTTGATTAAATTTTCTGCAATAAAAGCATTCAGTTAACGGTAATTTAATAGCTTGATTTTAATTCGATTTTTAAATGATTTTGAATAGAAACTTCATTTTATTTGGCGGCGTTCAATGTAGATCCATTTCTTGGTCTTCATCGCCAATTCTCGTTACGTTTCCCTCCTTGATCGTTCCACTTATTTCCCTCCTTCCATCAACGTTCTTCGTGTGTAACTTGAGCCCGCTGAGCTTCTTCCAACTCCAATTAAAACTAAACCCAAATAAACATCATCTGAAGTAAGCATTTGAAGGCATTTTTTATGGTCGCGTTTCTCAAAATTCCACACAAAACAAGATGTCCAAGAATATTGAGGAAGAATCATGGAAACATGTGAAAAAGGTGAAGGTGAAAACGACAACATTTGAACTGGTGGCAGTGATATTAATTAATGATCATTTTAACTGCTTTTCATTGAGATGCGTGGACAGTTTTTACTGCTGCTGTTTATGTTTTTCTTCTTGTTGTTCTTCCTTATGTTGTTCTTGTTGTTGTGTCATTTATTTGCATGACGCTGTGTGGATGACTTCATTTCCCTTGGTGTGGTTGTGATTCTAGTTGTGCGGTCCGATTTAGTAAACGATAGAGACGTGAAATTATTGCAAGTGATGTTATTATTCTTGTCACTGTTCTTCTTTCATATAGTATATTTTTTATTTGTCTTATGGGTACTTACGTGTTCCTTATAATTACTTGTTTCCTATACGTTTTAATTATTGTACGAATATCGCTAAAATTACTTGCTGTTAATTCCTTAACGAAAAACACTGAGCAAAGGAAAATCCAATCATAAAAGATTTAATTGTTAGCATTCTGATTAGTTTTTTTATAGAAATAACTTATTAAAAAACTATTACTAGAATTATAAAGGACTATAGCACTCCACAAGAGGATTGCAGGGAGGGCATATATAGGGCAGGGTAGGACACCACAGAAATCAGAGACCTCCAATTGGCCCTCAGGCAACGACAAAGTGCAGAGGACATCCACAAGTTAACGCGACATTAAAATCAGCTCCGACAAAGGAAGCAAATAGGCTTAGCTTTGAAGTGAGACAGGGCGATGTTTTGACTTTAGAAGGAAGCCCATTTTGAAAAGGCTAGATCGATCCCTAGCTAGGGTGAGAAGCCTGGGAATGAGGAAATCCCCCACATGTTAAGAACCACCCATGTCAGGGGTGATGCCAGATTTGTAGTTATGATTTCGTGAAAGCCCAACAGCTTGTCATAGATATAGGCAAGGGCCTGAAATTTACTAATCTTGAAGAGTAGGAGAAGCAGTCTGAGACCGAAAAGTACCTTCAACTCCATTCCCAAGACTGATTTTCCTAGGTGAGACACTCCTACGTAAAGCAAAAACCAAACGCACCACAGAACGAATGCAGATATTATTAACCAGTAAAAAAATAATGTTATCTATATATTTAAAAGAAAGTCGTGTTAGTTACACCATTTATAACTCGAGAACTGCTGGACCGATTTTTATGATTTTTGATTTGTTGAATTCGTCTCAGCTCCGAATAGCAGAATAAATATTACAACATCGAAAAAAATCAAAACGAGGCGTGGCAAATCGGTAAAATTTAATATTTAGGAACATATTGATCCCAGCCGAATGAAATTTGGTGGGTATGTTCGCAGGGTTATTGTCGACAATCGTACTAAAAATGAACGTGGCAGCCTTTTTGTGCTTTTAGAGCTGCTTGAAGATTGAATATGGGAATTTTAAGCGCACTAAAGTAAATGTGACCGCTAAGAAATACTCTAAAAATTAAAACTCAAAACTTGATTGATTCTCAAATCGCCTGACGGAATGCTGCATACGTTAAAATGATTTCCTCGTCGAGTACTGCCTATTATCAACGGGGTGCAGAAGATTAGCAGCACCAAAACATGTCCATAGACGATGCTGCTAATGGAACACGTGATTGCAATCGAACGACTGGAAATGGAGAGAACCACGAATAAAGCTGCAACAAATAAACGAATAAATTGAAAAATTACCGCACAAATCAATCAGCTTTTGAAGCGTGCAACACACAAAGCCAGACAAACAAATTGCGACAACTTTTATCGTCGCAACATTTTGCAATCATTTCCATCGTCAGCGAAATAAATTCAATGAAATTGCAGGCAAAAATTGTGGCAATCAAAACATTTGCTGTCGTTGTCGCCATCACTGTAAAAAATGTCTGATTTATTTATATGCGACAGACGCAAACACACACACATGCAAAGACTTGTTTGCGGAGTGGCGCTGTTTGTTAAACTCCATTGTCAAACGTTTGCTGCTCCAATTCAATGATTTCTGTGCTTGGCGCCATCAATGATATGCAAATCGAATTGATTGAAGGCAAATGTAATAAACAGAATTCTGTTTTTTATAGTATTTGTTTTAGGCCGATGAATCCATTATTCTTTGGACACTTTTATTGGAAAGTTAAAATTCTTGTAATTTTTTGTTATTTATTAAAAATTCACCTGCTTTTTCGACTCCGCTCCTGTTAAATTTTGTATTCCTGCCACTTTAACAATCTTGTTTACTGTCAATCGCATCGAATTCCGCTTGCCGATGTTGCGTTTTCTCCTTTTCCTTTTCGTCTCTAAAAGCCGAGACATGGCGCACTCCTCCGATTCATCCTCATCCAAATGCGTGCGCTGAGAGTGCGTAGCTCTGCCAGCAGCAGCAGCGACAGCAGTCTCAGCCGACAGCGATTGCTTCGAAGTCATCACACAAAGCCAGCCGTCGGCCGCCGACAGAGTGTTAGACGCGAGAGCGAAGCCGACTGGGAGCCGAATGGATGGCTGCTTGTCGCTGCTTGATGATCTCCATTCAATAATCGTTAAAGAGATCGTTGAAGCGATTGTGTAGTGCATCGCTGCCTTCGTCCGAACGCCGATTCGGGAAACGATTGCATTAAGAGCTGGAGAAATGCTGCGTAGAAGACTTTTTGCTCTTGCTGAAGCAGCGAATATGTACAATGAAATGCAACGTGAGTAAAGGAATCTATTGAAAACATTGACCTCATAAACAGATGAGTGTTGAAACAATTAAGCAACCGTAGCTAAAGATCTGTTTAATTTTTCTATGAATGTTGTTTTAACTGGAGCGATTTTATGCCCTCCTCTTTACCTCCCATTTGCCAACACACTCTCGCGTATACAGAACGACTCGCACTGCTCTCTGCTCCACCACGCTGCTCTGTTGCGGCCTGCGTCGGCGCTGCTCTGCCGCCAGCTGCGCCAACGCGTTCCCTTTGCGCTCGACTTGCGGATTTTCTTCTCGGCGTTCATTAGTTGTACGCGTTCTTCGCTGACGTGAGCAACAGACTCGGCTTTTCGCATCCGTTGGCAGTGGTTTTCTTTGATTTTGCTGCGTGCGTCGTTCGGTTATCGTTGGAATCTCTCTAAAAATGTTGTAGGATTTTAAGTGCTTTTCCCACTTCCCCGCTCTCCCTAAAGTGTCTTCGTGTTTTATCTAATTTCCAATTTTTTGGTTGTTAAATTTTAATAATTGTTTTTTGTTTCACTTGTTGAAATAGTGATTAGGGTAAAAAAACAAACAAGGCGCAACAAAAGCGATTCGTCTTTCAGTGTACAAACAAAAACAACGCAAAACGCTTTCAAGTGCGTCATTGTCGATATTTCTATTATCGTCGTTGTCGCGATTAAATTTGTTTTTTGTTGTAAGCAATTTCGCATTCGATACATCTACGGCAGTTAAAAGAATTTTAATTTGTTTTCTTTCGTGCTTTTTTTATTGTGTAAATTTTTAATCGAGTCTTGTCTAAAGTTTTGTCGCCTTTTTCCTTTTATTTTCCTTTTTTAATTGCAAAATTCGTGAATTTTGACAGTAACAGAGCAAAACTGCGTCTTTGCATCGTCCGATTGCGTAAGTATTGCAAAATTTGTTATTTCTTTATGCTTTTATATAGAATTTATATTGAAATTTATTCTCAGCAAAAGAAAAGTTGAGTTTCTTGCCACATCCTTTACACGTTTTTCTCCGTTGCCTTTTTGCGCACTACTCCACTGCGATGTGTTTTCTTGTGCGTTTCCTTGTCTGCCTTTTGATGATCTATTAAAACATTTCCAATTCCATATCCAGTTCTCTGCTGCACGCACGATTCACGACCGCCGATCGAACGTGTTGCTGTCGAGCTTCGCGAAACTGCGTTTTACTCTTTACTAATTTTTCTGTTTATGACGTCATAAACAGAGTGGAGAAGTGCAGAAAGAGGCTCTCTGAAGGAGATCTCAATGACAGACAGACGGAGACTCGTCCGAAAAGAAAATACTGACCAAAAAAACAAAATATTGACCAGTAAATTGAGGAACTTCTGGGAAACTTTGATGAAAGCACAAAAAAAGAAGGGAAAAATTAAAAAAAACAATAACTATTCGTTGAAAAGAGTAGGGAGAAAACTGTAAATTTAGAGTACGATAATGCACTGTTAATATTACATGTCAAGACTACTTGAGGAAATTAAAACCAATATAAAAACTATCACAACTTGACTTTCAATATAAATATATATGCTGAAACCATGAGTCTCATTTAGAAATTCGTGTACTCGTAGATTTTACATTTATAAAATGAAGTTCAGAGTATATGAAGGGATTACTACCAAAATTCTAGTGTAGTGCATACTGTCAAGTTGATATGACCCACTGTTGGCTCTACATTTTAGTCCAAAAATACAATTTTAACACTGAATTCCTATATTTTGGCTCGTGGTAATGGTATTTTCGGTCTGGCTGAAGCTGATATATCCACATTCTATGATGACAACATATTCGTGCCGAATTGCAAGATTTTACTTTTACTCGTTCTCCTGTAATTGTGAACTCAATTCATTGATTCAAAAAATTGAGCTGTTAACACGGGAAAATTCAAATTTATTGTTTTTTTATTATGGGAAGTTTGCACTGGGAATTATCAATACTAAACATTTAAGAATCACAAAGGATATACGTAGAAAATTTCATACACAATACCTTCATTCGTTGTCGTATAATCGTGAAATCGACCCTGAAGGTGATGCTGATAATGCAATATAAATACTTCTGCATACTTAGCACGTCTCTTTTAATGCATAAACGGAAGCACAACGTGCAAAAATCAATCAATTAAGCACGGTAAAAAGTTTAAAATTACATACTTGCATTGTATATGCCGACAAAGTACTGCATTAAATCCATCGGTGTCTAACTTCAATTCTAAGTAGGTTATTAATAATTTAAGCGGAATATATAGGCAATATTCCTGGTTAAAATTGTCTAATAACTACTTTATAAAATTCATAATGACTTTTTATATAAATACAAACTTTTTACTTAGATTATTTCCACTGAGACCCGAACCATGACTTCCTCTCGGTGCACAATACCGCACTGAGAATACATTATATTAAAACTGAAACCGAAAATGGAAATGATAGTTTCCATTATTGGTTTTTAGTTTAACCCAAAGTACCACGTTTTTGATTATATTTATACTACTGATACCCCTATAAAAATGTATTTGTAACGATAAAAAACTGAAATTTTTGTTTGAAAAATATCTTACATTAAAACCATTAGGAAAAAACTGCTGTTTAAATAATCTATACTTCTATATCTATACTAATATATAAAAGTGATTGTGTGTCTGTCTGTCTGTTCCCTTTTCACGGCTAAACTACTGGACCGATCTCGACAAAATTTGGTATGGTCATATTTTGAGGCCTGCCGATGGACATAGGCTACCTATTTTTTTTAATTCCACCCATAAATGGGCGTGGCAAATTTCTCGGACCGTTCAGGGCTAAGCCGCTGGACCGATTTGGACAAAATTTGGTATGGTCATATTTTAAGGCCTGTCGATGAACATAGGCTACCTATTTTTTGAATTCCACCCATAAATGGTCTAAATGGGCGTGGCAAATTGCTCAGACTGTTAAGGGCTCAGCCGACGGACCGATTTGGACAAAATTTGCTATGGTCATATTTTGAGGCCTGCACGCGGACGAAGTCGCGGAGTCCAGCTGGTAGAGATATAATTTTAAAAACAAAAAACAAAATTTAAAAATTGGGCCTAGTCTTCGGTTTTTACGGTGTATATAGTATAACATCAAAAACCCTCATTCATTCGGATCTAGTGTAGAAAACTTAACTTCGAAAGGTGCTGCTTAATGCTTATATTTTATTTAGAGAATTCTGAAATGTCTGACGAATGTTTGTAAAGCGTTCATTACATCCTCCCTTCACGACCTCCTCGTCATTCCACTGCTTCCATTTTTACGTCATTCAAAAATCCATAAAAAGCCATAGAATAATTTATCAAAACTGAAAAAATGTAGTGAAATTGTTCACTTCAATACAAAAACAAAATATTGTAAAGCTGCGCGTAAATAATTATGCATGAAAAGTAAATAGTTTCTGAATGTTTCTGTAAGAGTCATTGCAAAAGATGAAATAACAAAAGAACAGATGACAGGAAAACGATAACCGTTCAGCTTCTGTATTCAATATTTAAATTGCTTGAAGCTTTTAGAAATGGAATCTGTGTCATTGCGATGTGATGTATGGGAAATTCGAGTTGCGCGACAAAGAATTCTTATGAGAAAATTGAATGAAGTGAAAATATGAAGTTAAGAGTAAAAAATTGCGGCGGTGTTTGAAGTTTGCTTTGCCGCAAATTATGACAGTGGTTATAACAAAATATAGCGACAATTTGTAGAGCAAATTTAATTTGCAAACTGTAACAAAGTGGACACAAGGGAATTAATAATAGCAATGAAAATAAATTTTGATGCCTTGGGTTTTTTCTTATTTTGGATGTTATTTTGGAGCTTGCATTCTCCGAACCCATGTCTTGTATTGCGTATGTTTGCTGCTACAATAAAAACGACAACCTCTCCATTAGATAAAATATAAAGCTACCGAGTGTTAAATGAGGTGCTGACATGCGATCTCTGACCGAACTGTGGGGCAAATATATCAAAAACTGATTGAAATTTTAGGAAAACAATTGCTAAGGAAGGAAGACAAGTCTTTGAAAGGTAACTAGAAGAAATTCCATGCCATTTGGTCAATGCATATTTGGTCAATAATTAAGAAATTTATCTAAATTACTAAATTCTTTATGAATTCAATGAAACCTTTTATTATTATTTATGTTCCCTCCTTCGTCCCTCTCCTCACAAGCTCCTTCCTTATCATATTCTTTCAAATCTTGTTAAAAATAGAAAAATAATAAAATAAATATTCGCCGAACATCTCCACTCTGCGGTCGCAACGCCGTCGACTACACGAGTCGGCGGTAATAATTTACGTGGCGTATCTGGATAGAACGACATAAATTATTGATAAGCCGAGGACTCTATTTGTACACGGCACCGCGGCTTGGTTCGGCCGCAGATCGCAGCGTCCACCGAGCATTGCCCATCGCCCATCGCTCGCAAATACATCAGTCTTCAAGAGAAGGAGCTGAAGTTAAAGAGGTTAAATGACTGTGGAGTGTGTGGAGACTGCGGAGGTGCTGGGTTCATGCCAGGTCCATGATGTTGAGAAAATGTTTTTGTCAGACAAACTTCAAGAGCCAACATCAAACGATTTCCCGGAGTTTCTCGCTCCAAAAGCGAGCCGCTGCAGTTAATAAATGTACTTTAAAAGACGCGAATTTGTTGTTTCGAACGCAGTGGGGCCAATTTTTTTTATTATTTATTTCAATCACTCGCATTTAGTTTGTTCTGCAGCGACTCAGTTTCGCTGTTATTCTTGCGGATCCGTTCTGAGCGTTTGTGTGGCGCTGTCGCAGAATCCTGTCAACTGATTTGGTCCACGTTTCTGGCCAATGTTGTTGTTGCCTGAGTTGATGACAGATGACATTTATGCTTTTATAAATGCGACATTAGAGCGACTTGGTGTGGGCTTCAAGAAAAACATAGTCTCTATCACAGACCTCAAAGTAAAGAATGTTCAGAGCTTAGAAACAGCGCAGAGCTCACAGAAAAGCGATAAAAAATAAACCTGTCATGAACAAAACTACTTTCGAAATGTCTAAAAAACACAAACAGAATAAAAATAACTGCAGAATGTGGCTGATATTCTCAAGAGGTAGGAGGGAGAGGAAAGGGAAGGTCGCGAGAGAGTTTCATTTGCAGAGTGGATTTGTACATTGCTAAAAATTCCATCCCTAGTTTATGGCAGCTTTTAAATGAAAAAACAACTTAAAATTATCTCCCGCATCGCGTTAAAATTTCAATTAAAACACTTCTCACTACACTCCGCCTCGTGACAGGACTCTGTGCACTTAATGACACTCTTAATAGCTTCCGATGCAAACATTTGCGGCTACTTAATCCAGCCAGTCAAAGGATGATTGATTAATGGATCCTGTGGACCCGAGCTACTGACTGCTCGGCAGCGACGTGCCTAACATCGCCGTGCTTAATCAAAACGAGGTGTTTCATTAAACTAATGAATGGCTCGAAAAGGAACGTGCTTCGAGCGCTCCACTTTGTTGCAAGTGAAAGACGCGACATCCATAAATTTAAGGTTTTATTGATAACTTCGAGCTCAAGCTGTTTTTTAAGTAAAATTTATGGATTTTCGCAACTACGCAACTAGAAAAACTATGAAAGCAACCGACACAGGCGAGTAAAATCAGTAGGAGAAACTGTCACAGCTTCAATTTTAAGAGAAGCATTAGTCTTAATTCTGATTAACGTGCTATCGTGATATAGTCACTAATGCTGCAAATAAATAACTCCTAATTATACAAGAAGTTATTAAAGGAGCCTTTTTATTATGATTCATAAACAATCCATAACAAAGGCTATATTTTGGTAATGGCTTTGAACAATCTCTAAAATGCAGAGAATTGTAAACAAAATCAAAAATCTGTTTGCATAAAAAAATCTTGTTTCTACATAAAAAAACCCGAACCGTTTGTTACTCCATTTTAATTCATGATTTACTGGCTCAAGCCACTTAACAAGCCACTAAAAATTCTAATAACGCCTCGCAGGCGTGTCTTTGGATTTTGTGTATTTAATTTACGATTTTGTTGTTCTCTGCCGCCGGCGAACGCCCGGAATACTTTTTATCCAGTGCAGAGCAGACCAGCGCCTACGCTCACACTTTTTTGTGCTGTGCGGATGTTTTTTCTTGTGCTCTGAGGCATAATAAACTCGCTTAATTGCATTAAAACAGCTTCTTATGCGCGACGGAGAGGAACGCGTAGTCCATAAGCCTGCCTCGCTATCAAATTATTTATTAAAATATTCTGGTCGCTTGGCGTGAATTGCTTGTTGGGGCGGAGTTTTTCGCGCGTCGCTGACCGCTTTGTTGCTATAATTTGTTTTAATTGCTTGTTTTAAAACTGTCTGCCTGGCATTGATGCTAAGTTATCGGCGGCGACATCAGTCGACAGTTGCAAGTAGGGAAAACTGACGCAAAGAAAGATAAATCGTTAGAAAATTAATAAAAACTCGTCACTTTTATTTAAACGGAATTTTTAAGAAGTTTCAGTGCTTGTATTTATTATATATTAAGAATGTTTTTTAAATTTAATTAGAAAAAGAAATAAATGAGGTGAATAACTGACAATAAATAAAAGACTTAAGCAACAAACTCGACGTCATGCAGTCTTCATGAACAATCGATGAGAAGACTTAAGCAACAAACGCGGCGAATAAACTCAAGCAATCTTCTATATTGCTGTCTATATTTTTACTTACATCTTCATTTTCGTACGCTTTGTATAAACTAAAGTAAGACAATTTCATAAGATTCTTAATCATTTAAAACACATCACAAGCTCCATCTAACAGCAATAAATTAGAAATCCAATTAACTGCGTTAGCAGCAAGCAGCTGCGGCTACAGAGGCGTTCAAAACCGACCGCAAAAAGTGATAACGACAATAATTATTCATGTGATTTACAGACACGTAGATAAAACACACGCTCATTAAGAGGATGAACCGAATCAATTCGGAAGATAATATTATTCAGCAGCAGCAATTATAAAGGCTGCTGACTGTCGAGGTGATGATTGCGATGTACTATGAACATTTCAGACGACGCGTCGTTCAGGAAAACTCCACATTCTTGCTCTTGATTTATTATCTTCCGCAGTGGTCTTTTACGCGTTGCAGCCGCTCGCTCCTTGTTCGGCGTTTGCAGTGACTCGTGCAAATGACAAATGCGATTTCGCCTCTCACAGGAAGGCAAGAAGCTAAGAGAAATCATAAATATTTTATAATAAATAGTTTATTGACGACAGAAAGCGATGGAGGAGAAGCACTAAAGTAAAAAGTAGTCTCCGTGGACACAATGTGTCTGCGTTGGCTGCCCATGAACTGAGCTCTGCCGATAATTCAATTCAAATGCGCGTCTCCGTGGCCAGCGGGCTGCGTGTGCAGCGTTGCGTGGCGCTGCGTTGGCTTTGCGATTGTCAGTCGACGATAAGATGCCCGGTATTCGATTTCTTCTCGTGCGATTTCTATCGCGGAAATTATGGCTCGTGGAATGGAATTCTAATTTAATCGATCCAATTGCGTCTTTCAAACACGACACATTTTTTGTTTTGTCTATAAATATGCACTTCAAATGTCTTTTAAAAAATTTATTGATATTTTTCCCTTCTTGGACCTTTCATTGATACAATTTCTTTATAGTTTTGAGTGTATTTCCGACAACGAAGGCAACAACGATGCGATAATCGACATCCTCCAAGCGTCATTTTTAGTTTTTTATTTTATAGATCCTTGTTCTTGTCTGTCATTTGTTTACCACGGAGAGGAGACACGAAAATTTGTCAGTTCGTTAAAGTTGATGTAGTTGTCCGTGTTTCTGTTGTGTCTGTTGTTCCGTGACTTTGATTATTGCCCGTTTTGTTGTTTATGCAAAGCAGACTGCGTGTTTACAACACAAAATTCAGTTGATGTTTATTCAAATTGAAAGTCTACGCTTTTGAGTGAGTTTGAGTGTGTTATTTTGGAGTTTTAAGCATTTCCAAACAAAAAAAGAAATAAAAATAAATAAAAATAAAACTAAATAAAAAATTACTATAATGAATTACAAGAGTTACCCAAATAAAGAAGACTAAGAAACATTTCATTAAATTTTTATATATTTAAACAGATCAGAAAATCTTTTTTACTCTTTTTGCTTGTTTAATGTACTTTTGAATTTATTTTTTCTGCTCGAATTGAAATATTAATACACAAACCTTGTTTCTTTGCCAAATAAATCGAATTAAATTAAAAATATTAATTTTTGTTTTAAATATCAAATTAAGAAACTTTTTCCTTTGTTGAAAACAAATACAAAAACCGAAAAAATCGAAGAACTATTTTTAGAGTAAGTTTCATTTGTTGAAATTATGCTTATTAAGTTCAAATAATGAAATGAAATAAGAACATAGTTGAATCTGAATGCAAAGTCGATTCCATGTTCAAGAAACTAGTCAAAATTACTGAAAATGTTGCTAGATGAAGAGTTTATTCGACCGAAAGCAACTGAACGTAGTTCCATAAACTAGCAGCCATTTTTTGCTTATTAGCAGCACGGGCGCGTACACACCTCGCTGCGTGAGTTTTGTTATTAAAACAGTTAATTATTTCGCTTGAAACTATAAATATTACATGTGCCTCTCTGATAGCCAAGTTAACGAACCATAAATGTGAATGACAGTTCGTTTTCAGTTATTTTCGGTCGAAATACCAGAAAAATAGCTAATAAATTTGTTACTGATGGCTCGTCGTTGTTGCTTTTTGGTTTTATCGCTTGATTAATATGTTATTGGTTGACTAGCCCGTTAAATCGAGTTGAGACGAGTTCAGATCGCAGTGCATTTTTGCAATTGCCAACGAATGATTTATCGATGCAACCGCGAGCATCTCCATTTTAAAGCCTACACTTTCCGTTAAAGCAATTAAACATTTCTATTTCGCTGTCTATAAACGTTATTAATTATAACTCCATTTGCTTTTTCTTTCTTTGCAGGTATGTGATCGAATATGCACAGCAAATAAATTTACACACAAATCGAGGAATAAAAATCGCCTTAATGAAAGCTAAAAATATTATAACAAGATTTAGATTTAAATTTGCAATTGGCTTAGAAATTGAAAAATGGATTTGTTAAAGAAATCTGCTTCAATTTCCCGATTCTGACGATTTCATTCAAGTTCAACAGATCGAACTTTCCTTCGATTGAATGCAATTTTATTATTCTTCTTTGTCTTGCCTTGTGTTTCGCGATTTCATTTCATTTCTTAATTTAATTGTTTTCAATTCAACGAAAGACTTAAGTAGCGAACTTGAATATTCATTCACTCACAATTTCGTTAGTTTTCGTGCCACGTCAAGTTAAAGTAGCTCTGAAAAATGGCACTCTTCCCTTCTTCGTCGCGACCCCGCACCCTCATGGAACAATTGTTGGCACGCAAAATCGAGGCCGCTTCCCAAACAGGGCTCGGCGGCAGTCGTTTGTGCCGGACGGATTCCGTCGACTCCACCAGCAGCATCGGCTCCCTCGGCTCGCTGGCTCTAGGCGAGGACGTCTGTCACTGCGACGATTGCCTGCTGGGCATCGTCGATCTTTACGTGGTCAGTGCAGAGGCGGCCAGGAAAAAGGTAGGCAAACAAGCTTCTTTAATTGAATAAATCAAAATACTCGATAAATAAAGCCACGACCGTTCATCAATTACGGACGACGTGGAAGGTCTGTGGGCGATGGAAGCGCAGACGCCACAAGAGTTGGCAACCTCTGACTTACTGACCGGCCGGCTGACCGCCAATCAGCGCGCGCTAATTAAACGCTAATGACTGTCGCTGGTAGTGCGCCTGTTGCTGCGATTCGAGGGCAAAAAGCAGCGAACGTCGGTTGACAGTTTTGCACACTTCATGTTTTATTCAAATGCGAATAAATCCAGCGAATGGGCAGGGAAATGTTGCCAGCAGCGCAAAACACAGCCACGACAACCACGGCAACAAAAATGCACTGCGTCTCAGCAGCCGCCATGGCGAAGGTTCCCCAGCAGGCGCATTAATCAACTCCGCTTTGCGTTCATCACCACGATGGAGCGGAGTGGCGGGGGCGCGAACGTCCTAAACAGCAGCAAAGGTGGTCGCTTGGGTAACGACAAAACCAGCTGCGCATGCGCAACACCGTTGCTCGCCATGTGCCACGCATAGCGCCGCAGAAACTGCTGCAATTCGCAGGAACGCAACCAAAAGCGGATAAATCAAAAAGCGCCCCGCGACGGTACACGACACCGCGCTGTCAGATGTCGGACGCGAATGTGTCATTGCTGCAAGAGCCGCCCAAAGCTGAGCTGCGCTGAGCTAACTCGGGCAAATCGGCAAACAAACAAGCACAAGTGCAGCTAATCCTCGGAATTTAAATCATGTTTTAAATGTTGTTTGTTTCGCGGTGATGCATGCGATCTTTTGGATTGTTGCCTCGATTCTAATTCAAAAAAAATTGTCCATACAAATGAAGTAAATGTGAAGTCTGGAAAAAGTAACTCATTTTATACATATTCATTGTAATAAATTATGAAAAGAAATGCAGTTAACGAATAAACACATCGCTTTTTGATAAATTTAAAGCATTCAACGTGGGAACACGGACTCTCGCCAGAGGGCGCTTCTTCGTTGGCTCAATGAAAATGTTAAAGAATTTATGGGCACCTCGAAAAGCTGCTGTGTTCGCTGTTGTGGTTGTTGTCGCCGTTGTAGGCGCCGTGGAAAGCGCGCACCGACCGCATTGACTGAAGCTTGCAGTTGTTGTTGTTGTTGTTGCTGTTGTAAAGTATTCATTGGCGCTACCAGATGCCGATAGCTGTGGACAAAGTGGGCAGCGCCACTGCAGCAATTTGTCTCGCGTGAGTTGGGTTAAATGGAGTCAACAGAGGATGGAGTCACGCGGTGGTCGTTAACCGTGGACACTTGAAGTTACCAGTTGTCCACAGTTCTTGGGCTGAAGTGGGAAAGAAGCTGAAAGTGTTGCAGGTAGAGAGGGAGGAGTTAAACGCCTCCGAATGCATCAGCATGAGCCGAATTTCTCAACAGCAAGTTTTGTAAATTGAAATGTTGGCGTGAGAGACTTCGTGTTGTTGAAAGTAATATGAAATTGTCTCAGAAATAAATAAATATTATTATTTCTGCGAATAACTAATTTTTCTAATCAATCAGTTTATAGATTGCCTTCATAGAAATAAAATTTATTGCTTTCTTTAAGGTAAAATTAACAATTTATAAAATTTAACTTCCTTTGAAGCATAGAAAATAAAAATTTTATAAATGTTTATAGAAATATCTTCCTTCGTTGAAGAGTATTCTGTACAAATTCTCTCGAAAATAACATGAAGAAATTTCTTCGGAGCTGACAGAACAAACCAAATTATACATCCAACAAACCAAACCAATCTGAATACACAAATTTCTGCAAAAGTGTGTTTTAATGTAGTAAAACAGTTTCAAATTGAACGAATATCTACGAATTTAATAGTTGCTGTAATCTTTTATCACAGAATCTTTCAATTTATCTCATTGCTAGAGATCAATTGATATTTTCTGACTGTTCCTCCTTAAGCCACAAAAAATAACGAATCTCGTAAAGCAGAGAATGATCACACGAAATTTTCAATTCGAGACTCCCAGTTTTTTTATAATTTAGTTAAATATATAAAAAAATATTCTTCGTGCTTGTTTACTATTACAAAGGGTTTTTTGGATCTTTTTCCGACGATCTTAACTTCCTTTTCCGTTCGGTTTTAGAATTTATTGAACGAAATAGCCTAGCATTTTTTCACGCTATTACAATGAAACGATTGCCTGTAGCTAAAACTGCAACGAATTGCTTCTATCTCCGCACGAATATCGAATAAATATCGTTGTTTTGCATTCGTTTCCTAAGCTTAATTCGATTTCGTTCCGTAGCGAATAATGAAAACAATCGACACGAATTTAGCGAATACTCAAAAAGAATCGCTACCAACGCGAGCCATTAATAAAGTCAAAGCACAGACAAGTAAAATTATTTATATTAGTAATATTATATTACTTGTCTGTGGTTAAAGTTTATTTAATAATATTAAAAAATAAAATTAATTTGTTATTTATAGTAATTCATTGTCAAATTTAGAGAATTGAAGAATTGATCGCTAACTTCAACATTGAAATGGAATAAATATTTTCATAATAGATTTTTTTTATATTTAACAATTCATTGATAGTCGTTATAAATGAAAAATTATAGTCATCAAAATCAAATAGTATTTTTATTAATTGCGGAATTATTTAATTCTATTTCTTTTCGTTGACTCTTTGCTTTGCCGCATTTAAACATCTTCGTTGAGTTGTGAACAAAACCAAGTTGATTTTGTGACGTTTGCTTTAGTTTTGTGGTTTGAGCATTGAATGAATGATCCCGCATCAATTCTTTAAGCGTTGCTGCTACTATCCAACAGATGGCGCTGTAGGCGGTTGTTAACTTTACTTTTGCAAGGAAAGATTCTTTTATTAATTCGCATTGGATGTAATTTCATGAATTATCACAATAAACACTATCTAGAAAGCAAATAATTGTTTTCATATCTTCTGTTCTGTTTTTCTTCATTCTGTGAATAACATGTTTTTGTACACAAAAGACTTTTTCACACTTTATTTCAGTTGTTATTCGTTTCTGCTGCTGGTGATGTTTGCAGACGACCGTTGAAAAGCTCATGAATATTTAAGTGTTTTATTAATAAGTTAACAGCTAAAAGCAACAACAATCAACACAATAACATTAAATACAAGATTTATAAAAGATCTGCAGAATAAAGAAAGAAAAGGAAGAAAACAAAAAGCCAACAGATGTTTGACGTCACTGCGAACATTTTTAGTCGTTGTTCGTGCTGAATTTTTTATTGTCGGTGATTGTGTTATAATTTTTGTTAATAATTGTTGTTTCTTGTTAGAGTATTTTATTAATAAATATGTTTGCCGTTTTATTGATGTTTTGTATTTTGTTTCTCTTCGTGAATAATAAATGAAATAAATTAAAATTTATCTCGTGCTCATGTGACGTCATATAATAATATAGAATTCCATTTTTCGCCGAATAATTTCAAATTTAAAAATCAATTATTGATGATTTATGGATTAAATTAAATTGCGAATTAAATTGAATTGAGATTTAAAGTTGACCAGAGGAAATATTGTTATTTATTTTACCATGTAACATGCGATACACGTAAGCAAATCTTTCGTATCTGTTTTCAGTCTAAGAAACGTACTTTTTTCCTTGGTAGCCTTCGCGGTTTCGCTATTTATATCTCTAGAAATAAATATTGTTGTTGCTATTACAGCTGTCAGCATATCAGAAATCAGCTGCTGCTGCTGCTGCCGTCGAATGGCGCAGATCGCGTTAAGTTCAGCGGGAAGAGAGACAGAGAAAAAGGAATAAACGCGGGCGGACTTCATTCGACTTGAGTTGTAATTGAATTTAATCGCAATAAATAAATGTCTGTGCGAAGGCAATGATGACGCAAATGTGTAATTAACTTATTTATAACTTTTTACGAATTGTTTAACCAATGAATTTCCATTATTAAACCATCGAAAATGAAAAAATAATTATTTAAATGCTTTGACTTTGAGTAGCGAAAAAAAACTGACATCTTTTGGACTTTAATTGAATTTCGCGTTCATTTTTTATTAATTTTTTGTTATTTCTAAACATTGTTATCGTTAAATATTCACTTGGAATTCAATTCTTGCGGTTTCTGAGGTTTTGATGATTGCACAAGCGTAGATTAATTTTTCTCGTGTTGAATTCGACGCAGATATGGAAAATATGAGATGCGATCGAAGGCAAAATATTAAATAATGTTTCATAATTTATTAAAGCAAAGCAAAAAAGCCTCAAAAGCCTCAAGCTTAATTCTTTATTTTTTATATTTTTATATCATTTTACAGATTCATTTGATATAAACAAATACTCATATATTTAATCGTGTATGTCTTCAAATGCGTATTTATATCTTTTTACAAGTACAATTGTTGTTTTTATCTGCCTTCTGTTGAATTGGCAACTCTGTGCTGCAGCGTCTCTTGGCTCGGGCTGCGCTTTCTTCCGATTTCAGTTGGAATCGACGTTTAAAGCGAGCGGCAGTCGACTGAAACGAGGCTGCTTGAATTTTTCGCGTCGAAACTTTAAAACTGAGCTTTAATTTTTCCCTTTCGGTGTTTGTCTCTTATTTTTCTTTAATTAAAACGTCGGCAGTGATCTGAATTTCTGCGGAGTTTTTCGATCATCATCGGGCGATTTTTGAATTTCATTTTGTGTTGAATATTTTGCGTTTCTTCGAGACTTTCTTTGTGCCAAATTCGAGGGGGTCAAGGAACCAGAAGCGAGCAAAGGAAGAAGAAGTGGCTTCAATGTGTTTATTCAGTGTTTTTGTTGTTGATTTTGATATTTATTCAGTTTATTGACGACAGCAAAAAAATATTCAAACATTTGATTTCGATGAAAAATGGAAGTCAATCAAAAATAAACCAGAAACAAACAAAAGAAAGATTATAAAGTAAGAAAACCGAAAAATTAACATTGATTCAATATTTAAACATGCCAAAAGTTCAAGCAAAAGTTAAAAATAACCTTTTGTGTTTCTAAAATGAATTGAAATGAAAAATAAATAAAAAAGCAAACAAAATGAGGGAAATATTTTGATTATTTTGAGAGTTCAAGGAAGGTTTTTAAATAATCGATGTACCGCTTTTTGTGTAATTTTTCATTAATTTGTCGAAATAATCTTTTGTCGATTTACATTGAGTTGGAAATGAATTGTTTTTACAAAACTTGGTCAGGGTTGAAAGGCTTTTTAAAGCAACTTTCGCACACAAAAGTTCATCATATTAATCAGATTTTGGCGACTCTACCTTGAAAAAGATCGTTGATTGTTTTTATCACCTCGATATCGCTGAAACCTACGAAATTTAACGCGTTTTCTTAGAATATACAGACCCATATCTGTCCTAAATAAGTTTTTTAATAGAGTCTTCAATTAATAAAATTTTTTGTTTATTGCTAAATATTTATTTACTTTTATTTTTAACCGATAATTATTAAAACAAGAATTTAATCTTTTTTAGTACAAAGCATAACAATTGTTAATTATATAAACATTATTCGAATGATAAGTTTAATAAAGCTTCCATTGTTAATAGTATTTTTCATTTGAATAGCGATGAATCCGTTTCGGTTCAAAGTTGAAAACCTTTCAATTGCCGATGAACCTAGAAAACGTATTTTTCATATGAGAAAATATTATTTTGTCTAATTTTTCATAATTTTAATGCGGCTGTCAGTTTGAAGAGTTGCTTGAAGAATAGTGAAGGCTGTGAATTTTGACGCTTACGCTAAAAATTTCAATGATAACATTTCAACTGAAAGAAGCAATCAACTTGAAGATCAACTTCAGCGTTTCCGAAGACGTTTGAAGTCTCACTTTAATCAAGTTTCTTGTCACTCGTTGGTGACTTGAATTTTTGCTCTTTTTGTTTATTTTTTTTGTTATTATTATCAACATAAGAAATGAGACTTAAATCAGTCTTCGCTCAATCCAACTCGACTCAGACGAAGCGCCTTGAAAATAACTGAAGCTATGAGAAGTTTAATAAATAAAATAATCAAAACACATGAGAAACGTTGCTCATTGGCCACTAAATAATAACTCAATTGAGGGAGCAAAGCAAGAAAACAACATAATAAAAATAATCAAGTGTAATCAAAATAAGTGACAATTAAATAGAGGCGTAAAACGCGTCACAGCTTCCCCCGCCACACCTCCTCCCCTCCCTCAAACGGCCCCCTTCTCGTCAGAAGTAATTCTCCAACTCGTTTGTCGTATTTTGTTAATTTTATTCTAATTGTTTGCTCGTTGTTTTAAATTTAATTGACGTTGCGCGTTGAAACAATTTTAAAGAGTTCATTAAATAAAATCGAAGCTTGTTTTTTTTTTAATTGAAAGCCAACTCGTTTTTACTCTGATATCGTTTCAATTTAATTAACCAGTTGATTGTGTGTTTGTTCTGCTTCTTTATTATTTGTTTATAAAGTCAAGTACATGATTATGAATTTTTTTATACAATTCATAAATTAAATCTTTAAAAGAGCTGCTTTTAGAGTTGGTCCTTTAAAAATGTTAAAAACAACGATGAAAATACTTTCAAAACCTTTAGAAAGCGTATTTCAATATTTATGAATATTTTTAAATTTGTTATTAAAGTGATTAATGATCAATCGCACGATTGATTGACTCTGAGAAATTATTTAAAATTCATTCGATTTTTCACCCGTTTTTTCATGTTTTGCGTGTTTCACGTCGAAACCGGAAAATCATTGTTATTATTACTGTTTGATTTCTCCTTTTTTCCGATTCAGATATTCAAAGAGATAATTAAATGCAATTTGGAGACATTAAACAATCCGTCGATTGTCACATTTCCACGTAATGAGCACAAACACAAAAAAGCGGCATGGATTCAAAGTTATTGTCATTAAAACGCTTGAGTAGTTCTTCTAATTGAATGAAATCGAAATGAATGCATAAAGAATGAAAAAAAGACTGCTCAGTGGAACACTTTTTGTTATAATTTCCTGTCTGATTTCGTAATTAAAGAGAACTTGCATCCGGCTCATGGAAGAATTCGATTCGTGGGTGGTTTTTTCACCAGGCAGTTAAACTCATTAAGTAAATGATCTGTGTGTATATTGATTATTGTTATATATGGGAATTTCTATTCTATTCTTTTAGAGTCCAACTCGATTCTCACGTTTGATGCAATTTCGCGATTGCTTATAAATAATTCATGGCCTAAAAGCAGCGATTGTAAAGTTGTTAATGACGTCAATTACTTTGAATTTACTGCAGTGTTTATTGAATATTGCCAATTAATTTAACCACCCGCGAATAGACATTTATTATATGTAATCGTATAATAATCAATCAAATATGAATTATGAATAAAATTTGTTGAAGGTTTGTGTAAACTCCCCGTCACATCGGCTTCGTCATCTTTCTAAAGTGTCTTTGCTTTTCATCGCGCTTAGAACAGTTTCATATCTCTTAATTTAAATTAAAGGTTTGTGTATCAACTAAAATTGTATTAGCTAAAGGCTTTTTAAATAGTTTGGTGACTTTAGCCTATACAAAGAGACGACGCCGTTGTTTCTCAAAATGATCTCATATAAAATGACATCAATTCAGCTGTCGTTTCTTTTCATCAGTCGAAATCGTCTTAAGCGACAAAAGTGACTCTTAAAATCACTCTGTTGAAGTGCATTCGTTATTCTTAAACTGTTTAACGCTGCCCACCTCTGAACTTCAAGTTTTGCCACATTTTTTATATGTTTTCATCAATTTTGTCACCGGAGGTGGTGTAGCGAAACAACTGAATAGCGATGTTGTGCCTCGTTTTGCCATAGTTCGATGCAAAGGACACACGAATGGACGGGGACAGAGCGACGGACGAACGAACGAAAGAATCTGCAAAACTTTTTATTATTAGTTTGCTGCATTAAATGTTGTTCGACATGAAATGATTTGTTTCGCTGAAGAATGAGACACCGAAAATGGGCACTGGAAAAAAATCACTTCTTGGCGTGTTACTTATTTGTGTCTCCTTCTCTCGCCGCTCTCCTCTGCTTTAGGAACTTCTGATCTTTTATCCAGGGAAGCTGAAGGCGCTGACCACATTTGAGAGCTGTCACGGTGACGTTTGTTACGCTTGACGCAACGTCCGACATGACAACTTGACAGCTGCACTATGATTTATCACACTCTTCTGGAAATTCTAGAATTTTGTAATTAAATAAAATAAAAAAGCAATCCTATTATTTCTTCAAAATTGTAAATGTATTTATGATCATTTGTGAAAATGTTTCATTAATAAAATGCAGATTTTTTGATTCATTTTAAATTCATTTCATTTTCTATTTAATTTTTCATAAATGCAATTTTTGTAAATTTGTTACTTTTATATTTCTTATTTAATTAATTTTAATTCTTATTCTTTATACAATTTTCATTAAAAACTAATTTTAATTCTTTACACTTGAAATTCACACCTTGTTTAATTAGCGTAGCCCAATCCGTAAAAATGCGTGCAGAGAACCAAAATATGCTTTAATTAATTTCACTAAATTTGGGCAAAAACGATTTTCAGCCGGCCGAAAAAATACAGTACCAAAAATGTTGGTCGCAAAGTGTTTTTAGCTCCATCGAGAGCCGATAGCAAGCCTCGTGTTCAGTCGTAGTTTTACCCTTGGATATTTTTATGCATTGATCTAAATTTTTCCCCTATTTTTGGCATGTTTATAATATTGCGGAATATATTTTTACTTTGTGCATTAAAAAACTATCGTAATAATTTCAAAAATTTCCCATCAAAGCAGTCAAGAAACCGAGTGACAACTAAAAATGTTCAAAAATAAAAAAATACAAATTTAAAATCGACACAACTCACAGGAAGTCGTCACGTCGACTTTCGCGAAAAATACGTAGCAAACTAATTGATATCGAGTGCATTTGTTGAATTTCCTGATCCCGCAGAGCGAGGGATCTGCTCGACCCACGGACGGCGTGGAAAATGTCCGTTTGCGCCTTTCCGAAAGTTCGCATCTTCGAAGACTTCGACAAAATGAGCGCCAAGGAGGTCTACTTCACCGAGGCCGGCAACAAGGTCACCGTCAAACTGCTGCATTTCCCCAACGTGCCGCCAGAAGAGATCAACAAGGTCCGGTTCGTGGACGAGGTTGACGGGGCAGATTGCAAGTATTCCCCTGACAACGACCGCGATGACGAGGAATACCACAAAATCATGCAGAACGGCTGCTTCAACCTGAGCCTGAACGACAGCTCCTTGGTGGCCACCGACAGGGACGACGACCTGGAGAACAAGAAGGACATGGCTTCCTTCGACTTCGAGGTGGAGGCCGACGTGGAAGAGGAGTCTGGAGCTATGAGCGCCCCGGAGCTATACTACAAGAAGCCGATGCGCAAGAAGTCCTCCATGACGCAGTTGCATCCACGCAAGTGCAGCGTCGCCTTCGCGCAGGCGCACGGCATCAAAATCACACCGCCACCAAAAGAAATGCCGACCTTTGAAATCACGCCGAATCCGCCACCGCCGCCGCCCCGTCAAACGCTTTTCTGCGGAGCGGGTCTGCCATCGATGGGCGCCCGGGCAGAGCCGAACTTCGACGTCTGCTGCGGCGGCGGCCGGTTGCGTCGCCAGTTTGGCGATCGACGCTCGCCGTCGCCGAACGCAGCCAACAACGGTTTGGGTCCCGGCTACTCGCAGTACTCGAAGTCGTTTCTGGAGGTGCCGCTGCCCCGCGACTACGGCTACGCTTCGAGCGACGACCTGAGCTCCGAGTGGGACTCCGATGTGTCAGTGACGATCGTGAAACCGGCGGTGACTCGTGAACGCACGCACGAGAAGAAGGTGAGTTGAATCGGCTTTTACGTCATCGACTGAAAGACGACCTGAACAAAAGACTAAAAACAACAACAACTTCGCACAAAAGACTGTTTGCATTCATTAATATAACGGAGATTTAGAAAAAATTATATGTTAGGCTTGAGCAACTGCACGTTTCTGTGTTTTTTTCTTGAAACGCGTCACAAAATCAACTCATTAATAAATCCTGTTGCTGTTTAACTTTGTTGCGATTCTCGATTCATGGCGTCATATTCATCGCTGAGCCGCGCGAAGTGGCTCGCAGCCGAGCAGCTCGACTCGAGTTGTAATAAGAACGGAAAACACGGCGTATGCACGATGATTTACGACGAGGTTCTAACCAAAAACGGTAGATGGCGTATTTGGACGATTAGCAATGTAGGAAGATCGACGGAATGAGCACAAAGCAAGTATAAGGCACGTACATATGTAGATTCCGACGCAGATACGCGACTGACAGCTGGCTGAAAACATGGCCAAAAAACGCCTTTAAAAGCGGCGGAGATGTTTGCCGCAGATTGAAGTGAATGAAGTCTTCGGAGGTTTTCATTTCTCTGAAACTTAAAAGCTTAAGTTAAGAGTTGTTATAGAGCAGACAAGGCTTCATCTTCGTATCACCCTGTAACCTAAGTCGCGTCTCTTATCTATTCGTAAATATTTAAACACGTAGCGAAAATCAGGTTGCTACAGAAGCTCTTTAATTTTAATGCATGCTGCTTAACAAGACAGCCGACGACTTGGCAGACAGACGACAGTCGTTCAGTCCTACTCAAATACTACCATTTAAATACAGCGCCCCGTATAAATCTCGGCAATAATTTGTGACAGGTTGTCAACGTCCAGAAGTCATTAGCAGCAGCTGAATGAAAACAACAGCTGCGGAGATGTGCGAAGAGCGTAAGAAAAAAATTACCTAGAAATTTTAATAATTCTCGCCAAATACGAGTAACTAAGGAGTTGAGCTAAGGAATCGCTGCCTGTTTTCAGTAGCAATTTCAAAGCGCGTCGAGCAACATTCGCCAAGCGTCGCTCAATGTTTTTAGTACACGGAAGAGATTTTCTATAGCGTCGATTGATCTGTCGTGTGACGCGTTTTGTCCTTTGCTCCTCGCATGCATTTCAATAGGCGCAAAAGCTGTCTCTCCTTTTCGCTTGTGAAGCTGCGGCAGCGCGGAAGATACGAAGTGAACACGGTTTTCATAGCCGAAGCGGCGCATGCGAAGGTAAAGAAAAGAACGTAGCGTTTTGCGCCTCGTTTCTCGAAACTACATCGATTCACTACGGTTCGGAAAATGTGAGCTAAAAATCATGTCTTGTGTTGCATTCCTCCGTTGAATTAGAAGTCGGGACGTCGAAGTTTCGGCTTCTTCGAGCACTTAACGCGTTCTTGGCTGCAGTGCGTCGCCCACCTGTTGCTAGCGATGAGTCGAACCCATGCAATGGATGGACTATAAACCTCTTTGTGAACGTTGATTCATTCAAGAATGACGAGAGCAAATGGAAGAAAGAAGGTTTACGGGACTCGCGTTCCTTGAATTTGCTGAAAGATTAATTTTAAAAAGTTGTTAAAAAAAGAGAATTTTTTCTTTTTTATTTTTTTTTGTTAGCAGAACGCGTCTGACGTCACATTCAAGCTGCGAGTGTGATTAACACATTCTTTTGATTGTATAAAAAGGCCAAAATTCACACAAAAATATTTCTCTTTAAAAGCTAAAAATAGAACATTATTTTCTGTGGCAGATAGCAGCCTTTTTGACTGTAGTGGTCAGTTTACGAAGTGACTTAAGTGTTATGTGGATTATTAATAAACTGACGAATAAAAACTTAAGTAATATAACTCAAAGCGCGATAAATGGGCGCTTGGTTCGGCTTCTCGATTCATAATAAAAGTGAATCTGATCGTACGTGATTTCGGATAAATGACAATGAAAAAAATGTAGTTTGGGAGCGCTGTAATTATAACGCGTGAACTGCAATATTTGGGTTCCCTTTCCACCCCGTTTAAAAAGTCCGTCCCTACTCTAGGTACATTTCCGGCTCCATCTACACTTTCCATTCCAAACATCGCTTAATCCCAATTCAAGTTTTTATGTCCAATGCCTGTCTCAAGTGTAGTTTTACCTTCAGTCCCAACTAGAGCCTAACCAAAACCATTCAACAGACTTGTTTACAGAACAGAATTTGTTGGCGGGTCATTCTCGGTAAATAAGTGTGTGTTTTGTAATTTCATAGGAAATTTGTTAAAACACACATCAATTCTTCAAATATTAATTTTTATTATAAAATATTTGTGTATTTTTTCCAACTAATTTTGGTACAAACATTCCCAAAAATTGAAAGAAAAATAATTTTTTTAGTTTATCCGTGCTAAATATTTGTTTGTAATTATAAGCCAAATAGGCCAAGAAAACTTGTTGCAAGTTTTAATTTATTCATAATAAGAGATCATGATGTTTAGAAAACAAATACTTTTGAATCAATCCAGCGATTTAAAAAGGTATTTTTAAGACAATTCATGAATGCATCAGTTCCAATTTTTACTACTCGATACATGTATGACTTTTATTGAAAAAACTGTCAATTTATGGGCACTCTAGCCCATTATTTCTTTTTCTTATTTTGTAATATCGGTTTCTCTTATTGTTTTCAAATATGCGAAATGTGTTTTCAAGCCGACTAAACATCTTCAGACGACTGTATAGCACAATTAAGAGGTAACATATCCGTCTTTGGATGAATTTTGCATTCACATTGTCAAGTTCGGCATTTTCGTTGAGTTATTCAATTTCGTTAGTCTAGTACTGAAATTAAACACCTATGAATGTGAAGGCTGATTGCATACAACCAATTGAATCAGTCACAAAAGTTCTCATAAGAGGCTGAATAATACTGCGAATACCACTCTTCTGTACCAACACCCATCGAGTCCCAACTCATAGCCTCCTCTTCAAATATTATAATGAAAACATTAAAAGAACCTTAATAACATTTAAAGAAATTATTTAGTAATGTTGTCTTAGCTTATGGTTTGATTTTATAATAATATAAGCACAATTATTAAAATTCGCATTTTTGTTTTTAACTTTGAAATTTTATACAAACTTCCGTGGTGTTGGAAAATTAAAGAATAATTCAAAAATATACAATATAAAAATAGAAAAATTAAAAATTTATCATCAAATAAAAGAAAAATTAATTTATCCTCCGCTTCGTGGATATTTTATTCAATCAAAAAATAAGACTGAAGGAGGAGTAGGTGCAAATTACATACTTCCATTTTTATTTATTATCATTAAAGAAATCAGTAAAGAGAATGTCGCAACAAGTCGATAACGATATGAAAATGGAATAATTAATAGATTATTATCTAGAGTTGAAGATGAAAACAGAGCAGTTTTTAAGAGAAAACGTCGTGTGATTGTAGGCGTTCGCTTCGACTTGAATCAGAGTTGACGTGGGTGGAGATGAGCTCCCGCAACTGCATCTGAATCTAGAATCTAAAACAAAACAAATTGAAGTATGTTTTTAATCGCTTTTAATTAGTGACTTTATTACTCGTCGCGTGTGGAGCTGCTAAATGCTTAAATTATTACCTTTTGGATTCAAAGCAATTTAACTTGTCAGACTTTAAATAGAAGCCTCGTTAACCAATTAAAAGCATTTAAGATGAACTTCAGAGTTAAAAATATTCCTCCTGACGAAAAGACGTTTCAATTAACGCCCGCCGCTTCAAGTTTAACCGTTGACGGGGCTGAATTCATTTTCATTGAAACTGTGTGAAGTGGAAATGCGGCTTTTCCCTCCGCCTCCAACGCTCTGTGACTGAGTCTTTAGTTGATGTACAAAACAATTAGCAACATCGACGTCGAGTTGATTGCAACCGCCGACAACGACGACAACTGAGCAAATTGTGGCAATGACAGAAGCAACGACAATTGCTCCATGAGTGCTGCCGGTTCTGGTAATCGTTTGAAGTGACGCTCTATTGGCTTTGAGCGTGTGAGTGAAGGCGGACGGCGCCGAGAAGCCACGATGACATGTAAATTTGCTTGCTTCGACTGTCGACACTCATCAACATTTGACATTTGTTGCACTTCAATAGAATTTAAATGTGGGAAACGCTCTGTGGGTTTTTTGTGTGTTTGCCAGGCGCCACTTCAGCGCTTCAACTCAAGTTTTTTTGTTGATTTTGCAAAAGCAAATTGAAGTTGATATGCAAATAAAATTTAAATTATATTTAATAAAAAGGAAACTAAAAGTGGGTAGCTTTTAAAGGGGTTTTTTAAGTAAATGTATAATAAATAGTAAGCCGAAAAACATAAGAAAAGAAACTTCATTAGTTTATTACAACTCAACTTTTTTGAGCACAGAAGATATTAAAATAATTACACAAATATTTGTTGATTGTTAGTTGAGGTTTATAAAGAATCATTTCTTCAATTTTCAGCATATTTTTTGTTGTTTTATTTTTCCTTCCCAATAAAATCCCAATAAAATTCTAGCTCGTGCTGAAAAAACCAGATTCGAGAGCGTATCGATCGATGCCTTGCCAAAAATGCAAGTCGTGAACTCGTAACAACAGCCAAAAATGCGTGCAAACAGCGAAAACAACGCGCTTATAAAGCTACCAAAATTCTTCTGTTTGTCACCGAAACGTGGACAAATTGAGACATAAGAAGACACGAACGCGTTTGTGTTTGTATCTGCTGCAATTCGCAGTTGGTGCATTTTCGATGGATATTTTTTGGATCGTTTGACTTTGTTTACATGCGGCCAGATCCAAAAATGCAAATAAAAATGCGACGTTGATGACGTTTGCAGACGCATGTTGAATGAATAATGAGATGAATCTTATTTCTGTTGCCAATTTTGTTAAACGACGCGACCTTGTATGGAGGCGCAGATATCGAAATCTGTATAAAGAATCCGTCGCTAATTTTCCCAAAAACATTATTCGAGTCACGGCTCAAATAAATCTGTGTGACTTTTTGCAAATTGCAATTTAACAGTTCTACGAGTTCTAATTTTTCGTTGCCCAATTGGAAAACGCTGGCCATACTTTTTAATGGCTTCCAACACATGTTTGGCATAGAAAAGGCATAATAAATCTGATTTGGAAGGAAAGCAGCAATTTATAGCATCGAATTTTGCTGAATTCTCCGAAATCCTCTACTCTGGAGGCCTTCAAGAGTGATAATAATAAATTGAAATTAAAATAACACGAATGATCGATGAAAAATGTTAGTTGCACCCAAACAAAACCATTTCGTAGACAGTGCAATTTAATATCGCCGCTCAACGGCGCTATTGACGTCAATGGCGCTCGGCGCTTTTTCATTTGCTCATTGCTCTGCTGCAGCTGTAATCTTTTTATATTCTACGAGTACAATTGAAATAACTGATTATTAAAGCTGTTGTTGTGATAATTTAAACACTTTCAGTTATAGTTTGCACTGAGAGTCGCTCTGTTCGCTTCATGATTCATTTGCCTTGCCACGAGTTCGTTGCTTGCAAACTTCACTCTTCTCTTCATTGACTCTGGTTGTGCTTCTTTCATTGCAGCCCTCCGGATGGCGCAAGATACGCAACATCGTGCAATGGACGCCCTTCTTCCAGACCTACAAGAAGCAGCGCTATCCCTGGGTTCAGTTGGCCGGCCACCAGGGCAACTTCAAGGCCGGCCCCGAGCAAGGCACCGTGCTGAAGAAACTCTGTCCCAAGGAGGAGGACTGCTTCCAAGTGCTGATGAAGGATGTCCTGAGGCCGTACGTGCCCGAGTACAGGGGCCAAGTTACCAGTGAAGACGGCGAATGTAAGTTTCACCGATTCCAGCACAGGGATTAGGGTTAATTCGGTTTTGTGTCGCAGCAGCAGTTTACCTACAGCTGGAGGATCTGCTCAGTGACTTCTGTCAGCCGTGCGTGATGGACTGCAAGATCGGCGTGCGCACGTATCTGGAGGAGGAGCTGTCCAAGGCCAAGGAGAAGCCGAAGCTGCGCAAGGACATGTACGAGAAGATGATCCAGATCGACCCGAACGCGCCCAACGAGGAGGAGCACAAGGCGAAGGGCGTCACCAAGCCGCGGTACATGGTTTGGCGCGAGACCATCTCGAGCACCGCAACGCTGGGATTTCGCATTGAGGTGAGTTCGCGCCACTTGCGGTGAAGTGCCATGTAAAAGCGATGTATATATCGAATGTAGGGCATCAAGAGGAGCGACGGCACCAGCTCCAAGGACTTCAAAACCACGAAGACAAGGGATCAGATCAAATTGGCATTTCGGGACTTCATTAATGGCTCGCAGCATGCTTTGGTGAGTGGATGAAGGCTTTGATATGTTGGGATTTTTAATTAATTTCTAAATTTCTCTCCTGACAGACGCGCTACATCCAACGCTTGCGTGCCATACGAGCCACCCTCGAGTGCTCCGACTTCTTTCGCACGCACGAAGTGATCGGCAGCTCGCTGCTGTTCGTGCACGACCGCACGCACGCCGGCGTCTGGCTGATCGACTTCGCGAAGACCGTCGCGCTGCCGGAGAACCACAAGATCGACCACAGCACCGCGTGGAAGGTGGGCAACCACGAGGACGGCTACTTGATCGGCATCGACAACCTGATCGATCTGTTCCTCGAGGTGGAGGTCGAGTGGACGGCGGACGAGGGCGCCGCCTCGAACGAGCTGGCAGTCTCCTCCAATACTTCAGCGAGCTCGTCGTCGAACTCGCTGTCTGCCATGCGACTCGCCAGCGACCAGGAAGAGGCTGGTGCAGCTGGTGGCAAGGAGACTCTGTCCAGTTTGAAGGCCCAGAAGAGGAAGCAGAGGATACACTTTCAGAAGGAGGACTTGGAGAGGATGGAGAAGTAAAGCGAATGCAAAGAAGTTGTCAATAGCAAGCGATTAGTTTCATGCTTCTCCTCGCTGCAGTCGGCTAAAATTATTTCCTTAAATCGTGCATAGCTTAAGTTGACTTGAACAACATTGAAAGGATCTTTTAATCACTGATGTATCTATTTTTTAAGAAATCGCATACACTTTTACGAGACGAGAAGCAGAAACATTTTACACTTTAAACACAAGAAATGTTTAATCTAATTCCTTAGATTTAACTAAAACTTATATATTTAGAAGGCAATATTTTTGTAAGCGACCAAGACTGAAATTAGTATTTATTAACAGAAAACTCCATGTAAAAAGAATCATTGAAGGAGCGCTTTCATCATCAGATTAATCAGATGTAATTCATTCCAATCAAAGCCTTTTTCGCATCGACTACAACACAAAAAAAAAAAAAAAATTATATTTGAAAAAATTAACATAATTGTTCCAAGGATAATTGAATAAATTGACATTTTTCTATGTGCTACGATAGAAAAATTTTAACGTTTAAGTTTTTGCTTAATTTTTAGGTTTAGGATTCATTTGTAAAATTTAAGAATGATTTAGAATGGTCAAATAAATTTTAAGCTTTTAAAGTATATATTTTTTAAGTATATATTTAAAATAAGAAGGTTTATAAACTAAATTGCGTTTTTATATTTTATATATATTTTTTTGTGGTCCTTCCAGCTGAAATAATTTCAATTAAAAGAGTTGTATTTAATTATTCATAAATTTGCACCAAGTTCCTTTGGCTTCAAAAATTGCTACCAAAATTAGAACCTAACACAGAAGTGTTTAATTTCACCTTTATTTAAAGAACTAGAAAATGTTGGATCAACTGTAGATGAGATTTGATTTGTCTCTTTTAAAAAACTAAACAAAATGGTAGATAACTGAGCAAAATATGAAATCCACCATCAAAAATTTGTCCGGATTACTTCCAGTAGAAATTTCCGCTAAAACGGAATGCAGAAGACCTCAAATACGGAAAATGCACACAAATCCGTTTCGAAGATTTGATGCGGAATACAGAACATCTACGAACAAAAAGTGTTCGGAACCAAATCCGTATCCGTTTGAAACGGAATGCAGAACAAAGCTGAATATTTTGGATGACATAACAGCCTCAAATACAAAAGATCCACGCTCTGTGAGTCATGATTGTAACCGGAAAATCGTCCATGAGGAGCGTTGTTTTGGCGAGACAGACAGGTGCACAACAATGTCTCAAATAAGAGTCTCAATTACAAAATTTCCACTTTATGAAACTTGCCGTCCTCGAGTCTTTCATTCTTTTTTCCACTGCGTACACTAGGAAGTAACTTTTGAAAATTTATTCAGCCTTTTTAATACAAATGTAAGTTTTAATGCAATTTCTGCATGGAGCCTATATTTGCATCTTTTGATACGTACTAAATTTCTTTTCAATGATATTCATTTGTAACCTGCAAACATTTGGACGATAATACCAAATCCGTCTAACTATTTGAGGAAACTTCCAACATCCCTTTGATAACATCCATCAATTCGTTATCCGGAGACATCACATAAAAAGATGCATTGTCAGGTAGGTAACTGCACAATATCTAACTGCAATAGAATCAATATCATATCAAAAGAATAACAGTGTAAAATGAGAACATTAAAAACTTCGCCTAAATTTGAGGAATTTCCCCACGACTTCATCAATGGAAATCTTTGAGGGACACAATTCATTATAAAACAATAATATGGCAAGTTAAAAAAGTGGTTTGTGATGAGCACATTCCCACGCATTCAGCTTAAAATTTAATGCAATTGCAGTAACAGAGCCAAAAAAAATCGTTTCAATAGTTATACAATTTCTGAATGAGATCTGAAATACTTGTTAAATAATACTTGAAGAAGTAGATCGAGTAATCTGAGCAAAACAATTTTATAAACTTCAAAACTACGAACGAAAATTTTCATTTCAAAATATAAATTCAAGAAGCAAAACTTATTTGTTTGCGCTCACGTTCATTTTCATTTTCAAAGAAATTTTTATCATTTTAGTATTTTACGATGACAAATTGCAACGGATCTGTTGTACTTAAAGTACTAAATAAAATTTCCGGACGCGTAACGGTTTCAAAAGTGTTTACGCATGTCGCTGCAATCACAGGGGCAAACGTCGAAGACATAAAACCAGTCGTAGAAGAAACACTGAAAGGCGGCCTACAATTCGGCTACTTAAAATTGCGCAATCGTGAGTACAGCGCTGAGGACGAACTGCTGAATTCTACCGACATCATTGAAGCACCTAAAAAATCGAAGTCCCACATTAAAGGCCCAAAACGCAGCGGAAATTCAAAGGCCAACATGAAGAAATCTAAATCCAACAAAAAATTTGGAAAATAAAAATTTACGGTTATATATTCAAAATTAACAGATTAATAAAGGAAATTTGAATTATTATTGAATTTTAGTATTACGTATTTATTTGGTTTGTGGGATACAGTAGGAACAGTAGTCCTTTTAAGGCGCAACAACTCATGACAATGACTTAAATAAGTAATGAGTTGTTAGGTAAGGGAGAAAGCAAAACAAGACAATCGAAGCTTGTCCTCACAGCACAACATTGTCCTCACAGCACAACAGTGTCCTCACAGGACAACAGTATCCTCACAGGACAATAATGTCCTCACAGGACAACAACGTCCTCACACGACCTCAGTGAAAGGCATCACTAGCGCGAGAAAAAAAGTGACTGAACAGCGCGACTTCACGAGACCGAATTCGAAAAAAGACGAACAACATCAATTCAATTTCCAGTTCCAGTGACCCAGACCCTCACAAACAACTGCCTGTAGTCTTACTTCCTTTTTATTTATTAGTTCAGATGTCGAAGAGGTTTTCTGGTACACCATATGCAATAATAATAAAAACCCGAAAAGCGGAACCATCGCAGGTCTTGTTTTAAATCTGAGGATATTTCGGGAAACCAACGAAAGACTCGTTACAAATTATCACTTCAACTTTATTTATTTATTTATTTATTTATTTAATAGAAACTAAACTAAGTATTACATAACTTTATAGTTCAGACAAAATACAAAGTAAATTCACAGTATTATAGGTATTGAATATAAAAAGGTTGCGATAAAAATGATAAAATCATTTGTTTCGTTACATAAATTGAATCGGAGAAATTTATAACAGGATATACAGTATTAAAATCGCTACAAGCATTCCGTAGAGGTTCATGTTGCAAATATGAAGTTCTAGCAATACTTAGATAAAGCGGCTCATACCGTCTCAAAGTGCGATGAGGAACATTAATATAAATATATGATAGCAAGTTTGGACTATCAATTATTCCATAGAGTATATTCAAAATGAGAGCCGCATTTAACATCTTACGACGATTGACGAGTGAAGGTAAGTCAATTAGCTGCAAACGGGATTCATAAGGTGGTAGCCTCGAAGATGCATCCCAATAAAAATGACGTAGAGCGAAGAGCAAGAACTGCTTTTGAACAGATTCAAGCTCAGAAATGTAGCAGGCATAATTTGGGCTCCAAACAGGCGATGCATATTCCAACGTAGTCCTAACAAGTGTTATATAAAGTAGCTTTGTAATATGAAAATCCTTAAACTCCTTTGCCCAGCGTTTAATAAATCCCAACGTACTATGTGCTTTACTAGCAATGTGATTTATATGAGTATGGAATCGTAGTTTATAATCCAGAATTACCCCGAGATCAAGTATAGATGTAACAGGTTCTAATTTACAACCACCAATATTGTAATTAAAGAACCAGGAATTTTGACGCCGTGTAAATGTTATTTGCTTACACTTCTTTAGGTTCAGGTCCATACAGTTAATGTTACACCATGTAATCAGGTAATCCAAATCCGATTGTAAGAGATTAGCATCAATATTGTTTTTATAGGCTAGGAAAAGTTTCACATCATCAGCAAACATCAATACTTTGCCGTATCTAATAGCAGTAGGAAGATCATTTATAAACACCAGGAACAGCAACGGTCCCAAATGACTCCCTTGAGGAACACCAGATGGGACTACAAACTTGTCTGATATACTATTATCAAACAAAACCATTTGAATGCGATTTATGAGATAAGATTGAAGCCAAACAAGTAGACATTCTGGAAAGCCAAATAACTTCATCTTTAATAGTAGAAGATTATGGTTCACTGTGTCGAAAGCTTTACTGAAATCAGTATAGATAGCATCCGTCTGTTTAGATATTTTAAAGTTTTTTATAATTTCCGATACAAATTCTAATAAGTTTGTTGTCGTCGATTTACCTTTGCAGAAACCATGTTGCAAAGGCGAAATTAATGAATGAATACTCCGGGATATTTGGTCAGTGACTATTTTCTCAAAAAGTTTAGGCAATGCACTAATTTTAGCAATACCTCGATAATTTCTAATATTACATCTGTTTCCGGCTTTGTGCAGAGGAATAATAAATGAAGACTTCCAAACTCGTGGAAAATAACCCGTGCGTAAGGAAGCTTGTAATAATGCTGTAATAGGTGCAGCAAGCTCATCAGCACAGTATTTTAAAACGCATGCAGGAAGGCCATCCGGACCCGCGTTATAATTACATTTAATGTCCTTCAGTGCCTTGAGAACAGTCTCCTCATCCACGATTGGTAGAGTAATCCCTTTATTAAATAATTGATGTACGCTCTCTTGCAAACTTTATGGTATAAGCATCTAGTTGATACGTAAGCAGCAAAGCTGTGTGAAGAACGCTTCATGCAGTATAATTTATAACGCTTTGTTTTTAAACTCCTTATTTTCCTCAAAGTAGGAGTAAACCAAGATGGTCCAGCACGACTCGATGAACTGCGTCGCGGAACTGAGACATTAAAACTATCCAGAAGGGAGTTATTAAACAAATTTATGGCTTCATCAATAGTTTCAGAGTTTGAATAATCCGTAAGTTTAAGAATGTTGTACCAATTTATATTTTGTAGGTAAGACTTCATAGCTACAAAATTTGCTCTGCGAAAGCAAAACACCCTACCCACAACAGGAGTGATGATATTTGTTTTAGAATAGTCATGAAAAATTTTTAATTCCAATGTTGGGTGATGCATATCTTCCGGCAAAACTAACGGCTCAGCATTCGATAGTTCAAAAATATTTGCATCATCCACAAAAACAAGATCCAGTAATCGGCCGTTATGATTTAGTATGGAATTAATCTGCACCAGACCATTTGAAGATATGTTATTCAGAAGTATAACGTTAGGAGGAAAACTGAGTCAGCACACATTTCCCAGTTTACCTGAGGCAAATTAAAGTCACCAAGAACCACTAGATGATCAGCAGGTCCTCGTTTAGCAGCTACTGCACTTATACACTCGACGTGATTTAAGTAAATGTTGTATGATGAATTTGGCGGAACGTATGAACAAGTGATAAAAAGACTTAAACAGCCAATTTTAACATGAACACAGCAAAAGTCAATTTCTAAGTTGGAGCTACAAGCTACCTCTCTCGAAAAATAAGAGGAGTCAACTGCTATCAGAACTCCCCCTCCTCTGGTAACAGATGACTGTACTAAATTTCTGTCCTTACGATAGTCAGTGTAGGCATTCGAAAAAATTTCCAGGTTTAGCACGTCGGACTTCAGCCATGTTTCTAAATCGTTACTTTTTAGAAAAAGATCTCTCAATTTGGTATTAAGACCTCTAACATTCTGATACAAAATTATTATAGTTCCAATCTCCACTTTACTGGCAATTAGTTTTTTGCTGCAGGAGCAGCATGGTGCAAGCTGAGTTAGCACTTTTGCGCCTAGGTTTGAACACATACTAATTCGAAATATTTTTTGTTCAGGGTGGAACTATATGATCACGATTGCCCTGGGTTTGTTTTTATTCATTTTACGAATTTTTAAAAGATGTGCGAAAAGCATTTATCAGATAAGAATGTAGATGTCAGGATTTAAGTCATTGCAATGTGTTGTTGCGCCTTAAAAGAACTTCTGTTCCTACTGCATCCCACAAACCAAATAAACATATAATAATAAAATTCAATAATAATTCAAATTTCTTAAATTTCTTTTATTAATCTGTCAATTTTGAATATATAACCGTAAATTTTTATTTTCCAAATTTTTTGTTGGATTTAGATTTTTTCATGTTGGCCTTTGAATTTCCGGTGCGTTTTGAACCTTTAATGTGGGACTTAGACTTTTTAGGTGCTTCAATGATGTCTGTAGAATTCAGCAATTCGTCCTCAGCGCTGTACTCACGATTGCGCAATTTTAAGTAGCCGAATTGTAGGCCGCCTTTCAGTGTTTCTTCTACGACTGGTTTTATGTCTTCGACGTTTGCCCCTGTGATTGCAGCGACATGCGTAAACACTTTTGAAACCGTTACGCGTCCGGAAATTTTATTTAGTACTTTAAGTACAACAGATCCGTTGCAATTTGTCATCGTAAAATACTAAAATTATGAAAATATCTTTGAAAATGAAAATGAACGTGAGCGCAAACAAATAAGTTTTGCTTCTTGAATTTATATTTTGTAATGAAAATTTTCCTTCGTAGTTTTGAAGTTTATAAAATTGTATTGCTCAGATTACTCGATCTACTTCTTCAAATATTATTGAACAAGTATTTTAGCTTCTATAAAGAGTAATGATCAACTATAAAGAGTGTTGATACTTTCCTGCATTTCAGGAGATGTTAATCTACGCCCATAACAGACACTCGTGGAGAGGAGGCTTTTATGTGGGCGAAATTGGTGACCTCCTTTGAGGCACGTACGGATTGAAGTAGTCTTCATAATTTATGTTATTTCACACTTTATAGGTTGGGTGCTATCCGGAAGTGAGTTCAAAACAAGCTCGTCAAACTTTAGGCGAAGAAGGCAGACCAAGAGATTGCTACGCCTGGACACTAGAGCTTCCAAAGAGCTCCTTTGTCTTAATAGGAACAGGACATTGTGGAGTGCACCTTATATACGTTCCTATAAAGTACGTCTCAATGAAACCAACTGCGTCCTTTTATTAAGAAAAGGAGAATATATTCAATAATAATGTAATGAGTTGTCTAATCAAGATTGCTGTTAGCATTGTCCAAACTGTACGTATAATGGTCCAAAACCCATATATTTTCAGAGTCAAGTGGTTGTGTCATACCTCTTGAAATAAAAGCTATTTCGCAAATATCGTAATCCTAGACAGGCTGAAATTTCGACGAGTCTGTGAGAAAATTAAAGAAGCTAACAACTAATGTAAACATCGGGATGGCGGCAAACTGAAGTATAGTGCAGGACACGAGGATTTTCAACATTTATGTTCTCTAAAGACATTACAGTCTTAAATTTCACCTGGTTGGTAACTGTACTTGTACTTATATCGTTGACTAAAATAGCTCAATAAAATTTCAATTTATTGAACACAAACAAAAAGTTTTTAAGAGGAGACTCCTCGAACAATTCCTGGATATAGACCAGCACGGGAAGTCCATTTTCACAAGTTTCGTGTTGACGTGTATGCGTTTGTAAGTATGTGTTCATGTAGGTATCCTCAATAACTCAAAAACGAGAAAACGTAGAAAGTTGAAATTTTTTTTTATTTGAGACTCTTCTAAGTTTCTAGTTGTGCAGATTTCTTTGGGATGAAATCGGTGGCCCAAAAAGGACACTTCTTTTGCAGGATTTTTAAAATGCATGCAAATCATGCATAACTCAAAACCAAACAGCGCTAGAAAGTTGATATTGGGTGTTTATTTCTGCTGTAACATCCAAATTTAATTTACCTTTTTCGCTTACAAACGCTGGGCAAAAAGGAGACTTCTCTCGAAGGATTCTATGCATAACTAAGAACAACTTTTTGAATTGAAATTGTTTTACCTAGAAGGAATTTACGTGTTGGGCACAGCAGCTATTCCGTTTATATTATTTGAATGTTCACATAAAATTTGTAAGTTTAAAAAAAAAAATTTCCATTAAAAGACCATCTTCCGTGTCATCATTATTTAAATTGCTCACAGCTGTCGAATATTTAATGAATTCTATCAAATCAAATGGCGGCAACAAGTCATTGCTTAGAAAGTGGTATAGAATAACTTGGATATTACCAACGAACACATGGATGAAAAACAGCACAACTCTCATTTTTAAAGGGCACAGATCTAATTCTACATTAAATGAGCAAGTTTTTCCTCAAATTAATTAATTAATGTCTAAAACTAATGATAATATCGGTTGAGAACAATCGAATAAAGGAAAACTTTTTTTTTACCTTACTTTAATACTCTATTCTGCTTGATTAACAAAGCATATAAGCTAAAAGGCTAAAGGAAACAAACTGTTGCATTACATTATGCTTTATATAACCTGTGGAAAGTACTACCGCAATCGTACCCAGTCTCTTATATAACTTTTCAGTAACATAACGAATGCACAGTAGAATGACTTTTCCTGAAACCAAACTGTCCATCTTCAAGTAATTTATTACATAGAAAAACTCAAAAAGCATGCTGACATTTGTAAGCAACACTTTTGGGATTCCTTCCAGGCTGAAGCACTGATATTACTTTTTCAATCTTCCATTTTGTTGGAAAGTACGCTATGTTAATACAATGGTTAAATAGTGTTGCGGTGTTTCGCCAGAAAATTGAATTCGTCTTTTTTAGTATACGGTTGCATATAACATCTGTACTTTTCTTGCTATTAAGTGTACTTAGTTTCGCCTTAATATCACATGGCTTGATAAATTGCGCATAGCTATACTTACTTCCTAAAGTTTGACGAGCTTGTTTTGAACTCACTCCCGGATAGCACTCAACCTATAAAGTGTGAAATAATGTAAATTATGGAGACTTCTTCAATCCGTACGTCCCTCAAAGTCAATTCGCCTGCATAAAAGCCTCCTCTCCACGAGTGTCTGTTATGGGCGTAGATTAACATCTCCTGAAATGCAGGAAAGTATCAACACTCTTTATAGTTGATCATTACTCTTTATAGAAGCTGAAATACTTGTTCAATAATATTTGAAGAAGTAGATCGAGTAATCTGAGCAATACAATTTTATAAACTTCAAAACTTCGAACGAAAATTTTCATTTCAAAATATAAATTCAAGAAGCAAAACATATTTGTTGCGCTAACGTACATTATAATTTTCAAAGAAATTTTTATCATTTTAGTATTTTACGATGACAAATTGCAACGGATCCGTTGTAATGAAAGTGTTAAATAAAATTTCCGGACGCGTAACGGTTTCAAAAGTGTTTACGCATGTCGCTGCAATTACAGGGGCAAACGTCGAAGACATAAAACCAGTCGTAGAAGAAACACTGAAAGGCGGCCTACAATTCGGCTACTTAAAATTGCGCAATCGTGAGTACAGCGCTGAGGACGAACTGCTGAATTCTACCGACATCATTGAAGCACCTAAAAAGTCTAAGTCCCAGATTAAAGGCCTAAAACGCACCGGAAATTCAAAGGCCAACATGAAGAAATCTAAATCCAACAAAAAATTTGGAAAATAAAAATTTACGGTTATATATTCAAAATTGACAGATTAATAAAAGAAATTTGAATTATTAATGAATTTTAGTAATATGTATATATTTATTTGATTTGTGGGTTGCAGTAGGAAGTCTTTTTAGAACGCAACAACTCATTAAAATGACTTAAATCCTGACATCTACATTCTTATCTGAGAAATGCTTTTCGCACATCTTTTAAAAATTCCTAAAATGAATAAAAACGAACCCAGGGCAATCGTGATCATATAGTTTCACCCTGAACTAATAATATTTCGAATTAGCGGCATGACATTCCGAAGACGAGATATCTTGTCCTCGTCCACTCCTGTTCCTGTCCAAAATCCTGTTTGGTGGCCACTCTACGCGATAGCAAATGGCTTCTGGCAGGTGGCAAAGCGTCTGAAAGGACTTTCAGTATTGTTTCACGCGCGCTGGTGCTAGTGTTCTTGGTAAAATCTCTCTGATTTCTACTAATCTGTCTAGCTATTTCATAATTCTATTTTTTTCCACACTTTTTTGTACAAAATTATGAATTTTTCTTTGACGTTTCGAAATTGTGTTTGAATCAATGTTTTGTTGTGTTCGAATCAACGTTATGACAGATAACAGATAACAGATTTATTCCACGAAAAATTATATTACAGAGTGTTTTTTGTAAACATTCACTTAAAATAGATATTCTTAACATACGAAAACATATTTAACAAAGATTATTAACATTGAAATTATGTGCGAAACAAAACTTAATATTTTAAATTCGATTACATTTAATTTCCTTAAAAAAAGGCAAAAAAAAGGATAACATTATTATTTTTTAAAAAAGAAAACCTAAACCTATACAAACTTAAAGAAATAACTTATTGCAACTGGAGTACCAGGAAACCTCTTCGAAATCTGAACTAATAAATAACTAGTAAAGGTGTTGTCTACAGCCGGGCTGTAGCCGAGATACCCTACACCTTAAAGCTGCATATATACTCGTATATATAAGATATATAAGATAAACTATAATTATAGCTGCTTAACTATTTCTGTGCGTTACAAACACCGGTACTAAGTGCGTTTACTCTCAAAATTTAGGTTTAGGGTATAAAAATATATTGCAATACTGGGTGGATGGGTAAAAAGGAGGCGTGGACCGCCCATTTTTTCCCAACATAATATTATTGGTTCACAAACTACAATATTATGTACACCATTATTAAGGAAACTTATATACTTTTCAATACAATCCATGTAAAACCCTCCATGACCTATGTAAACTAAAAGTGGGCGGATAACGCCCATATTTGGCATATTAACTGGAAGCATTAGTCTAAACCTACATATAAAATTTTCTTGTCTTCTCTCAAAAAGTGATGCGGATGTGGCCTTTTTTAATAGGCAAAACAGAGGTACCTGCACTCTCGATATAAAAATTAGGCGTGGTCCTTGGGCGATTTTGCCCATTTTCAATACGAAACACCCCAACATAGTAACGCATATTTTAGCAAAATTTCATTTTGAATCCGTTCTCCTGTGATCGTGATTTCAACGGACAGACAGACAGACAGACAGACGGACAGACATCGTTATTTCAATTTTGGTGGTGATGCTGATCAAGAATATATATACTTTTCCATACCTATCTTGTCTAGTTCTATGCGTTACACACTCCGGTAGAAAGTGAATATACCCTCAACCTTAAGGTGTAGGGTATAAAAAGGAAGTAAGTCTAGTCAGTTGTTTGTGATTTTAAAATTTGCAGCAGCAAAAAAGCAGCTACAAAAATTATTGTGCAGTGCAACTCCGTTATTGCGAGTGAGATGGTGCTGCGATCTGTGCGTGGATATTGTAAGCTTCTGTGCATTTATATTTTAATGCCTAAAAGTATATTAAAAATTAAGTATTTTTAGCACAGCACAAAAACACGCAAATTACACACATTTCAGTAATTAGTATTTAGGGTAGGAAAAGTGTATTTCTGGGGTATTATATTATTTGCGTTTGGTTTCTTCTTAAGAGTGACGTTTTAATTACTTAATATTAAAATCGTTCCTAACTTTACTTTATTCGTTCCTTAGAATACAAATATGATTCGCAATCTTTCTGCAGGGAATGATAAAACCAATCGTTTTCAACGCTAAGCATTATTAATTGCGCTCCTGCTGTTCTAATCTAATCCAATTTTGAAGTGGTGCGCAAGGAGAATTGGATCCAGGCGCCGCTGTTGTAATATTGTAGGCGTTGATATTCAAACAAAATAGGACTCAAATTCAAATTCAAAATTTATTGAACCTTTTAATATAAATGTAAGTTTTAGTACAACATATTGAAAGAAAAACATAACAATAAGATTTTAATTTTTTGCTTCCGCTGCTGTACACTTAGTCATTAGTCATTAGATTAGTCAGTGCCGTTGGCAATCGATTTAGTAGCGTCGGTACTACTACCCTCAGAGTATTCTTCCCATAATTGTTGAAATACTGCCTCACACTGTATCTGCCGTCCATTCTTAGTCGCGTCTCGTATACGTGTTGGATCGGGTTTCTCAAACGGTAGTCTTCATAAAATTCCATCATGATAGGATATTTAAAAATACCGCTAATATTGCGTACGCGTAAGAGCCTAGATAGCGGTGCCGCAGGTAGCTGCGTATAGCTTTTATTTTTCTTACTGGCCAAAAATTTTAAGATGCGATCCTGCCTTTTTTGTGGTTGCTTGCATCTAGGCATTAATTAATTAATTTGAGGCAAAATTGGCTCATTTAATGTAACTTTTTTAGATTAGATTAGATTTTATTTAAAATTTCGATAAAATATATACAATCTTGTTTATAAATTAATCTTAAAACTAGCGAAATAAATTAAGGAGGGCACTAAAGGGGCCTCTCTTTTGGAGTGAATTTACATTACAATTATCACTCCATAGTGAAATTGTTATTGAAAATTATATAAATAAAATTTTTGTTAAAAAGAAAAACTATAATGTTGTGGTTATAATAAAAAAACAAATTAATTAATGACTATCCACGGTGATGGTTTCCACATCGCTGCTCGTAGAATGTTTCGTCGAAGGCCGGATTGGCGATGAATGATGACTGGATGTATCGAGAAGAGGCATCCGCGTTGTTGAACAAGTTCCTGATGTAGTTGTCGTCGTGAAGCTGCAGTCTTTCAAAGAAGCGAGTCGCCAAGTCCTTTAAAGCTGAATCCAATGGCAACATTTTCGCTGCGTTGTATAAATATTCGTTGCTGTAGAATTTTAAGGAGTTCGGTTTTCTCCGAATACCTGTGCAGTATCGCAGAATTCTTCTTTCCAGCAGCTTGGCTTTGTTCATAGCAGTTGGCGAGGCAGTGAACCATATGGGGAAGCCATATGTGATGACCGGTCGTATGAGCTGCTTGTATATCAGCAGCTTCGTAGAAACCGGCAGCCCGCAGCTTCTCCTTAGAAGTGGATTGATGAGATGGAGCGCAAAGTTGGCCTTCCTAATAATTTCGTACAAATGCGCATTGAACTTGAAGAGCTCTGTGAAGTGAACGCCCAGATATTTGGCCGTCTCCTTTGTTCTGGCTGTTGATCTATCGGGGAGCGTGAGCTGGAGGTTTCTGCATTTGCGCGCAATTCCCGCATTGCTGCTGCGTGTGGAAGGAATGCGGAAGCAAATCACCTCCGTTTTGCTTGCGTTGATCTTGAGGCCCCATTTATTGTAGTAGCTCCAGAGGCGTTTCAGGTTTTCTTCCACTCTTCTCGCAGCAATGTTCATGGAGATTGAACTGGCGTACGTCAAGCAGTCGTCAGCGTAAAGCAGCGTCTTCGTTCCAGGGTAATTTGTTGGAATGTCCGAGGTGAAGATGTTGAAGAGAAGCGGTGCCAACTTCGATCCTTGAGGAACGCCTGCAGAGATTGCTCTTGTGGTGGACTTCCTGTCGAAGATTTGAACGTGCAGCGAGCGGCTCTTGAGGTAGCTGCAGATCAGCTTGAGCAAGCTGGAATTAAGCCCCAAATTGTGTAGCTTAAATAGTAATCCATTTGTCCAAACACTGTCGAATGCTTTTTCAATGTCAAGAAGACATGCGACGGTGCACTCCTTTTTATTCAGGCTGGTGGTGACTTCGTTGCGCAGGCTGAGCAGCGGATGGAGGGTTGATCTGCCTTCACGGAAGCCAAACTGGATGTCTGGCAGAATGTTTCCATCTATGCAGTGTTTCGCCAGCTTCTTGAGTATCAGCGACTCGAAGATTTTGCTCGTACAACTCAGCAGCGAGATCGGTCTGTATCCTTTCGTGGTTGAGCGATTCGTCTTCTTTGGAACAGGAACGATTTTTGCTTCTTTCCATGTTTGCGGGAAGTAGCAGTTGTTGAAGCAATTATTAATAATCACCACCAGCAACCATATCGCCAGGGACGGCAGTTTTTTAATAATAAAATTAGAGATGTTGTCTCTGCCCGATGATTTTTTTGCGTTGCTATTTACAATGATGCATTCGACTTCGTCGACCGAAGTAAATTCCGTGGCGTCGGTGGGCTGATCGGATGGATTAACATCGGTGAATTCTGTGATGCGGACGATGGAATTCTCAATTTCTTCTGTTGTTTGATTGACGGAAGCGGTGAAATCAGGAAGATTTTGTGGCGGCGACTCAACAAAGCAGCTTTCAAAGTAGTCAGCGAAAAGTTCAGCTTTCTCTTCATTAGTTGATGCTTCTCTGTCACCATCCGAGATTGTATCAGGCAACGCATTTTTCTTGCCAACGATGTAGCCAATTTTTTTGAAGCTGTCCGGGCCCGGCCTGATGTCCATCAACTTTTTTGTAAGCTCCTCGCCTTGAAAGCGCTTAAGAGCTTGGTTGAGCATCACGTTGGTACACTTGAGTTCTGCGCTGATCCTCTTGTAGTCGTCGCTGTTTGAGTTTAGATGGCGCTGTAAATTACGCTGCAGCTTTTTCCGTAGGTACTGTTTGTGCGATACAATGGCTTTGATGTCCGCAGGAAAATGGCCGAATTTATCCTTGCTTCTGTACGGCGTTTTCTGACTTTCCAAAGCGTCAGAAACCGATACTTCGAAGTTACGAATGGCTTTATCAATTTCATGGTTCTCCAGGCATCGAGACGTCACAGGAAGCTGAATTTTTTCTTCTACAGTATGCCGGAAACGACGCCAGTTAACTTTGTGCAGAAGAAGCTGAGTTTCCTCCGGCGGTCGGATGACGAGCAGCGGTTGGTCAAGGTTAATACGCAGGTTCACGGCCAGATGGTCAGAGTCGCTGCAAATGGCTTTGCAAGTGTAGTTTCTGAACTCAGGCAGGATGTTGGCCAGTGACGAGGAGCACAAAAAGAAGTCCAGTAGCGATGGTGTGTTTGGAAAAGTCTTGACTGGCTGCGAGATTACCGCCAGCGAATGCTCGTGGCTATGCTCACTGAGCCACTCCGCGATGTAGTTGCCGCGAGGAGAGCAAACGTCATCCGACCAGAGCGTATGTCTGGCGTTGAAGTCACCTCCGATTATGCAGAAGGTATACTGAGACGCAACTGTGTTTATGCTTGTAAGAGTGGCGTAAACGTCAGCTTTCGAGCTGCTGCAGTTGAGGTACAGCGAAACAACGAAGAGGCTTTCATTCGTGTTTATTTTAATACAAACAGCGCTGGCTTCGGCGCCTTGAATGCCGGGAATCAAGACTGGCGAGACCGAAAAGTGTCTCTTCACGAAAATAGCGGTTCCACCTTTCCCAGATCTCTTCGAAGATTGATGAATGCAGTATCCCTCACTAACACTCTTTCACTGTCAGCCGATCGTGAAGGTTCTAACAACTCCTGTTCTCCAAACATCTTAAAACATTTTACCTGCGACCTGAAATCGTCTTTTTCAAGACGCTCATCTCTAAGAGATAAAATTTATTTACTACCCGCTGGAATTTACTTAAATTCCTGTTTCGCTACCTGCGCAACAACAATCGTCTTTTTCAAGGCTTTTCCTTTTAATCATTTAACCTTTGTCTTTTCAGAAGTTCTTCTCTTTTCTCATTTCAGAAGTATCCGCTCTATGGGTAGCGGAGTTAAGAAGAAGTATTCTTCGGCGCTCAAGCTCCTTAAGAAGGGATCTGACCGCCATGGCATGGACTTTCTACTCCCTCTGCTAGACAGCCTCCGCAGCTTCATCAACGAGCTGGAAAATAACCAGCAAGATGCCAGCTCCGATTCTGACGCTACAACCACTCCAGTGGACTCCATCAGCGAGGACAGCGACTCCACTGTCTGCGACACCATGGAGGTGGACCAAGATGGCCTGTTATGCGCTACTTCCAGCATAAATAAGGCCACCGATTCTCTCAACAACGTAGAAGGAAAAAGGAAGGCACCTACCCCTACCTCCTCGCCATCCCCTAAACGACAAGTTGGTAAAACACCAGCAGACAGCGCTACACCGCCTACCACTGACGGCTCACCCACCACCGCTCCGGCTAAAGTAGCGGCTTCAAAAGATGACATCGGCAAGGAAACCAACTCGGCTTCGTTTCCACCAATCTTCTGTTTTGGGCTCAGCGTCGCGCAGCTGAATAAATCAGCAAAGCAGAAAAATCTTGACATAAAAATTAACAACGTCAACTCATCCAAATCAGTGGTAACTGTTAAATCCAGGAAAGATTTCGACGCCGTTAAGGAAATTCTCACCACCAACAAAACCGAGTTCAGTACGTTTACTCCTAAAGAGGACAGAAAAACTTTGTTGGTTCTAAAAGGTATCCATCACTCTTTTGATGCTAAGGATGTGAAATCCGAACTGCTGTCAAACGACATCCAAGCCATCTCAGTGGCACCTTTAAAATCCACGCGCCCAAACATGAAGCTCAACAGCTTTATCATAGAATTAAAAAAGGACAGCGATATCTCCTGCATAACTGGCATGTCTTACCTTTTGAACCAAAAAGTTCACTGGGAAAAATTGAAGCCACGCGGCATTACGCAATGCAAGAACTGCCAGCTCTTCGGCCACGTTGCATCCAACTGCGGAATGAAGTATCGCTGCGTAAAATGCAACGAAAGTCACGGACCTGGCTCCTGCCCAAGATCTTCATCCAACCCCAGAGACGATAACGTGTTCTGCGTTAACTGCCAAAAAACTGGCCATCCCGCTAATTATTTAGGCTGCCCTAAATACAAGGAAAAGGTTGCAAACATCAAAAGAATTGCTCAAAAAAAAAAGGAACAGCACAACTTCGCTGCCCTTTCTGCGAAAAGAGCAATTAAAAGCGGCGTCAGCTTTGCTCAAGTAGCTGCCGCTGCTTCAGCAGACAAAATTCCAGCCACTCGACAAAAATCTGTCAAAGCTACTACACTCAAGGGGCCAGTTAAATCTACAGCCAATTCCAAAGTAAATTTCTTCGACGACGCCGAGAGGTTATTCGGAGCAGACCTGCTTTCCATCATAAAGAAGGCTAAGATGATCATTCCAAAGAATTACGGCTCTTTGAACGACTCCAAGAAAACAAGAGTTTTGGGATCTTTAATTTGTGAACTATGTTCCGATTAAAAAAGCTCAAAATCTTCACTTACAATGTGAACTCATTAGTATCCATTGCCAAGCGTGCAGCGCTCAACTTATACATCAAAGCGCACAAGCCGGACATCCTACTCCTCCAGGAAACTAACATCACAAGAAGACACAAGGTGAGCCATCCCGGGTACGCTATTTTTCAAAATCCGAAGACCGCAGACTGCCGAGGCACAGCAATTTTCCTGAAGAACAACTTTCCTGCAATCCAAATTTCCATTGAGGGACTATCCTGCTCCGAAGCCACCGCGGTTGTCATCAAGCTCTCTGGTGACGAGACGCTCCTCGTCATTTCGGCCTACACTCGCTGCGCCAGCACCAGGTCCTGCATCATGAACGACCTTTCCAAAATTTCCAGCCTGTGCAGTCAACACACCTACAGCGTCGTAGGCGGCGATTTCAATGCACGTCACCACTTATGGTTCGATGACTTCTGCTCAACCCAAGGAAATGCAATTGCCGATTGGCTAGACTTGCATATTGACGATCACTCGTTAACAATCGTCTCACAGCCATTACGGACGTTCCCTGCTACGCCATCGACGCTGGACTTCTTTCTGTGCTCAACGAACCTTGTCAACCTCTTGAATGAGCTTCGCAATTTCTCCTGCAAAGCGCATGTAAGCGACTCCGATCATCTTGCCGTGGAACTCACAATCAAACTGTCGCAGAATATATTCTGTGAACGGCCACCCACCGAAACTGCAGTGCACCTGAATAAAGTCAACTGGGACCTCTTCCAAGCTTCGGTGAATAGAAGAATCAGCAATCTCTCAACTACGCGAAACCTGTCAAACAATGAAATCGATGAGGCAATTCTGGATTTCGAAAGCACACTTTCTGGTGCCTTAGAAGAGCAAAAAACCCAAGTCACAAGCAAGGATGCTTTCGCACACTTGCCAGATCACATCCAAGCTATCCAGGCGCACAGACAGCGCCTTAGGAAGAAACTGCAGAGAATTTTGCAGCGTGATCTCAACACAATCAACGATGAATACAGACGCGTAAAAGCGGAACTTCAGTGCACGAACACCATGTTCAACAGAGCCTTGGCGCAACATCGGAACGACGATCTTAGCAAAAGGCTGAACGACATTAGACCTGGTCCAGATGCTTTCAGAAATATTGGCTTCATTATTAAAAAGAGAAACTGCCTGCCAGATTCTATTTCACATTTGAATGCAATAGCCACTGGAGATGCTGAAAAAGCTGAAGCCTTCGCCGAGCACTTCGAAAACAACTTTCAGGATAGAATCCCCGCTAACACAGATTTTTGTAACGAAGTCAGCAGTAAAATTGAAGAAATTGGAAGCTCCACCTCCACGATCACTGTTTTCTCCGCCAACAATCCTGCAGATTCACCTACCGATGAATCTATTTTCACTTCTCCGGATGACATCAGGGACTACGTCTTGCTTTCTAAGGCGAAAAAATCTTCAGGTAGAGATGGCATTTCAAATTACGTGCTGAAAAGATTGCCTGACATTTGCTTCGTGCTGTTGACAGTTCTCTTCAACAACTGCATGAACAATGCCTACTTCCCGCGAGCTTGGAAAGAAGCAAAAATTGTGCCAGTACCGAAGAAATCGAACCGCGAGTCAGTGGAAGGTTACAGACCAATAGCGCTTCTGTGCTGCATCAGTAAGCTTTTCGAAACCCAAATTCTGAAGCTGATCAACTCGCACTGCACCGAGAGAGATATTTTACCTAGTCAGCAACATGGATTCGTTAAAGAGCGCTCCACGATTCATCCGCTTATAAACCTGCACAACGACGTCACTCTTTCTCTTAATAAAAAGGAGTATACCATCGCCTGTCTTCTAGACATTGAGAAAGCTTTCGACACAGTTTGGATCAACGGGCTCGTGTACAAATTAACGCAATTCTGCTTTAGCGCTCACCTGGTCAAGCTCATTCTTGACTTTCTAAAAGGCAGAGTTTTCTTCGTACATGTCAACGGGAAAAAGTCTTCACTTAGAAGGATTGCTGCTGGCGTACCGCAAGGTTCCAAATTGGGTCCCACCTTGTTCAACATTTTCACGGCCGACCAACCACCTAATTGTGCCCGCACTAAGACACTCCTTTACGCAGACGATTCCATCACTTACTCAACATCGCTGTCACCTGAAATAGCTGCTCAACGTGTAGAAACGCACATCAACAAACTATGGAGCTATTACGAGAAGTGGGGCTTGAAGATAAATGCCACGAAAACTGAGCTTATCTGCTTCAGAATTCCGTCCACTAGCAGCAACAGGCGGCAGTCTGCTCGACGGTGCAGATCCATCAGCATTAGGCTTTCAGATGGCAACATAGTTCCCTGCAAGACAGCGACAAAGTACTTGGGAATCAACTTTAGCGAACTCTTCAAGTTTAACGACCACGCCAGGGAAACTCTCAAAAAGGCAAATTTCGCCTACAGCCTCGTGTCACCGCTAATGAGGAAGCAGAACGGATTAAGCCGCCCCGTAAAGCTACTTATTTATAAGCAGCTGATTCGACCTGTCATCAGCTACGCATGCCCTATTTGGTTTTCCATCTCCCCCACACTTATGGAAAAACTCCGTCGCTTCGAGAGAAAGGTGCTTCGTTCTTGCGTCGGCCGCTGGCGGCGTCCAAACTCAGTAAAATACTACTCCAACGATTCCCTGTACCTGATGGCAAAAATTTCTCCAATCGACACATACATGGAAAACCTTTCCAAACGCATCGTTATGAGCATAACTGATCACACGGACGAGGAAATCAAAAAGCTATTCCTCAATTTCATCATGCCGGAAAACAGATACCTATTTATTCAGCAGATCCTGCAGCCTGGACTAGAGCTGGGATTCTACAGCAAGAGGAATCCGCGCCATCATCGTGGTTAATTATAACCATCAATTTCATTATTTTCACTTTAGGTTAATTTATCTCAAACATTTTGTTTAGTCTTAAGCAATAAATATTGTAATGTCAATGTTCTTGAGTCTGGCCCCTTCTGTGCCGACTAAGTTAATGTATCTTATTTAAGTTAAATTATAAGACAAATTGTATATACTTTTTTCGAATTTTAAATAAATGAAATCTGAATCTGAAATCTGAATGCAGTATCCCTGTTGAACAAGACGGTTCCGTGCGGTGAGCCTAGTTTCTTGTAGAAGGAGTATGTCAGGCTTCGTAGATTTGACGAAGATGTTGAGATTCGCTCTTCTGACAAGTGAAAAGATGGAGTTCACGTTGTAGGTGAAGATGCTAATGTTCTTTACTGTGAACATAGCACACAGATTAAGTTGGCCAGCACGCTAGTCTTGGCAATGTCGTCCAGCGAGGCGTAGTTCTTCGGTATGATCTTCTTTGCTCTTTGGATGATCGTAAATAAATTGTTTCCGAAGAGTCTTTCGGCATCATCGAAGAAATTCGGTGAAACAGACGACGAGGGTGGCATGCTTCTAAGTGCTTCCATGCGGGCTTGAGCAGGGTTCTTCGTTGGTTTTGACGTCGGCAGAGCTGAGGTTGGCTTGCTTGCAGTGCTTTTGTTTGCTGATGCGGCACGAGCGGCTTGCGCAAAGCTAATTTTGCTTTGCACTGCTCTCTTAGCCGAGTTTCTGGCAAACTCTTGCTGGTTTTTAATTTTATCAGTTTTAGCTCTGCGAGATTCGATGACTGCTTTGTACTTAGGGCAACCTCTGTAGTTTGCTGGGTGCCCCTCGAGGTTGCAGTTCACACAGAAAACCTTTTCATCCTTGACATTCATCAAGGTGCGTGGGCATTCCGCAGGACCATGAGAGCCGCTGCATTTGACGCAGCGAAACTTCATTCCACAGTTTGAAGCAGAATGACCGAACTTCTGGCAGTTTTTACACTGTGTCACTCCAGAAGATTTTAGGTTCTCCCAGTGAATTCGCTGATTGAGCAGGAACGTCGTGCTGGTGACTGACGACTTTGTGGTATCTTTCGACAGCTCAACAATGAATTGGTTGAACAATTTGTTCGGCTTCTTGCTCTTAAAAGCAGCAACCGAAACGACATTGATGCCAGCGTTTGAAAGCTCGATTTCAACCTCCTTTGCATCGAAGGAGTGATGAATTCCTTTCAGGAGGACGAGGTTCTTCCGGTCTTCTTTAGGAGTGAAGCTGTTAAATTCGGCTTTACTCGACTTTAATGCTGTTTTAATAATTTCGAAGTCCTTCTTCGAGTTGGTGTTGATTAAAGATTTCGAGCTTCCCACGTTGTGAATGCGTAGCTGAATATTTTTAGCTGTTGCCAGCTTGGTGAGATCCGCAACGTTAACGTCGTACGCAATGATTGGTGGCATATGACTTTTTTTCACAACGTTGATTACTGGTGTTGCAGGTGGCTTGTCAGAGACCGCATTCTGTAGCTGCTGTGGAGCAGTGGCTGTAAACTGGACTTCTGAAGTTTTCTTCTTTGCCAGAGTTGGTGAGTTTGGTGGTGATGCGCGGCCTCGCTTGGCAGAGGCAGTGGATGACAAAAGGTTGATGCCTTCGGAGGGAAGCCCGATGTTGTTTTCTAAAGTTGACTCGCCTTCCTGAGAGGGATCCTGATTGATACCGTCGTTGATGTCGTGGGTATCCATCTCTGCGTCTGAGTCAGCGTCCGCTGCTGCATCGTAGATGTCATCTTGGTCAGCTAGCTTCCTGTGGAGTGAGTCCAGGAACTTCATTCCGAAGACGGATGCGTTTTGTTTAATTTCGGCCAAGATGGCTTCCACTTTTTTCCTTCTTCTCTCTTCCTTACCCATAATAAATGGAGTATGTAGGAGAAAAGGAGTAGAAGTTGTGTTCCCTGCAATGAGATGAATGTAACAAAAAACAATTAGTAAGAAAAATAATTATAAAAGAGACAAGAAAATAGAATTTTATCTCCTTGTTTTGCGACGTCTTGAGAAAGACGGCTTGCAGAAGCTTCGCAAGTGTTAGAAGAAGTTCTTTTATTTTCTTAAGCGTCTTTAAAAAGACGAGTAGATTCGGCGCGTAGGTAGAAATCTCGAGGCTAGAGCACGTCATTCAAGTCCCGAATTCCGAATTGAACTGACCGAATTCCGAGTTAGTCCTCTTGCATTTAATGTAACATGTAGATCGATGCTCTTTAAAAAGGAGAGTTGTGCAGTTCAAAAAGGTAGGACTTCCCGTGCTGGTCTGTGTCCAGGAATTGTTCGAGCATATAAGTACAAGTACGTTTACCAAACCGCAACATAAATGTTGAAAATCCTCGTGTCCTGCACATTATTAATGTTCCGATCCTGGAAATGCCATGATGGAAATACCTTTCCTTTTACTCACCCAAAATCTGAAACGTAGCGGAGTGATTTGAAGAAATATCGTCAAGATATTTTGGACTAGACTTTTTGTCCGTTTAGAAGAAACGCTTCATAGCTTTGAACTACTAAATTTTCAGCAAGTACACGTAATTTTCACAAGAAAATTGGGGCATTGGGAAGATAATATTTTATATAACAATAAATAAACTAAAATTAATACATAAACAATTTAAAAAATTAACTAAATAGTAATTCATTTGGAAAAATTGGCTTAAAATTAAAGTTCTATTTTTTAAAAATATACAAAACGTAAAATTCCCCTCTCCCTTGCGCTCAATCGCAATAAAGGATCTTCTATAATATATTTATGTTTGAATTTATAATGATGCATTATCGTAGATTTTATCTTTCTTTCGAACTATTTTGCCTACCCCAGAAGAAACTCAGGAATATATTTCGATTATGATTGTTGATTGTGTTCATTGATATCTGCTTCTTCTGAAGTGGTTGGCTGTCAAATGATGTTCGAAGGATGATTTAAATGCCAATAGGAACCGTTTTCAAATATCATGACTTTGCATTAAAATTTGCATATCGTATTACAAGCAAGAAAAGGGTCAAAGGTGAACTGGCACCACGTATTCCAAATCCTTCAGCATTGATTTTTATCAGTGATACTTTTGTTTTGCCCAATTTGCAAATTATATCAATTAGCATGAAATGAAAAAGATGCAAATATTTGCTGGATCTTAAACGGCGTCAGAGATGCCAGCGGTGACGGTAGCTGAAGACTTCTCCTCGGTCACACGGCGCTTCCCATGATAGAATCTCTTTCAAGCGACGATCACTGCTGATATTCGATATTTCTGATATTTACGCAAAGATTACACAATAAATTTGCCAACTCAGCGCACAGAAACACGGAGCTGTCTGCCGATCAGCGTTATCAGTATAAATAATCCTTTTTATGACTTCAGGCGCTCCAGCGAGCGATCACAACAATCGGCAGCGATCAGCGTGAGGATGCAAAAATTCCCTTTTCGGGAATTCGGAGAGCAACCTCTTAAGTTATGACCTCAAGTTCTCAAACAAAATAGAAAAGGAGACGAAAAGGATATTGCGCAGAATGATTGTGCGCAAGTAATTTAAGAGTTGCTGCTGCAATAACTGTCAAATGCATCAAATTCGCCGAGCAGCCAATCCTTTGAATATCTGCTCTTCACTGCGCATTACGACGCCTCAACGCCGATGAATTCCGATCCACTGCTTCGACGATTCTTGTGTGGTTGTGTGTGAGCCTTTGATAGACTTGTTACTGTCTGCGAGGCTGACTGACTGACTGTCGGGTTGCTCTTTTCGTGGCATGTTCCGTACGCCGCAACCACACAGGGGAGGATTTCGCAATGGGCTCCTGAACCGAGCCGACGGAATCCTTTATTGCAACTCGTAAAAGTGCATAAATGTCAGCGGCATGTCATGACATCCTCTTGTAAACGCCCATCATTTTTATTATTAATGAAGTGCTTGGAAAATTGCTTTATTCACTCTGCGCTTGCGTTGTCTTTGGCCCTTGCGAAGTGTAAAAGAGTTGTAACTTTTGTATAGCATTTTACGCATTTCGATTCGATTAAATGAAGTGTTAAAGATTCGCTGGGAAACATTGTAGGAAATTTTATGAAAAAATGTGTTGAGTTGTTAAGAAAAAGAGGGCAAAAGTCGCCTTTAGTTAATGACGTTCTTTATAAATTATCGAGCAAATTGCACTTCATTTACTAGGAAGTTAAAGTCCGATGAAAGTCATAGATCTTTTGCTTAAAGTTCACAATATCCAAAAAATATCGATGCTGAAGAAAGCCCAAGAAGCAATAAAATATCAGAATTTTATCATTTTAAAATTCAATGTTTATTTTTAATTTTTCCGGACTTCCTGACAGGCTTCGTAATTATAAGACTTTAGATCCTTTCTCATTGATTCGCTCGAGGGAATCGCCTTTCGTTTTGTCACAGTGAATCTTCCTTTCTTTTTGAGGACACCGAATCTCTTTTTAGGAGTTGTTGCTGTTACTTCAAATGTGTTTGATTGCCAGCAATCATAATAACCTGCAATTACGTAATCGTTGCTTAGTGGTTGGTTCTTTATCGCAAAGAATGTGGTTGGTTGACTGCTCATTTAACCATGCGTAACAATTGCATTTAAGTCCTCGTCTTCGTTCATGTCCTTATCACTGTCCACGTCTTCGTTACTTCTACTTCCTCTACCTTTCTATAAATGTTTTTTATTCCCCCAAAACAGTAAAATAAAAGTTTCTTGAACGTGGCTAAAACATTTTCGTTTTCAGGAAGCGAAATTCCTTTCGGTTAATAAATGGACGGGGGTTCTTTTGAAGGTTCTTCAGAGAATCTTTAACTGTGTGGGAAAATCTGTTATTATTTTGAATAAAACTTGCAGTTGGCGGTTAATTTACTTCGAACAGCGGCGGAGGAAGAGAAAAGATCTCAGGGACATGTGTGAAATCAGGCAAAATTACTGTCTTTAATGAGAAAATAGTTTACCAAAAATTTAAAGGTATCCAAAATATATTAAGAACTGGAGATAACCCTAATGACTTCATGTGCTTTATTCAATTCTGAGAACGGACAAAACACTCTTTGAAGGAAGAACTAATTACGTAAGAAGATTGCAAAGAAAACTTCACTTAAATCGGAGCAACAATTTTCATTATTCATTTGGAAAAATTCTTCGGGAGTATTTAGTGATTGGACCATTGTCTTTAAAGGAATGTGTCTGTTATAAATGGCTATTATCCTTGCCGGGGCCGCTCTAGCTGACGCTGTTCATCAATTTAACGTACTGCAGTGAATCGAATTAAATTAAATTCAATTTGAAGTGCGTAGTAACTCAAGAGACAATCTCCTTGATGTCCTGTCGTGTTTCGAGTCTTGAGCAGTTTCGTTTGTCTGTCGATCCCTTTGAACACTGAAGAAAAGGTGTGAAGAATCGTGTTGGCGTCGATGTCTTCACTTTTGCCGAGCGGTTCGGCCATCATCCAAAGCGAGTCATTTCGGATTTTATGACCGATTTAAATGACTGTTTTATGTTCACTTCGTCTCTTTTGGTTTGGATCTATTCTACTGCTCATCTCCTGTCGTCCGCCTCAACTGAAAATGATCGTAAAAATCTGTTTTCTTGTTTTACTGCTGTTTCCATTTCTGTGTTTCAGTATTTTATATTAGGAGGACATTGAAACCAACATCAGTTTTCCTTTGTCCTGTGGCACGTGTTAACAATTTTTTATTGTTCCTCTTCTTTTCGAATATTTTTTTGCTTTAATGTTACGCAAATATTTTGTTTTCCATTCCATTGACGCTGTTGCTTTTGTTGTTGAGATGCGGTCACTTCTTCAATGACACAAATTGTGGGCAGCTGCTCGACACGAGGACTTTTTATTCCCTTGTCTCTAAGTGAGCGTAAAAAATTACTTACGTTCTAAAAGAAACGTATTCCTTTTGGAATTTGTTTATAGAGCAAGGGGAAAACACGAAAAATCAAATTCCTGAATCAAGGTCCTCAAAAATGTCTTCTAAATTCAATTCTAGATTGATAATTGGTGATAATGATTATAATATTCATTATATTTATAAAATTGTATATATTTACAAGGCTCATTTAAAGATTAAAATAAATTTTTTCACTCAAAGCTGCGATCGGAGATTATTTCTTTTAAAATTCCGGTTTTAGATGTTTCAGGAGGAGGAAATTAAAGTGATTACAACACTAGCAATGAACTAATCACTGCTCCGGATAATAGACAAATCCGGTAATCCTATAAAATCCTACGTAACCGTGTTAAGTAATTATTTTGCTAATTGAAGCATTCATTTGAATGATGCTGTGAAAATGCATTATAAAAGCCGCCTTCTTCGCAGCTTATAGAACTGCCTGCACGATCGAACATACATTAATTCATCAAGTATCAATATGAAGGCATCAATATTTATTTCGGACCCACCACAGAATTGACGAAATGCTCAACGCGATTACTTCAATGCGATGTAGCAACGATTAAGTGAAGTGGAAAATAAGCCGAATTCCCACAACCAATCGCAGGATTATCAATCACCCTCTCGGAGGGTGAACGGACACCATTTTCAGAACTTTTGCAAAAAATATGCTTGCAAATTTTCACTCGAAACGAAAGCAATTTTTTCGTCATGCGATTTAGGGAGAAAATCAAATTTCTTTTCATTTTTGTGATGTTGGATTCCTGTTTTCCCACGTCAAATATCGATCCTTTGAATTAAATTTTAGTGGTAATCATCTCGAGCTGTTGAAATAAGTTAATGCAAAAGTCAAAAGAAATTATTTAAAACTGTAGAACAAAGCTTTTTTATTAATAAGAAAATTCAAACTAAGCAATAATTACAATTATTAAAATTTTAAAGGGTGAATAAAACTAGTAAAGGTGTTGTCTACAGCCGGGCTGTAGCCGAAATAGCCTACACCTTAAAGCTGTATATATACTCATATATATAAGATATATAAGATAAACTATAATTATAGCTGCTTAACTATTTCTGTGCGTTACAAACACCGGTACTAAATGCGTTTACTCTCAAAATTTAGGTGTAGGGTATAAAAATATATTGCAATACTGGGTGGATGGGTAAAAAGGAGGCGTGGCCCGCCCATTTTTTCCCAACAGAATATTATTGGTTCACAAACTACAATATTATGTACACCATTATTCAGGAAACTTAAATACTTTTCAATACAATCCATGTAAAACCCTCCATGACCTATCTAAACTGAAAGTGGGCGAATCACGCTCATATTTGGCATATTAGCTGGAAGCATTAGTCTAAACCTACATATAAAATTTTCTTGTCTTCTCTCAAAAAGTGATGCTGATATGGCCTTTTTTAATAGGCAAAACCGAGGTACCTGCACTCTCGATATAAAAAGTAGGCGTGTTCCATGGGCGATTTTGCCCATTTTAAATACGAAACACCCCAACATAGCAACGAATATTGTTGCCAAATTTCATTTTGAAATCTTAATCCGTTCTCCTGTGATCGTGATTTCAACGGACAGACAGACAGACAGACAGACGGACAGACATCGTTATTTCAATTTCGGTGGTGATGCTGATCAAGAATATATATACTTTTCCATACCTATCTTGTCTAGTTCTATGCGTTACACACTCCGGTAGAAAGTGAATATACCCTCAACCTTAAGGTGTAGGGTATAATAAGGGTGATCTATGGGATGTATTTTTTATTGATCGCGATCGTTTCACATTTAGTTACTGGAAGAATCCATTGTTCCATGTGACGGATATTTTTTGTGGTTTGTGTGTTTCTCGTGAAATGACATACGCGACGATTTGAAGCTTATTTTAATTTAATTTTTGGCCATATGGTAAATTCAGTCGCGTGGAAAGCGTAACATCGACTCTCACACCCGAGTGGCCCATCGTCGTTGGTAGGGTTAAATTTTTGACAACTCATTTTTGAAGTAACATGGTTTTTAGACAATTCATTGTAGGCTTCAATTTTTTATACAATTTCATTAATGATTTATTGACTGAATTATGAAATTACAAATTGATAAATGAATAGACTCAATAAATTTTGAATTTAATTTGTGATGTATACTTTTAGGCTTTCTTTTAATATACCTTTCAGCAGATAACTTGTCCAATATTCTCTGCATCTAAAGTACGTTAATAATTTTTCGAAAGCATTTAAAAACCCGTTAAAACAGCTTCTGCATCGTTCGAAAGCGTCTGTTACATACTTTTCGTTGCTTAGTTCACTTTCTTTATGGTTCCTGATAATGTCATTATCATCAGCGGCAATGATTTCAGAGTAGCGACACCGTCAATTGTTTTGTTATATAGTGTTATTGGCCTCTAGGGATTCTGATCATTTGCGGGTGCGCTGGCAATTATTTTCTCATTAAAATTCACGCATGGAACGCGAAAGAGGTGCAGTGGGAGTTTCGATGTCCTTTCTTCTTTTCCGGGCTGTCGAAATTAAGTAATTAAAATTTGTTTGTCTCTAACATATGAACAAAACTGTTTTTAATGATTACATATGTTTTTCAAATATGTGTGTATTTTTTCTGTTTATAGAAAAACTGTTTTAAGCCCTTCCAAAGCCTTAATTGAATTGCTAACAATTGCATTGTGACGATGAAAAACCAACAACAGACAGCAACATTTCTGTGAATTGCTGTGTCTTTGAAGACATCTGTCAGCCGAAATAATGACAGCTCTGAAAGTAGCTGGGGCCGAACTTTACATTGCGTCACTTAAAACCATTCCTCAAAACATCTCGGAAATAATTGTCCGCTCTATTAAAAGGATTACATGAGAGGATTATAGCCTCAAAGCAAACAACAACAACAACCACCTTAAAAACAAGAAATTCCTTCGAGCGAAGCAAAGATTCTGACGTGGCAAGGAATCGTTTCTAATGAGCAGTTGCAACACTGACCGCACCCTGTATTCACCATCGAAGGTAAAGGATGAACGAAGTGGAAAGAAGAGTCGCTTCAATTAAATGCCTTAACGCACATTCGGTTGTCCTTTCAGACGCATGTCCACGCAATCCTTTCGCTCGTCCCTTCGTGGGACATCAGAGGCGTGTTCCTCGTTGCTGAGCTCGTTAAACAGGAAAACATGAAAGACCGAATCTTGGCACTGTCAAAATATTGAAACGGGGAATAGAATAAAAAGCATTTTCAAGGCTTTCTTATCGAAAATAAACCGAAAAGACTAAAGCTAAGAATCACGATTAACAGGACTTTCGAAGGAAGATTGTGTGTTGAAGTTATTTCGTTGAGAACAGGAAAAAAAGGACTAAGGAGACGAAATGGGAGGGGATCAAAGCACAGCTTTTTCCTTCTACTTTTCCCTGGATTCTTTTGTAGCTTCATTTGAGCCATGAAATTTGCTAAATTTTCCGCGTTGAAGAATTCAAATATCGAAAATTATTTTCCGCTCAGTTTCTTCAGTCTCCGACTTCCTTTTTTTATTTATGTGCTACGCTTCGTGCGTTGACTTTTCTTAGAATATTATTCAATGTTCATTTACATATGACGCCTGTGGAATAATGCAGTACAATCGGCTGAAGAGGAAGCATAACATCACAAATCCATGTTTATGAAGCAGAACAAAACATGATGATAGAAATAAAAATGATGATTATGTGATTGCGACAGTCACCCAAAGAAAATCGACATCGAAAAAAGTGGCAAATAATAAAAAATGTCGAAAATTAACCGTGGCACCCTTTCGGGATGTCAAAACAATACTCGAGCTCATTCAAATTTCGACAAATAAGAAGCAAACGTGATCAGTTTGCGGCCCGTGGAGTCGTTGAACTCCTTGAACTCATTTGAATACGAAGCGAATGAAATGTCGGAAAAGATTAATAAAGAAAAAGTGAAAGAGGTGAAGACGAGATGGTAAAAAAAGGAAGGATATCCTTTACATCAAAGCAAAATAAAAAAATATTCACTACAAAAAAATTAAAAGTCTTAAAGACGATTTTTTCAGTATCAGTTTTCGTTTTCCTTGCAACGATAAGAAATCATTTGAATTTTTCATATGTCGAAGCTGAGATGCGCCGTAATTAAGCACGATGGCGCTGTCAAAATAGACACATCGAATTTGCATCAATCATCTGTCAAATGATGGGCATGACAAATGACTCGGTGATTATCCTGCTCCGTGATGGATTCATCGATGCTCAGACGTCGTTTTCTCCCGTGGCATTTTTTCTTATTTCTGAGTAAACATTCCATTTTTTACAGATGCTTTTTTAAAATCTTTTGTGGTTTGGTTCGGAGCCATTTAATGGTTTTTAGCTTCGATGGACCGAATTGGGCTTAAGAGATTAAGCCGAGGATTTCAAGGCCTAGATTTCATTGTTTCTCAGATTCTCCAACGGATCAGGAGATTTTCTCGCTATCAGTGAGAAATCTTTTGAAGACATATAAAAAACGTGATCGCTTTTTTGCCATGTAAAAATATTAACATAAAAAATTAAGCCTCGGTGATCTTTGACAACTTCCGAGATTTTTTATAAATAGGCAAAAAATAAAATGAGAAACAAAGACTCACAAGAAAAGATCTTCGGCGAAAATCCTCAGAGCGATTTATTTGAAAGGTTCATATGAAAACCCATGAGGAAATCTTTTAACGAAATAAAACCGAGTCTAAAGGCTGTTAAAATAAGTTCAAATAGTAAATTGTTAATGAATTAATTTTGATATTAATTCTTAAATTCCATTAATGATAAAATTTTCAACGAAAACTTATATTTTCACTACGGAAAAACCGAAGAAATTTGAAAGCGTTCGCCATAAATAAATCAATAATCAATTTACATCACTCATAAATCATAACTGCAAACAGGACATCTTTCGCAAAAGGAAGTTGCATCAAGGATATTGCTGTGCGAAGAGGAGAAGCGGAAATGTAACAGATCTCATTATCACTCGGATGTGATTATGAAAGGAGAACTTGAAGCCTCGCTGCGAAACCAGGTATTTCATATTTTCGGCTGGAAATTTGTTCGGACACGAAGAGAAACAATCGCAATAATAACTCATAAAGTGCTGCAAATAGTCGGCTGTGTGTCTTGTAATTTGCACGTCCTCGATATCCTTCAGAAGCCATGCAAACAAGGAGGATCGAGGTCGGGTCGGCACGCAAACATTGCAGCCAGAAGACAGCGCCGACGACGGCGGACAGTCTACGCAAAGGATTTGCACAACAGCAACAACAACGCCCGACGACAATGGCCCTGATTTACGAACAACTGTCCAGTGTCCTGTCGTGCGGCGGTTTGCAATCATTTCTTTCCTATTTTCGCGCTGCTGCTCCTTGGGAGAAGCGAGCAGCTGCCTCTGCCGCCTTCTGAATGCGCAAAATTCGTGCTCTCCTTTTCGTACTCGCCTTAGTCCTTTCTCCTGCTCGGTTCTCATTGTCTGCGCTTCGGTTTATTCAAGATTTTGCATCGAAACTGGATCAACTTGGCTCTGCTTGAATGCATTTCTTTGCACGGATCATTTCTGCGTTCTTGCTCCTTCGTGAGGCGATCAAATGTGCACTTTCACGCTTATTAAAGAACCATTCGCCTGGGTCAATCAGCAAAAACCCACAGTCGTCCACAGAAAGACTCCGCCGCCGAGGAACGCAACGATTTCGTTACACTTCGCCGGCAATCAAATAATCATTGTTGCTGTTGTTGCAATTAACTCTGAAATCTTGATGCTGCAGAATGACCGCAACGAATTGGGTTTGATAATAAATCGCTGCAGATTGAGGAGCCGATCGAGTAGCCGATCGATTAGTAGCTGAGATAAGATAAAACTTAATAAATAAAAGTAAGAAGCTGTTTGGAGAAGCTGTCAGACGCAGATGGACTGCTGCAAATGAATGTAGATTTAAGAAATCGCCAAAACTAATTCGATGAAAAATACGATCACTTTACGATCGCTTTTTGTCCGTTGAAAACATCGAAGGGTCGTTTTTCATATCTACATGTGAAAAATCCATTTACAAATCTTTGAAATAATCGCTTTCGGTTTTTATTATTAAGTTGGGAGAATTTTGGGACTCTCCTGGAAGTTTTTGAAGCTCTGAATTATCTTAAAAAATAGAACTTCCGTCTTTCGTTGGAGAAATAAAACAGAGACGAATTTCTGACTTATTTCTATAATTTATTTAATCCCATATTTGCTTAGAACTGTAAAATAAACGAATTAGCTGAAGTCTCATGCATTAAAATATTTATTTAAGTTTCTTTACATAAAAAAAAACTCCTAAATCCTTTTGAAACTGCGAGGAAGACGTGATTCGCAGCTGAATTTGCTTTCTGATCGAATGGCGGCTGTTTTTTGCATTAGACCAACAAAATTCCTTTCTAGGACTTCGCTTCGAACACAATTGAATCATAATCATTACAGTTGAAGGTGAAGCAACCAGTTTATGTTAATCTTTTTAGTCATATTTAATCATGTAACACTGATCATGAATTGGACTAAATAAGAATTTTAATAAAATAAATAAAAGTGTTTTCAATATCGTGAAAAATAATATATTTTATGAATGATGCCTGCAATATCAATTGGAATTTCAGAGGTAGTAGGCTTGGAGGATTTGCACCGTATTAGTGAATATTTTGATTTCTTTGCAATGCGCATGACAATACAGCGCAGTCATCTTCGTCATTTAATTGTTGAATATTAACTTTTTACATATTTTCATCATCATCTGACAATTCATCGTCGAACGGATCTAACACTTCGTCAGCCAATGAATCGCAGAGAAAGGACTCTTCTATAGAGTAAGGATGTGAATCGTCTGAAGACATGGTGTCATCGTAAAAATAACCAGGTGAATCATAGCTATCATCATTATTCGGTCTATCCGGATCAGGACTATAATCCAATTGTAACAAGCCTTCCTCAATAGCGCAATCAACATCCTGAAATCATAAAATGCGAAGTCATTAAAAATCCTACTTCAATCGTCAACTTGAGATAAATAAATGTCGAAACTTTGTATTCATTTCTTGTAAATAAAAATACTGAATGAATACAAGTCATAAATTAAAGTTTGGGTCATAGTATAAGTTGAAATCGGTAGCCAATTGTATAAATTTGCTAAAAATACTTACATTTTTGACTTCACTGCAAATACCAGAACGAGAAACAAGAAATAAGCACGGCACCTTTCCGCGTTGAGCTTGTCTTGACTTTAATACTCGAACTACTTTTAAAACGAACTGGTCCGTAATATCAGTGCAGCCTCTGATGTTAACTTTCTCCAGCTTAGGACAGCTCTGCATCAAGTGTAGGAGACCCTCGTTACTAATGCTGTCACAGAGTGTCAGATCTATTTCTTCCAAATTCTTCAAATTCGAAAACTCCAGCAGACACTCATCTGTGAGGCGATCATTTTCAATTGTGGACAAGTGTTTTAAGTTCACCAGTCGACCGATTTGACGGGCTAGGTCAATGTTTACAGGAGTCGTTTCAATTGTTAGTGCTTCTAATTGATTAGCCTTATGCTCAGCCAGATTACTAAAGAACTGATGTGCTAATTCTCTAACGAAAAAAGAGCAAAGCTCAAGCTTTATTAGGCTTGGTAAACAAGCAACGTACGTATAGTCTACGTTCAATGAATACGAAATTTTAAGCGACTGTAGTCTGTGGCAGTTTTGAGCCATCGTGGACACAGATAACCTATTTAAACCAACACAATATTTTATATCTAGAGATTTAAGTCCTTTTAGTGATTTAGTGATTGCAATAAAGTGCTTTGATTTTATCTTTTCGCAAACACATAACACAAGATCAGTCACCGTAGTCAAATTTTTAATATATTTGCCTAGAATTGTTAAAAGAAAACATGAACGTTACGAAGTAATATTATTAACCGACGTTTGCTACAATTCTATAGCATTCTTTAACTTAGTATTTAAATATGCTCACCCGATAATGCCGAATTAAAGCCCAGCGACAAAAACTGCAAATTCACCAATACTTTAAATACTTTGATGTCATCATTGACAAGTCCACAATTGCTTAATTCCAACACTGTGCAGTTTTGCAATTGTTTCACCAGCTTAGAAGATGAAGTAATCTTAGAATTTGACAAATTTAGTTTTTTTATGTTTGGACAACATGTGCTAATACAGTCAATAATACGATCGCGATCTTTGTGAAGACCAGGAGCTAAAAGTGCCTCGATATGAGGTCCGGCTATTAAGAGGAATTCCCGAATTTCCCACAGCGTTAAAGCGTCATTCATTTCGTAGGTTTTATACTTGGCTTTACAAAGCATTTCAAAAACATTCCTTAAGCGTTGACAAGTCATAGCAAGCCGCACTTGATCTTTAAGTTGAAGTTTCTTAAAAATACATTCAAGGCAATCATCATTCAGCATAATTAGCTTCAAAGAGTTACACGCCTGATCAAGGTGTTCTTCTGCATTTGATTGGCAGACAACTGGCGATGAAACAGATGGTTGCTCCCAGCTGTCGCAAGCATAAATTCTCATTGAGTTACTGCTGGAGTTTTTAGTCTCTGGAGTTTTTAGAGCGCTAAAAAAGAAAAATTTATTTCATATAAGGCGTATGTCAATATGAGAAAGAAACTTATTGTGTCCCTGTACCATGCTACAATTACTTTACTGTTCATTTCATTTTCTTTAAACAAATTCTCTAACATATTGCCATATGGCGATTGCAGGACTTTACCTCGCTGCACTTCTTGCGTCTGAGTAGTTGACGAGACATTTTGTTATTAAACATTTCTTTTTGTCACATTCATCTGAGCCCCAACGCACATATTTAACTTTGCCGAAACTTTTAACATACTTCAAAACTTCTGGTTTAAATAACTGAAAGAATAAATGGTGAAAAATTGAAATATCTCGGAAATGAATGATGAATAAAAGCGGCCATAATTAATGGTAACATCTTTGTCAAAGTTTCGCGTCATTGCATTCAGCGGTTTTCTTACCTCAATTGGAGATAAATCAAAAAAGATTTTGTGTATCAAAACATCGTCCTCTGTGTATGCCAATTCGTCTTTAAAATGGTAGTTCTGCCCTAAATTATATTTGATGATGAACTGCTTTCTGAACCATTATTACGTGTTCTAACTTACTAGCATCCGAGCAGGACATTTTTAGTATTTTGGTATCAGTAATACGTTTGAGGGATTTATATTATAAATGAGATAAAATTACATCAAATCAACAAATTTTTTGAATTTAATTGTGGACAATGCGCCACAAGGCAATCGCTTTTTTCCTTGTTTACAGATGCGATTTTGGGTCATGTCAAAGTAGAGTTTGATAAGTAAACAGAAAGGGATTTGTTTACACATGGTTTCGTTAATTTCAAGAAAAATTATTAAATTAATGCAATTATTTGGTGTATCAATAAATTCCCAAAATCAAAAATATTATAAAGAATAAATATATACAATATGACTTTGAGAGCAACTTGTTTTATTTAGTCAGAAAATATCTGTTGTGGAAAACATAGTTAAATATGAAATAATAAAAACATGCATTTAGTGCAGTATAATATCAAGTCCCTTGATAAAACTGTATAAAATGGATGCAGTGTTGGCGTATTTCCATTAAAGTCTAAATATGGACATTTTTCGCGATTACAATACCTTTTTGTCTTTACTACGCGTGTAAGGATGTAGAAACAACCATTTGCTACTATACGTAATAAGGGCATCATTCCGTAACACTACGAACATAAAGTTTTCTCTCTTGTTTTGGTTACTTTCGTTGTTTTTCGTGGTATTTGACGCCAGCGTCGAGAAAAAACTGCGTCGGTAGAACCCCTGGCTGACGATAAACGAACGATAATAAATTTGTTGGTAAATTTATGTGCTTTCCAGGCATTAACAGCTGTTTTGGTGTACAGAAAAGCTACGATTTCTGGCGTGAACAAAAAAGGTGTCGTGTAGAGCAAACAGAAAATAATCGACGAACAGAGATTTTAGGAAATACTTCTCTCGGCAGAGTTTCGCCAACGCCGGCGTGGCTGCCAATCACGTTCGTTAGTGTTACGGAATGATGCCCTAAGCCAAGACGCAACTACACAATCAGCTCTAATCGCATTCAAAAGCTCTCAGCTCCAAAAACCTTAACTGCAAGTGCATAATTTAATGAACTGTGAAGGTTTTGCTATTACAAGTCGTGTTTTATTAGTGATCTATCTGATTTTTCAAACTTTCCAATTTTGTGTATTTTTTGTTTACAACAAGATTAGGTTACAGGCTAATGTTGTGCACAGAACAACATTTGGAGAACGACAAATACACGCACGAAGTGTCAAATATTTACCGATTCTCGAGTAAAATTTTGTACTTCGCCAAAAATTCACATCCAATTAGAAAAGTCTTTGTGTGTACACATATGACGCATGAAGAGCACAAAAATTGAGAGTCGCCCAGTGAAATATAAAATGAAAGTTTTGTACTACATCCGAATGTGATCGGTGTTGTTATCCAAGCATCGCATGTATTGGATTGTTTGTATACTGTACACACACATAAGCACGAATCGTAACTTCGTCACAACCGTTCGTTCCTAATGTTTCCCATTATTTCCCGCACACAATGTACAAAATTCGTCATCCATCCGAATGCGATCGGCGTTGTCATCCAAGCATCGCCTGTATTCGATTGTTTCTATACTGTACACACACATAGAACTTCGTCCCAATCGTTCGTTCGTTCGTTCGTGCTTTCGCGAAGTTGACCAACTACATATTCCGTATTTAGCGCAATGAAATCGTGATCACGCGTAGCTCATAGGATAGTGTGCTGGACTAGGAAAGCGGACGGCCCGGTTCGAAGACCACAGCGACTTGAAAAATAATTTGTAAGTTTTTCAATAATTTAATTACAATAATTTTCACATATTAAAATAATAATAGATTCCAAAAAATTCTCAGCGAACTTGTGGTTTCATTCAAATTCCACCCAAAAATCCAAGTAATGTTTTTTTAAATATTTCTAAAAACAAAGAAAAAGCTCTTGCGAATTAATAAGAAAAATTAAAGAAAACACGAAATTCTAGGTATGCTATTGGAATTTTATCGCTTAAAATTTTGCGGCCATCCGACTCTCACTTACATTGTTGAGAAATTGGATGCATCCGACCTCCACTTACATTGTTGAGACAAGGGATCTATCTGACCTTCACTTACATTGTTGAAATAAGCGATGCATCGCTTCCTATGACAGCCCTGGGTTAATGTCATGCGCAATTAAGAACGGAGACAGGATGGGTCCTCCATACAATGTTAGCGGGAGAGGATGCATCATGTCATGGGCGATTATTTCACTGGGCGGTAGCGCTAAATACAAGAGAGTAAGAAGAGATTTGAATTTTGTCATACGAGAGCAGCTCCTACAGTTGATATTTTTCTCAATTCCCATAAGAACCTGTGTAATTTTGACAGTTCGTGCGTGTAGTTGTAGTTCTCCGAATGGTGTTCTGTTTACAACGTAATCTCTAGTGTATTTTTCGTTTTTTTAGTGATCTGGATAACAAGAACGATCACTAAAAGCCTCACGAATTGGGAGGCTTGGAAACTTCCCAAAACCTGCATGATAACTCGATAACCAATACAATTCCTTGAAAAAACGCAGCTTACGTTAAGTATTGGTATTTATAATCACATTTCACATACGAGAAGAGTTAAACATGCGCATATTTATTATGGCACGCGTTTTTTTAATGATCTATGCAGATCTCGTTTGGACATTTTTCAAACTTTCCAATTTTTCTGTGTTTTCGTATATTCCTGAACTGTATTCGAGTCAATGATCGTAGGACAACTGTGAACTGTGACGAACAAGAGAAAAAGTATATTTATACTTCTCTCATTTTCTAAAACACACGCACAAAATTGAACGCCGCGAACAATAATAAATAAATAAATTTAATATGTCAATGAGTCCGTTGATACCTTTGATAGCTTCAGTGATTGAGTAAGGACACGGATAATTGTCTTTGTAATAAAAGAAAGTGAGAATTTCTCTCTTTTGTCTCTTTTCTGTTCAACAAGAGTTAAGAAAAGACATTTTTGAATGGCCGGAAGCTAATAAAATAGCCATGTATTTATTTGCTTGTTAATTACTTTATTCGAGAACGAGAAACTTAATTCTTTATCCAATGAATGTCGTTGCTCCTTTATGCAATCCTTGCGAAATGTCTTCCGATGGCGACGGAGGACGATTCAATGTTTTCTTCTTCTTGTTTACGGTCGTAACTTCCAAACTCAAAAGCCGAACAACTGGCAACTGTCAAATACACTTTTGAAAAGTAGTGCAAATAAAGGAGAAGCAGTCATAATCCTGCCGAAGGAAGTCTCTCTCGCTCTGCAGCCGCCGCAAAAGGTGATGGAGAAAGTCGGCCAAGGCGAGCGTAAATGAGGACGGAGAACAATGAGGACCGTAATGAAGAGCCGGATGTGAGTAGGACGAACAAAGAGCAGCAGCTCCCAGCTCCAGGAAGTAGAATCGAAGCAGCAAAAAATCGAGGGTCGATGTGAAAGGGATGCGCTTGCACGTCGGGACAAATTCAATTGCGCAAAAAAGTTATTGCAAATAATTCAGAGCACAACAAGACAGCGACGCATAAAGGACACGCTGAAGATGCCGCAAGAAAGGATGACTTCTTGTTTGGAGGCAGCCTTGCAATAAACGCAGACAATTAAGCAACTAAATTGAAATTTACGAGCGACAGCTTCGTGCAGCCAGCGGTCGGTTTTCGTCCTTCGACTGCACTTCATTCCAGCTTAATTTGAAGAGGCTCGATCCGAGCGAATTGCGCTTGTTCGGCTTTTTATCGCTTGCGGAGAAAACACTTCCTGTCAGCAGCTAGTCACCGCCTCTTCGAGTGCAGCCTCCATGCAAAGCACTCACCTGGAAGAGCCGCCGTGTGACTGAGGAACACGAAATTCCACTGAAGCCACCGCCGAAAAAACTCTTTCGCTGAAGCAATTGAAAGAATCTTTGCTGTGCCTTCGATCAGAATTAATTCAATTTTCATGGTGATTTTCGACTAAAACTAAAAAGTCACAATTTTTTCGGCAGTTCTTAATTTATGTGTTTATTGACTTCTTTTTATTCATTCCTTTTTCCTTCAGTTCCTGAGTGGGAAAAGGGTTACAAGATCTTTTAAAAAGACATCAAGATTCTGAGGTTTTCTTCGTCTTTGTTTGCCGGGAGAAATGAAAGGTATTTTCTTTATTTTTCCCACATTTTTCTACAGTTTTCTTGGCTTCCTTTTTTATCTTTAGATCGAAAGGTGATCTCTAAACGAAATCCGTGCTCACACAGTGAAAATTAATATTTCAAATGCTTTTTATTGCGAAATTTATTACAACAAAAATCGTCAATTTTTCTGCAGAAAACATAATGAAGTTCCTTCGCTTTCTTTGTCTTTTTTCCATACTTTGGTTACTTCAACTCGAATTTTTCGAAATAATTGAAAAATTAAACCCTTTTCCTTTTTAACTTTTGTGGCTTTTTTCCAATTAAAGTTGTTGGTTTTTCATGCATTCGGATGGGAAAAGCAAACACTGGAAAAGGATTAAGGACGGAAAGGGTCCATGTGACTTGCTTTTTGTTGTTAACAACATCCACAACAACTGTTTTACAGAGCACACAACGTTTTTGCAATCCTTTTTTTGGTTGCATTGATTTTTGCAGTTTTAAAGTCTCACATTCGCGGCAACCCTCGATAAAGCAGAAAATCCCCGACTCATTTAATGTGGATGCCTTCATTTAAATCCTTTTTGCATCCTTTTTTGCATTCGGATTCACGTGACGCGCGTTTTACACGGTTTCGTAAATGTCCTGCGTGGAAATGATTAATCTTTTCCTATTTGCATTGTAATGTTCTCGTTGTTGTTGTTGATTTTGTTTGTTAGCGTCGATTTTCCGTTCTGTTGTTTGCGTTTTCGCATTACGTGTTTTTAATATGCTTAATAAATCATTGTTCGGGGTGCTAATTTGCAATCGTTTGATCTTTGATTCCGGAAACCACACGAAATCTGCAACAAAAAAAGAACAACTGAAGCTTGAATAATCAAAAAATGATAAGAAACAAATAAAAAATGTTTTCTGGAGGAGAAATGAAAATGTAGAATAACCTAAATAAAAAAATGTTCAGTTTTTTTCCCTCCTAAAAGCGTTGCACTTTTTTTCCTTCCACCTCCCGTCAAAGCAATAAATTTTAATACTTTGCAATCGGTTCTGTCAACAAATAATCCTTCTTTAACACTTCACAAAATTCTGTAAAAACCCACGAAAAGCAACAGCTTTAAAGGAGATCTTTCCTTTATCTCTCGGAGGCATTATAAACGCCTCATTAAACATTCAAATACAAGCCACGAAGTGCGCTCGACAGAAGAACCGCAACTCAGTTGGCCGCAAGCAATAAAAAAGGAACCTGAGGACGGCTGCCGTCGCCAAGGACCTCACTCGCACGACAGGATGTCATCGTGAGTGACTGGAGTCAAGTAACGGTGTCTGCGGCCTTGTCGAATCTACGAAAACAGAGTCCTGCTGTGCTCATTATCGACGGCGATCGCCTCGGCCTCGGTCGTGCCTTTTTACCGTTTTAACGCAAAAGCGGTTCTCACTGCAGCAGGACAAAAAACCAAGACGATTCGATTCGCGGTGAGTTCCTTAAGGACCTTCATTCACACGTAAAATTTATGCAAAAACCGAAATCGCTTCGTTTGCCTAAAGATTTAGTTTCTTTTTGCAGAGGAAAGGATTAAAATTCCTCTCAAACTGAATTTTTAAAATTCAAAACAAAGAAGCGAAGAGGCAGAAATATTTCTTTATTTATTCTTTAACAAAAAGGATTCGTTTAGAGTGAGATTTCATGGACAAATTAACAACTAACTAAATAAACGGTTGTGAAATACATTTTCATGGTCCTTCGAGCCGAATTAATCGCTTGATGCTAGCATTGGCAGGGAATTCAATGGCGCCCTTGTGAAATATTAAACATTAGGAATAAAATTTGAAAATAAAAACGGTTGCCGGCGGTTCCCACGTCACTCGAAGGAGTCATCAACCCCATTGCGACACACGCTCGAGAGCCATCAGCAGCACCCTCAGCCGCTAATTAATATCACTGACAAAATCAACTGCACAACCTGTCACTGTGATGTTTTGACAGAAATCATACAAACGAGGAAATCTCACACGAAAACGAACAGTAGGAAAAAACGCACTCAAGCCAAACTACAAAATTAACAACTTTTTATCACGCAAGAATCCTGTTGCTCTTCCTGAACGCAACAACAACATTCTTCCCGTCATCCTTTATAAACTCTCTTCCCATCTACTTAAAAAAGTCGTAAAAAAGAACAAACTAATTAAGGAAAAACCACTTCCTTTCAGCCCAATTTTTACATTTTTCTTTGTCTTCAATTGTCTCGCAGGCGAATGTTTTGCTCGTCTGCCTCAGATTCTCCGTCAAGCAAAGAAGTGCTGTGGCAATACGAGAGAGAGGGAGAGATTCTGCGGGCTGAATGCGTAGATTTCTATCTTAGACGCTCTAAAAATAAGTGAAATGGTTGTTGGTGTGGCCGTCGGTGTCTCTATAGAGTCCTATAGAGCCTTCTATAGTGTCCTATAGGAAATGAACTGAAATAAACTGTAAAGTAGCACCAAGAGCGAGTAAAGAGCAAAGAGTAGTACCGCTATATTTTGAACTAGGCTTTATTAGATACACAGCAAAATTATTGAAAGTTGGGAAAATTCAGAGTCAATTTTATTCTATTTCCAGAGTCCATTCTCGTGTCTGCTTGACCTCTTCTTTAAAGACTGTCTGTGCTTCTGAGGGACGGTGAATGTCGGGAAGAAAAACAATGCAACATTCAAATAAATTTAATTCTGAACGCTAAACAAAAACTGACCAAAAATTCATTTGTTTCTCGCAGTGGAGTTTGTGCTCTCAATATGCCAATAGTTTAAAAAGAGAACCAAAAGAGAGCTACAATTTGAGAGCTAAATAGACAATCATTACGACAATTAAGGGTGGAAAACGGTTCACGTTGGCAGCCGGAAGTCCTTCTTACAGCAGAACTACGTCACGAGAGAGCAGGACGAAAACCTCTTCTCGAAAAGGTAAAAAGGTATATCGTCGGCAACCAAGCGAAGGGTAGAACAACCCTCGGAAACTCAGAGCAGACGGAAGAGAGCGACGGATACAAAAGTCATCGAGAGCTGAAAAATGCTTCAGTTTGTCATCAAATGTCAACGAGGAAGGTACCTTCGGGAATTTTATAGATAACCTTGCGCAATATTCGATAGGTTAATAAACACGTCATTGACATCAAAGTGAAAATGTTGAAATGGACGGCCTCGGCACAGAAAGTTTTGCCGCACGCCACGCCTACCGCGACAGCCCTCCTAGCGCCTTGTTTAAGTGAATCGAAACGACTTCGCAGACGCGCCGACAAGGAAAACCTTCCGGCCACCTCCACGCCGATGGTGATGCATCAGCGCAACAGTCCGCTGGGATTGGGGCCCCTCATGGATATACTCAACATCACGCCCGAGCGCCCCGTGCCGCGCACACCCGAACGAGCTCCACCTACGCAGAGACCAACGACCGCGCCTCGACGCCGCTCGACGATCGGCATAACGCTGCCCTCGACCGCATCGCTGGGCATCTACTCGTCCACGCTGCCGCTCTTCGAGGAGGAATACTCGCCGAGCACGGAGCTTCCCACGGGCCAGCAACTGGCGATGCGCGGCTTGCTGCCGGACCCCTTCCTGGGCCATCCACGCTACTTCGCGAGTCCCGAGGTAACTACAGTGCAAAAGCAGCCTCCGTCCAGAAAATCAATGCCGCAGAAACGCAAGCTGGAGCAGGAGTTCGCGGCGATCGCTGCTGCAGCTGGCACGAAGAAGAAGCCGCCGGACGAAGCGGGTCTAGTGTCGGCCAAAATGGGCGACCAGACGCTGGACAAGCTGATCGACGCCATCCTCCACTCGGCGCGCAAGGAGGACAAGAAGAAGGAGAAGCCGCGCAAGTCCTTCAACCTGCGCCGGCGCACGTTGCTCAAGAATCAGGTGCAGAGCGTTGAGCTGCAGCTGTTGTCGCCTTCGTATACGCCGGGCGACGACCCCGCCAGCGACCTGAATTTCCTGCTGGCCGAGACTTCTTCCGTCATCAGCGTCTCCGCAACAAGCAGTAAGTTGAGTGTTCCGCAGTCTGCTGCTCCAGCAACGCCTGCTCCTGCCACGCCTCCGCCCGGGACGCCTCTGCCTGAAGAAGTGCTCCGGCAACTGCCCACGCCGCTGATCGACTGCAGCCAGCCGACACAGAAGAACGACTCCTTCATGTTGGCTACACCCGTTAAAAAACGTCATCGAAAGCGACCGTCGCCGGCTCCAAGCGCGACGGATTCGACGACTACGACCGCCCCGTCGACAGCGAAGCGCTTGAAGGAGGATGCGCAGAGTTATCTGGAGATCGGGTTGGCGCTTCCGTCGATCTACGTTTAGTTTCGGTTTAAGGCTCTAGTTAAATTTTACTGTCTAATGAACTTTGTTGAATTGTTGACAAGCGAGGGGAAACGCTCAACGTTACGCTTTTAGTTTTTAAGTTTTTTCGAAGTCGAATTTATAATTTAAAGTAGCACTATTTATTTATTTTATTTGATATAATTTGTTATATAGTATAAAGATTACTTGTTATGTTTTGATAATAAAAAACAAGCAGAAAAAAGAATCTATATAATTTAATTTTATTTACTTAAATAGTGGTATTTATACTATGCATAAATACGTCCAGAAATGGTAATGGTTTTCTTGGAATATCGAAAATGCTAATGAGCGATTATCGATTAAAGAATACCTGAATGAAACCTTAATCCTTGTCACTCCTTTCGCTAAACAAGGTACCACGAACAGGTTGAGGCTGTAACTAATAGAACTGCATTTATTACTGTCCATTAATCCATTATCCATCAATAGCATTACCCTTTCACAATCCCGACTAAATTCCCTTGATATCTCCGTCACCAACAAAAAACGGAGCCGCTTCCTCTGCCTGATCGAATCGACTTCATTAATAGTTGGTTGAACTTAATGGGCAAGAAAATTGAAAATAATTTTTCAATTTCGAGGGATCTGAAGGGTCCGATGAAGAGTTAAAAAGAAGGGTTTCAAATGGCTGTCAATACAAACGGAGGCCTGCGACTGAGGAGACGTTCCTGCTGGAGGGAAGCGAAGCAGCAGGAGCGCGTTTGATGAAAGCCACCTGATTAAAAATAGAAGCAGCTGAAGCGTGAAGTATTTTCGGTGAATTTCTGAGTTGGATATGGAGAAACCTTAGTAGAAGTGTTAATTACATAAGAAGGACTTGGAAATATGTAAAGTCTCCGGATGAATTCTTTGTAGGACGTAGAGGAAAGCGACTAAAGTTAGTCTGTGCTGTGGGTCCAAAGCGAAGCCGATTTGCTTGCAACGGCTGGTCGAGAACGCCTTCGAAAGGTGACGACGAAATGTTTACTTTAATTACGAGCTGATCGGATGAGGCGTGGCCGTCTTATTAACAGCGATGACAACTGAATGCAAGCAGGAATGACACAGGATATGACAGGAAATCGCAACGAACATTGGACAATAACAGAATCGAAGAGGAAAACCAATCCACCTGTCAAGGATCAGCCACCAGCAGAAATTTTCCCCGCTCAGCAGGCAGCAGCGGCACGCGTTGGCAACAACTGCAACGGGAAGAAAAACAGAAGTAAAACCTTGGCTTTGGAAAAACCGGCAGAAGACAGCAACAACCTGTGAATGCGCACGATCAAATGTCTGAGTGTGTGTGTATAGATCACTGAACAATTGGGATTAAGCCGTGGAACTCACGAGGAAGATGCGGGCGGACGGGCATCATCGCTTTAACAAGTGTCGACTTCATTAATTGACGTCAGGCGGCGCAGTTCAGAACCAGCTGCTGCTGTTGAGTCTGCCAAAGGAGTGAGAAAGCATCTTGAGCTGCTTGTGTGTGTGTGTGCGCCTTTGAGAATAGAGCGACGGGTGAGGAACGACCTGTTATGACAGGACTCTTAATTGATTACGAAGACGTGTGCGCTCGGCGAGGATTTTACGACACGAACGTGTTGAGAGTGTTTAATGAGTTGTTAGGAAAAGGAGTGAAAGAAAGGGAAAGAGTCCCTATTTAATTCAATTTTTTTAATTAGAAGAATCACTTTTTAGATCAATAGAACCTCAATGTCACAAGGAAAGAAAATTGGGTCTTAAATGGCGATTAATTGGAGAAAGAGAAAGAAATGGAGCAAAAGCGAAAACAGAGAAAAGATACTGTAAAAATGAACTTAAAGTTTTTCTCACTGATTTTTCTTAGATAAAGTTTTTCGTCTGCAAATTAATAAAAGTTTTGAGCAACTTAAGGAGTATGAATTAGGATTTCAACTAAGAGTTAATGAGTGAGTAGTTAAATTACAAGTGACGCTTTCTGAATTACAAATGACACTTCTGAAATTAAAGTTACGCGTTCTGATTTACAAATGACGCTTTTTGATTTAAAAGTGGAAAAGGTGTAGAAAGAACTCTACTAATGGCAACGCAAAAGAGAAAAGTTTTTCAGAGAAATTCAGATTGCATTTTCGAGTGCCCACATCGATCATTCCATTACATTGGACCTCATTAGAGTACATTTTGTGTACACTGACCTCAAAATTTTTGTAGAATAAATCCACAAAACAACTACTGTACTGAAAAGGTGCAAGTATCTCCTGACCGAGGCGAATGTGAGTTCCGATCTATGAATGAGCTAGATCTGTCATTGAAATTTGTGCATGCCAATTTTGAGCCTTTAATCGCTCCAAGTAGACCACAGATAGTCACATCCGACAGCACTTCCAGAAAGCCAGACACGTGATAATAGCTATAAATTCAGATTAAATTATTTACGATGCATATTAATTATTTATTATTTATATAAAACAATGCCGCGAACCAGTATTAAAATCATATGAAATCTGAGAGTCCAGTTGCAGTCCAAAACCAAAATGAGCTGAATTATTATATTATTTTACTCTCTTACACATCTTGCGCTTCTGAGTTGAGAGAGTGAGTTGAGTTGAGAGAGTGAAACCATTTCTCGGAGGCAACCAAGAAAAAGCTCCGATGTGAATTATTAAGCACAGGAAAAGCTAAATAAAGAGTAACATATTTTCTAAGGATTTTCAAGCTCGAATTTAAAGTGATAAAAAATAATAATCGTAAGAAATGTAAAAAAAGCAACTTACTTAAAATTCGTTCAATTGTAAAATGCTGCTTGGCTTCTCTTCCTCTTGCTTCGTTGCCTTCATTTTGTAAACATCCTCACGTCGCACTTCCTCCCGTCATTAAATCGAAGACAGCACGTCGCCGGCAAATCAAATATTTATATGAAAAACGGAAAAACCAAAAATCGATGTTGATTTTTGACAACAAGTTTAATTGGAAATGCGACAAAAATAACATTGCGATTCGGTTACCTGGACGCAGACTCCTTGTAGACGAAAAATAAAGAAAATAAAGCAGCGCAAGGATATTTCCAATCGCCTTTAAAGGTGCCTGAGGGAAATACAAGGAATTGCATGAGCCGCACAGCAGAAAACGCAACAACAGCAACAAATTGCAAAAACAACAGCGAAAAGCAATTGAAAAGGATTCTGAAGGAAGCAGGATATGAATGAAGCAAAGTAAACACGACGCAAATCGAGCAGAATCTTTGTGTCGTCCTGCAGTCGATGGCACGTTGCAAGGAGCTCTGTTTGCTGCGGCGGCAAGTCGTCCCGAAGTCGCTAGAAGGAACTCTCAGGCTGCAGGACTCACGAAATTCGGCAATTCGGGAACAGAGCGCAGTTGGACGACGAAAAGCGGAAGGAAAGGATTGCGTTCGTAGGCAATTCGAGTTGCTTTGTGTTCCATTGTTGCCTGCGGAATGACCGCAAACAAGACACAAAACTGAGTTGATATTCATTGCAAAAAAGCACGAGGAAGCAGCGAATGCAAAAAGCGAAAGGATCGCAACGAAGAATGCTCGAAATCACGCCCTGCAAACAGCCGACTTCCCTGCCGAAGTTGTTGCTGCTTCTGTTGTTGAACGTCGCTGCGAAGGGGCGCCGCTGCGAGTTTCCTTGCGATTCGAAGCCGCGTCGGCCGCAGGCTGCTTGGAGGTTCCTCGACGTTGCTGCTTGTGCGAGGTTCCTTTAATTTCTGCTTCACTTCTGACGAAGCACCTTGAGGCCTGTCGCAACGGAGCAAAATGCGTTGCTATGCATACATTTCGACTGTCGCGCTGCTGACGATTGTTGACGTTCGCTGCTGATTGTTGACATTGCTTTAGTTGCTGTCACATCCTTGCGAACGAGCAGTTCGTTCTTTCTTCGCGCAGACAACGTTGCATTTCCATAAAAATAATTAAAAACCAGTTAATTTCATTTCCTCTCCTGGTTATTGTTCGCCTCGTCCTTCTTCGGCTTTGTGTATCTGCTTCATTCATTTCTGGAGCAAATGTGAGAAATTCCCGAGGGTCTCGAAGGACGAAAGCCCGATCCCCGGCGAAGAATTGAAGTGCAATTAACATTGAATTTTTGGCGGGCTTTCAAAATGACTACGGTTTTTGGTAGTCGCTTCGTCTCGGGTCTCGGCTCGAAGCTTGACTCAGACTAGAAAAAGCAACCGCAAATCAAGCAAATTAAGTCTTCATTTATTTAATATGAAGCGAGGTTTCGTTACGAATCTGATTGACGTCGACTCCAAACAGAATTCCCAATTTTTCCATTTCCATTCCGTTTCGTATCCTTTTCATGTCCTTTTCTAATCGATTCGTGGTTGGAATGAATGTCGAGTGCTCTTTTCTACGTTGTACACTTCATGCAAATTATTTGAAAACGCGCTTCGGCGCTTTTAATTAAACAAGTCGATTCAATGTTCGATTTTCCTCCCCGTCGACCTCCCTCTCAATCGACAAAGGGGCCGCCGTTTCACCCTTTCCAATCTAAGCAACGCTTTCGCATTCATTTTGCTTCTCTTCCCCTCTTTTCGCCCTTCAATTGCTGGCCCGCTCTCAGCAGGAGTTCAACGTCGACGAGACAGACAAACGTTCAACGTGCCAACAACAACAACAGCAACAAAAAACCAACTGCAATGATGCAAAGGCTGCTGCTTCCGTCCCTCTTCTGCACGCTTGTCGGCTCCTCCAGCGATAAAAAACAATACGTTCGATATGTAAAACGAATTATTAAGGATTTCCGTTCATTGGTGGGATTTGCAGTTCGTCGGCAAGGTAAACAAATCAGTGTTTCGGATATTCGGCAAGCGTCCTGTTAAAAAATTAAGCAGCGCCCTGAATAAGGATCAGAGGATTTGAATGAAGGTTTGTTTATGAGACGAGCAGCATCCTTCGGAGGGGTTTTCCGGCTTCCGCTGATGCTTTGATGGATGAGTGATCGACACTAACTTCGGCCGATTACGATTTCTGTTTGTGTTGTGGTTGTGGTGCCTTCGTTGTTGACAGTTCAACCGCAGGCTTCAATAGGGAAAATTATTCAAATTAGAGGATAGTGCAAAGGATTATTTTCGCATGGCGAACAAATTGAATTTCCATTTAGTTTCCGAAACAAAGGATTAAAACAAAAGCTTTTCATGTTTTCCTCCAGCAATGTTATTGTTAGTTTTTAAATAACAATTTCCCTTATCTCCTCAGGAGCTAAAAAAACAAAAACTGTGGAATCTCGAATGGAAACTGTTCTCCCCTCACTCGATAAACAACTCAAATTTTTGGACTAAATCACTTCCCATTGCTTCTGTTGTTGAGGGTGATTTGCATTTCGGTGTTGCCTCCGAGAACTAAGCGTTATTTATCATCAGCTTAACTCGTCGATCGAAGGACTTGAAGCGAAAAATCCGAAAGCGTCGCAACCACAAAAAATCGCCTTTCAGCCATCATCGAGCGAGAGCCGAACAATGGGCCAAGTCAAGTGGGAGTTGATGCCAGTTGAAAGGCGCAACAACGACCGTTAAAAGGAGCATCGAACCGACACAACGAAGTCACGAATCGGGGCGGAAACGAATTCATTTGAATATACACAAATATAGAAAAATCGATGTTTTTATTTGATTAAGGAAAGTCAGACGAAGCTAATTAATTTAACATTCATCGAAAGCGGAATTTTAATAGAATGTCGAGTTCGAGAGCCGCTTTTGTTCGGTCGTTCGAGGGGAGTGAGAAAAGTCGTAATTTCATTGGGGGCCCATCAAAAGGATGTCCGGCTCCGGTGTCACTCATCCACAAAAAGACATCTGTCAGATTTGAAAGGAACCCAGCAATGACAGGCCGAAGTGTCTCCGAACAAAGAGCATCTACTTGAGAGCAAGATGCAGAAACGACGGCGCAGGAGAAATTATGAAGTTTTTAATGAGAAATGACGGATTGGAGGATGAGATCAGCAGAAGGCTCGAGGTTTGTCGTGTCCGTGTGAGGTCACGTGACGCGACATTTCACAACGAAATTCGGGAGGGAAATGCGTGAAAAGATAATGGCAAAAACTGTAACGTCACCGTGGCAAACACAATTCAATTTTCGTCTTTGACCGGCGCACATGATAAAACTGCAAGCAAACATGGGCACTCGCATTGCTTACATTTTATCTCTCACTCTCCACTTTATGCTCGCTACTCACGAGAGTTAGCCGCCTTCTACAAACGAGAACTTGACTAAGCCTCTCTTTCGAGAGATGCTCAAGCAAACGCACTTGATGACTTTAAAGAGCGGGTGAGAAAACAACAACGCCACATGAACTTTGAGCGAAGCAATTGCTTCAATGCGTGTGCGTGTGCCTCTGTTGGTTTTTTCGCACATCACTGAACGCCGCTGAGTGATGCATTCATTATGCAAATTTTTAGGCATGAGTTGTCATGCAAGTCAATCAAAAGCGGATTTAAATATGAGCTGTTCAACGAATCATTACCGAAACAGAAAGAGTAGCAACGTATCGCACTACAACAACAACAACAACTACAGCAGCAGCAGCACGCGTCTCTCCATAGTCAATTGACCACTGCCAGCAACAACAACAATAGAAATAGCGCAAGAATCATGCATCGCTCTCTTTTATTTCATTCCCCTTTTTCACCTGGTTGTTGTTGTAATTGTGCATTTTTCTATTCACCTCGTCCCTTAGATATGCCGTTAATATTATGAAGAGCGGAAAATACGATATTTCAAAATATTTCTGAAGTTAACCCTGCGTTTGGCTGGCAACGCATAATTTCTACACATGCTGCGATGCGCTTCCCTGCGACGCGTTGCAATGCGTTGCCGACGGTTTTTTGTTCTGAATTCTATGCGTTTAACGCTGTTCCATTTAGGATTTGCTGCAGTTATTGTCTACGTCATTATTATTCAAATCGTTTAAATTGCAGTCATAGGAAAATCAGAGAACGGCGACTTTCCACGCGATTAAACATGCGAGAAGCATGCCGAAGTTCAACTGCCGAAGCGTCACGTTCGGCAGCAAAAGCAACGAGGAGCGACATCGAACAGGTTCTGCGTTGCTGTGGAAAAAAGTGCACCATGCGTCAGTGCAAATGGGATGGAGCAGTAATGAAAGCAGCGCAATAGAAGGGTTTGAGGTGACTTCTGTGACTGTCAACTTGACAGATGTCAAAAATGACGTTCGTGCAGTTCAGCGCATCCAATGATTTTTGCCTGAACGATTTTTAAATCGGTTTTTTTTTTAAATTTTTGTATAATTGTATAAAGTTCTCCACAAAGTAAATGTGTGTGTTTGGGGTGGGGAGGAATGGGAACGAATGGGAACGAATGGAGGAAAAACTCTTTGCGTAATAAATTTACTGAATCCGGAAAATTTTAATTACCAAAAAAAAATTTAATTGCTTTCAGAAGCGTCTTCTTCTGGTCGCTGCCCTTATTTGCTTCTACCCGTAGTCCCCCTTTTCGGCCGATAATTCAAATTAGCTTGACCGACATTTGCCGCTTCAGGGTTTTCCCGACTTCATAGAACAGCGGAAGCTCATCCCTGCAACCCTTTCAACTCTCCGTTTATCATGCTTTTGCAAGTACTGAAGCAAACTTTTCCCAAAGGCTCGTAATCGTCGCATTTCGTTCTAAAAGGCCTAAAATCGCTTTAAGCTGAGTAAATAAACAAATGAAAATCGTGGTGTGGTGAAAAACTGACGCCTCGCGTCGGTCACTCGTGTGTTTCCGATGGAAAGATGTCGCGCAGTTGTTGTTTGTTGTTCTACTTCCATCTGCTTGTTGTTGTTCTCTTTTTATCGTCCTTTGTTTTCAGTTCAAGCATCAGCTTTAAACAGGTTTTCGGTCACGTGCGGCCAATTAAAATAAACGCAACAACAACAGCAAAAACGATAAAAATAACGACAACAACAACCACTGAGATCATATCTTTATACATATAAAAACATCAGCATAAATTAAGGACCAACAAAATATTCAAAGGCCTCTAAATTATTTTCAGGAAAAGCATGAAAAGTTGTCTGCTTTCAGTGGGAAAAAAGGGATGATTTTTCATGGATTTCTGTGGACTGAAAATGTTCTGAAAAATGTCGTTTTCATGTTTTTTCTTTATAATATTTATTATTTATATAGTTAATAAGGAATAATTTTCGAATTAAAAAACAAACGCTGAAAAACACAATATAAAAATTGAAAATTTTCGATTTATTATTGCGAATTATTTATTTTATTAATTGTTTTCTATGTTAAATATTTTTGTAATAATTATTGTATAATAATAATTGTAATTTGTGTGCTTTTTATTTCATTTGTCTTAATAAATATGTTTTAATTATTAAAATATAATAAATATTATTTAAGAAATGAGCACTGAAAAAGATTATTTTAGCATTTAATTTTATTTAATTTAAAGAACAAAGAAATAGGAAATTTTTAACAATTCTTTCACTAAAACTGAGTTAGAATTTTTTCCATTTTATCCCTCTTGCTCTTTGCTTTCTTTAACCGAAATATGCTGAAACTTTTCGCCGATAAACTCTCGTTTTTTATTTGTTTTTCCCTAAACAAACCGAAACTTTTCGCGCCTCATTAATCAGTTATAAAACCGGGCCCGAAAACCCATTACCACTGATAATCATTTATTACGGTGGCAATTTGTTGAAGAATTTACGATAGCGATTTTTCTTTTAAATTCGAAACTGTTCAATAGCAACAACAACAAGAACGACGACGACGCCAGAAGATAACTGATGGAAGTGAACCACAACAATGCAAAAGTGAAAAAGTGAACAGAAAAAAGGGAAAAAGAAAATAATTCTTCAACAGGAAAAACTCCAACAAAAATCAATGAAAAATGTGCATAAAAAATTGCAAACAAAACAATGAAAGGCGAAAAACAAAAAAGGATTCAAAAACAATTCCGCGTTGATGGCAAAAAGTGATGAAAAATTAGAAAAAGAAAAGCGAAGAAGACAAACATTTGCTTTATTAGAAAGTAATCACGGCACAATCGACAGGATTTCGATCGAAAAAAGGATAAAAAATGTGCTGAGAGTTTTATGTGGCTCCGGAACAAAGGAATTCGACAATCAGATAAATTGCCAGTCACCTTTTAGCACGAAGGGGATTCCCATGGCTGCCGAGCGATTTTTGCGAATTTCCTCTTTCAGCGTCGTAAAAATTGTTACATTTATCAGCAGCTTACATCAAATAATTCTGGATCCTTGTGACAGATCTACATATGACGAATCCTTTCCCGGTAAATCAAACGTGATCGTTTATTGCGCTAAGCTCCATGGAGAATCATGAGAAAAACTCTTTGCCAATATTTTTCGGCTTAGAGAAAAGTCGACCCAAAAGTTATGTTCTTCTTCGTCTCAGTATAAATTCAGATCGTCGACAATACTGTAACGCTTAGTAACGATCCATACTATAACTAAACATCACATAGATCAGGATTTTTATGACCAACGAATTGAATTTTGTCAGTTGTACTATCGCCATAAATTCTCAGCCATTCATGGTTCTTCCTCGCCTAATTCTCGCCTTCTCCCTTGTATTCTTGGGAGCATTATCCTTGGAAGAAAGGAAAGTCCAAAATAGCAATTAAGTTTTTCGAGAGCGGGTCATGATGGTTGGCTATAAACACCAGGCCTTTGTTTGGAGGGAGGTTCGCAAATAAACGATTAACGAGTGACTGCACGATGACAGCCGATCCGTTGACGGATACACCCAGAAGTCAATAAAAGTCGTCAATGAACGACCAAAGAAACTGAACAAAGTGTGTCTTTTAAATAAATTTAAATACTCGTAAAAGTATGGTAGGTTTGAACTGACACATATTTTCATTTCATTCGGAGAATTGCGAAAGGGAAGTTAAATAGGATCATCTTCGAATTGTTCCCTCTGAAGAAGTGCAACGTTTGAATGACGTTAAAATCTGCGATGAATGCCCATCGTCACCAAAACAATATAAAATTCTGTATTTCGAAAGTTAACGAAGAAATTTTAGGGAGAAATGGAAAAGTTCCTTGCTTTTTAATCTAAAGTAACTTTGTCAAAGATTTCAATTGTCAATAATTTAAGCCGAATTTAAATGACACTAACGATGCGCAACGAATTTTCTACAAATAGCCTAAATCTCTTCGCTTTGCAGCAAGAAAAACAGAAAGCAAACTGTTTACTTTGCTTCTTTGTTCATAAAAAACAAAGAAAAATTCGCAAGAATGGGGAAAAAACGGAAAAATTTGGGAAAAAACGTAAATCCGAGTCGTGTTCTTGGGTCATTGAATCATTCATAAATTAGGCGCGGATGTCACGAGGACGGATTTAAAATTTAATCGCCTTTTCTTAAGGAAAAATCCCAACGTCAACAGAAACAAAAATAACAAATTTTTTAACATTAAATTAAGTAAATACTCATACTTTTTAATTAAATATTTTGTAATTCATATTAAGTTTAAATTTTTAAATAAAATGCAAGAAAATTAAAATAAATTAATGACAAAAGTCTTTGAGTTTTCTAAAATCCGACTGGAATAATTTTTCGTCACATTTCCCTCAATTTTTTATCACTTCTTCTCGAGTTTCCTTTCGTAGAAATTTCCTCGATTAGATACACACAACAACAGGAAAACTGATATATCTTTTGTTGTTTCTCTTATTGGAATACAGTCTTTTCGCCGTTCTTCTCTTCTCTGTAAAGAATCTTCTCCTCTTCTCCTTGAATTACATACAAAAAATAGGATATAAAATTTTCGTGTTTTCCGAGTTCTTCGGGGATTTAATAAATGCAAACATTTAATTTTAGGTTATCTTTAAAATGATTTCTAACTACTAAGAAAATAAATAACAACAATGTCAATGTATTGTATACGAAAATTCTTTTAAAAATGTCACATAAATCAATAAATTGTCCATTTATCATTACTAAAAAAGACCCACTAATTACAGAGGACGGTCGACATTTAAATAAAAATAATTCATTATTTCCACTCATTTCAAGCAATTTATTGCTTAATTTATTGCTTCAGCATCCTCGTCGCTTGCGTCATCTAAAATACGTCGATAGAAGAAGTAAAATCAGCAGGAAATTTGCAAAAAATTGCAAAAATATAAAGATAAAAATCAATAAATCACTGACAAAGAAACAGTTTTTCCTTGACCTCAATTTTCCTGCAAGGGAAACTAAGAAGAAATCGGAATTTAATCAATTTAAATGCAATTGCGATTGCAATTACTGTAGAGAGAGCGTTATTTGAAGTATGTATATTCATTTTATAGGCATTTAATTGATTTATTTAAAGCAGCTGAAGAAACACTTCTTTCCCCTCTTCTAGTTTTTTTAAACAAGCCGTTTATTCATTTATTTACAACTCCTCAGAATTTGCATATCTTTCATGCGGAAGAAATTCTCTCATTCATTCGAACGCTCATTCATGTGTTCATGTATGAATGTCATTTCTCCATAACCAGCTGTGGCTAAAACGATTATCAGCTTCGAATTGAATGTCGAAAGTAGATTAGAAAAACAAAATATTATTAAAAAGAGTGGAAAAGGGGCAGCGCCTTGAAGATGCTTATCGAAATCTTGGATATCGGAGCATAAATCATCCAAATCATCCTCGCTGAGCAGCAGCAGCAGCTCTGCTTAGACGACGATAGAAAAACAAAAGAGTTGTGACTACAATGATTGCTACATGAAAACACATCGTAATGGAAACAAGTTAAAAGGGTTCCCTGCTTGTGATGGTCTGTCAGCACCTACACAGGCAGAGGGCGACCCACGGCGCTGCTGTTACGGCAACCCACACAATGAGCACTGGCAGCACTACATGGCGGCACCATATGGTCTCTGCTTTATGGGTCTCTGCTGTAGAACTCACGCTACTGTGAAGTCTGACGCGTTGCCTCGCGTCCGGAAAATTTTAACGGCTGACTGCGACGATTGTTTGCCTAGACATCAAGTAGACAATGAAGCGGATGGAAAGGAGAGGGGAAAAGTTGAAGGCGAGAAAGCAGAAGTATAAGAAAAAGAGGTTACGCTTGTTCAAAGTTTTTCTACTTAATTCATAGAGCGTGGAGTTCAAAGAAAATTTACATATTTTCTTGTGAGTGAATTCGTGGCTGTTGCAGTTCAAAGGATTCGAATGCACTTATCTAAAGTTTCTGTTTAAATTTGATCAACACTTGAGATTGTGTATCAGTTGTTGCCACGTGTTTTTTCACCCTTGGAGAGGGTGTCGAGTCGCGTGGTATTCAAGCATCAACTGCGCTTGAGTTTATTAGAAACCCTCAGAATTTCTTGAAATATGAATTTTTTTTTTTGGGTTTTTCTAACGATTTAGTTATTAAAATAACCATTGTTCTAAGATTTATTGCGTTAATCTAATGCTGCCAGCATAAAACGAGACAATTTGACTTTTATTGTATTATTTACTATTTAAACGCTTTAACAAATCTCCTTTCTACTCCTTTGTACTACATAGCATTTATGTTTTGCCATTTTTTCCAAAAACACACGCCACAATGAAAGGAAAAACCTCAATTTTCCCAATCATCAAAAGTGTCCTGTTGTATCCTGCAGAAGTACAAGCAGCCGCAGTCCAACCGCCAGCCACTCGTGCCGCATTCACGCCCATATAAAGTGCTGCATTAACCTCTACGAAACTTGCACTCATTTGCATTTCCATTGTGCCCGGTCACGGTTAAGCTACTCGCTGCTGTAGCGGCTAAACACACCGCCGCCACCGACTGACGCATGCTGGTCAGTGAGATCGGCTGCACTGCGGCCACTCGGCCTTTGTTGCTCTAATTACAATAATAACGAAAGTACTGTTAGAGGCCAACTCTGACCAGCGCGTAATTGCTGTTGGTAACCCTAATCACGAGCCGAGTGCGGGATCCGGTGGTCGTGGCGCCCGAGCAGCGTCGTGCTTGCGGGAGTTAATTTGCACACTTCGCCCTTCACACACGCGCGTGGCAACCCTTAAATGCTGTCTGACCGGACTTCGGGTGCGCTCTCGACTTCGTGGTGAGTGCACTTAAATGCGCCGCTACCCAGAATTTCGTTTCCGAGGCTTTTATTTCCATAAACATTGCCTAGAAAGGTTTTTTTTGCTCTAATGCGTCTGTGGGCGACTGTGTAGTGGGCGTGAAATTTATTCATCGTTTTAATTTTTGTGGTTTGAAAAATTATGTCAAAGAATTGAAACACAAGAATTAATGATGGAAATTTGAGGACCTCCTGGAAACTAACCACAATTTAATGACGGTAAATGTCTAAAATAAAGTAGCAGAAGGGACACCAAGGACAAAGGATAACGAAATGTTTATTTATGTATTAACAGAGTTTGTAACATGAACTTCACAATTATATATTCGAATAGCATAATAACAATTGTAATGGGTTTCAATTAATCAGTAAGTGAAATGTGCTTAGTTCTTAAATTTGGTCTTAACTCCTAGTACGATTTATACCATGACTTAAAGAAGTTGGGCAAGCTCCATGGTAAATAAACTTGGACTGGATGCCGACGTATAAACATTCCATTAAAATTAGATGATTTTGTATAAGATTATGGATAGGATTGTCCAAAGAATTCCAGATAGGAGCAATAATTGGGTGCACAGACTTAAGCGATCACTTCCGATTCAGCAAAGTGGGTAAAGTAGATAAACATAAAGGGTTCTCTTAGCGACGACTTTATTTGAAAAAATTGCTTTAGTAGTGATTCAAGTGAGGAGGAACCCTTCAGAATCACCCGAACTGGCGAAGTGTATTAAGTCTGAGGAATATATGGATCCTTAACTTCTTTAGCTCTACATTTACCAAAATATTGACACTACTTGATTTCTATTTGGGTCTACTAGTGCTTTTCTTTTGGAAGGTTTTCTTAGTTGTGAAACTTATCTCTGTATCAAAGCAATAAAGGGTTGCCACCCCTAAAAGGTTAGGAACTTTCAACGTGGTAATCTTTTAGATTAATCCCACTTAAAGAAGAAAAAAAAAAATCATAAGACGAATTATTGAGGTAAAGCGGCTGTGCAGTTTTCCTGGACTCTTTCGCCCGTTGCTAGAAGATCATGCTATAACTTTCAGCAAAGGCCCCTTGTAGAATTGAATGCTTGATATACAATTTGTATTACCACGAAAACGTAGTTTCCGCGCAAGGAGAGGCTGAAACCTATCTAATTTATAGCTAATGACTAAGGGCTGACCACAATCAGCAAAACATCGAAAGAGTCATATATGAACATTTTTCAAACGCAATCAACCCTTTTAAATAGGTCTCAATTGATTTCTTATTGCAAAATAATTGTGTACTTATAATTCTTTTATTATTTGCTTGAAATACCGAAAAGATATTATTTTTTGTACCACAGCTTAAAAATTAATGACATGCGTTTGCTATGCTCCTAAAAGGATCAATAGCTCCTCTCAGTTATTAAAAACTGGTACAATAGAAGCAAAGTTTAATATTTTTACAACTAATTTATTTATATAAATACAGTGTTAGTAAATAAACAAAAAGGTATTTATTTTATGATTATTAAAAATTATAACGATATTTCTAAAGATATCAATAACAATTTAAATAAATTTACGTCTGCAGCGCTTTCTGGTGCAATTTGGTATCACAGTCCCTTTAAAAACCTTAACAGCTCTCGCAGCTAGGAGTTGTTCGTTTAAGAGGATTTTATTATAAATATAAAATAAAAATGCTATAATTGTAAGGTCTGTGGAAATGCTTTGCTATAATTGTAAGGGTCTGTGGAAATCCCAATTAAAGAAGAAAAAAGGAATCACTTAAAAATATAGTCAAAATATAATCACTTGACGGATTATAAAGAAGTGGCGAATTCCACCAGAGGATGCCGCCACGTTGGAGAATTATCACCACTCCGGTGGGCCTTTGTTCTTAAGGAACGTTTAAAAAGATCACCCTTTGGGAGTTGCAATCATCAAACATACAATATTTGCCCATCCAACGGATGATTAACACTATAAAAGGATAGTGTGAGGAGAAGGAATTCGCCTAGATCCTCAGAAGACCATGTCAGTAGCCTTTACTTGGAAACATCAGGTTTCAAATAGCAAAGAAGCCATTCTTGAGAGGTACTAGCATTCCCCAACGAAGCTAAGCACTAGGTAACTTCGAAGTCACATCTATGAAGTGTCAAATATAAAGGCACTTGAACACTTTATGCCTGCACCTACTGGGCCTGACCTATCAAAAACCTACTGGGCATTTGAGACTCTTTTAAGACCTATATCAACATATTCTGTCTTAGTTTGATGGCACAAGCGCGAATTCGAGGGCAATTGAATTGTGCCGGACTATGTCCGTTAGCGGGTGTGTTATACATCCTCATCGGCTTTCAGACTTAAACAAATGTGCCCTATGAAATTTGGGAACTAGAAGGGATATTTCTGCACGTGCAATACCAGGAATTTTCATTTTGTCAAATTTAACAACAACATTACTAGAAAATTGGCTGTTTCCAGAATCTGTACGCTCAATTTATTTGGCCGGAATGACTGGAGGAATAAGATTGTAAACTTGGCACCAGGAGCTGAAATTTGGCATACGGACGTGTCCAAACACCAGAAGCGTGATGTGGGTGCGGGTATCATAGGGTCAAAATTTCAGATAGATACACCAATGGGAAAGCTAGCAACTATTTTTCAGGCAGAATTGTTTGCCATAGAGATATGTGTAAGGAATTGTCTTCGCAGAAGGGCATCTGGTATGTGGATATTTCAATTCTTTCTGACAGCTACGTAGCTTTGGAAGGCCTCAGATCTCAACAGCCTTATGCAATTGGGACGACATAATACCGTACCTCTGTGATGAGGGCTATGAGGGGAATAAGAGAACCGATTACCTACAGGAGCGGCTCTCAGCGGCCTTTTATAGGTCCGGAGTAGTTTTGTGGGACATACAATGGATACAAAGCGAGAGGTAATGCGGAAGGAGTAATAAACCGAGTTTGAACGAACATGGGCAAACATTTTAGGCCATCGTCAGGCAAAGAGTCTCTTACTCTGGCGAAGGTGGTATCCAAGAAACTCCTTAGGATAAACAGCAACGAATTACATCTTCTACTTTTCTACTTTCTACATCTACTTTTCTGTCATGTGTATGACGGTTTATGGTAGCCTAAGTTATCTGCTTAAACGCATCGTTTTTTTTTTTTTTTTTTTTTTTTTTTTTTGAAACGAATATTTTATTTTGGGTTATTCTAAAAATGCAAAGTAAATTTGCTTTTCATATGAAAATTGTTTTAAAACTGTCACATACATAAATCAATAAAATGCCCATTTATCTTTAGTAAAAAGACCAACTAATTACAGAGGACGGTCGACGTTTAAATAATAATAATTCATTACTTCCACTTATTTCAAGCAATTTATTGCTTAATTTATTGCTTCAGCATCCTCGTCGGTTGCTTTATGTTAAACACGTTGACAGGAGAAGTGAAAACGGCAGGAAGATTTCAAAAAAAATCACAAGAATCTAAAGATAAAAATAAAGAAATCCCTGAGGAAAAAATAGTTTTTCCTCAATTTTGCTGCAAAGGAAACTAGGAAGAAATTATAATTTTATCGATTTAAATGTAATTGTGACTGTAATTATCATAGGAACTTTTATATGAAATATATTCATTTTGTAAGTGTAAATCTGATTAAACACTTACATATCTCCGCTTCTCAAATGTTATTAAACAATCCATTTTTTTAATTTATTTACAGCTTGGAGGAAATTTTTTCATGCATTCGCAGTAGATAGAAGTAGATTGAAACCAAATATTATTGAATATTAGTAGAAAAGAGGCAGCCACTTGAAGATGCTCACCGAAATCTTCGATATGAGAGTATAAAGCAATCAATCATCATTGTTGAGAAGCTCTGCTGAGACCACAGAGAGAAAATTGCCGAGAGCAATTTTGTAATATTAAAGCGGAAACTAAAGATTTGTTATGTAAACATATATATATATATATATATTGTTTTAATTCCAAATAATGATTCAATTAAATGAAAATATAGCAACATAATTACGAGTAGCAGCACATTAGATTTAATATGTATATGTACTCGAATAATTATATTATCCAGGAATTAGTTTCCATTTAGATTAGTGGACACTAATAAATGCTTTAGACGGTTCTATTACTTATATACATATTATCCTTTAATTAACGTATTTTTTAAGTACTGCGTATTTTATTAGCACTAATTTTCAAAAGTGTTTTCGTTACTAATCGAATCATGCAAAATTTCAACCCTCTATGAAAGAAAAATGAGTTTTATTTCCTGTAGTTTTTTCCTTTTTTCACCCTGGTGCACACACCAACTCAAATAATTACCATTTTTTTGGCAGGGTAAAAAAACCGGGGACGAGAAAGAATAAATGTGAAAAAAACGTAGCCTAGGTGGTTTTTACATTTATACAATTTGAGGCAATCAGGTCCGTGAAGCAGTGACCTGGTCACTTCATTGCATGACGACTGCGTTTTTCCTCTGCAATGGTACTGCGCTGGGTCAGTAAATAGCAAACACACCTTTGCTCTGTCTGCAGGAAGAAGTGGGGTGGATTTTATGCTATGATCTAAAAAATAAACAGCCGATTTTTATTGCTTTCACTGATCTGAATTGAATTTAGTGCGATGATATATGCTTCTTTTAATGAAATATGTGTATTTAATAAGATACAAATACGACTTTTGTTTGACATTGAATCAATACTAAGGAATCGATTTAGAAACGGGTTCAATGACTCCTCCGTCTGTTAAAAAATTAAGTAATATTTTAGGTTGTTTTTGGGGTTTTTTCTGCGTAATATGATCGTAGATATCCGAGCGGTGGAGATTATTGCGTCATATCAAACATATTCGATCTGCCAAACCTTTTCCCTTTTTCGTTTTCATCCCCTTCAAACATTTTCCCGTTTCCCATCCATCATCCATCAAGAGGGAAATTGCAAAAAGTCATCGCAACTGAACAAATTGAAACAAGTCGCAATTTGTTCACTGTTTTTGGACAAAAACCGCAACTTTCGTTAACAAATTTTGGATATTCTGGATTTTTGCCTAACAAATGGACTGAGTGATTAATGATCGTGGATGATGACTCGCGGGGTGTCGCAGTCAAGCTACCGGCCACTTGAGAGCTGTCACATTGAGTTGTCACCTCTCGTCGCTCGTAAATCATTTCGCCGCAGACAACTGGTGACTGGCGGCTTGCCACGCCTCGCCGCATGAGACTCGGGTGGTCTTAATGGCGGGTGGCTTCGCCGGGTGCAGTTTCGCAAAGTCACGAAATCAATCGACGCGATATAAGCACCGCTGCTACTGTTAGTATCGAGGAAGCTGCGGTCATTGTTCGTGGTTATTAATGATTGCAAAAGTCTAATGATGGGTGATTTTTATTAAAACACAAATTGAAACGCGAGTGAATGGAAATAATCCGTTCTTTCGGTACAGTTACAGTTTAAATCATGATAAAATCGGGTCCAAAGTCTGTAATTTCAATGGCAAACTCGTTACATATGCTCGGTCCATGAGCAACGCAGCATGATATTCCTCGTCAAAGGTCTCTCCATGTCGCTTTCCCACGTTATCTAAAAGCTATTAAAATTTAATTAAATTGTAACCGATACAGAAATGCAAATAACAAATTCATGTGAGCATCACGATTGGGGAATGGAAATTCAGAATCTGTATAAATTCCCATCAGATTTTATAGCGATTTTTGAAATTTATGATGTGCTCTGTTCGAATTCGCGTCTGGTTGACCGAAGACAGAATCACAAAGCAATTGTCTTATTTTATGATCGTCTGCCATTTTTTGGGTTTGTTTGGTTTTTTTATAAAAGGCAAGAGAATTTTTCGCCTCATAATTTACAGAAAATTGCTCTATTTTCTCAAAGGAAAAACCCTTAATGGGAAAAGGTTCAGCTTCTTGCGATTCACATTAGCATTGGGGGAATTCTACAGGGAAATGTATCATTAATAATAAGCAAATCAGCGAATCAAATTCCTGCTCTGCGGCGATGTAACATGATCACTAATGATACATGATCGAAGGCTGTCAGATCTCCAGCCAAGACCAAAAATATTTCAACAAAAAATTAGATAAAAAAGACGAAAGAACGGAAAACTGCATACGTAGCCATTAATTCCCTTTTGTTGTCTTCCCTTTGTTTACTTTTGTTACACATTTTGGCATGATTTTAGGCTGACTGACAGATCGACGGAAGCCTTGAGGAAAATTTAAATACGCTTTATGACTTTACGACGATTTTCTCACGTTAGTAAATTTCATAATACGATGAACGATTTTTGATGATGCGATGGACAAAGACTAATTATAGATCCGCATTAGATTTGGATTTTAATAAACATTATTTAATAAAAGGAATAAATAAATATGAAAAAAAGATAAAATTATTTTCAGTTTATATAAGAGAAGCTTATTTTTCTATTCTTCCCTATCTATTAACTAAAGTTATTCGTGGTTCTTTTGATCGATCCGATATCGACCCGACTCCTCTGCAGGATTTTGTCTGTTAAATCTGTATTTCTGACAGCTGTTGATATCCATGAAAAATAATACTGAATTTATGACGGGCAAAAATGCATGCAAATCAAAACAAACGTTTAAAGGAAAGGGGAGAAATGAGAAGAGAGGAAAGGACAAATTTCGGTATCTCTGAAAACAGAACAAGCTGTCAAAAATTGCGCCATCTGACAGAACCTCACGTGGCGAAGGAGAATTTATTAATTGTTTCATACACGATTTCACGCCGGCCACCTGAAAACTCATGAGAATAAAGGAGGGGATGAGGGAAAATGGTTAGCGGTACCAGCGCCGATCTGTGCAAATTGGACATGCTCTAGAATCTAGAATGAATTTGTGTAGAGTCTAGAAGAATTTGTTATTACTATCACACATCATCTTCACATCGGGAACTCTATCTCTATCACGTCTAAATTCGACGCTTCAGTAATTATATGTAGTAAGATTTTTGCCAGAGCAAATATTTACCTACTGATCTGATTTCAGACTCATCTTAAAATCCTTGTTTACCGGAGACAGGAAGAAACTCATTGTAAATATTCTTTCAGAAAGGAGCATTCCAAATTCATTTCTAAACAAATCTGTGCTGAAAAATTGACAGCTTTCCATCATATATCATGCGAATCATCAATTATCCTATAACAACTCGGAACAGGACGGATTTGCCTCTTGGTAATAGACGTAAAAAACCTCCGAACAAAGGTTTGTGACCTCCAAGAAGCCAGAACCTTGTCCTGAACCTATTCTTACAGTTTTCACAAAGAAGATTGAGCAATTTTTTATAAATTACGAGCTACATTAAAATGGGCACAAAAATGTCATTGTTTATCTAGAAAAAAATCCAAAAAAAGGTATAAAAGCCGTAAGGAAAAGAGAGAAAACTCCGAAATTGATTATTCAAATTTTTATGTCTGTTTTTTCTTGGTTCATTCGCTTTGTTCGTCTGACCACTTTGGAGATAACTAATGGCTCAGCGAAAGTAATGAAGTGAAAGCCATGCATTGATTTTGCATCTTCGTGAATCATCCCTTGTTCATGCTTTAATTCGTCGTGTTTCCAGTGCTTCTATGTAGAGCAGCTCATCATAAATTGCGTAAATTGCTATAAAATCAATTTTCTCTTGTTCCACTTTCAGATTTTCTTTGTACCTCCGTATATGCATAAATATTGAGCATTTTTCTTTATTTTCCGACTCCTTGATGCTCTGTTTTGTTGTGCCGCGAACACGTTGTTTCTGGTTCGCTGGGTTTTGGCCACGAAACGATTTCTCTCCGCTTGATTTCATGTCTTATCGCCACTGCTTGCTTCATGGTCGCTGCTCGATGACATTTTCGCATATATCACAATTTAATTAAAATTCAATGGACTCCCGAAGAAGAGATGGGAAATTTTTTCTACATCGAAGAAGTTCAAAAATGGTTGCCATTTCAACCCGAAAATACAGTTGAGAATAGGATTTTTTCGCATCTTTTAAATCTTTTGGAAACTGAGCGGTATTATATTTTGAAGAACGAGTTCTTGTCAACGTCTGTTACTGTCCACCGCATACGGTACAACTTAAGTTTCAAGGACTCGTCTTTTCTCCTAAAAGCTGTTCAAAAGACGAAATTACCAAAAAATGCATTTCCGAAAGCTGAGAAACGGAGCAAAAAAACCTGAAATGTTGTTAGACCTGTTCTGCAGTTACTCCTGAGAATTGTCGGTTTATTCGGATTCAATAAAAATCGTGTTTGAACAGCTCGAATGCATTTCGGTACCCAGGGCGCTGTGAGCAAACAAGGACCCGGAGACCGACACAAAAGTACACGGAAATATACAAATTGTCAGACAGCCAAAAAATTGGAAGAAAAAAACGTCCAAAATGAAGCTTTTCCCAAAACAACTGCAAACCAAATAGATAAAAAATTCTGAAATGCCACCAAAAATATTCAGGGGAAAAAAGAGATCCACTGTTTGCACTAATTTGAGGCTGTCTGCAGCAAAAAAGGAGGGTTCACGAAGGACTCTGGACGGTTCTGGCCGCGGGGTGCAACCTCGAAAGATGCATATGCAAATAAGAACCGAAAAAGAATAAAAAGTGTCTTCTTAATTCAATTTAATGATTTGTATATCGTGTCTACCAAAATAACGAAAAAACTGGTTCCCAAAAAAAAAAAAAAAATAGGAAATAAGGCAATGGAATGACGGCTATGATTAGTTTCGATTATGACAGACGATCCTTGTCTGATTTGATCTGTTGCTTGAGTACTTGTTTAGCAAGAAAAGCGAAGTCGCCTGATGGTGAAGTCGATATCGAGTGTTATAAGGCTCTGTAATCGCCCCAGCCGCAGACTTAATCCCAGTCTTAGCCGCACCATGAGCCGCAATAAGAGGATTTACCTCTTTCAGAACTCACTCGGGTGTCTAAGGATCATTTACGTTGCTGAAGAGGCTCGTAGCTGATCTTAAAGATGATGTACTCAATCCGAAAATATTGCTGAGGATAACCTTTGAATATTGAGAGAACATTCCTTGCTTGCATCAAGCTGTCTATTATTAAAATAGATTAAAATTAAAATAGCGGCTAATTACATTCGAAATGTTCCTTGTGTGGTTTCCTTTAGAAATTTTGCCTATTGATTCGCAGTAGTTTCCAATTTGCAGTTGTAATGATTTTTATGCCTCGCTGGACTTCAATGAACCCGTATCGTGGACTTATTAATCACTAAAAAAGTAACGCCGAATGAGTTGTTGGAAGGAAAGTGCGCTGTCGATGTGAAAGTGCATTCGAACGGAAATGTCAAAGTGACAGCTGACATCAGCGGGCACCGCGGCGTTAATGAAAACGTCAATAAGTAATAAATGTCGAGCCGACGAGGTTTCTTTTCAGCTGAAAGTGGGCGGAGTTGCTAAAATGGGTCACTTCCGAAAACGGGAAAATGTAAACGAGATTTTTTTCCTACGATGTGTTGTAAGGGAAACGGAAAAGAGATCGAAATAATCGCCGTTTCAGTGGTCTGTATTTAGGATTAAAATACTTGAAAGGATTAATCATCGGAAATTCTGAATTTATTATATTCACTCTACATTTTAACCTCCATCATCGTCCAATTACGGAATCAGCGTGAACCGTAATACAACGCAAACAGCACGAGGAGATGACACAACAAAACCGAGCAATAAGCCACTAGGAAACCGCAAGAAAGGATTCTCAGCAGCAAACCACAAAACAGTTGACAGTATGACTTTGCAAAAAGATGGGCACGCAATGAAGCAACATTAATAAACCCCATAGCACAAACAAAAGAGATGATTTTTTATGTGGAAAAAGGAAACCGACAAGAAAAGACGACGACTAGAAAACCAACAGCAAGTCACAGATGATCCTCGCTTCATTCTTCACCGAACGTTGACAAATCTTACGGAATGCATCAAATGTCAAGAGAGTGTGTTTTGCAAGGAAAAACAAAAGGAAAAAAACGAGCAAGAGGAAAAATTGCTCACGACAAACAACGATGTCTGTTTAACAAGAGCTGTCAATCACTTCGCAGCCGATCCCTGAATAGACTCGATTTTCCTTGCCCTCCTTTAATTTTTAGCAAATTTTGAGACTGTTTTTCTGTTGCCGATCCTGCTGTGAACTGACAGCATTTATTTGCCTACGCAGGACATGGATTAAGCGATGTTCTGCCCCTTCCGACGGAGATGTTGCGAAATCGAGGAAGGAACTCAAGGCGTTTCCAGTTCAAAGTTACACCGAAGAAAAACCCAAAAGTTCGTGATAAATTGTTGTTGGTTAATCAAAGTAGTTCACTCCTGTAAATACAAAGTGGAAAGAGACAGAAGGGAACCATAATGTTAATTATTTAAGGCGTAAAAAGTTTAGCAGAGGCTTTAAATTCGTGAGATAAAATTTTGAGATGAGGAGGAGTAGGTGACATTTTTCTACAACTTCTATATAATGTCATGGTGCTATATAATGACCAAGTCGCTATTCTAGTAAATGCTAGTTATTTATATTGGTATTTTATATTTATGCAGTAATTTCATTGCTAGAGAATTGTTGGTTTCAAGGACAGTAATGTAATAATATATATTAAATTATTATATATTACAGACGAATAATATATTATTTGTCTATGGTATTACCACATAAGGCTATCCACTGAGAAGAAAGAGGTAGAGAGAGAGGTTACCATCGATGCTAAGTTCGAATTAATTAAAATATCTGACGTGGCCAACACATTACTTCCTTGTACGAAATGTTTTACGTTGTTATGCGTACAATTGTCCCAAGTCCCTTAGTACCTTACATATATTCCATATTTGCACTTTCTAATAATTGTCCCTTCTGGGCGGCCGATTGCAACAAAAAAGGAAGGAGCACAACTGACTTACGAGAACATCAGATGCAAAATTTCATGTTTTTCTACAACGCTCACCACGAACCTAGTCAAGATGTATTACCATTCAAATTTATCAATATCGACCTTTTTTCCGATACAACATTTTCTTAATTTCTACGTATAAAATCGAAAAAAAAAAACAATGTTAAAGGGAGTTAAAGAACTAATCTGTTTTTAAACAAAATCAACATTATTTTAATATTAATTTTAATGGAAAAAAATTATATAAACTCTCTCAATATCTTCAAAAAGGAAATGTAATTAAAATTTTTACAAAATACAGAACTTGTAATCCTTCCCGAGCCAATTAACAACTAAACGAATTTTACTTTTTATTTTTAATTCCTTGTTTCCTAATGCGTACTACTTGTTTATTAATAATCATCAGATTTTTTTTTTTGACTTTATTGCTGAGAAGAAATCCATTCAGTAATATAAAAATTGTAGTTTTAGTCATAGAGAATAATATTAAGTTGTTCTTTCTCTAAACTTTAAACCATCCAAGTCTTAAAATTGCGCTTATTGGCTTTGCTTGACATGAATCGGTGTAAGCGTGTCGCTACTCACGCTAGTTTTAGAGTTATAACTGACATTTTTCGGCAATGAAGTGACGAGTCATTGATTTCAGATCTGTGCTGAATCAATTCCGTTGAAATGAAGGAACTCACCAATTGTTTCTGAATTTTGCATGAATATTTATTATTTTGTGCTCATTTAAAAATTTCAAAGTGGTTACAAGCGATTGATTTCTGAGTGATTTAATTAAAACAATTCCTCAGAATATTAGAATAGATTAATTGTGAATATTGGTGTCTATTGTGTTATCTGCAGATTAAGTTTCTTTTGCTTCTTCCAGTTGTTTGAATTGTATAAATATGACAAGATAAGTCGTTACAGCACAGAAAATCTACGATAATAAAAATATATAAAATAGAATTAATCAATTACACGTGAACTGTGTTTAATTTATGAACAATCACCTTGAATAGCGTAGACTTATTAATGGTAAAGAACCCAAATGCCGTAAATCGTGCCTTCTGCTTGAGGCTCTTGGTCAAAAACTTGTCAATCTGCCGCGTAAATAATTCTTTAAAAATTTGTGTTAAAAAAGCGAAAATATAACAAATAAATTACTATGTTTCTATGTTCCTGCTTTTTGGAATAAACGCGAGCCATGACCAGCGATGTGGCGTTAGCCTAGAGTAGAAAACGAATATTAATTAACTCAATTATGTATTTAATAACCTAGAAGCAGTTCCAGTATGAAATAATATTTATTTAATTTATGAATGATTTAAATTATAAGTTACTTCCACTTTTTAATTACCTCATTAATGACTCGATCACAACTATTGCACAGTATAGCGAGCGATGATATTGTTGCCATTAACCAGATTATATTAGATTGTACGAATACTATCGATACCTGTGACCTAGTTGTGACGTCCAAAAAAATGTTGTAGATTACAGCCGCAAGTGTGTACAAGGAAAAGCTGATAAAACCGAGCAAAAAGAAGCTACAGAAGTCATTGATAGACTTGGTAAGGACGAGCAGTTTGGTGTGCAGACGAAGCGAGAAAGCCGAGTCTTCTGGAAAGTTTTCCATGCCGTCCACTTCGTCCTCATGGCACGCCAACGAATCCTTTATGAGCTGCTGATTTTTATACGAGTACTCGCTAAGGATCGCATTAACAAAGGCAAAACGAACTCTTAGAACCTGCAGCAAGGCTGATATATAGACAACTACATTTCCTAGAAGAGTCAATTGCGTCGTCACAGAAACGTTGTAGCAAATAACGGTCACACTGAGTTGCTCAGCGTTCCACATCCTTATTATGCGGTCATACGCATGAAGTGCACAGTAACAAAGCAAATATTTGGACAGAAATCCACAATTGTTGCTTAGATTGACGTCGTGCCGACGACTGATTTCCTCGTCCACTCGCAGGATATCGTTGATGATCTTCAGCAATGAGTTCTCCTTCTTTATACACGTCAAGAGCATAATAAGGAAAGTTCCATAAATTAACATCAGTTCAAGCTGTCTAACTATAATGTCCGTATTGTAAGACGTGCTTAAATATTTTATTGTACGAGGAACTGAAAGGAGGTAGATCAGAAATGCACTCATCCCGAACAATACGCCGCGAGCCAGCAACGCGAATATTTTACTGCGCCTAACTGGTGATCCGATTTCGTAGTTCGAGAGCACCTCGTAATTGGGCACCAAACCGAAAGCCTTAAGTAAGAAACTCAACGGTTTCATATCCGTTAATAGCGCGCTTTCCGAGGGCGGCTCTCGCAGGAACTCTCGTTGGCGATAGGAACGATGCGATTGTTGTTGCATTATTTCCTTTGTATTGCTGTGGAAATATTTACACCGAGTTCACAATGTCGACTGTATCACTGCTGCCTCAATCCTTTACTGGTAACAAGAACTCACTTGCTATTGCTTTTCCGCATTTAATTTACATGATGGTGTCATGCTTGGTTGACCTTTCTTTAACTGATTCGCCATGAACGATTTTCTATCAGCTCATCCATTAACGAAATTAACTTTGGTTTTAATAATAATATTGGCCGTTATATATAAAAGTAATTAGTTAAAAGATTTCCCCAAACGGTGAAGGGTTATTTTAGGAAATTCCAATTAAAGTCATGCAAAAAAGTTAAGAAGCAAAATGAAGTGAGCGTGTTTGTTAATTAAACAACTTTAAATACTCACAAAACTCAAAATTCATTAACTAAAAATCTTATTAGTAAAGTTGCGGAATGCCTCGCATCATGTTTTAATTTTTAAATTAAAATTTCATTCAGTTTTCCATTAAAAACTGGGATTTTTGAAGCATCACGACAGCAACTAATTTCAAATAAGCTTCAAATCAATAAGCGAAGTCGGCCTTTCGTCAAATGAACGACTCAACGAATGAATGAATTGTGATTTATGAAGAATGAATAATTATTGAAATATTTTCCGCATATCTTAAAGGCATTTCTCACTTCCTGAAGCCGTTCCTTTCGATTTCGTGGATATCACGAAGACGTAAAATAAACAAATTGAAATTGGAATTCGTCACGCGGGATTCAAATTGCATTCTAAACAGATTTGGATGTCCTCAAAGGACTGCTGATGGCTGCATTCACTCGAGGTAAATGCAAAGAAATGCAAATATTGCCACGTTTTCTCCTGCCAGCTAAATAAAGTGCTCTTGAATGATGAGCAACTAATGAAAGCTGAAGCATGACAGAAAGGACATGCATCACAATCCTTTGAGGGGTCTGCGGTGAGGCTTGATTGATCGGCGGTGCAGCAATGACTGCGAATGCGATCCTCTTCTCATCGGCTTCTTTCAGTGGTTCCGCAGAGCGGCGAGGAAGCTGCTTGAACTTGACCCATGAACTGATTAGCTATGCAGCCTTAAGCAAGGGTCCTGGCGTCATTGATCCTTTCTTCTGCCATCCATAAAAGCCAAATTGGGATGGCAGCAATTTTTCCTTGTCAGGTTTGTCTTTGAATTAATTAACGAAACCACATTTCAACTTCCATCAAAATTCATCGACGCGAAGTCTTTTCCGAGTCCTTGCAGCGTCGAATGCAGTTTTTTATGATTGTTTTAATTATGGAATATTTTAGAGGCTCCAATTTCATTGCTACTGTTTCATTCATTGCAATTTTGTTGTGACAGACGATGAGAAAATGTCCAGGAATTATGCAAAATTGCGACGAATGGAAAATGTTCAAATCGATTTTCGATAATGCGATGAATTGTGACAAGCTGTCGGCGATTCATTCAGTTTTGAAAGGACACAAAAGAGTTTTTGGGAGAAAAAATTTCTCATTGGAAGGAAAAATATTATATCAATAAACTTAAATAAATTCAATGCTCTCTTTCTATATTTTTCCAATAACCTAGATTTTAAATGAGACTCATTATTTTTTATGACTCGTAAATATCGAAAATCGAATTGAAAATGGACATTGAATGATTCTTTTATATCCCGAAAATGTTCACAAAAATTATGTGACATACTTCACATAACTTTGCGAAAAAAACAAAGGATAACAAGAAATAACAGCTTCGTATTGATTGAGAATAACGAATGAAAGCGAAGCGATAGCATCGGTCCAAAGGGAAGCAAATCGAGAAGGTTGAATCGGAGGTGGAACCTACAATTAGAGTGACATCCTGACAGGATACACCCACGCATTACGAGATCCTGCCAATGATGAGACGCTGCTGAATATAATAAATTCAATGCGCTTCTTCAAACACGAACTGAGCTCGGAATTTGAGTTGTGATTCGGAAATATTTCACCTTGCTTTGTTGCAGCATTGAAAAGTGACGGGGAAAAATTGCAGGATCCTTTCAACGCTTTGCTCCTTGCAGTAGCAGCGGCAGCAGCTGCTTCTTGGCCACGATGTTGGAAGCACGTGTTGTGTGTCGAGGAATGGAGTCCGTTTTTCGTCGCTCTTTTTATGCTGTTGCAGTTCGTAGATGCTTGGCAAGGATAAGAAGATCAGCGAGAGTGAGTCGAAGCAGACAAACAGCTGAAATGACGAAAGGAAAAGTGAACAGAGCGAGCAGAGAACAAATACAAGAGAGAAAGAGTAAATGGGAGACAGAATTTGCTTCATGGTTGCTATTAAAACGCACTGAAGAGAGTAATTCTCTGGCGAGAGCGAGGATTTCATGTGGCGCCATCTAGCGGTGCTGCAACTAAGCAGTGAAAGTTGAATTTTAAGGGTTGCCATTTAATAGAATTCGCTGTTAATCTTATCTGAAATGTAGTAAAAACAAGCAAAAAAATTTAATTAAACTGTAATAAAATGCCAAAAAAATATTGAATTAAAATTTGATATCAAAAAGAAAAAATAATAATCAAATAAAGTCAATTAGTATTTTTATTTATATGATTCCTTAACCTTAAAGTTTTTCCTTTCTCTCGCATTTAACTGCTTCCTGCTATTCTCTCTTTCTCTTTCAAAATTTCCTTTGCTTAGTTAAATATTTGCTTTAAGTTCCGTCCATGGATTTCGTCTGTGGATATGAAATCTTCACACATTCGGCTCAGTTGCTGCCAACTCGATCCTTCTGAAGGTGTGTTTGTTTAGGTTTTCTCTCTACAAAAATGCTATATAGGAATTTAACTGTAATCTGTGCGAAAATCTCTCAAAGAGGCTTCTGATCTGAGGAGAGATTAAGAAACAAGCCAACGAGCAACAAAAACCTACTCTCATTTGAAACCCTTTTTCTCTCTCTCTTCTCGCTGTTTCTCTCTATTCTCTCGCTACGCAAGGAATAAATTCAGAGCTCTCACCGTTGTCACGCTTCGGGTTAACAACAACAACATGCATTAAGTTTTCCTCGTGTTTCGGCTGTCGGTCGTCGATTCATAAACGAATCTGTTCAACGATTCACCCCGACCCTCAGCAAATGCGATCAGTTGTTCGCTTCATTCGTGTTTGTGGCTTCGTACGTTTCGCACGTTTCTACGCAAATATTTTGTGCATTTTTGGTTATTAAATATAATTTTTCTTCGAAATTCCTTTGAGAGATTTTTTCAGTATGAAATGTGATATTTCGGAATTAAAAATTTGTGATTCTCATACAACAATGTGTGAAATTTAATAAGAAATTGAGTCTGTGAGAAAAAAATTATACGTACTTATAAAATGTCAAAAATTATATTTATTAAATTGAAAAAAAGTCACAGTGAAGAGTTTTTGTTGTGCAAAAATTAAGAGGTAAGAAAAATATGTATTTTATTTTTATGATTTTCAATTTTGTGTAGATTTATGAATTTTAATATTAGGCAATAATAAAATATATAACTTCATATTTAAATAAACTTTCTAAAGTTTTTTACAAGAGTTAAAATAGTTCATTGACCTAGAAAGTATAAAAAAAGGAAAGAAACATAATAATAATATTAAATAATTTAAAACAATTTATTAAGCATTTAATTAAAATTATTCTTTATTATTATTAATGTTCTCAGTATTGTTAATATTATTATACGTATTATAAATATTTTTGTAGTTATCATCACCCTTTTAATTGTCGTCTGTTATTGAAACCCTTCCAAATTCACCTTAAAGCCGTCTTCTTGGACCCTGCGCACCTCCATCAACCTATAAAAACTACAAACTACTCACAGATCCATCCAAACCCAACCCCTTAGGTACCACTTTGGAAAAATCCCATTAATGGAGTTTTTATGTCAATATTCGGTTGCTCAAGGAAATTCTCCTTCTCCGTCTTTCTCCCATTTTCTCAGTTTAATCGTTAAGTTATGAGCAATGAAAAAGCAATCACATCAACCTTTTATTAAGCCACAAACCCTCGCATGCTTCAAGCGAGAGTCGTCTACGTTGGGATCAGCTTTTCGCAGTTTTGCAGCCAAGGATCTTTTGAGTAAGAAGTGGGAATCGCGCCTGGAGTCCCAAGTAGCCAACTAGAAGACAAAGCAGTTGGGAGAAATGGCAAGTCAAGGTGTGCGACACTCCCCATCGAACAACACCAGCAACAACAACGAAATAATGACATAAATAATGACTGCAGCAACAATGGACCAATAACAGGGCAGCCCAGGATTAGCTGTGGCAGCAGCAGTTGTTTTTCTGGGTGAACCATTTCCAACCCAGAATCGCCAACACAAGAGCCGAAATCGGACGGCAGGAAGGAGGGATGGAGAGGAGATACAGCTATGAAGAAAACAGATTTCCTTGTAACTCATAAGCGTCACCCTAGTGAATCAGAGATCGAAGAAGAAACTGTAACATAGGCAAAAAACAGAGATGCGAACAATGAAGGTGAAAATCGGGGCACCCTTCGTACAAATATTGAGGGTAAAGAGAAGCAAGGCACTCACATCGGGTTACAGGACGGGGACGACGGCTCCTGAAGCTGCTGGTAGCGTCAAGGTGCTGCTTTGCAATTGTTGCCGTTGCCGTGGTTGTTGTTGCTGCTGATCGAGAAGACGTTAAGACGTTCGGAAGACAATTTAAAGCAGAAACTGGATCAGGAGCGACAGGAAGGAAGCCGGAAGGCGAATGAAAGGCATTCGGTGTAGAAGCAACGCGGAATGACTACAAAACGCGATTGCCGTAAATCGATTAAGACGACGAATTCCGAGCTCAGTATTTTGCGGGTTTTACTACATTTTTGCAGCTGATTGATTCGCCATCATTTGTAGTTTTCCTTCACTGCTAATTTCCATGCATTGAGCCGAGTTGAGCTACATAAAGTTTGGGGCGTGTTTTGCGTATTTTATCCCTATTTTTTCGTAATTCTCCGTCCGCCGTATTATATATAATTTCACGGTTGGAACTTAAGTTGAATTAATTCGCGGTCTCCACCGCTTTGACTTGTATTTGTATAGCATATATTTTTATTAATAATCCTTTAATACATTTGCTGCCACACGATCTGGCAGCATTGGTCCATGGCATTCGCCGTGAAGAAAGAGTCAAGGACCCTCTTAATAAACACTGAAGCTTCACAACAATCGCGTTTCGACTGGAGATTCAATTCGAATTCCTTTTATGATTTCTTTATGTAGTCCATTATTCTTATATCCTGCTTTGAATTGGAAACTCGTGCTTCTTGGCGTCCCTACAACAGGACTGCTGCAACGGGACAAAAGCCAACACTGTGCAGCAATAAAAGACTCCTTTTCAAATAAAGAAACGTTTCAAAAGCAATAAAAAGAATATAAAACGTGTTCGTAGTATTTATTGAAGCATGCAATCAAAGGATTTTAAAGCGCAGAGTTTAAGGCAAATTAAGGAATTTTTACAGTCGTGGCGAAAGACATCAACTGCATATTAAAAATGTTCTCTAAATTCCAGTTCACTGCAGTGGAAATCCGGATTTTTTGCCACTAAAACTGTTTCTCAAAGGCTGATTGGGTTTTAAAATGTGTAAATAGCCTTTATAGGATCTTTAAACGACATATATAGTAACTTTTTAAGCCCTGTTAACTCTTTTTAAACAATTTTCTTCATGAAAAGTGCATCTGTATAGAATTCAAAGATCTCTGCAGTTCATTATTCGAAGGTTCAATGATTTCTTACATTTCGAGGAGCCACATGGACAAGGACTTTGACTGTCTCCATACGTTATTCCTCCTGAGCTTAAGATAAAAATGTTGAATACTAGAAAGTCTTCAGAAACTTTTTAAAAATTAAGTTTAACTTGAAGAAGTTTTTTGTGCTCTTGGAAGCTTCTTCTGATACGTAACTGTTTTGAGCATGAAATGCTTTGTCTATCATCAAAAATGAGCTTCTCTAGTTTCTTAAAGGCCTCTGCAAATATTGTGTATCCTTCAAGAGCGACTGAGACAACTCCACGAAGTTGTAGACCTTCATAAACCCCTTTCCAATTTGCATTCTCCACTACGAATGGTTTCTAAATTATGCACCAGCAACACACGGCTGAAGAAACCGAACTGAAACGCCAATTTAATGCCTGCTGATTGCGACAACCACCCCAGAAAAGACTGAAGTCGTGGAACCGAAGGAGCTGCAACGGTAGCTCATGAATAGGAGCGTTGGCAAAAGGATGTAAGAGCAAAGAGAAGGGCGAACAAAGCGGCCGAGCGAGCATTCGGCACATGCGCAACAGTTCGCAGCGAAACCTGCTCTGGCAACAAAGGACTAAGAGCAGCAAGCGGCAGCAGCACAGGACGAAACGACAGCCTGTTTGGAAAAGCAATTTGCAAGAGAATTACTTTAGCTGTTTTCTTGTAGTCCTGAAGGAATTTTGTGCGAAAAGTAGCATGGATATTTTGTTTCTACACTTCTTTCTATGAAAACTGCGGCGACGTCTCATTGTCTGCTGAGCTGCAGACGGCAGGATGAACGCTTGAGAAGGATACGTCTGCAGATAAGGAGAAATAACCGGATTCTTAGCAGTTTCTTTCATAGAAACCTTGCAAATTTGTACAACTTTTTGCAAACAAATCTTAGGAAAACATAAGAAAAAAGCAAGATTTATTAGGTTCAATTCTGCCATTATTTAAGGTTTCTCAGCTTTTTAATGATGAATTGCAGACGACATCCAGACAGGCGCAGCATGCAGCGTGTGGAAGTCGCTATGTTCATAAAAAATGGATGCTATTAATTATTCCAAATTTGTGAGGCCGTCTTTCATCGGTGCGGTTGCCGTTGCAAGATGTTTAAAGCTGCCATTCAGCTTAGCTTTTTACCTAACTTTGTGAAGGTTTTTATTTGCATCCAACCAATTTTTTCTTTGCTTTAATTTTTTAAAGCAGTTGAGGAGACGGGTTTGAAGTAGACTCGAGAATTTCAATATTCAATGGACAAAAACTCATGCAGTCTATGAATGTAAATGGCCAGATACTCAGACAGATCAGACAAATTAAATTACTGAACTTGAAACTGTATTCCTGTCACGTGTTGTCTATCACAGTTCAAGATCCTTGTACACCTTGGTGCAGTCTATTTTCATCATTGGTACACTTCATCTGTTAGTTACTTCGAATTAATGAAAAGACTTCTAATTGAATTTGGAAAAGGAAGCAGTTTGCGGTAGCTCTACATGACAAATATGGGTCAATCATCAGTCATTCAGAAGCTGGAGCAGCTGCCAATATTTGAAGAGACAAACGGGACAAAAGGAAGTCGGCAGCATGCCAGTTTTAGCATTCAAATGTCGCCAGCGCGTACTTCAAGGATTTGATGGATTACTTGTTATTATTTGCATTAAATGTGCAGGGAAAGAGGAGCAGACAAAGCCTACGCATCAAGATTAAAACGAAGACACATTCAGAGAATTCGGGCAGCACCTGAACCGTTTTGTTGTAACAGGAATCCTTTTGAGGAACAGAAGCCAGCAGCAGAAATGTGTGATTTGATTCATGAGTGTAGGAGTCCAGCTGTTTCCCAATCTGTAACAAAGAGAACTCAATTCGTGTTTGGTAAAGGAAAAAAGATTTACTGACAATTAATAAAGAATGATCTAGATTTTTCTAAAATGAAATTCTTCAAATTCTATAACTGAACGATGCAGAAGCGAGTAAAGTTAATGTATTATTTGAAATTTATAATTAATGATGTCGTAAGATCCTTACTCACGTCTTTGAAATCATCGAAAAGGCGACACCTACGCCACTTTTCCGTAGATCAATAAAAATCTGTGTTTCCGTGTTTGTGTAGCTCAGTTTTAAGGCTTTTCATATCGTTTTGTCTTCTTGTGTTGCATTGTTTTTTCACTCAAAGCATCACCTTGTTTCACGCCTCGTTGATTTTTTATCCGATTCGATTTTTCTACGCACTGATTTTTTTTATTTCTCTTTTTGTCTAAGATCCATTGATCGATACACAGGACGTTCGTGAAATGTCTGTGATGTTGATGGTTGGCGCAGCCGGCGGCGACGATGTGTCAGTTACACGGTTTTCCACAACTCTCCGACCTAATTGAAAATTATTTTTTGCCTTTTTCCGTTTACTAATTTTTTGTGTCTTAAATCGTTCTTGTGTTCCTTGACAGCTGTCAAAGTCATACTTGAGCACAGATTTGTGAAGATACTTGTCAGGAACTCCTCGATGATTATTTTCCTCCTTGCTGCTTCATGTTTTCCCCATGTATCTGTTGACAACTTAGGCAGAAGTTAATTAACTAGCCTCTAATTGAGCTACTTAATAAAAAGAATTCAAAACCAGCAATGGTCAGGAATACTCGCAATATGACAAAAAACATAAAAATAAATTTATAATAATCGTAATGGTTAAAGAATTATGGTACAAAACTGATTACCAAATTTCAAACGTCGTTCTAAATATATTATATGTTTTAATAATATTTATGTTATTTTTAGGAAGGCTGCATTGCAATTAAAACATATTTATCCTATAAAACTTTAAATGTACATAGGAATTTACAAATATTGTATTTAGTTTAAATTAGTCGAAATTATTATATAAATAAATAAGTACTACAAAAGAGTGAGCTGTCCATAAGAGCTGCATTTCATACTTTTCGATTATTTACGTAAAATCCTGTGACCAGGAGCAATAATAGTGTTTCTTGCAGAGAATTAGTTAGAGTTTCAATCAACTTCTAATATACAAATCAGCAATTACCTTATATAGTCGTTTATTAGAGAAAAAATATTCAGACTTTCAGGATATTCACTTATTTACAGGAATAACTTTTAAAATTCAATCGCTGCAGCGATTCAAAAGATACTGAAATTAGATTAAAATCTGAATTTAATTGTTGTAATAACTCATCTCCGCTTAAGGTTTCCGCTGTTATTAGGCCACAAAATTATAGTTTTTTGTGAAAAATTTGCGACTTTCTTTCTGATTTCTAATAATGGTTTCTTTTTGACTCCAGTTTCTGTGTAGCTTTTTGAGAATGTGCCGAGAGCTCTGTTCTTTTCCTTGGATAGCAGCTTTTGTAAAGTCAGATATAAAAGGAAAACTGATTATGTTATTACTATTAATACCACTATTAGTATTAATAATTACTAGATTTTCTATGTTCATTCAATACTGAAAACTTTGTTCGACTTTGTTCGAAGAATGATCTGAAGTGCTGAACCTTAACTACAATTCGAGCATGTATCAGCTTTAAGCTCTATTTGCGCAAATATTTATTTAAATTTGCAATCGTCATGTTTGCTGCATTTATTTGTATATGTAGAATATAATTTGCTTTAATGGCGCAACTATTTGATGAAATTTTCCGGTTTAAATTGCAGCAAATTCCAATAGTTAGTTGAATTTCCGTGTTTGGAAAGTTTTCGAAATCGAACCACTTTGGTTTGTGTCTCCACTGTGCAATCGCGGCTGGAAGAAAGAACTTCCAGACTTCCAGCAAATTGCTGTTTTTCTATGTTTCATTGGTTTCAGTGTGCCAAACATAGATGGCGCTATATCAATGCCGAATCACAACAGTTCGCAATTGTAGATGGCGCTTTGCAAGGGAAATTTGAAATTGAAATTTGAAATTTATTGAGCCATTTTGAATAACAGTATAAGAACAAGACTATAATGTATTGTCTATAAAACATGGATATACATCAGTATCAAGCGCTTTGCAAGGGTTGATTAAAGTTCCCATTAACATTTTAACAATTATTAATTACGTTAGTTAAATTATTACATTTATTAAACTTTTAAACGCAAAAACATTTTCGATATTCCTAAAAACACTGCAAAATTCATGAAAATTGGAAAGTAAAGGGTTTTGGAGGCGTTCAGCTTAAATCACACGACAGACAAAGTTTTGTTGTTTTACGAAAAGTGCTTCTTTTACAGTTTTTCGATCTGCGGATTTATCAACATTTACTATAAATGCGTGAAAAGAATATAACATGTTTTATTGTAATTCCTTGATTCGTGGCCGTTTTTCTATTTTAAATTAATATAAAAAAGAAAAAAAGATAACAGCGGAATCTTATTCATCGTTTACTGGTTCTGAGAAGACGATGAAGTTTCATTTACTGAAATGTACAATGTGTAAAAGTATTCGAAAACCGTCGCACTTCAATTTTTTTCGTTATTATTTAAATTCCACTTAATTGAAGAACATTTACAGGAAAAGCAAATGAAAAATTAAAAGAGATTTTCGACATTTATAAAAAATAGTAACTATTTGTGTATTATAGTTAAGTATTAATTATTTTCTTGTTTAATTGTTATTATTAATGCCAACTTTGTAATTATTACAATTCTGTTTATTTATTTTATTTATTATTTTTCCGTTTTAGTGTAAATTTTTCGTAAATCTCCGAATTTTCATCGTCGTCTAAATGCTAAAGTGGACAAAGCCGCAAAATCGAGTTCCAACCAGCAGCCAACAACTGAAACACCGAAATAGGAAATACCGCAGAAAAACTATTCATTATTCTCTTCCATCCCTTGATCTACCATCCAAAGAACTGCCGAAAAATTGTAGAAATAATTGCAGAGCCGATCGGAAGTCCTTGCAGCCAACAAGCAAAACAATCCAAGAAATGCCCACGATGACCCACACCCTCGAACGCCGCCTGCTGCGCCGCTCGCTGGACAACCAGCTCGATGATGCTGGCCGCCATTCCTTGACCTCGCAGGCGAACAAGGAGAACTTCGGCGTGCACTTCATGCGTCGCTCTTGCGGCAACACGAGCCTCACGGCGCTGCACGACATCAGCAATGGCAAAAGTCCGCAGCGGCAACTCGATTCACGAGCTGCAACGCCGCTCACCATCAAGCATCTCAACAACAATCGAACATCGTCCAGTCGCCGATGCGCTGCTCCTCGCATTTTGGATGCCGACGACGCGCCGCTTCTCAGTCGCGTGCGATTTAGCCACAGACTCAACGACGAAGGTTCTCCAGCGTCGTCTTCGTCGCGGATGGGCGACACTACACTCGATCGGATGCTGGATGCCATCATAGAGAGCGCGCGAAAGGATGTAAAAATCGATGCGAAACCCGTAAAGCAGCCGCCGGAGCGTCTAGCGTCGCCCCGCGCTGCCAGCTTGCACGGCGACAGCGACTTCGAGGCCAGCATTCACGAAATGGAGGTGCGGACGCCGACGCATCTGAAGCGTCAGCGCGTGGTGCGGCGCAAGAAGAATGCCGCCGCGACAGTAAAGAAGCAACAACCGCTGCTCACTGCCGACGCACCGCCGACGCCGCCGACGAAGTACGTGGATGCGATGGATACGCCGCAGCATGCGCCGTGCGTCGTCAGCGACGATCCGCCGAACTTCGGCAAGGAGCTGCAGCGCTGCTCCACGCCGACGCAGCGAGAGACGCTCTCCATCAAGCGCTGCTTGAACTTCTCGCCGCCCAGCGACGAGGAGAGCGTGGACGACGCCGACTACAGTTCGGCGAAACGCAGTTCGGTGGCGTCGTCAAACGCGAGTTCGACGTGCGACCCGCAACTCAGCGCCTCGTCGGTCGGCCGCAGCAACTCGCAGCGCAGCGTTTTGCGGATGGTGGGCGGCGTCAGCGGGTCGCTGGAGTTGGCAGTCTACGTTGAGCAGGAACAGTTAAATGTACATGGTGAGTTCCAAGCTTAGTGAGCATTTATCGATTGAGTAAACTGAACTCCTGGTTTCTTGTGGTTTCAGTGATACGCTGTCGCGACCTGCAGCGCTCGAACGGCTCGACGACGCTCAACGTTTACGTGAAGGTGGCCTTGATCCGGTCTAAAGCTGGCGCAGAGGGAAAGGCGGTCGATCATGGCTTCCAGCGCACTGCAGTGCATCGGCACTCGAACCGCCCCTTCTTTGACCATCGCTTCAGGTTCGACTTGAGTCAGCGCGAAGCGGCAGACGGCGAGCGGCTGCAGTTGGCCGTGTGGCATCGCGATCGCCAGTTGAAGTGAGTACGGTCGAAAATTCCTAAATTAGAAGCCTTAAAAGTAGATGAAATTAGCTTTAAGTTAGGCCAACTCTTACCTCATGCACTCTGGCGACTTTCCATTCATTTACTTCCTCTGTTAACCCAGTTTCGAAGCACTTGAGAACCGTTATTAGTCGCTGTAGAAAAACCAGTTGCGTGCTGGAGCACACTTCACATGTTTTAATGTGCTTTTGAGCTTGAAATCACTCTCGCAGCAATCATTGCGACCACGATGCAGGCTGGAGACGGACAGATAGCAAGGTGCTTCTTTTAAATGGAATCCTTGGAGTGGCTGTGAAGCCGGCAGCCTGAAGTGCGGCCCCATCTCGTTAAAAATTCACTTTTAGAGCTTCCAACCGCGTCTTCACTGCCTCGAACTCTATCTTTTCTATGCAGGTTGCTGCTACCAACGCAGCCGCATTTCCTGACGCTTCTCTTTTCGCTTGCATACGTTTCCTTAGCTCATCCCATCCTTGGCATCCGTCATCATGGCTTCATCGTTATCGTAAAAGGTTTTTACAGCCCCGCCCGACTTCGCAGTGAACCCAAGTTAAATGATTTCTGCATATTTGATGTTTGTTGACGAGCTGCTTCATAATCCCTAGAAGGAGTTGTCGCTGAGACTGACCACGCTTATTTCCCTAAAAACTCTCGTGGGCTTGCATCGAATCGGCCGCCCTTCGTGCAGCGCCATCGTCGACTGACGGACGCGAGTGCACGCTGTCGGGAAAGTGCCAGAAAGCGGCGAGAAAACAGATGCTAAATAAGTTCCGCGCATGCGTTGAACGTGTGTGAGAAAAGTGCGAGTCAATGCAGACAACGAAACGCTGTCATAAATCAACTGATAATAGAAACCAGTTCGATGTAAGCAAAAGTGAAATTGTTATGGAAAATTAAAAGAAAATGAATTGAAATTAAAACAGTGAAGAAGCCTTTTAATCAGCTAAATCAGGTTTTATTTTTAATTTAGCTTTAATAAAGCTTTTCCGCATTTAAATATTATTTAGAGCTTCTTCTCCTTTTGAAGAATTGTAGGCATTTCTTCATCTGGCACCCTTCTTCATTCATTAATTATGAAAACTTTCTATTGATGGAACATGTGTCGCAGCTGCAACTTCTGGCGTCCAAACTCAAGCGACTCCTCTGAGCGTCGCCTCACCTTCGACCCGTTGATCTGCTGCTGGCAGTTAGCAAACACGTTGTTTTCGCAAAACTTCAATTTCACTCACGCATACACACGCATATCCCTGCAAATACTAGTGAGTTGGCAACCCTGCGCTGCATGCAGCTGCTCGACCGTCAGGAAACGAAAGCTCTGCGCATCTGCTGGCACGTCAGCCACACAAAGTTCGGGCAAAATTTCAGCACACTCGAATATTTTCCCTTCAGTTCGTTTTAACTGCTCCGAGTGTCGAAAACCTCCAATCGCGGCCGAGAAGAAAATCCAAAAATATGCTCTGAAGTGTGAAAAAAATTGATGTGCAGAAAATTGTGAAAATCAAAGATTTCCACTTGGAAACTAAATGAAAATTAATAATTATATAAATGGCTACAAATAACACCAAAAAAAAGGAATGAAAGTTTTTTATGTCTTGTATTCGAATTCTAAGGAAAAGATTCGCTACCTAAAAGTATGCCATAAAAATTATATAATGCTTTCTTATGCGAGACTGAAGTGAAGTAAAAAACGCTGCAGTTTTTGTTGTTCGAAGTTAGATTTAAACATGAAAAATCTTTTCAAAAAGTAGCTCAGCGTTTTCCTAGACGACTTCCAATCCAACACAAGTCTGTATATTCAGCAAGTTCGTTTTGTTGTTGTTGCCACTGCTGCTTCCACAGTCCTGCACAACGTCAACGTCAACGCAGGCGGAAGGAAGTAAAAGTCCTCTGCTACGCATCAGTGTTTGTGTGAACGTGTTGGTCGCATATCCGAATCTGTGTCTGTGTGTGTCCTGCACCTTGGTATGTGTGCAGCCGAGTGATGCCAAGGATAGCCGCCTAACGGCGCAGCCTGCAGGAGGTTCGAAGCAGGCTAATTTAAAGCTAGAGAACGAAATGCAAAACGAATTAATTAAAGGTAAACGAAAGGGGACCCCTTATCAATCCTTATTCATTAAAAAAGATTTCATGAAAATCTATTGAAAGTGCTTGTCTCTACGAACATAAAAATACAATCTCCAGAAATTCAATTGGAAAACCAACCGCTGCTCCCGCCTTCGGAAAGATAGCGGAGCACAGCGAATGTAGGTTTCATGTTGGCTTTTAGTAGCCTGAAAGTATTTAACAACATTTTGTTGCTTGTTTCAAAGCTGCCGGCTTCAATTCAGAAGAAATTCTGTGAAACAAATTCATTAAAAACAAATTTTGAATAGATTTTTATTCTACTAAATACTGCTGTATTTGTATTTTGCTAAATAAATAAATAAAAATTTTTATCCGAGAATATAACAGTTCGGTTTTCGAATTAGTGAGGTATCGAGCAGCATCGAAGTATGCCGCAATCTGGCAAAAGTAAATCTTTGAAGTGAAACTTGAAATTTATTGAGCCTCTTTAAAGCACGTTATAATTTTAAATAATTCAAATACAGACTGAATTAAACACAATTAAAAACAAAGTTAAAGACTATAATTTATTATCTTAAAAACATAATCGAAGAACACTATCTTACTTAATTTTATAAAGGTAAAGGTAGTGATTGAAGTTAACAATAACGTAGAAGTGACATCTTTATTCTTGTCAACTTCTGGAGCAACAACGTTGTAAATTTATTTATTTTCATTTAATATGGTTTTTTTTTTTTGTTATTTGAAGTATCTAAACTTATAAAGAAGACAATAAATTACAGTTTGTGATTATAGTACCAATAGAATCTCACTTGTTGAAAGGTATTAATACAAATTTCAGTTTCAATTCATTTATTTCAGTATTACAATGATTTCTGTTTCTGAAAAAATTAAAATTTAAAGTGCAATTTTCATTGTTTCATCGTCATGTGCTGCGACTGTCGTCTTGTTGTGCTTTTTTTTCATTTCGATGGCTGAAGAGCACTTAACCAAATGTCAAGAATAAAATAAAAAATAAATGCAATAAAAGAAAAGTAGTACAAGAAATAAGCACCGCCAAAAGTAGGCCAGTTGAGGAAGCCTCACGACATTGAGTTCATTTCGAATGCAGTTCAAATTTAAGTCTGAAATGCTGCAGCTCTGAAGCAGGTCATCGAGCCACCAACGCGCGGCACAGATTCTTTATTTCAGTGTCTTTTGTGCAACCGATGGAGCGCATGTTGTGTGCGACTCCTCTGGCGGTCGTAAAGAAAGGAATCCTCTTTCCGATTTCATTTCTATGTCTATTTTTTGCCCTTCGTCGGCTTTTGTCTAATGTTAGACTTCGTCAGAGCAACGCACACTTGGGACTTGTAATGCACATCAAAGAAGTGGCTGGGCTGCAGTCGCAGAGCAGAGCAGTGAATATTTTGGCTGAAAACAACTCAACTGACGTGCAACAAACGTAAATTTATTCTTCTTATTCTTGTTTCTCGCTTCGCTATTTCTTTGGTGTTCCTTTTCTCTTGCTTCTGCTTGAAACTGCTTTTCCGTTTAAGCTGCAACCACGATTCGTTGTGTGTTGCAACCACGCTTCGTTGTGCTTCCAATTTTCCTTGATTCTCCTTGTTCCTTTTCCCATGCGTCGCTGAGATTCTTCTGCTGTTTCTATATCCGCGATTTACGGCTCCTTTGTTCTTCCTTTTCCCCAGCGTCCTTGCTTCATTGAAGATTTCCGGCTTTTTTATGGCCGCTTAGAATATTTCGAAATTCTAGGTAGATGTCGGTCTCCATATAACAGAAAAGGGGTTGTTTTTTATTGGGGTTGACTGACATAACAAGTGGAAAGAGAAACTGTTTATGTATGCACACATACATTCAGTGAATGTGTTTGTGTTCGTGCGTGTTTGCCATTCCATTTGAGCTGCTGAAAACTTGTCGGAAGCAATTAATTAGCTTCTTTGGCTATAAATAAATTCTTATCCTACATTTTTCCGCTTTTTTACTGAGATTACAAAATCTTCTTTAAGTGTTATCGCTAAATCTCTCATTCTTTCAAAGTTGTAGTTTAAATTTCTTTCCATTAGTTCAGGGCTTTTCCAACAGTTGCTGCTGGCGACGTTTTCGACCGTGAAAAAACAAATTTAAGCCCCAACCATAATTAATTTTAGAATTCTTTCAATTTTCTCTTCTTTCCTTCTTCTCCTTTTTCTGCTTTTGCCTTTTTTCCTTTTTCTGACCACGATTTAAAACTTCACCAACGACACGCAAAGTTCGAGCTTTTTAATTAGCTAAAAAATTACATTGCTCTAGATTCCGTTAAGAAATTGGAAAACGAAAAATAGAAACGCAAAAAATACGAAATTCATTGCATTCTCTTCGATTTCTCTGGAGGTTATTTTTTACTACTTTTCTTGGATAACTTCGTGGCCATAGACAAAGAAACAATGTTTCTATTCAAGAACTATCGATGTTTTTTATCTCTTAGTAAAAGAATAAAACAATAAAGAAACTCATACATCAATGCGAAGTGAATTATTGTTCATTACGAGGAAAGTTGAGCAATGGAACAAAGTAACTTCTTGTCCATAGCACTAACAACAGAAAGCATCCACTGCAATAGTTTTGACAGCTCTTAAAGATGATTGCGATTGCTTTGTGCTCATCTCCAGAGACATCAGAAACATCCCGTCGTTTCTAGATGAACCGATGCAGCAATCGTCAAGCAATTAAAACTTTTAAAGTGGGTTTAAAGTGCGTTATTAGGATAAAGAAGTTCGAAATTAATTGCTTTGTGGTTATAAGTTGAGGTTAGGAAAACAATACTTCGAATAATTAAGTGCTAAATAAATACATGAGTTTGTAGTGTAGGAATTAAATTGAAATAAGTTGACTTGCATCAGATAACAAATTTAATTACGTTTATTTTTATTGATCGCTATAATTAACGTGACATTTTCTTAAATTTTTAATTACACTCTGAGTCACAACGAATGACAAGCCTCGAATATCATCACAATTATCGTCTTGGACAAATTGTCTCTGCAATGAACATATACCTGCCATTGTATACCTTTAGGCTGCACCTATAATTCAGTTGTGACTGGCATAGTTTTGGGGCTCAACTTAATGTAGAGCTGTAAATTAAATATTCATTCATAAAAATAGAAACCGTGACGTATGACAAACATGCAACTTTTCCATATTTCTCAGTCTCGTTTTATTTGCAGTTGCACTCGCTTCAAACTGGAGCAAATACTAATAAATACGCCCACGAGATACACACAGCCTTCAGCACACCGCTGACACACCTCCTCCCTGATGCACTCACCTGAATCGTTAAATATCAGCGCTACGTTAGAACACGCAACATTCCACTACAAGGCGAAAGGCTTCCTCTGCCCCGACCCACCGACTGACGATCTACTCAGCAATCCAAAGCCGCTCTTCGCTTTCGCATTCATTTCCGTTCCACTTTTACATTGTCTCAGGGAAGTGTGACAAATAATAATTATTATGTAAAGAACAAAAAGCAGAATTGAAAAAGCAAAAATAACCCACGACAAACAAATTGCAATGGAGCAAAATTTCAGCTGGCAGGGATTGCAGCTTAAAGCTGGTATTAAATATAGCAAATAGGCTTAACAGACTACGTTATGTATTGCAGTGGAGGGGCAGAAGGGAGGCGCCATAAAGTAGAAAGCGGAACAAGCATTTTTCAACTAAATGCATAATTAAACTAGAAGCACCGAGCAAACAAACAAACCAATCACATAACAAATGCATTTAAGGATTTCCTCATTCACAAAATATTCGCTAAGCGAGTTAATATTTCATTTGGTGCTTCTCTGCGTTTCTATTTTCTGTGATTTAGTCACGTTGGAATCAGCTTCGAAGACGTAAGACGTTGGGTTACGAATTGTTTGGCATTTTCGTTATTTATTGTGTGTTTTTGTCGTTATTTTTCTCCAGTACTTTGAATTTATTGTGATTCACTACCGAGTGAGGTTGTTTCCATGTCGCCACGGTGGCTCGTAGTTTAAGAATTCTTATGCAGATTCCTGGTTTGTTGTGCTTTTTCTATAACCCATTTCGTATTGTTACACCATGAATTCTCGTCAGTACAGCAGAGAATTTGTTTCTTTTTGCGTTATGACGCACAACGTTGGGATAAATTGCAATTTAAAAGTGATTAATTATTATTTACGCATCGTTCTTTACAGTCCTTAGTGACTCTCATGTAAAGTAACAAATAATCGTCTTTAACTTTTACAAAAATCAGTCAATATGATGCATGATATACATCCTTCGTGAGTCCAAACCAGTACCACTTAATCACTGAAACTGAAATGTTTCACTTAAGCTTCTTCTTGGAGCCATCAAAACTATTGTAAAGACTAACAAACTGACGTTTACTAAAGACTACACTTTCCATTTCCTGCTCCAAGTTAACTTCTTCTCCATTCACTGATATTGCTTAAGGCATTGACTCATCATCGCCAGTTGACTGAACAAACTGATTGAGCTTTGAGCTTCAATTGCTTGGAACTGACTTGCAAACAATTTGCCAATCCAAATCCAACTTTTAATTAATATCTGCTTCCGACGAGATCGACAATGAACTCGGATCCAGTTTTGTTTTATTTGCTACTTTCAATAGCAGAGAAGCAGGCGCATGCAGAAATCGATGCAACGTTGTGCATTCTTCATCACCAGCTGCACTTGGCAACAATTTTCAAAAACCGAAGTTGAGTGCGTTCTAAAAATTGAAATGAAAGAGAAAAGTTGAAAATATTCTTAGTTTATATTAAAGGATTGGTTTGGTAAAGCCAAGTCAAGTTTCCGTTGTTATCAGCAATGTTTTCAAGCGGAGGAGGTCGATTTGACTTTGTGTACGGAGTGGTTCACTACTGGACAGTCAGCAGCTACCTTGGTTGTAAGATGAGGGCATTAAAGACTAGGAATTCGCCATTGTATTATTAGAAAGAGTAAAAGTAATATTTACTATGACTTTTTTACATCCTTTCTGAGTAAACTCACGTATTTACTCATTATTGACTTTATGCTTTAATTCCAGTCAATCACAGTGTTTAGTTTCTTCTTTGAATAGCGTGCCAGTATTTACAATAACAATTAATATACATATTATTATATTATCATTTATACTTAGTCGTCTCATGATCATCAACGCCTACATCCGGGCAATTTACGAGAAAGCAACTCATTGATGCGTGGCATTGTTCTTGTTTAAGTTTTTATAATAGACATGTTACTTCACTGACGATTTCCTTTCTTCTAGCAATTAACCTAGTTATTTCCAACTTTTTACTGCTTACCATGGCGCTTTGTTAATGCATTTTTTATACCTAATGACTGCTTCTTTCATGAGTATGTTTCTGCATTTCGGTTTCATTACTTCGAAGTTTGCTGTGTTCACAACAATTTTGGAATTACTGTCAGGTTGGCTACCTGTCTGCCCCATTGTTAAATGACGATTGCTCCATGTGTCGTTTTGTGGTGAATACTTAATCGGTTCCTGTCTTGTCTTGTCCTGTCCTGACCTGCTTTTGTCCGATTGTCCCTCCTTCTGTCTGTATATATATCGCAATATATGTTCCTTTTACTATGAAACCATTAACAAAAGTAGATCGCTTGTGTTTAATAGTTCTATGAACTTTATTTTGGTGTTTTGAATATTTCTTGTTATTTTTGTAGTTTTTCCTTACTTGAATATCTGTCTCCTTCTCTGCCTTTTTCTCCTTCTTTCTCTTTATCTGCCTGTTTGCTTCCACGCAGCGTTGGCAAACGTCTTGACCTCTTTCTTTATAGTCACAATAGTTTGTCCATTATTTACACTGGCTCTAAACTCGTTTTAGTGCTATTTCATTGCAATCCATAATTTATGAAGCGTATTTAGACTAATGAAACCGACTTTTAGTGCACTTCTTTATACGAGTATCGAGTAAGAAGCACCTCGAGCACCTTCTGTGCATTTGTGGTTATATGCCGCTGTTATTGTTGTTGTTGTTGTGTTGAATCCTCGTTGCTGGTGTCAATTCTAAACTTTCTGAAGAGAAGTCAAGTCGAAGCTTAGTCAATTTCATGTTCCCTGAACAACTTTGGCAATAATGATCACGTAACTTGGATACTACAAAGTTTATAGGACATTATGTAAGCGTGTGTGTAGTCACGTTTCGGTGCATTTGTCTGCTTCTGTGTAAGCGCATTAAATATGTTTGTCTAAAGCTAAGACTCGCTTTTATTACTTAGGTTTAAATGCTGTCAATAAAGTCAACGCTTTAATTTTCTCATGTGCTATTTTATTTAATTATGGTTGCTGATTATGGTTTTATTTAATTATGGTTATGATTAAAATTGCTGACAAATAGTTTCATTTATTATACAAACCCAAAATAAAAAAATTGAGAGTGTTAACAAAATGTTTCAAGCCCAATTTTTAATTTAAGCAACATTCGGAAACAAAATAAAAACTCTATAAAATCAAAGCAAAGCAGCGACTACATTATGAAAAAGTTTTAAGCTTCGCAGTTGTCTTTTTAGCATTTTCCTCTGCATTTTATGTTATCATCTCTCTACTCTTGTCCTAGATAACAATTTTCTGCCCATTCCGTAGCTACTTATTAGAATAAAGCTTCACAAAACGATACAAAAATCATCAAAAGTAGCAAAAAAGCGCCTAAGTCTATGCTCTGAAAAGTTTCGCTGCATTTATGTGCAAGTGCTTCCTGCAGTTTTTGCTGATGCCGAAAGCAAAATACAAATTCTGAACAATGTTGCACGGAGTTTACAGAAAAATATAATTTTACACACACACACACATAACGCAACAAAAAACAGATAAATATACATCTTCTCTTGCGTGTCTGTATTCGTTGGAAATGCTTGCCGGAAGTTCTCCTTGTACCATTATATAACCAGCTACAAGTTGGCCAAATTGGGTCTTTCAAGTAAATTTTTTTAGATATTTCTTGAAAGAGAAAAATTAAAATTTTTATGTATTTTCTTTGTATAAATTAAATAAAAACAAATGTAGTTAAGTAAAAGAAAATATTTGAAGAAGCAATATTTAATATAATCGCTCAGCTCGGAAAGGATTCGTTGAATACTTTTACTCAACTCAAATACAATAATAATAATAATAATATGAGAAATAAAATTGAACTATGTTTTTCTGTTTTCACTGAGCATTCTATGTAATACTTTGTCATTTCAAGGGAACATTTAAATTTCCTTACTCTAATACTTTTAATCTCAAAAAGACGAGTTTTTCTTTACTTGCAGGGATATATTAAGTGCTTATTCCATAAAAACCGAGAGATATATATCCCTTCTACTTTTGACTGAGATAAATGCTTTGTATAAGACTCAAACGACAGCTGAAACATTCGACTCATGTTACTATTGAAGCTCCATACTTTTTTCTTTTCTTTTCGTTCTTTTCTTTTCCTTTTTCCCTTTTCTGTTGTTTGCTGTTTACTGCTTACACTGCTTTTTCCCCTGTTTATTTCACATATTTATTTTTATAGCTGCATAGATTCAGGACTTTGCTGCAATTTCGTTCTGCTGTAGAAGTTTTGGGTGTGTCTGTCTTTTGATTTTGGTTTTATTACAGCCCATGAGGTCAATAGGCATACTTAAGCAGAAAAAAATTAACTTAAACATTTTCAACGTTACAGAAGTTGATACAGTTTTTTTTAAATCACACACGTTTGATTTTTAAATAAATAACTGCCAAATAAATATATGAAGAAACAGAAAGGTTCAATGAACCTCATCAATGCGCGCCCCAAAATGGAATCGTTGGCTTAGGGGAAATTCTAAAAGGTGTATAAACATAGACCACCATTAATTAGGTTGCGGTGTCCGCACAAAACACGAATGTATCTGCCACAAACACACGAACTGTCGTAAGGCGTTGCAAACACGAAATGGACATGAAACACGCAACTACAGTGGGTCTCATTTAGAACAGACCTTCGTAATTACTCTTTTAGTGAAAATAATTAAAGGTATATTGAGTAATTAAAATCGTTTAAAAACAAATTTAAATAATAACAAATATAAACAATGATTTCCGAAAATTCGTTGGTCAAAAGCCAAATGAGCGGTGCTCATTTTTTTTGGAAAAATATTTATTTTAATTCATTTTTAGTTGTTTGCTGTCTGATGAAGTATTTGGGTGGTGTTAAAAAACTTTATGGGCTCCTGGTTGTGTTGCTTTGCTCATTTATCCATGAACATCGTTCTTATTTCTGCAGCGAATACACGAGTCATGCTTTGGCATATATTTATTTATTTTTGGCAGTCGTTCTGAAGTAAATAGTAAAAACAATCGTCAGGAAGTTGGTGAATGGTAAAAACTATCGTTTCCAACGGAATCCATTCGAGCCATTCGTTGGACACGATCTTCTGGTTGAGTTAGCATTGCTGTGATTTTTTTTCGTGTGTATTTGTCTGTTATTTTCGTTTGCCGCCTGCACCAAAATAATAGGCAGATGTTAAACCTTTTTTTTTTTGGATACAATGTTTCTTACTGGCATGAGACAACTTTGTGCGAATGACACGGATAGCCGGAATGCACAAATTTAATCGCACACTTCGAGATGATTGCTTTCGTTAATCACTGCAGAACGATTGCGATTACCAATCCGTAAGTAATACACTTTTACAAATATGTTTTCTAGACTTTATAGTCTAAACTTTATAGTCTACAAAATTTTCTAAATTTATTATTTGAAAGATTTTACTTAACACATTATTTAAAAAAGACTCTATAATTTTTTACTTCTATTGTATTGGCAGCTCTTTGATATCTATGCGTGAAAATTATCATAGGCTATTGAATATTTTGGGGTCATTTCCTACTTTTAGGCAAATCCCTTAGAGTTTGGAGGTAAATTTAAGCAACAAAAATATACGTAAAGGAAATTAAAAAATTCTAATCCAGCTAGCATTCTAATGTGTTTTTCTTTTCAAGTTTAATCTTTTAAGTTTAAGCTTTAATGAAATAGTGTCTAAATTTTGGCAAGAGAAAAGCAAACTTTCAATTTACCTTGAGAAACAATAAATTCTTCCTTTCGCAGCTGACATACTGTTTAAAATATTGTTTCTGCACAGAAACGGACATCATAATATATCTAATTGGATTTAGAATCGATATTAATTTTAGTTAATAAAATTTTACCTTTTTATATTATTTCTCTTTCATCCTCTTAAAATTTGTTACGTTGTCAATTTGTGGATTGTGCTATAGACCCACCCAAAAGCGATTATTATCCCTTGGAACGTATGTGGAATTGTTGGCTGCTTGGGTCACATCACGATTCAACGTACTGAAGCATGATCTATCATTAGTTTTTAAAATTGCAGTCAACGGTCAACTTTGCCTATTTAACAATTTATGCCGTCGATACTAGGCGCAACAAACCTTCAATAATAATATCATGTTTTTTTTTTCATTGCCGCATTATTCTGCAATATATATATATATATATATAAACCTATAACTATTGCTGATTGCGAAAAAAGTCATTATTTAATTGCCAAATTCTCTGAATCATTTGGATTAACCAAATTCGCACCTAAGGTATGCGAATTAAAACTACTCATTCAAATTATATAATATTAAAAAACTCGAGAAATATTCTTATATTCTAAACACAATTTCATAAACATAAAATGCACAACAGACTTGGTCCACGAGCGGCTAGCATTTAATAAAAACTGATTCGCAATGAAACATTCGCGTAAAACATTCGAAATGAGAGGTTAAAAGTGCACTTAATGTAAATCAGTGATTTAATAATCAGTTAATCACATAAAATCACGCAAAATGAAGCGTATTTTGGAAATTAATTGAAAAGTTTAAAGTCGGTAGCTGTTTTATTTATTGAAGAGACCGGATAAACAACATGAAAACGTACGAAACGTTTTTATGAAACCAAACCGCATAAATACATAACAAAGATATTCATTATCATTAAAATTAAGTAGTAAGAGAAGTAGCGCTAATTAAGCCAAACGAACAGAAGCATTGTCTCACACGCTCATTACGAGGTTGTGTTTTTTGTATCTAGCGTTTACACAATAAAAGCATGAATTGATTGAATCTTTATGACATTTCGTTTACTTTATCATTTTAAAAGAATGCTCAAAACGTGCTTGAAATGATAGTTATGCATTTAATGGTTCGATGCTTTGGGAGTGTGCATCAGTGTCTAAGAAGTCGTTTATTAATTAAGCAATCAAACCTCATACCAAACCGAAATAAATGACAGTCCAAGAAATACTTTAAAATAACTTTAATTGCCTTTATTTTCCTGGTTTCATAAATTTGGTAATATGACGCTGTTCTTATAGTACTAATATTATAAAAAATTAATAAATACATAAATAACTCAATTACTACTCATTATTTCTTTTCATATTTTCCTTCATAATCATCCTTTCCAAACGATTTATCGTTTAAAGTTCTTCGGACTTTCCCTTGAAGTGATTAATTAAATGTTACTCATACGCCGTGTTGCCTTGTTTTCGATTAAACCTTTTCAATGTTCTTAAACAAAAACCATTTAAAGCTTAAAGTTTAATGATAATTTAAGCAGTTATTTAGGGGCAATACAGGCAATTATGTGATTTAATTACTTGTAGGTCGCACCCTTTTATCACCGGAATTTTCTGCGCCTCTTTGAATGATTCCAACTTAAATTCACACCGCACGCAGCAACTTTGCACGTTCAGCATAACAACCGCTGAAGCTTGTCACAATTTATTCCCTTCGTTATTAACACTCTCACTTTCTAAAGCGCGACGCATTCGAAGCAGAGAAAAACTTAACGCGCTTAACCTTTGCGTGCGTCGATACATTTGCCGTAAATCGAAAAAGGAAGGAACAAGTTACTCAGAGAAAGTAGCACAACAAACAAATGCAAAGCAGGTTAGAATAATAAATATGCTCTGACAGAAGAAGCAGGGAAACAGCTGCCCACGCAAACAAGCCATTTAACAAGAAGTTTCTTTTGCTGCATTTGCATGCAGAAAGTGTGTTTTATTTTTATTATCCTTCGTTACTTTTAGTGTTTCGCTTTATTATTGCTTTTCTTGATGCTGTTCTTCGTCTTTTCGTGTTGATCTTGGTGGTGGGTGCATCGTTACCGTACTAAAAAATAGTTTGTAATCAAATTGTGGAAATGAGTTCGGATCTCCGCTTGTTTGGCCAACGAGAGTCGCCTGTTGATGAATGCTCCGGTTTCTTCGACTATTTTTAGAATGAATACTTTCCCTGGTTTAACGAAACGACTGAAACCGTGTTCGCAGCAGTCATTAAAATTTGTGCTTAAGTTAAATTAAGTGTGCTGATTGCAAATAAAGCTTCCCAATGGGCTAAAATTACTGTAACTTTTTATAATTAAAGCGACGTTATTTCTTCGTTAAGACTAAGCAAAAAGACGATACAAACGACGATACAAAGAATTTAAAAAGATTTGTTGATTGTCTATTTAATTAATTCCAATTCCACAAGGACACATCCGATATCCTGACCCCGGTGATATAAACTCAGTTGTTGCTCTCCGTGAAAAAGCAACAGCCTTACTTTGAACAAGAAATCATCCATCAAAATCTGTGAAACACAAATCAATAAACGTCGTTCAAAGTTGCTTTTCTCTGCTGTAAGATTTCTGTGTTTTTATTTGTGTTTATATTTTACACAATTTCTCGGTAGTTTATTAATATTTGCCACGACTACTTCAACAGATGTCACATTTTTTTAATTAGTTCACGATTTGGTAGTTTTATTCTTCTTGAAATAAATGTAAATAAATTCAGTCACATTCAAAATTTAATTTTTAGTGATCACATTTTTAAATCATTTTTGGAACCTTTTATCGTTAACAAAGCTATAAAATAATAATGTAGTCTATGCGAGCCAAAAACAATCGCATCATTCTCTCTGCAATCGTTTTCGCATCCTTGCCAAAAGATATCCCAGATTCCGCAACGGAATTCGGTGCCAAAAACTGCACGCTTCGGCGACACTAACGCCGGAGGTCATTGAAAACAACGCCAACAGCACCGGCGACAGCAAAGCGTCAGCAGATTCCTTGACAGAGAAGTGACAGAGTGTGAAGTGGATGAAACCCGCTTTGATAAACAGTCAAACTTAAATTTTATGTATGTAAATACTCCCATTACGTAAGATTTAGTGATGTACTTTGCGCTGGTTGTTGTCCTCTCTGGCTGACGACAGCCACCCGCTAGACCATTTTATTGACTGCTTAAATTGTGGCTCCACTTTTCTGTCTGCTCAACAAAAAGCCAGCGCAACGTTTCGTTTTTTGTTTATCGAACTGCAATAAGTTTTTATTAGCAGCTATTGCACTGAACGTTGAGGAGTTGGATCAGTTTTTTCAGTTTATTTTTTGCTGTTAGTTTTTCGTGCTCTAAAATAGCTTTTAACTGCAGCATCCCCACTCATTTTTACGAATGAGTGCTCAACAATTAAAAAATAGATTTCAAAAGTCACATCAGATCATAAACAAGTGGAAAACCATGGGAAACTTTTATTTTATAGTTGGAAATAACGAAAATCACGCAGTAAAATTATTTTGATGCACCACGACGTATGCGCAACTTTAAATTACAACTAAAAGCCATTTCGAGTATTATTATCTGTAATTCCAACCATAAGTAGGGCATCAATTTAACGAAGCTCTACGTAACTGCTACAGCTGCATTTTTCTGGTTTATTTTTGTATAAATTTAGTGGCATGTTTTATCTAATGTATTAAAAAAGAGTTTAAATGAGGAACAGCAAAGTTTATGATATGCAAACTTTGCTTTACTTTCTTACGAATAGATTCTTTTAATAAATCAATAACAAGCAATTCCAGCAATTTCTTTAATAAATAATTCTTTGTGTTTATCCAAAAGGGCAACAGTCGACTTCAAGGAGACGAAAGTTGATTGTGAGCTAATAAAAGAATTACTGGCACGAATTCCATAAAAAGGCAGCAAAAACTTATTTATAAATAATGACTGTGGAGCAATTTTTAATGCGATTATTGGTAAACATCTGCCATTTCTCAGTCCATAAAAAATCCTTCAACTTCTACTCGCGTTCCGATTTCTAAAATAATAAATATAATAAATAGAATATAAAAGTCGAGTATTAATTTCCTTTGTATTTTTGTTTCCTTGTCTTGCAGACGAAGTGAATTCTTAGGATGTATTTCATTGCCATTGCAGTTGCTGCTGCGACAACCTGTCAGCGGATCATTTAGATTACAATCACAGGCATGCTTAAGTAATCCACAACCCGCGGTGCTCATAACCACATCAACCGCAACAGCCACCACAACGTCGGCGGCTGTAGCCAACATCAGCATTCATCAAGCAGCACATCCGCTGTTACCCGGACCCGTTCACTCGAAGCCTCTCAACATGGCAACGCTGACACGTCAAAAAGCCAGCACCACAATTAACAACAACATTGACGACGAAGCTGTCAGCATCGACAGCATGGCGCTGCCGCCGCCGCCAGACTCACGACATCAGCCCATTTCACTAAGCAAAAAAGCCATCCACCAGCGTGACGCAGATGAGAACCTGTTTCTGCGTTTCCTCGAATTGGACCCGCCTACAGAGGTCGCTGCCGCTCCAGCCAGTTCGGGCGGTATGCTTAGCAGCATAGCGGCCGCCGTCACGAACACAGCGCGTCGTCACTCGGGCGGGAAGCAGATGGGCCGCACTCCCTTCACTATGACGAAGAAACTGACGCGCACCGCTGAGCGCGGCTTCGGCTTCTCCATCGTCTGGACGCATCCGCCGCGCGTCGAGAAAATCGAGCCGGGACTCTCGGCCGAGCGCAGCGGCATTTTGCCGGGCGACTACGTGATCTTCGTGGACAAGCACAACGTCGTCACCATGCCGGAGGCTGATGTTCTGAATTTGATACGATCGCAGGGCGCCACCCTGACATTGGAGATCTTCAGAAGGTCAGGTTCGGGCGGTGGGCCAGCAGCGCCCTCGCTCACTGCAACAGCGCGGTCCACGACCCGTTCGATCGCAGCCACCGGCTCCACTCTGCTCATGAACGGCAACCCATCGCGCGTTGCCAGTGTGGCCAGCAACTGCACGAACGCGGATGAAGGGTCGCATGTTGCGGCAACAGCTTCGTCAGCGATGCGTACCCCAGGCCTGGGAAGCGGTGGCAGCGCTGTGATGCGACCGTCCACAGCGTGTTCCGGCACCAGTTCGATTGAAGCGGCAAAACGTCGCCTAAACTTGCCACAGGTCACTTTTAGCAAGGAGGTAGGCAAGGGGGTGATTGTTTGAAGACAAGTGGCGCCATAATTAATTTTTGTCTACATTTTTTATCGCCTGTGAATAAAACCATGATTTTTTTTATGCTAGACGAACGAAGACTTTTTTGGTTGTATACGAAAAGTTTATATGATTTAAGTTTTGTTATTAGAATTTTAATTGATGCGATTACACAGATGAACATTAGAAATACTATTGCAAATTTTTATTGATTGGAATTTAATTTCTTGGCAGATATTAAATTATTGAATTTATATAATAACCGATATCACTGCAGAGAACTCTCAACATATTAATAAAAGTTTTATAATTTGGTTTCATTATTCATAGTAGTTTATGCTATATCTATATTTTTGTCATTACAATATAAAAGGATTAATAAAAAATAAATAATTCTAAAAACATTTCTATAAAATATAAAATACAATCGTATGGTTTATCAATACAATAAATGCATTTAGTACTAGTAAATATTTATATATCTTATATCAACATTCATTTAGAAATACTCAATAATAGCCACGTCCAAAAAGAATATTAAATAAGATAAGAATAGATTTTGATGTCATTTCAGCCTAACGTGAATCGTTTCAAGTGGCTAATAAAAAAGATTATATTATAAAATATTAACGAGCCTTCAGAGTTTAATTTTTGTTCAGAAATTCATGATTTAACCGTTGTTATTATGACAACTAAAAAAAACAACATCAATCATTAAATGAAAATAATCAATACTTTGATAAAAGAATTAGAAAAACAAATAAAATAGTGGATAGATAGCAGAGAAAACTGAATTTTAATTTAATATGGAATTAATTGAAACTAATTTAAAATATCATGAAACCATCAATAAATATAAACACTGCATATAGAAATTTTCTTTTAGATTTTTTTTCGAAGTAGAATTTCCTTCAATCATGTTTTTTACGATAGATTTGAGCTGATTCGCGTGAAATTAAAATTAAACTTTATATATAGGAAACTTTTTGTTTACTTAAGTTCTTAAATTTAATGAATTTTAATTCATAATTCAGTTTCGAAGGCACACAAATATTAATATTGTTAATAGGACATTTACAATAGGGAATTTTCCGTATTTTATTTTTATTTTATTGCTATTATTATTTATAAAAAACTTATTGCTTATTGGTAACTTCAATATTGGAACTTTGATTTCCAAAAATTTGATTTTTATAAAATGCCTTTGTACAAATTGTTTTCTGTTAGACGATCCTGATTTTAAAAAATTTCTGTATAAAAAATTTAGTATGGTTTGAAATAACACAATAACATCATTTATTTCAAAAAACTTGCAGTTTTCATTGCATTTATTATTAAACATTTACGTTCTCGTTCGTTTTCTTTGTATAATTTTTTAAAAACTGCTGTTTTAATTTTAAGCTTTCTTTTAAAGGAAGGAATTGTATATTATTCTATGCTTTGATTGACAATAAATGCTTGTTTAACCTAAAGAAACGCTTCTATTTTCTTGTTTTCATTTAAAACCTCTCCATAAAATATAACGGAGATTTCAACCTTTTCATCTGTGTTCAATACTGCAACTAATTTTCCCTTTTATTCAGTCAATCGCTCCCATCACCGATAACCGCCGTCGCTTCTTGCTGCAGCTCATCAGTCGGGAGCAGAATTTCATCTCCGCTCTGCATTTCGGCATGCAACGCTTTGTGCAGCCCCTACAAGAACGCAAGGACCTCATTTCACCGAACGACCATCGAACCCTCTTCCAAAACATCGACGAACTGCTGCGTATTTCTGAAGACATCCTAGAGCAACTCTGCAACGACGATCAGGAACCTCAGATGAACTTCGCTTCGCGCGTTTATCTTTCGAAAACCACTACGATTTGCGCCGCCTACAAGAAATACTGCAACGGCATAAAAAGAGCTGATTGTGTGCTGGTGAGTGGTTCTCTGTTCGCCTCAAAACCCATAGAAATACACCCGCCACTTCTGTCAGGTGAATAAATCACGTCAGGCTGGCTCAGACTTCATCGCCTTCATCACGGAACCTCAAGTGCCACGCAAACGGCCCGACCTCTGCATGCTCATCCACCGACCACTGCAGCACTTCCGCGAGATCCTGAAACTCATGCAGCTGCTTTCTTCCAACTGCCACGTGGACAGCGAAGAGCACAAAAACTTCGGCAGTGTGATCAACGAGCTGCAGGCGGCCTACCGCGAGATCACCGTCAGCAGTGGCCTCATGGAGCCGCTGGGCGAGGGGCGTCCTTTACTGACGCTGCAAGATCTGGAGTCTCGTATGGTCTTCACCAAGTGCAAACCCTTCACGCTGGCCGTGCAGGGCCGCCAGTGGATCTTCGGGGGCGACCTTTCGCGGGTGGAGGGGCGCTCGGTGAAGCCCTACTGGACCCTGCTGTTCAGCGACATCATTGTGTTCGCCAAGGTGAGTCGCGACCGGGTACTTTTCATCACTGAGGAACCGATTCCCATCGCAAATGTAGTCGACTCATGTTTCCACATGCGGAAAAAGAGTAAGTTTTAAGTACAAACCACGTCTTCTTTGGAGTAATGCAAAATGTGTTCTGTTACTACAGCGACGGAATTCCGACTAACAATTGACCCGAATGGACGTCTTGCAGAGAGCCCCACGGGCTACTGTGCTCCCGACCTGTCACGCACGCCCAAGAAGAACGCGCGCCGCAAAAGCTTGGTACTGCGGGCACCATCGCTGGAACTGAAAGCTGTCTGGCAAAACCTCCTGCAGCGGCAAATGTAAGTTAGTCCCATGTCACAGATCATGTCAACTTCCAACTCTTTCATCTATAGCTTTCTGGTAAACGCCGCATTGGGATCGACGCCGCTTTCCAGTCCACTGGATTCTCCGGATGTGCTCAACACCCTCGTGCCGCTGAGCGATGTTGGTGTCGCCTCCGCCTCCATCGTTTCCATAAAGCTGTCATCGATGGATAGCATCAGCCAGAAGAACCAACAACAGGTGCGTCTTTTGCGTAGCAAACAGTTCAGCGGCGACTCGTACGAGAACCTGCAGCGTCTTGCCTGTAGTCTGGCCTCGCGCTGCAGCACGCGCATGACGCAGACGACGAATGCCTCCTGCTCTTCGCATAACGCGTCGCCGGCACACTTTCCAGTGCGCGGTGGTGACAGTGTGTTGTCCTTGCGTTCACTGGCGCTGGGGCGGCGGCATTTGTTCTCGCAGCTCGAGGGCGGGAGTCCTCTGGCCACGCAGCGCACAACCAGCGCCAACAACTCCTCCACATGGCTCAGCCTCAGTGGCAGCAGCCTCAACACGCAGTCACAGTTGGGCGGTGTGGTGCTCGGCTCTGGGGAATACCTGATACCGTGCAAGTGCTTAACAGCCATACCAGAAGCGGCGGCTGAATGCGGTGCCAACATTGAGCAGCTTCACCAAAGTCGCAATAACAACGTAGCAGAACCGCCCGTGCCTCTGGTATGGCACCATGGCTGCACTCTGGACGACCGTGGCGGCCGTAGTCACTACTGTATCAGTAACGCTGTGGCGTCCAGTACAGCCACAGCTGCTATAAGCACAGAGCCGACGCCCCATGTTTCACAGAGATCCAAGCTACTAGAATTTTCATTGAGTTCCGTCGGGCGGTCGTTCATCGATGAGTCTGATGCATCGGCACCGGTTTCGGACTCAACGAGCGCTACTCTAAATAGACCCGACACGCCGACTCCCAATATATCTCCCACATCGCAGCGATGCAATTCGTTAGATGGCTTCTCCAACGACTTCGTGCCACCCGGAAAGAAATCCCAGCCCAACACTGAAAGCGGTGTACCGCTGGCACAGTTCGGGGGCTCCTGGGACCTTCTTGAGTTGGATCTCAACTTGCATGAAGTCAACTTAGATCCGTCCTACGATACCGATGTAGAGGAATGCATATACCTAGGCGATGAGCGGGACGGTAGAGACGATGACGATGACGACGTCGCTGATTTGGCTGCCGATGGGATCGTCGATGATCCTTTCGGCGTGCTGCCAACGCGACCGACTCCGCCTGACTCCCTAGATCTATGACTTGACTTCTAGTTCTTTAATGAAGGTGCATATAGAAGGAATCATAAAGTAGTATGCGATTCGCAAGACGGATTTGCGTCTCAACTTAACATTCGCAACTTCCTTGTAAAGTTCCATTAGCTAGAAAAGAACCTATTTAATGTTCTACTAGAAACTAATTTTATTATTAAAAGTAATATAAATATAAAGTGCTGAAGCAGTCCATGCACCGAATAGAAAAATTGAGGGAAGGTTCAGCAATGAAGCCGGACCACAATTTCACGAATGTAACTTTCAGTCCCTGTATCCGCCCCACGTTATTCAAACCAAAAATCTTCTATTGACTGAAAGGATTTTATTTGAGGGAGAAGAAGAAAAACTCACAAATTCAAAAACAATAAAGTTTTTGAACGTGATTTTGTTTCGAACTATTTAATTCCTTCAATAGCAACGAAATCAAACTTAAAGTAAAAATGTTGTGAGAAACATTTCTATATAGCGTCCAACACGCCTGTTTATATAAATATATATAAAGCAGTAGAAAATATTATCTGCAGAAAGTGTTATATCATCAATCAGTATTATTTGTAAGAAGAGTGAAATGTTTTGTTGCCAAATTTTAGAATTCTATTTGTTGTTATAGGATTTTGCGAATTTTTAGTGTAGTCACTAAGTTTCTACAATGCGGAATGGAGCAAAGAGATGAAAAAAGAGACTTGAAAATTGTTAATGCGGCTCATTTTGTTTCTTAGTTAGATAATGAAAAGAAAATATAAAAAAATAATTCCAATTGCAGTTAAAGTTGCTAAAGCATAGTTAATTATTAAACATTAGCCACATTAAATTGTTCTAAAACTGATATTTCTATTTATTATTACGTGTTTCTTAAATCATATCGCCAAATATTTTATTATATATTAACTACTTCTTCACCTAAACTTAATTAATTAAAAAATACATTTATAAGTAATTTAATTTATTTTTACACAACTTAATTTTATAGATTTTACTAAAATAGCGACTAGACTTCTTAGTTTTTTTATTTTGTAATTAATATTAGTTTTGAAGGAATGCATATTAAGTAATATTTATAAAAGTAAACATCATAATTCTTTGAAATATTTAAGATTTTCTTTATATGATTTGTATTTTAACATTTGGACATTTCACAATTTTTTCACAATAATTATTATATCTATCAATGAAATATCTCGTTGTATAACTTCCAAGGCAACATTTATCGATATTTAGTCTTGATTGGAAATCAAACCATTGTTGTGCTTACAATTGAAACATCTTGCTGGAGTTCGTCAAAAGTTGTTAGCTAAAAGCAATTATTCAATGAATCTAATTCATTCCTAAATTAGTCATTGGTAAACACTATTATACTAAGCATATATGTACGATATTATCATAGACTATTTAAGATTAATTCATTCATTTAAGCAATTGGAACTTCCACTCCATTCCGTGAAGAATTGCATCGCAACTGGAAAAATACATCAATAAATAATTCTTTGATTAAAAACGCTTGTGATTTTATTATTTCCATCTTCGTTTGTAGTCGAATATGCTTTCATTCTATCGACCTTTACGTAGACTCTATCAATTGTAGAACGATTTTTAGCCTCCGCAACCCAAAATTGCACTGATCTGTAATACTTCGGTTTTATCAAAATTGTGATGGACTCATATGCATTGTTTAAGCTACTTTTCGTTATGCCTCTTTAAACAGTCTCTTTATTATTGCATTAATAGAACTTTTCGTTGTAGTCTATTTTTTCAAAACAAGCGTTTTTTAACAAAGAATATTTATCAACGAGAATTTTGTCCTTTATAGCTTCGGCATGTTTCTTTACTTCATAGAATGTATTTAAGTAGCAGTCTATTTTCGCCATAAATATTAAATGAAGTCTTATGGAGTTAAAAGCATAAACAAAATGAGCCCATCACAATTTTCCGTGTTCCCGTCCAAACAAAGGAATAGCTTTAAACTATGTCGAATTTAGCAAATTACTAGTTTTTATACTCTATGAAAAAACTTCTCTATTGGTAATTCATTTGGAGATACCGATTTACAAGGAACTCTGTTGTTGCTATCCACTCTGATTTTCTTTCCCTTGATTTGGGAACAATGGCCACTATGGTCGTGGTTTCTGTTCCTGAGACTATACAGCGATTTTGTTGATTTTCCTACAGAGCAAGCAACGGCACAGCCTGAGCAATCCGGCCGACCAAATCGAGCTCCTGATCGACGAAAAGTGCCGCATCCTCAACAAAACCGGGACGCCAAAGTCTAGCGCTTTGCATCTGGCGAACTGGATGAAGGGTCAATTGGACAAACAACAGGAACAGGCTCGCCTTGCTGCCGAACGTTCACGAGAACACATCTCGTGTGAGGACGAGCACCTTCTATACAACTACAGTGACCAGGATGAGCGCATCACTTACTGGACACGCCAACAGCTCGAGAAGCGCACCAAGGAGCTTAATTTGATCAAAGAAAATGGAAAGCTGAGAGCAAAGCCAGACTTCGGCGGCAAACGCCTCAGTGGTGTCGAGGAACTGAGCATGAGCGATGCCTACTCGGAGAATGTCAGTCAGCTCAGCCAGTCGCGAAGCACCACTTCGGACAGCCAGGTAAGTGCCGAGGGATGTAGTGCATTGGAATCACGCTCACTAATGGACATACATTGCTACTTCATCCTCCTGCCTACCTTGCCTTTCCTCTTAGATCACAGTACGCTCCAGCCCTAATGTGCTCGATAAGCTAGCCGTCTGTCATCATTGTCACAAGCATTGCCAGCAATCCATCTCGCAGACGCCGCAGCCACACACTTCATTCACCTCACCGCCGCACCTCCTTTGCAACTCGTTGAAAGTGCAACACAGCCAGTCGTCGTCGCATCGTTGCTGTCGGCTTAACGGCGGCGTCAGTTCGAAGTTCGGCAGTTCGACTAGCATCTCGTCCAGCACCGTCACTGGTGAGCAGCACAGCGAGCACTCATCCTCGAAGCTTGCTGCCAACGCGGCTGGCAATCTCGAGACCGGTGAATGCGACGGCGACACGGAAAGCAGCGTTGCGCTCGTGCTAACTGATGAAATCTCGCTCATCTCGCAATCAGATGCCACGAATAGTAATAACGCCTTGGACAGCGGAAAAGCCATCAACACCACGAGTGCTAAAGTCGAGGACATCTCCAAGGCCAGCAATGATTCAGGAGTCGGACAACGAAAGCGAAGTCTCTGTAACGACTTCAATAAGATACGAGATTTAGATCCAGCACAGCCAAATTCACATCACGATCCCAGTGCACCGACTGTCCTCCAAACAGCACCACTCGCCGGTATGAATGGTCACATCAGTTCCGGCACCTCATCACTCAGTGGGTCCGTTGAGCGGACGAAGCCAGATCCGCCACCACGACGCCTAAAAATCATTGCGCAAACATCGACCACAACCGAGCTTCAACACACAACAATAGAGCAGCGTATTAAAGATACAGTAGTCAAAACGGAGACCGTCCAAAAGGATCATAGCAAGACCGTTGAAAGTAACCGTGCCACAACAATGAAATTTCCCAAGTCGCCAAACCATCCGCAGTCTAAAGCTGCGAAAATATCGCCAACAAAATACACTGCCTGCTCCTGTGACTGTACTCCAGCCGATTTCGAGCACACGACTCTGAGTCCGGATGAACTGGAGCAACAAACCTGCAAGCTTTTGGACTCGCCGAAAAAATCCCCGAAAATGCTGCCACATAAATTACAATCTGTAGAAGATCCACACAAATATTGTAAGTGTGTCTGTGGCAAAATGGAGCTTAGCGGAGCTAGCAACTTCGACGTCATAAGATCTCCAAGGCAACGTCAAGACAATGGAAACCAAACCAAATCGCCGACCATAAAATCAAACTCAAATGCTACTCTTGATGAGGACTGTGATTTGCCGCTGGTGTTGCTTGGTTTAGCCGGAATAGCGCCGGCTACGCAGCTTTTGCAAATCAATCATCTGGGCACGCCAGGTAAGCAAACATCTCCGACCTTTTCACCGGAAGCTTTCCCCACACTCAGAGCACCGGCATCCACACCAGCGGAAGCTTCCTCCACACTCGATGGTGATTTCGTGCCCACAATAGCTGTTGTTCCCCCGACGCCCGATTCGGTACTCACCAAAACCACCACAAACATCTGGGATAACAGCGGCCACCAGCCCATTCAGCAGCTTATCAACAGCGTGCCGCGAAATCCAGTTGTCGAGCACATCCAGGACGATTCCGGTGAGGAAGAGTCTCCCGGGGATGAAGAACCACCATATCGGCCCATGAACAAGTCGCTACGCCGCTACGGTACAATGTCCAGCCTGGAGAAGTTGCCGTCCGACGATCGCATGGACGATGGTGAAGTTGAGGAGTTGGAAGATGACGGTAACTTCGTGGACAATATGAGTGGAGAGAATTTGTCGGCGAAAAAGACCCACGATGAAGCTGTTGATATCGAGTTGGCTGCAGAGGATGATAACGATGAGTTCCACGGTGATGATTTAGAAAACGAATTAAGAGAGGAGTTAGAAGCGGAATTCGCAGAAAAGAGCGAAAACCAGGTAACGCTGCTGACTAGAGAAACCTACAAGCAGAGAAGTGATGATGGCGACGGTGGCAGTGGGTCGGCGTGGGCCAGTCGAGCTGGTACCTTCGTAGCTGGTAAAATGTCCTTCTTTGAGGAGTCCCGAGCTTTTATTGATAAATATTTGGGCCGCTGGAATCAAGAACAAGCTTCCAATGCAGGAGCACTCGGATCGGAGGCCGAAGACCAGCTCGATGAATGCACGTCAGGAGCTACGTCAGGCGAAGAGGTTTGGGGAACGCCGACAAGCGGAGGTGACAACGACGAAATGCAAGTGAACTCGGAGAACACACATTCTGTAAGTGGATGCAACTCCTGCTAAAGACACAAAATATTCATTTTTCAAGCTTTTAGTCACCGACTAAATCGAGCACTTCTCTGAATGATGACGACGACACCGAGCTGATGATGGACGAGTTGCTGATGGCGCCTCCGATGACAGCGAGCACCATACGCGGCCTGCTTCCACGGTAAGCGCCTGAAAACTGGATGTAGCGTAGCAATTAGAAAGATCCAGTAGTTAGCATTGCGTTCAAATGCTACCTAAATGCCTTTAAATAACTTTTGAATACGTAATATTAAATGGAACTGTATATTTATGTATCTTCTTCTCTTGATATTTCCGTAGTTTCTACAGGTTTAAATATTTTGTTTTGTTCATCCATCTTTCTGATAATAACACTATGAAAATCACAGTAACTTCAGAATTATCATTTAACTATGAGTAGAATTATTAAAGTAGTTACAATATTTTCTTAGAGATTAGGTGATATATAGACAAACGTTATTGAAGATGTGTAAACGTACCCAAATTCTTCTTAACGTGGATGAGCGAAATAGGATTTGTTAATATCTAATCAGAAGTTTAATTGGATTTACATCACTTCATTTTAGTATTTGTTAGAATACGGTGTAATTTAGCAAACAATTTAAGCTTTTAGAAGAGTATAAATAATAGAAATATTACTTAATATATAATCTAAATTAAAAATCTATAAAAATTAAGTCACAACAAATTGACTTCAGTTTTCGGTTTCATAAATCACCATTACCATTTAATAAACATTTTGGATCCATGTAGGGATGACTCCAGTAGATAGCTTAACATATAGCCTTGTCTTTATATTTCAATATATGTATATTCTCATTGTATTTTCAAAAACACTCGAATATTTTCACATCACATCACCTCATCAAACAATATTCTTCTGTTGACCATTCGAATCAAAATTACAAACCTATCCATCAACAATGTAGACGTCGTTTAGAACCGCTCTTCGAGGAGGAGACTGAGAGCGACGAAGAAGAGAAGACGCAGCAAGAGAGCGACGAACTCAAAAAGGTGGGTCGACTTTGAGCCAGGCGCATGCAAAGCAAGGCTCTCGCTTAAGTCAAATCTAGCAAGAATGAAAAAATAATGCTTACTGTTTTCTTACATTTTTTTACTTTCAACTTCAATCACTCGAACTCACATCACTGGAACTCATCACTGCCAACTCATCTCTGCATCACCGAAACTCTAACATTCATCATCGTTTTCCATAACCTCCGATTTGTTTACTCTTGATATTATCTCACCACATCCATACTGAACGTTACCTTCTCCAATTAAACAACAATGTACACAACATCGACCTTTCCAACTATCCACTAATCACGTTACCCTTTCTTAATGAAAACAACCACAACTTCATTCTAAACATGTTATCAAATAATGCTATATTTTCGAATGTTTGGTGGTGAATGTTGCTTTATAAAATTATACGTAAAATTATATTAAATCATACATTTTCACTAACCTTTTTCTTGTTTTGGCATTGCGTGTATTCCTCAACGACGAATGTGTCATGATCTATATCTATATATATTTATTTTTTAATCGACATCAAAATTCGAACCTAAACCATTTACCACTGACCGCCTAAACACCAATATTACCAATAACATTACATACTGATCGGTCTTCATCACAACTGAACCTTTTCTTGTGCTTCAATTCAATTTCAATTTAAATTTGCACGGAATTGTTTGTTGTTTCTGTTCTTGATGTTGTTGATATTGTTGTTGCCGCTATTTCTAAATTTGGACATAGAGAGTCGTAGTCAAATTAGTAACACTCTAGCATAGAGTCCAATATTGCACAATAGTCAATATTAAAGAATGATAATAAATATTAACGAAAGACGCGGCGATTGCCAGCGAATAACCCATATCTACACACACGTCCCACCCTGCACCTGTCCCATCACAATACCAAGCGACCAACAGCTTCTTCGCCCTACATTGACAAACTTCAAACACCGAACACCCGCAACAAGCTCAACCCATCCCGAACCAACCCATGTCGCTCGCTTTAATCCAGAATTGATTAGTTGAATTCTATTCCCAACAATTGGTAGGGGGAAACAACGACGAATGGCCGCGACTCGGCGGACTCGGCTGGCAGTTCGAGCGAGGAGGACGAGGACGAGAATCTGGACACTGGAACTTACCAGGACGAGGACGACAAGACGACCTCGACAGAGGAGCGCTTACAACTGAATCTGCCGACCACGCCTCTAGGGCCCCGTCCATTACGCAGTCCTGGAGCTGGGATACCACTGCCGACGACCGTACTTCGGGGGTCATCTTGCGAGTACCTACTCGAACAACGTTCGGTTTTGCTAACCGCGAGCAGTTGCAGCAACAGCTCGCCCGAAGCGACCGCTTCTTCAGTCATCTGCAGCACCAGCGTGGAAGCGATTCAGCCGCAGGCTCAGAAAAAGACGCTGCTCATCGCGAGAGGGATGTCTGGGCAATCACCGATGATTCAGACGAATTCTACTGTGAGGATGACGCAAACGCTGCTGGTGACGAGTCACATGCCTTCGTTGATTTCTACAACAACCAGCAACGCGCAAATCAGTATCAGCAACAGCGGCGAATTTGGCAAGAGCGCAGGTATAACAAGGTTCAAGCTGCCGCCAACGTCCACATCACTGACGACAGCTCGTCCGGCCAGGTTTATTCCGCCGCCGCCACCGCCGCGACGACTGCTGCTGACTCAGACAAATTTAAAGACAGGTGGCAACGCGCCAATAGCGGCGGTAAGTAGCACGGTAGTTACCAGGCTAAAGGATTAGGTTTTTTGGAAGGATTTAGTACATAAAAGCTCTAGTTTTCCTCATAGCAGTGCTTCAATTATCCTCTAACAGGAGGCTTATCAGAATTGAGTGATGTGTAGGATTGAGTGAGTGAGTTTTTTTTGTGGTACAGAAGGCAATAAAATTTCCGCTTAGAACTTTAAAATCTGCTCACATACAATTTCGTCGTCAATTTGAAATCATTGATCTTATTTCAGCATCAAAAAAGTTCTGGCGACTCTGCTGACGCTGGCTCTTCAGCGGCTGTCGTCGCCGGCGATGCTATTCCCAAAATCGATTCCTCCGTACAACGGCGAGAGATGTCGCTGGGCCGGGCTCCAGCTCAGCCGATGCCAACAGCGACAATCCGGTCTACATACAGTACCAGAAGCTCTGTTTGCGGTACCGCGCCAGACCAGAAGCGACCGTCGTCAACAATCATCGAGACGTCGCTCCTGGCGCAGGTGAACCAAGAGCCAGTCTCAACCTCATCAACAACAGTTTCGACAACGACAACGAACGAAATTGCGTCGAAGGCCAGCAGCAGCCACGAACATTCAACTGCGGATGCTACAGAGCACCTCGCTGGTTCCGGATTAAGTCCGCGACTCGAGATGCGGCTGGCACTAAACCACGATATTCTGGGCGACGAAGACTTGATTTGCTACGATCCTGGGCCAGATCTAACAACAATTCTGGGGTACTCGTTGATCTTCTGTGCCTCTACAAGTTATTCACTCATTGCTTTCGCCAACAGGCACGACCTCTCCACATTTCATCGTCTGACGGGTCGCGATTTATTGCATCGCTCGGCCACGAATCGCGTGCAGCCAAGAGAGGCTGTCATATCGTTCTCTCAACAGCGAAACTCCAAGATGGACACGCCTACAGTGAACCGTCGTCCCCGGCCGTGCCCCAGTCCAAGCATCAGCTCCAGCTCTTCACGTGCTGCTTCGGGCGGAAGAACGAACACCAGCAACGTTGGCAGCGGGGGATGTGTGGCGCCACTGCAATCACTCCTCCGTCCAAATCGAAATACGTGGAGCAGTTCTGCATCTGCGGAGCGGAACGCCGACGAGAGCGTAAGCGGCGCCGTCAGCTGCAAAAGCAGCTACAGCAGCGACGAAGCCAAGCTAAGCGATCTGGAAATCTTAGCGAGACGCGAGAAGATATTCTGCATGTCTCAATCGAGGAGTGGTTCTCCAGCGACGCGGACGCTGAGTGTGGCGAGGGTGATATCGGCGATGAGAGGCAGCAGTTCCTGCGAACCGATGCAGCAGAAGCAACCACATCCGATGACGAGGTATACTACTTCGAAGGGCCTGGAGACTGAACAGGAGTCAGTTGTCGGTGGCGGAAGCTTGCGAATGCGCAAAGTTGGATGCGATGCAGCGTCGCTCAATGAAACGGCTAAAGCAAATCGACTGTAAGTCTATCGCTTCACCGTTGGAAAAGATTTTTTAATCGGAGTTCTTTTATGACGTTTTCAGAATAAATTTTATTAAACGCCGCAACTCCGAAGCTCCACTTTCACCAAACTGCTCACAATCGTCCCTCTACGAATCCAATGCAAACAGTACTCCTGAGCGTCGGCAGGTACAGATGTCACCACGAAAGGACAACGTAAATCACAACGACCATGCAAAGTAATAAGCTACACATGTTAATTGCTTCATTTCTCTTCTTAGGACAAGCCGTCATTGAATCGCCGCCTCTGGAAGCAGATCACTAAGCGACGTCGCGCCAACTCGGTGTCGGAAATTGCTGCAAACTAAAGCATCCCCCAAGGCCAATCAAAGAAATGTAGGCTGCTTGATCGGAAACTGATATATTTATTCGTCTATATTACCAAATTTGGAACCGGAATTTGAGTGGACAGCAAAGGACTGTCTAATATTGGATCGAATCAAATGTATATTACATGGAAATGTTTTCTTGGTTCTGGAATATTAGGAAGAAAACATCTTCAGCTTGTTTTTTTAAGATAAAAAAAATTTAACTGCATACAGTTATAGAACTTTAATCAGAAGCTTTATTAGAGTTGATATATATTAAAAGGCTACGATTAAGGGATGTTATATCCCGATTTGAATCCTTTACGGGCATAAATAATATTTTGTGATTTGGAAATGATTTTTATATTCCAACTTAACTGAGCTACAGAATAGCTGGGAATAGTTTGTGGAATTCTGGGACCAAAGCAACGTTTAAACGCTTTTTAACCTACTTCAGTACTTCTCTAGTACTTCTTCACCTTCTTCCTTTTCTGATCCAGTCCGCAAGCTCTCAATTCACAGAGTCTTGTATACACTCTACGAACCTAGAATTCATCGTTAGAATTCATCCGATCCGACTGCGGAATAGAATTTTAATTAAAGGTGTTAGGAAACTTACACCACAAAAACATCGTGTAATATTTATTAAGAAGTTTTGCCACGGACCCACGATGGGCTTAAGTGTTACTAATTTTTAAAAGAGTGATGGGCCGTTTAACGAGGTAACTGAGAAGACATCTCTCTCTTTGATCAAAAGTGACAGTCAGTGGAGGTCACTTACTATACTTCCCCCCGGTAATAAATAAACCTTTTTAGTATCCAATATTGCACTTTATACATCAACTATTAATTCTAAGTTAACATTAAATTATGTGAGTTCAAGTGTCAACCTATTTTTGGGCTCTTTTCTAATTGCTGTAAAAAGTAGCTTATCATCGTAACGCTTGTATGGCTTTCAAATAACACCTTTGATCACCAGTATTTCTGATAATTCTGATGATTTTGCTGTAAATAACGAATTGCAAAAATATTTTTTAAAAATCATCCATTTTTATTAAACGAATTACTAAAAATTTTGGAACATTTCCCAATAGAAAAGTTAAAATTATACACAATAATTTATGATTATTGCACTTACATGCATATAGTATACATTATGTATATATAAGATCTCTTTTAACTTCTTCATAGAATTAACCAAATTTATAAAATCGAGACGAAAATTTTAAGGTTTAGTTTAAGAAAGCTTATTAACGGAACGAATTAGCTTAAATATAAGAAACGTTGTCCATTTTATTGTCCACGAATTAGCACTACTTTAAAACTTTAAATATTTTATACAAAAATCACAAAAGATTATTCTAATCAAACAATTTAATAGCAACAAGAGAATGATTATGAAATGTTTTAAAGAAGATTTATTAAAATATGGCCTTAAAAACATGAATTTTTTTCTGCTACCGCAACGGAAATGACTTAATATTTGATCAAAATAAGTGTAAAAAACATTTTCTGAATTTAATTAGGTAAAAACTATTCTCATAAACAATACTTAAAGCAGACGCATTGAATTTTTAACAATAACAACTTTTTTACTTTTAAATAAATACAAGCATCTAATAAAACTTTAATTCTACAATAATTTTTCAAAAATAGTTTATTCTTACATATAAATTACATAATAATAAATTTAAAACTAGTAGTACTATAAATAAAGTTGAAAGAATCTTCGATCCATGACTTTTGAAATGCATAAAGTTTTTACATTGTAAGCAACTTTGACTCTTGGAGACACGAATCAGATTTTGAATCATCTCTTTAGATCGAAATGCAAAGCTTTAAACTTTTAACAACAAAAAAAATATAGATTAGATAGCAAGTTAATAAAGTAATGACACTGACTTCAATTTAACTTTATTCGTTGAATCCAATTCGTCACGAATTTGAATTCGCGTGTGGCGCAGATTCCTTAAATTGCTTTCGTATTTAGAAACTTTCTTAAAAACAATTAATTTAATAATAATAATTTTCTTCAACTACAATAATTAAATGAATAAGATGCTAACAATAAATTACAATAGAAAAAAATAATTAAAAAATAAGGAAATCAAATCATTTTCTGAATGCAAGTTTTTAGCAAAACTAAATATGTAATAATTGATTAATCACAGATCTATAAAACAAGGCTAAAATTACAAAAATTAAGTACAGATTCGACGTAAATATTTATTCCTGAAAATAAACATTTATTGTATTTGAATCATAGCAATTATTAAAGTAAAAATAACTAAATAAAGTCATTTAAAATTCAATTGATTTTGTTCAGATTTCTTTCAGTTTATAACATTTACTTGAAAAACTGCTGTGAAATTTCTGAGTAAAGAATATTTTTCACAATGTTTAAAGGAACATCTAATTAAAAGAAGTTATTAAAATGAAATAATCGTGATGAGGTTATGATTTTGTTGTTTATTGTTGATATTAGTTTATGATTTTATTACTAGGACGCTTTTCCGGCCAATTTTGCAGAGTATGAACTGCAGGCAGATTTTGCAGATTTTGGCAGATTTTAAACACTGAACTTACATATATTAAAAATGGTATTCGACGAGGCAATATAGAAGTAATGCACACTTCTATGTAAACAGTAATACATGCACAGTAAATAAGCGAAGAAACCACTACCTGCTGTCGAGGGAGTATCTCTTCAATATTCTTCAATCACAAATAATCGACCTAGCCCTACAACACAAGAAACAACCTAATCAACAATCCAACAATGAAGTACAACAATCCACCAACAATCAGCAACCAACAATCAGGCAAATCAAAACTGTACGTAACCCTGGAAGGAAGAATCATAACAACTCCTTGCCAAAACTGGTATGGTACATTGATGAAAACAAAATATATACAGGAATACATAAAATACTACCTCATAAGAACTTTTCATTTATTATCAGAAACAAAAATGCTACAGCTATATGTACACATACTATAGAAAATTACCAAATTGTTAAAAATTCCCTAGTATCAGCTAAAGTGAACTTTTATACTTACACACAACCAGTACTTAAACCGATAACTTCAGTTATAACAAAAATAACTCCGACCTTCGAAAAAGAAGAAATAATTGAATACATTAACGATTTAAAATTAAACAGAAATAATTAATCTAACTGAAATCGCAACAAGCAAATGGTTAATACAGATAACGAGAAATTCCAACAAAAATGAGCTTGTAAAAATAAAATACATACTCAATTGTAAGGTTGAGTACGAAAATCCAAAATCTCATGCCCCCATCCAATGTAAGAACTGTAACATGCCATATAGATGTGTGAAGTGCGGAGATTCACATGGCCCAAGAAACTGTAAAATTCCCCAAAAGGAGTCGAATAATGAAGAATTTTTATATCAAGACCCCGAATCAGGTCAGATCATCAAAAGAATAGGTCTTTCCTTTAAATGTGCCAATTGTGACATTGAGGGACATACTGCGAAGGCTAAAGTATGTCCAATAAGAATACATTTTATTAATAAAGGTAAACAAAAAAAAAAGAACAATTAACCAAAATCCCAACCACTTTTCAGAACAATTTTGTTACGCAAAAAAAAAAACATCCAAAAAAATAGACTTTCTAATATTATCCCTGACATGTTAGACAATGACTGCAAAAGATTTTTTGGCAAAAAAGGTAAAAAACTTTGCAACAAAATACGAATCACTAACGAATGACGAGCAAAAAGCGAAATTCCTAATGAACTTTTTGATTAAGATGCACATTAATGCCTAAATTACTTAAAACGTTTTTTATTAATGTTAATTCACTAGTCTCCGTGGAAAAAAAAGCACTACTTCCACCTTTTCTTAAAAAAACATAAGCCAGATGTATGTAGTCTTAATAGCAGAGCATCGTGTTGGTACGCGGCATAGTCTCTTTTCAAAATTATAAAATAATTAAGCAAGACAACCTGCCTATTCGAGAAGGACGGCAAAAAGAAGGTAAAGCTACTCTCACCGCAATATGTATAAGGGAAAACCTGAAATTTGATAAAATACCGATGCCAACAATGCAACACATAGAACACACAGCAATAAAAATATATTTATCCAATGGCAGACAAATAGCCTTTGTGGCGATGTATAATCGAGCAAGTGATGATATACGACCTAATGATTTGAACACGATTATCAATTCTCTGAACACACGGGAATTTATTCTAGCAGCTACTTAAACGCAAGGCATCCTCTATGGGGCGACACGTACACAAACGCGAATGGCAAAATATTACAAAAGTTGCTACTAGATACGCCCGTAGTTCAAATTGTACCTACAAAAAACCCCACTAGAGTAACAAACACCTGCAGCTCTTTTCTAGACATATACATGATATCGCCACTGGTGAACATAAAATTTTGCACACAAAAAGCCTTCCACAACCTTCTTAAAACATACGATTTCAACTCAGACCATAAGGCGGTGCATACATATAACACACAGTGCCGTTAAATGTAGTCCAAAAGTAATCCTAGATTATGAGAAAATGAACACCAAAAAATTTAACAAAATACTGTTAAACAATCTCAGCAGTAACATCCTTCCAACCAACAGAAACGTAAAAGAATATGAAACAGATGACAATGCCAATGCACTAAATCTTGCTTTCTCGAATGCTTTACAATCAGACGCGACACCCAAAATTGAAATACGCAGTCAAGGCTTAATAAAACTACCTGAACTCATAATCGACTTCATTAAGGAAAAGAAGCGACCGCGGCGCAACCTAGAAAGATGCATTGATCCAGAAAGACGCAATCTGCTGAAAGCAATAATAAAAAATATTAGTAAAATAATTAAAGACAGCGTCATGAAAAATGAAGGCGAATACTGGGAAAACTTCTTTCGAAATACAAAAATGGACAATAAAACGTATAGAAAATTAAAAAATACCTGCAATAGAATTGAGTTGCCGGATCTAAACGCACCAAACACAGTCAACAGGAACATAAGACTCACTCGCGAATCAGACAAAGTAGACATAATTGTTGGCAACATTAGAAATCAGCGAGCTCGGATGGCAACCCTTTGACTTTTGGGATATAGATATACGATTGTAATTTCGAAAGTGAATCTAAATATAGTACACGTTTCCTTAATAGCCTTAATGTTTGTTTCGTGATCTGTGGCGCTCTCAGGCGTGAGAGGGCAACCGAAGTGGCGACGAGAATTACTAGAAACCTAACCGCCACATTAGAGAAACAACTTTGTCTGCTGGTTTTGAAACTATGAACGAATTAATCAGGATAATAACTGTGCAGCAAGCTGGCCATGAGAACGAAATAGCGCAGCAACAAGAATTGATCCGTAAATTAATGGAAAAATTGCAAACGAATTCGTTAGATGAGTCCAAGAGATCGCCGGATCAAATTATGGACACACTCGCAAATGCAATGCAAACATTTAGATATGATGCAGAAGCGGGCCAGACATTCGAGGCATGGTGTAGGCGATGTGAAAATATTTTTAGTGAAGACGCCAAAACTCTTAATGATTTTGCCAAAGTGAGGCTACTGCAGCGGAAACTAAAAAAGAAAATGGCCGGTTCCTAGATGCGATTTTACCGAAGGAAGCTATTTCCACACGAAGACCTTCTTTTAACGTTTTATAATCCGAATTTAGCTGTAAAAGTTTGTGGTGATGCCAGTAATACAGGCATTGGTGCAACGATTACCCATGTTTTGGGAAATAAAATCTTATATAACTTCCCGGGAGAAATGTGCTTATATTTTCACAAATGAAAAATAAAAATAAATGTGGAAAAATTCAGTTGTATGACATTTAAAGGAAAATACAAGAATCTATTACCAAACTCACGCACATTTATACCATCAATTAAAATTAATAACGCAACAATAGTACACAACAACAATAGTTGAGGGTGGTCCTAAACACGAAATACAACTTCATATCGCATATTGACGAGGTATTAAACAAAGCGAGAAAGAAGTTCTTCCAATACATAAAAATTATCAAGGGAGCCAAAGACCTCAGAAATCAAATTAAAATAAACATATACAAGCAAATTATAAGACTAACAATGACGTACGCATTCCCTATTTGGTTCGATATCTCATCAAGTCAAATGGAAAGACTTAGGATATTCAAAAGAAAAATGTTAAGATACTGCACGAATTTACACAGAAGATAAACAATAACAGGCGGTGTGTGGAAAAGCACAATGAATAGGGCACTTTACGAAGAAGCAGCATAAGTTTCTACGGAACCTAACTACCCTACATAACAATTTAATTAAACATTACATTGAAAAATTACACAACTCAGAGCATATAAATAATTATGAATATCTGTCGCCACTACATCTAAAACAATTATGGAAACAAAATGTTAGCGAGATACATATACTCGAAGGAAACTGTTTGTATAACTTTACGCCACACACCAGTTGGCAACTCTTGCTTATGTCATACCTCTGAACATATCATCCGTTATTATTCACTAAATCACAATCTTCAGTAATATCTTCCCTTTCTGTTCTGAAACGCCTTTCAATAAACACGCATTACAAATTTGCTCTTCACGCGTTTTAATCTATCAGGTTACGGGTCCAGAGCTTAACTGCAAGGAAGCACGATTGCAGCGAACATAACGAGAATAGAATCGTTGATAAAATATAATTACGACACATGGAACATCCAAATGGAAGCACTTCTTATAAAGAACGAATGCTGGGTTTATGTGAACGGTTGTATAACCAAACCAGAACTGATCGCGGGAAACGAAAATTCCACGGAGGCAGTAAGCAAATGGATCTTGGGCGACTCCAAAGCTAAATCAGACATAATCTTGTCAATCAGCGCGTCTGAATTAAAACAGATTAAAGGATGACTTCAAGACTGGTTTGGCAAAAGTTGGAAGAGATTTACCAGTCATGTGGGCCTGCTAGAAAGGCAACTTTGCTCAAACAACTGATTTTGCAGAAGATGAGCGATGGCGATGACATTCGCGAGCACCTACGAAAGTTCATGGATGCTGTAGACAAGCTCAGCGACATGGACGTTGATATTAACGCTGATTTATTGACAATTCTGATGTTGTACAGTTCCACCATCACCATCAAGAATCGCGCGACCTACCGGCAACCCCTGAGGCGCTTCGAGTAAAAATTATAGAAGAGTACGATCCGCGGGAAAACGACTGTACAAATTCAACCGATGCCAGTGCATTGACAGCTCGCCAGAGCTATAATAAACATAAGAAAACAAACAGGTACGAATACCAAAAAGGCAACAAACGTTCACAAGAGATATCAGATAAACAGCTTAATCGCAAATTCATAAAGTGCTATAGGTGCCACAAATATGGTCATATGTCATCTGAATGTCGTCAGAGCACACCAAGAACACATGCAGAGGCACAAAACCCGGAACGTTTTTTAATCTTCAGTGAACCAATGTTGAGTGATTTTAATAAGACATTTATAAGATCAATATCCATGGGATCATTGATATCACAAAGATAGGTTTCAATAGATGCAAGGTTACTCTAAAAAACGCCGCCGCTGCCAATGCCTTAATAAATAACGAAGATCTTGCAAAATATAACTACAGATCCCAAATTTTCCCACACTTTATGTACAAAACTGGCACAATATTTAACATTCCAACGGACATAAATTCCGAGGAACTATACAATGACATTAAATTGGACATTCCAATCCATAAGATTGAAAGAGTCTTCATTAAAGGGAAAGACAAAGTTCATATCCCGACCCCAAGGGTGAAAATTGTATTCAGAGGTCTAGAAATTCCGAAGGAAATAGTGTTTGCGAACTATACCAAAAAAAGGTCAAATATTTCATCCTTTTACATGTGACGGTTCACGTTCAACTAAGACGGTTCGTCAAGTTTCGTGGCATATGTTTCAGTCGCTATTTATGCTTTCATTTGCTTTTCAACAGCCTTAAAGGGTTTTGGCAGCCACACGCTGTGTATTCTTTCCCAAATCTATACTAAAAGAATTATTCTCTAAATTGTATGCATTTTATACTCCAAGTCAAACGGTAAAACTACGAAACTAGTTTTCATCAGTAATGATGGAAATGCTGGAATGCACGGTTACAGCCAGAGAGAGAAACATTAGAAGTGAAACTGTTGGGAAGAATATTGGAAAGAGGGAACGGGGACGCAGAGTGGCGCGATCTGCACTTCCATTATTGGTGAGTGGCGATTCTCTCTCTAGCTATACATGTCGATAGCTGAGATGAAAGGCATGCATAACTTCTGCAAATATTCGGGTCTCTTCTTTTTTTCTGCATTTGAATGAAAGGAAAGGGAACGCTTCCGAGCCGAGGACAGAAAAGCTGGATTGCAAAAAAGTGGGGATTGATTTCACGACTGCTGAGGCGAAAGGTACGCCAGTTGTGATTACTATTAAATTCAAACAAACAGTGAAAATTTTAAAAGTTTTTAAAGTCTGCATTGAATGCAGATCAGTCATTGCAAATCGTAACGTGTGGAATCAAGCTTTCTAAGAAGACGAAATAACGCTTGGCAAGTAAAAATCGTCGTTTTGCTGTACATACGAGACGCCACAACTTTTAACGGTGAATGAGACTCCCGTTACGGCGACCTTCTCTTGACCTTGGGTCGAATACGACGTTCAATTAACTAAGGTACAGTCTGGAGTTATTCAATCGAATGTTCAACCGGCTATGGAGGAAAGCAATTAAAAGGTGTCAGAAATAGTTAGACTGGTCGGATTGGTAACAAGCCGTTTAAAATAACGCGTTTACTCACCAAGATTAGTTACCTACAGAAGTTGTAGTAATTTAAACTAGTGTTTATAAGTTTACTTTCTCGTCGTAACTTACAATTTTAAGTTCACACTAGATTCACGCTTTATTGAAACTTGAACATACTATTTATGAAATTAAATGTCTACTTTGATCGTACTAAGAATAATCATCACGGTAGCCGTGTCGCTTCAGAAAACTTTGAGTTCTTTAAAATAAAATTCTTTAAAATAAAATGATGGAATAAATTAGTACAAGCCTGTTGATCAATTAGGCGGGTTACCAAAGAAGCCGAGTGTAGGATGAGTACACCCATTGATGACAAGGTTGGGTGGGTAATAAGGATCACAACAGCAGATCCTTTTTGTCTCAGTCTGCGCCAGCCCATAAAGAAGAACAAAGCATCCTCGGTATAATAACCTTCCTATCCTTCATCCCTTTCACGCACGTAATTCCTTTTGTGGAATCCTACTAGCGTTAGGTAGCAAACTCCCCACCCCCTCCGACGAGCCCTAGCCGGATCGCCAGTACGTGCTAACCGCTAACCCTAACGGCTTGTAAGTTATCGAAACACCAGCTTCGACGGGATCGTAACATACATTGTTAAAAAAATCATGACGATAGAAAATCTGTCGTACAACGAAGCTAAAAACAGACACGCATCCTCTTTCGAGAACAGTTTTTCTGCGCTCAGTGAGCTTAAAGATAATTACTTCCCAAACCTACCCGCAAAACCGAAAAGACGGGAGGTTACAACAACACAAATTCCACTGGTGAATTTTTACACAGGTCACTTCCTTTTTCTGACATTGTGAAATCCCACAACCTAAAGCCCCATACCCAAGAATCCCATAGCATGAAAACACAGAGCAAAACGAAATCGTCGCTAAAAGAAAGAATAACACCTTACAACCACATGACAAAATGGAGGGAACTTGCTAATGACTACAACAGAAACTCTAACGACTTCAGACCAAGAAAACAAATCCCCGCAACAGGTCAATTGTCCCTGTCAAACCCAACCCCCTCAATCAATACAATAAAAGAAACAATGTTATAACAATCTCTTGATAATCACGTGAATGATCTCAGCAGATTCATGAAGTCCTTGCGGACGGTGCCTCAAGCACTTTCTTCAGTCCAGCTATGAAAAACAGGATGAATTCCATCCGCGAACAGCTCAATTCTCTAAATGCTCTTAATGATTTAAATAAAATGAAAACTGCTATTAATGATGACATTTTAACCCTAGGTCCTAGTGGATCCGACGATCACGCAAGCACGAGTAAAACTTTTAAATAATTTAACATTAACTTTTAAATAATTTAACCTAAATAAAAATAAAATTAAAATTGCCATCTTGTTGGAAATCTTTGCGGTTGATACTGTAAGTATATACACAAAATTTAAGGACTACACACTGATTTATAAAAACAGGCATAACAACTATGGGGGTGTAGCTATTGCGCTGCAAAAAGACATCAAGTACAGAAAACTGTACTATCCCACTGATCTAGACATTGTAATGATCCAAACGACAAATCTCCACCCTAATTTTGTCATCACATCGGCCTACTTCCACCATTCTTTAAGGGCGAAAACTTTCCGGAAAGAAACAAAAAACAACAACGTCCTCCTCTGTGGGATTTCAATGCAAGGGCCAAATTCTACGGTGACTCTTTGCATTCCGCGCGAGGCAAGGGTCTAGTTGACACTATGACGATGTCTAATTTTCGTATTCTAAACAGCAAGAAAGCCACATTCAAAAGACAGTTTGACAATCCAAATACACAAAAATCGGTGCTAGATCATTCCTTTACAAACTCTTAAATAATGATTAAGTGGGAGGTTTTAAATTACAGACTTGGTGGTAGTCATCACTTACCGATTGTGATGACTGTAAGGTCAAAGCAACAACACTCAGTCAATATTCTCTCAAAGCACAAGCGACTTAAATACCTTAATAACACCAAGGTAGATGATAATTTTGGAAGACTTTAGAGACGCCTTTCGTACTGCGATAAAAATCGCAAGTGTTCCAATAAAGAAAGACTCCAAACACATACCTAAAGGATGGTGGAATAAAGACATTGAGAAACTTTACCCAAATTTGCCTTACAAAAGAAATACAATCTGACCAAGAGCTTTGAGGTCTGCAGACTTTTAGGTGAAACCACAGACGAACTCAGGAAAGCCATAAGAACCGCTAAAAAGGAATTTTTTCTAAACAAAAGATTTTAAAATCCTTCAACATTGCTTATCTCAAAGAGCTTCTTAGCTTTCGAAAAATGTGCAGCATGGAAATCTGACACCGACATTCATTTTACACCGTCACTCCTATCCTTTATGGTACTTGACTTTGTTTTCGATTGCTCAAGCCAAAATTTGAGATGGCCGTATAAACTACTGTTTTGGCTAACTGCAGTTTTCCATCTTGGATGGAAACCAGCACAATTCAAAAAAAAAAAAAAAAAAAAAAAAACGAAACAAAACAGGAATAAACATAAACCAAAAATGTAACAAAATTTTGTTAAATTAAATGATTCAGATTGTATTACAACAAAAATCAAAGCCTTTGTAAAATACCAATGTAGTATGTTAAGGAACATACATGCATCCTACAGTTCGACTCGCTGAATCCGGGAGGTAGGACCAATGTGGCAGGCAGGATTCGGGAATACCTCGAGCAGGAATACCGCATACGACAGGCTGAACGTGCATCGGAGAAACAAGCGAAGCGTTTTGATGACGTCACACTTCCGCTATATGTACCCAAGGTACCACAGCAGAATAATGGGACCGACTGCGGAGTATTCTTGTTACACTACGCTGAAAAACTTCTCACCGACCCTTTCGACGATTTCCGCGAAGAGTTCCTGGACAAAGAGGACTGGTTCCCAAGGGCGGAAGTCACCAGCAAGAGAGAGGGTATCGCTACTAGGATCCGGTAACTGGCAGTCAAGGTTGGACAACCACATCGGGAGTTCCCCGTGCTCGTCTTCGAGGAAGCCGGAGACGGGAAACTGGACGAACCACAAGTGAGCAGCCAACAATCCGAAACTACCAAGATGACCGCGACGGCGCCACGAGACCCCAAACCAACCACCGAAGAAGTGCCCATGATCATACCCTCTGCATATTACGACGTAGTGAGCGGAGAAAATTACGACGACCTCTACACCGAAGTAAACCAAATTCTGCTGTCGGATGACATAACACGACAAGTAGCCGCAATTGCCCCACTAGCGCCGAGCAGCCGACAAAGGTCGAAAGATTCGGCAGCGTAGCGGAACTCGAGGGACCAGCAGGAATACACTTGGGTAAAGAAGTAGTCGACGAAATTAAGCAGCGATTCGAGAGGCTTCTACAAAAATCCCGCAAGCGATAAAGGATGCAGTTCAGGTCCAACGGCTATCGCATCACCCTCACTCCAAGACAGATCCTTCTGGTGAAGGAAAGAGGAGAGTGTAACGAAAGTTAAACATTAAACTTTCGATACAACTACGGGTGTAGAACCTGGCCTGCTCCCCACCTGAGCTGATTCCTTGAAGATCGTCTTCACGGAATGCAGTAACCTTGAATTGTGCGCACCCAATTCAAGGTGGATTTAATTCTGCATTATAAAATGCAAAACACACAATTTTGCAACATAAAATTCAACAGTCGACACAATTTGCGTAAACAAAGGGATTAAATCAAGGCCAGCGAAGCAGCGTAGACATAAAACTGGTTTTTCGGCAACAACAACGCAACATAAATCAGCCGAACACAAAGCAAAGAAAATCAATACGCAAAGATGATCAACAGCACATGCGAAACCAGTTTTCTGTGCGTAACAACTCGAAACAAAGCACAAGCAAGTAAACAAAGGGATTAATCGAAGACCAGTGTAAAAGAACAAAAATAAGGCACTACTGTTACACGAGTAGTATAAAAGCCGCGGCAAAGTTACACTCAGGGTTTTTTTGGATTTAACACTCAAAGGGGTAAGTCGTTTACAAATTACTACTACTTGTTCTTTTGCATTTTGGCGGAGCGCTGACAAGCTGAAACCATATTCAGATCCCGTCAGACTAATCCTTGCACTAGTCCAGTGACACGAATATCCTTTGTTCATAGTTTTCATCCACATTTGGTGGAGAGCTGACAGACTGAAACCATATTCAGATCCCGTCAGACTAATTCTTGCACTAGTCCAGTGACACGAATATCCTTTGTTCATAGTTTTCATCTGAATTTTATACATATATTACAAGTATAACCACTTGTAACGAATATAAGTGGCAAGTATATTATTTATATTTTAAAAAAATGTATAAAAATTAATGAAATAAATAAAGAAGATTCTTCTTCGCACAACCATTTACTCTTATACTGCATCAAGCGCTTCGCGTGTATATTAGTTTTAAACACATGCCTCCTTTTTTACACCTCCGCCACATCGCCTGAAGAGAGAGGCAAATAAAATGTTCCTTTTTTTTGAGTAAAAAAAGTGTTTTGTTGGATGATTTTCTGTGCAAACTGATAAGGCATTTTTCTAATTTTGTGAATAAAGTGGTTTTTTTTTTTGACAATTTTTAGTCAAACTGGTACAAATAGTCTCTCTTTTTTCGTTAAACATAAACTTGGCTAAATCCGACTGAGGATTGCACGGATTTTGTACGATTTTTTGACAAACATCTGCTCCTGTGCTCTCGCATTTTTCCAGGTAAGTCACGCAGGTCTGCATGTTTTTTCTCGGGTTTTTTGTTAGATTCAACATCAATACATAATTAATAAAAGAAAAATGGATGTGGCTGAGGCGGATGGTGGCCCCTCAGCTTCTGAGGCTCCACCAAAACTAAGGAAATTCACACTCGATAATATGTTGCAAACAAAAATAACTGTTAGGTCTCTTTTTTACGATGAAACCATTAAAATTCCTTTTGTTG